>CM044314.1:93402390-94637544 GCA_024291935.2 Okapia johnstoni
TTCCTTCTCCAGGAGATCTTCTTGACTCAGGGATTGAACTTACGTTTCCTGCCTTGGCAGGCAGATTCTTTACCACTGAGCCAGAAGATGGTATGTAGGGAATTAGAGTTGTGGACCCAGTTTAGTTTTTGGCCTCTGATGGACCCAGGAACACTCCAGTGTGTCTTTGAGGGTGATTGGAGAGAGGTAACAGAGAAGGGAGAGAAGTAAACAAAGGGAGAGTGAAAAGAGTCGTACATGCTAGCTTCTCCATCAAAATCTGGCCTCTGATTGCCTTTTCTGTTTCAGCTGCTGTGACACTTTTCACTGAATCCTAGATGATGGCCCAAACTGACCATTCACTTAGTCCTCTGGACTTTTGAACCCTGTGTTCTTCCAATTTCAGACATTTCCTTTCTTCTCCCACTTTCCACTTGTGGACCCCTACTAATCTTTCAAGGCTCAGCCCCAGCAGGCCAGGTACTTTCATATGGATCCTCCCCTCACAGTTCTAGACATGATTTCCATTCACTTTTTTTTTTTTTCAAATAAGGAAATTGAAGCTCAGAGGTCTTATGTGACTTGCTCAAAGACATGGTTCTGGTGGGGAGTGGAGTCCTCTGGCCACGGCTTTTCCACATAATACTGTGCTTGTGTCTTACCTTCCTCATGATATAATTCTCTGCTGGCCCTGAATCAGTGGTGAGGTCAGTCACTTTTGACTTCTGTTCTCCTGGCCCTTCATCATGTAGCCCTTTCCCTGTATATCTACCTCTTCATTAAGGAAGGGTAAGACCATGACCTCACATCTGGTCCTCGGATGCTCTGCCCCTTAGAGCTTTGAACTAGTACAAAGGTTGGAAAACTTTTCTACGGAGGTGTGAATGGTAAATATTATAGGGTCTGCAGGCCATACAGTCTCTGTCACAACTACTCCTCTCTGCCATTGCAGAGTGAAAGCAGCCATAGACAACAAAACAATGAATGAATGCGTCTGTGTGCCAATAAAACTTTATTTAACTTTATTTAACTCAGTTTTGAATTTCATGTCAGTAATTTGCACGTGTTACAATTTTTTTTCTTGGTTTTTTTCAATCGTTAAAAAAAAACTACTCTTGGCTTATGAAAGTGAAAGTGTTAGTCACTCAGTCGTGTCCAACTCTGCGACCCCATGGACTGTAGCCCACCAGGCTGATCTGTCCATTGAATTCTCTAGGCAAGAATACCGGAGTGGATTGATTTTCCCTTCTCCGAGGGGTCTTCCTGACCCAGGGTTCAACCTGCGTCTCCTGCATTGCAGGCAGAATCTTTACCCTCTGAGCCACCAGGAAAGCCCATAGGTCACCCAAAAATAAATGGCAGGCTTTGGCTGGTGGGCTTTAGTTTGCCAGCTCTTGTTCTAGAACTAATTGGGTAGCAGTTATTCATATTTCAGTAAAATTGTCACTCTGTCATTTCTTCCGAAAGCACTGACAATGTAAGCCTTTAGCTTCAGCTAAAAGGCTTTGTCACCTCCTGAAAGGATTTTGGGCAGCTGTGGCTATGATGGTGATGGGCTGGAAGAGGTGATGCCAGGGCATAGATTCCTCCACGTAAAATAAGGTCAGTCCTGCTTTGGTCCTCTTGTCTCCTCAGTGAAAATGTTAGATTTAAATCCTAAATGTTATTTATCTTTGAGCTTTGTATAGAGGAAAAGGTTTTGCTTTGGTTTTTGTATAAATACCAGGCTTAGATCTTTTTGTGTGAGCTGTCATCAGCCATTGTAATCGTTGATCTTGTAACTTCATGATTTTTAGTGCTGGCAGAAGGATTGCTTTTGTTTCTGAACAGTTTCATGAAGTGTTTCTTTCAGTAGGGAACTTGCATTGAATTTCAACTTTAGCTATGTTTTTCATCTCAACTGAATTTATAAGACGAGCAATTGCCCGTTACGCTACAGAGGAGTGCTTTGGAATCCTTTTGGTGTCAAAATAGAAAAAATGATCAGTAAGACCAATGTTAAGTAGCTTCCTCTAGGAGTTTTATGATTTCAGGTCTTACATTCAGATCGTTAATGCATTTTGAGTTGATTTTTATGTATGGTATAAAATAAGGATCCAGTATCATTCTTTTGCATATGACTATGTCCAGTTTTCCCAGTAACATTTGTTGAAGCTATCCTTTGCTTAGTATATATTCTTGACTCCTTTGCTATGAATTAGATGACCACCCATGTGTGAGTTTATTTCTAGGCTCTCTGTTCCGTTCCCTTGACCTATGTGTCTGTTTTTATGCCAGTATCATACAATTTTGATTATTATAGCTTTGTAATATAGTTTTAAATCAGGACTTATAATGCCTCCAGCTTTTTTGTTTTTATTCAAGATTGCCTTGGCCATTTAGGGTTTTTGTGGTTTCCACTAAAATTTTAGGATTATTTATTCTATTTCTGTGAAAAATGCCTTTAGAATTTTGAGAGGGTTGCATTGAATCTGTAGATTGCTTTTGGTAGTATGGACATTTCAGCAATATTAATTCTTCTATTCCATGATCATGGAATATCTTTCCATTTATGTATGCCTTCTTCCTTTTCTTTCATCAGTGTCTTAAAGTTTTCAGTGCATGGGTTTTGTTTTGGCTATTTTAAGTCTTTTGGCTTGCCATATAAATTTTAGAATTAACTCGTCAACTTCTACAAAAGCTTCCTGAGGTGTTCATCAACATTTGTTGAACTGTAGATTAATTTGGGGAGAGTTGACATCTTAAGGATTATTAAAAATATTTATTATTTTTGAGCCTGTGCTCATAAAGGGTGATTTGTCTATAATTTTCTGTGTCTTTGTCTGGTTTTGTTCTCATGGTAATGCTAAACTCATAAAACCAGCTGTGAAACTGATTCTGTTTCTTTTCTTGTAACCATTTTCTAAAAATGGAAGCATAGTTAATTTACAATATTGTTTTAGTTTCAGGTGTATCTTTGCTTTTTGAAGAATTTATGTAGGATTGGTATTGTCTCTTCCTTAAATGTATCTAGAATTTCAATCTACAAATATCTTCTGTTTCTCCATTTATCTAGGTATTCTTGAATTTTCTCAAAGTTTCATGGTACAGATTTTATACCTATTTTGTTAAAAATCTCCCTAAGTATTTCATTCTACTTGATGCTATTGTAAATAATATTACTTTTCTCATTCTATTTATTTGTTGCAACTGTATCAGTTCAGTTCAGTTCAGTTGCTCAATTGTGTCAGACTGTTTGCGACCCCATGGACTGCAGCACGCCAGGCCTCCCTGTCCATCATCAACTCCCAGAATTTACTCAAACTCATGTCCATTGAGTCGGTGATGCCTTCCAGCCATTTCATCCTCTGTCATCCGTCCCCTTCTCTTCCCACCTTCAATCTTTTCCAGCATCAGGGTCTTTTCCAGTGAGTCAGTTCTTCACATGAGGTGGCCAAAGTATTGGAGTTTCAGCTTCAGCACCAGTCCTTCCAATGAATATTCAGGACTGATTTCCTTTAGGATTGACTGATCGGATCTCCTTGCAGTCCAAGGGACTCTCAAGAGTCTTCTCCAACACCACAGTTCAAAAGCATCAATTCTTCGGTGCTCAGCTTTCTTTATGGCCCAATTCTCACATCCATACATGACTACTGGAAAAACCATAGCTTTGACTAGATGGAACTTTGTTGGCAAAATAATGGCTCTGCTTTTTAATATGCTGTCTGGGTTGGTCATAACTTTTTTTCCAAGGAGTAAGCATCTTTTAATTTCATGGTTGTAGTCACCCTCTGCAGTGATTTTGGAGCCCCCCAAAATAAAGTCAGCCACTGTTTCCACTATTTCTCCATCTGTTTGCCATGAAGTGATGGGACTGGATGCCATGATCTTTGTTTTCTGAATGTTGAACTTTAAACCGTCTTTTTCACTTTACTCTTTCACTTTCATCAAGAGGCTCTTTAGTTCTTCTTCACTTTCTGCCATAAGGATGGTGTCATCTGCATATCTGAGGTTAGTGATATTTCTCCCGGAAATCTTGATTCCAGCTTGTGCTTTATCCAGTCCAGTGTTTCTCGTGATGTACTCTGCATATAAGTTAAATAAGCAGGGTGACAGTATACAGCCTTGACGTACTCCTTTCCCTATTGGAACCAGTCTGTTGTTCCACATCCAATTCTAATTGTTGCTTCCTGACCTACATACAGATTTCTCAAGAGGCAGGTCAGGTGGTCTGGTATTCCCATCTCTTTAAGAATTTTTCACAGTTTGTTGTGATCCACACAGTCAAAGGCTTTGGCATAGTCAATCAAGCAGAAGTAGATGTTTTTCTGGAACTCTCTTGCTTTTTCGATGATCCAGCGGATGTTGGCAATTTGATCTCTGGTTTCTCCACTTTTTCTAAATCCAGCTTGAACATCTGGAAGTTCACGGTTCACGTACTGTTAAAGCGTGGCTTGGAGAATTTTGAGCATTACTTTCCTGGCGTGTGAGATGAGTGCAATTGTGTGGTAGTTTGAGCATTCTTTGGCATTGCCTTTCTTTGGGATTGGAATGAAAACTGACATTTTCCGGTCCAGTGGCCACTACTGAGTTTTCCAAATTTGCTGGCATATTGAGTGCAGCACTTTCATAGCACCGTCTTTTAGGATTTGCAGCCATAGTTTAGTTTTGACATTGCCCTAGTACTCTGTGATCCTGATAGAATTTAATTGTTAATACAAAAGAGTTTCTTGATAAATTCCTTGGGGTTTTTAATTTACACAATCACATCATTGGCATATACAGATAGTTTTTTCTTCTTTTTTCCTTTTGACATGCTAGGTATAGGTTTCTTGTAGATATTCTTTATCAAACTATTTTTTCCTAATGTACTGAGAAATTTAAAAAATTATGAATAGGTACTGAATTATGTCAGATGCTTTTTTAGCTTCTGTTGAGATGATCATTTTTTTTCCTGTTTGTTAGTATGATAAATTACATAGCATTTTTTGATTGTTAAAACAACTTTCAGTTCCTTAGATGAATCTCATTTGGCCATGATTATTGTACTTTTAAAATATATTCCTGAAGTTAATGTTTATTAAAAATATTTATTATTTTTGAGCCTATGTTCATAAAGGATGATTTGTCTATAGTTTTCTGTATCTTTGTCTGGTTTTGTTATCATGGTAATGCTAAACTCATAAAATCATCTGTGAAACGTCCCTTCTCCTCTGTTTCTTCTTTTGTAACCATTTTTTTAAAGTGGAAGAATAGTTAATTCACAATATTGTTTTAGTTTCAGGTATATCTTCTCCATTTTTGAAGGAATTTATGTAGAATTGGTATTGGCTCTTCCTTAAGTGTATCTAGAATTGCCCAATGAAGCTATGAGCCTGGAGTTTTATTTAAGATTTTTCCACTTCTTTTGTGGTTTTGGTAACTTATAGTTTTCAAGATTTGTTACTAATTTATTGCATCTCAGCTCTGAACTCATTATTCTGAATATGCACCGTGATAAAGGAATTTCTGTAGTGTTTTTCCTGTACTGTGAGCATGGTTTTGTTTCAGTAGAGGGCGCTGGGGAGACTTTGTGAGAGGAGTCTCTCTTGCTGTTTCAGTTGTGGCTGATGGTGGTGGTGTGGATACCTCCAGAGGAGCCTGCCCCACCCACCAGCCCAGAACTCAGTTCTGTGACCTTACAGCCTTGGCCTCGTGCTGACTTTTCTGCAGCCCTCTTGACAAGGAAACCAGATTCAGTCTGACTCTTAAGAGTCCCTGCAGATGCTCAAAGTCTCCATGTGCCTGGATCCCACTGTGCACTCACACCTCTGGTTTCTGATCACCTGCATTCTGGAAGATAGCCTGTTGTTTGCCCAGCATCTCCAGATTAGCTCTAGCCTACAAGCCAGTGAACTGTACTATCCAGTAGCTTAACTGCACCTTCTCCAAGGAGGTTTGAATCCTTCTAAGTCTGTCCTTTTTAGGTGCCCTCAGTCCACAGATAGCATAGAGTTTCCTTAGATTATATAGTTACTTCTAAAATTATGGTTAATATTTTCTATGTTAGACTTCTCCTGCCTGACCTACTCTGTGGTTTCCATCTCCTTGATTGGACCAGACTGCTACACAGGGATTTCTTAATAAGCACTGTTTGGGTTGAGACTTTTGTGATCTGTGGATTTTGTCCTCATTTCGAGAAGGGTAGGAGACATTGCCATGTATTCAACTGGTATTTTCCTCCTTCCCTCACTCACCCCACTCCCCTTGTGCTTTAATCTGAGATTTAACTAAAGTGATGGGGAGTACCAAGAGTGTGGTGAGTGATATTTCTGTAAAAACTGAAATTTGGCGAACAATGAGCCAGGAACATGGTTTCCTACATCACTGCAATGACCAGCTCAAGCTTGACCATTCTAGTGTCTTATGGTAGTTAGCAGAGATGTTTGGAATTTCTTAACCCATGGTAAAGACAGGATATAATAGGATCCTGCTATTTGGCTGCTTAGAGTAGCCTTAAGCTGCTATGGATGAAGTGTCCAAGGCTCGTAGAAAAACCAAGTTTAATATCAGCAACAATTTTGATTTTTAGCTTATATTTTGATTCTCATAGTAAAGGGGGAAAACTGTACTTATAGGTACCACTATAGATAAAAATAATCCAATTGTCCTTTTACTTCCAATTAGTCAAAGATAAAAGCCCCCCAACTCAACTAAACAACCAATCAACCAAACAAAACACCATTAAAATAGAGAAGATTTTCTCCATTGCTGTTAAGGCCTTTGGCATGAATTTAAATTTAGCTTCCCTGGGAATTTTGGAAAAACATTTTTCTTCATTGTTTTTGTAAGCCCTATGAGGCAAAGATATAACTTCCCTAAACAAAGCAGCAGGAAAAGCAACTAACAATCCTCTGGATAATGCAAATGAATAAAAATTGCCAGAATTATTGCAGAAATGCTGAAAGCTTTACTCTGGTGTTTTATACACTATTCCTAGACTTCAGTAGTTCAGGAATGCCTGTTTTAGCAATCCCAGCACACTAGAGAAGAAGTTGGTGGAAAAATAAAATTACATAGGGGTGGTCTCCAGTTAGAAATGGATCATTTGCCAGCAGTTGACTTGTAAATCAGTTAGACTGGAAATACCTTTTTCCTTTATAAAATATAGTCTAAGTTCTCGGTGTGCATGTGTGCTCAGTTGCTGTAAGTTCTAGACAGCTTTATAAAAGATGGTTTGAGTTCCTGCCATATGTCAGTAATTGTCCTTTGCTAAAAACTATATTATTTCCCCTTTATTAGAACATGTTAATGGTTATCTATTGCTGTATAACCAATTATCTCCAAATGTAGCAGCTTAAAAGAAAAATCATATATGATCTCATATTTTTTTGGATGGGAGGAGGTTGGGAAATCTGGGCATAGCTTAGCTGGATGGCCCTGGTCTCATGAGGCTAGAATCAAGATGTCAGCTGTGCTGCATCTTCTGAAGGCTCTTCGTGGGGAGGATCTGTGCTATAGCTCAGCAGTCTCAACCTTTTTGGCACCAGGGACTGGTTTTGTGGGAGACAATTTTTCCATGGATTGGGGAGATGGTGAGGTGTGTGGTTTGGGGATGATTCTCATATGGAGCGTGTAACCTAGATCCCTCGCATGAGCAGTTCACCATAGGGTTTGCTCTCCTATGAGAATCTAATGCCACTGCTGATCTGACAGAAGGTGGAGTTTAGGCAGTAATGCAAGTGATGGCAATTGGTTGTAAATACAAATGAAGCTTTGCTTGCTTGCCCACTGCTCACCTTCTGTTATGTGACCTGGTTCCTAACTGGCCAGAGACCAGCATCCGTCTGTGGCATGAGGATTGGGGACCCCTGCTCTAGCTCACTGAGGCCTTCCATCAAATGAGCTTGAGAGCAGTCCTTTCCCGGTCAAGCCATCAGATGAGACTGCAGCCCAAGCCAGCATCTTGACTCCAGCTTGTAGGAGACCCTGAACCAAACTACCCAGCTTTACATTCTCACCTGCAATGAGGCCACTGAATTTAAAATGTACTTGGCATTTGAACGTTGAATTTCTTCCTCTTTGGGGGAAGAAATCTGCTTTCTACAGTGATGAATAAAGTGGAGATTTCTTTCTACTGTGAAGTTAGTAGCTGGGCAGGTTGAGAAGGAGGGAAATATATTCTATTCTCTAGCTGTAGCTTACAGCCAACTTGGCTGGTGTGAAAGGGTGTGTTCTTGGTGTCGTAGGGTAGAACTTAGAGTATATTTTCGTGTTGTGACAGTATCTCATGCATGGTGGTTAGAATCCTAGAAAGAGTTATATTTGAAACTATTACAGGTTGAACAGGCTCTTGTGGGCTAGCTTACCACCATTTATAACAGCATGTTCATGAGAAAATGGATTCTGTGTCCCAGATGTCCATCTCTTAAACATGCTTTTGAAATGTGACTCATTTTAAAGTTGGGGACTTGCCTGTATTTCATTAGCTCCTCTCCAGCTACTTTCCTCACAGTAGTTTACATTTTGAGCTATCAGCCTTTTGGGAAGATAAAGTGACAGAAAATAGAGATGACTGTAATTTACTCCTAGCACTAAGAGCCTGGCAGGCCTATCAAGGCATAATTTTATTCAAAATCCGACTTTCTGTTGGGCCTGCATTGAAGTCCCTTTACAGTTGAGTTTTACTGGGTCACATTCATCTCCTTTTGTAGAATTCTAGAGTCTTAATCAGGTACTTCCAAAGTCACTCAATCAGATTTAGTATATGAGAATGTACCAAAATGAGAAATACTCTTGGTCTGCCTTATATCCCCCTACTCCCAGCTCGTGTCTCTATGGAAGCTGATGGCCTTCCAGCTGGCAGAGAGCATCATTTGGGCCCTGGGAGGGCTCAGTGGAAGGCTGCTTGCCTTGGCCATGCACGTGCTTGATATTTTCAAACACGACACTCATTTAATTCAGCAATGCTCCAGCCAGTTGTTAAAGAATTCATCCCAGAGTCAACCCATTGCTTAAATATCCACGGGTCTGCTTGAGCACATACTCAAGGGAGATAACCCAGTAGGCTTCGCTCTGCCCCCTGTGCGCTCTGTCCCTTCATTAAGTCAGGGGACCAGAAGCATGTTTGAAGAACCGCTCCCGTCCCCACTCAACTTCCCTGAGTTAGAGGTTCAGTTTTTTGTCACTCTTTCATGGTAGACAAGAATACAAAAACAGGATAAAATGACTTTCTGTATCATTTGTAGAATTGTAGTTAAAGATTTTGTCTGTAATATTTCCTAATGTGAATATGCGCTAGGTTATCAGGCATCTCTTAATCATGTGACCAAGCCTGCTCTCTCAGGACAAGGGTCCATCTTCAAAGTGGATGAGCTACTGTGCTATTGCTCTAATAAGAGCTGGATTAAAACATTTATTTTTCACTGCTTTTGGGAATCCAGTGGAGACCTTCATAGTAAAAGCTTGATTTATCTTTCTTTTGAGGGAAATATAGAACATTTCCATCAGTTTTAAAATTATGAATGATGAGCTTAATCTCTGTTCAGTCAATCTAAGATAAATTTTAAAATAGCCTTTTCTTCTGTTGTGGAGAAAAATTACAAGAACGAGAGAGACAGACAGGATGAGAGAAAGGAGAGAGAGAGGGGCAGAGAAATAATATATGTATATATTATATTATTTTAATATGCATTTAAGATATATATATATATATAAATAATATATATAAAATTCCAGAATGGCAAAGTACTACTGATGTACCAGTCTGTTTTCTTCTTTCCCTCCTTCCTTTCTTCCCTTCCTCCCTCTTTCTTCTTTCCTGTAAAATAAAGAAAAGGTAAACCTAGAAATAGGGCTTCCCAGATGGCACATTGGTAAAGAATCCGCCTGCTAACACAGGAGACGTGGGTTCAATCCCTGGGTCGGGAAGATCCCGTGGAGGTGGAAATGGCAACCCACTGCAGTCTTCTTGCCTGGAGAATCCTCATGGACAGAGGGAGCTTGGCAGGCTACATACAGTCCTGGGGTCACAAAGAGTTGGAGATGACTAAGTGTGCCCACACGCGTGCACACACACACACACACACACACACACACACACACACAAGCCTAGAAATACCTTTTATTTTAAGATAAATAATATTGTAATCCCATCTAAAATTTGTAGTGGTTGATCCTCTTAAACTCCTTTTCCTTTTGAAAGGAGGATAATCAACCTATTGCTTTGGAAAAGGCAGATGGAAACAAGTGGAATCACCTCTGGCATTTGTCCTGAGCCTGGATAAAATGGAAACATGGGGCTGAGCTGATCTGATTTCAGGGGCTGCTTGCTCACCACTGGCCGCTCTTGCGTCTCAGGCGTGCCCTCAGCCCTGGGATGAAGCTCCCAGGCTGCAGGGGTCATCACGGGGTAGCAAAGGCTGGGGGCATTTAAAATGTCTTTTGTTTCTGTTTTCAAGCAAGTAATGCATCCCATGGAGCAAAATTCAGAAGGTAAAAATAGGGTGTTAAAAAAAAATTGTAGCATATTATGCACATTATCTTACCTATTGATTTTTCCCCCAATTAATTATGCCTCTTGTGGATAATTTCATGTCTTAACCTATAGAATTACTTCATTCTTTATAATGGGTGCATATTATTCCACATTCTGGACTATTCTATGTAAAAGGTTAGTGCCAATCTCTTTACACATAATCCTGAAACAACTATCTTTGTACATGAGCAAAATGTATTGTAGGAGCTAATGGGTGATGAATCTGGTTAATGGTCAGCATTAATGTTGCATCTCCTTATCAGTGTTTTATTCCCCTCAGACTATTTTATCTCTTTCTCCTTACCTCTGATATCAGTAATCATTTAATAGATTGAAAATGTATTGATTTCAATGGAAGCCAAATTGACACACGTTTCTATCCATGACCATTCCTCTTTCTTTCTAATTAAACTCTCAGATTTAGCTGTATCTCCTTCATTTTTAATGTCAAAGGATAGTCGAGAAAAGTTCCCTGTAAGGCTTGTAACAACATATTCCATTTTTTGATTAGGAGCTTCCACTTAGAAATAAAGTCCTAATTCGTTTTCCTGAAACAACAGTCACAGAAAGCAGATTGGTCTGGCCTTACCCCGGTGCAGGCTCACTTGGTGTGCTCAGGGGGGCTTTGTGGGGGAAAGATCGGTGCTGGTCTGGAACAGATTGCAAGGGGAGGTCCGTCCTGCCAGGCTCAGCTGAGCAAAGGTCCCGGTCATTTATCACTGTCACAGGGGGTGGAGGTGGGGGTGGGGATAGAGGAGTCACTGGACCAGTCCAGCCCATCAGTGGCCTGACAGCATTCGCGCCTCCAGGCAGATACTGTGCCACCCAGGGGCAATGCACTATGCTGCTGCCAGAGTCATGGAAAAGGAGGGAGCTGACTGCTGATTGCTAGGGCGCTTTGCTCCAGACAGGCACTGCCTCTTCTCAGGGTGGTGTATACAGCTGCATGTAAGAGCCAATTCAGCAGTCTCAGTGGCAGACACGGAAGATCCGAAGTGATGCTAGACGCTGATGATGAGATGAGAACATGCCTCTGTGGGGCTCGTGCTTTAATTCCATTCCCAGGACTTGGATGCTCTGTACCACGCTGGTTATTTTCACATGGGGAACTGACACTGGTAAACGCAAGCTGGGGACACCAAATCTCTGAAGGGCATTTTTTTTTTAACTTTTTATTTTGTATTGGAGTATAGCCGATTAACAAACAAATGTGGTAGTTTCAGGTGAGCAGCGAAGGAACTCATTCTTACATATACATATATCCATCCTCCCCCAAACTCCCCTCCCATCCAGCCTGTGAAGGGCAACATTTTAAAAAACAATACTAAAAAGTATGATCTCTGTGTGATCCTCTATAGATACATTTGACATCCATCTTGGAAATCTAAAGTATGTTATAGGATCAATAACAAGCATCCCTTAGAAATCATTTTGGTGTACAGCCACATTTTTTAATACAACTGCTTTCAGCACTGTTATTCATGAAGAGGTCACATTCTTCAAACTGACATATAGATCTTAACCCTTCAAGTAACCTTATTTTAAGTGGAATTTCTCCTCCCAAGATTGTCTAATTTGGTTGGTCATTAGGAATTACTTGTGTTAAGAGGGGGCAGGGAGATTTCATAAAAATCAGGTGGAGATTTTTCCATCGATTAATATCGTATGCTTATAGATACCTAAGTTGACATGGTTCTTACATGTGGTAATTAATAACAGTATTACATGAGTGAAATGGAGTTCTAAAAATGAAATGAATGATGACAGAATGCTTTTCTTGGGATAAAGTAGCATGAATCGGAAACTCATGCTTGTCTGAGAATCGTGGAATAACAAGATGCATTAGGAGCTGTAGACAGTGCTGCTAACACAGGAGATTTGTGTAGATGTACCTGGTCTGCAGCCCTAACAAGTGGGGCAGGGTCGTTGCTGGTCTGTGAAGAATGCATAGAAGGCTGCTGCTGCTGCTAAGTCGCTTCAGTCGTGTCCGACTCTGTGCGACCCCATAGACGGCAGCCCACCAGGCTCCGCCATCCCTGGGATTCTCCAGGCAAGAACACTGGAGTGGGTTGCCATTTCCTTCTCCAATGCATGAAAGGGAAAAGTGAAAGTGAAGTCGCAGGCACTGTCTACCCTATAGTAACACCGACAGCAAACCCAGTGCCTGGCACATAAGCTGTGTTCAGTCATTGTTTTCTGAACTGTAATGTTATTTGGACAGAATATAGATCCTTGTGCCTTGACTTGGTGGAGCAGATATGCCCCCCAAGTCCCTCCATCAGCCTTCCTTCCTCCTTGCCCTGCACGCCTGCCTTCCTGGGTCCATAAGGTCCAGAGCCCTGCACATCAGAGTGGGTGTAATAGGGCAGCCATGCTGCTGGGCTGGGATGGTCCTAAAGTCCCTGAGCGTCACCAGTTGACACTCAACACGCAGGGGCCTTGGGTTCAGGAACAGGCAAGAGTTCAAGGGACTCTGGAACCCTGGAAAGAAAAGGATCCTTACGTGATGAAGCAGCAAGCAATCCGCTCATCGGTTATTCTCATTTAAGAGAGTTTCTCTCATTTCTCTTGCTCTTTCTCCTCCTCAAAGAAAACAGAGGAACAGGGCTCAAAGGAAAATGTTTAGATTTGTACAACTTGAAAATCTAGGTAAGATCTAGATTTCTTCTTTTTTCTTACTGTTCCCCTGCTTAACTGTTTATATTACTACTGTTTTCTGATGTCATGACAAAAACAAAAAACTACTTGTGATCATACATTTAAAATTGCTATGTAATATTCCATCCGAGGACTGTGTCACAGTTTACTTCATTGTCTCCCTTTTGGTGGGCCAAGTAGGTTTTTTTTTTTTATGGTTTATCATTCTTATAAACAATTCTGCTGTAATTTGTTATTGTTCAGTTGCTTAATCGTGTCTGACTCTTTGCGACCCCATGGACTGTACCGCACAAGGTTCCTCTGTCCATGGGATTCTCCAGGCAAGAATACTGGAGTGGGTTGCCATTTCCTTCTCCAGGGATCTTCCCGACCCAGAGATCGAACCCACGTCTCCTGCATTGGCAGGTGAGCTCTTTACCACTGAGTCACCAGAGGGGCCTTTGTTTGGAAACCTTTGCCTCAGTCCTGATTATTTCCTAAGGTGAAAATAATTTTCTTGCCACAGCTTAGCTTTGTCATGGCTCGAATGACTGAGAGTAACATAGGGTACAACTTAGTGATTAGACAACAACAGCAACAACATAGGATGCATGTAAGTTGGGTTTTGTAGGGTGAATGACATGACAGGGTGGGGGGCTGATACCACCAGGTGATCTGCAGCCCTGAGGCTTTAGTCCAGTCCAGGGATGTTCTGGGCCCAGCAGTGGGCCTGGACTCCCAGGACAGTGGCAGCAGTTACAGGACTCTTCAGTTAGGTGGTGTCGCCAAGATTACCTGCTTGGAGAGGCTTGACCCTTTAGGAGAATCTGGAGGCCCACTCTCCAGCCCCCCACTAAATACTTTGCCATTTACCTTATAAATCCATGCCCTCCCCATCCAGAAGATAGAAATTTTAGCTCTCACCTTGAGCACAGGACATAGCACTAATTACCAGGTAGTTTGTGTCTGTATTTGCATTATTGCAAGTACGTGATTGAAGAGTTTTACTGTATTTTTGTCAAGGAAGAAGACAGTCATAAAGTCTGAAGTGCATTAGGCATTCATAAAACAAAACAAAACAAGAAACAGCGTCAGTATCATCCTCTAAAGCTTTTGAACGTGTTTCCCACCCCGCCTCGCCCCAAATCCCGTTCAGAATCTCTCCGAGAGTTGACTTTGACCCAGTCTTGCTCTAATTAACCTCCCTGCTCCTCAAGCACTGGGCTTTCAAGATAAATGGAAATCTATTCCTCGTCCTCACACGCCCTTGACTGAGGACACGTCATGGCCATCAGCCGAGGTCGTCCCCCTGGAGTGCGGCGCTTTGGAACGTGCGCCCACAGCGCCCAGCCAGCCAGATGGGAGGCACCCGCCTGCTGGGCCGGGCAGCAGATGTCCTTGTCAGACGGACAGACCCCTCCTGTCTCTGGCTCTGCTGGTGATCAATACTCAGTGCCCAATCAATGAGAGATGGCTCTGTTTAGTCAGTTTGATTGTTTCTGTGGTGAAATGTGCCACCACTTTTGAAAAAAAAAATTATAAATGCTTTTTTAAAAATATTTTTAATTATAAATGCTCCTCACCCTCCGGTCTCATTTGACCTTTAGAATATGTTTCAGCAGTCTCAGGTTCTTTGGCCCCCGAGTACTTGCCTCAGCAGAGTGTCAATGGGAAACTGCCCTCGGTCTATAGGACTAGAACTGCCCTGGCTTGGTTTTTAACACCTCCCCTGTTCTCTCCTCCTGGAATAGAAAGTAGCACACAGTATCTATTTTTTTATACATAAAGCTGTATAGAGTTTGGAAGCTTTCAGAGAGTCTTTTTAAAAATTGCAATGGGTTATGTAGAAATGAGAAGGAAAATGGCTTCTTTCTTTGTACTATCTTTATGGTTTATTCACTGAGACCAGGATTAGCAGAATGATTTCATCACACGTGCCTTTCCTAAGGAATAAGAGACTCTGTGGGGTGCTAAGTCCAGACAAGATTTTGTGGTCATAGTCAGGGATTCTGAAAGTGTGCTGTGATAGATTAATGATGTCTGCCATGGACATGGAAGTGGAGGAGAGGTAAATGTGTGCCATGTATTTGCCATTCCTGACTCAGATCTTGCGTAAAGCAAAGTCCACATGTAGATGCTAATACTAGCCTAACAGTTGTGTGTATTGTGTGCCAGGCATTCTTCTCAGTGCCTTACATACATTAACTCATTTGATTCTCAAAGCAACCCATGAGGTAGGTACAGAAAAGGAAATGGAAGCACAGAGAGGCTGAGTTGCTAAGCCAAGGTCATAAAACTAGACAGCTGAGATTCAGGTCAGACACTTTTATCCCAGAGTCCAGGTCCTTAGCCCTGGATTCTGTACTCTTTCTCCTTGGCTAATGCTGTGTCTTTACTCTCCAGGGAATTATGTAAGCCTCAGCTGTGGTTCAAAAAAAGATGCAAAATCAAGTTTAGAGCCTTATTATCTTTGGGCCTCAGGCTCTAGAATGAGAGATAAGACAGAGTCCTGGAGAGCCTTGGCAGTGAGGAGGGAGTTGCCTATGAACTTCCTCCTTCCTCTCTGGGTAGCATTTCCAGTCTTCCCACTTCTGCCTTCTCAGATGGGAGGTGGATTGGAAGGGAAGAGGAATGGTGTTTAGGGACTGGAACAGAGGATTTTCTTGGTCTGCAGGCCATCTGACTGGGGAGACTTTCTGAGTGGCCTTTTTCAATGATCATTTGTGTATAAGGGATACGTGTGTGTATGTAGAGATACATCAGTGTATCAAATAGTAATCTTTCCTAATGGCTAAAGAGGGACTTTTAAAGACCCTAATGCTGAGTAGGATTGGGGGCAGGAGGAGAAGAGGACGACAGAGGATGAGATGGTTGGATGGCATCACTGACTCGATGGACATGGGTTTGGGTAAACTCCAGGAGTTGGTGATGGACAGGGAGGCCTGGCGTGCTTCAGTTCATGGGGTGGCAAAGAGTCGGACACGACTGAGCAACTGAACTGAACTGAAAGAGGGACTTTTTAGTACTTTAGTAGTTTGTTTCCCTTCATTAATTTAGCGACTACTCATTAAACACCTATGTTGGGTCTTAAAATATGCGGAAACTGTGGAATCAATGAACCCATGTGAGCCCTGCCTTCTCTGAGTTTGTAGTCTACTCGCTGAAATAATGACTAAGTGTAAGGTGCAGCTCTAACTGTAGTAGAGGGAATGAGGGGCTGAGGTGGCCGGACCACGTGGGTTTTTGAAGCTGCATTGAAGAGTTCTGATTTCCACCTATGAGCAGTAGGAAGCCATGGAAAGTGGGGGAGAGGGTCAGGGACTTTGTGTTATATAACCAGTTAAAAGATAATTGTGGTGACACTGGGAAGAATGAATTGGAGAGGGGATATGGAAGAGCTGGAGGTGCTTGTAGGGGTCCAGGACAAAGAGGCCATAAGAGTTGGGATGAGGGTGGTTTGGGTGGTGAAGGGAAGAAGTGAAAGGATTCTAAAGATATCTGAAAGGCAAAATTAGCCAGATTTAGTGATCGATTAGGTATGCGTAGCAAGGAAGAGAGAATGGGCAAGGATGCCCCGGAAGTAGGAGGATGTGGTCCTATTCCCAGGGGTATGGATGCTGGAAGAAGGTCGGGTTTGGTGAGGGAGGTCATCCTGCATTGGAAGTGCTTTTGAGCTGTCCCCAAGGAGATGTCAAATAAGCCACAGTGATTATGGAAACTGTGTAGTGTTTTGGCTGGCTATACATATGTCCTGATGGACTGTCCTGGGAAACTAAGTGCTACAGAAAAAATTTTAGAAATCTATAATTTTGTTGACTTTAAAAAATTCAAACAGACATACTTTCATCTGGGAAGTAAGAATCTAACAATGACAAAGACAACTGATAGTGATAAATATCTTGCATAATATTCATAGTTATTTTTGTTTTTGCATATTTGTCTGCCAGTCTTTTCCCACAAGCATTCATGTTTTTGTTAGCTGTCATTATAGTCAGCATTCAGTATGTAATAGCATTGTTTTCACTTACTTTTATCCCAAATATTTTTTCACATTTCTATCTCTCTTTCAAATTCTGTGTTTAAAATATTACATGATATTCCATGCTTGTGATAAATTATGAGTGATAATTTTCTAAGCTGTTTCTCTGTTTTTGGATATTTAGTTGTTTTAAAGATTTCTTTATTACCAGTAATACATGAGTAAATATGATTGTGTCTACCACCTTTTTTTTTTTTCTCTTGCATTTTTGTTTAAATTCTCATGAGTGAGGTTAGTGGGTTAGCTTTCGAATGGGATTACAGCTCTTTGATATATGTTTTAATACCTCTGACAGGGGCTCTGGGGTCCTAACTGTAGAACAGAGCTGTGACTTCCTCATGGAGCCTCACCACTTTCATTTGGATTCAGTAGCCAAGGGGCCTACCATTGTCTGAGTGCTGTGCAAGGTACCACGGCCACCTGTGACCTTACCTCTTGCATCTGCTGGAGGCGCCAGTTAGTTCCTCGAGGCTGTAAGGCTTGCAAGCCAGGTTCAGCCTGGTTCCTCCCCTCTACCCAGTTCTTCTGTTCTTCCATTGCTTAGGAACCCATGGAGGCCCCTGAAATGATGGAATAGACGAAGGAATTGATTAATCCAGACTGAGCCTTATCAGCCTCCAGGTTCTAAAAGATGCTGTGGTGCTACAGAGGCTGCCTAGGGGTCTCGTGGGTTTGGATGGGAGTCTCAAGACCTTTTATGATCAGGTGCCTGCCTACCAATCTATCCTTAAGTGCCGCTGCTTCTCAACACGTTAACCTTTACTGTGCCTGGACTAGTCTCTCCTCTGGCCCAGGACAGTGTCTTGGTTGCTTTGACTCCTGGTTCTCACTTGAGTTGTTCCCTCGCCCTCTGCCTTTCTAAGTCCTACCCTTCCTTTTAGACTCAACACTAATTGTAATTTCCCCAGGTTCCTGGCTCCACCTTGCAGCTCACTGTCCCTCTGCTGCAAACTCTTCCAGTACCTTTAGTCCCCACTCCAGGACTTAGCACATCACTGTAAGCTTGCTTTTGAAATTTTACCTCTTGAAGATAATTGTACACTCCTCGAGGGCAAGAATCATGTCAGTCTCCGCCCAACTCTGCCAAATCCCTCAGTACCCAGTTTTAGTGCTGAGCCCTGTTCCAGAGCTCAGTAAATCTAATGTGACCCATTAGATCGAAATATCCATGCACCATAATACAGTGTCAAAGTGTTTTCAATGTAAATGTCCATATTCCAAAATTGCTAAGGATCAAATTAGGCTACTCGTAGATGGGCCATACTCAGATCTTCTCTTATCTGGTTTTGGTTTGGGAGCTATGAGAATAAGTTAAGGCTGGAAAACCATAGGCTGGTCACTTTTTATTTCTAAGTCCTTGATATGCACTCAGGTGGAAGGATGACTGGTAGAGGTGATGAGGCTGGATGAAGGGTAGTAAGAAGCACTGAAATGAAAGTCTGTCTGGTCTTGAAGAAGGCAAGTGTCACTGGCCCCTGAAATGGTGCTTGACTTGTGAAATGATGCTGTCTGCAGTGCTACCTTGCTGTCTTTTTATTATTATTATTTTAATACTTATGTATTTATTTATTTGGTTGCATTGGGTTTCAGTTGCAGCATGTCTTTATTGTGTGATGCAGGATCTTTCGTAGTGCACAGACTCTCTAGTTGTGGTGCACAGGCTTCATTGCACCTCAGCATGTGGGATCTTAGTTCTGCAACCAGGGATCTCACCTGCATCCCCTGCTTGGCAGGGCAAATTCCTAACCACTGGACCACTAAGGAAGTCCCTACCCTGTAGTCTTTACAGCTTACTTCTGATCATCATCAGTCCTCAGGGAAAGCCACCACAGTTCACCCTGGATCCCCAAGCTCCCTTTGTTCTCCAGGGCATGGCCTGGCACAGAGGGGCCCTCTGTCCGGGAGTCAGGAGCTTCTAGGCCAGGCTGTCTTTGCCACCCCCAGCTGCACGGCTCTGAACTTACTCGGGCCTGGGAGTGCTCACTGGTAAAATGCCATGCCTGAATGAGGCCATCTCTGGGCTTTTTTGTAACTGAAACAAATAAAAAAATAATAATAATTGAAACTCTCTTAAGAGGGTGAACTTTAGTGCTGTTTCTAACTAAAAATGAGAAATAGGCTTTCTGACACATTTAATGACATGTGTTAGTATGTGTGTAGAACTTTACACTTAACTTGATTTTCTTTCTTTCTTTCTTTCTTTTTTTCTAGCCAAACATCATGTCAATGGCAACAGAACAGTTGAACCTTTCCCAGAGGGAACACAGATGGCTCTATTTGGTAAGATATCAATTCTGAAAGAAAACCCAAATTGTGTGCAAAGACTCGTGCCAAATTTCTGAGTTTTAGCAAGTGTCCTCAGGGCTTCAAAATCTGGGCTCTTCTAGATATTTACAAGTTGTTGCAGCCAAAAAATTATCGAGTTCTTAGTATTTCTGGGATCAGAAAAGCATATTCTATACAATTTAGTATGCTTTCCTTCCTCACTTTGCAAGTCAAATATCAAACTGTATATTTACTATTCTTATGTCCACACTCTGAATTAACCTGATAATTTAGGAGTTGAGTTTTTCTTCCCTAGGAAAGATTTTTTCCATATACACTTATACAGATATATGTGCATGCTCAGTCACTTCAGTCGTGTCCAACTCTTTGCTACCCCGTGGACTGTAGCCTGCCCGGCTCCTCTGTCCATGGGATTCTCTACGCAAGAGTACTGGAGTGGATTGCCATTCTCTTCTCCAGGGGGTCTTCCTGAACCTAGATCTGCTGCATTGCAAACAGATTCTTTACTGTCTGAGCCACTGGGGAAGCCTATATGTATATATACACATACTCTACATACATATGTATATGTATAAAAGCTGGGGTTCAAATAGCTTTGAGATGTTATTCCACAGAGATCAAACTAATTGAACAGTCTCTTTCTCCTCCATTATGAATTGAGCATATTCCTGTTTTTTGTTTGTTTGTTTCTCTGGTTCCTTCCCCTTAGCCTTTAGACACATTCTCTGATCTCTTTCATCCTAAAGCCCTCAATTCCCCTGACTTCACACCCACCTCCAGTTTCCATCTCCCCTCTGGTCCTGATGGAAGTCTCCTGCAAGGGCTTTTGATGTAAAATTGCTTTAAGCACTGAAGTGTCTTTGAGCCAGAAATTAGCCTCCTGACAACAGTGTCTCTAAATTAGCATATTCAGGATAAAATGTTTCCCTAATCTCAGAGTTAGTCATCACTAATGATTAACCCTGGAGAGTTATGAAACAGGGACCCACTTCTGCCCAGGTGTTTGTAAATCTTGCTCTGTGTGGGCTGTCACCTTTTAAAATATAGTGGTCAGTAATTAGAAGTTATTATGCCCAGAAATTTAAATGGAGTGTCTGGTTTTTGTAGAAAAAAGCATATGTTGTTATTCAGACACTAAATTGTGTCTGACTCTTTTCAACCACATGGACTGGAGCACCCCAGGCTCCCCTGTACTTCACTATCTCCTGGAGTTTGCTCAAATTCACGTCTACTGAGTCAGTGAAGTTATCTAACCATTTTAACCTCTGTCACCCCATTCTCCTTTTGCCTTCAGTCTTCCCAGAAGAAGGGAAAGAGTCGGCTCCAGTGAGTCGGCTCTTTGTGTCGGGTGGCCAAAATATTGGAGGTTTAACTTCAGCATCAGTCCTTCCAATGAATATTCAGGGTTGATTTTCCTTAGGATTGACTAATTTGATCTCCTTGCATTAATTATTACTATAAGATGTGTGCTCACTATTTGATTTGTTAAGTTTCCTCTGAGAAATTATGTTCAATGATGGCATTTTTACTCAAGTTATAGGCCAAGCTGAGTGTGTGTTACCAGGGGACGACAAGAGTCATATAATTGTTCAAAGGGTTCTTTTGGTGTCTTTTAGCTTTGTGAACCCCCAGAAACTAGGTTAGAAACTAGGTTCCATGTCATACTGGGAAATGTGAAATGAGACTGACTGGTCATAGATTTCCTCCTGTTCTGATATTTTAGGAAAGACTCCCAAAGGACTGATAATGCTGTTGGCCACATAATTGAAAATATCAGTGCATAAAGCTCTATAGCAAGATTATTATTACTATAAGTTTGTGAAAGGTTTGCTTTAGAGTGACTTTCTTAAAAACCCTAACCCAAGGCCTTCATTGTTTGACTGGGAAAGCAACGCCCCCTCTCCCAGCCTCAGTTTTGTCAGCTGTGGAATGGGGAGGCTGATGGGGTGCTCTGAGACTCTCCCCTTGGCTTCTACATCTTCCACACTCAGGACTGTAGGCTCATCTGGCTGCAGGCTGCCCTGGGAAGCCCACTGTGAACGGCCAAGGGGTATGCTTTTAAAAGAAACAAATTGTGTACCTAACCTCTACCAGTGCAGAATTATACAGATTGTAAACCAGAATAACATCCCCTGACATCTGAGGACTTTTGCTTTATTAGAACTGCAGTTTGCCTCTTCCAGGTGCTTAAATGAAGGCCCCTGCTTTGGTTAACTGCATGCAAACATTTGATATTTGTGCTTTCAAAACTATCCTCTCTTGGTATAGCTTGTCCCCCTGGCCTGCGCTGGGGAGTGGATGGGTTTGGGGGTGGGGTTCTGTCATTCAGGTTATTTATAGTTGTACTGAAAAAGTAAGACTAACTGCAGCTTCTTGACACGTCTTGGGCATTTAGTCCTCACAGTACCTTGTAAAGCTGGCCAGAGTACATAATCCCCTTCTCAGAGAGCTCATATGATTTATCACAAGTCCCTCAGCCAGAGCTCGAATGTGAGCCCAGGTCTAACTGACCAGAAGTCCACACTCTTTTCCCCATGTCCCTGGACACTTGGCTCTGGTTACAGGAGTCCTGGGAGAGTCTGGTAGAGTCAGAATTGCCTTTTGGCTAGATCATCCATGCACAAAAGCATGATTTCCAGCCAAGTCAATTTAGCAAATTGATTTGTGAATTTCTATGCATTTCCAGAGTGCTCTGAAGGACTCTTGAGACACAGCTTTTGCCGGGAAAACACCGCTTGAAGTGACATCTCCTACTATTTATCATCCCCCCCCCCATCTGATCTTAGTAGCAGGCATTAACGTGCAGGAGAATGTCTTACATTGACTTGCCTGCAAGGTCACCAAAGCAACAGTGGCACTGTGTACTCATCCAAACTCATTCTTCAGCCTGGGAAGGCTTTAGTATTTTATGCCAAGAGAGTATCAGCTATTCCCGTTTCATTATCTATCAGTTAATCATTTGACTGTACCTTACGGAATGCTGTCTAAATAGAAACTTTTAAATTTAATCCACTCTGAAAGAGCACTCCCATTAGCATTTAGCTTACGATGGGTGATGTAAGGAAGGGTACAGTGAGGGTCAAGGGCAGGCTTCATTTTAAGAAATGAATGAATGTGTTATTATATCAAGTAACTAGATAATGTATGGACAGTTCCTTAAAAGCTGTTTTTGGCACACAGTCTTCAAAGATTATTTTTAAGACAAGACGTTCATTTTTTTCAGGCTCTCGTTCGTGGCCCGGTTAGTTTTACCCTTGTCTTGTTTTTCTGTGATCACTGTTCTTTAACTTTTTCATGGCTCTTTTCTTTCCTCTGCACTTTAGGACAATGATAATGAAGGTAATAGGCCTGCTCTCCCGGTGGGCTTCTCCTCGTCTGTGTGTGTTGTTCTCTTTCAAGTCGGTGGGAGCCCCTTTTTCACAGGCCGGAGAAGTGGACCCGAACATTTTGCAATTACTGAGTGTCTTTGTTCCTGGCGGCTGAGTGCCCAATGGCAGCCAGCCCTTTGATCACACCACAGCTCTGTGAAGTGGGCATCACTGGGCGCTTTTAGAGACGGAAAAACTGAGGCACCCGAAGATGAAAGAGATCTGGTCAAGTAAAGGGAGTGCTTCCTCTGGCACAAGGACATCCACGTGACAGTTGCCCACATGCTGTGCCTGACTTTGAAGGGTCCTCTCCGGCTCTCCGTATCTTAATGAAAGTGAACAGAGGGCCCCTCCACCCAGGCAAAGAGCACGAGCCCCTGCCTCTCTGTAGCGGTCATTCTCAAGTATGAAACAGCTATTCAGTTTATTAAAGGTACTCCATCATCAGAAAGAGTTATAATTTCCAAATAAGATAGGAATTTGTTCATTGAGAAGAGTGCAGAGAAATCAGGGGTTGGGGCACCAGCCTTAATATGTGAAGAGTTTTAGTGCAATCTGAAAAAGTGAGATACAGATTTTTAAAACTTTCAAGTTCAATACTTTATCATAACACTTATTATCCAAACTCAGAGTGAAAAGGGTGTTGTTAAAAAATGTTATGTATTTTTAAATTTTTATTGGAATGTAGTTGCTTTATAATATTGTGTTATTTTCTGCTGTACAGCAAAGTGAATCAGCCACATGTATACATATAGCCCCTCTTTTTTGGATTTCCTTCCCATTTAGGTCACCATAAAGCACTGAGTAGAATTCCCTGTGCTATACACACATACACATACACACACACACACACACACAAAAGAATCCTAATGAGAGTGTGTATTATAAGCTATTGTGCCAAGAATAATAAATACACATTGAGTAAAGTTGCATTGAAAAATAATGAACTGAGAGATATAAAAGGAAATAAACAAATGAAAAATTCCAATGCAGTAGCCTTACATTATGTACCATATAGCATCAATACCAGTAGTTAGTATAACTTCCAAGATTTTACTCAGGAAACCTGGCTGTTGTTATATTCTTTCTAAATGACTTGAAATGAACAGTTAGTTCATATGTATACCTGGCTGTTGTTATATTCTTTTGAATGACCTGAAATGAACAGTTAATTCATATCTATACCTGGCTCATAGCACTTAAATAAGAGATGGGGAATTATCCGATTATACCTTTGCAATTCTAATATTGTACTAGTACTGTCTGATGGGCCTTCCCTGGTGGCTCAGTGGATACAGAATCCGCCTGCAATGCAGGAGATACAGGAGATGCGGGTTTGATCCCTAGGTCAGGAAGATCTCCTGGAGGAGGACATGACAATCCACTCCAGTATTCTTGCTTGGAGAATCCCATGGACAGAGGAGCCTGGTGGGCTGCAGTCCATGGTGTTGCACAGAGTCGTACACAGCTGAGCAACTAACACACACTGTCCAATGATGTAGGGTAATGAACATCAGAAGAGGTATTCAAATGAGAAATCAATTCTACCTAGTCGAGAAGTGGAAGTAAATAACTTTTAAGAGGTTTTCTTCTCAATTAATGAGAATTGTCTTTGTTTCAGAGTGTTAAACCATTTTGAAAAAAATTACTTCTAACAGTAAATCCTTTGATGCTGTTATTTAGCAACTCCCATCCAGGCAGTTTGGTGAGAGGTAAAAATTCTGCACTGAGAGGCTGTAGTGGTCGGGAAAAGATAGATACCAAACAACAGCAGCAGAAGCAGCTCAGTGGATTTTTAAGGTTATTCTGGGCTTTAGGCTCCCACTAGCCTGGCAGATCAACATTCAGAAAGCTACGATCATGGCATCTGGTCCCATCACTTCATGGCAAATAGATGGGGAAGCAGTAGAAACAGTGACAGACTTTATTTTGGGGGGCTCCAAAATCACTGCAGATGGTGACTGCAGCCATGAAATTAGAAGACACTTGCTCATTGGAAGAAAAGATATGACCAACCTAGACAGCATATTAAAAAGCAGAGACATTACTTTGCCAACAAAGGTCCGTCTAGTCAAAGCTATGGTTTTTCCAGTAGTCATGTATGGATGTGAGAGTTGGACTATAAAGAAAGCTGAACACCAAAGAACTGATGCTTTTGAACTGTGGTGTTGTAGAAGACTCTTGAGAGTCCCTTGGACAGCAAGGAGATCCAACCAGTCAATCCTAAAGGAAACCAGTCCTGAATATTCGTTGGAAGGACTGGCACTGAAGCTGAAACTCTAATACCTTGGTTACCTGATGCGAAGAACTGACTCATTTGAAAAGACCCTGATGCTGGGAAAGATTGAGGGCAGGAGAAGGGGACGACAGAGGATGAGATGGTTGGATGGCATCACCAACTCGGTGGACATGAGTTTGAGTAAGCTCCGGGAATTGGTGATGGACAGGGTGTGCCTGGCGTGCTTCAGTCCATGGGGTCACAAAGAGTCGGATATGCCTGAGCGGCTGAACTAAACTGAGCCTGGCAGAGATATCTCTGGGAACTCAAACTACTATAAAACCTGTTCTCTTCGTCATAGTCTCTTGGGCTCTTCAAACAAGAGGAAGCAAAAGACAACCCAAGACATCATGAGAATGTACAGTGATCTTGTTACACTTCTCTGTTTCTAGCCACAGAGCCAAGAATTTGCTAAACTCTTTCCCAACTAGCTGTGTGGGAGGGCTCATCCCAGAGCAGGGGCCAGTGGCTGTCATAGGCCCATAGACACGCCCCACCCTGGGGGACACACCTTCTGTAGGAGAAGAGCTCATTGTCTGTAAGATGAACCAATCATAAGATATCTGCACCCCCCCTCCCCACCCTGACTTGAATGAGAGGAGAATTTTGAAACAGCCACAGTTATTTTGTCTCCTGGCCAAGAACACAGCATTGAAAGCAGCAGGCAATATGTCAGACTTCAAAGGAAAAATATATTGCTGTCTCATTGGCCAGGATCCAACATTATGTTGGTAAATAATCAAATCCCGGTGTGGCATATTTCTCCCTGAACCTTGACTGAAAACTATGGAAGACCATTCTGTGAGCTGCGGAGCGGCAGTCACTCATTCCAAGAAAAAGGCCAGAAAGAATGACTTTGAAATGTGTTTATAATTAACTAAACAATCTAAATTCACAAGACGGTTAGAACAGCAGGCTGCTCACTGGTGCGAACTTGTGAAGTGAGGAGGCACTTGGGGAAGCCAAAATAGGCCTTCCCCCCAGGGTGATCTGAAGCACCTTTAAGGGACATGTAGCTGGTCATGTGGAGACATGCTTTAAGACACATTTTATTTTATGTATCTTTTGCATGTGTGTAATGATCTCAGCTTTCATTTCCTTTTTGAGTGTGGAAAGGTCTAATAACAGGGGCAAGGCGGGGAGAGACTTTTCAAAGTCCCATGTTGAAAATTCCTTTTGTTGTGTGTGGCACTGCCCAGGATTGTCCTGGTCCTGGTCCTGGTCCAGAAGGCACAGACCCGTCCTGGGGTGGGGAGGGTGAGAGCATGGCAGCTGGAGGTGGGTGGGGGTTTCTGTGTCTGGAGAAAGCAACTGCACCCTTGGTAGGAAGCAGTGGGTCAGATAGTGTCTGATAAAGTAACCCTTGACTGGTCTGGAGATCACGTATCCATCAACCCCAACCACGTGGAACGCTTGTTAAGAACCAGAAAGTAAGCACACCCTCCTGCCAAAAGTTGCAGAGAAGTCCCTGAAGAATTCAGAATTCACAGACATCTTTGGAGTTAGGTGATGGGCTTCTCCGATAGCTCAGACAGTAAAGAATCCGCCTGCAATGCAGGAGACCCAGGTTCGATGCCTGGGTGGGGAAGATCCCCTGGAGCAGGGAATGGCAACCCACTCCAATATTTGTGCCTGGAGAATCCCTTGGACAGAGGAGCCTGGCAGGCTACAGTCCATAGGGTCGCAGAGAGTCGGACATGACTGAGTGACTGAGCATGAGCACTATTATTTCTTTCAGTGGAGTGTTAAAAAATATTTAATTTTTCATTCTTTTTTATGAAAAATCTCAACCATGTGTAAAAATAGACTAATATAGTGAAGCCTCACTAACTCAGCTTCAGCAGTTATCACTTAGGGCTAATGTGCTTCATCTCTGTTCCTACTCACTCTCTCTTCTCCACCCCAAGTTGTTTCATGGCAAATCTCAGGTATCATATCTTTTCATCCAGGAATAGTTAGGCACATATCTCTTTTTAAGAGCAGATTTTAAGGAAACATACCACAATGCCATTGTCATACCTCAGAAAATAGTTCCATAATATCATCAAATATCCCATGAGTGCGTATTTCTACTCGTGTCTCATAAATGTTCTTTCAAACCATCCCTTTGAATCAAGATCCAAATAGAGTCCATATACTGCAATTGATTTAGTCTCTTTTAGTCTATAAAATTCACCCTTCTATCTATTTTTCTTTATAATTCATTTGTTTAAAAAACTAGATCATTTATTCTGGTACTGTCTCCTTCAGCCTGGATTGCATGAATATGCTTGTAAAGCCTCTGTGTTTTCTGCAAATCGGAAATTAGAAGACTGATCAGAATCCATAGGTGGGGTGTGTAACCATCCAGGAGGCATTGAATAACTGGTTCTCTCTCTTTTGGTGAAGTCAGCAGCCTCTAATGATCATTGCCTTGATCTGTTATTTTATTAGAAGCTGCAGGATGGTGGTATTTAAACTCTTGCATTTCCCTTTATTTATGACCTAGAATATTTCTAAAAAAAGAAACTTCCCTTTATCAACAATTTGGTTACCTTGACCTCCAGTTGATTAGGAAAGCAACTTCATTTTTTTCCCTGTGTTTACCGTTTTGCTCCAGGTATCTAAACATGGATTATATGTATATCCATGAGTCAGAAGCATGGATAAGTATAGTTGCTTAAGTCAAAAGTGATTTAACAAGTGAGGGAAACCTCTTTAATTTGACTGAATGACCATTTTCACTTGGGCATTTAATCAACTTATTAAAACTTGTAACCATTTGGTCAAACATTTGAAAATATAATCACAGTAGACAGATTGCCTCAACAGATTTGGGTAAAACAAAGAAACAGGCGCATGGTCAGGCGGCAGAAGGTTATGTCTCCAGCAAAGCTGGATCTGAGGGGCCACCATCTTCTCTCCAGTTCTCACCCCAGATCTTGTGACCAGATGCTCCTGGGCACATTCCAGTCCTGAACTTCCACAGCCCAGGGTATAACATCAACTCCAGAGAGGGCCTAAGGGCTGGGGGCTGGCTTGCTTCTAGAGATGACATGCTTTCAGAATATCAAAATTATGAAAATGTATGAGGATCCAAGAAGTGACAAAGCCTTCCCAGGCATGCTGCCCACTGCAAAGACTAACAGCTGGGCTCTCTCACCTGGAGCTCTTTTTCATGTTTTTGGCTTAATATTGTGACTGTGTTGGAGGTAACAGGAGACATATTTATCAGAGTGCGTTTTCTCTGCTTTCCAGTTTTCACAGACAGAGTAGGTAAAACTGTCTGTGGTTCTCACTGCCAAACATTTTGGAATTCAAGAAGGGGAACTATTTACTGACTCATTTTTTGTCTCATTTTATTTTTATTATTTATTATTTAATATGTTTTTTTGTAAGTTGTCTCAAATTCTTCTTTTGGAATAATGCTGTGTATAAGTAAAGTAATTCCTATGAAAGAAATTTCTTATGCCCAATGCAACATTTTTTTTTAAGGGCAAGAAAATATAGCATAGGGAGCTTAGCCAATACTCTGTGATGACCTAGAAGGGTGGGATGGGAGGTGGGTAGGAGGGAGGTCCAAGAGGGTGTATATATATACATATGTATATATGTATAGCTGATTCATGTTGTCATACAGCAGTAACTAACACAATATTGTAAAATCATTATGTATGTGTGTTAGCCATTCAGTCTTGTCCAACTCTTTGTTACCCTATGGATTGTAGCCCACTAGTGGAATTCTCTAGGCAAGAATACTGGAGTGGGTAACCACTCCCTTCTTCAGGGGATCTTCCGGACTAGGAATCAAACCCAGGTTTCCTGCATTGCAGGCAGATTCTTTACCATCTGAGCCACTGAAGAGCATCCAAATGTGGCTCTGGGCAGAATCTGGAGGGAACACAGTTCTTGGGATAAGGGAAACAAACTTGGTAAGCACCACACTGAACCAGATTTTTCCCTGAGGGCACTTCCGAAAGTTCACAGTTGCTTATTTAAAAGAGTAAGAGCAAGCAGGCAAATAGAAAGTGTCTCCATTACTAGACTGAAGGGGCAGAGTCTAAGGGCAGCTAGAGTACCTGTCAGTCAACGGGAAACATTCCATAAGGAAGGAGTAATAGAAACAAACAAACAAAAGAGATTAATGGTTACAGGAAAAAAAGCAATACAAGCAGACCCAGAGATGAGTTCGATGTTTAAATTAGCAGATAAGGACCTAAAATAGATATTATAAATACCTGAAGCAATTTTCAAGGAAAAGATGGACAGAGTGGGGTAATAGAGTAATATCAACAGAGAAATGTAAACTATAAAAAAATGAGATAGAATTTCTAGGACTGAAAAACACAACATCTGAAATTTAAAGAGGTATTACTGGGAAACCTGTATGCAAGTCAAGAAGCAACAGTTAGAACTGGACATGGAACAACAGACTGGTTCCAAATAGGAAAAGGAGTATGTCAAGGATGTATATTGTCACCCTGCTTATTTAACTTCTATGCAGAGTACATCATGAGAAACGCTGGGCTGGATGAAGCACAAGCTGGAATCAAGATTGCCGGGAGAAATATCAGTAACCTCAGGTATGCGGATGACACCACCTTTATGGCAGAAAGTGGAGAAGAACTAAAAAGGCTCTTGATGAAAGTGAGAGAGGAGAATGAAAAAGTTGGCTTAAAGCTCAACATTCAGAAAACTAAGATCATGGCATCTGGTCCCATCACTTCATGACAAATAGATGAGGAAACAGTGGAAACAGTGGCAGACTTTATTTTTTTGGCCTCCAAAATCACTGCAGATGGTGACTACAGCCATGAAATTAAAAGACGCTTACTCCTTGAAAGGAAAGTTATGACCAACCTAGATAACATATTAAAAAGCAGAGACATTACTTTGCCAACAAAGGTCTGTCTAGTCAAAGCTATGGTTTTTCCAGTAGTCATGTATGGATGTGAGAGCTGGACTGTGAAGAAAGCTGAGCACTGAAGAATTGATGCTTTTGAACTGTGGTGTTGGAGAAGACTCTTGTGAGTCCCTTGGATAGCAAGGAGATCCAACCAGTCCATCCTAAAGGAGATTAGTCCTGAGTGTTCATTGGAAGGACTGATGTTGAAGCTGAAACTCCAATAGTTTGGCCACCTCATGCGAAGAACTGACTCATTGGAAAAGACCCTGATACTGGGAAGGATTGGGGGTAGGAGGAGAAGGGGACAACAGAGGATGAGATGGTTGGATGGCATCGCTGACTCAATGGACATGAGTTTGGGTAAACTCCGGGAGTTGGTGATGGACAGGGAGGCCTGACATTCTGCAATTCATGGGGTTGCAAAGAGTCGGACACGACTGAGCGACTGAACTGAACTGGATTATCTTAACAGGAGATTGGACTTTACATTAGAATTGATCAGTAAACTTGAAGACAAGTCAATAGAAATTATCTACACAAAGAGACAGAGAGAAAAAATAATTTTAAAAAATGAAGAGAGCCTTGGTGATTATGAGCCCATGTCAGTTGGCCTAATGTATGTGTAGTTGGAGTGTCAGAAGGAGCCCAGAGAGAGATACTGGGGCAGAAATATATATTTGAGGAAATAATAGGCATAAGTTTGATGAAATATTATTGGGAGATAGTCAAGATAAATACCAACACTGGAGGGTCAAACGCAAGGCTCTCAAATCAGGACCAAGGAATAAAGTTTTTCATGGGCATAAAGACTTAGTGATGGAACAACAACAACAACAAAGATTAATAAACATAGATGAATATACAGTGGGGAAGATCTGTTTTTCTCAAAGGCCACCCGTGTTCCCACTTCGCACTCTTAACTCCTTTTAGAAGGCGTTGTTCCTCCTTCTCTGGTTCCATGGTGACAGTGTATTGAGATGGACTCAGACCTGGGTTCAGGTCCTAGCTCTACTTCTCACTAGGAAATCATTACAATCTGCATCCTGGAATCATCATTTACTAAATGTAAATAATGATAACTTTCTCACAAGGCAGGTCTCAATGGTATGGACTATGTGCATTTTATAGGGTCGCAATGGGCATATCATAGTAGGCACTCAACAGATAATAATTTCTTTCTTCTGCTAAACTTATCCTCATTGTGGTTAGCTGGCATCACTACCCACCCAGTTAGCGAGGTTAAGGAAATTGTGCTTTATCTTAAGAGCAACAAGAACCACAGAGATGATTTTCACCAACTGTCCTCCCAGCTGTACCATACCATTCCTTCTTGATGAAGTGGAAATATCCAGGCCGACCTGAGCCTCCCTTTAACATTTTTCTGTTTCTCGGGAAAGATAAGAAGAGGATCCCATTGTACTTTGTGTCTGCAGATTATCTGGGCGGCCTTTCAGGAAAGTTCCTTCATCTGGAATTTCTTTTCCGCCTCCACGTGTCCTATATTTTCTCTTAGGATTCAGCTAGAACTGAAGGCCTTCTGCTGTGTTAATCAGCACCCACTGGCAAATGTCGTGTTCATTTGTTCACCGAAATTCCATCAGTCTCTCACTCGCTGTAGAAGGGAAAACAAAATTGCAGGTGCCTAGAGAAGGCAGGGCCCATGAACAGACATATCTAGGAAATAGAGAAATGCTAAAGGATGCTTCCTAGGAAAACTGAACGCTATTTTTTTTCTTAAGGCTTTCTTTCCTTTGCCCCAGGTGAGCTGTTGAACATATTTGTCAGGCCCTGATAAAATGGACCGGTCACTCTAACCTGGCTTGGTCTTCAGCCTTGTGTTCACCTCCTCAGGAAGAGCTTGCTTCTCCTGAATCGAGGTGCTGCTGGCGATCCATCATTGATTTTCCTCTAGTCCAGCTAGCAGCCACTTGCTTTCCAGCAGCTGGGAGGACCATGATGCTTCCAGTGAGCTGGTTTGGCGAAGCCTATAGGCTTTCCAGTGATGACATGGCCAGGGTCATCCTGTCTAGGGCACCACTGCCTCATCAGCTCATTCCTGGGGAGTGGTTGTGGCTCCACTGTCGTTGAAGGGGCCCAGAAACACTGCACACCCTGAAGAGAGCACATGGTGAGCGGATTCAGTAGTATGTGTAATGAGGAACAGATGAAGATGCTTGTAATCAGCTTACAAGAGGAGGCTCATGGAGTTACCAGAGCCTTCAGATGGCCAAAGGGTTCAAAAGTTGTCCTGAGGAAGAGGGGCTAAATTTGTCCTGTGTTACCTCACAGGAGAGGATCAGAGCCAAGGAGGAACACTCTAGGGTTTCGGCTCAGTGGAGGAAAGAGCTTCCTAAGTGTTGTTAGATCTGCAGGGGTGGACTGGACTGCTTCAAGGTTAATGGCAGTTCAACTGTTTCCCATGATGCCGAGGAATGTTTTGATAATATTAATAGCAGGGTCTTGGGACTTCCCTGGTGGTCCAGTGGTTAAGACTTCACTTTCCAATGCAGGGGTTGCAGGTTCTATCCCTGGTCGGGGAGCTAAGACCCAACATTCCCTGGGGCTAAAAAAAAAAACCAAACCACAACATAAAACAAAAGCAGTATTGTAACAGATTAAATAAAGACTTTAAAAATAGTCTGCATCAGAAAAAAATCTTAAAAAAAATACTAGCAGGGCCTTTAAGCTATGTGAGAGATCAGGTCCCTTACAACCTTGGAATTCTCGTTCTTGAATCCTCTTGGTGAATAAAGATCTACTGCTCTTCAGAGGTTCTTCCCAGGGTAGAGGGTGAAACCCAGCAACATGTATAAAGACCTGGGAGCTGCATTTATCATGGTACTGCAGCACAGAGTGGCGTATGCGTCTATATGGATATATATTAAATTTGGGAAGAGACTGCAAAGAATACTTAATAAAATTAAAGCAGTGTTAGGAATGACGTGGACAGAAGGTAATTAACTGTCACCAAACACTGATAATATCAGTCAGATTCTGATTGCTGTATGGTTTCTTTTCTAGCAAAAGGTGTGTTAAAATTGTATAGTTTTCAAGTAAAAGTTTTGATAAGTAAACCATCTTACTGAATTATTTAATATGATTGTGTGTGTGTGTGTGTGTGTGTGTGTGTGTGTGTGTGTGTGTGTGTATGTGTTCAGTCTCTCAGCTGAGTCTGACTCTTTGTGACTCCAAGGACTGTAACCGGCCAGGCTCCTCTGTCCATGGGATTCTCTAGGCAAGAATACTGGAGCGGGTTTCCATGCCCTCCTCCAGGGGATTGAGAGGTTAACAGGCAGGAAGGCCAGGGGTCTCCAAAGGGAGGAAATAGGCTGCAAGTGTCTCTTAAAATTCTTTGTTGCTGTGGTGACATCTGGTTCCACCTGAACTTAACTTTTCTCAAACCTTGAGCTAACCAATGCATTTTTCTTATGGAAATGTATTTCTTAAGCTATGTTAATGAAACTATGTATTTGCTTTGGAATTTGCCTTTCTTCAAAATGGTTCCACCTAAGACTAACTTTTGGCTGATAATAGCTCAACAATTGTTTTATGGCTGGGGGATGACACACCTCGTGTCATCCTGTCTCAAAGATGCATATTGTGGGAGAGGGGCTTGGTGAAACTCCATCAGCCTTGAGGTGTCCCTCTTATCTGATTAATAACTGTCTAACAGACATAAAACAGCTTGCTAAGACTAGCAGGGGGGACACTCTCCACCCCGCTTCTGATGTCTATGTCAGAAGTTTTCTCTGTCTGTTTTTATACTTTAATAAAACTCTGCTATACGAAAGCTCTTGAGTGATCAAGCCTGGTCCCTGGTCCGGAAGTTAAATCTTCTTTGGAGATCACGAATGCGACACTGTTCACTGTAAGGTATCAGGATCTTCTCAATCCAAGGATTGAACCTGAGTCTCCTGTGACTCCTGCATTGCAGACAGATTATTTTCCGCTGCACCATCTGGCAAGTCCCAAGATTCTTACATGTTACCCTCTCATGATTTTAAAGATGACAAAGGACAAATTTGAAAGTGTCTGTGATGGAAATTGACTTCAAAGCAGTGGGTGGGATGAGGGAGCAAAGCTGAGGTAGGAGGACAGTTGAAGAAGCAGCAGCTGATCAGAACTAGGATGGTGGTGGCAAAGGGGTGACAGTGTGAGGGGCTGGATACCAGTAAACTGCTGAGGTTGAGACAGTGAAAGGGAAGAATAGCAGTGACTCCCAGATTTCCTATTAAGGGTCTAGGAAAATGCCAGTATCATTAAAACAGAGACATCAAAACAAGATGCTGGCTTGGTTGGTCAATTAAGTATTAGCTGTTCTGAATTCAAGATGTCAGGGGGCCTTCCAGGTGGAGATAACGCAGCAGGGAGTTGGAAATGCATCTTTCTAAAGCTTTCTTAGCTGGGCGGTCAGGGGTTAGACTTATGGGTTCAGAGCCATTTCCAAATAGATGATATGTGGTTTGAACCATATAGAAAAAGGCTGCTTTAAAGGCATAAAAAGGCAAGTGTAAATGTGTACCTTACAGCAAGTTAAAACAGGCAAAGTGACTTTGTGAGCTTGAGCTGTCAAACTGTAAAGGAACTGAGGAAGAGGGGGAGCCTGTGATCTCAGGAGTGGGATGGCTGTGTCGCACTTGCTGTCCTGTCTGACTTTCTGAGAGCCTGCTCATGGAGGTAGCTCTGGAAATGACTGGGAACATGGCTCTGTTCTGAGTAATGTCTAATGGTAGAGGAAAGAGCTGAAAGAGAGGGAGCATTTGGATAAAATGTGAAAGAAACATGGGTCACTACACATGTACAATTTTTTAAGAGGTATAATTTCTATTTATTTATTTGGCTGCATCAGGTCTTAGTTGCGGCACGCAGGATCTCCTGTTGCGGGGCTTGGACTCTCTAGTTGTGGCCCTCGGGCTCAGTAGTTGCAGTGCAGGCTTAGTTGCTCCACAGCACGTGGGATCTTCCCAGACCAGGGATTGAACCCTTGTCCCTGCATCAGCAGGTGGATTCTTTACCACCAGACCATCAGGGAAGTCCCAAAGATAAAATATTCTTTAAAGAGTCATCTTGTTATATTCTGTAAATGACACCTTTTATGCTCCAAGACTCCAAGGTTCACCTGTCTCAGCAGATTTCAAAAGAACACAATAAAGACCATGTTCTCTAAGTGCAATGCAAAAAATGAAAAGGCAGTGTAAAAGACAGGCCGTATGTTTGAAAGCTAAATTTTATACCCTTAAGTAATCCTGAGTTAGAAGGAAATAACTTGGAAATTATAAAATATCTAGAAAAGAGTGATGAGGAAAGTACCACATATTTAAGTATGTGGGATGTATCTAAAGAGGTACAGCTTTAAAGACATTTATCAGAAAACAAGAATACTTGAAAATAAACAACGTAAGTATTCATATCAAGAAACTAGGAAAGGAACAGATTAAAAGTAAGCTGTATAACAAGATAATTGTAAAGAAAGAGCAGATGTAGAAAACTAAAAAAAAGGGGAGGAATCACTGAAAGCCAGATTTTGTTCTATGATGAAAATGTCTAAAAACAGAAATAGAAATAGGACCACTTGAATAAACTCATAGCAGTGAAACAGTTAAAGTTTTTCCTAATGCCTCCCCTCTCCTCTCCAAAGACACAAGGTCTAGGTGGTTCAGAAAGTTTTATTATAACTCCAAGGACCAAATAAATTTTTCTAATGCAGTGTTAAATAGGAGAAAAAAGAAAAAAGTGTTAACAATCCATTTTGTGAGGCCAGTATAACCCTGATTCTATTTGCGGACAAGATAGTATAAGGAAATAAAATTATGACATATCTTCCTTACAGACATAAATGAAAACATTGAAGTAAAATATTAGGAAAAGTATTTCTTTCATATTAAAATACATTATGAGTAGGTAAGGTTTATTGAAGGATGGTTCAGAAAAACTTATAAATGTGATATATTACTTTGAGAGATTAAAAGATTTGGAATGTCTATGATCGTCTCAAAAGGATGCAAGCATTGTTAAAACTCAAAACTTATTCATGGCATAAAGCTCTTTACAACTCGGAATGGAAGGAAATGTTCCTAACCTGAAACCGGATATCTGCCGAAAACCTAGAGCAAACCTCATCCTTATTGGAGCATTCTCACTAGCATTAGGATGAAACAAGCCTTTCTACTATCACCCGCATTATTCAGCCTTGTGTGGAAGGTCCTAGCCAATGCAATAGGATGAGATAAAAGAAGGAAAATAATGATTGGACAGGGAGATATGAAATTGTCATTTGTATGAAGTATATGAAATTGTCATTTGTATGAAGTATTATATAGAAAATCAAAGAGAACATGGAGTAAAACCATTTGAACTAGGAAGAGAATTCTCTAAGTTTTCTGAGTGTATCAAAAGCAAACTAAGATCGGTGGGTTTTATATATCTCAGCTCTAACCAATAAAAAAGTATAATAGAAAGTTTATAGCAGTGACACAAATCATAAGATACACAGAACTATGTGTAATAAAAATATATAAGACCTTTATGGAGAAAACGATAAGATGGTATTGAAGGACATCCAAGAAGACCTGAATAAATGGACAGCTGTATTATGTTCATTGACAGAAAGAGTCAAGAATAACAAAGAAAATTTTGAAGACGTGTGAGATAAGAACACTTGCTCTACCAAATTATTATGCCTCATTAAAATTCAAATGATTGCAACCCCTGATCTTTCCCTACAAACCTGCTCCACCCACACTGTTCTCCACTCAAACCAATAATCTTAGAATCATCCATGCCTCTCTGTTTCTCTCAAACCCTGCTGTCAGGAAATCCTTTTGGTCCTACAAAATGTATCCCAAATCTGATCATGACATGTGACTGCTCTCTGGTGTAAACCACCATTCTCTCTCACTTGGATTACAGCAGTAGTTTCCTAACCATTACCTGCTTCTCTGCTTGGTCCACTCCAGTCTGTTCTCAGCAGAGAACAGCCAGAGTGAATCTCGTAAAACATGAGTTATGTAATTCCCCTCTCCTGCTCAAAACTTAGCCATGGTTATCCATTTCATCAGAGTAAAGTCCAAAGCCCTTACAGTAGCCCCCAAGACCCTGTGTGATCCAGCTTACTGCTCTATATCTCACTGCTTCTGCCAACTCACTCCACCTGTCATCCTGGTTTCTTTCCTGCCACTTCAGACATTGCAGGAATATTCTTAGTGCCTTTGTGGTGATGCTTTTCTATTCGAAGAACATCCCATGCCCCAGAAAACCAAATGGGTGACCTCTTCACTGCATTCAAGTCTTTGTTGCAGTTAACTACCTCTTTGAGGTCCACCCCAAAACCTTATTTAACACTGCACCTTCCCCAGCACTCCTGATCCGTCTGACCCTGTTCTACTTTTCTTTTTTTTTAAAAAATAGCTCCTTACCTCTAACTTGCTACATCACATGCTTATTTATTATTTTTACTGTATATTATCTGTCTTTTGCCACTAGAATATAAGCACTGTAAAGGCACCTGGTGGGCAATGAATAAATATTTGTTGACTACATGGATGAAGACCAGTGTGTTATTGGTACAGAAACAGACAAATGAATGGAGCATAATATATAGCCCAGAAACAGGATCACTCAAAATGACATAGGATAGAGATGACATTAGAGATAAATGCGGAAATAATAGATTATTTAATAAATAATAATTTTTATTTTGGATACTTGGTTATCCATGTAGAAGGATGCAGTTCCAAGAGGGAAGTTTATAGTGATGAGTGTCTACATTGAAGGAAAAGAAAAACCTCAAGTAAACAGCCTTACTTTACACCTTAAGGATTTAGAAAAAGAATAATCTAAGACCAAAATTATCAGAAGGAAGGAAATAATAAAGATCAGAGCAGAAGTAAATGAAATCAAGAGTAGAAAGACAACGGAAAAGAATAATTGAAACAGAGAGTTGGTTTCTTGAAAGTGAAAACAAAATTGACAGACTTTTAGCCAGACTAGCCAAGAATAAAGAAGAGAGAGCTCAAATAAACACCTATGAATGAAAGAGGAGATGCCATAACCGATACCATAGATACGGAGAAAAGGGAACCCTAGGACACTGTTGGTGGGAATATAAATTGGTACAGCCGTTATGGAAAACAGTGTGGAAGTTCCTCCGAAATTAGAAATAGAACTACTATATAAGCAAGTAGTCCCACTTCTGAGTTATATATCTGAAGAAAACGAACTCACTGTCCTAAAGAGATATCTCTACTCCCACGTTCATTTCAGCATTGTCCATGACAGCCAAGAGATGGAAACAAGCCAAGTGGTTATCAACGGAGTAATGGATAAAATGGTGTGTTATTGATGTGTGTGTAAATATACACACACACATAATGGAATAATTATTATGATTATAATACTAATTATAAAAACCATAAAAAGCCATGAAAAGTAGGAATTCTGCCATTTGTGACAACACGCTAGACCTTTCAGGCATTATCCTAAATGAAATAAGTCATACAGAGAAAGACGAATACTGTGTAATTTCACTTATATTGGAATCTAAAGAAAGAGCCAAATTCATTGGAACAAAGAGTGGTTTCCAGAGTTTGTGTGTGGGAATACAAACTTCTAATGATGAGTAAATTCTGGGGATCTAATATTCCCCATGGTGACTATAACTAATAACACTATACTTTATAATTGAACATTGCTAAGAGAGTATGTTTTAAATATTCTCACTACAAAAAATTGGAATCGTGTGAGGTGATAAATGTGTTAACTGACCTTATTGTTTTAATCATTTCACAGTATGTTTATGTGTCAAGTATGTGATGACATTCTGTACAGTAAACTTACATGTCATATGTCAATTACATACCAGTAGAGCTGGAAAAACTTTTAAAAAGTTAAAAATATACCATAGTACCACCTGTAGTTTTTCTAAAGGATGAAATATGAGTGTGGATAACACCCCTGGATCCAGCAGCAAATTTGCAGGCAATATTGAGGATAGAAGAGCAGGTTGAATTGCACCAGGAGAATGCAATTGGCAAAATCTACACTGTGGAAAATTCTGCAGGTCAAGTGGCTCGTGTTTTCTTCAACGGATAAATTAAAGGATTAGAATAGAGTGGGAGCCTGTCCGTTGAAAGAATTTTAAAGACATAATCAGATTTTTAAAATGAGCAGGACCAAACTGTAGTATCAGGATGGATACCTTGAATGATAAAATGATAAAAGAAGCATCAGTAAGTAAATACTATAAAATTCAGACAGTGGTTAGCTTTAGGGGAAGAAAGAGAGTTGTGACTGGGGTGTGATATTTTAGGTAAAACATATTTTAGATGATATTCATGTTGCTTACTAGACCCATAAGTTCTGAGACATTCTGCCATAAATAAACCTTTCTTTGTTTAAACACATACATACTCAAAGGCAAATAAAAGAATGCTTAGGTTATACTGGAAGCCACTAGATAAAACATCTGATTGCTTCAAGGAGTTTTATTCTTACAGTCACCCCTATCCTAAGTTAAATACCTTTATAGAAATATCAACATTGGTTATATACCCTGGGACATTATTTCAGCCACACCCCTCTTGGAGACCTTTGCCCAGGTGGAGCTAGTCCATTATCCTTGCTATCAGAGTTCTTTTCTTCATCCCCAATAAACAAAAAGGGGGTAGGTAAATATTTCTCTACCTTAAGTAAATTTTTGTTTGGTCATTTTAAGTTTTATAAATCTGTATCATGAGGATGTAGTGAAGACGTAGGAGATTTAGACTCTGGGGCCATAGACAGTAAGACTGTAGACAATGATCAGGGTAAGCAGGCTGCTAAAATAGCCCATTATATACCGTGTGTGGGCTTCCCTGGTGGCTCAGAGGTAAAGAATCCACCTGCAGTGTGGGAGACATGGGTTCGATCCCTGTTCCAGGAAGATTTCCTGGAGAAGGGAATGGCAGCCCACTCCAGTATTCTTGCCTGGAGAACCCCATGGAGCCTGGAGAGCTACAGTCCATGGGGTCACAAAAGATTTGGACACGACCTAGCGACTAAACAACAGCAGCGTATCGTGTGTGGAGAATACTGAAGGTGTGCAGTACTCTTTGGTACCATCACTGTTAGCCACTGTGAGATACAGAAATACTTTATTCAGTGACCCCCACAGACTACCAAATTTCAGAGGCTAAGGTGCCTTCAGCTTTCACACTGCCCATCTCCTGGATGGCTTTGTGGCCTTTTCTGTGCAGTAATACTGCCCAGCTCCTTTTTCACCTGTCCTTCTCCAGAGATTCCCTGTCATCATTCTTGTGACCAATCATTTTATGTGTCAACTTGACCTGGCTATGGGATGCCCAGAAAACCGGTAAAGTGTCATTTCTGGATGTGTCTATGAGGGTTTCTGCAAGAGCTTAGCATTTGAGTTGGTACATGGGATAGATCGACCTCACCAGCATGAGTGGGCATCATCCAGTCCATTGAGGGGCTGCATAGAACAAAATAGGAGATAGAGGGTGAATTCACTCTGTCTGAGCTGTGATACCCATCTCCTCCTGCCCTCAAACGTCAGTGCTCCTGGTTATCAGCCTTCAGACTTAGATTGGGATTCGCATCATTGGATTCCCTGACTCTCAGACTTTCAGATTTGGACTAAGATTATGGTACTGCCTTTCCTGGGCCTCCAGCTTGCAGACTGTAGCACATGGGACTTCCTTGCCTCCGTAACTTAGGATCCAATACCTCATAATAAATCTCTCTCTGTAAATCTGTTTAAATCCTGTTAGTTCTGTTTCTTCAGAAAACTCTGACTAATATAGTCCCATCATCTCAGGAATGCAATGAAATAAAATTAATAGTGAATCCTTGTTCCAGAGACTTGAGGATGGTCAATTTTTAGGAATACTCAGTAAATACCTAGTCATATTCACTCCTGCATTGTAGGCATATTCTTTACCATCTGAACCACCAGGGAAGCCCAGTTACATTCACTAGTAGCAAACAATTCACTTGTAAACAGAAAAAAATGATATTTAGTGGCATGTAACTCGAACAATGCAGATGCTTATTTTTTCTTTGAATTGTTTGCTTTCCTTTTTAAAAGGTATGTATTTTTGTTTTTAAAGTAATGTGAACCTATTATATAAAAACTTGAAAAATAAAAAAAAATTTGTGCATTCTCACCACTGTAATATAATCATGATTAAGATTTTATGTATTTCTTTCTAGTCTATTTTGGTATGAATATTTTTTCATAGTTATAATAAGAACACGCCTATAATTGTCTTTTTCCCTTTTAAATTTAGCTTTGGGTTAATTATGATGCAATTATATACATATTTCCATATTGCATTTTTACCACAACAGTAACTTTACTGCATTAAATTTCATCATTTGGCTCTATCATATTTTTTAACTTAGCCTATTTTTGGTTAGTATGTTTCCCATCACATTTGAGCAAGTGTATTTTTGTATAACATATAACATCATGCACATTTGTTTTTGGTTGTTGTTGCTCTGAATTCTTAAAGTAGAATATTAACAAGTGTCAAGAATTTCACTAAACTTCTAATTTTTCTTTTCGCTCTGTCATCAAATCTAACAGATCTAATGATTGTTAAAGTAGGAGGCATATATTAATTTGGTAACTGTTGTTCTACCCAATATTTTAATTATATATGACTTAATAAAGCCAGGTAAAACTTGAGTAAGGCAGTAATCTTGTTTACGTCTAGAAATTGACCACAGAATAGTTGTGGAAGTTTGGAAATTCATGGTAGGAAAATGAAGGTTCTTTATCTGGAGACAAGGAAATGTAATACAGCATTTTAGATGAGTGTAAGCACGTGCATTCTTGGGAGATAGGTCTTAGTTTTCATCATATATTCAAAAGAATCTAATACCTAACCACTGGTGTGAGCACATGTGTGCTAGTTGAATGGAAAACCACTTTTGTGCCTTTATTTGTTACTCTCTTTACCTGCCTTCCTCTGTCTCTTTCTTTCTTTATCATATTCAGTAATCGAACTCAGAAAAATGTTCTTTTTGGTGAGCAGTGTTTCATTACATGAAAGTTTCTAATGAATTAAAAAAAATTTCAAACTGAACACATATGTGAAATTGTTAATCAAATACTGTGTCAATCTGTTTTGCTCTGGGGGATGCTTTCCCATTTAAATCAGTAATTTAGTGTTACCTTCCTTTGTTAGAATTTTTAAAGAAAGCCTAACCAGGATACTGATCATTAAATAAATTTCTACTGTTCCTACAACTTATTATGTTTTGACAAGTCCATAATGAACTGAGTGTGGAAATCATTCATCAAATGGAGTTATCCTTTTGCTATATTATTTCAAAAGGTGTAACTTTACAAACTATTAAAATTTGGATTTTTTTTAAGTTTTTACATAAGTAAAGCAAAGAGGATGAGATGATTAGAAAGCGTCACTGACTCAATGGACGTTAATTTGAACAGACTTGGGGAGATAGTGGGGGACAGAGGAGCCCGGTGTGCTAAGGTGCATGGGGTCGAAAAGAGTAGACATAATAACTTAATGACCGAAAAACAGTAACAAAAGCAAAGAGACATTTCGTGAAAATAACCTTAAATAAAATTCCTCTTAGATGTTAAAAACTCTACTTCTTTAAAAGATAAAATCTTACTCATGTTTGATTACCAGATAACAAGAAGAACTTTTTCCTAGTGTGACAGGGCTCCTAATATGCAATGACTGCCTTGTTTTTGATAAAGGACTAACCAGTATCATATTTTTCTTAGGAATGGGCTGTTTCTGGGGAGCTGAAAGGAAATTCTGGACCCTGAAAGGTGTATATTCAACTCAAGTTGGTTATGCAGGAGGCTATACTCCCAATCCTACTTATAAAGAAGTCTGCTCAGGTAGGAAGACTTTCTGGACTTGTCCCTGCTGGCAGGTGACAGGATCTTTAAAATGGAAATAATTTTTTGTGTGTTTCTTCAGTTTTCTCTTGCCCATTTCTATAAATATACTTGCTGACCTTTCACTTTATATTTTTAGAAAATAATACACTTCCTACAGAATGTGCCATGTAGCTTTTCTTGCAGAAAAATCACCCTGAAACGTAATCTCTAAAATGATCATTTGTTACCTTATGATTCTGTGGGTCAGCAGTTTAGACTAAGTCCAGCTGGATGGTTCTTCTGCTGATTTCATCTGGGTTCATTCATGGGACTCCAGTCGACTACTGGGTTCCTTGGGGGCTAATTGGTCGTCAGTGGCTTCATCATATATCTGGCAATTGCTGCTGCCGTCACCTCTTCTTGCCTAGGGTAATAAGGATGATGAGTATGTCTTCAGCACACTGGTCTGGGTAAATTCACACGATGGTGGATGTAGAGATGAGGAACAGTAAGAGAGAACAAACACCATTCTGCTAGTACTTTTCAAGTTTCTGTGTCACATTTACTATGGTCCCATTGACCACAGCAGGTCACATGGTCTAGCCTGGAGTCTGTGTGTTTACAGGGAGATGTGAAGAAATTGGGACCGTTACCGCATCATTCTATCACCTGGGACAAGTATGTCATCTACCAGACTTCTTTCTTGAGGGAAAAACATTAAAAATCAGGCTATAATGAGGGACTGGCAAACTGTGGCTTGCAGGCTAAATTCTGCCTGCTGTCTGTTTATGTAAGTAAAATTTTTTTGAAACACAGTCATTTGCTCTTTGTTTATGTTATCTGTGAATATTTTCATGCCACAGTCTCAGAGTTGAGTGGATGCCTCTGAGACTGTATGGCCTGTGAAACCTAAAATGTTTATGATCCGGCCCTTTACAGAAAAATATTTGCTGACCTGGATAGACAGATGCTTCCATGACATATTTTATCTCAATTACCAAATTATCTTTCTGGAATTTGTTTTGTTTTATTGTTTCTGGCTTTCGAAGATTTTGTTTACCTTTCTGCCAGCTCCAGGAGCATTTAAAACACATTATTTTTCTATTTTAAAACTGTATTTTTCATTTTTAAAATAAAAATGGTATATATTTAAGATGTAAAACATGATACTTTGGTATACATACTGAAATTATTCTAATAATCAAGCTAATTAACATACCCGTCTCCTCACAAATGTTTTTTATGTGTGATGAGAGCACCTTTGATCTACTCTCTTAGAAGATTCCAAGTATATAATACTGTATTAAGTACAGTCACCACACTGTACATTGTATCTCTAGAACTAATTCATTTTACATAAAGGAACGTTTGTACCCTTTGATCAAAATCTCCCCATTTCCCTGGTAACCACCATTCTACTCTGCTTCTGTGAGTTCAATTTTTTTGGATTACACTTCTAAGCGAAATCATGCAGTATTTGTTTTTTCTATGTCTAGCTTATTTTGCTTAGCATAATGTCCTGCAGATCCATCCATGTTATTGCACATGGAAGGATTTCCTCCATTTTTAGGCTGAATTGTGTTCCATTGTGTATGTGCCACGTCTTCTTTTTCCCTTCACTGACAAATACATAAGATTGTTTCCATACCTTGGCCATTTTGAATAATGCTGCAGTGAGCATGGGAACCCAGATGTCTCTTTAAGACACGGATTTCTCTATCTTTGTATATATACCCAGAAGAGAGGTCATTTAATTGTATAATAGTTCTATTTTGAATTTTTTGAGGCACATCTATACTGTAAAACACATTTTTAAAAAGAATGTTGTATTTACTACCTTAAACAGTTCTTAATAGAGTTTATCTAGCATGTAGTCCATCACACTGACAGAAATAGGATTTTAAAAAATATATAAATAGTTTTATTGTTTAAAAATAAAGGTTCACATTGGTGTTATATGTGGAGGGCCCTCTCAGCTCTTTAAGGGCACTGAGGATGAGGCAGGGAGGAACTGGAGTGTAGGAATTTGTTCAATAATGAGCGTGTTGATTTGTTTGCTACAATATGAATTCTGGTTTTGAAGTGAGATTTGAACTGTGCAACAAAGAAAATATCATAAAAATATTCCTATTCTTATTTTTCTTCCTTCTGGAGAAGTGAAATATTCTGATTGATGTTGAGAATATGGAATATCAGACAAATATGTTAATGGTTAATCCTTTTTTCCCCTTTGCTTCTGTTTCAGAATGAAATAACTGCTTATGCATAACTATAAATAGAGAGATTCAGATGAACCCTGGAGATTGCCCAGGTGTATCCTCTTAAGTCTTAGGAATGGAAATGAATATATTCCTTCCTATAATTGCAGACACAACTTAATAGCGTAAGAGAAAAGGTTGCTAAGATAACATCCAGATATCTACTGCTTATATTGTTACTCTCTACCAGCAAAATGTTAATCATCAGTTAGAATATTGTGGTTGCTGTTTGCTCAGACTCTCTCCAATTAAGTTCTTCACCATAAGAAGAACAACATGATAATTGCCTTTTGTTGAGTTCCTACTGTGTGCCAGACACCATTAAGTAGCGTGCTCAGTCATGTCCAACTCTTTATGACCCCATGGACTGTAGCCCTCCAGGCTCCTCTGTCCATGGGATTTCCCAGGCAAGAATACTGGAGTGGGCTGCCATTTCCTCCTCCAGGGGATCTTCCTGACACAGGGACTGAAACTCTCTCTCCTGAGTCTCCTGCATGGCAGGCAGGTTCTTTCCACCTGAGCCACTGGCCAAACAGTGTACAAGCGCTTTTTTCGTTTTTGCTCTTTTATCCATCCAGTCTTTCTTTTTTCTTTTTTAAATTAGTTTATTTTCTATTTTTTAACTTTACAATATTATATTTGTTTTGCCATACATTGACATGAATCCACCATGGGTGTACATGTTTTCCCCTTCCAGAACCCCCTTCCACCTCCCTCCCCATCCCATCCCTCCGGGTTATCTCGGTGCACCAGCCCCAAGCACCCTGTATCATGCATTGAACCTGGACTGGCGATTCGTTTCACATATGATAATTCTTTCAAACAGCCCCATGAAGGGTCTCGGTTTCTGTTTTTCACAAAGGGAGTGTTGAGGCTCAGAGAAAATAAGTGACTTAACCAGGGTCATATCTCCCGACCTTTAGTTCTCAGCTCAAAACTTATGCCATTGACCGTGGTGTAAGTCACCCAGCTGTCATCATGGCCCAGCCATTCTCCATCCATCTATTCATGCTTCCCTCCTCCCCACGTTTTCTTTCATGTATACTTTTGAACCTTTTGGTATGCTTTTTCATGATTACTGTAAGGAAAATAGCAAGCAGTCTTTTGGGTCTTTCTGATGTTTGCAAGGAAAAAGGAAAAAAGTCCCTTTTAAGATACAGTTCATGCCAACATCTGGCACGTTAGAAGCCTGTAACAATGGTGAAATACAGAAATCACGGAGGTTGGTAAAGAACTCTCTATTTGATGTGCACACTACCTGCTAAGTTAGTGGTGGCATCCGGAAGCATGGTTGTCATGGAAACTTGTTCCTGATTGGAAAAAGATAGTTACAGGGTCTTTTCCAGACACAGAAGGAGAGATGATTTCTTTCCCCAGGCTTTTTGTTGTTGTTGTTGTTCTGATCATGAAAGAGAAAAACAAAAAGGCCTAGAGAGGCTGTGATGGAAAGGTCTGTTGTCCCAGAAATGATGGAGCCTTCAGATCTGTGGGAGTAGCAGGGAAGGGAAACAAGCAAGGTCTCCAGCTAGAGTAATTATGGTAACCAGCTAATTAAAGCTTTTTGACCAAGGAGAGGGATGGGGGAAACAGAAAACAGGTTGTACTGATTGGGCCTCCCCGCTGGGGCCTGGGGTTGCTCGAAGCCTCGTTGAACAACTCAGCCCTCGATGGGTCTGCCTTGCAGGAGAGAAAAACCCAGGCTGATAAGATGTATAATCATTGCTAAGGTTTCATGTGAGAGAAATACTAGTCTGTGCTCTGGTATTTGCATTTATTTAAAATCGCTTACTCTTGTGTTTGCAATTAGGCTTGTAAGACATTGGTCACAACCAGGAGTCTTTTTAAAGGTATTCCTTCCTCCCTTCCTCCCTCTCTTTCTTCTTTCCTTCCAGAAAAGAAGCCGAAGGACCTACATTGTGTGCCAACCTCCTTCCCTCACAGAGCAGGACACCTGAGTCTGAGGTGCCATTGGATTTCTTGGGCAGGTTCCAGAATTACAGGCCTCACACTCAGGAAGGGGTTCTCAAAACCCACAAAGTTAGCTCCCATTCCCTTCTTCTGTGAACGATCACCTGGGAGGTGCTTGCAGGAGTCAGAGCCTGTGTCCGAGCTTCCATGAGTATGGTCTTGATAAACAGATCAGTGATCACAAAACATGGAACCAGAACCACTTTATGAAGTTGGTCATGCCCACGTGCTAGTGGATATGCACGTGAGTGTGAAAGCAAGTATGTACCCAGACAGCCTGTGTATTAATGTCTGACTGGTGGCTTTCTGTGTGGCTATTGATGGGCCAGCAATTGGAAAAGACCTGTGACTTCTAGTAAGAGCCAGGAGAGGAGGTGGCCCCCATGGGGCCATTCATTAATGACTCCCCAGTGGGTCTGTTACATGTTGGGTGATGTGTGTGCATCTAAAGCCTGACACACGTAGAAGATCCCTGGGGAAAACAGTTCCCCGGGCATTTGCAAAGTTGCCTTTTAGGAATGAAGTGTAAAATAAACCTGTAATGCATCAGAGCTGAGATAGACAGTCTCTTAGAAGAGAGCTTGGCTTCTGGGTCTTCAGGACCTCTGAGTAACCTGATGGCCGGCCTGAGAAAGGGGAGGTTCTGCTGCCTCCCACCCCACATAGGTTGCTCTGTAAGGTTTGGCTGCTGGACAGGCTCCCAGAGCCTGACGCCATGACACTTTTAAGTTCTATCTCTAACTCCACTTGATCTGATCAGCACCCTATAGAAACTTCTCATCTTTTGTCCTCCTGTGGAGGTTATTTACAGGAAGAAAGAGCAAGGAGACAAGGCCAGCCAGATAGTTCTAACGCTCATTTCCAATTCAATAAGATGCTATCCTGAGATGTATGTGTCAGTCTATTGTGAGTTTAGTCTACACAGGTCATTCTCTCCATGCTGGATTAACCTAGTTAAATTCAGTGTAGAAATGGAATTTGGCCTTCGAAGCTGAGAGTCGGGAGCCTGGTCGCCATGATTTTCCAAAGGCTGTGGTTCCCTCTTTGTATTTCCTTATAGATCCCCTGTCCCTCACATGTGTCCATCATTTCATTTAAACCGGTTTTAAGAGTGACCACCCTCCTGTAATAGGCACTTAAACTTCTCTTTCTCAGATTCATCAGTAAGCACTGGAGCTCAGAGACTGAGAAACTTTCATCTACCAGGTGGTTTTCTTTTTTAATCTGTGTTTATTTATTTTGTCTTTATTTGGCCGCACCATATCTTAGTTGTGCCCCTCAGGATCTCTAGTTGTGGCATGTGGGATTTTAGTTCCCTGACTGGGGATTGAACCTGGCTCCCCCGAATTGGAAGTGTGGAGTCTTAGCCTCTGGACCACCAGGGAAGTCCCTGCCAGGTGTTTTAAGCCTGAATTCTGAGTCCTCTGAGAGCTGGCCACCACCAGCTCCTGCACCAAGAACCCAGTCTCAGCTTGGATGCAGGGTAGCATTGCTCACAGCCACTGTTAGGCTACTGTTGCTTATTTGTCAGATCTGTCTCTTCAGTTCAGTTCAGTCACTCAGTCGTGTCCAACTCTTTGCGACCCCATGAACCGCAGCACGCCAGGCCTCTCTGTCCATCACCAACTCCCGGAGTCCTAAGAGTCCTGAAAAGTCTTAGTGGCCATCATTCTGTTCCTAAAATGATTTCCAAGGGTTCATTCATTCACGTGGTGTTTCTTAACAGCTGAGTATATGCCTGGCACTGGAGAACCCATAAAAGCCTGGGAGGGCATAATCAGGAGGAGCCTCAATTTCGTGTAGGCTTTCTTGTATGAATCAAATTCACCATTGATTGGGAATGTACCATATATGCAAGACCTTGTACTAGGTGCTCTGTATCATTGTATGTGAAACAGAGTTGAAAATGCTAGTACCTGTCTGCCAGAATTCTTTCTATGTAGTCAGATGAAAGCTTGATCTTTCACATTTAAAGAGTTGTGCTGACCCTGATTTTAGACACACACACACACACACGTATACAAATACACACATGCATACTCACACAGATCGCACACTTGTTATGCAAACCAACTGATTAACTGGCATGCTGTTGCTTTCCTACATTGATTTTAGAAGTAATTGAGCCATTCAGTGTCTTGAATACCCTGATAGAGAATTATCCTTACATTTTATAATCACGACGACACAGATGAAAATATGAAAAGACATTCTGCCATGGATAAGCATTCTGGGTTAATTTCAGTGCATTAGCCTAATACACAAATAACCCCATTTCTGTCAAGAAAACCCAGGATGTTCATTCACTGGGTAATATCTTTTCGTATTTTGCTTACAGATGTTCAGAACAATTCCATGTTCATTAGTCTATTCAAAAGCTTTTAGAAATCTGCACAGCCAAGTGGCACCGAACCCAGAAGCATGAAAGGGGCTGTACAACTTTCTCTCGTAAGAGAGATCTACACAGTCACCACAGAGACTCAGAGGCCCAGACATTTTTCTTTATCATCAGAAGACTCTGGTGGATTTTCATGCGGTGCATTTGGTAGAAGTCTTGAGCAGGAGCCAGGGATTGGGAGGAACAGAGATTGGGAGGGTCCTATCACCTCCCACTATGATGTCCATGCTGAAGCCATATTACTCTTTGTCCTCCAAGAGTTGCCTCTCTTACAAAATGGGAGTATTGCTGATTTATGAAGCCCATAGAGTTATGGTGAGGTTCTTATTTGAAAATCAAATCATGTCATATTGAGAGTAGCAAATCTAGGACATACGCTTTCCGTGACTCCAGCTCTTGGACATATTAAAGGTAAAAGCAATGAGTCAGGAAGCATCGCTTGGCAGGGTCATGGGCTCAGCACATAGAATGTGCGCATGACACAACAAACAAAAGCCGATGTCTTCTTTTCCTCTTCTGTGTTCTCAAGAGGTCATATCCAACCACCTCTCCAAATGCAAATCCTGATTTCCTCTATGCTTAAGAGCTCTAACAAAGCACTGAGTAATTTCCCCACTAATAGAAGAAACTCAATATACTTTTTTAGTTCGACTTAATTTCTGAAGTGTTTGGGTGGATGTACATGTCTGTGTATCTTGTATGAGATAAATGACCCCATTCTTTTCCAAAGTAGTAATGAGTTCTGTTATTAGCAGATTTTACCAAGCAACATAAAGCTCTTTCTTAATTCCTTGCAGACTACATTAAATCTCTCTGTAGTGCATAGTTAAGTCTTATTGTACTCTTTTCAGTGTCAGTCAAGGTAAATTACTAAGTTATTGACATATCCCTGAAAATGCAAGAATTCTGCTCTTCAAGTTCTTTCTATAAGCAATTTGATCACTTTCTGCTCCTCTTATATTAGATGTAATATTAACCTTGAATTTGTAGTAGGCAGGATAAAAATGCTTACCTCTCTCAAACCACCAGGCAGAAAGCAAACCCTGAGGTTGGGTTCCTGTGACTCCTAGTTATAACCCCCTAGGACCAAATACAGCCTGTCCACTCATCATGCCCTTTTAAGTGAGGATGGGGATCAAGATTTCAGAGTGGATGTGGCTGTTGAGTTTGAAAATGTTAAGATTTCGAGAGATCATTATTTTTTGTCAACTAAGTCCTGGTTATCATTTCAGTGAGGCTAGATTTTGTTTTTTAAAAAATCGAGCACTGGGATTTTTTTAACAGTCAGCTCTTATGTTGCTGGATGCTCTCAGGGCTGAGTCCGGGAGCAGCCAGGAGCAGAGCTGAGGGTGTGACAGCAAAGCCCACTGGAGCCTCTCCTGTTAACCTGTGTGCTGGCATCTCTCATTTCCCTCAGCCTCGGAACAAAAAAGGATGTCATTCGACCAGTGGGTGTTACTGCCTTGCTCTCTTTCAGAGCTTCCCTAGGTCTGGTTTCCAGTCTGGGCTGTGGACCTGCAGAGCCTGTGGAGTGGGGAACAGTCTGCAAATTGATTTTGTCTACCAAGCCGATCCCGAAGACCTAACGAACCATCTCGCTCACGTCTACTCCTGATCTTCAGTCTGTAAGAGAGATGACATTGTGAAGATAAGTGACACATTCATGCACTCTTACTGAACTCAGAGAAGCTTTTGGTCTTCAGAGTATGCTCCTCATCCCTGGTTTCCAGAACCAGAGCGCCTGTACCTGGGCAGAGGCTTGACAAAGTCATGTGGTCTCTTGCGCTCACACAGCCATGGAGCCACCATGCTAACAGGCTGTCCAAAGTACCCAGGGTTGAAACAAAACAGACTTGAGCACCCTTTGCTAGAGATATTTCGAGTTTGCTACAATAATTCAATCCAGCATTAGGCATCACAGAGGAGGGGGAAGATATTTCTATAGTCTCAAAGGGCTGACAGCTGGCAAGCGCCAAGACAGGAGGCAACACAAGACCTCGGCTCCTCAGGTTCATGACCTTCCCTCCTTGCTGTGTTTAGTGGCCAAGGACTCCTCTGTATTATTTTCTGTTGTTTGTCATTTAAGAGGAGAGTTGATGAATGAATTTTGATGCTTTATAGATTCTCTGAAGACATTGTATGTTCAGTATATTCTTCTTATGTCCTTGATGTTTTCATTTTCTCTAGCTTGTTTGACTTTTCCATCACCTCTCCCCTTGAGCACCTTAATTCACGGTTGGGAACAGGTGTGGTGGTCAAAGGTCAATAGACCGACAGACTCCAAGTAGTTACATGTGTCAGTATTTTGGCATATCTGATGTAAAATTTGAATAGGCCATTTAAATGGAAAATAAATGAGAAGGAACAACAGTAAAAACATTATACTCACCCAGCACTAGAAATAGGTTGTTCTTTCATTATTTTGGATTATATTCTCAGAGATTTAGGAGGGAGATGAAGAGGAATTTGCTATAGCAAGCAGTTCTTAAAACATAATTGCAAAAGCAATTGATGAATATGCCTGCATCGTTATTTTCAAATCACATTTAATGGAGTCATAATGTAATATGAGGAAAAAATCTTAGAGGAGGGTTGAGCTGCTTAAGGAATTTTACGTAATACTTTGGCTCTTAATTACTTCATAATGACTGACAATTTTTGAAACTTGAGAATGAGGTTTCTTTCTTTCTTGTTTTTTTTTTTTTTTTTGTCTAAATGACATCAGAAATAAATATCTGGGTCAGTTGTTGCCCCATATGCAAAGTTAAAACTGAGTCTTACGAAAACACGGGTGCCTATTGTGCCAGTGAATCACCCAGTAGAAACGGGGCAGCTTCAGGAGAGGTCACTGCTCGGGGCCAGGTCAGCCTCGAATTTGCTGGGGCCTCATCAGCATGAGAGTCAGCCACAGGTCACTGAGCCCCCTCAGCCGTGGGCCAGGCTCTGCTTAATAACCCCTGCTCTCTGATGCATGGAATTGCAGGGTCCACTGAGGGCACTGAGAGGCAGAGCTGACGCCAGTCTCTTCAGTCTGCACATGGGAGCCAGCGCCCCGGCTCTGTGGCAAAGGCTTTCTGAGGAGAACGCTCACCCACAGCAGGGTCGGACCCTCTTATCTGTAGTATTCTCCTTCTTCTTCTTCTCATCATATTCTCTCCCTACTTCTCCTTCCCTTCCTTATTTTTCTCTTTCTTCCCTCTAGTTAATGATAGGATCCTTTTTACTCCAGTACTATTAATGTTGCAATAGTCCTAAAAAAAGTCACAAGAACTAGTAACTTATATGGTGCCCGTCTTAGGTTTAGGACAGTTTATAACATAAAATTCTCAACAGATATTATTATAATTGTTGTTTTTCAGTCGCTCAGTCATGTCCGACTCTTTGTGACCCCATGGACTGCAGCACACCAGGCTTCCCTGTTCTTCACTGTCTCCTGAAGCTTGCTCAAACTCATGTCCATTGAGTCGATGATGCCATCCAACCATCTCGTCCTCTGTCGTCTCCTTCTCATCCTGCCTTCTATCTTTTCCAGCATCAGGGTCTTTTCCAATGAGTCGGCTCTTGGCATCAGGTGGCCAAAATATTATTATAATAGTAGCTTATGTTATTCCTGGTTTATAAGATCTGTGAAACGTTTCCAGTGACTGAGCTTTGTCACAGGTCTGTGAATAGGGTAGCATTGTCGCTCCTGCCTGTAAAGGTGCAAAGCCCTCTGGAGCAGAAAGTTACTCATAGTGTCACCCACTAGTTAGAGGTCCCACGATCTCTTCTGATGGCATTTACTTTGAAGAAAACAGAGTTTGTCTTTCCGACTATCTCCTTCTAAGCTTTTTCTTTATCCATTTCCAATAAATGCATTTTCACACACCTTTCTTGAGCATTTTGGATACTGAAGAATATATTAAGCGAGGAAGTTCTTGTAGGAATAAACTAAAGTTTAGCAAATGGTTTATTTAAAAATTTCTGATAGTCTGAAACTATTTAGGTGAACTTGACCTATAGAAACATGGATTTCTTTTTCTTTTCACTGAGCATATCTTAGAGGTCATCTGTTTCAGTGATTGGTAGAGCTTCTGATAAGCATTCAAATATTTTCTTCTGTTGAAGATTTTACAGAGAGATCTATTATTAAAACATGGTGTCCGAGATAAATACTCTGATTAGTGCGGGGAGGGGTGGGCTCCCTCTACACAAGGGTTTCCCAGGTGACTCAGTGGTATGAAGAACCTGCCTGCCAATGCAGGAGATGTGAGTTCAATCCCTGGGTCAGGAAGATTCCCTGGAGAAGGAAATGGTAACCCACTCCAGTATTCTTGCATGAAAATCCCATGAAAGAGGAGCCTGGTGGGCTATAGTCCTTGGGGCTACAGAGAGTTGGACACGACTGAGCGACTGAGTACGTATGCTCCCTCAACACTGTCCTTGTTCTTTAAGTCAAGAAGATGCTTCCTTGGGGCCAAGTTGGAAAGAAGTTGAGGAATAGGGACAGCTTCATTCTGGGCTGAAACATACACTGAAAAGGCAAAGACCTCCCAACCACATTATACACTAGAGGAGAAGACCTCCTGATACTTTAGGGAAGAAGACCTCTTGACCACATCACACATGAGAGGGAGCTCCCCTTTCTGACCACATTATACACTCATGCCTGCTTTAAGGCTACACACTAGAAGTTACAAAGTTCCTGGGATTGTCAGGGAGACCATCCAGAGATAAAGTGCTGGAACACATTCGAATGGGGCCTGTTATTCTCTGCCTTCTCAGAAATGTACTTAGGTGCTGAGATGTCCCCAGGAGCCTTAAGCGTAGACATTATCGTGTGAGTTCTGAGTCTTCTAGCAGAGGCCCAGAACCTCCAGTTTCTTCTAGTCATTTGTTTTTGTCCATTTGCAGTTTCAGCTTTGGCACCCTGAGTATATTGACCTGAAAGCCTTCCCTCCCCTTCCCCTTCTTGGAGGTAAGAAACTGTTGGCTACTGTTATACCCAGTCCGCTGTCTGCACACCTGCCTGGCTGCTGAAAGGGAGGTTGACAAAAAGTCATAGGGGCCTGAACTTGTGTATCTTTGTGCACAAGGGGAAAAAAAGAAAAATCTGTCACCTTGTTTAAGGTTTGTTGGTTTGTGTCTGCTGACTTGAAACTGCTCCAGGGAAAACCATCTGTCCACCTTGGAGAATCAGGTTATAAACTGGCTAAGCCACTAACTGGGGGTGCAGGTGAGGTCGGCATGGGAAAAAGCTATCTGTTTTTGGCTCTTTGGGCTTTAACAGTTTTTAATTAATAAACTTTATTTTTTAGAGAACTTTTAGGTTCACAGCAAAATTAAGAGGAAGGTACCCGTATACACTCTGCTCCCACCCCATGGCGTCCCTCTTGTTACCACCTCCTCCATATGGTACATTTGTCACAATAGAGGACCCTACATTGACACGTCCCTGTTACCCAGAGCCCACAGTTTACATTAGGGTTTACCCTTGGTATTGTCCATGCTGAGTTTGGACAGAGGTACACATGTATCCACCATTGTAGTGTCACATAGAGTATTTCTTATCTTCCATTCCCTGACTTTGCAAATTGTGGCTGCTGCTCTCCTGGGTTTTTCTCTTTGGGTTTGTAGCTTTGCTCTGCTCCCTGGCGTTCCTGACATTGGTGCTTCAGGCTCTGCTTGCCTCACCCTTACCTCATGCATGGATGGGTGGCTCTGTTTTTCATGGTTCTGCTTTGTTATACTCAGATAACCTCCACACAGAAGCTTCAGAAGGCAGTGGCAGGGGTGGGGCTAGACCTGTTTCCCTGAGATTCTGTAAGATTCGGAGGTTCAAGTAAAGAAAAAGACAACCTCGTTACTTCAGCTTGTTTCCATATATGGATTGGACACAAACACTGCTGAGACAAAGTGGACATGATAGGATCTATCAGAATAAATGGCAAAGAAATGGGAGCAGTCAGCGGCTGTGTGTAGGTGAGTCATCGATGACTGGGGCACACTCTGTAATTTGGACCAGTTGCAGCAGAGTAAAAGCTCTACTTGTGAGTGAAGAATCACACATGACCAATGAGAAAAAGCTATTTAGTGCCTCCAGGCCCAGGCCAGGTGTACAGGGCACAAAATTCCAGTTAGTGATGAAAGTGAAGTAAGTTGCATGTAGCCCAAGATCCATGGAATAGAGAACTGGCAACATTTCCTTAGCTCCTTAGGGGAGGAGAGTGGAGGGTGGGGGGGTGGGGGATGGGGGCAAGGGAGAACACCTCACAGCAATAGCAGCACGTGTTCATAAGTGAGGCAGCTCCTAATGCGAACGGGCACAGATGGGCTGGTCACGTAGCCTGGAGTTAGGGCAAAAGATGGACAATGCATTGCATAAATTGGATACCCAGGAACCGCAGTGCCTGCTGGGAAATCCAAGGATGCAGCTGGTTGACCCAGTGACACCATACCTGGGCAGAGGTAGAAGTCAGGTACCCATTTTCTAAAAGGGAAGTGAATAGCCCTGTGCACTGGTGGGGAGAAAAACGAAATTCAGTAAGAATAAAGGAAAACCCATCATTGGCATGTGTGTTTAAAAAGTGTTCTTTGTAAGAAAACTGTCTGTCTTTCATTTATCTTTACAAGACTTGGCCTTATTATGTCACTTCCGAATGTTGTGATCATGATATTCAGCGCACTGGAAGGGGAAATAATATTTGGGTATTCGATATATATGCACAATATATTTGAAATAAACTTTCTTAACATTGAATTTTTACTGTAAGCACAAACTGAAAAATTAAATTCTTGAAAAGAATGATAGAATGTGGTTCAGTTTTCAAAATACAGTATAAGATGTAGAAAAGATGAAGCCTTCATTTAAAAACCAAATGTTAAACTAAAACAAAAATAATTCTATGTGACTCCTCTTAAGTCACTTTAATAGGGTGTCACAGTAGCTATAGTCAGCTCTGATGGTACTGATAACTTTTCCATTTGATGATAAAAATGAATGAAATGGCATGTTTTTAAGCTGCTACATACTCAGCCTTTTTATATACATTTAGTAAGTGTATGCCTTCATGTTGGAGTCTCCGTTGAAGGCATTTAAATATTCATCACCTACTCTGAAAGTTCTTGTGTCAGATACAGTGGGAGGCAGGAGAGATTAGTTTTTGTTTTCATGAAGGTATACATACAGGGAAGCCTTGATGGATGGGCTAGGGGTACAGTCTCAGATATCAAGTCCAAGGAAATAAAGTGGGAATAATGTGAGAGGCCAAAGGAGAGGGTCCCAGGAACTCAGTTAAATAGAGATGGGGGCTGATGTGTTGAAGAGATTGAAGAGCCAAATTGGGAAATGGGGGTCAGGCCAGTCCTCAGAGGAAGAGGAATCTTAAAACCCAGCTCTGAGAGTGTGCTGCCACTGGCGCTGGCGTGAGGGGGGATTGAGTGAGTCAGGGGCGGCTGCTGGGATCAGGTCATGGCAGACTGAGGGCTTTGCTTTTGATTCAGGAAACCTAGAGCATGGAGCACTAGTGCTTACGTTTCATCTGTGGCTGATTGGATGGAAAGTCTGAATGTCCTGCTGGTGTTTACCCAACTAAGTCCTGCGTGTCTGAGAGGCCAACCCATAGTCCAGAATCAGACCCGCTGCTCAGGTGCCAAGCGGCTGGTGGAGGAGAGCTTGATCTAACACCAGCTGAAAGAAGAGGGAGGCGAAGGGCACAGGCTGGTCTGGGGGAGCCACACAGAGTCAAGGTTGATTCTTGGCTCTGGGATACACTGGATGGTGATTTGGGCAGGACAGGGACATGACCGGGGCCTTCTGGGTGGCTGTCAGCTCGCAACCTTCCCTGACTTCCAGGTCTTTAGGCTGATGGGAAGGTCCTGAGATCATCACAAACTGTGATGACTGCTGGATCGAGTGACCCCTGGTCTAACCAAGCTGACAGAACTGGAAGGGCCTGTGGAATCATCTCTTTTCACGCAGTGGGGAGTGAAAACTCAAGAAGGCCACTGTCAGACAGCGTACAGCACTGACTTGGTCAAGACCCTTGTCTTTTGTTTTTATATGACTGACATATAGTAGAATACACATATTTAAACTATAAAGTTTGGTAAGTTTTAACATTTGTAGACACCATAAAACCATCACCACATTGAACATATCCATCACCCTCAAAGTTTCCTCATGCACCTTTGTAATTCTTCTTTCATGCCTTCTTTGTGCCCCCTTGTCCCCTGCCACCCAACCACCAGGACCCCAACCCCCCATGCCCAGGTGACTCTGATCTGCTTTCTCAGATTTCTAGATAAATTTGCATTTTGTAAAATTCTATATGGAATCATATGCATACGATTATTATACGTCTGGCTTCCTTCATTCAACATAACTGTTCTGAGATTCACTGGTTCTTGTATTTCTCAATAGTTTGTTCCTTTGTATTGCTGAATAGTATTCCATTGTGTAGATATACCATGAGTTCACCTGTTGGCTAATGTTTGTTTCAGTTAGGCTATTACAGATAACACTGCCATGAACATTTATTCCAAGTCTTTGTGTGGACATATACCTTTATTTCTTTTGGATAAATACCTAGAAATGGAATGACTCAGTCACAAGGCGTGTGTGTGCATGTGTGCTCAGTCACAGTCGGTTGTGTCCGATTCTTTGAGACCACATGGACTGTAACCTGCCAGGTTCCTCTGTCCATGGAACGTGATAGGTGTATATTTAACTTCTTAAGACGTTGCCAGGATGTTTTCCTAAATGGTTGTACCATTTTACATTCCTTCTGGTTGTGTGTGAGTCCAGTTCCTCCACATTTTCACCAACACTTGGTGTGGTCAGTCTTTTCAATTTGAGTCATTCTAATAGATGTTCAGTGATACAGCTTTGTGCTTTTCACATGCATTTCTCTAAAGACTAAATAATATTGAGTATTTTTTAAGGTGCTTACTTGCGATCTGTACGTCTTTTGTAAAGTTGTCTGTTCATATCTTCCATATGTTTTTATTGGATTATTTTCTAATTTTAGAGTTTTGAGAATTCTTCGTATGTTATGATTACCAGTACCTTATCAGATATGTGATTTACAGATGTTTTCTCTGAGTCAGTGGCTTGTCTTTGCATTCTTTTAACAGTATCATTCGAAGATTAGAAGTTTTAAATTTTGATGAGGGCCAGTTTATCAATTTATTATTTGATGGATTTTCCTCTTAGATATGACACTGTATCTAAGAAGTCTTTGCCTAATCCACATTCACAAAGATTTTCCCCTATTTTCTTTCTAGAAGTTGTATATGTTGACACGTACATTTATGTGTGTGATCCCTTTTGAATGAATTTTTGTTTATGTTGCAAGAACCCCACAGTCTTGACAAGTGTGTAATATAGTAAAAGGCATGTGGTCTCATTATCCACATATGGTCATAGGAATTTTCTACCAATGCCATCATGTTTAAATGCAAAGGTTAGCCATACATTAAATATGTACATCATTCAAAAAACACCCCACTAAAACACATTGCCCAGCTTTCATAATACGTTTGACTAAAGAATAAGAAGGTCATTAAGGGCAATCAGTGTTTTGTTATATTCTTGATTATGTTCTTGATTATAGTTAGTTGTATATCTTGATATGAACATAGCTGGAGTAAGAAGTAAGCCTCGTCCCTCTTACTGGGGACCAACATCGTCCTGGACTCAAGTTTAAAACCTTGACAACAGCATTGATTTCACATTGTTTATCTGTCCCCCTCCCTTGCAGTGATTATGGCACTTGAGAATTCCTGGAGAGGACAGAGTGCTCAATCACGTAATTATGCCCCAAATAGTGTGGGCGCTCTTGCTGCCGTTCATAGGGACAGCGCAAAGAGAAGTTTGTTTGGGTTCTTATTGTGGATATCCAGTGGGAGGAGGGGCTGCGGTGGCCGAGAGAGCAGCTTAGAGATGGAAGCAGTTGATTTGGAGACTGAATGGGGCCACGTAGGGACATCAAGGGTTTTGTTGTGCTTGTCTTGTAATTATGGGAGTAATTAGCACCATTCCATTGTCCGTAGTATACAAGTGTATGACTCAGGTTCCACAGCACAGGACTGGAGCTGATCATTTCATCCCTGGGGATTCTTCATGCTTCCTCGTATTCTGCCTTTCATATATGTGCTCCTAACTCCTGGGATGTAGTTTCTTTCTGAAAAGTAGCAGAGAAATACAAAAGGGGCTGTTGGATTTGAGGTTGGCAGATGGAAGGTGTTTGTGTTCTGAGAGTCCCTTACATCTGCTGGGGGACCAGGGCTAAGTCAGCGTTAGCATCTCCTAATACTGCTTTGCTTCTCTGCCAAACAAGGAGAGGAGGACCTTTTAGTGTCCTCGTGGGCATGCTGGGGGAATGTGCTTTCCACCTGTACTGTATTCCTGTGAGTAGGTAGGGGCCGTATGTGTACTTTAATCTTTTCCTACAGAAAAAAAATTACTTGCACTTTTCTTTTGGAGGCACTGTGAGAACCAGTCTTCTCTCCTCCAGGAACCTTCCCTCACCCCCACACCCAGGCCCTGAGGCTAGGCCAGCTCACCCTCCACCTCCCATTCCCCTTTATTTCCCTGTTGCACATACCCTATCACAGTGATGGTTTTTCTCCCTGCCTGGAGTAGGGATTTCTTTAAGGGCCATGATCTCTAAATTATCTTTATAACCTCAGTACCATTTAGTAAATGTTTGTTGAATCAGCAGCTAAATAGGTAAATATGAAGATGAGCAGGACATTCCTGTGTTAAAGGGAACTCATTGCCTAACGCAGCAGATGGACGTGTATTTGAGTGCTTGCCTCCCACTGTTCAGACTACAGCAGCAGTTCATTGATTTATTTTTAAACAAAATGGGGCCACTTCATTCTCATCTGACAAAATAGCTTCTGTTGACACTCAAGACATTTAGGTGGACAGTATGTAACTGAGAAATTGGTTTCTAAAAAGAGTAGAAGAGACAAAGGGAGACATTCCTCTTTCATTCCAATCTGTAAGTCTCTTATGTCTGTGGCACCTCCCTCTCCACTCCCTAGGTTAGGTTAGCCCCTGCCTCCAACCCATTGTATATTCTCACAACACTGTGACTCTCTTTTCTGACAAATTATTTGTTTACCATGTGCCTTGGCAGCTGTCTTGTTCACTGCTCTAGCCTTGTCATCTTTTTGTTGTTATTCAGTCACTAAGTCGTGTCTGACTCTGTTGAGACCTCATGGGCTGTAGCCCACCAGGCTCCTCTGTCCATGGGATTTCCCAGGCAAGAATCCGGGGCTGGGTTGCCATTTCCTTCTCCGGTGGATCTTTCTGACCCAGGAACCGAACCTACATCTCCTGCATTACAGGCAGATTCTTTACCCCTGTGTGTGCGTGCTCAGTCGCTTCAGTCGTGTCCAACTCTTTGCAACCCTGTGGGGTGTAGCTCACAAGACTCCTCTGTCCATGGGATTCTCCAGGCAAGAATGCTGGAGTGGGTTGCCATGCCCTCCTCCAGGGAATCTTCCCCACCCAAGGTTCGAACTCGCGTCTGCCTTCGTCTCCTGCCCTTGCAGGCGGGTTCTTTACCCACTGAGCCACCTGGGAAACCTTCTTTACCACTGAGCCTAGTTCAAATAGTAAACTCTGCAATTGCTGTTGAATAATTGTGTACATGTGCAAAAATGTTCTGCACCATAAAGAATTGAAAAAAAAAAAAACCTGATGTCAACAGTTGTAGGCCATAACTTCTTTTATACCCGTCATGGGCTTTCACTATGGCTCTGTGACCCAGGATTTCCTCTGAGCAGGACCATGGGCTGATCTTCTCCACAGGTCACAGTAAACCATTTAGTGGATCTCCAGATACGGTGCTGAGCTGACCTATTGTGGAGAAATATTTCCTGTCATCCTCCTGGAATCCAGGTACAATTGAACTTCTTTTCGTTATTGCACAGCTATGTAGCAGAAACCCTTTCCCACCTCTGGGGACCCTTATCTTTAGCTTTCTGGAAAAGATGCAGCTATGGCACAGACAGAGACAGCAAACCCCACACACACTCGCAGGTGCTCTGTGTTTCCGCGCGTTCATTTGTCTCCAGGTTTGAATGCTTCTCCAGCGTCTTTATTGGCAGCTGAAAATAGAGTTCTAGCCAATGTAGATGCATTGTTACCACAAAATGCAATTTGCTGTCACACGTTGTGTTCAGATAATGGAAAAGAGTAGAATTCATCCAAACAAATGTGCTCAAACAATTGTGCTCAAAGCAGTGATACCACAGAGTAAGCCATGCTTGGTTTTTCTGAATCATTTAAATGGTTTCATTGTAAGATAGCCCTTTGTCAACTATTTTTCAGTGGGAAAATAAAGGCTCAAAGGAATTTCTTTTCTTAAAGAAACAGAACTTTGAGCAGAATCAGGACTACGTCAGGTTATATTGCCATTTATGAAAAAAGAAGCAAGTTACCGATGACAGGATCACTTTTCTAAAGTTGAAACAGCATTGTTAATTCTTGTTGGCTGGATGCTTCAGGCATAGACTAGTGTGCACCACAGGAAAAGTGTTACCTGTTGGGAAACAGGGACACAGTGACAAAAGCATGGGATTTGGAGGCAAAAGACGTGGCTATCAGCTTTGCTGCTCCCACTTGCTCTCTATGTGATCATGGAAAAATTATCTTTACAACTACCTTGTGGGTCTGTTATGAGTTTCAGAGAAGACGACGCACATATGTAGAGTATTGTTTGAATGGTGGAGGAGAGAAATTTTTTCGTTACTGCAGAAGTAGTATATTCTTTTTTAAAAAATTGTTTCTTATTGAAGGATGCTGCTTTACAATATTGGTTTGGTTTCTGTCGTACTTCAAAGTGAATTAGCCATAGGTATACATATGTCCCTTCCCTCCTGAACCTCCCTCCCACCCTTTTCCACCCCTCTATGTAGTTGCAGAGCCCCTGTTTGAGTTCCCGAAGTCATACAGCAAGTTTTCACTGGCTATCTATTTACATATGTTAGTGTATATGCTTCCGTGCTAGTCTCTCCATTTGTCTCAACCTCTCCTTCCTCCCCCATCCCTGTGTCCATAAGTCTGTGCTCTGTGTCTGCATCCCCATTGCTGCCCTGCAAATTGGTTCATCAGTGCCATCTTTCTAGATTCCATATATGTGTTTTAATATATGATATTTGTTCTCCTGTGAACTGGAAAACTTGACATTCAAGCTTCACATTGGAGGTTTGGTCTTTCTTTTCTTTTTCTATTTTTTGGCTGCACCTCACAGAATGTGGGATCTTTTTAACAGTTCCCCACCCAGGGATTGAACCCATGCCCACTGCAGTGGAAGAGCGATGTCTTAACCACTGAACTGCCAGGGGATTTCCTGGTCTTCCTTAAATTTGATATTATCAGAAAAAAATGGTTTGTTATATATATATATCTTTGGAAGTTTTACTTGTATAGCAGATTCTAAAATAAACATCCGCCTATCAATAACTATTTTTGCTTCAAGGTGATTCACTGAGTTGCAAAATTCGAAATAAAAGGCACCAGATATCCTTTGGTAGAGGGCCATGTTTCTATTTGTTTTCCATAGAAAGATAACAAGTAATAACAAGTATGTCTCTCTCTCTCTCTGTTTTAAGAAAACGCATAGAAAAAATAATGTATAACTTACCCATTGCCTTATCTATGTAGTGGAAATTTTAACCCAAGTTTAATTAGAAAAAATGATAAAGAAGGTTTTGCTAATTAAAGACTGGCAGTTGGAAGCCTGTCTCACAACAGATTCATGCTCTAAGACCTAGCTCAAATACGGATTCTATAGTAAAGCCTCCACATGTCTATTTTATGTAGATTTATAAGCCTGTGTTTTAGTCTAAGCTGTTAAGTACCTTAACACAGAGGTTATGTCTTACTTGTCTCCCAATCACTAGAGACTAATCTAGGAGCTGGCATGAGACAGATATCCAGTAAATGTCTGCTGAGTGAATTAATGCAGGAGTGATTGCTTGTACTCTGCAGTAGATTTGGGAGAAACTCCACAAGTTAGAAAGTACCAAATTTTAATGTTCTAAATTTAAATATGCTTCTAGTCAGAGAATGGGTTTTAGGATTGATATAAGTAACCATGAAGGATGATGGCCTATTCAACAGTAGATTAAATAAAAGCAAAATTATCAGATTCATTCCTATATTTTTTTTTTGGCTGCGCCCTCAGCATGTAGGATCTTAGTTCCCCGACCAGGGATCAAACCCCTGCCCCCTGTACTGGGAGCGTGGAGTCTTAAACACTGGACCAGCAGGGAAGTCCTCGAAGTCATTCTTAAAGACAATTTGTGTACAGATCTGAGATTACAGATATGACCAAGTTATTAGTCAACAGAATCTGTTTGTCTGTTGGTTTAGTCTAAGTTATGGTGAGTTATCTTACCAAATTTTATATGAATATGGTTAAAAAGCAAAATGAAAGGAAAATAAAATAAAAATCAAAGTAATATTCCTTTTCTTTATTCTACTCTACCTTAAATCCCACTCCCCAGGAGTCTGTACCTTATTTTGGCTGTTTCTTCTACTCCGTAGATTAAAATAGTAATTTATACACTCAAACCTTGCTTTACTGCAGTTTGCTTTATTGTACTTTGCAGATACTGCATTTCTTACAGACAGAACGTTTGTGGCAGTCCCATGGCAAGCTAGTCTGTTGGTGCCATTTTTTCAACAGCTTTTGCTCACTTTGTGTCTCTGTGTCACATTTTGGTAGTTCTTGCATTATTTCAGACTTTTTCATCATCGTCATCATCATTATAATAATATTTGCTATGGTGATCTGTGATCTTTGATGTTACAGTTGTTCTGGGGCACCATGAACCATGCCCATCCAAGATGGCAAATTTAATAAATGTTGTGTGTGTTCTGAGTGCTTCACCAATCAAACAATCCCTGTCTCTTTCCCTCTCCTTGGACTTCCCTGTTCTCTGAGATGCACAATATTGAACCTAGGCCAAGTAATTGGAATTACCTGAAGCACAATCTGATAAAGAGAATTGGGGGCTGATGGTATGATCCTGGAGCCAGGGCCAGTTGGATTTAGCAGCTTCCTGTCTATGGATGCACCCTCATGAGCCTTGTGAGAGGAAGCTGTGCATTATTTGAAACTTTTTCTTCATCATCATCATCATCATCGTTATTATTATTATATTTGCTGTGGTGATCTGTAATCCGTGATCTTTGATGTTACTATTGTAATTGTTCTGTAAGTGTCTCTTCCATACTCCTGGGTGGCAAGGTTTAAAATCAAGGCATCTGGCAAAGAAGGGTATTTATACCTCCATTGTCACAAAGTGGGAGGGAGGGGTGACTTTGGAGCTAAGCAGCAATGGCTTAGTAACTGCTACTTCTATCAAATCCAGAAGCCTTCCAACATACTATTGTGGTTAAATTCCAAATGCTCAGTCAGAGGCTTGGGTGTGTGTGGTGGGGGATGGGAACATGTTGTTTTCAAATAAAGACCTGCCACATGAAGTACAAAGTCATTATTGCATGTTGCTCAAAGGGAATAAGACTAGTGAAAGGGACAGGGAGGCAGATTTTGGCAGATTCCCTGAGGAACTCAGACGCTTATCTCGAAATGTGACAGTTATCTTGTTACTGAGAACAATGAAACACAGGCTAGGGTGATCCTTGGTGAAGTTGTGGGGGTTCACCCAGGATAGGGGGTGGAGCCAGACCATCTCCAAGGACTGCTCCAATCTGGAGACACCATGAGCTTTTCAGGAATACCTGAACTGTGTGTGTTGTGTGAGGTGTGCCTATCTGTTGTGTGGTATTGTGTCTGCCCACACATACCCCCACTTACTTACCTATCGGCGCATTATCCATCCATCTCTTTTGAGTTGCTTTAAAACTCAATGAAGTTATTTCACTCAATTAAAACTCATATTATTTGGACCAACATTTATTGATTTGCTTCCTAGGACTATTACAATACTATTGGAATTAATTGACATTACATATAAATATGCTATTTTCATTTGGTTTAACTATTAGAATAAATTTTAATTGCTGTCTTTTCTATTCCAAATGTCTTTTTTTCTAAAAGTTTCTTGTAACACGCCAAAAAGCAGGAGTAATATCAGCAGAATATTACTGTCATCAGAATAAAACCACATATACCCAAAGCACTAAGATGAGAAAACACAACATATTGTACCATAAGGGCTTCCCAGGTGGCGCTTGTGGTAAAGAACCCACCTGCCAATACAGGAGACATAAGAGACACAAATTCGACCCCTGAGTTGGGAAGATCCTGTGGAGGCGGGCATGGCAACCCACTCCAGTATTCTTGGCTGGGGAACCCATGGAAAGAGGAGCCTGGCGGGCTACAGTACATAGGGTCTCAAAGAGTCAGACATGAGTGAAGCGACTTAGCATGCATTGAACAATAAACCAAGTGACTCTAAGGTAATTCCATGCTGAAGTTTCAGAAATGGAGCCTACAGCTGTCTAAGCAGAGGAGCTGGGATCAGGACCAAGGTCACTGTTGTCCCCGAGGGCGTCTTTTTCTTAGTTCAGGCCTGGTCTCATGATTTTACTGTTTGAAATTGGATGTGTTTTCCTTTCTAACATGTGGGACTTGTACAAGTTGGAGAGCTACGACAAATGCAATCATGAAAAACTGTTCCTTGGTAGAGGCTCTTCTTTGTTCAGTAGCGAAACAAGTAGTAATAACGATAGTAATAGGAGTGAGGGACAGAAAGTGAAAGTGTTAGTCACTCGATCGTGTCTGACTCTTTGCGACCCCATGGATTGTAGCTCTCCAGGCTCCTCTGTCCATGGGATTCTCCAGGCAAGAATACTGGAGTGGGTGGCTGTTCCCTTCTCCTGGGGATCTTACCAACGCAGGGATCAAACCCAGGTCTTTTACATTGCAGGCAGACTACCGTCTGAGCCACCTGGGAAGCCTGTGAGGGACAGAACTAATTTTCAAACCCAGGTGTACTGGTCCCAGAATCCCAGCTCCTACTATGCAGTGGCATCTCCTGATTCGATGGAAAATGTGTACATGTGAGGGACGTTTGGAGTCAGTCAGCTCTGTTGTTTGCAAACCATGTAACACTGGACTGGGACCTTGATTCTATTCATGAAGAAAGTAGGGTCCAGTGAATAAAGTGAATTGCCCAGCATCACACAGCCAGAGTTGCACATCTGGGATTAGAAATTAGGCCTTTTAATTCACAGCCTAGAACTTGGGTTTTGTTTGTTTGTTTTTGAACTACCTTTTCATTTAGTTGCATAGAAAATCGTTCAGATAATTGCTCAGGAAAATCAAATCCCCCTGCGACAGACCCATTCTCAAGAGTTTAGCCCCTTCTGGCCATCAGATGCTCCAGCAGTCTTTCTCTGTGGGTGCCTGTCCAGCCCCTCTGTCCATATCTGGGTCAGCGCAGCCACCATGTCTGTGGATGCCCTCTACCATGGTGCTTCAGGACCAGCCTTTTTCTAATCGCCCAAAGGAGTGGCTCCTGACTGCTTCCTGCAGCAGCTGCTGGGGGCTCAGTGGCCAGGGGCACAGTCGCAGTGAGTGCATGCCACCCCATCCCGACAGGGAGAGCTGGTTAATCACATAGAGTCTGCTAACAGTGCGCCGCCTTGAAATTGTTACGGGCTCTTTGAATTTCTTGCAGTTTCCTTTGTCTCAGCAGTTTTGGTTGCATCCTGAAAACTGTCAAGCTTCGTTGTTTCTGTAAGGACTTGACAATTCTGGCCTCACAATGCAGCTTAAATTGGACCAGCTGCTGCCTCAATGGAGCAGTCTGCCCATCTCGAAGGCATTAAGCCCAAAATTATTTTGAAAATTGAAGCCTTTGACTTGCTTTGGATTAATGTGATTAAGTCGGGCTTGCTTTAATTGGTAGCCATCTCTTCCTTTATTAATAACATTGCATCAATTGGAGCAGCACGTATGTACGCGAGACAACAGAAAGTTAGGTTGATTGCAGTTTGTCTGTAAAGAACAGTCTTTTCATGTTTCAGTAGCAACTGATACGAGACTTCAGTTGTGGGCAGATTTAGATCTGCTTGTTATTCTTAATTTTTTATGGAAACTTAATAAGCAAATGAGCCCTCCGTCTCTCTCTCCCTTTGTCCTCATGCCCCTGAGGTCGACATTTGATTTACAGCTCCCTTTAAGTAATAAAGGAAGGATCTTTTTTCATTTGAATTGTATCAGCTGGTGAAATCTGGAAGAAATCTCCTTCAGGGTTAAGGAAAGTAGAATTAAAAGGGATTTGATTTTTTTTCTCTGTGTAATTGAAAGTGTATAACTAGTACGATGATTAAAAATAATCTGTTAGCTTTGCTGAATAACAAAGTATATCCCTCATTACTTGAGACCTAGATTTTTATAATAACAGTGGTGGGTGATAGAAGAAGAAATTAAGGGCAGTGTTTTAAAAATGTCTTTAATAATTTTTTTAAGCTCAATGAAATTATTCTTATGAAATGTATCCTGGCCCACTTAAGACAGTCCAAATTCTAGGTCATATCTCTGTCCTCATAGTATAATTTAGCTAGTTGAAAGTACAGTTCAAGTGTTTTTCTGAGGTTAAGTTTGATTTTCCTTCTATGCTATCAGAGCCAAGGAACTCAGGTCTGGGAGTCAGAAAACCATTTTTTTTTTTTCTCACAAAAAAGCTGTGTTATGTTGGGAAAGTGACTCAACCTCCCTGTGCCTCACTTAGTCATGTGGCCACACTGCCTGCCAGAGAAGCCAGGAAATCCAGTAGAGGTGGGCTTCTGCAGATGAGGAGGTACATTTGTTTCTGGTGAAGAGCCTGCAGGATCTACTGCAGTCTATGAGTTGCTTTCAGCTCTACCTTCCTGCAGTTTTTTTAGGAACTCCTGGAAGAAGGTGCTGAAATGGTTATCATTTGAGAGTGCAGCTGTTTGTGGAGACCTAGACATCTCAGGTGTTTTTTTTAAGTTGATTTCAAAGGACCTAATAAGCTTCTCCAAACCCCCCTTCTGACTTGTCTGACTTCTGGCTTAGTCTTTGAACGTTACTGGGGCTCTGACTCTTACTGGCACCATTTGAGTAACACTATGGTGGCCTCGTTGAGCATGTTTAGCAACCAGAATAGGTTTTTGCCTTGAAGTAGAATTAAACAGGGCTTCCCTTGTAGCCCAGATGGTAAAGAATCTGCCTGCAAGATGCGAGACCTGGGTTCAATCCCTGAGTCAGGAAGATCCCCTGGAGAAGGAAATGGCAACCCATTCCAGTGTTCTTGCCCGGAGAATCCCATGAACAGAGGAGCCTGGTGGGCTACAGTCCATGGGGTCACAAAGAGTTGGCTATGAGTGGGCAACTAACACAGAATTAAACACGTTTTTCCTTTGGTGGTTGAGATTTTTGTATTTTTAAACATAGGGCATGTAAGCCATCAATTATATGGAAATCCTGCTGTTGTTTTTCACCTTATTTCCTACCATAATTTTTTCCAGACTCAGCTACTAAATGGCTACATGTTCTTGGGTATCTGTTTGAGCCTCTGTAACTTCATTAGTAAAAGTGGGGATACTAACTCTCACCTTAATGGATGGGTGATAATTAAAGAGTGCATTTGTACATGTCTTCTGTATAAACCACTCAATGTAACCCTGTTAAAAGAATTAATTAATACACAACAGCTGGCTTTCCAGACGTGCGTGATGGATAAAAATAGAAATGAGTATGAGCATTCATTTAGAAATACAGATCTTCAGAGGTTTAAGAAATCAGTCATATGAAAACTGCTTCCCACTGAGAACCCAGTTTAACTGAGTTTAAGTCAGTTTAACTCCTCTTTTGGGCAGCCTTCCCTGACTCCACAAGTTTGGGCTCAGTGTTCCCCTGCCCCATAAGCCCTTATTCCACCCTGTACATGCCCTCCTACTGAGCACTTGTCCACTGTATCGTTACTGAGACTTACCTCTCTGAACCTCTCTGACTCTCTCACTACATCATGCTTTCTATTTCCTACTGCAGCTGGGTCTAGCTAGGTCGAAACACACAAAATTGCCATTTTTAGTTTATAAAAAAGATTTGTTTTTATTGAGTCATTAAGTCGTGCCCAACTCTTTGTGACCCCATGGACTGTAGCCCACTAGGCTCCTCTGTCCATGGGATTTCCCAGACAAGAATACTGGAGTGGGTTGCCATATCCTTCTCCAGGGTATCTTCCTGACCCAAGGATTGAACCTGTATCTTCTGCATTGACAGGAGAATTCTTTGCCATCGAGCCACCAGGGAAGCCTCCTCCTAGAAGGTTAGATATTAGCAATTTTGTATGTTTGAACCCAATACATAGGAGGCATGAGATATTTTGTTGGCTGTTGAGTGATGTGTGACACCTGGATGGGAGATCCATACTACCTGGAGTCTCACGCTATATTTAGGCTAATATAGGATATGGTTTTTCCAGTAGTCATGTGTGGATGTGAGAGTTGGACTTTAAAGAAAGCTGAGTGCTGAAGAAATGATGCTTTTGATCTGTGGTGTTGGAGAAGACTCTTGAGTCTATTGGACTGCAAGGAGATCCAACCAGTCTATCCTAAAGGAAATCAGTCCTGAATATTCATTGGAAGGACTGATGCTGAAGCTGAAACTCCAATGCTTTGGCCACTTGGTGTGAAGAACCGACTGATTGGAAAGGACCCTGATGCTGGGAAAGATTGAAGGCAGGAGAAGAAGGGGACAACAGAGGATGAGATGGTTGGATGGCATCATCGACTCGATGGACATGAGTTTGAGCAAGCTCTGGGAGTTGGTAATGGACAGGGAAGCCTGGTGGGCTACAGTCCATGGGGTCACAAAGAGTCGGACACGACTGAGTGACTGAACTGAACTGAACCGAGGATATAATCCTTACTGTGTTTCTTTAGCTATTTTACATACTATAATGACTCAGATTCTCAGGTGAACAGGTTCCTTTCCTTAAGGACAAGCTAGCATTTGGTTCGTTGTGTATCACTCACAATGCCAAATAGTTGTGGATAAATGGTTGCCTCTTAATATTTTTAAATTTGTCTTGAAGTTGCTTGATTTAGATTATGGTCTTTATGACTCCTAATTGAGAAATGTTAAGTGATTTAGCCATAATCCTGGAGTCTTTGACAGAATTAGTATTTGCACTCTGTGGCTAGTCTATTTCCATGATGGCATGGTTGCCTTAGCCTCGTTAAGAATGTCAGGATGATTTGACAGTGTTTTCTTGCTCTAGGCTTTGTGTGTGTGTATCATCAGGTTTCATGGGAAGAAACACCAAATTTGGAATCAGACCTGGTTTCAGATCCAGTTATACCATTTATAGACGTGTGACCTTGGCACAGAAGTTTAACTTTTTGCTATTTCATTTGCTTCATTTGTAAAATGCCTGTTTCACACCATTGTTGTAAGGATTTAATGAGATCCAATATGCAGATTATTTAGGAGAATTTTAGGGGCAAGTAACAGAAATCTCAACTAAAATTGGCTTAAAAAATAGGAGCATGTATTCTTATAACTAGAAGTCAGAAGGTTCCAGGGTAATTAATTCAGTGGCTCAAAAAAAAAAAAAAACAGCAAGAATTCAGGTTCTTCCTGTCTTTCTACTCTGCCATTCTTAGCTTTGGAAACATCCCTCGTTGGTCCTGGATGACTGCCACAATTTCATGCATCAAGTCCTCAATTTCAGGATTCACTGTCAGGAAAAGGGGGTTCATGCTCCATTTTTGTGCCCTTTTTGTAAGAAGAGGAGTTTCCTAGAAGTGCTTCAGAAGACATGTGAAGACAGAAGACATCCCCTTAAATCTCTTTAGCTGGAATTATTTCACATTCCTGTGCATAGACCAGTCACTGAAAAGAGGAACACGATGGCCACAGAGAGTTTGAATAATCGAAACTTACACCTGGTAAGTCTGGGGGACCCAGCATGCCGACAGTTGCCTGACCACCTGACTCCTAAGGTGACTTGGTTATTCAATAAGTAAGGAAAAAGCGAGAGGCAAATGGTTTTCAGAGAGACAGCCAACAGTGTGTGCAATACCATGGACCAATGCTTGGCTACCAATAAAATATGCCAAGTCCAAGTTTAGGGTTATAATATTTAACTAGGTGGTTCATTACCACCTTGCATGTGTGATCTATCGTGTCCGACTCCTTGTGACTCCATGGACTGTAGCCTGCCAGACTCCTCTGTCCATGAAATTTTCTAGGCAGGAATACTGGAATGGACTGTCATTTCCTCCTCCGGGGATCTTCCTGACCCAGGGTTTGAACCCATGTCTCCTGCTTTGGCAGGCAGGTTCTTTGCCATTGTGCCACCTGGGAAGCCCCCAACTGGGTGTGTATTAAAACTCAAGATGTGTTCTTTTCCTGTGGTTTTCATTTCATACACACATAAATCAAAGTTCTTATTCCTTAATCCTGTTTCATTTGAAGGTCTATGTCTAAAAATAATCTCTATAAAAATAGAACTTTAAGAATGCAGCAGGATTTTAATACTTACGGATATCCATTTGGATAAAACATGTGCTCTCTGGGGTTTTTCAATAAGAATAAACAAGGCTATGTAGATATTTAGACATTCCATTCAATTACCATACAAAAGTGAGCATAAAATAGAAACAAGATAAAACCTTTGTCATCTTAAAGGCTGGACTCAGAAGTGTTACTGTAAGATGATCAGATTTCTCTTACTCATTATTGTGAACTTGATATAAGATATGATTGGCTAATAAGGGAATAGATTTTAGAAAAATTGTTTCTAAGTTTTTCTATGCATATTTTTACTTTCTGAAGGAAAAAAAAACCATTTAACAAATCATGACTTTGTTTTACTGTAAAAAGAAAAAATCCATAAAGCCACACCTATAAATCATACCTGTAACTCATACATGGTTAGCCCTCTTTGTCAGTCTTTCCTGTCACCAAAGAATAAATTATGTGCATTGTTAAAACACACGCATGTTATACAAAAATTCTTTCAGCACTTATTGAGTGCCTTTCTATGGTACTTGTCAGTGTGGGTGCTGTGAGTGGTACAGAGGTCCTTAGGACATAAGTGAAAGTGAAAGTTGCTTAGTTGTGTCCAATTTTTTGCAGCCCCGTGGACTATACAGTCCATGGAATTCTCCAAGCCAGAATACTGGAGTGGGTAGCCTTTCCCTTCTCCAGGGGATCTTCCCAACTCAGGGATCAAACCCAGGTCTCCCACATTGCAGGCAGATTCTTTACCAGCTGAGCCACAAGGGAAGCCCAAGAATACTGGAGTGGGTAGCCTATCCCTTATTCAGTGGATCTTCCCGACCCAGGGAGTCTAACCGGGGTCTCCTGCACTGCAGGCAGATTCTTTACCAGCTGAGCCACCAAGGAAACCTTAGGACATAACTGTATTGTAATCCAAGAAGCTTGTCATCCAGTTGGAGAAGGGAATGGCAACCCACTCCAGTATTCTTGCCTGGAGAATCCCATGGACAGAGGAGCCTGGTGGGCTGCAGTCCATGGGCTCGCAAGGAGTCGGACACAACTGAGTGACTATCACTCATCAACCAGTAGAGCGGAGAAGATCATTCTAATCGAAGGTGGTAAGTGCTCAGGGCCCCAGGACTGATCCAGGTAGGGAGCTCTGAAAACTCAGAGGAGCAAGAGGGGATTTCTGGATGGAACTCAGAATGGTGTTATGCAGGAGCTTCTGACCCTGGGCAGATGAAAGAGCCGGGAAGGAAGGTGAGTCCAGATTGAAGCCCCTGAGTGTGTATGTGAGAAAAGTGTTAGGACAAGGTGGCCTTGGAGGAGAAGTGAAGGGAAAGGCTGGCAGGAAAGGAACATTGAGGGAAAATCATGGAGAGCACCTGGAGAATTTAACACCTGCTCCTGGAATCTGGAAAGTGTAAGGACTGGTGTGTAATTCCTGCCTGTGTAGTTTTAAAGACTAATAAGGATGCAACAGGAGCCGCCTGGCTGACAAAGGAAAGAAGACACAGCCAGCCTGGCTTCTACTGAGGCTTCCTCCATCGTGGGGCAAAAGTGTGTGCTGTCCCAAATTGGACCCCGTGCTAAGGAGTAGCCTGGGATCTTTCACAGAGTATCTCTCCCATGAGAACCACGTAGAGGGGCCAAGGGACTCCCACAGAGAAAATCTCTGGGGAGGATCGCTGGAAGCCTAGGGGTTGGGGAGCAAGGAGGGTAGTTAGTTTTAAGTAACCAGCTGAAGCAGATGGGGAGAGGCCCTCCCCACTTCCAGAGAACAGTGGCCAGAGGTTCTCAAAGGGAGGGTCTCCCAGAAACCCACAAAATTACCCAGTGATGTTTAATTACCCACCTACCACATACAGAGGTAACTCTCATAGCAGATACATTAATTTCCTGCTGCTACTAAGCACGTCAGTCGTGTCCGACTCTGTGCGACCCCATAGGCGGCAGCCCACCAGGCTCCTCCGTCCCTGGGATTCTCCAGGCAAGAATACTGGAGTGGGTTGCCATTTCCTCCTCCAGTGCATGAAAGTGAAAAGTGAAAGTGAAGTTGCTCAGTCGTGTCCGACTCTTCGAGACCCTATGGGCTGCAGCCTACCAGGCTCCTCTGTCCATGGGGTTTCCCAGGCAAGAGTACTGGAGTGGGGTGCCATTGCCTTCTCCGGTTAATTTCCTAGGGCCACCATAATAAAATCCATCACCTGAGTGGCATAAACAACAAAAGGCTATCATGTTTAATTTCCTAGCGGAGACCCTCTAAGACTCACCGAACAACCTTTGGGTTTTATTATTTACAAGGCTTCTGAAGAGTAGCTTTTAACAGAATAGGGAGAAAGAGGTTTGAATCATGGCCTCTGTAATGAAAATGATTATTTTCAGTTCTAGATTGACACAGTATAACTTAAAAAAAAATGTAGTAGACTGGTGATTAACTTGTATATGTGTGTGTATAATTAAATGCCTAGGAGAGGTGTTTGGAATAACTTGCTCTTAAATGAAAAATAAAAGTTAGTATCCATAGTCTTTTTTAATAAGACCAGGTATAATGCTGATGTTCTAGGGACATTATAAGTGTTCTTTTTTAAATAAAATTAAATATATGACCCATGAAAGGGATTTTATAAAATAAATTTAAGTTATAAAACCTAAGAATAAAAGGAACCCACCACTCAGCTTAAGAACTAGAACTTTACCAATTATGTGGATGCCCTTGGCATGCTTCCCCTCTCCCCCACTGCATTCCCAGGCCTTCTTTTCAGCATTGTCTACTATGTGAACAATGATGTTTATTATTCCTTTGCTTTTTGGGATAGTTTTGCCACATGCTTGTGTGTCCTGAAGCAATATATTATTTAGTTTTTGCCTGTTCAGACCATTTTATAAGTGGTATCATACTGTGTGGATTCTTGCAGGAGTTATTTTTTTCAATCAGCAGTGTGTTCCTGAGATTCATCTATGTTGAGCCACGCAGCTGTAGGTCAGCACTGCTTTCCCGCCCGTGGTATGGCATTGTCTGTCATGTATTTTTTTCCTTCTCCTATAGCTGGGCATGGGGTTGTTGACATTGTTTTCCTGTTGTAAACAGTGCTGCTTTGTACACCCTTGCGTGTCTCTGGGTACCTGTGTGTAAGAGCCTCTCGAGGCTCCTTCTGGAATTTTGAAGAGAACTGTAGTTTTTGATTTCAAAGCAGGATGGGCCTATTTCAAGGTATACATTTTTTGCCAATTCTGTAAGTATGAAATGGCATCTTGTGATTTTAATTTGCATTTCTTGGTTACTAATGCGATAGGAGTAATTTTCATATGTTTGTTGACCGTTTGTATTTCTCTTCTGTGAAATGCCTATTTAGATCTTTTGCTAATTAGCCTATGGAGACTTTTGTTTTTTTCCTTCCTGATTTTAAGGAATTCTTGATATATTTTGGATGCTAGTCCTTTGACAGTTATACGTATAACAAATGTTTTTCTTGCCTTTGATGGCTTTTTAAAAATTCTTCAGTGTGTCTTTTAGTGAGAAGTTTTAAATTTTAATGTGGTTGAATTTATTAAACTTTTTCTTTATGGTTTGCTCATTTTGTATCTTACATCGATTAATCCAGGATCACTAATTATCTTCCTCTCTGTTGGCAATAAAAACAATAAAGGAATTTTGCCTTTTACATTAAAAGCTTTAATGTAAGTAGAATTGGTTTTTGTTTGTTATGTAAGGATCTAATTTTATTTTTGTTTTTATGAATAAGCCAGTGTTCCAGGGACGTCATGATGTAATGTAACCTCTGTCGTATGTAAGTGTTCACACTTGCATAGGTCTCTTTCTAGGCTCATCGCTTCATTCCTTAGCTCTATTATCTATCACTGCACCAATGAACTATCTTAATTATTGATTACAAAATTGATAAGACAAATCTTTTCAACTAGATTTTTGAGTAGAGTCTTCACTATTCTTAGCCCTTTGCTGAATTTTCATGAAAAATTCCTGGTCATGTTTTTGATTACATTTTGTGATAAACCCAAGTTAGCCATGAAGTTTTAGTTTTTAAATATATTGCTAGGTTCACCTTGATGCTAATTTTGGTTTGGAGTTTGTATCTTGATTCATGAATGAGATTAACCTATAATTTCTGTTGTCCTTGTCTAATTTTAGTATCAAGTTATACCAGCCTCACAGAATGTGTTAGGAAGTGTTCACCATTTTTCTGTTAAGAATTTGCAAAAGACTTGGATCATCTGTTTCTTGACTGTTGTATAGAATTTGCCTTTAAAGCCCTTTCAGGACTCATGTTTCCCTTTTGGTAAGATTTTTTTTTTTTAACTAACAATCCCGTTTTTAAACCATTACTGAAGAGAGTTCTGCTGCTGCTAAGTCGCTTCAGTCGTGTCCAACTCTGTGCGACCCCATAGACGGCAGCCCACCAGGCTCCACCGTCCCTGGGATTCTCCAGGCAAGAATACTGGAGTGGGTTGCCATTTCCTTCTCCAGTGCATGAAAGTGAAAAGTGAAAGTGAAGTTGCTCAGTCATGTCCGACTCTTAGCGACCCCATGGACTGTAGCCTACCAGGCTCCTCTGTCCATGGGATTTTCTAGGCAAGAGTACTGGAGTGGGGTGCCAGTGCCTTCTCCGGAAGAGAGTTCAATCTTTCTCTTTCTTTGTGGGTCAGTTTTGGAAAGTTATATTTTCTAAGAAATTTATAAATATGAGGTTATTACAATGCTTTTCTCATCTCTTAAGTGTTTGCTGCATCAGTAGATAGGGTCTCATTTTATTTGTAATAGAATTTATACGTGGTTTCTTTTTTTTTTCATGTTTCATTAGCTTATGCTTCTCTCTTTTATCTCCTTTCTTCAAATATCTGTGTTATTCTGTAGTTCTCTTTCTGACTTATTGCTTTGTTCATTGGTATTTTTACCTTTTTCTCCTTTCTCTTAATATAATTGAGTTAAAGTTATAAATACCCATCAAAGAACCACTTTTGATGCCTCCCAATAGTTCTGATAGTAGTATTTTCTTTATACTTTGGTTTTAAGTATTTAAAAATTTTAATTGTGATGTCTTCTTTTTGAATTATGTATTTTTAAAATTACTTGTTGATACTGATGTCTGTTAGTCTTGAGTCAGAAAAGCCTTTGTAACCCTCATACATTGCTGGAGGGAAAGTACAGTCCCTTTTGAATACAGTCTGGCAGTTTCTCAGAAGATTAAATGTAGAGTTACTATATAACCCAGCAGTCTTGCCCCTAGCTATACTCAAGAGAAATGCCAATGTATGTTCCACAAAAGTTTATGCATGAATGCTCATGGCAGCAATATTTGGCTATTTATAATAGCAAAAAAACTGGAAACAACTCAAATGCCCATCAGTCAGTGAATGCATAAATAAAATGTGATACATACATATAATGGAATATTATTTGGCAACAAAAAAGAATAAAATACTGATACATTTAACAACATGACTGACTTTGAAAACCTTATCCCAAGTGAAAGAAGCTAGTCCCAGAAGAACACATAGTATATGGCTCCATGTATTTGAAATGTCCAGAATATAGAAATCTAGAGAGACAGAAATAGACAGATCACTGGTTGCCTAGGACTGGAGGGGATGGAGGTTTGGGAGGATAGGAGTTAGAAGGTGTGGAGTTTCTGTTTGGAGTCATGAAAATGCTTTCAAATTGATTGTGGTGTTGGACGCCCAACTCTGTGAATTTACTAAAACACATTGAACTGTACACTTTACCTGGCTGAATTGTGTAGTATGTGGATTTTCATCTCAATAAAACTGCTACCAAAGAAAACAGCATTTTCTACTGAAATCACCGATAAATTATAATAGTTCTAAAGGGCTTCGCTTATGGCTCAGCTGGTAAAGAATCCCCCTGCAATGTGGGAGACCTGGGTTCAGTCCCTGGGTTGGGAAGATCCCCTGGAGAAGGGAAAGGTTACCCACTCCAGTATTCTGGCCTGGAGAATTCCATGGACTGTATAGTCCATGGGGTCACAAAGAGTCGGACATGACTGAGCGACTTTCACTTTTCACTTAGTTTACATTTGTATGTGTCAATTCTCATTCTCTTTCCTCTCCCTCCATCTCTCCCCCTCGTCTTCTTCTTCCTCCTCCTCCTCCTCTCTCTCATTGGAAATGTTGATTATTTATCAAAAAGGATCAACTTAATGAAAGTTAATGGGGAACATTGATATGAACACAATTTTCCAGTTTACACCCCTATAGATAATCGTATACTGAGAGACAGAGATGGTGCAACCTTGAGAATCTGATGGTATTGACCACTTAGCACAAAGGGCGTAGACTGTATGATTCTGAGTAAGCAGAATCTTAAAACAATACAAGCACAGTGACTGTAGGGGCAAGTAGGCTGTATGTAACACACCTTAGAAAATGCCATAGATGAGAAATGGTCCTTAAGAGATGACGTCTGGCGTGTGCCACAGGGGAGAATGGTATCAGATCTACACAATGATGGATTGCATGGAGTGGCTCCTTTGGGGGAGGATTTCACTTTATTCTTTGTTCCAGAAACCCTGACCCCACCCTGCCTGTGAAGTAGGAACTTGCTTTGTAAAGGGGCACTGATCAAGAAGATGGCCATTATCGAGGTGGGAGCCAAACATCTGAAGCTTATAACCGAGCACAATGGCCAAGGCTTCTTATCCACGTTTCTAATTATATTCTTTCCTGCTTTTAGATAAAGGGACAAAGAAATCTGGGACTGACTTTTCAGGGTTTTCAGGCTGCTCTGAAGTGTTCCTTTTTAAAGTAGAGGGATGTAGTTTGGTTTAACAGCAGTTCTGTGAATGGGGTGTGTCCTCCAAGACTGTCCTCTTGTGTACAATAGCACGTCGATGTCAGAGATGCATTAGGGGATGAAGTAATTCATTTGTTCTTTCTAATGAATAGTCATAATTTATAATTTGTACTAATCAAAAATCTTTCATCCACAAAAAAAACCAACAAGCTTTGCAAACATTATCCTCTCACCAACCTCTGAAGTAAGTGTCTTGTAAGTACAATTATCCCTAATTTGCGGAAGGGCCAGGATAGAGAACATAGTGCAGAAATAGTTATTGATGTATCTTCAGCTCGAAATTTATATTTTGAAAGTCACTTTGAACTTATTTTCATTAGTCATTTCAGTACTCAGAAACTATAATTTATCCTGACCTACATAATGGATATCTACCAAGCCGAAAACTTATAAAGTTCATGTATCCAGATGTTTTTGATATTAACAAACTTAGAGGAGCTCGTACCTTGCAGCCACTTGGGAGACAGGTGTCCACTCAGTGCCCCACTGGCATCCAGCCCAACCGTCTCTGGAGTCTAGCTGTGTCTTCATGTTGTGAGGCAGTAGTGGTGGCATCACCTGATGCAAAGCCTTCTAGTCTGTTCTCTGATCACTGAGTGATGGGGAAGGCAGATGAGGGTAAGCCCAGAAGAGTCCTTTTAATCACTGTCTCTGCCTCCAGACTGTATTACCACCAAAACACCCCACACAGGGCTGCAAAGTTAATCTTGAAATAACACAGTCTTAGCAACACACTTTGTCTTGTCACAAAATTTGTACTCGTGGTCCTTGAATTCAGACTTCTCCATTAAAAAAATATACAAAAGCACCTTGCTGCCATCTCTCTCATCACCTCCTCTCTATCGTTTGTTGAGGAGAAGACTTGGATATAATTTGATTAACGTCCCACCCCACCTGACCACTCCACCCCCCCACACAAAAATGAGATCAGAGCTGACCCTTAGAAAACACACAGAATTTGTGTGCTGCTTTTGTAGACAAAATGAGGGAAAATTCCATTCTTAGTCCCAGGAACTTCCTTAAAGCTAGCCCAGAGGACTTCCTTGAAAGCTCAGTCAGTTCAGTTGACAGATGCAGACACCTCGTATGTATGTATGTTCACCTTATGTACTGCACAAATGCTTATGCTCGCATGCATGCACGCACAAACACACTGCTTTCTCTTTGGTTGGTAAAGGCTTCTTACGGGAGTTTCTGTTCCAATCATGTACCATGTGAGATGCATCCAGGCATTCTCTTGGGGTCCAGTGACACACAGGACATGTTACATTCTGTCATGTAGAGACGCACATCAGCATCTGCTGACTTCAGAGCCCTGCTCCGTGTTTGTCAGATTTCTAGGATCCTGTGGTGCTTGAACTGCTGAAGCCACCCCTTCATGTGGATTACCAGAGTGGGCGGACAGCATGTTTCCCAGGTTGCAATAGGACCCTAGGTTCCAGTTAGAATTAATATAGTAGAAGTGTCTTATCCACTGCTTTTCTTGGATGATGATTAGTTATTTAGGAGAATTGGTTAAAGAGAGGGTGAATCATTTTTTTTTCAAAAAGGTTTACAGAAACCTTTAATTTTTTTCTTAGCTAAATGTATCGTGTGCCAACCTTTAGATTTGGGGTCCCTGTCGTCCCTTAAGTCATGGGGCCTCTCCCAGCACTGCCTGCTTGTCTCCTTTTCCTACGACAGTGGGGGTGGGGAAGAGTGCACACTAGACTGGGGCTAGACTCTTTACTCTGTATTGTGACTGTGCCCATTATTGGTGTTGTGATCTTGGTTGTGCCCTTTAACTGCTCTGTGCCTCATTGTCCTCATCTTTAAAATGGGTATATTATTAGTACCTCCTTTATGGGCTTGCAGGAAGATTAGATAAGTTAATATATGTGAACCATGCCTAATACCAAGTAAGCTCTAAGTGTCCACCATTGTTATTATTATTAGCGATTTCTAATGTTGCCTTCTTTCAAGTCAAATGAGAACTTAAGGACAAGTGGGAGCAATCTGAGCACAGCATTTACCTGGATTTTAATGCTTTCCTCCCCAATCTTCTTTTTATTTTCCTCTTTAATTATGGTAAAATATACATAAAATTTACCAACTGAACTATTTTTAAGGCAAGGAGGCTGAGACTCAGAGAAGTTATGTGATTCATTCCAATCAAATAGTCTGACTGCACTGTCAGTGCTGACAGCACAGTGTCTCAGTGCTTCACTGCTGAAACCATTTGTTTTTTTCCTTGAGGCATGTTTCTGCGCTCCTAAGTTAATTACTGGCTGTCACCAAAGACCTGCTAATCAAGACTAAAAGATTCCCAGCATCAGTCAGATTCCAGCTGAATCTGGATGTATAGGTAGCCATTCAGTTCAGTCGCTCAATCACGTCCGACTCTTTGCGACCCCGCGAATCACAGCACACAAGGTCTCCCTGTCCATCACCAACTCCTGGAGTTTACCCAAACTCATGTCCATCGAGTCGGTGATGCCATCCAACCATCTCATCCTCTGTCGCCCCCTTCTCCTCCTGCCCCCAATCCTTCCAAGCATCAGGGTCTTTTCCAGTGAGTCAACTCTTCCCATGAGGTGGCCAAAGTATTGGAGTTTCAGCTTCAACATCAGTCCTTCCAATGAACACCCAGGACTCATCTCCTTTAGGATGGACTGGTTGGATCTCCTTGTAGTCCAAGGGACTCTCAAGAGTCTTCTCCAACACCACAGTTTAAAAGCATCAATTCTTTGGTGCTTAGCTTTCTTCACAGTCCAACTCTCACATCCACACATGACTACTGGAAAAACCATAGCCTTGACTAGACAGACCTTTGTTGGCAAAATAATGTCTCTGCTTTTTAATATGCTATCTAGGTTGGTCATAACTTTCCTTCCAAGGAGTAAGCATCTTTTAATTTCATGGCTGCAATCACCATCTGCAGTGATTTTGGAGCCAAAAAAAATAAAGTCTGACACTGTTTCCACTGTTTCCCCATCTATTTCCCATGAAGTGATGGGACTGGATGCCATGATCTTAGTTTTCTGAATGTTGAGCTTTAAGCCAACTTGTTCACTCTCCTCAAGAGAACACTTGATGAACACTTTCATCAAGAGGCTTTATAGTTCCTCTTCACTTTCTGCCATAAGGGTGGTGTCATCTGCATATCTGAGGTTATTGATATTTCTCCCGGCAATCTTGATTCCAGCTTGTGCTTCTTGCAGTCCAGCGTTTCTCATGATGTACTCTGCATATAAGTGAAATAAGCAGGGTGACAATATACATCCTTGGCGTACTCCTTTTCCTACTTGGAGCCAGTCTGTTGTTCCATGTCCAGTTCTAACTGTTGCTTCCTGACCTGCATACAGGCTTCTCAAGAGGCAGGTCAGATGGTCTGGTATGCCCATCTCTTTCAAAATTTTCTACAGTTTATTGTGATCCACACAGTCAAAGGCTTTGGAATAGTCAATAAAGCAGAAATAAATGTTTTTCTGGAACTATCTTGCTTTTTCAATGATCCAGCAGACGTTGGCAATTTGATCTCTGGTTCCTCTGCCTTTTCTAAAACCAGCTTGAACACCTGGAAGTTCACGGTTCACGTATTGCTGAAGCCTGGCTTGGAGACTTTTGAGCATTACTTTACTAGCGTGTGAGATGAGTGCAATTGTGCGGTAGTTTGAGCATTCTGTGGCATTGCCTTTCTTTGGGATTGGAATGAAAACTGACCTTTTCCAGTCCTGTCGCCACTGCTGAGTTTTCCAAATTTGCTGGCATATTGAGTGCAGCACTTTCACTGCATCATCTTTCAGGATTTGAAATAGCTCAACTGGAATCCCATCACCTCCACTAGCTTTGTTCATAGTGGTGCTTTCTAAGGCCCATTTGACTTCACATTCCAGGATGTCTGGCTCTAGGTGAGTGGTCACACCTTCGTGATTATTTGTGTCGTGAAGATCTTTTTTGTACAGTTCTTCTATGTATTCTTGCCACCTCTTCTTAATATCTTCTGCTTCTGTTAGGTCCCTACCATTTCTGTCCTTTATCGAGCCCATCTTTGCATGAAATGTTCTCTTGGTATCTCTAATTTTCTTGAAGAGATCTCTAATCTTTCCCATTCTGTTGTTTTCCTCTATTTCTTTGCACTGATCCCTGAGGAAGGCTTTCTTATCTCTCCTTGCTATTCTTTGGAACTCTGCATTCAGATGGGAATACCTTTCCTTTTCTCTTTGCTTTTCGCTTCTCTTCTTTTCATAGCTATTTGTAAGGCCTCCTCAGACAGCCATTTTGCTTTTTTGCATCTGTTTTCCATGGGGATGGTCTTGATCCCTGTCTCCTGTACAGTGTCACGAACCTCCGTCCATAGTTCATCAGGCACTCTATCTGATCTAGTCCCTTAAATCTATTTGTCACTTCCACCGTATAATTATAAGGGATTTGATTTAGGTCATACCTGAATGGTCTAGTGGTTTTCCCTACTTTCTTCCACTTAAATCTGAATTTGGCAATAAGCAGTTCATGATCTGAGCCACAGTCCGCTCTCCGTCTTGTTTTCGCTGACTGTATAGAGCTTCTCCATCTTTAGCTGCAAAGAATATAATCAATCTGATTTCAGTGTTGACCATCTGGTGATGTCCATGTGTAGAGTCTTCTCTTGTGTTGTTGAACGGTATGAACAGGTAGCCTTTGGCTGCCATCATTTAGGGGTTACCATTAGCCATGTGTTTATGGGAAAGAGCATGAGGTTATGGAGCCTGGACTCAAACCTACTATGCTCTGCCACCTACTGAGTGACCTGAATTCAGCACATAATTTGACCTCACAGAGTCTCAGTTTTCTCATTTTAAAATGTATGGAATGACACATGAAGTTACTGTGAAGACTTCCTAGTGTTTCATGATCTATAAAACTATTGCCATCATCTCCCACACTTTCTGAGGAACGACTCACCTGAAAGTACAAAAAGTCCAGGGCAGAGTTTGGGTTAATGTGGAACAAGCTCCCTCAAATCCCAAATTAGGACTCTGGTGTTAGTTACTATAGGAATCCCTATGGGACATACACCCTTTTAATGTGATGTGCTTGTTATTAGTGTACAGGATTCATAAATTTTTTGCCCAAGGCCTTGTTTCCCATAATAGTTTAAAATAACTGTAGGCCAAGGTAGTCTAGATAAATGCTCCCTGTGTTTGTTTTGTATTACCAGGATGTCTGACACATGTGAAATTGCCAAGAATGAGAGAGGCCTCAAGGTCCAGGGAGGCTATGTTAGAGCTTAGTATTAAGAGTACTGGCGTCTTGCCTGACTCTTCAAGGCTGGCTTTGGTGCTCCTCCCATGTGCTCCTGTAGATCTGAGCACAGCCTGATCCTAGCAGTAATTGCTTCATCCTGTACACTCCCATTTACATGTTCCTCTGCCCTCCTGGACTATGTGCTCCTCTAGGCCAGGAACCATGTTATTCATTGTTGTTTTAGCTGCACCCCAAAGAGTGCCCAGAGCCCATGCTAACTTCTCCATAAATACTTGCTGAATGAATGCCATCTCTGGTGGTCCTATTTCAAGCCTCATCCAGAAGTGGAAATGAGGCTGTTGGTAGAATGTAAATTGTGCAGCTACTATGAAAAGCAGTATGAAGTTTCCTCAAAAAATTAAAGGTAGCCCTACCATATGGTTCAGCAATTCTACTCCTGACTGTTTATCTGAAGAAAATGAGAATACGAGTTCAGAAAGAAACACGAAACTCATATTTGTTGCAGCATTATTTTTAATAGGAACAACCTAAATGTCCATTGATGGATGAATGGATAAAGAAAATGTGGTATACATATACAGTAGAATAATATTCTGTTGTTAAAAAGAATGAAGTCTTATTATTTGCAACACTTCTACCTTGGATAGACCTTGAGGGCTTATGCTAAGTGCAAGGAGATCCAATCAATCCATCCTAAAGGAGATCAATCCTGGGTGTTCATTGGAAGGACTGATGTTGAAGCTGAAACTCCAATACTTTGGCCACCTCATGCGAAGAGTTGACTCATTGGAAAAGACCCTAGTGGCTGGGTAGGATTGGGGGCAGGAGGAGAAGGGGACGACAGGATGAGATGGTTGGATGGCATCATCGACTTGATGGACGTGGGTTTGGGTAGACTCCGGGAGTTGGCGATGGACAGGGAGGCCTGGCGTGCTGCAGTTCATGGGGTCGCAAAGAGTCGGACACGACTGAGCGACTGAACTGAACTGAATAAGTCACAGAAAGACAAATGCCATATGATCTCACTTATATGTGAAATCTTAAAGCCACCAAAAAACCAAAATGAGCTCATAGATATAGAGAATAGAATGGTAGTGGCCACCTGAGGCAGGGGTGGGATGTGAGAAAAGTGAGTGAAGGCAAGAGAGAAAAACCAAAAAACCTGGTGGCTCAGTGGTTAAGAGTCTGCCTGCAGTGCAGAAGATGCAGGAGATGTGGGTTCGATCCCTGGGTCAGGAAGATCCTCTGGAGTAGGAAAGAGCAACACACTCCAGCATTCTTGCCTGGAAAATCCCATGGACAGAGGAGCCTGGCGGGCTACAGTTCATGAGGTTGCAAAGAGTCAGACACAGCTTAGCAACTAAACAACAACAACTTTTATAAACCTTCTAGTGACCAATTATGATACATTCTAATAGTGATACCAAATGAAGAGAGACATGAGACAATATTTAAAGCAATTGAAGGAAAAATCATGTGTTTGAGCATGATTGACAGTTTATTGAAAGTATTTTTATGTTCATTCTTAAGGAGAAAGTTATGCAGTACAGATCTAGTGCTTGTTGAGAAAGTGAAGGAAAGCGGGAGAGCGAGTGCTGAGGGAAAGCAGTACTTTCAGGCAGGTTTCAATATAATCAGTTTCAATATAAATATCAAAGTGTATGTCTCATGCACTTCTCTCTGAGGAAAAAAAGCAACTATAATGTGGTTTGTATGCAAAATGAATAGGCAGTTATTATCTTTGGATGACTTAAAGTACCTCTTCTGGAAATTCTGCATATATGGTGGGAGCTAGCAATGTTGAACTTCAAATAGGGGTGCCTTTTCTCATCCATGTTATTATGAGTGAGAGCAGTTTTAGAATATGAAAAAATACCTGACTTGATTTTAATGACCCCTTTTGTTATGATGATTTCAGGGGTTCTCTAGCTGTCTTTTTACTTTGATTTAAATCTGCCCTAGGCAGTTTATCCAAAGAAGCCTATCTTTTCTGTGAGAGCAGTCTAGATTGTTCTGTTTGTATTAACTCAGATCCTGAATATTTGAAAGCTTCTGGCTTTGCATAGTGAAGTTCAGTTATGACACATCTCATTCTTAGTAGTGCTACCCAATGTGAGTTTGTGTGCCTGACACATGGTAAGGCCAAAAAACTGAAACATCAAAGTTTGGAGCAGAGAAAGATTTATTGCAGAGCCATGCAAGGAGGATGGGTAGCTCATGCCTCCAAAATCCTGAACTCCCCAAAGGGTTTCAGCAAAGCATTTTTAAAGGCAAGGTGGTGGGAGACGTGACTAGTTGTTGCAAATAAACTTCTTGATGTTGGAATCCTTTGTTCTTGCAGCTGACCATATAGGTAAGGTTGCAATGTTCCTGCAAACTTCCAAGAAGACATTATCTGCAACTTTTTGTCTCTATATGAACGGAAACGTGTTACACCTTTAAAGATCAGAGCCTTGAGATTGGGCTGTATATTTCAGGCTATAGGCAACAGTCTTAGCTTGCAGCAAAAGCAATAGAATACAAAGATTAAAATGAAAGAAACAGAACTAATATGGTGTCACATTTGTTCTTCCCTATTACAGTAGTATATGGATATGGAAAGATAGTAATGATACCATAGATTTGATTACTACAGTCAGTTCCCAGAGTGCTTCCCCCTTTTATGTCTGTTATTTAGTGCTTTCAGCCACACTCCAGGATTGATGGGACAGGTGTTATTTCCCCCATTTTACGATGAGAAACTTGTGACTAGAAGAGATTAACCAGCCTCTCTGGCAGGCGATGCCTTCAAATTCAGGTCGTCTGATTTCAGAGTCAGTGCCCAGTTCACTACTCCACAATATCCTAAACCTTAAGCCTTCTCAAGAATCGTTGTGGAGGAATGAGTAGACCCCAAAAGGCACGGCCTGGACCTGTGAATAGAGGGAGGGAGGTCTGACTCAATAATGACAGGATATTCCTACAATGGCATGGACTACTTTGTGAAATTGCATATACTCCATCACTTGAAATGGTCATTTGGATGTTGCAGTGGGGTAAAACACAATATTGCATTAGGCTAGGTGACCTTTTGTGTCCCTTACAATTCTGAGACTTTGTTAAAACAGAATCACCTGTCTGGTTTCCTCTCCCTTGTTGTAGCCACATATATCAAATGTCCAATTTCATGGTTCCCTTTCCCAGCTTTCCATCAAAAGTACCTGTCAGGCTACATGAGGGTACATACATATGCCCAGGCCTGACCCCAGACCTCCTGTATCAGAATTCCAGCATGGGTGGAATGTGGAGTGGGGGTGTGAGAGTAGTTTTCTAAAAGTTCCATGTGATTCTAAGGTATAGGGTTGTGAACCACTCTTCTGAGTAGCCCACTAATAACAAGATACAAGCAGGCCTCACTTTGGACTTTTGGGTGGAATTTGGCAGCTTCAAGGAATCATAGTTTCTCAGCATGCTATACCATTTTTAGTATTAATCAAGCCATTGAATAGCACTGTGTTTTCTCTTGGCTGCAAGGATACTGTGATCTCCACTTGGCAGGTTAGCTTTGCTGACATCTCATAATGCCTGCCTGTCTCCTGGTGGGTGGGAGTTGGTGCTGGTCTAGGAAGTAGGCATTGATCAACTGGATCACATAGATCCTTCCATAAGCTTCCTGTTCTGGGGGAAAAAAACAGTTCAAAGAGGGTGAAGGCCAGCCTCTACAATTACCAAAAGTGTTTGTCACTCAGTTGTGTTTGACTCTTTGTGATCCCAAGGACTGTAGCCCACCAGGATCCTCTGTCCATGGAATTCTCCAGGCAAGAATACTGGAATGGGTAGTCATTCCCTTCTCCAGGGGCTCTTCCCAATCCAGGGATCGAACCATGGTCTCCTGCATTGCAAGCAGATTCTTTACCACCTGAGCCACCAGGGAAGCTCCTATGATCAGCAGGTTGGATATGGAAACTAGTGAGCCACTCACTCCTAGACTCATTACCTACTAGTTAGCGTTGTAGCATTAAGAAACCTCAGGTAGCATGAAAAACTAATGGTTATAGCTTATTGTCTTCCTGAGGAATTTTCTTGATAAAGTACTCAACTGTGTTTATAGCACTGCTCTGAGAGAATGATCTCTGAAGGATTACACACCTCCCACCAGGTCTCCCCATGGTGGACCAGGAAAAAATTACAATTGCTCTAACAGTATTTTCTTTCTACTTTTCAATCAATAGGATGCTTTTTAAAGCTTACATTTCTCTTTGGACACTTTAAGTGACTGATGAGACAAAAGGGAAAAAAAAAGCCAAATAAAATGACAGTAGAGACACTCCTCAAGTCCTGTAATGACCTCCACAGGGCATCCAATTTTGATGTATTAGGGATTTTTTTATATAATGAGTACATTGTTGGAAATCACATTTTGTACCTGCAGGAGCTAGAGATGAAACTGAGCTGACATCTTACCTCTTTGTAGTTAATTAGCAAGAGGAAAGTAGTGGTTTGAATCTTGTATGGTAAAGGGAGGTATTAGTCATCCACTGCTCCCCTTTCCCCTTCAACCACCTGGATCTTTCTCTGTGCTCTTTGATTTGGTTTGACGGTTTGGATTGGTCTTGTTGGCTGGGAAAGATGAGGGGAATTGAAGAACCGTTATTATTTAATGAAAAAATAACTGTAGCTCACTTCTCCCCTCCATCTTGCCTGTAGGATAAATAAAATAGATCAGGTCTTTTTCCTGCAAATAGCAGTTCTTATCGTCTGGACTCAGATGATAAGCAGTACCAGTACTGCAAGAGTCTTCAGTTGTCACTGAATTAACATTTGCCACCGTTGAATTCCTAGCACTTGGTATAGTACTGGAACTTAGTATTCAGGAATATTTATTAATTAATGAGTAAATGAAACACTGTGTTGACCCACACAGCAAGGTATTCACTTGCATTCATTGCATCTAATCACTTTCTCCAGGTAGTGTTGTTGTTATTCAGCCACTAAGTCTTGTCTGACTCTTTGCAGCCCCAAGGACTCAGCACGCCAGGCTCCCCTGTCCTTCACCGTTTCCCAGAGTTTGCTCAGACTCATCCTACCTACTATGCTTTCTCCTGGGTATCATGCCTCTTCTCAAGGTCTCATACTCAGGGAGGGCCTTGTGGAAGATGCAGCGCCTGAGAGGACCTTGAGAGTAGGAGAGGGCTTGGATTGCAGATAACTGGAGGGAGTACACTGTGGGCTTCACATGGGGGCAGCAGGATCTGGGGGTGGAGGTGGGGGTGTGGAGTGCCTGGATCAGGAAAATGGCATGGGGAAATGAAGTTAGCATACCCCCAGCTATGGAGAAAGAGACCCGGTGGCCAGGTGGGGCTCCGGAGGGCAGAGGACAGCTGTGGGGGAGGCAGCAGGGAGGGGCCGCCTTGTGCCCTGGCCACATTCTGGTCAGTGGCCTGGAGGCAAGCCCAGTGCTAACTGTGTGACCACTCATCACTGCTGCCCGCCAATCTGCAGGCACATGGCTCTGGCCAGAGAGAGGGGCCTCCCACACTCCCAGCCCAGGGTCCAAGGGGCTTCTTCTCATCTCAGTTCAGGCAGCTCCATGCTGTCTTCTGCCTACGCCAACTGTGATGGACAGAGGTTCTTATAGGAAGGAAATTGTCACAACCATGGCATGGCTGTGTTGTTGTTGTTCAATTGCTAAGTCGTGTCCGACTCTTTGCAGCCCCATGGACTGCAGCACCCCAGGCTCCCTGTTCTTCATCATCTCCCAAAGTTTGCTCAAACCCATGTCCATTGAGTTGGTGAATGCCATCCAACCATCTCATCCTCTGTCATCCCCTTGTCCTCCTGCCTTCCATCTTTCCCAGCATTAGTCTTTTCCAATGAGTCGGCTCTTTGTATCAAGTGGCCAAGGTATTGGAGCTTCGGCATCAGTCCCTCCAATGAATATTGAGGGTTGATTTCCTTCAGGGTTGACTGGTTTGATCTCCTTGCTGTCCAAGAGACTCTCAAGTCTTCTCCAGCACCACAGTTGGCAGCATGGTAGGACACAGCTTCTCCAGGGAGACGAGATCACAGCCTGAGCTTATACTCCTAGAGCCCTGCTTGAAGAGCTTTCTTTTCACCCAAATTGAACACTCTTTCACTGTCGTTTTATTCTTGATTCTAAAGTGGGGAATCACGCTTGAAAATCATGGTCTTCCTCCACCACCCTCCACACCATCAAAAGAGTGAGAATCTGGGTTCTTCATAGTGTAGACAAACACCGGACCTCCGTCCCCATAAGGGCCAGAATGTGCCAGCTGGGACTGCATCTCAACACCTGGGTCAGTGGTTGTAGACACTTGACCGATGTTTCTGTTAGTTGAATGGATAAATAAAATCAGAATTATCCACCTGCAGAGATACATGTTTTCTTCTGCAGTTTAATCCTTATGAAACTCAGAAAGGTAGCGGCACTAGAAGCCTCCTGTCTGTGTATAGTGGAGAAGGCAGTGGCACCCCACTCCATTACTCTTGCCTGGAGAGAGCTGGCCTATTCCCCAGAACTTCTCTACATGTGACCTCGTTCAGTTTTTATGACTCTTCTGTCACAGAGATTATATTTATTCTCATCTAAAATACTAAGAGACCCGGGATCACAGTCCAAAGAGTGTTGAACTGCTTGTGAAAACTGTGGTTTATGTTATTGCTTGTGACTTTGATTCTCATTCTAAGGGTTCAGCTTCTAATAAGACATAGAGACTTAGACTCCTGTGTGCCAGGTGCTATTTTGACTCCCCATTTTGCAGATGAGAAACGGAGGCAGTGAGTGGCGAAGTTCATAAAGGGCCTTCGATAGCGGGTGTGGCCCCCCACGTGAGGTGGGGAGCTGGGATTTGAGCCACCTTTCTCCTCCCTCCCGGGGCACACGGCGGCCAGGTAGCAGTGTGCATCTCATGAGAGCACGACGCTGTGCCCTTGCTACCACCCCCTGCCTCCTCTGCGTCGCACCAGCTGTCGGCCTCTTTTCCGGTCTCATCTTCTGGGGAGGCCGCCTCTCTGCTTTCTCTTCTCCTCACCAGCCGCCGGTAGTGACAATTCATGGGGCAGACCTGGAAGAGTTGAAGATAGTGTTTTCCCTGTGGGATAGAAAGCAGTCACATAAGACTTTCAGAACTGGCTGATTTATCTTGGGGTTCTCTTTAAACACACCTGGTTCTGTGCATGACTTGGCTTCCACAAAGCTCTGGCTGACTCCAGGTGTGTGATTTTTTGCTCCTGGAGCACCGCCACGTGTGTCTTCTGCGATGTTTTTTGTCTTGTAAGGAATAGCTGTCCATAGTCTACCCCTTGGTGTTCCTTCACCTCCGTTTGGAATCACGAGGTAAAGCGACAAGGGGACATGCTCAGAAAAGACATTTGTCCTTTGCATTTTTCCCCTCAAGGTACTTTGAACGACAACATTAAAGCACCCATAATAGTACTGTGAATTGTTAACAAGCACATTTGCACATCACATCTGTCATGCTATTTGCACAATGTTATGTGAAGAAATGACTCAAAGTATTTTAAAGATATAGCCTTTCATCTTTGGAAGCACCAGAAACTATTTGCAGATTGGTCTTGGGAATCAAATTAGCCTAGCACATGGGTGAGTTCTTGGAGGCATGGGCATTTCTGTAAGTGGTTGCTGGCCCCCTTAATCCTTTTGATCATTTGCACTGTGTATTTTTATACAGGCTCTTGTACTTTGGAGAAATAAAATAAAGAAACTTAAAGGTGAGTTTGACAAGGGCTTCTCCACACTGTTTGTCAATGCAGATGCATCCTGAATTTTAATAGCAGTAGTTTCTTTTAAACAACCAAGGCTCTTTAAACCTCTCTACAAATAGTATCAGTGCTCACATTATGTCTGAAAGTGTTTGCTGGTGAAGAGAAATCTTTCCTGACCCTATATTTCAACCACAAAAGAAGACCCTAATCCTGGAAAATAGTCTTGACCAGTGGGCCACTTCCTGTGTAACATTTGATGTCATTGACGACTTCCGGTGACATTCAGGAGCCGGCTTGGAGTCATAGAATGAGCCAGACTTTCTACCTTCAGTTGAAACGTGGTTGGCTCCTCACTGGATCCTGCCATTTACTGGCTACAGGATGTTATGTGAGAAAACTTGTGGTGAGGCCTTGGTTTCCTCATCTGTAAAATGGGGATGACATCCCTCTTGTGAAACTGTTGGGAGCAACATCTGTGCACCCATCTTCATGGCAGCATTATTCACAATAGCCTAAAAGTGGAAGCAGCCCAAGCGTCCATTGACAGATAAATGGATAAACCAAATGTGGCATGTCTGTGCAATGACATATTATTCAGCCTTTAAAAAGAAGGACATTCTGACACAGGCTTCAACTTGGATGAATCTTGAGGACATTCTGCTGAGTGAAATAAGCCAATTACGAGAGGAAAAATAAAATATGATTCCACTGACATGGGGTTTAGAGGAGTCAAATTCACCGAGACATAAGTAGAATGGCCGTCTACTGGGACTGGGAGAAGTGAAAATTGGGAAGTTAGTGTTTAATGGATATAAAGTTTCAGTTTTGCAGGATTAAAAAAATTCTGGAGATAAATGATGGTGATGGTAGCTCAACAATGTGACTCTACTTAATGCCACTGAATTGTACACTTAAGTCAAGATAGTAAATTTTGGAAAGTTTTTTTTTTTTTTTAATCTCAGTAGAGAAAAACTGGGGGAAAAAGTATGAGCATTGAACAGCATCAAGTAGGTAAAGTGCCTCCCATATTATCAGTGTTCAGTAAATAGTAACAGCTTTTACTAGGCTTCAGAGTTGTAATGCATGATTCTGTGATATCACATCATGTGGCTGTGCCATGGTTTGTTTCTTTTTCTTTGACTACTGGATTTCTTATGGTACTTCACCACTTTATTAATAGTAATGATGGAACAAGTTCTTGTGTTTGTGTATGTCTTTTCTTTGAGTTTATATCTTTGAGGTTGATTTCCTGGGTCACTGTTAATCAAGGCGAATTAATCTTTGAGGCTCTTGCTTCATATGCCCACGGGGCTTCAGAAGGGTGCTGTCATCTTCACTGTCACCACCCAAGTAAGGGTGCCCGCCTCAGGTGTCCTCATCAGCATGAGGCATGATTTTAAGCAGTTTTACAAAACGAAATGAGTAAGAGATGGCATTTTAATGTTTAAGACGCGTTCATTTGCTTTTATCTGATCACTGACACTGTTGAGAAATTTTCATGTCTTGATCTACATTTATTTTTTTCAATGTGTATTGCCTTTTTACATCTTTTGCCTCTATTTCTAGTGTGGTTTCAGTGCTTTCCTTTTTTAAAAAAATAACTTTTATTTATTTATAAATTTTCTTGGATTATAGTTGTTTTACAATGTTGTGTTTGTTTTTACTGTAGAGCTATATGTTTACACGTGTTTGTGTTAGTTGCTCAGTCACGTCCGACTCTTTGGGACCCCATGGACTGTAGCCCGCCAGTCTCCTCTGTCCATGGAATTCTCCAGGCAAGAATACTGGAGTGGGTAGCCATTCCCTTCTCCAGAGGATCTTCTCAACCCAGAGAGAGAACCCAGATCTACTGCATTTTGCAGGCAGATTCTTTACCATCTGAGCCACCAGGGAAGCCCCTTAAGTTTACGTATATCCCCTTTTCCTGGATTTCCTTCTCATTTAGGTCACTACAGAGCATTGAGTAGAGTCCCCTGTGCTATGCAGTAGGTTCTTATTAGTTATCTATTTCAATATTTTTCTTATCAAGTATATTGTGTCACACTTTTAACATGTCATTTCTAATATTCAGTTTTACTAGTTATGTAGTTAAATCATCATTCATTTAAACATTTCAAAACAAAAATAGTAAGATTTTTAAAGTAGATTTAAAATGGTTTTGTAATAACATGGTTATTGTACTTAATGAATCTTCTTCCCATAATCCCCTGTCATACTCTCCTTGTCTATTAGCATAACATCTGTTTAGATGTTAATTTACATGACTATGGTATTTGAATTAAAATTATGAAGACTGACCAATTAAGAATAAAATATTAATAATCCAACATAAAGAAGACATAACAAAATTAGAGAAAATAAAAGATTAAAATTATTAATAAGCATGACATTTTACCTCACTAATAATTAAATTCACAAAAATAAAATGACAGGCTACTATTAGTATCTAACTATGGACGGAGGTTCGTGACATTGTACAGGAGACAGGGATCGAGACCATCCCCATGGAAAAGAAATGCAAAGAAGCAAAATGGCTGTCTGAGGAGGCCTTACAAATAGCTGTGAAAAGAAGAGAAGCGAAAACCAAAGGAGAAAAGGAAAGATATACCCATTTGAATGCAGAGTTCCAAAGAATAGCAAGGAGAGATAAGAAAGCCTTCCTCAGGGATCAATGCAAAGAAATAGAGGAAAACAATAGAATGGGAAAGACTAGAATCTCTTCAAGAAAATTAGAGATACCAAGGGAACATTTCATGCAAAGATGGGCTCGATAAAGGACAGAAATGGTATGGACCTAACAGAAGCAGAAGATATTAAGAAGAGGTGGCAAGAATATACAGAAGAACTGTACAAAAAAGATCTTCACGACCCATATAATCACGAAGGTGTGATCACTCACCTAGAGCCAGACATCCTGGAATGTGAAGTCAAGTGGGCCTTAGAAAGCACCACTACGAACAAAGCTAGTGGAGGTGATGGAATTCAGTTGAGCTATTTCAAATCCTGAAAGGTGATGCTGTGAAAGTGCTGCACTCAATATAACAGTAAATTTGGAAAACTCAGCAGTGGCCACAGGACTGGAAAAGGTCAGTTTTCATTCCAATCCCAAAGAAAGGCAATGCCAAAGAATGCTCAAACTACCGCACAATTGCACGCATCTCACACGCTAGTAAAGTAATGCTCAAAAGTCTCCAAGCCAGGCTTCAGCAATACGTGAACCGTGAACTTCCAGATGTTCAAGCTGGTTTTAGAAAAGGCAGAGGAACCAGAGATCAAATTGCCAACATCTGCTGGATCATCGAAAAAGCAAGAGAGTACCAGAAAAACATCTATTTCTGCTTTATTGACTATGCCAAAGCCTTTAATTGTGTGGATCACAATAGACTGTGGAAAATTCTTCAAGAGATGGGCATACCAGACCATCTGACCTGTTTCTTGAGAAACCTGTATGCAGGTCAGGAAGCAACAGTTAGAACTGGACATGGAACAGCAGACTGGTTCCAAGTAGGAAAAGGAGTACGTCAAGGACGTATATTGTCACTGTGCTTATTTAACTTATATGCAGAGTACATCATGAGAAACGCTGGACTGGAAGAAGCACAAGCTGGAATCAAGATTGCCGGGCGAAATATCAATAACCTCAGATATGCAGATGACACCACCCTTATGGCAGAAAGTGAAGAGGAACTATAAAGCCTCTTGATGAAAGTGAAAGAGGAGAGTGAAAAAGTTGGCTTAAAGCTCAACATTCAGAAAACTAAGATCATGGCATCTGGTCCCATCACTTCATGGGAAATAGATGGGGAAATAGATGGGGAACAGTGGAAACAGTGTCAGACTTTATTTTTTTTGGCTCCAAAATCACTGCAGATGGTGATTGCAGCCATGATATTAAAAGACGCTTACTCCTTGGAAGGAAAGGTATGACCAACCTAGACAGCATATTAAAAAGCAGAGACATTACTTTGCCAACAAAGGTCTGTCTAGTTAAGGCTATGATTTTTCCAGTAGTCATGTATGGATGTGAGAGTTGAACTGTGAAGAAAGCTGAGTGCCGAAGAATTGATGCTTTTGAACTGTGGTGTTGGAGAAGACTCTTGAGAGTCCCTTGGACTGCAAGGAGATCCAACCAGTCCATCCTAAAGGAGATGAGTCCTGGGTGTTCATTGGAAGGACTGATGTTGAAGCTGAAACTCCAATACTTTGGCCACCTCATGGGAAGAGTTGACTCATTGGAAAAAACCCTGATGCTTGGAAGGATTGAGGGTAGGAGGAGAAGGGGTTGACAGAATGAGATGGCTGGATGGCATCACCGACTCAATGGACATGGGTTTAGGTAAACTCTGGGAGTTGGTGATGGACAGGGAGGCCTTGCGTGCTGTGATTCATGGGGTCACAAAGATTCGGACTGAGCGACTGAGCTGAACTGAACTGATCTATAAATCGGTAGGGATTAAAAACACTGTGATGGTAACTGAGACTGACCCTCAGATATACTGCCAAAGGGGAGAGAAATTGGCTCAACGTTAATGACTATCAAGGAACTTAAAAATGTTTATACACATTGATTTAGAAAATTCACTTATATAACTGAGGCTAGAGGCAGCATCAAAAATGGAGAAAAAATATTTACATTCATTGATTAAAAGAGGATTTAGTACAGATGCCCAATGACAGAATAATTGAATAAGTAATAACACAGTCATCTTTGGAGTGTTAAGTATTTATTATGTATGTATAAATGGTATTTACTAAAAATTTCAGTGTTAGGGGAAAACACTCACAGTGTGCTTTTAAGTGGAAAAGGCATGATGCAGTGATTACAGTAAAATAAGTTGTGGTCATGGTGTACATATGTGTATGTTTTGTGTGTGTATGTGTCTCGTGCATGTCTAGAAAGAAATGCATAAAAAATACTGAAAGTACTTATCTGTAGGAGTATGGAGATTTTTATTTTCTTTTTTATATTTGTGCACATGTTCTGAGCGTCATTTTACTTACAAATCATTGTTTCTACAATCAGAAATATATTTTACTGTTAAGGAAGACTAAAGATGATAAGTAAATCTCTCTCCTTTACTGGATTCATGTTCACTTTGCTCTCATTGTTTTAATGCATTGAACAGAATCCTGGACAAGGAGTCATAAGGTGTTTTCAGGTTATGGTCCAGAAATTTACTAGGTATATGACATTGGGCAAGTCATGAAATTAAAAGACGCTTACTCCTTGGAAGGAAGGTTATGACCAACCTAGACAGCATATTGAAAAGCAGAGACATTACTCTGCCAACAAAGGTCCGTCTACTCAAGGCTATGGTTTTTCCAGTGGTCATGTATGGATGTGAGAGTTGGATGGTGAAGAAAGCTGAGCGCCGAAGAATTGATGCTTCTAAACTGTGGTGTTGGAGAAGACTCTTGCAAGTCCCTTGGACTGCAAGGAGATCCAACCAGTCCATCCTAAAGGAGATCAGTCCTGGGTGTTCACTGGAAGGACTGATGTTGAAGCTGAAACTCCAATACTTTGGCCACCTCATGCGAAGAGTTGACTCATTGGAAAAGACCCTAATGCTGGGAAGAATTGGGGGTAGGAGGAGAAGGGGACGACAGAGGATGAGATGGCTGGATGGCATCACCGACTCAATGGACATGGGTTTGGGTAGACTCCGGGAGTTGGTGATGGACAGGGAGGCCTGGCGTGCTGCGATTCATGGGGTCACAAAGAGTTGGACATGAATGAGCGATTGAACTGAACTGACTGAGCTTGTGTGTGCTGCTGTTGTTGTTTAGTTGCTAAGTTGTTTCTGACTCTTTGAGACCCCATGGACTGTAGCCTGCCAGGTTCTCTGTCCGTCTGATTTTCCAGCAAGAATACTGGAGTGGGTTGCCATTTCCTTCTCTAGAGGATCTTCCCGACCCAGGAATCAAATCCGCATTTCCTATGTCTCCTGCATTGGCAGGCAGATTCTTGACCACTGAGCTACCTTAATTTGTAAAATGGGGATTTCTACTTTCCCTGTATGTACCATTGGAGGGTGTAAGATTTCAGGTGAAAATACCAACATAGATGAAAGATGCAAAGGATTCCTGAAACCACTGTGAGGTTCGATAATTTCTTAGAAGAACTCACAGAACTCAAAAGCTGTTATCCCCACAGTTACAGTTGGTTACAGGAAGAGGATACAGATCAAAGTCAGCTAAAGGAAAAGTCACACAGGGCAGAGTCTGGAAGGGTTCACAGCGAAGCCTCTGTGTCATCTCCCTCTTGGCCTCCGTGTGTGACACTATGCACAGTATCGCCACCTAGGAAGCTCTCCCAAACTTTGGTGTCCAGAGTTTTTACTGGGGCTTCATTGCAAGGTATGATTGATCGAATGCCTGCATGGTTGAACTCAGGTTCTAGGTCAACTGATACCATGTTACCCAAAGCCCCCTCCCTCAGTTACATGGTTGGTCTTTCTGGCATAACAGCCCCTACCCTAACCCTACCCTAAGATTAAGTGTGGCCAGTCTCCACCCTAAGAGCGTCAGTTTGGCGGCCCCTTTGTAAATAAAGACACTCCTATTGAGTATGACCTAGATTACCTACCAGAGTCAAGACAAAGGCCAGCTACGTGTTTGTACCAGGCTAAAGTCCTTACTAGGACTTCCCAGGGGGTGCCAGTGGTAAAGAATCCACCTACCAGTGCAGGAGATACAAGAGTTGGGGGTTCCATCCCTGGGTTGGGAAGATCCCCTGGAGTAGGAAATGGCAACCTACTTCAGTATGTGACCAAAAAGAGATGGAAAACAAATTTATGGAGGGGTTTATTATGTACTGGGCTTCCCAGGTGGTGCTAGTGGTAAAGAACCTATCTGCCAATGCAGGAGACATAGGAGACGCAGGTTCGATCCCTCGGTCAGGAAGATCCCCTGGAGGAAGGCATGACAACCCACTCCAGTGTTCTTGCCTAGAGAATCCTATGGACCTCAGAGGAGCCTGGTGGGCTATAGTCCATGGGGTCACAAAGAGTTGGACATGACTGAAGCAACTTAGCACACTGTATTATTTACTATGTTATAACACTGAAATAAGAGAGGATAGGATTTCCACAGGCATAAGTGGCAATGCAAATACGTTCTTCCTTGATCCACAGAACCTTGGGGACCACCTTTGAGAAGGGAATGTGCTAACAGGGGTGCTGCAGAGAGACATTTGCTACAGTAGTTGTCTACCACAGAGATGAATTAGGCTGGGGAACCACTTACCGTCCTGCCAGGTATAGGAACCTGACCCTCTTCTCAGTGTTAACAGCACAGCAAATATGTCTCTCTGTTAACAAATTTTTCTATTGTGAGTGAGTTATAAGCCTGTTTTTTTCACAGGTTCCTTTATCTGGCACCATCTCCCTCTGTAGTGCAGCTGAGCTTGCTACGTACAGCGAGGGGGAGATGATAAAAATAAACTGGCTCGTTTCCTTTTGCAGAGTTTCAAATCTCTAGCACCATGTCAGGTTGGATCCATAAGGTTTCATAAGAGTGAGATTAGAAAAGGGAAAACCCAAGTTTATTTTCTCATGAAATTAAAAAAAACAAAAATTAGAGCACAATGAAGAGAAAGAATCCTTCTCAACACTTGCTTGAGGACAACCGCATGCTTTTATGGGAAAAGAACCAGTGACAGAGACTCAGAATGAAAGTGTTTAAGTACAGTTGCCTTCAGAGGGAAGAATTTCAGCCTTTGTCTGGTGGTTTTTGGTAAACAAATAACTTGTCATAAATCAATGTTGTCAGTAAATTGGGGTTGTATGTTCTGTCTCTTTCAAGGAAAAAGTGGCCACGCAGAAGTAGTCCGGGTCGTGTACCAGCCAGAACGCATCAGCTTTGAGGAACTGCTCAAGGTCTTCTGGGAGAATCATGACCCGACCCAAGGTAGATGAGTGAGCCAGTATTTAATTATCTTACTAATTACAGCTGGGATAATTAGTGTTTGAGCTGCGCGGAAGAGATGAACCTTGAAATCACACAGGAGCTCAAGAATATGATTGCAGACATTTATTGACGGAGAAGGGGAGGGGCTGGGGAAAAGAGGGTGAGAGAATAAAGGCACAGCCCCCCATCTGCGCCCCTCCCTGCTTTACAGCTGTCAGGGGTGGGAAAATTCCCACAGAGAAAGACGCCAGACAATAGAGATTCGTTCACCTTTGATTATTGCATTATTCCTCCTTAATGCAGTCTTTTGTCTACAAAATTAAAGTGTCTTTCTAGCAGCTCCAAAGTTTTCCTGATTTATGGTCCCTTTACTTTCCTGAATTTAGCCTTTCTCATCTTTTGACGTTATCAGCCTTTTTTCCCCCCCTTTAAATGTGTGAGGGTGATTAAAAAAAAACAAACAAACCATAAAGGTAAAGTGCAGTATGCAATGGGTTCACAATGTTTAGGTTATTTAAATATTTATTTTGTCTTCTTTGGAATTTATTGTATGGAGATATTAATATATTGGGGCTATAAACAATGGCGGTCAGGAATTTTATTTGAATGCACACACAAGTGAATATCTCATGTTTGCAAATATTACTGTAATATCCAATAATGGAGCAGTTTCCAGACTTCAACTTAACAGCCTTACAAGCACTGCTTTGCCAGTGTGATAATCAGATAGTATGAACTGCAAAGTCCTATATATACAATATGATTTTCACAAACCCTGTTCATTTAGCAGGCTTCCCTGGTGGCTCCGATGGTAATGAATCTGCCTGCAATGCAGGAGACTGGGGTTCGATCCCTGGGTCAAAAATGGCTATCCACTCCAGTATTCTTGCCTGGAGAATTCATAACCTACATCTAACTAGGCTGAGAATTCTGTTGGCTTTAACAAAATATTTGGGCTTCCCAGCTGGCACAGAGGTGAAAGAACTTGACTGCCAATGCAAGAGATGCAAGAGACATAAGTTCAATTCCTGGTTAGGAAAATCCCCTGGAGAAGGAAATGGCAAGTCATTACAGTTTTCTTGCCTAGAAAATCCCATGGACAGAGGAGCCTGGCAGGCTACCATCCATGGGATCGCAAAAGGTAGCAATTGGTCTATTTAATGAAAATATTTTCCCTTTGGTGTCAGGTCTTGTGGGAGTGGGTGCATGGTGTTGGCTCTTTCCTGATGAATGGATGTGTTTTTCCAAACATGCATTGTGTTTTGGGGTGGAACCTTACCAAGACCCCAGCAACCCCAGCGCCAGGTTGGTAAGTCCTGAGTCCTGGTTACACCTGAGCCCAGGGTGATTTCCCAGAGGGCAAAGGTCAGAGCTAAGGCAAGAACAACAACATGATCAGCAGAGGAGCCAGGGTCAGGCAGGTCCAGAATGCAGGCTCATCCAGCAGGGTAACTGAAGGCGGGAATGAGGCCAGGAGCAGGTTCTCCATGACGGTCAAGTCTGGTTGATGTGGGGGGATGAGTCCCTGGTGGGGAAGCAGTGAGATGGGGTGCAGGGGAGGTATAGGACTGTTAAGGGCAAGAGTACTGTCATCAGAAGGTTCAGATGCCACCCTGGTTTGGACTGCCGCGCTGTCACATCATATAAGATCAGCAGGCCTGATGGCTTAGACATCCGTGCCTCAATGAGAAACTGATTGGTGAGCTCCATAAAGAATGGGGTGACAGCCAGGATCATTCTAAGGAGCCTTTGATTCAGAGGCAGCAGCCGTTCAGCCTCTTGCTCAAAGCCGAGGGTCAAGGCAGGACGCTGGGGGCTCCAGAGTTCTAAGTGGAGACACGTATCAGGAGCCCAGGTGAGCCTGAGGTCATGGAGCAGACAGGCTCTATGCGGGCCTGCAAGGCCGGGTCTGTGGCCTTGGCCTGGCCACCCATGTCCTGATAGAACCACCTTGTGCTTGGCCCCCACAACATTTTAAAGAAGATGAAGTCTGCCATCTACTTCTCTCTCCTTACTCCTCTTAACGTCTTACCCATTTTATCATTTTCAGGGTGGCGGTGGGGGGAGGGTGTGTGAACCATTTTTAATGGTCTTTATTGAATTTGTTACAATATTGTTTCCATTATATGTTTGGGTTTTTTGGCCGTGAGGCATGTGGGATCTTGGCTACCCAACCAGGGATTGAACCTGCACCCCTTGAATTGGAAGGTGAAGTCTTAACCATTGGACCATCAGGGAAGTCCCTACCCATTTTATCACATCTCTACCAGTACACCTCAGGTCACTAGTTCTCACCCCTGCATCTCAGGGGAATTCCACCTGCAAAAGCATTTTATTAGAACCTCTTGTTCTCCCCATCCCATGGATCAGGTTGTTCTCAACTTGGGAAATTCTTGGTTTGCTATCTGTGTGAATTTGCTAGGGCTGCCAACATAAAGTATCACAGACTGGGTGGCTTAACCAACAGAGATGAATTTTCTCACAGTCCTGGAGGCTAGGAGCCTAAGTTGAAGGCACTGGCAGGGTTGGCTTCAGGTTGGCTCGTCAATGGCTGTCTTCTCCTCATATAGCCTTCCCTCTGTGTGTGTCTGTGTCCTAATCTCTTTGTATAAGATCACAAGTCAGATTGGATGAGGGCCCACCCAGATGACCTCATTTAATCTTAATCATTAAAGACTCTGTCTCCAGATTCAGTTACACTCAGTACTGGAGATTGGAGCTTCAACATGTAAATTATGAGAGGAGGTGGGACACACTTTAGCCCATAGCACTGTCTGATAATGTAATATTTAATAGGTTTATGTGCTGGTTTTTCAAAGGTATTTTTTTTCTGACAGGGTGTTCATAAGCTTATAGACTGAAAGAGACTTTAGAGATCATCTGTTCAAACCTCAGCTCCAATTCTGTGAGTCAGAAGATAAAATTGCTCATGGTCGGGGTCACAGACAATGGGATTGGAGTATTGAGTGACCTATTCTTACACTAATATTTTGGGCAAATTATACATGTAGGAGGAAAGTTTTTCTACACTTGTGTATACTTGTTTCTGCTTAGAGTAGGGCTTCATGCAATGTACACAGTCATGCATTAAATCCCAAGGTATCTGATCTTCCCACATTATTATTAGAATTATTTTTTAGATAGTTCAGTGTAATGGGTCACGGTAAGAATCTTTTTCTGCCTTGTAGGGTTTCCTATGACCCTTCTGGAAATAGGGCCAATGGGATGATCATATGATCTAGGCCTGATCAGTCACAATATCTTTTCCTGTTGTCACCAATGTTCGATCCAAACAACGGGCATGTGGCTCCAGCAGAACCAGCTACAGTCTTTTCCTGGGAGTGTTGTATGTTGTCACTTGGCTGTGGGTTCCAGGGGGGAGGTGCTCTGTGTGGGTTATCCCCCATACAGAGCATCTAACCATGTGGTCCCCAAACTTTCCCAGTCTCCAGACACCAAGGCAGAGCCTGACATTTAGATCTGGGTTCTGGCTCCAGTTGGACCTCTTCCCAACCTTGCAACCTTGGCCAAGACACTTAATCTGAAACTCTGTTTTCTCATCTACAGAAAGGGGATAATAATGTCTATCCTGCCCACTTCTTGGGTTGTCATAGGAATGAAATGAAACCAAGTGAAAATCACTTGAAAGAACCATGGTCAAAAACCAGGGTCAAGAACCCGGCAGGTGGTGGCACTGTAGCTGTGTCCTTCTCAACTCAATACAATGTCACCAGAGTTATTTATTTATTTTTGTTTCCTTGATTTCTGTGGGGAACTATTTACCGTCCGCCTACTACAGTGTCCGTTTTCTACCACGAAAGTTCTTTTGTACTTCCTGCTAATTGGAAAGATTTCAACGTTGCTTGCGTTCTCATTTTGTGATGAAACTGCTGGCAGTGATAGTGATGAGGTTGATAGACAGAAAGCTCCTTATCTTTGCTGCTGATACAGTCCTCAGAGGAACCAGATACAGTCCCAGCCTCTCATGTGTGCTCTGCATCCCCATACCTCGTATGTTCTGTGCATGAGTTCCATCATTTTGGTCCTCCTGTTTCTGCATAAGGATGCAGGTCCCAGACCCTGAACCTTAGGCCAAACCACAAACACACAAGTACACAATGTGGAGACTCAGCTTAGCTTTACTTGATTGCATAAACCTAACTTCTCTATTCCAACCTGTTTCACTCTCCTCCATCCTGAGGGAAAGGACAGCACATTTATGAAGTACCCCTTATGGCCCAGTCTCAGTGGTAGATGCTTTATACCTATAATTTCATTTAACCCTTACCATAACCTGATGAACTGGGGTTTACTGTCTTCACTTAATAGAAGAAGAGAAGTGAGATTTCAAAATACTGACAGACTTGCTTGATGTTGTTGGCAGTATTTGAACACAGCTCTGACCAAAGCCCAAATCTATTTTCTTTCCCCTTCACTGGAGGGATCCATGCTTCCTGACGAGGAGGACCTCTTCTAAGGATAAGCATTGTTCAGTATCCCCCATGTAATATAGCTGTGCCTCTAACAACCTTTTTAAAGCAAATATATAAAGATGCTACTACAAATTTAATCATGCTGTAAATTGAATGCCCCTTTTATTAATCAGCACCATGTCACCTACCTCTGCAAAATGGAAATGCTCCCATGCATAAAGTGCTCAACAGTCACTAAGCCACACCTGCTGCCCAGTTGGATGTATGGACCTCTGGTAGTAGCTCCAGACCTTCCCAGGGACTAGGGCACAGATGGGGAACTCCTCCGGTGCACTACCAAGGGAGCAGTGGCCTTTCTGCAGAGGCCTTCTGGCTGAGACTGTGAACTGAACCCAATATCAGTTTCCTCATTTCTAAAGGATTGGAATTTCAGCTGGATGTGCAGCCACCAATAAAAACTAAATTTCCAAGACCCTGAATGGCTAAGTATAGCCACATGTCCAAAATCAGACTAGAAGAGCATGAATACAAGTGATAGTGTGAACTTCCGGGTTAAGTGCACTTAGAGGAAAGGCAGATGATGTCAGCTTCTGGGTCCAGTGTGCACAGAGGAAAGTCCATTCTCTTCTCCTTTCTCCCTTCTCACATACTGCCTGTGGTTGCAGTGATAACTGTCATGGGCCCAAGGGATGGGGGCCTCACCCTTGTAATTGAGGACCTACAAGATAGAAGATTCCAGAGTCAGTACCCCAGGCTGGGCTCTTTATGCAAGAACTGTCTTCTCTAAGCTACTGTTATTTTTGTTCATTTTAGGCCTTTTTTTTCCCCCTCCTACAACAGCTGAACTAATCCTTACTAAAATAGCTTTCAATATAAGCTGGTGATGAACTCCCAGTCACTCCTCCGAAGGTCTTAATTAAAATGTTTCTTAATTAAAACATCTTTAATCAAATCTGTTAAGAGTATGGACTCTAGGGTTAGAGGATATGGCTTTAACCAGTCCTGCCACATGCTATCTGTGTGGCCTGGGGAAGTTAACAGTCGCTCACCGCCTCTTTTCTCTGTGCCTGACCACCGGGTCCCAGATCACACTGCTCTCATCTGGCCACCACGCCACCCTCCAGCTGGCCTTACCCTTTCTGATCTAGTACCCATAGTGACCTGTCAGAAGCACAAAAGGGAAGTGTGTCCCTCTCCTGGCTTTTCTTTGTGATGATATACACACTCTTCAGGCTTCCCCGGTGCCTCAGTGGCAAAGAATCCACCTGCAATGCAGAAGCTGCAGGTTTGATCCCTGGGTCTGGAAGATCCCCTGAAAGGGAGCATGGCAACCCACACCAGTATTCTTGCCTGGAGAATCCCATAGACAGAGGAGCCTGGTGGGCTACAGTCCATGGGTTCCCAAAGAGTTTAACATGACTGAGCGACTAACAACCCTTTTGGAAAGTAAGCTTCATATTAAATAATTTTTTCACTGAACAGCTGGGTGAATGAACCTCAGTTTTCCCATCTGTACAATGGTTGTTCTCCCATCAGTGGTGTCAGGATGTATTAAGGAATATAGTCTGTTGTGCAGAGACCAGCCCTGGGTACAGAATAACGACATCGTATATAATAGCTGCCATCCTCATCCTGCCCATGTCCTAAAGAGCCATTTCACCAGCTCCCATCCATCTGCGTTGCTTTCTCTTGAACCCCAGTACTTCCCGTTTTTTTCTTTCTCATTTCCCCCATCTCATGTTCTGAATACCCTTGATCATCCCTTACACTTTGTTCATACACTTTATCCTCAATCAACATTCCTTTTCCTCCCATGCCAACCCTCCACCCTCCCACAGGGAGCTCCCAGTTGTGCTCAGTAGCTTCATCTGTCTGCCCTCATGGGCCACATTGTCTCTGGTGTTGGTTTCATGGAGCCCTAGGACCACATACCCTAGCTTGCTGCCTTCCCCTCAGAGTCAACAGTAGGGGATTAATGAGGTTTCTCAGCTTGTGGTTGGACCTAGAGACCCCAAGAACTCTTCTCCATTCAGTGCCCATGGACCACACATCCCCCCGTCCCAACCTACTTCCACACTCCCTGTGCAGCATTGTTCAAGGTGCATGGTTCCCAGGAGGTCCCCAGAAAGTCAGGAGTGGGACTGGTCCACTCCATCTTTAGCAGGTTTGCTTCATAGCCTTCCTCTAGGTGCACCGTAGAGAAGCCAGTGCCCTGTGCTGTCTGAGGAACGTTAATTGGAGAGAGAAAAAAAAATCCTCTTGTGTTTTCTCAACAAGTTGCCGTTTAAGTGCTGGTGCTTATATATTTGAACTTGCCAAATTAATATCTGAACTTCATTGTGCTGACCCTTTTAAGTTAGTTTTTTGAAAATAAGTCTCCGGTTTTGAAGGACTATCCTTTTTATAGCCCACGTACAAGGAATCTATCATCTGCAAATAATTAGACAGTGGGAATTATATTGTATTGCTAATGAGCAGATGTGCATACTTATAGTGGAGGAACAGCTGCACACATACAAAATGCAAAAACGACCCAAACCTAGCATTATGAATTCTGAAAGTGATTGCATTCTTTTAAGAATTTCAGAAACAGGAAAAAAAAAAAGAAACAAAGAATTTAACTGATACTTTTCTTCATTAATTGTTCTTTCAGTCGTACTTTTCCTTGCATAACATTATCACACATGGACATAGTATCTTTGCTACTTGCAAATGTGCTATTTGCACTTTCAAATCCCTCTCTCATATAATACTATAGAGCTTATATTTAACATTTTTCCTCTGCCTTTCTAGTGCTTTAAGGGTTTGGTGCCTACAGACTCAATGACAGACTCCTACTGGGTGTTTACTCTGGGCTGGGCATAGTGCTAGGTTCTTAATGTGCATGTGATCCCATTTGATCCTTAAAGTAACCCAAGAGTAGGCAGTCTTAGACCCATTTTACAGATGAACAGTTGGGCCCATGGAGGTGAAATGATTTGCCACGAGCCAGCTAGTACATTATTGTCAGAGCTGGGATTTGGACCTCCCAGTTCAATTTCAAACCTTGTGTTACTTCCATTGTATGGCATGTGGTCCTACATTGTCACAAGATGCTATGGACTGACAGAAAACACAACTGCACCCTAACCTGCAACAGCAGCACATTATCCAATGAAGAGTATCTGTCCTCATGAGCACCTTGTAATAGCTCTTAAAATTTCGTACTCCTTTTAAGGATTTTCAGTATGAAAAAGTTAAAGTAGACTTTTTTTAGACTATAAATCAAAATTTGTTTGTAATGGATAGTGTGGTAGCAGTGTGTGTGTGTGTGTGTGTGTGTGTGTGTGTGTGTACGCACTCAGTAATGTCTGATGACACTTTGTACTCCCATGGACTGTAGCCCTTCAGCTCCTCTGTCCATGGGATTTCCCAGGCAAGAATACTGGAGTGGAGTGGGTTGCCATTTTCTTCTCCAGAGGATCTTCCTGACCTAGAATCAAACCCACGTCTCATGAGTCTCCTGCATTGGCAGGCAGATTCTTTACCACTCACACCACTTGGGAAGCCCAGAAGAGTTTAGGAATGCTACTGTCTTTTGTCAGCCTTTACAAAGGGCACATATCCAGGAATTTCCCTTGAAAGATGTGATTGGATCAGTGAATTCAAATAGACTTTTGCAGACTTTCAGCCAGGAAGAATTCCACATTATCTTAGATTGGAGTGGTTAGGTCATTTAAACTTTGTTGATCAGTTCCTGAAATAATGTAAAATCACTAAGAAGAAATGAAGTCAGAGGAATTAATTCACATAAAAGAATATTAAATTAGATACGAGGAAAAATTACAAACGATAACATTGGCAGAAACTAGAATTTTCAGGTTCTTAAATGGCAGACTAAGCTATTTGGATCAGCTTTCTCATCAAAAGCCACTCAACATGTTGGATAAGATATCAAAAACATATTAAAAGCATCACATCAAAATACTGATGAAATGATTATGAATTACTATGTTAAAATTGAAGGGAACACAGGAATCTAGACAGGTAAGCAGAGGACTAAAAACCACTTTGCTATAGGAAGTTTTCCAGTTACAGAAGAGTTGAGTCTTGAAGGCCTTATTAATCAAACTACAATGAGATGCCCCCTCACACCTGTCAGAATAGCTAACATCAGAAAGTCTACAAATAACAAATGTTGGCTAGGATTTGGAGAAAAGGAAACCCTTGTTCACTCTTGGTAGGAATGTAAATTGGGACAGTCACTAAGGAAAACAGTGTGCAAGTTCCTCAAAAAACTAAAAATAGACCTGCCATATGATCTAGCAATTCTAATCTTGTGTATCAGTTCAGTTCAGTCGCTCAGTTGTGTCCTACTCTTTGTGACCCCATGAATCGCAGCATGCCAGGCCTCCCTGTCCATCACCAACTCCAGGAGCTTACCCAAACTCATGTCCATTGAGTCAGTGATGCCATCCAGCCATCTCATCCTCTGCCATCCCATTCTCCTCCTGCCCCCAATCCTTACCAGCATCAGGGTCTTTTCCAGTGAGTCAGCTCTTCACATCAGGTGGCCAAAGTATTGGAGTTTCAGCTTCAACATCAGTTCTTCCAATGAACACCCAGGACTGATCTCCTTTAGGATGGACTGGTTGGATCTCCTTGCAGTCCAAGGGACACTCAAGAGTCTTCTCCAACACCGCAGTTCAAAAGCATCAATTCTTCAGTGCTCAGTTTTCTTTACACGCCAACTCTCACATGCGTACATGACTACTGGAAAAAACATAGCCTTGACTAGATGGACCTTTGTTGGCAAAGGAATGTCTCTGCTTTTTAATATGCTGTCTAGGTCGGTCATAACTTTCCTTCCAAGGAGTAAGTGTCCTTTAATTTCATGGCTGCAGTCACCATCTGGGGTGATTTTGGAGCCCGAAAAAATAAAGTCTGACACTGTTTCCACTGTTTCCCCATCTGTTATTTCCCATGAAGTGATGGGACCAGATGCCATGATCTTAGTTTTCTGAATGTTGAGCTTTAAGCCAGCTTTTTCACTCTCCTCTCTCACTTTCATCAAGAGGCTTTATAGTTCCTCTTCACTTTCTGCCATAAGGGTGGTGTCATCTGCATATCTGAGGTTATTGATATTTCGCCCGGCAATCTTGATTCCAGCTTGTGCTTCTTCCAGCCCAGCGTTTCTCATGATGTACTCTTCATAGAAGTTAAATAAGCAGGGTGACAATATACAGCCTTGACGTACTCCTTTTCCTATTTGGAACCAGTCGGTTGTTCCATGTCCAGTTCTAACTGTTGCTTCCTGACCTGCATACAGGTTTCTCAAGAGGCAGGTCAGGTGGTCTGGTATTCCCATCACTTGAAGAATTTTCCACAGCTTGTTGTGATCCACACAGTCAAAGGCTTTGGCATAGTCAATAAAGCAGAAATAGATGTTTTTCTGGAACTCTCTTGCTTTTTCGATGATCCAGCGGATATTGGCAATTTGATCTCTGGTTCCTCTGCCTTTTCTAAAACCAGCTTGAACATCTGGAAGTTCATGGTTCATGTATTGCTGAAGCCTGGCTTGGAGACTTTTGAGCATTACTTTACTAACTTGTGAGATGAGTGCAATTGTGCGGTAGTTCGAGCATTCTTTGGCATTGCCTTTCTTTGGGATTGGAATGAAAACTGATCTTTTCCAGTCCTGTGGCCACTGCTGGGTTTTCCAAATTTGCTGTTATATTGAGTGCAGCACTTTCACAACATCACCTTTCAGGATTTGAAATAGCTCAACTGAATTCCATCACCTCCACTAGCTTTGTTCGTAGTGATGCGTCCTAAGGCCCACTTGACTTCACATTCCAGGGTGTCTGGCTCTAGGTGAGTGTGAGTGATCACACCATCATGATTATCTGGGTCGTGAAGATCTTGTTTGTACAGTTCTTCTGTATATTCTTGCCACCTCTTCTTAATATCTTCTGCTTCTGTTAGGTCCATACCATTTCTGTCCTTTATCGAGCCCATCTTTGCATGAAATGTTCCTTTGGTATCTCTAATTTTCTTGAAGAGATCTCTAGTCTTTCCCATTTTGTTGTTTTCCTCTATTTCTTTGCATTGATCGCTGAGGAAGGCTTTCTTATCTCTCCTTGCTATTCTTTGGAACTCTGCATTCAAATGAGAATATCTTTCCTTTTCTCCTTTGCTTTTCGCTTCTCTTCTTTTCCCAGCTATTTGTAAGGCCTCCTCAGACAGCCATTTTGCTTTTTTGCATTCTTTTCCATGGGGATGATCTTGATCCCTGTCTTCTGTACAGTGTCACAAACCTCCGTCCATAGTTCATCAGGCACTCTGTCTATCAGTTCTAATCCCTTAAATCTATTTCTCACTTCCACTGTATAATCATAAGGGATTTGGTTTAGGTCATACCTGAATGGTCTAGTGGTTTTCCCTACTTTCTTCAATTTCAGTCTGGGTTTGGCAATAAGAAGTTCATGATCTGAGCCACAGTCAGCACCCAGTCTTGTTTTTGCTGACTGTATAGAGCTTCTCCATCTTTGGCTGCAAAGATTATAATCAGTCTGATTTCGGTGTTGACCATCTGGTGATGTCCATGTGTAGATTCTTTTCTTGTGTTGTTGGAAGTGGGTGTTTGCTATGACCAGTGCGCTCTTTTCGAAAAACTCCATTAGCCTTTGCCTTGCTTCATTCTGTACTCCAAGGCCAAATTTGCCTGTTACTCCAGGTGTTTCTTGACTTCATACTTTTGCATTCCAGTCTTCTATAATGAAAAGGACATCTTTTTTGGGTGTTCTAAAAGTTCTTGTAGGTCTTTGTAGAACTGTTCAACTTCAGCTTCTTCAGCATTACTGGTCGGGGCATAGACTTGCCTTATTGTGATATTGAATGGTTTGCCTTGGAAATGAACAGCGATCATTCTGTCATTTTTGAGATTGCATCCAAGTACTGCATTTCAGACTCTTTTGTTGACTGTGATGGCTACTCCATTTCTTCTAAGGGATTCCTGCCCACAGTAGTAGATATAATGGTCATCTGAGTTAAATTCACCCACTCCAGTCCATTTTAGTTCGCTGATTCCTAGAATGTTGACGTTCATTCTTGCCATCTCCTGTTTGACCACTTCCAATTTGCCTTGATTTATGGACCTAACATTCCAGGTTCCTATGCAATAATGCTCTTTACATCATTGGACCTTGCTTCTATCACCAGTCCCATCCACAACTGGGTATTGTTTTTGCTTTGGCTCCATCCCTTCATTCTTTCTGGAGTTATTTCTCCACTGATCTCCAGTAGCATATTGGGCACTTACTGACCTGGGGAGTTCATCTTTCAGTGTCCTATCATTTTGCCTTTTCATACTGTTCATGGGGTTCTAAAGGCAAGAATACTGACGTGGTTTGCCATTCCCTTCTCCAGTGGACCACATTCTGTCAGACCTCTCCACCATGACCCCGTCCATCTTGGGTGGCCCCACACAGCATGGCTTAGTTTGATTGAGTTAGACAAGGCTGTGGTCTGTGTGATCAGATTGGCTAGTTTTCTGTGATTATGGTTTCAGTGTGTCTGCCTTCTGCTGCCCTCTCGCAACTCCTGCTGTATTACTTGGATTTCTCTTACCTTGGACGTGGGGTATCTCTTCATGGCTGCTCCAGCAAAGCACAACCGCTGTTCCTTACCTTGGACAAGGGGTATCTCCTCACAGTCACCCCTCCTGACCTTGAACGTGGAGTAGCTCCTCTCGGCCCTCCTGTGCCTGCACAGACACCTTTCCTTGGACGTGGGGTTTCTCCTCTCGGCTGCCGTCCCTGACCTCGGACGTATATATATCCCCCCAAAAAAGAAAATTGAAAACATTAGCTTGAAAAGATACATGCACCCCAGTTTTCATAGCAGCATTATTTACAGTAGCCAAGATATGGAAGTAACCCAAGTGTCCATCAACAGATGAATGGAAAGAGAAGTTGTGTGTGTGTGTGTGTGTGTGTGTGTGTGTGTGTGTGTGTACGATGGAATATTACTCAGTCATAAAAATTACATGCTTCCATTTGCAACAGTGTGGATGGACCTAGAGCATATTATGTTTAGTGAAATAAATCAAAGAAAGACAAATGCTCTATGTTGACACTTATATGTGGAATCTGAAAAGTAACACAAACAAATGTTTGTAACAAAACAGAAACACATTTGCTCATGTAGAGAACAAATTAGTGCTTACTAGAGAGAGGGGAGGAGGGGGGCAAGATAGGGGTAGAAAGTTAAAAGTAGAAACTACTGCTGCTGCTGCTAAGTCACTTCAGTCATGTCCGACTCTGTGCGACCCCATAGACGGCAGCCCACCAGGCTCCCCTGTCCCTGGGATTCTCCAGGCAAGAACACTGGAGTGGGTTGCCATTTCCTTCTCCAATGCATGAAAGTGAAAAGTGAAAGTGAAGTCACTCAGTCATGTCCGAATCTTCGTGACCCCATGGACTGCAGCCTACCAGGCTCCTCCATCCATGGGATTTTCCAGGCAAGACCACTAGGTATAAATAAATAAGTGGAGGTTATCTACAACCTCTAGTCCCAACCTCGTGGGCCACCTAACCTGGCCTTTGAATGAAGTTTCTGAAAACCAAGCAAAGCCCCAGGGCGAGCTTAACATGTAGGCTGTAAATAAATAATAAAACCTGCCAGCTTCCTCACCAAGAACTCCAGGGAAAGTTGTGCTGAAATTCTATGTGAAACGAATACATTTTCTACCTCCTAGTCCCCGCTGCACTGTCCAGGTCACTCACCGCCAAGCTCTGGCTTTGATTCAAGGTCAGTAGTTGAAATCACAGTGACAAAGAGTCAGCTAACTTTTGCAGAAGCAAGAGGAAGTACAAACACCCTAAGTCACTAAGTCATGTCTAATTCTGTGATCCTGTGGACTGCACTATGAGTGAAGGAGTGGAGGCTCCTCTGTCCTCCACTACTTCCTGGAGTTTGCTCAAATTCATGTCCATTGTGTCTGTGGTGCTGTTTAACCATCTCATCCTCTGCTGCCCCCTGCTCCTTCAGTCTTCCCCAATATCAGAGTCTTTTAAATACAATCAAATGTTAAACAGCCTGAAAACATGGGTAATAATGTATGACTGCGGGACAACTTCATTGTGTTAAGAAGTAAACACCAGGGCTGGCAGAGGGATGGTGGCAGAACCTGTGGGCTAGGTGGGAAGCTCACCCTCTGGGAGGAAGGGAAGCAGGGACTGCTGCTGCCAAGGAGTGAGGAGACACCTGGAGGCCAGGGGTCAGGCCACTGCTATCTCCTCCAGCAGCAGACACCGCAGAGATCATGTAGCCAGCAGGTGCAATGGCCACCAACGGCGACCCTGCGCACAGGTGGCAGTGTAGAAGCCAAGATGAGAGCTTCCAGAAGTACTTTCAGAAAAATAAGAGTGAACCTCAGTATGCAAACACAGGGAACTGAAAAACCACAGTGAGCCTTGTTACTGAGTTTGAGAGGAGAAGAGATGGCAATTATACACTTAACAGTTCTTTCTGTATCTGGACCCCTGCCTGTCTGTGATGAATTGTCCTCAGATGGAGAAACTGTGTTCTAAAAGTTTGCAACATCCTTGAAGTTATGCAAAGAACTAAAGTAGCATATGGCTTATCTAGGAGGTAAAGATGGGAATGGCTTCTGCTTGTTTGGCGCCCTCTTGAAGAGAAATACTTTTTCTCAGCTTAAGATCAAGCCCTGCATTGAAACATGTATATTATCATATGTGAAACAGAACACCATTCCATGTTCGATGCATGAGACAAATGCTCAGGGCTGGGGCAATGGGATGACCCAGAGGGATGGGATGGGGAGGGAGGTGGGAGGGGGGTTCAGGATGGGGAACACATGTAAACCCATGGCTGATTCATGTTGCTGCTAAGTCACTTCAGTCGTGTCCGACTCTGTGCGACCCTATAGACAGCAGCCCACCAGGCTCTGCCGTCCCTGGGATTCTCCAGGCAAGAATACTGGAGTGGGTTGCCATTTCCTTCTCCAGTGCGTGAAAGGGAAAAGTGAAAGTGAAGTCACTCAGTTGTCCGACTCTTAGCGACCCCATGGACTGTAGCCTACCAGGCTCCTCCATCCATGGGATTTTCCAGGCGAGAGTACTGGAGTGGGGTGCCATTGCCTTCTCTGTGATTCATGTTAATGTATGGCAAAAACTACTACAGTATTGTAAAGTAATTAGCCCCCAACTAAAATAAATAAATTTATTTTAAAAAAGAAATAAATAAATAAAACATGAAAGAAAAAAAAAAGATCAAGCCCTGAGCCTTTGGAGTGGGAGCACTGACTCCAAGACCCTAGACTACCAGAGAACTAACCCTAGGGAGTATCAAATAGTGAGAACTCACACGAACGAAACCACTTGAATACAAGACCCAGCATCACCCAACCACCAGTAGCACCCTGTGCAGGATGCCTCATCTAAGCAAAAATCAAAACAAAAATACAAACCCGATCATCAGCAGACAGGGTTACCACCTCACTCACTCTTGCCCATCAGAGGGAAAACAAAGAAACAAACAAACAAAAACTTAGCACAAATCTCACCCTATGCAAAGCTTACACAAACCACTAGACCACCCTTAGGAGAGCAGAAACAAAAAGGAAGAAAGAATTCAACCTTCTTCAAGGAAAGAATTAAACTTTTCTTGAAGCCTGGGAAAAGGAGACCTCAAACACAGTAAGTTAAAAAAATAGTGAAAAGGTAGAGAAATAACTACACAGATGAAGGAGCAAACTAGAAACACAGAAGTCCAAATAAATGAAGAGGAAATAGGCAAACTACCTGAAAAAGAATTCAGAATAATGATAGTAAACATGATCAAAAACCTTGAAAACAAAATGGAGAAAATGCAAGAATCAGTTAACAAAGACATAGAAGAATTAAAGAATAAACATACAGAGACAAACAACACAATTACTGAAATTAAAAATACTCTAGAAGGAATCAATAGGGAATATCTGAAGCAGAAAAACAAATCAGTGAGCTGGAAGATAAAATGGTGGAACTAACTTCTGAAGAGCAGAATAAAGTAGAAAGAATGAAAAGGACTGAGAATAGTCTCAGAGACGTCTGGGACAATATCAAATGCACCAAAATTAGAATTACAGGAGTCCCAGAAGAAGAAGAGAAAAAGAAAGGGTATGAGAAAATTTATGAAGAGATTATAGTTGAAAATTCCCCAGCATGGAAAAGGAAATAGTCAGTCAAGTCCAAGAAGTATGAAGAGTCCCATACAGGATAAACCCAAGGAAAAACACACCAAGACACATGCTAACCAAACTAACAAAGCCTAAACACAAAGAAAGAATATTAGAAACACCAAGGAGAAGCAATAAATAACATAAAAGGGAAACCCCATATGTTTAACAGCTGATCTTTCAGCAGAACCTCTGCAGGCCAGAGGGAATGGCAGGATATATTTAAAGTACTGAAAGGGAAGAATCTACAGCCAAAATTACCGTACCCAGCAGCGATCTCATTCAATATTGATGGAGAAGTAAAAAGCTTTTCAGACAAGCAAAAGTTAAGAGAATTCAGTACCATCAAACCAGCTTGACCACAAATGTTAAAGGGACTTATATAGTCAAGAAATACAAGAGAAGAAAAAAGATCTACAAAATCAACCCCAAATAATTAAGAAAATGGCAATAGGAACATATACATCAATAATTACTTTAAATTTAAATGGATTAAATACTGCAACCAAAAAACACAGACTGGCTGAAGGGATACAAAAACAAGACCCATATATACGCTATAAGAAACCCACTTCAGACCTCAAGACACATATAGACTGAAAGTGAGATGATGGAAAAATATATTCCATGCAAATGGGAAGCTAAAGAAAGCTGGCATAGCAATCTTCGTATCAGACAAAACAGATCTTAAAATAAAGAAGATTACAAGAAATAAGGAAGGACACTACATAATGATCAAGGGATCAATCCAAGAGGAAGACATAACAATTGTAAATATCAATGCACCCAAGATAGGAGCACCTCAATACATAAGACAAACACTAACAGACATTAAAGGAGAAATTGACAGTAACACAATAATAGTAGGAGACTTTAACACCCCACTCACACCAATGGACAGATCATCAAAGCAGAAAATTAATAAGGAAACACAAGTCTTAAATGATACATTAGATGAGATGGATCTCATTGATATCTTCAGGACATTCCATCCAAATGCAGAAGAATACACCTTCTTCTCAAGTGCACATGGAACATTCTCCAGGCTAGACCACATCTTAGGTCACAAATCAAACCTCAAGCATCTTCTCTGACCACAACGCTGAGACTGGATATCAATTACAAGAAAAAAACTGTAAGAAACACAAACACATGGAGATTAAACAACATGTTTCTAAATAACCAACAGGTTACTGAAGAAATCAAAAGGGAAATAAAAAAATTTCTAGAAACAAATAGCAATGAAAACACAACAACTCAAAACCTATCAGTTCAGTTTCAGTTCAGTCACTCAGTCGTGTCCAACTCTTTGCAACCCCATGAATCACAGCACGCCAGGCCTCCCTGTCCATCACCAACTCCCAGAGTTTACCCAAACCCACGTCCATCGAGTCAGTGATGTCATCCAACCATCTCATCCTCTGTCGTCCCCTTCTCCTCCTGCCCCCAATCCTTACCAGCATCAGGGTCTTTTCCAATGAGTCAAATCTTCTCATGAGGTGGCCAAAGTATAGGAGTTTCAGCTTCAACATCAGTCCTTCCAATGAACACCTAGGACTGATCTCCTTTAGGATGGACTGGTTGGATCTCCTTGCAGTCCAAGGGACTCTCAAGAGTTTTCTCCAACACCACAGTTCAAAAGCATCAATTCTTCGGTGCTCAGCTTTCTTTATAGTCCAACTCTCACATCCATACATGACTGCTGGAAAAACTATAGCCTTGACTAGATGGACCTTTGTTGGCAAAGTAATGTCTCTGCTTTTTAATATGCTATCTAGGTTGGTCATAACTTTTCTTCCAAGGAGTAAGCATCTTTTAATTTCATGGCTGCAGTTACCCTCTGCAGTGATTTTAGAGCCCCCAGAAATAAAGTCTGCCACTGTTTCCACTGTTTCCCCATCTACTTGCCATGAAGTGATGGGACTGGATGCCATGATCTTAGTTTTCTGAATGTTGAACTTTAAGCCAACTTTTTCACTCTCCTCTTTCACTTTCATCAAGAGGATGCAGCAAAATCAGTTCTAAGAGGGAAGTTTATAGTAATACAATCCTACCTCAAGAAACAAGAAAAACATCAAATAGGCAAACTAACTTTACTCCTAAAACAACTGGGGGAAAAAAGAACATTTCTATATACTAAGAATGAAAAATCAGAAAGAGCAATTAAGGAATCAATCCCATTCACTATTGCAACAAAAACAATCAAATATCTAGGAATAAACTTACCTAAGGAGACAAAAGAACTGTACACAGAAAATTATAAGACACTGATGAAAGAAATCAGATGACATAAACAGATGGAGAGATATTCCATGTTCCTGGGTAGGAAGAATCAATATTGTGAAAATGATTATACTACCAAATGCAACCTACAGATTCAGTGTGATCCCTATCAAATTACCAATGGCATTTTTTACAGAACTAGAACAAAAACTTTCACAGTTCATGTGGAAACACAAAAGACCCCAGATAGCCAAAGCAGTCTTGAGAAAGAAGAATGGAGCTGGAGGAATCAACCTTCCTGACTTCAGATTATACTACAAAGCTGCATTCATCAAGACAGTATGGTACTGGCACAAAAACAGAAATATAGACCAATGGAACAGGTTAAAAAGCCCAGAAATAAACCCATGTGCCTATGGGTACCTTATTTTTGACAAAAGAGGCAAGAATATACAATGGGGCAAAGACAGCCTCTTCAATAATTGGTGCTGGGAAAACTGGAGAGCTCCATGTAAAAGAATGAAATTAGAACACTTCTAACAGCATACACAAAGATAAACTCAAAATGGATTAAAGACCTAAGTGTAAGATCAGAAACTATAAAAGTCTTAGAGGAAAACATAAGCAGAACACTTGATGACATACATCAAAGCAAGATCCTTTATGACCCACCTCCTAGAGTAATGGAAATAAAAGCAAAAGTAAACAAGTGGGACCTGATTAAACTTAAAAGCTTTTGCACAGCAAAGGAAACTATAAGCAAAGTGAAAAGACAACCCTCAGAATTGGAGAAAATAACAGCAAATGAAACAACTGACAAAGGATTAATTTCCAGTATATACAAGCAGCTCATACAACTCTATACCAGAAAAACAAACTACCCAATCAAAAAGTGGGAAAAAGACCTAAACAGACATTTCTCCAAAGAGGACATACAGATGGCTAACAAACACATGAAAAGATGCTCAACATCACTCATTATTAGAGAAATGCAAATCAAAATCACAATGAGATATCACCTCACACCAGACAGAGTGGCTGTCATTAAAAAGTCAACAAACAATAAATGCTGGAGAGGGTGTGGAGATAAGGGAGCGCTCATGCACTGTTGGTGGGAATGTAAATTGATACAGCCACTATGGAAGATGGTAAGGAAATTCCTTAAAAAACCAGGAATAAAACCACCATATGACCCAGCAATCCCACTCCTAGGCATATACCCCAAGGAAACCAAAATTGAAAAAGACACATGTATCCCATTGTATATTGCGGCACTATTTACAATAGCTAGAACATGGAAGCAACCTAGATGTTCTAGCAAGCTAGAACATGGAAGATGTCCATCAACAGATGAATGGATAAAGAAGTTGTGGTACATATACACAATGGAATATTACTCAGCCATAAAAAGGAACACCTTTGAGTCAGTTCTGATCAGGTGGATGAAGCTGGAACCTATTATACAGAGTGAAGTAAGTCAGAAAGAGAAAGATAAATATCATAATTCTAATGCATATATATGGAATCTAGAAAAATGTAACGATGAATTTATTTACAGGGCAACAATGGAGAAACAGACAGAATAGACTTATGGGCCTGGGGAGAGGGGAGGAGAGGGTAGGATGTATGGAGAGAGTAACATGGAAACTTATATTACCATGTGTAAAATAGATAGCCAGTGGGAATTTGCTGTATGGCTCAGGAAACTAAAATAGGGGCTCTGTATCAACCTAGAGAGATGCAGTGGGGAGGGAGATGGGAGGGAGTTTCAAAAGGGAGGGGATATATGTATACCTATGGCTGATTAATGTTGAGGTTTGACAGAAAACAACAAAATTCTGTAAAGCAATTATCCTTCAATAAAAAATAACAAATTTTTAAAAAGCAATAAGCATATGTTGTACAACACAAGGAAATATAGTCTTATTTTGTAATAACTTTTTTTTTTACTTTAGAAAGTTGATATTTCATTTTTTAAATTTTTATTGGAGTATAGTTGATTTATAATGTTGTGTTAGTTTCAGGTGTGGGCTTCCCAGGTGGCTCAGGGGTAAAGAATCGCCTACCAATGCAGGAGACGTGAGTTCCATCCTTGGGTCAGTAAGATCCCTTGGAGTAGGAAATGGCAACCCACTTCAGTATTCTTGCTTGGAAAATTTATTTGGGCAGAGGAGTATGGAGGGCCACAGTCCATGGAATTGCAAAGAGTCAGCCATGACTGAGCACACATGTAGGCAGGGTTAGTTTCAGGTGTACAGCAAAGTGATTCAGTCATACGTATACACATATCCACTCTATTTTATAGAGTATTTTCCCGTATAAGTCATTGAAGAGTACTGAGTAGACTTGTTGTGCTATACAGTAGGTCCTTATTAGTTATCTGTTTTGTATACAGTGGTTTAAATGAAGTATAGTCTAAAAGTATAGTCCATAAAAATATTGACTCACCATGCAATACACCTGAAATGAATATAATATAAATAAATTATTCTTTAATAAAAATAAGTTTAAAAGAAAATCTAAAATATCATAAGAGGAGTGAAAAAAATAAATTCTAAGTAGATTACAGACCTAAATGTGAAAACAAGACTACAAAACTTCACGTAGATAGTATTATTATGATCTTTGATTTGAGAAGTGTTTCTTAAGATATAAAAAGCACTAGCCATAAGGGAAGCTATTTGATAAATTTAACTATATTAAAATCACAACTTTGGTTCATCAAAAAACATCATAAAAAGATGTAAGAATAGATTATACTTGCCAACATATTAATATCTAAGACATATAAAAAGTAGATTTTAAAAATATCTGCAATAGATTTTTAAAAATGCAGGCCACTGACTAGAAAAATGGGCAAAGGACTTGTAGTGGTGAGGAAACATGAAATGATAATCTATGCCATTATTAATCAAGGAAATGCAAATTAAGATCAAGTGAGATTTCATTACACAGCAAGTTCAGTTCAGTTCAGTTCAGTCCCACAGTCATGTCCAACTCTTTGTGACCCCATGAACAGCAGCACGCCAGGCCTCCCTGTCCATCACCAACTCCGGGAGTTTACTCAAACCCATGTCCATTGAGTCGGTGATGCCATCCAGCCATCTCATCCTGTCAACCCCTTCTCCTCCTGCCTTTAATCTTTCCCAGCATCAGGGTCTTTTCAAATGAGTCACCACTTCTCATCAGGTGGCCAAAGTATTGGAGTTTCAGCTTCAACATCAGTCCTTCCAATGAACACCCAGGACAGATCTCCTTTAGGATGGACTGGTTGGATCTCCTTGCAGTCCAAGGGACTCTCAAGAGTCTTCTCCAACACCACAGTTCAAAAGCATCAATTCTTCAGTGCTCAGCTTTCTTTATAGTCCAGCTCTCACATCCATACATGACTGCTGGAAAAACTATAACCTTGACTAGACGGACCTTTATTGGCAAAGTAATGTCTCTGCTTTTTAATGTGCTATCTAGGTTGGTCATAACTTTTCTTCCAAGGAGTAAGCATCTTTTAATTTCATGGCTGCAGTTACCCTCTGCAGTGATTTTGGAGCCCCCAGAAATAAAGTCTGCCACTGTTTCCACTGTTTCCCCATCTATTTGCCATGAAGTGATGGGACTGGATGCCATGATCTTAGTTTTCTGAATGTTGAGCTTTAAGCCAACTTTTTCACTCTCCTCTTTGACTTTCATCAAGAGGCTCTTTAGTTCTTCTTCACTTTGTGCCATAAAGGTGGTGTCATCTGCATATCTGAGGTTATTGATATTTCTCCCAGCAATCTTGATTCCAGCTTGTGTTTCTTCCAGCCCAGCGTTTCTCATGATGTACTCTGCATAGAAGTTAAATAAGCAGGGTGACAATATACAGCCTTGACGCACTCCTTTTCCTATTTGGAACCAGTCTGTTGTTCCATGTCCAGTTCTAACTGTTTCTTCCTGGCCTGTATGCAGACTTCTCAAGAGGCACGTCAGGTGGTCTGGTTTTCCCATCTCTTTCAGAATTTTCCACAGCAAGCCTACTGACAAAAAGTGAAAAATCTGACATTAACAGACTTGAATGAATTGGTAAACATTTAAAGCTCTGAGCACTTTCATGCATTAATGTAGGTTTATTAATTGGTACACCTACTCTGGAAAATGGTTCAACATCTAGTTAAGTTGAGGACATGCACACCCAACAAGCCAAGAGTTTTATTTCTAGGTATGTAGTCAAGTGAAATTCATACATATATTACAGAATGCAGGTCAAGATTGCATTATTCTTAGCAGTCCCAAGCTGGTAATGTTCATCAGTAGTAGAATGGATAAACAAATTATGATCTATTCATACAAAGGGATATTTCAAAGCAATGAAAATGAAAAAAATAGAAGAATCTCATGAACATAACAGTTTAGTTCATTTCAGTCGCTCAGTCGTGTCCGACTCTTTGCGACCCCATGAATCAGCACGCCAGGCCTCCCTGTCCATCACCAACTCCCGGAGTTTACCCAAACCCATGTCCATCGAGTCAGTGATGCCATCCAACCATCTCATCCTCTGTCGTCCCCTTCTCCTCCTGCCCCCAATCCTTCCCAGCATTAGGGTCTTTTCCAATGAGTCAACTCTTCTCATGAGGTGGCCAAAGTATTGGAGTTTCAGCTTCAACATCAGTCCTTCCAATGAACACCCAGGACTGATCTCCTTTAGGATGGACTGGTTGGGTCTCCTAGTGAAAGATTAAAACCACAGTATAACTTCACTGATGTAAATTATTTTTAAAAAGGTGATTACTGTTATAAAAGTAAGGTATGGTTACTACTGAAAAAGGGAAGGGACTGTCATCAGTAGGGACACATGGAGGGTTGTCAGGGAGCTGATGATGCTCAGTTTCTTGACATAAGTGATAGTTATGTTTTTACTTTACCATAAAAATGTATAGTAATATATCTTGCCATATGTAGTATGAGGATATTAATGTGAATACTTTAATAAACTGCATTTGTTTTATGTAGTTTTGTACATGTATGTACCTTTCTGCATTCAGATCTAGAAATTATAAAGGCATTGTAGTATTGATTCCTGGTGCTTGTGCTCAGTTGTGTCTGACTCTTTGCGACCCCGTGGACTGTAGCCCACCAGGCTCCCCTGTCCATGGAATTCTCCAGGCAAGAATACTGGAGTTGCCATTTCCTTCTCCAGGGGATCTTCCTAACCCAGGGATCGAACCGGGGTCTCCTGTGTCTCCTGCATTGGAAGGTGGATTCTCTACCACTGAACCACCTGAGACACTTGTTGATTGCTACTCTTATTAACAATATGAACAATGCCAATGATGAAAGACTAGCTTTGTGAATGTATGTGCACATACATGCTTGGTACTGATTCAAACGTAAACATCTTATAAATCTAATTTCATGCCTAATGCTGTGTAGGGAAATACTTTGGCTGACTTATTGCTACAAAACTTTAAGATTTGGATAAGAAACAAACTTAGGTGACATAGAAGTGTTGACATTTTGGAAATTTTCGTACAGTTTGATGATAGTCTGACTATTTCAAGATTCATTCATTGATCAAACTTGGGAGTTTGTAGTACAAGTGGATATGGAGTCCCAGACATTCTTGAAAAAGATATAATAGTTTAAAATAGTTCCTTTGGCCAGTCACAAATAAAATTTCCCTTTCATAAAAGCAAAGCTATATTAAAATGATTTTTTTTTCTTTTTAGGAAGAAATCACCACATCTTTTCCAACTAATTTATTTATGGTTATGGAAGTAGTGTTTTTTCATTACTGAAAATCAAATCCTTCTTTTTAGGCACAGAGTGAATATTTGACACCTCTGTTACATAACAATTGTCTTTTCTCCCTTTTGAGATATGTTGTGTTAAAAAAATAGAATATTGGGAAATGATAGAGAACACAGAGTATTTCCTTTTAGAAGGGAACCATGTAATATCTTTCATAGTCCACTATGTGTGACTTCATTTTTTTTTTTTACTTAAGTGATACATAATGTACAAGTTGAGGTTGTTGTGTTTGTTTAGTTGCTAAGTTGTGTCTGACTCATTGCGACCCCATGGACTGCAGCAAGCCAGGGCTCCTTGCCCCTCACTATATCCCGGAGTGAGACAGTAGTGGTTAAGAGCACAACTTTGTAGTTAACTAGTTTCCAATCAGCACTGGCGTTGGGCAGGCCCTCAGCCTTTCTCTGAGTGTTAACTTAGTGTTTTAACTTTAAAATGAGATATCATTTAAAATGGACAGAATTAATTTTCAGTCAGGTAAAGTGAGATAATTCCATATGAATAAGACTTGTCTCAAACACCTGAATGAAAGTCCAGGTGTGTCAGGAAGGGTCACATGGGTGATAATAAGAGGTGCCATCTCTTGCTGTGAGGGATGCTGGTTCATCTACCTGCTGGAGGACTTCAGGGCCCCGTGAGGTCTTGTCTCCAAATTATTTTGAAACCTCAGTGAGATACTAGTATACATATTTGACACTGGCTAAAATTAAAAATGACTGACTATGCCAAGTGTTTAAGTAGATATAAGATGACTGGAGCCTTCATACATTGCTGGTAGGTAACGGAAAATGTTACAACCACTTGTGGAAAACTTTTTCAGTTTCTTAAAAAAAAAATACAAACGTACCAGCCATTCCACCCCCAGGTGTTTATCCAGGAGAAGTGAAAGCATATATACAAAATGAAAGCATATATACAAAACCAGTACATGAATGATCACAGTAGCTTTATTTTCATAGCCAAAGGCTGCAGAGAACGCAAATGTCCATTAGTATGTCAATGACTAAACAAATTTGGCATAGCCAATCAATGGAAATTCCCTGTGGCTCAGACGGTGAAGAATCTGCCCACAGTGTGAGGGACCTGGGTTCAGTCCCTGGGTTGGGAAGAACCTCTGGAGAAGGGAATGGCTACCCACTCCAGTATTCTTGTCTGGAAAATCCCATGGACAGAGGAGTCTGGTGGGCTATAATCCATGGGATCTCAGAGAGTCAGACACAACTGAGTGACTTACATTTAACTAATCAATGGAACACTGCTCAGCAATAAAAGAACACACAACAACATAGTTGAATTACAAAAAAAAAGAGTACATACTACATATGATTCCAATTGTATAAAATTCTAAAAAAATACAGATGAGTCTATAATGACAGAATTTAGATCAGTGTTTGCCTTGGACTTTAAGGTGGGGGCTGGGAGTGGTGAGAAGGGGAGATCTGAAAGGAGTATGAGGGGCACTTGACTCATACCCATATAGTGGGTACATACTCATACAGTGGCTAAGATTCCACACTTCCAATGCAGGGTGCATGGGTTCCATCCCTGGTTGGGGAACTAAAGTCCCACCTGCAGCCAAAAAACAAAGAAGGGGAGATATGAGGAAAGTGTTCATTATCTTGACTGTGGTGAGGGTGATTTCATGGCATATGCATATGTCAAAATGGATCAAATTGTACAGTTTAAATATATAGCATTTATTATATGTCGATTATACCTCAATAAAGCTGGTTTCAAAAGGATCTAACCCAAATCCTTACTATATAGATGATGAATTGAGGCCAGAGAGGTTAAAATGTGTGGATTCTGGGTAGATCCATGTCCACCCTAGTGATCACAGCTTGCCTCTCTGCATTTGTATCTGTTTGTTGATACATTATAGACATTTCTGGAAACTGAGATCAGGCTCAGTGGTCTGTTATAGCTAAAGCTCTAACTTCCTGGACTCAGCTAGATGCCCAATGACTCTTTTTCTTGACAGAATTTTTAAATTTGTAAGCACTAGGTTGAAATCTTCTCCTCCTTGAATTTCTGCATTAGAAGTCACAAGGGGACAGGGGAGATGTGTTTACTGAGCTTCTATGTAAGACACCTTACAACCCTGTGGAGTACACATCACCATCCCCATTTTTCCAAATGAAGTCACTGAAGCTTAGATGGGTCTGGTGCCTTGGCTGAGGTTGCACAGTTAATAATTGCACAGAGGTGGAATTAGAAACAGAACCATCTCTTGACAAAACTCATGCCAGTTTCTCTGCTTCATTCAGACATGGCTCAAGATCTGTTGTTCTCCCTAGCAACAGTCTGTAGAAGAGAATACAGATTTATCCTGGTGAGAGTCACCCTGTTTCTGCATCCAACATGGGTAGTCCTCTAATGAGGTTGCTCCTTTGAAGTTCCCTAACACAGAGTCAGTAATCCCAGACCCTTAGGAATGTGTCCTTCCTTGCCCTGTTGGTCATTATCAGCTGGTGACTCCTAAAATTTCTTAAAATAATTACCTCTCAACAACTCATAGTGTGAACTTCCCTTTAAAATTCCCACGTTCACACATATTTCTCATCTCTCGAGTCTGAATATGTAAAACAGGGCTAGCACCCAATGAGGAGCTGAAGTTTAGAAAGGGCCACTGGGCAGATGAGAAGTCATCTGCTCAGTCTTTTTGCCTCATTATAGACTAAGCATTTCTCTTTTTTCCAGCACTTTCTCTGGCCCTGCTGAGAGAGAGGGAAATCTAAGAGCAGTCTCAGGATGGCTTGTCCCTTTCAGATCTCACTTGGAGAAGGTAGATGGAGAAACCTCAAACAGTTGGTAGATGCCAAGAATGCCCCAAAGCCCAGTTCCCATTAGTCGGTGCAGAGAGGGTTCTGGAAGAATTTTAAGCACAGGATGTTGTTTCTGAGCCAGTTATTCTCTCTTCACCCCCTGCAGCAAGTCCATTGTTTACTTTCCTGGGATGTGAAGACAGACAGCTAATGTCAATAATTTACCTTCATTTTTCCAAAGCCAAGTGGAAGGCACAATGAACTCTGCAACACTCATTGAATCAGTGTGAAAGAGAGCTCTGGATTTTTGATGATTATGCTCACTCAGGGTCCCACCGGAATCTGTAGCTCCCTCGAAATTGATCTTTCCATGCATCTCTGGTCTCCTGTGTGTCCTTTCAAAATACCTGTGTGATCTCACACACAAGCGACCGACTTTACTTCCTTCCAGGACACTTGGCAGGACCCAGTCTTGTCTCCTCACAGCCCTCAGTGTAGACCAAGCTAGCCCTTGTTTCTGGGTCTTGGGCTGGGATTCTCCGCTCGCCACCAGGTGCACCGTGTACACACACTTTGTTCCACTGTTTTCCATTGTTTTACTCTGGCTTCTTCTGCATCAGCCTTGAAAAGAGAAAGCGCGTCAGGGACATACAGGTTTAAATCCTAGGATAGCATTCACTGTACTAGGAGGGGGACCTTGTTGAAAAATGAGACTGTCTTATTTCTGAATCCCAGCACCTAGTACCTTGCCTGATTCAGGGGAAAATGGGTGAATGAGTGGAAGGAAGAAAAGAAGGCAGGAAGTTAGAAAGAAGGCCTTTCAAAATTGTGTTTTTTAAAAATAATTTTTAATTGTTTTGTTTCTTTCTACCGCCCACTCTGCAAGTCTTTCTTTCTCCCTTTTTGGTAACCCAGTGGGTGTGAGCTTGAGAGAGACAAGATAGTATTAACAGGCCAGATTTTTCCTAATTTCAGATCAGAGACCAAGAGTGAGGACATTGCATTTGAAAGCTCTTCATGGGAAGGAGCAGGGGAGGGAGAATTCACTCAAAGAGTTTTTCCCTTTTCTTAGGTTTGGATGTGTTGAAATGAAGAGCTGGAGTAGAGATTAACAAAGTTAACTAGGAAGGTAATTCTATTTTTAAAAAAGTAATGAACTAGTTAAAAACAGAATAGTACATTTCTACACACATAAAATGAATCATGATCATTTACCTGTGTGACCCCTGCTGTTTGAGTATCTGAGGTATTAATTTAAATAATGCTTTTCTGGGGAAAAAGGGTTACTTCTCGAGTACCCACTCCAGTATTTTTGCCTGGGAAATCCCATGGACAGATGAGCCTGGCGGGCTATAGTTCATGGGGTCACAAAGAGACACAACTGAGCAACTAAGCACTATAGAATCTTGTGTGACATCATTTGTTATTTTTATTTCAAGCTAGTTATGAGCTTTTCTAAGATTAAGAAAAGTTTTAAAAATAAAACCATTTAACATAATTTTTTTGTAGTTGACGATCTGTTTTATTTTTCATCTCATTTACTCCTCAAAAAAATTGATAGGTTAGGCCCTTATAATCCTTGTTTTACAGAAGAGGTTTGAAGCTCAGAAAGATTAGGAAATTTGCATAAAATGTAAAATGTGTCAGTGGCAGAGACAGACTTCAAAACAATCTCTTGCAGCTCTAGGTCCTAGACTTCTTACATGAGATTTAGTAAACAGGTTTTCCTCACATCTGAATTACTGTTTTGCGTTCATTGTATAAACCAATGGAGGTTGAAAGAAATGGTGGAAAGTTTAATGATGCTAAACATCTACAAATGCAATGTATTAAAAATAATAAGAACAGAAAAGCTGGAGTTCTATAGGTTTCTCAATCTGTTGAGCATCAAATCATATTTCCTAGTGAACCATCTGCTTTCAGATTTGAAGCTTCTATCCATTTAATACTGGAGTAGGAAATGGCAACCCACTCCAATATTCTTGTCTGGACAATTCTATGGATAGAGGAGCCTGGAGGTCTTCAGTCCATGGGGTCTCAAAGCATCAGACATGACAGAACACACACACACATAACACACACAAACACACATACACACACCCATCCATTTAATAAGTGCCTTCATTAGTGAAAGAAAGGTACATGGATTGCAGGTGACCAAATACACACACGTGTATGTGGATATGGATGTATGGTTTGAGTTTAAGATATTATACCTCTTCCTCAGGATGAACTCTGATGGGAAAATATAATCAAAATAACATTATCCTTGAGTAGACTGGAGAGTTAACCCCTAGTCTAGTATCACTCAAGACTTAAAGAAATCTGAACAAAGGTTTTGATGTTTTCTCTCCATCCACTACTGTATCTCTTTAACACTTTCTTGTCTTCCTTCCTGGTCAGTCAGGGGTTTAGCCAGAGTGACCAGGAAGAGAGTATATTGTTTCTGACAGGAGGACCTTTTAGTTTTATTAGAACATCCAAGAAGGGATGTGATCAGGAGGTCCAGGCTGTAAATTAAAATTGCAAAGATTGCTGCCCATAGATGTGGCTGTAACTGTGTGAATAACTTCCATCTCTCCAAAGGATGGTTAGTTTGGGTTTGTACAAAAGGCAAAAGGTGCAGTGAGTCTGGTGTAGAGCTGTGAGTAATGCCCATAAAATTATTCCTCTTTTTGTAAAAAAAAAAAAAAAAAAAAGAGTTTTTTGATGTGGACCATTTTTAAAGTCTTTGTTGAATTTGTTATATTATTGTTTCTGTTTTATGCTTTATTTTTTGGGCCTTGAGGCATGTGGGATCTTAGCTTCCTGACCAGGGATCGAACCAGCACCCTCTGCATTGGAAGGCAGAGTCTTAACCACTGGACCACCAGGGAAGTCCTCAAGATACTTCTCTTTAAAGTTACTCCTCTGTGCACAGTGTGTTGGGGACAGCCCAAATCTGCACAGGAAGACAGGGACAACAGTGGCAGGAGCCATATCAATATGACAGTGTTACAGTGAACAGATGATCAAGTTAGAATGTAAAGTCAAGGGATCATGGCTTCAAGGAAGAGTCCAGAAATTACTATCCCAGCCCAGAAATTCCTGTCCTGGAGTGCAGTAGTAGTATGAACTCTAATTGTATAAATAAATCCACGAATTATTTTTTATAAAAATCCATTACTTTACATGGGCTTGTCTGGTGGCTCAGCAGTAAAGAATCCACCTGCCATTGCAGGAGCCGCCAGTTTGATCCCTGGGTCGGGAAGATCCCCTGGAGAAAGAAATGTCAACCCACTCCAGTATTCTTGCCTGGTAAATCCCATGGACAGAGGAACCTAGTGGGCTACAGTCCATGGGATCAGAAGGAGTTGGACACAGCTGAGTGACTAAACAGCAACAATAACAATTACCTTTCATACTTGCCCAGAATGACAGCCGTGTGCCTCTTTTCTGCCCAGCCACACAATGTTGCGAAATCTCCCAGATGTTTCTACCCCTTAGGTTGTCATGTCACTGCAAGAGGAGCTCCAGACGTGGATGTAGACTTAAGGGTTTCACTGTGTCATCCTTCTACCAGATAATCTGTGAAAATATTACCAGTGCGAGAGCCCACCATAAACCATATCCTGGGAGGGATTCTTAATTATTCTCACTCTGTTTTCTCAAAAGCAGACCTTTATCCATAAGCCACAATTTTCCATGATCCTATGATAATTTAAAGACCTCCAGATACACACACAGATAGTTATTGTCTTCTGTGTACAAGATGTATCTAATCTTACTCAAACTTGCTGAAAAATACAAATAATATAAACATCTGCAGGCTCGCTTTTCCTCACATGCTATTTCTCTTAAAAAGCAAAAAACTTAAATAGATTTAAACAACTACACATAGAGTTGCAAAAGTAAGTAGTCAAGAGATTCCTGGAGTAACAGGCAAATGTGGCCTTGGCAAATTTGGCCAAAATGAAGCAAGGCAAAGGCTAACAGTTTTGCCAAGAGAATGCACTGGTCATAGCAAACACCCTCTTCCAGCAACACAAGAGAAGACTGTACGCATGGACATCACCAGATGGTCAACACCGAAATCAGAGTGATTATATTCTTTGCAGCCAAATATGGAAAAGCTCTATACAGTCAGCAAAAACAAGACCGGGAGCTGACTTTGGCTCAGATCATGAACTCCTTATTGCCAAATTCAGACTTAAATTGAAGAAAGTAGGGAAAACCACTAAACCATTCAGGTATGACCTAAATCAGATCCCTTATGATTATACAGTGAAAGTGACAAATAGATTCAAGGGATCAGAACTGATAGAGTGCCTGAATAACTATGGACAGAGGTTCATGACATTGTACAGGAGGCAGTCATCAAGACTATCCCCAAGAAAAAGAAATGCAACAAGGCAAAATGGTTGTCTGAGGAGACCTTACAAATAGCTGAGAAAAGAAGAGAAGCAAAAGGCAAAGGAGAAAAGGAAAGATATACCCATTTGTATGCAGAATTCCAAAGAATAGCAAGGAGAGATAAGAAAGCCTTCCTCAGTGATCAATGCAAAGAAACAGAGGAAAACAATAGAATGGGAAAGACTAGCGATCTCTTCAAGAAAATGAGAGATACCAAGGGAACATTTCATGCAAAGATGGGCTCGATAAAGGACAGAAATGGTATGGACCTAACAAAAGCAGAGGATATTAAGAAGAGGTAGCAAGAATAGACATAAGAACTATACAAAAAAGATCTTCATGACCCAGATAATCATGATGGTGTGATCACTCACCTACAGCCAAACATCCTGGAATGCAAAGTCAAATGGGCCTTAGGAAGCATCACTATGAACAAAACTAGTGGAGGCGATGGAATTCCAGCTGAGCTATTTCAAATCCTAATAGATGATGCTGTGAAAGTGCTGCACTCAATATTCCAGCAAATTTGGAACACTCAGCAGTGGCCACAGGACTGGAAAAGGTCAGTTTTCATTCCAATCCCAAGGAAGGGCAATGCCAAAGACTGTTCAAACTGCTGCACAGTTGCAGTCATCTCACACACTAGCAAAGTAATGCTCAAAATTCTCCAAGTGAGGTTTCAGCAGTACGTGAACCGTGAACTTGCAGATGTTCAAGCTGGATTTAGAAAAGGCAGAGGAACCAGAGATCAAATTGCCAGCATCTGTTGGATCATAGAAAAAGCAAGAGGATTCCAGAAAAACATCTACTTCTGCTTTATTGATTACACCAAAGCCTTTGACTGTGTGGATCACAACAAACTGTGGAAAATTCTTCAACAGATGGGAATACCAGACCACCTTACCTGCCTCCTGAGAAATCTTATGCAGGTCAAGAAGCAGCAATTAGAACTGGACATGGAACAATAAACTGGTTCCAAATTGGGGAAGGAGTACGTCAAGGCTGTATGTTGTCACCTTGCTTATTTAACTTCTATGCAAAGTACATCATGTGAAATGCCAGGCTGGATGAAGCACAAGCTGGAATCAAGATTGCTGGGATAAATATCAATAACCTCACATATGCAATAACTTCAGATGGGTCTGCCACCCTTATGCCAGAAAGTGAAGAGGAACTGAAGAGCCTCTTGATAAAAATGAAAGAGGAGGATGAAAAAGCTGGCTTAAAACTCAACATTCAAAAAATGAAGATCATGGCATCTGGTCCCATCACTTCATGGCTAGTAGAAGGGAAAACAATGGAAACAGTGACAGACTTTATTTTTGGGGCTCCAAAATCACTGCAGATGGTGACGGCAGCCATGAAATTAAAAGACACTTGCTTCTTGGAAGAAAAGCTATGACCAACCTAGATAGCATATTAAAAAGCAGAGACATTACTTTGCCAACAAAAGTCTGTCTAGTCAAAGCTATAATTTTTCCAGCAGTCATGTATGGATGTGAGGGTTGGAGTATAAAGAAAGCTGAGCGCCGAAGAATTGATGCTTTTGAATTGTGGTGTTAGAGAAGACTCTTAAGAGTCCCTTGGACTGCAAGAAGATCAAACCAGTTAATCCTAAAGAAAATCAGTCCTGACTATTCATTGGAAGGACTGATGCTGAAGCTGAAACTCCAGTGTTTGGCCATCTGATGCAAAGAACTGACTCGTTTGAAAAGACCCTCATGCTGGGAAAGATTGAAGGCGAGAGGAGAAGGGGATGACAGAGGATGAGATGATTGGATGGCATCATTGACTCAATGGACATGAGTTTGGGCAACCTCTGGGAGTTGGTGATGTACAGAGGCCTGGCGTGCTGCAGTCCATGGGGTTGCAAAGAGTCAGACACGACTGAGCGACTGAACTGACTGACTGACACATGGAGAACCTGGTTTTCTGCATCTTGTGCTAAATGGAGAGGGATCTGACTTGTTTTAAAAATCAGTCATCTGGCAATGTTTTTTCTTCACAGGAATATTTTGGAAGGAACAGTGATGCTACCATCCTGCCATTATGCAAACGGATGTTAGGACAAAAGGGTGGGGTGTAGTCACACTGGAGAAGCCCTGCTTGTAAGAGAAGGATGGAAAACTGAAGAAGACAGAGAACATTCTTGAATGTATATTTATCCAATCTCTTACACAGTCTCTTAAGTAACATTTACAATAATACATACATATCATATACTATAAATAATACTCAATATATGCGTTGGTGCGTGCTAAGTTGCTTCAGTCGTGTCTGACTCTGTGCGACCCTATGGACTGTAGCCTGCCAGGCTTCTCTGTCCATGGCATTCTCCAGGCAAGAATACTGGAGTGGGTTGCCATGCCCTCCTCCAAGGAATCTTCCCGACCCAGGGATCAAAGCAGTGTCTGTTTCCTGCATTAGCTGGTGGATTCTTTACCATTAACACCACCTTGGAAGCTCCTACTAATATGTATCTACACTATAGTACCACCACTATTACTTAAATGAATATATAACTTACATAGAAACGAAATAGATATCCTAATTTGGTATTACTCGGTGCTTACTGGAGGCATGGGATGGTTAATTTTTAGTATACTATATTAAATTAATATTTCAATGTCATTATTGATATTGGCTTTTTAATAATGAGTTCCTGATCCCCCTGTGACCTTTGTATATGGAGGAGAGGAGGGGGTTCCACAGGTGAGAGAATGGGATTTCTAGGAAGTCACCTAAGCTGGCTGGAGGAGGGCAGTGTTCTTGCCTGGAGAATCCCACGGGCAGAGACAGAGAAGCCTGGTGGGCTCTTCTTGACGGGGTCACAGAGTCGGACATGACGGAGCAACCAAACAGCAACAGCAGTAGCACCTACTCTGGGGGCTCAGAAGTTTGGAACTGTCACTTTAGGAAGGTTGCAGCTTTTATGGGAGGAGTTTGAGGGCACTTGTTAAAACTGAAACTGATGCTTTAGTGACACAGTAAATGTGTGTGAAGTTCATTTCACAACAGCATGGGGATCTATAGGGGATCTCTGACAGGCCAGTGGCAGTGTAAGATGGGGACTCCATCGTTCAGTTAGAAATTGACCTTGAGCTACTGTTAGCTCTATGCTTGAGCTGCTGTGACAGTGGAAAGTGCACTGGGCTGATTTGAAAATGCCAGGTTTTCCTTTGACTGGGTGTGTGACCTTAGGCAAACTCTTTAAACCCGTTGAGCATCAGTCACTTTGTCATTTATTAGGCATCTCCTGTGTGTAGGGCACCACGCCAGGCACACATATTATTCCATTTCCTTATCTTCCAAGCAAGGGATGGTACCACCTGCCACACAGAGTGTCTCATTAGAATCCACAGAAACAGTGTGTTATCACAGTGCTTCACAATCAAAAAATGGTTATGACTTCAATGTCTGCATGGAAGAATGCGTGTTCGTAAAGCATCTACTATGATGCAGGACCTGTGATAAATTTTCCAAAAACGCAAAGATACATTATAATTAAAACAGGCTGAGCAAAACAGATATGTTGCATGCTTGTTCAAGGAGAGTTGTGTCAGGATGTAATTGAAATGAGCACTTAGCAGGATGTGAGTCCTGAAGGACATGTGACACTGGCCTCATGGCCCGGGCCACCCCAGTAACCCTATGCTTTCCACTTCCCCAGGCATGCGCCAAGGCAATGACCACGGCTCTCAGTACCGCTCCGCCATCTACCCGACCTCCGCTGAGCACATGGGGGCAGCCCTGAGGTCCAAAGAGGACTACCAGAAGGTAGGTCCCATCTCCCTCCCAGGCCACCTGTGGAGGAAGAGTCTGGTTCTTGGCACCTGGCCCTGCATTCGATTTGCACATTTTGGGAAATATCTATCAGCCTCGTGGAATAGAGCCCTTCTGCTCCGTAGAAGCACGTGCTCTTGTGCGTGTCTCCTAAAGTCAGCTCATCCAGATGAATGTACAGCTTGACATCAAATTTCTCTCTCTCTGAGTCTCTCTCTTTTTCTTCTTTCTGTATTAGTCTGTTTGGGGTGCCATGACAAAGCACTGCAGATGGGATGCTTTAACAGCAGAAATCTGTGGTCTCACAGCTCTGTTGAATCACAGGGAGTTTAAAGTCATGGTGTTGGCAGGACTGAATCTGCTCAGGGACTCTCCCCTGGGCTTGTAGCCGGCTGTCTTCTCCCTGTCTTCTCATCATCCGCTCTATGTGCACCTGTTTCTGGGTCCAAATCAATACCCTTTATGACAACTCCAGTCACGTTAGGTCAAGGCCTTAGCTAATGACCATATTTAACTCCATAACCTCTGTTAATGTCTCCAGGGGAGGTCACATGCTGAGGTCCTGGTAGTTGGGATTCTACTGTATCTTTTTGGGGGACATATAATTATGACTATTAACTGGGTTGATGTTTGTGAAGCATAGAGCGTAACAAAGTGCTCAACAAATGGTAGCCCATATTACTATTGGGATTATCAACTTCAGTTTGATAGATGAAGCCTTGGTTGCTGATACCATCACTTGAGAAAAGTAATGCATGATGAGCGAGGAGGCTTAGGGCCTGAAGAACAGTAGCACTTGGGAGATGGGTTAGAGAAGTGCCTAAAGCAACGATACACAGTGGCAGGTTCAACAGAGAACCAGCCCCAAGCATAAACTTAACAGTTCGTTCTGTTTGGTTTAATCTCACTATATTTAATTATCATTTCAGTTCAGTTCAGTCGCTCAGTCGTGTCCGACTCATTGTGACCCCATGAATCGCAGCATGCCAGGCCTCCCAGTCCATCACCAGCTCCCAGAGTTTACCCAAACTCATGTCCATCCAATTGGTGATGCCATCCAGCCATCTCATCCTCTGTCGTCCCCTTCCCCTCCTGCCCCCAATCCTTCCCAGCATTAGGGTCTTTTCCAATGAGTCAACTCTTTCATGAGGTGGCCAAAGTATTGGAGTTTCAGCTTCAACATCAGTCCTTCCAATAAACACCCAGGGCTAATCTCCTTTAGGATGGACTGGTTGGATCTCCTTGCAGTCCAAGGGACTCTCAAGAGTCTTCTCCAACACCACAGTTCAAAAGCATCAATTCTTCGGTGCTCAGCTTTCTTTACAGTCCAACTCTCACATCCATACATGACTACTGGAAAAATCATAGCCTTGACTAGACGGACCTTTGTTGGCAAAGCAACGTCTCTGCTTTTTAATATGCTATCTAAGTTGGTCATAACTTTCCTTCCAAGGAGTAAGTGTCTTTTAATATCATGGCTGCAATCACCATGTGCAGTGATTTTGGAGCCCAGAAAAATAAAGTCAGCCACTGTCTCCACTGTTTCCCCATCTATTATTTCCCATTTAAGTGATGGGACCAGATGCCATGATCTTAGTTTTCTGAATGTTAAGCTTTAAGCCAACTTTTTCACTCTCCTCTCTCACTTTCATCAAGAGGCTTTTTAGTTCTTCTTCACTTTCTGCCATAAGAATGGTGTCATCTGCATATCTGAGGTTATTGATATTTCTCCCGGCAATCTTGATTCCAGCTTGTGCTTCCTCCAGCCCAGCGTTTCTCATGATGTACTCTGCATATAAGTTAGATAAGCAGGGTGACAATATACAACCTTGATGTACTCCTTTTCCTGTTTGGAATCAGTCTTGTTTTTCCATGTCCAGTTCTAACTGTTGCTTCCTGACCTGCATACACGTTTCTCAAGAGGCAGGTCAGCTGGTCTCGTATTCCCATCTCTTTCAGGATTTTCCACAGTTTATTGTGATCCACACAGTCAAAGGCTTTGGCATAATCAGTAAAGCAGAAATAGATGTTTTTCTGGAACTCTCTTGCTTTTTCGATGATCCAGCGGATGTTGGCAATTTGATCTCTGGTTCCTCTGCCTTTTCTAAAACCAGCTTGAACATCTGGAAGTTCACGGTTCACATATTGCTGAAGCCTGGCTTGGAGAATTTTAAGCATTACTTTACTAGCGTGTGAGATGAGTGCAATTGTGTGGTAGTTTGAGCATTCTTTGGCATTGCCTTTCTTTGGGATTGGAATGAAAACTGACCTTTTCCAGTCCTGTGGCCACTGCTGAGTTTTCCATATTTATTGGCATATAGTCTTTTGTTAGTAGCATTTTCATATTTTTTTGCCAGAGTTTCATAGTGGAATCATCTGCTTATGGTATTCATTGGAGGAGATAATTGGATGTGTTCTTGTTTTTGGATCATCAGATGTAGACAGTTTGCCTCTCAAGTGAGCCTGTGATGATGTTTTCTGACATTCTAAACTAAATCATAGCTTCTGGCAGGGAGGGGGGTTGTTCACGTGTGATTTTTATGTCCTGAAAATCCAACTCTTCCTCATTTAGGAACTGGATCTTTTGATCAGTAATAGATTATGTTTCCTGAAATTTGCTGAAGAATTAATAAATCAAAAGACTGTTCTGGTCACATGACCTACTTCCTTCCCAGTGCCTCAGAGCTTCATGAACAGTACGCATAAGCTTTCCTCTGGATAAGCTTTTTGGGTGAATGTTAAATAACCCACCATGTGTCAAATATGAAACAGGGCCTTAATGTCTCTGTCTCCCAACATGTTTGTTTATCCACCCACCCACCTATCCATCCATCCATCCATATCTTCAGCATAGCTATAGTCTCTAAGTATTTATCATGTTTTATCTTTAATTTCAATTATCTAGCAATCTGTTATTGTACTGTACACAGTGTCATTTTAAAACAAAGTACCCAAAATGAAAGGTAAAAAGCAACAAGTATTTTTCGGCATTGCTTCAACTTCCCTAATAGCTCAGTTGGTAAAGAATCTGCCTGCAATGCCGGAGACCCCAGTTCAATTCCTGGGTTGGGAAGATCCACTGGAGAAGGGATAGGCCACCAACTCCAATGTTCTTGGGCTTCCCTGTGGCTTAGCTGGTAAAGAATCCACCTGCAATGCGGGAGACTGGGGTTTGATCTCTGGGTTGGGAAGATCCTCTGGAGAAGGGAAAGGCTACCCTCTCCAGTATTCTGGCCTGGAGAATTCCATGGACTGTATAGTCCATGGGGTCACAAAGAGTCAGACATGACTGAGTGTCTTTCACTTTCACTTTGATTATTTAATTTGATCAGTGGCTGCCAACGTTCCTTGGCATGTGGCCACATCCTCCCAGTCTCTCTCCTCTCCACTTCTGTGTGTACAGTCTCCCCCTCCTTCTCTCTTACAAGGACACATGTGATCACATGTAGGGCACACTGGATAAGCCAGGATAATCTCCCCATCACGAGATCCTTAATTTAATCACAGCTGGGAAGTCTTTGCCGTATAAAGTAACATTTACACGTTCTGGGGATTAGGGCATGGACATTTGGTCGGCAGCAGTATTGAGCCTACTACAGTCCCCAGGCCTGGATTCCATCCTGCAATTGTCATATGTCCAGACTCATGTGACAGTGGTAGCCTTTGGAGGCTGAAACTGGGAGTTCTTTTTTCCTGGGCTGCTCACCCAGTGGGCACCCGTCTGGCTTCTTCTGAGCCCCAGGGCCACACACAGAACACACTTGGTACCCCAGAGAGGATGGGGCTTGCTCTTCTCTCTCTAGGGATCCTCGTCTAGTTTTGAACAGAGATACAAATTTGCATCAGCTTATCCCCTTTCAAACATCTCTACCTTCAAAAAAGATCCAGCTTCATCCCCATCCTGCTTACCAAAATAAAGTAGCATACTAAAAATAACAATAGGAAAAAAATCCTGAGAGCTAGATTTGGGGGAGAAAATTGTGTGTGTGTGTGCGCATGCGCACGCGTGTGCGTGTGTGTGTGTATAATCAAAATAATGTTTGAATGGTTGGAGAGGATGTGCTAGTGCTGTCTTAGTTACTTACTACCTGTGCATCCCTGACTTCTATTTCTTGTCTTCATTTTAAAATTATCTGAGTGTGGATAGCATAATTTCCTCATAGATTTATTATAAGAATTAAATAATATTTTTATATATGTAAAAATACATTAAAAATTCTATATATGTAAAAATACCTCTTGTTAGGGACCTGTATATATATATATATATATGGATATGGATGGATACACAAACACACACACACATGCACATACTGTAACAGAGCTAGCATGTTGTACCCACCCGATATTCATTCAGTGAAGCTGAGCCCCTTCAGTTTTCCAGTCAAGAAAATAGTTCCAATTATGCCAACTCAATTGAGAGAAATTAAATATACTCAATAAATATCCAGTTATGCTATAATCATCATAGTATAACTGGATCTGATAATTCCCTACCAGATGGTACAGATCCTTTGTGTTTCCTTGTAAGCATCGATAGCCTGAAAATTTGAAAATGTCCTTCCTTCTGTACTTTCCCCCACCTTCCCCAGTAAATTAATACATTAATTACCTTATCAGCTATTAATTATGTACTGATTAGTTGCCAGACTCACATTACAGTTGTTTCAAACACAGCTCTATCGGAAGAAGGATCTCGTGAAGTTTCTTGCAATAAACTGTGCTACACAACAGCACAGAAGCCCATGTGTCACAAATGCTCATACCTGTAGACCATTCTCTGGGAACTGTCCTGACTTTAAGTGGGCTGTTTGGGGGCTCCTGGTTCATCCTTGTTTCCCCTAAGACCTGGTTCTGTTTTTCGAACCTAGTAGATTGTCAGCAAATATTTGTTCACATGAACCAATAAGATGTAGCAGAGTAAGGAAGCAGAGTAAGGAATGACCTTTACTCCTTGTTACAGACTGAATAGTTGAGTCCTCCCCAAATTTGTATATTGAAGCCCTAACTCTCAATGTGATAGTATGAGGAGCTGGGGTCTTTGGGAGGTGATTAGAGTTAGATGAGGTCACGAGGGTGGGGCCCTTATGATGGGATTAGTGTCCCTGTAAAAAGAGACACCAGCCAGCACCCTCTCCCTCTCTTTCTCTCTCCCCTCAAGCACACAGAGAAGAGGTTGCCTGAGCACACAATGAGATGGTAGTCATCTCTAAGTGATGAAATAATATTCACAGTGAAACCTATCCTGCTGGCACTCCCCCGGCCTCCAGAACTGGGAGAAATAATTGTCTTTTTTTAAAGCCATCCAGTCTGTAGTACTTTGTTGTGGCAGCCAGAGCTGACTGAGATGCCAGGAAAGGGTGGGGAGAACCTCGGCAGTGGGTGAGGGCGCCTGGCTGGGGTCCTGCCTCTCCCTTACCGACTCTAACCTTGGATGAGCCCTTACAGTCCTACTTCCTTGTGTATAAAGTGGGAAGATAAGAACAGCAAACATTTTTATAAATCGTAACAGTTTCTTGTGCTTTGTCCCACATCATATGAGTGGTAACCCTCACCCCACACAGGGAGTTAGTTCAGGATCTGCCCTCCTACCTGCCTTAGAAAGAAACAGAAGCTTAAAGGGCTTCATTCACATTTCCAAGATGACCCAGGGAATACATATAGACAGTGAAAGCCATCTGATTCTGAATTCCATTTGCTTTCCTCACACACTGTTCTTGGTAATCTGTCAAGCATTTTACGAATATCACGGTTTAATGGGGTGACTCCAGAGACGAGGCTATTGGCAATGACTTCATCCTGCTTTTCCAGGGGCCCTCAGATTTCAAACCATTGCAGAAATTTAGGATCAGATAACCTTCCTTTCTGTCATGAACAGAGAAAATGGCAGGCTGATTCCTTTTTCTTTGTTCACAAAGAAATGGATAGGTTGCATTCCAGATATATCCCTTCTCCATCTCTTGCGTTCTCTGTGCTCCGATGTGAAAACCAGCAACAGCACTAAAATACTCTGCTTTCACCAACACCAAAAATCATTTATGAATATTTGCATCGAAGCACCCTGAGTAGAGACATGAGTAAATGTCAGTTGATATTTTATGGTTTTGGGGATTAGCCAGCTCTTCCTCTTCTTCTTCTTCTTCTTTTTAACTTGTGCTATTGTTTAAAGCATGCATGGAGTTATGCTTTTTAAATGTCCATGGAAAAGCCTTGAATAATTCATTCACTTACCTTAGTCAAAGAGAAAAATCCCCTTTGTCTGCCCAGCAATAAAGATGAAATTCCTCTTACACCCTCTTGCAGCTTTGTGGTTATCATCACAGGTATTATTATGAACCCTAAACAAGAATGTGTGAAACGAATGTTTTTAAAATGCCCGTTTCTGGAAGGCAGGCGTCTGTATCTCTGTGTGTGCAGCCATATAGACAGATAAATCTTTGGCCTTAATGGTTTAGTTGCACCAGGTGATTATTTTCATTTCCACTTATTACTGTGTGTTAGACTCCTTGTGTATGAGTACGAATTGCTCTTTCTTGACTGCATTTAGAAATATCCGCATTACCCCTGGGTATTTGTTCATTAATAGGGGGTGGGGAGAGAAAACGCTTGTAATAATGGGCTTTACATATTATTAAACTGTGTGCGTTCTGATTAGGGTCCCAGTGAAAAAAAATCTGGTTTGTGTTACTGCCCTCTGGTGGTTGTAGTGTGTTGCTGCAGTGGCAGGGAAGTAAGCGCGTCCCTAGGGTGGAGCTCTGCCTGTGGTGGCTGAGAGCCATGCAGACCCCGGGGCTTTGCCGGGCCATCAGTCTTTGATTCACATTCACTGCTTTTCATCCAGGTGCACTGCAAGCACCCTAGGATTCCACTCAGTGGCCAGAATAATGATCAAAAAGCCCGTATCCGCACAAAATAACTCTGACCAAAGTAGGGTGACATTCGAGTGAATTCAGATTCTCTGTGGACCACACTCCTCCTCATCTTTCAAGATCAGCATGAGAAGATGCAGTGGCTCCCCTTGTGCGACATATGTACCCACTGTGGTATCCAAGGTGATTTTGGATGTCTCCGGATGAGCGTTTTCAATGTTGATAGTTATGTGTTAACATTTTACCATGTCTTAGGCACAATGCAGGGAGTGTTTGATACCCATGGTCTCCTGGACGTAGGTGCTGACCAGGAGATGGTGCCCACGCACAGCTGCTTTCTTTGCAGTGATGCAGCACTGGGTTGGTGAGCTACTGGTTGATGGGGCAAGACCCACATGGAGGTGGGGGGATGACTGGGAGCAGCAGCAGCTCGGCTTCTTGCTTGTGGTGTGACTTTGGAGTGTTAACCTCAATAAGCCTGGGTGTCCTGATTTGTTGAATAGGATCGTAATGGCTCCTTCTTAGGGTGCTATAGTTTTTTAAAGGTGCAGTGCACATGTCAAGCGTCTGTCTTGGAATAGGATCCCCTAGCTCCCCACACTCGGACACTTCTCTGAGCCTGCTTTCCTCCCTGATCGAATCCTGCTGTGCTTCCCACACTCATTCCATTCTTCATCAGGCCCGCTGTAAGTTTCCATGTTCTTCTCCCTCTTGAATACAGGTGGGCTCTCCCCTGTGGAGTATACTCCATGTGGCACCCTGCACAAAGCAGGCTCTTTCCTCTTGCTTGTGGCAGGAGTTAAGCACAGGAACAAACAATTCCAAGTGACGTTTGCCTGTCCTTTGACACAGTCAGCGCATTGCGTCTATCAGATGAGGACAGGACCTATCCATTATCCCTCCTGTCTCCCTGATTCATGTGGTCTGATAGGGTTAGGTTCCTACCCATTGGCTGCAGGCAGGGAGGAGAAAAGGTCTGCAGTGTCTAGAGCCCGCCTGAGCTAATATCTCTCTTATCTTACCAACTGTAGGTTTATGGTCTGCGCCTGCGTGCACACGCTCTACTTGTTAATTTCAGTGGAAGAGAAAGGAAAGGCAATGGGAACATTTTAAATAACAGTATTTTGCACTAGGATAGGATCTATTCTAGAGATAACAGAGGAGCCTTTGTTGCTCACGCAGGTAGATTTATAAGCCTTGCCCTGGCTTAATCTGTGTAAAAAAGACACTCCTGTCTCCTTAGGAGTGGTGTGATGGGAGAAACTACCCCGGGTTGGGGATTGAGGGGGTGGGGGGAGGGAAGGAGGAGCCCTGACAGTTCAGGGATAAACAGAGTGAAGCAGGGTTGTTGTCTGCCTTTAAAATCCTTGTGGATTTTTGTCTCAGCTCTGCGTGATTCTAAGTTTCTCTGCTTGCCCTCCACAGAGCTTCCCACTCCCTTCCTAAATGGCTGCAGAACGCCCGTTTACATGTCTGCCATGGAGACGATGTTCATTTAAGGCTTCGAGAAGTGAGAGCTTTCATGTTGGCCGTGAAAGCCAGAGAACCGCAAGCACCTCAGTGGCAGAGATGAAAGGACATGTGTGTGTGTGTGTGTGTGTGTGTGTGTGTGTGTGTGTGTTTGAAACTTAAAGGACAGGGAGAAAAAGAAAATAGATGTTACCGCTTTCCAATGACTTCAAAATATGCCTGACTCCCTCTGGTGGGACCATTTAACTCCAAATGCGTCCCCCTGCATCCCCCACCACTCCCACCTCACGCTCCCCGCCCCCACCACATTCATCTTGGCTCATGTGACATCTGTTCTGGGCACTGCGGAGCAAGTCTTCTCGTTGCCATGGCAACCAGTGGAGAGAGCCCGCCCATTGGCTGCTAGCGGAGAGGAGAAAAAAAGGCCCACAGTGTCAGAGGTCGTGTGCCTAGTGCCCGCCTGCCACTGTTTTCAGTCAGCTGCTGGCTGGGCCACATTAACGGAGCATGCAGCAGCGGGCAGAGGCCCACAGGGACCACCCGCCACAGCTGTGGACACCGCCGGGCGGAATGGGGGCCCCCAAGGTCAATGTCATTAGTTTCTCCCTCAAGTGTGAAGTGCGTGAAGGACAAAAGCAGAGCCTGTGGAGAAGAGTGGGCTGCCTTTTCCTTCACCTTGAACTACTCGGAGCTCTCTTTTCTTCTGTAGTGTTTGGATTGAAATTCCTAGGATGACCCTTCCCATTCCCAACCTTCCCCATAGTGAGAGGCCCTGAGCCCTAGTTAAGCTGTCGAAATAAAAGCCTGTCTCAGATTCCATTTACCTTGACCATTACCCTGTCATTCTAACACCAAAAGAGGACAGCATTCTATTTCAAAATCTACACCCAAAACCTGACTGTTTTTAAACCATTTTCCTTTTGTTGGAGTCATCTCTGAATTTTATCATGTGATTGGAATCATAGCGGTAGGGTCTCGTAGTCATGGCGTCAGAGCTATAGGTCACTCACATCCTTACCTCCTGGCCAAGTGAATCTCTATCCCCAGGGCCTGATCGGGCACATGGACAGGTAGAGGAGCAGCCTTGAAATCCTCGTTTGCTGAACCCCAGCTGCCTCTCTTGGGCTCCCTTCTCCAGGTGGGTTTTAGGTCCCCACTGATGAGTGATGGGGTGTCCTGGCACCAGCCATACCCGGGGCCTTCAGTCTCCAGAGCGTGGCACCAGTTGGGATTTGGCTGGCGGCCCCTTGAGCAATCACTGACAGTGCCAGTTCAGCATAATTGAGTCTGGAGAAGGAAGGTTCACGAACAGTCCCTCATCTGTTCCTCCCATGTGTGGTCCCTGCTTCACAGGAGACTGAACCTGGTAGTTTCCAAGGTCACACTCCTTGTGAATGGGTGAGCTCGGAATGCACACTACAGTTCTTTGCTTCCAAACGCTGTTTGCATTTATCACTCAAGCCGCAGGAGGCCCCTGGATGTCTAAGGCCCCCACAGATTTATATATGGGGAAGGTAGCCTATGATGAAGACCATTCCTCCCAGCTCTACTCATTCTTTGTCGTGCCTATTTCACACTTGATGAGAAGGTATCGTTGGTGTTTGATTTGTCGAGATCAGGGACTAATGGCTTGAGGAATTTTTCTTGCTCCTCATGGCAGCTGCTTGTGATTATAACCTGACTGAAATCACTGTATACGTGTACTTTCACTGAGCAAAAAGCTCCCAGCTGATGACAAGGGGGGAATTTGTGTCAGAACCAGTTAGACAAAGTTAAAAATTACTGTCCCCTTTGCTTCATGCTCTCAGACTTATTTTGGCCCTTTATTTACTTTCAGATACTTTGGGCTTTATCAGAATAGAAATGTAGGGGAATTCCCTGGTGGTTAAGACTCAGCGCTTCTACTGCAGGGAGCAGGGATTCAAGTCCTGATCAGAGAACTAAGATCCTGCAAGCAGCGCGGAGTCGCCAAAAAAGAAATGTACCACAAAATAATGTTAGAGAAGGTCTGTATTATTAATGTCTGCCTCTCTGCCATCTTTGCTAATTCCTTTGGCCTGAATCTAGAAATTTGAGGATTTACTCCTAAATCTTTGAAAGAACTATGGAACAGAAAACGAAGTCATGTCACTTACCTGTCTTTGTATAATTATAAGAGAGTGATTGCTTCTGCAGTTCGGCGAAACCAGTACCAAAACAACTGGCAGTGATTCAGGCACTAGCCTTTCTATCCACATACTGATCAGAGTCAGGAAAGCTGACAAACAGTGGGATGCGTTGGAAACGAGGCAGGCAGTCCCCACAAGCTTGCTCTCAAATCCAGTATCCTGAGTCACTAGAGGTTATTAAACCTACCAGCAAAACTGAGCTTGTTCCTCTCCTCCCTCTTACAACTGGGAACAGTACCCACTTAGGGAAAATTAAGCAAAATTGAGAGCCTTTGCATTTCTAGAAATAGGACCTTAACAAGCATTCAGAAGAATGTGCTTCAGTGGCAAGAATGCTAGAATATTTCACAGTGCAATTGATATGATGCTTTTATCAAAACTTGAGTGGTAAAGTTACCATGAGTCATTTTTTGTCCACAAAGATAGGATCAAGTCTCTAGAGTAAAGATATAAGAAAGTAGATTTTCACTTACAAAACCTACAAGCAACTGTTCTTCAAATTAGACTTTCCACTCACCCCAGCATTCACCGCTAATGCTCTTTTTACCATCCTTGATCAGTATTTATGAGGCCATAAGAAAAAAATGTAGTGAGAAACAGGTTAACAGTGAGTTCTCCAGAAAGAAAATTAAACAAGCAAAAGCCAGAGAAGTTCCTGGTGTCCATTTAAACACGTGGAAGAGAAGTCAGTTAACTCCCTGAACTAGTAAGAAATCATCCACTGCCTGCCATCATGATTCACTGGAGACGCAGGACTAAGATCACTAACCGTCACTCCTCCTGCTGCCCACTCCACGTCAAAAACACGACCAGGTTTCCTTTTTCCCCTCATTTTCTTACCTGTAAGTTTAGACTCATCTATCTGGAGAAGTTTCTCTAAGATATTTAGTGCAACATTTAGCCATGTGATGTGGATTAATGGTTGTATAAAATGATCTTTAGGGCTTCCCAGGTGGCTTAATGGTAAAGAATCTGCCTGCCAATGCAGGAGACACAATAGATGGAGGTTTGATCCCTGGGTCGGGAAGATCCCCTAGAGGAGGAAATGGCAACCCACTCCAGTATTTTTGCCTGGGAAATCCCATGGACAGAGGAGCCTAGTGGGCTACATTCCACGGGGGTCACAAAGAGTTGGCCATGATTGAGCATAGCACAGCAGCAAAGTGACCCTTAATGTCCTCACTAATTCTCAGGTTGTATAACATAATCACTTAAATTGAAGAAAGTGGGGAAAACCACTGAACAGGAACATTCAGGTATGACCTAAATCAAATCCCTTATGATTATACAGTGAAAGTGAGCAATAGATTTAAGGGACTAGATCTGATAGACAGAGTGCCTGATGAACTATGGACGGAGGTTTGTGACATTATACAGGAGACAGGGATCAAGACCATCCTTGAGAAAAAGAAATGCAAAAAAGCAAAATGGCTGTCTGAGGAGGCCTCACAAATAGCTGTGAAAAGAAGAGAAGCAAAAAGCAAAGGAGAAAAGGAAAGATATACCCATTTGAGTGCAGAGTTGCAAAGAATAGCAAGGAGAGATAAGAAAGCCTTCCTCAGCGATCAGTGCAAAGAAATAGAGAAAAACAATAGAATGGGAAAGATTAGAGATCTCTTCAAGAAAATTAGAGATACCAAGGGAACAGTTCATGCAAAGATGGGCTCAAAAAAGGACAGAAATGCTTTGGACCATCCATTTAGACAAGGCTATGGTCTTTCCAGTGGTCATGTATGGATGTGAGAGTTGGACTATAAAGAAAGCTGAGCACTGAAGAATTGATGCTTTTGAACTGTGGTGTTGGGGAAGACTCTTGAGAGTCTTAAAACTCAACATTCAGAAAACTAAGATCGTCGCATCTGGTCCCATTACTTCATGACAAATAGATGAGGAAACAATGGAAACAGTGACAGACTTTATTTTGGGGGGCTCCAAAATCACTGCAGATGGTGATTGCAGCCATGAAACTAAAAGACAGTTAGTCCTTGGCAGAAAAGTTATGACCAACCTCGACAGCACATTAAAAAGCAGAGACATTACTTGTCTAACAAAGGTCCATCTAGTGAAAGCTATGGTTTTTCCAGTAGTCATGTATGGATGTGAGAGTTGGACTATAAAGAAAGGTGAGTAAGTGCTGAAGGATGGATGCTTTTGAGCTGTGATGTTGGAGAAGAGTCTTGAGAGTCCCTTGGACTGCAAGGAGATCCAATCAATCCATCCTAAAGGAGATCAATCCTGGGTGTTCATTGGAAGGACTGATGTTGAAGCTGAAACTCCAATACTTTGGCCACCTGATGTGAAGAGCTGACTCATTGGAAAAGACCCTGATACTGGGAAGGATTGAGGGCAGGAGGAGAAGGGGATGACAGAGGATGAGATGGCTGGATGGCATCACCGACTCAATGGACATTGGTTTGGGTGGACTCCGAGAGTTGATGATGGGCAGGGAGGCCTGGCGTGCTGCAGTTCATGGGGTCGCAAAGGGTTGGACACAACTGAGAGACTGAACTGAACTGAATTTCTGGTATGGACCAGAAGATATTAAGAAGAGATGGCAAGAATACACAGAATAAATGTACAAAAAAGATCTAAACGACCCAGATAATCACAATGGTGTGATCATTCACCTAGAGCCAGACATCCTAGAATGTGAAGTCAAGTGGGCCTTAGGAAGCATCACTACGAACAAAGCTAGTGGAGGTGATGGAATTCCAGTTGAGCTATTTCAAATCCTGAAAGATGACTCTGTGAAGGTGCTGCACTCAACATCCCAGCAAATTTGGAAAACTCAGCAGTGGCCACAGGACTGGAAAAGGTCAGTTTTCATTCCAGTCCCAAAGAAAGGCAATGCCAAAGAATGCTCAAACTACCGCACAAGTGCACTCATCTCACACGCTAGTAAAGTAACGCTTTAAATTCTCCAAGCCAGGCTTCAGCAATACATGAACTGTGAGCTTCCAGACGTTCAAGCTGGTTTTAGAAAATGCAGAGGAACCAGAGATCAAATTGCCAACATCCGATGGATCATCGAAAAAGCAAGAAAGTTCCAGAAAAAACATCTATTTCTGCTTTATCGACTATGCCAAAGCCTTTGTGTGAATCACAGCAAACTGTGGAAAATTCTGAAAGACATGGGAATACCAGACCACCTGACCTGCCTCTTGAGAAACCTGTATGCAGGTCAGGAAGCAACAGTTAGAACTGGACATGGAACAACAGACTGGTTCCAAATAGGAAAAGGAGTACGTCAAGGCTGTATATTGTCACCCTGCTTATTTAACTTCTATGCAGAGTACATCATGAGAAACGCTGGGCTGGAGGAAGCACAAGCTGGAATCAAGATTGCTGGGAGAAATATCAATAACCTCAGATATGCAGATGACACCACCCTTATGGCAGAAAGTGAAGAAGAACTAAAAAGCCTCTTGATGAAAGTGAAAGTGAAGAGTGAAGAAGTTGGCTTAAAGCTCAACATTCAGAAAACTAAGATCATGGCATCTGATCCCATCACTTCATGGCAAATAGATGGGGAAACAGTGTCAGACTTTATTTTTCTGGGCTCCAAAATCACTGCAGATGGTGATTGCAGCCATGAAATTAAAGGACACTTACTCCTTGGAAGGAAGGTTATGACCAACCCTGACAGCATATTAAAAAGCAGAGACATTCCTTTGTCAACAAAGGTCTGTCTAGTCAAGGCTATGTTTTTTCCAGTGGTCATGTATGGATGTGAGAGTTGGACGGTGAAGAAAGCTGAGCACCGAAGAATTGATGCTTTTGAGCTGTGGTGTAGGAGAAGACTCTTGAGAGTCCCTTGGACTGCAAGGAGATCCAACCAGTCCATCCTAAAGGAGATCTGTCCTGAATGTTCATTGGAAGGACTGATGCTGAAGCTGAAACTCCAATACTTTGGCCACCTCATGCGGAGAGCTGAAATGGAAATGACCTTAATGCTGGGAAAGATTGAGGGCAGGAGGAGAAGGGGACGACAGAGGATGAGATGGTTGGATGGCATCACCGACTCAATGGACATGGATTTGGGTGGACTCCAAGAGTTGATGATGGACAGGGAGGCCTGTAATGCTGCGGTTCATGGGGTTGCAAAGGGTCGGACACAACTGAGCAACTGAATTGAACTGAACTGATAACATAATGATGATTTAAAAAAAAAACAAATCTATGGATTGGGGTTAGAGCTTGCTATCTCCCAGTAGATTTGTTGGGCACCTACTGTATACCAGGAGGCCACATGCCAGCACTTGTTTTTGATCCAAACATTAAACTCGTGACAGCTTGAGTTGTTTGCATCAGTTTCTCACAGGGCAATAAACACAATGTACAAAGTCTTCCAAATGTAGCTTGAATGTTTGTTTTATTTAGACATTCTCATTTCTTTAAGGAAAGCACCAGACCCCTTGTGCCACAAGGATTCCTTTCCAAGCTTAGAAACCAATTTACCAATATAGATACTTAATTACAAAATAGCAAGATTCAGTAGGAAAGAAAAATCATTGTGGAAGGAAAAAGGAACCTGGTTTCAGGAACATCATTATTTGTGCCATGAAACACTAATTTATTGTTTTTACACATATTCACCCAAAGGGTGTGGTACGCTTTAAGGAATTCACAGAGCACAACACCCAAGCACTTGTGATAGGAAAATGGTATTCAGCAAAGTGCTCTTCTTTCTGCTACATCAGTTTGTAAAGTGGTCCTAAAAAACACACACATTCTTTGTTATGACAGCATGGCTTTGTGTTTCTGATGTAAGACTAATAGGACATGAAAGCAGGGGTAAATTAGGAGTCTAGAAAACTGAGGACTGCTGGTTGATAAGCAGTAAATGAACAGTGCTCGCATACCTAGTCGCTTCAGTTGCATCCGACTCGTTTGCAACCCGGTGGAGCCCACCAGGCTCCTCTGACCATGGGGATTCTCCAGGCAGGAATACTGGAGTCGGTTGCCACGCCCTCCTCCAGGGGATCTTCCCGACCCAGGGGTCGAACCCATGTCTCCTGCATTGCAGGCGGATTCTTTACCATTGAGCCACCGGGGAAGCCCAAATGAACAGTAGGGATCCTCAAAGAGTAGTGGAAGCGAAAGTATCCTTATGTAGGAGGTAAAGGCAAGTAGGATGTGTTGAGGGATCAAGTGGGACTAAGAAAGAAAATCCAGGCCACTGTATGAGAAAGGAACCTGGGAACATAGACCTGGGTAGAGAAACAGAGCAGAAAATGAAAGGTGGGCCAGAATCAGTGTTTCTCGGTAGGAATACAAAAACAAAACCACTTATTTTAGGACTGAGAGAACACTGGAAAGATCACACAGACCAAAAAATGTGTGAGACGCACTGCCTCTGTGCTGAAAGCTTCTACCACCACCTGATGGTTTTTGTGGTGCTTCAGCCACTCATGGGTTCCCAGGTAGCTCAGTGATAAAGAACCCGCCTGCCAATGCAGGAGACGCAGGTCGGGAAGAGCCCCTGGAGAAGAAAATGGCAACCCACTCCAGTATTCTTGCCTGGGAAATCCCATGAACAGAGGAGCCTGGTGGGCTACAGTCCATGGGGTGGCAAAGTGTCGCACACGACTAAACAATAACAGCAGCCATGCATATGACTTTTTAAAAGTAATTTGCTCATCTGCACAGTGGAGCTAATAATCCTCAGGCTGCTGGCTCACACTGTGGGGCTGGAAGATCTAGGGAGATGTAGGCATGAAGACCATTGTCAACTCGAAAATGAAATGTAGATGCCTGGCCTGAGCTGGATTGCGGTTGCTGTGGCAGAAGAGAACCCAGTTCCCAGTCCAGGAAGCCAGGCTGCATTTTCCACCTGATGGCAGAGCTGACATTTTGTTCTTTTTGATTTTCTTTTCACTCACTGGGGTTCTTAACTGGTTCTTATGCAGTGTGATGACATGATTGCCAAGAGAAAGTTGAGGGTGGCATACATATCAAAGTTTTGTTTATCTTCTCTGCATCGCCAGCTATCACCCTTTGCTTTAGCTTGAAACACGTAGCCCATGGACCCACACTCCTGGTCCATGTTTCAGTTGATGTTTGTGAAATTCTTTTTTTTTTTAACTTTTTATTTTATATCGGAATATAGCCAATTAACAATGTTGTGATAGTTTCAGGTGAACAGCGGACTGTTCAGGGACTCGGACATACATATACATGGATCTATTCTCCCCAAAACGGCCCTCCCATCCACATAACATTGAGCAGAGTTCCCTGTGCTGTCAGTCACTTCAGTCACTCAGTCATGTCTGACTCTTTGTGACCCCATGAACTGCAGCACACCAGGCCTCCCTGTCCATCACCAACTCCCAGTGTCCACCCAAACCCATGTGCATCGAGTCGGTGATGCCATCTAACCATCTCATCCTCTGTCGTCCCCTTCTCCTCCTGCCCTCAATCTTTCCCAGCATCAGGGTCTTTTCAAATGAGTCAGTTCTTCGCATGAGGTGGCCAAAGTATTGGAGTTTCACCTTCAGCATCAGTCCTTCCAATGAACACCCAGGACTGATCTCCTTTAGGATGGACTGGTTGGATCTCCTTGCAGTCCAAGGGACTCTCAAGAGTCTTCTCCAACACCACAGTTCAAAAGCATCAATGTTTTGGCGCTCAGCTTTCTTTATAGTCCAGCTCTCACATTCATACATGACCACTGGAAAAACCATAGCCTGGACTAGACGGACCTTTGTTGACAAAGTAATGTCTCTGCTTTTTAATATGCTGTCTAGGTTGGTCATAACTTTCCTTCCAAGGAGTAAGCATCTTTTAATTTCATGGCTGCAATCACCATCTGCAGTGATTTTGGATCCCATAAAAATAAAGTCAGCCACTGTTTCCACTGTTTACCCATCTATTTGCCATGAAGTGATGGGACCGGATGCCATGATCTTAGTTTTCTGAATGTTGAGCTTTAAGCCAACTTTTTCACTCTCCTCTTCCATTTTCATCAAGAGGCTTTTTAGTTCTTCTTCACTTTCTGCCATAAGGGTGGTGTCATCTGCATATCTGAGGATATTGATATTTCTCCCAGCAATCTTGATTCCAGCTTGTGCTTCTTCCAGTCCAGCGTTTCTCATGATGTACTCTGCATAGAAGTTAAATAAGCAGGGTGACAATGTACAGCCTTGATGTACTCCTTTTCCTATTTGGAACCAGTCTGTTGTTCCATGTCCAGTTCTAACTGTTGCTTCCTGATCTGCATACAGGTTTCTCAAGAGGCAGGTCAGGTGGTCTGGTATTCCCATCTCTTGAAGAATTTTCCACAGTTTATTGTGATCCACACAGTCAAAGGCTTTGGCATAGTCGATAAAGCAGAAATAGATGTTTTTTCTGGAACTCTCTTGCTTTTTCGATGATCCAGCGGATGTTGGCAATTTGATCTCTGGTTCCTCTGCCTTTTCTAAAACCAGCTTGAACATCTGGAAGTTCACGGTTCATGTATTGCTGAAGCCTGGCTTGGAGACTTTTGAGCATTACTTTACTAGCGTGTGAGATGAGTGCACTTGTGCGGTAGTTTGAGCATTCTTTGGCATTGCCTTTCTTTGGAACTGGAATGAAAACTGACCTTTTCCAGTCCTGTGGCCACTGCTGAGTTTTCCATATTTGTTGGCATGTTGAGTGCAGCACTTTCACAACATCATCTTTCAGGATTTGAAATAGCCCAACTGGAATTCCATCACCTCCACTAGCTTTGTTCGTAGTGATGCTTCCTAAGGCCCACTTGACTTCACATTCCACGATGTTTGGCTCTAGGTTAGTGATCACACCATCGTGATTATCTGGGTCGTGAAGATCTTTTTTGTACAGTTCTTCTGTGTATTCTTGCCACCCCTTCTTAATATCTTCTGCTTCTGTTAGGTCCCTACCATTTCTGTCCTTTATTGTGCCCATCTTTGCATGAAATGTTCCCTTGGTATCTCTAATTTTCTTGAAGAGATCGCTAGTCTTTCCCATTCTATTGTTTTCCTCTATTTCTTTGCATTGATCACTGAGGAAGGCTTTCTTATCTCTCCTTGCTATTTTTTGGAACTCTGCATTCAAACGGGTGTATCTTTCCTTTTCTCCTTTGCTTTTCACTTCCCTTCTTTTCCCAGCTATTTGTAAGGCCTCCTCAGACAGCCATTTTGCTTTTTTGCATTTCTTTTTCTTGGGGATCGTCTTGATTCCTGTCTCCTGTACAATGTCACGAACCTCCATCCATAGTTCATCGGGCAGTCTACCAGATCTAGTCCTTTAAATCTATTTCTCACTTCTACTGTATAGTCAAAAGGGATTTGATTTAGGTCATACCTGAATGGTCTAGTGGTTTTCTCCACTTTCTTCAATTTCAGTCTGAATTTGGCAATAAGGAGTTCATGACCTGAGCCACAGTCAGCTCCCGGTCTTGTTTTTTCTGACTATATGGAGCTTCAGGGTCCTTATTGGTTATCCATTTTAAATATAGCAGTGTGTATATGTCCATCCCAATGGATTTTGTGAAATTCTTTCATTGCTGTCCCATTCTTTGAGTTTGGAGGCAGGCTCTTTTCTGTAACTTCTTGGCTAAATAGCTTGTTGAGAAGGCAACTGATCCTTTAAATCCAGTGGATACTGAAATCTTGAGTCACATCAGCAGTTGGCATTTCACAGCAAATGATGTGCTTGACAAATGAGACACTGAACACTCAGCTGTTGATGAGGAAGGGCTGGGCTGGAGCACTCGCTCATTGAGGTGTGTTGATAACTCACTTTCCACCAGTACATTTCCTCCCCTGACGTAAGCTGCGCCCCCGAGGTGCTCTCAGCCCCACGAGGTGCTCATCACAGCTGTCCGTCCCACTCTCCTTCTGTGCCTGTGAATCAGCTGGGTCGGCTCCACTCCAGGAGTTAAAATGGCTCGTTTGTAATCAGCTGTGCCAAAGCTAATGGTCCTTTTTGTTCTTAAATTCTGTTCTCCAGGCTTTGAGATTTTAGGCAATTTCGTTTCCATTGGTCTTCTAGGCGTGACTTTGAGCAGCATTCTCTGACTTTTTGATCCCTGGACCTCCAAATTTTCCTAAACATCATTGAGGACCCCAGTGATCTGTTTTGGGAGGTTGTGTCTATTGATAGTACCATATTAGGAATGAATACTGAGGTTTTGAAGACACAAGCACACATTCCATTAGCCATCAGAGTGATGATGTTATCATGCTTCCTGTAGCTTCCTGAAGGTGGAAAATTTCACCTTCACTGGTGACAAAATGCGAGTGAAAGAAGGAAATAGATCTTAGTACTTTGACAATAGTTTTGGCCTTGTGGACCCTGGAAAAAGTGTTGGGGGCACTCAGGGATTCCTTGGTCACTCTGAACTGCTGATGGTGAGCCCTCAGGGTATGACCTGCCCTGTTGATCTATTCCAGAGAAGCACAGAAATCAAAGCAGAGGTCATTGAACCACTTACCCATACAGCTGGGAGGATCTCTTCCAGAAAGCCTCAGAGCTCAGTTGCCAAACTGAGTTCATGACCAAGAGCTTAAAAGACTGAACTTGCCCTGCATCCCAGCTTAGTGGCTTAGGGCCCAGGCTCAAGTGAAAGATAGCTGGGTTCCAGCGCAGCTGTGCTGCTGCTGACTTTGGGCAAGTTTCTTAGCTGCTCTGGCCTCTGTGTGCTCACATATGAAATGTGGATCATAAAAATACTCACCTGGTGGGCTTGCTAGAAAAATTAAATAAGATAATGTTTAGAAAGGGACAAGCATCTTGCAGAAGTATCCAGTAAATACTAGCCATAACTACATTCTGATGGAACTCCCTGACTTGTTAATCCTTTTATATTCCTCTGTTAGCTTCAAAACCACGACATCTTGGAGGTGTGTGCATGCTCAGTCTCTTCAGTCGGGTCCACTCTTTGTGACCCCATGGACTGTAGCCCACTCAGCTCCTCAGTCTATGGGATTCTTCAGTCAGGAATACTGGAGTGGGTTGCCATGCCCTCTTAGAGGTGTATGTTTGTATTAATAACAGGTAGCTGCCATCGCTCCTAGAAGTTACTGCAGCTTTCCCCAGCCCTGGTCTCCATGGCTTCTCTTTCTGCCAACCCTCAGGCTGGCTGAGCAAGTGAGCAGAGCACAGGGTTTCCAGGCTGCATGGTGAATGCCGGCTCTCTCTGCCTTCCCACCAGACTGAAGGCAGAGCTAAAATCGGATGCGATGAGTTTACACGTCAGACCCAACAATCATGCTGTACATCATGCTGGCATGATCGGTGTTTTCAAGGTGGTATGAAACTCCTAATGCGCCAACGCATAGTATTATTACAGTCGAATAAACAGAAGCATGATTTATGATGATTAAAATTTGTTTGCAGCATATGTTTGTCTTTTTCTATTTTCCCCCCAAAGTGGAATGTGTGTTTCTGTAGCACCTTCCATGTTGCAAATTGCATTCCCAAACCTCTTTTTAATTGTCTATTAATCAATTCATGGGAGAACTCAGCGATGGTAGATGACCCAGTTTTCCTTATTTGACAAATAAGGTTGCAGGGGGTGGTGGGGAAGTCCCTCCCATCACATGTAAGTTAACAGATTTCTGTTGCAAAAATGTTAATATTGTTTTTAAATCCTATGGGTGAATTTGAAGACTTTACTAACACACAGACAGCAAAAGACTGGGGTTTTAAAGTGATGTCCTGTAAATAACTAGTTTGACATATCCAGCCACATGAGATAATCTACAAGCCATCTCAGACCTTATCCAGCATATACATGGGTATCAGTAAGGAATGAAGAAATTAGCTGATCCTCATTCTTGCTGAGTGTCTCTCTGGGAGCCATCTCTTGTGGCTCTTGGTCACCCAAAGGTCTTTGAAGCTAAAACACCCTGTAGTCCCAGCTGGCAACATCATGCCCGGAACTGATGTGAGATCGTCAGCTCTGAGCCATGGGTTGGAGCTTCTCCCTCTCGCTAAGGATTGAGCATGTGTCTTCTAAAAGATATTGGCTTTGGATGAACAGACCTGGGTCCTCATCCTGTCCCTTGTACCTGCAGCTATAGGAGGGAGGACAGTGCCTCTGTCTCTCTGGGTTGTCCTTCTTCCCATGGGTACAAAGGTGTCTCAGCAGCTGTCCCCTCTAATGCTGGTCTAGAGAGCGGTAGCTGGTTCCCTCCACCCTTAGGCATGCAAAACCAGCCACACCCTATTGGCCTTGAGGGGAGGAGGAAGTTGCAAAAAATGAGAATCAAAAATCATCAAGCAGCTGGACGAGCTGATTTCAGTGATTCTGAGAACCTGGAACTTGGATTCTCAAGTTTCCAAGACAGGGAAGCTCAGTCAGCAAAATATTCTCTATTCCCGGGTGAAGTGGTGGATTTCAAAGACCTTGCATCCAGTCTTGGGTCTGTGAATGACTAGTGTGGACAGATTTCTTTTTCCTTAGTATATCGATTATCTATCACAGCATAACAAACCACCCCAAAGCTTACTAGTTGCAAGCAAAAATGATTTTCTGTTTCTCATCCATGTTTATGGACTATATTTAGATGGTGGCTGGGCTCAGTTGGGCAGCTGGGAGGTCTGGACCTCTTTCTCTTCACAAGGACTTTCCTCCTCCATAACGTTAGAGCAGGCTGGATTGCCTCACAGGGTGGTGGTGGCAGCATGCAATGCCCTGGTGTGAAAATGCTAACCACAGCTCTGCTGACTTTGCTGATGCTCCATTGGCTGAAGCACATCACGTGTTCAAGCTCAAAGTTGGTATGGGAGGGGCTTGCCCAAGAATGTGTGTATTAGTAGGTGTGAGATTAGTATACAGTCTATCCTTTCCCCTTGGCCTCAGTCTTTTGGTCAGTGGGATAGGAATGCGTTGCTTCGAGAACCAGCCTGGGAGTCAAGAGACATACTTTTTATGTCCAGTCTATTTCTAAGTATGTGTGTGATTACAGGCTCCATTTTCTTCAAGAGTAAAGGGAAAGTCTTGGACCAAATGATCCAAGGGCTCACCAATGAACACATACACACACTCCCTTTTCCATCTTCCATACAATGTAGAAATCAAATGTGCTTGGAACTATCTTGAAAGTGGTAGAGAGCTATACAAATGTAATTTGTTATTACAGATACTATTTGTAGAGAATTTGGTAAATGTATTTTTAAAAATAGCATGATGAGATTATAAACCTATCTATGAAAATACAGCAGAATTAAAAGAAGCACCTTATTCAGAGTCCCATTTCTCTTCTGGTGTTATAAGTTCACTCTATGGAAGTTTGGCCAGTCAAGGCATGTTTGTATGAAGTTAAATTTAATATGGGAGAACTAAAAGGTCAAATCCACCTTTGGGCTGGAGCCTTTGTTCAAAATGGAGGTGCTTAGCTAATTCAAGTTTTCGTTTATTCTAGCCATTTAACAGGCTGCTCTGACACAGCATTATAATTCAGCCTTTTTTTCTTGTCTTCCTCGTGTTTTGTTTATTTGCTTGGTTCGTGGTGTTGTGTTTGGTTCTATGTGTGTGTGCATGCATGTGTGTTAGGGCAGCTCCAGCATCACTCAGTGTTCCAAGCTTGTAGATGTCCCTAAGGGGACCAGGGCATCCGTGTACCTTTCACTTCTCATATGGCAGGCAAAGACTGAGTGATTTCCTTTCTTATTAACACTTGGCACTTGTATGTTATCCTGGAAAGGGGAAAAGGCTGGTAGAATTTGGGACCAGTGGTATCTGGGAGTCAGTAGGGTAGAGTAGGTTTGCTGAAGCAGAGGAACACATAACAAAAGGCCAGTGTGGTGGAAAAGAAGGAGATGGTGGCACTGTGACTTGTTCAGTTCAGTTCAGTTGCTAAGTCGTGTCCGATTCTTTGTGACCCCATGGACTGCAGCATGCTAGGCTTCTCTGTTCATCAGCAACTCCTGGAGCTTGCTCAAACTCATGTCCATCGAGTTGGGGATGCCATCCAACCATCTCCTCTTCTGTTGTCCCCTTCTTCTCCTGCCTTCAATCTTTCCTAGCATCAAGGTCTTTTCTAATGAGTCAGCTCTTCACATCAGGTGGCCGAAGTATTGGAGCTCCAGCATCAGTCCTTCCAATGAATATTCAGGATTGATTCTCTTTAGGACTGATGGTTTGATCTCCTTGCAATCCAAGGGACTCTCAAAAATCTTCTCCAACACTACAACTCAAAAGCATCAATTCTTCAGTGCTCAGCTTTCTTTATAGTCCGACTCTTACATCCATACATGACTACTGGAAAAACGATTGCTTTGACTAGATGGACGTTTATCAGCAAAGTAATGTCTCTGTTTTTTCATATGCTGTCTAGGTTGGTCATAGCTTTTCTTCCAAGGAGCAAGCATCTTTTAATTTCATGGCTGCAGTCACCATCTGAAGTGATTTTGGAGCCCAAGAAAATAAAATCTCTCACTGTTTCTGTTGTTTCTCCGTCTATTTGCCATGAAGTGATGGGACCGGATGCCATGCTCTTCATTTTTTTGAATGTTGAATTTTAAGCCAAGTTTTCCAACTGTGGCTTGTACTATCTGAAAGAACTTGCCTACCTGGTATTTTAGTTCTTGGGTTTCTGCATCTCACTTAGAGAATGCCAGCACAGTGTAGAATGCTGACCTAAGAAAATGGAATGAAAAGAATGCCTGCCAAAAAAAAAAAAAAGAAAAGAATGCCTACCAAATCTGAACAATCACATGCAATACACCTATTCATTTTAAAACATGATTAGATAATGAAAATTGTACATGATCATCATCAACAAAAACAATTACAGTAAACCAGAATGCATTTATTGTTTAAATTGCGAAAGTTTATATTTAGATATTACTTTTGGTGGCATCAACATTTACACCGCTGGCAAATTCACCTTTGCTGTCATGAGTTGCAAGGCCGTCATTTCTAATGGTTTTTAATAATGTGCACAGTTTATGCAATAACACATCTCCCTGATCCACTGTGCTCTTCCCCATTCTCCTTGGTTGCACCGTCATATGCTTTTATACATACTGTCCCCACTGCCTAGAATATCTTTATCCCTTCTCCATTTTTTTTCATTCTTCAAGGTTTATTTAAAACCCAACTCTTCAGCGATGCCACCCCTAACTCCCTGTGGTGTTGCCTTCTCCTCTGCAGCCACATTGCCTCCTTCTCATCTGAGAACATTTGCATATTTGCACCCGTGACCTTGGTGATACACTTTGAGAATGAGTGTCTCTCTCCCTGTAACTCCTTGACCATAAAGAGGCCTTGCCTTAGTTCCTTTTGTAAAGTCCTGTTACGCTACACCTGGGTTTCCCTGGTGTCTCAGTGTAAAGAATCTGCCTGCAATGCAAGAGACATGGGTTTGATCGCTGGGTCAGGAAGATCCTCTGGAGAAGGAAATGGCAACCCACTCCAGTTTTCTTGCCTGAGAAATCCTATGGACAGAGGAGCCTGGTGGGCTACTGTCCACGGGGTCGCAAATAGTTGGATGCGACAGCACACACACACACACACACACACACACACACACACACAGAATCCACCACCTTCCTAATCACTCCCAGAGTCCCCACCTCCTAACACCATCGCCTTTGAGATTGGGTTTCTAACATATGAATTTGGGGACGGGGCACATTCAGATCAAAGCATGCCTCAGTCTATAGGCACAAACTACCAGACTGGTGAAGGGACTAATGGAAGGTCACAGGTTCCCTTCAAGTCACTATTTAAACTTTTGACTTTGTTAAACAAGCCTCTGTAGGAAAATTGGAGAACTGGCTTTTCATTGTAGACTTTATGGTAACCAAAGAACAATTGGGGCACTTCCTCTCTTTTTAAAAAAATCCTTAGTCATAAATCAGTGACTTGTGAGTGGAATTTGATGTGTAGTTTTCTTTTTTTCTTGTTTTCTTTAATCTTGAGTTTTATGCTTTTTAGAAGGCATCTGCTTTGTGGTTGGCTGTAGTTTCCATGCTTCTCTGTTGCTCCAGACCAGCACTGTCCCGTAGAAATATGATATGAATCACAAACTGAATCCCATACATCATGTAAAGTTTTCTAGCATCCACATTAAAAACATTAGAAAGAAGCCAGAGAAATTCATCATTTCTTTAACCGATATATCCAAAATACTTTCATTAAATTAATATAAAACTTAACGAGCTATTTACTTATTTTCTTCCTCTATGCTTTTGAAAAACATTGTATTTTCTACTTATAGCACGTGTCCTTTTGAACGAGCCACATACAAGGTGTTCAGTTGCCACCTGTGTCCAGTGGCTGTAGAACTGGACAGTCCAGTTTCTAGATCCTCCTCACTGAACTCATATTTACTGCTCTTAGTGCCTTCTAGAGGCATTTGAACCTGAAACCCCTGGATGAGAGGTTCATACGAGGGTCTTTCTGCTGTGACATCCTGTCATTCTATGGTCAGGGTGAATTTCTGAGTTAAATTAGTCCAGAACTCCCAAAGTTGTTTCACCAAATTAGAACTTAGCAGCAGCTAGTGTTGAAATGGGATCCAGAAAACGACTCTCATATTTGCAGGGTTAGAGTTTTTGGCCCCAGAGCTGAGTGGGCTTGTCACTAGTTCCTCCTTTGTTCTGACCCAGGCATGATGGTCTGTTACGCAGCAGGCAGCCCCCCTCCCCGAGCTGAGCAGCATGGAGACCCAGCAGCTCACCCCTCATATCAGTGCCTGCAGAGGCCCCTGCCTTCACAGCAACAAGCTTCCTTCTTGTGCGTCTTCTCTGGATCTGTCATTTCAGACTCTCTCAACCCTTTGCTGCAGTCAACTGGGCAGGGAAGGGTTAAGTGGGAGCTTCTGAAGTCCACTGAGGCCTTCTCCCTGCCCCTCCTGCCAGTGGCTCCCAACTAAGATGGCAAAGAGTATGTTTTTTAAACCAGCGCACAGAACTGTTATTTCCTGTAAGTTCTGTGCACCTGCTCCAGAAATTGGCTGCAAAGAGAACCTCATTTAAGCTGCCCAAGCAGGAGAAGGCTGTGAGTCAGAAGACATCTTGCCAAAGGAAGCTGGAGATCCGTCCCTGGAAGTTTATCTCTTGGTAGTGACACCCTGTTTTCAAGCTCATCCGTTCAAGTGAAAAACAGTATGCTTTTCCTCCCTCCATACCAAGAACACTTCGTGATGAATGATGATTTTTTTCTTCTTCTTCTAACCAGCAGGGAGACTTTGTAAAGATGATCACTATTGAAAAAGTCAAAGGTTTTTGTTCAAGCCTGGTACTTGTAAAATATCTTTAGAAGGAACAGTTCTAGATAGCTAAATTACTTCCCCATGAAGACAGTGCAACCTGTAAGAACACTTGTGATCTGGATTCAAACACTGTTATACATGATTAGGGGCTTCCCTGATAGCTCAGCCGGTAAAGAATCTGCCTGCAATGCAGGAGACCTAGGTTCAATTCCTGGGTTGGGAACAACCCCTGGAGAAGGGACTGGCTACCCACTCCAGTATTCTTGCCTGGAAAATCCCATGGAGAGAGGAGCCTAACGGACTACAGTCCATGGGGTTGCAAAGAGTCAGACACGACTGAGTGACTGACACTTTCACTTTTACATTCATGATTAGATGACCATAAGGCCATGCTTTTCAAGCTTACATCTATGTAGAAATCACAGGAGGATCATGTTAAAATGAATGCAGATGTGGATTCAGAAGGTTTGGGATGGGGCCTGAGATTGAGCATTTTTAAACCAGCTCTCACGTGAGACCCAAGTTTCAAGGATATAAGGACTTTGTCTGGACCTTGGATGAACCAACGGTCACAGTTCAAAAGAAAAGAACCCGATTTGTGGCTGTCAGCTTTGTTGGGAGAGAGACCAGAGTAGAGCTGACTTACGAAGCTATGACTTTAATGTTTGTATGCTGAACTGCTAAGATGTAGTCAGATAGCAGGAAGTGGGGGAGTTTAGAGAAGGGAGCAAGGGAGCTATACTGAACAGCTTCCTGTTCCCTGATTCTTTATTAGGAGCCCACTATTTTGTTTGCTGGTGATGATGACCAGGAAAATACTTAGTTGAACCAAGTTCTATCCCAGTTGGGCAAGATGGAGATCTTGTAGACGTTAATGAATTTTTTCTAAATCCTAAAATTGTTGTTATAGGTAAGAACATATAGATTAAAATAACATGTGAGAAGATTGTGTGTGTGTGTGTGTGTGTGTTTGTATGTACCTACCCTGTGACAAATGTTTTTGCTAGTATGCAAATGAGAAAATATTGTGTTTGGAATGAATTCTACATTGTGCTTTGGGACCACAAGTTCAGCTTGGGGCAGGGCAGGGGGTTAGTAAAGAGAAAAGGGTGGGAAGGCAGGATGGAGCTATCATTCCTGGGCAGTTCATAGTGTATTACTTTAATTTTGGTTAAAGGCTGATCTGAGAGCTGGGTTATCAAAGTATAGGAGACTGCAGTTGCAATTTGCTGGTTAGTCTCTGTTCTTTTAATGCTTTCCTGAAGTGCCATTTTGTCTCAGTAAAATGCTCCCTAAAAATACTCAAATATTTTTAGTTGGAGAGTACAAATCAGATTGAGCTGCACATTTCCCTGGTGAGCAAAAGGGATGAGTTTGTGTTCATTAACTCGAGGCCATCTGGTGCAGACACGCAGCAGTCTGTGAATCAAACGTGCATCAAACTCCAGGGATCAGAACCCGCACCAGACCCAGTGTTTTGGAGAGTCAACAACCAGGGGGAGAAGAGGGGCTCGACTCTCTTTTTCTTTCACTTTAAAAATCAGCTCCGCCTTGCAGAATATCAGAGCCACCTCTTCATTGCCCATCTGAGCTGTCTTTGGGGGGTGCTTCCGCAGTTGAAGTCGTTATGGTCCCCACCTCCCTTTGCGTGGGTGGAGGAGAGCAGGAGCCTTAGCTTCCCTCCCTCCACGTTGGGCCAGAACCGGGGCCTGCGCGTGCGCACACAGGCACATTGCCTCTCACCATGAGACAAAGAATGCGGAAGTACAGCAGTACTCAAGGTAGTTTGCAAATAGCCCATTCCTGGAGGAGAGAGCCTGTGCTTCTCCTACCCTTGTTGATAGCTTTGTTTAGGCGTACTCACCAAAATATCAATAAAGGAAAGAAATCGCTTCGCTGATTTGTTACTGATGCCACCAGACCGCTGAATGGAGTGTTTGGAGAACCCTTTCCTCCCACCTGTGTTTCCCAGTATTGGAAGGGTCGGTGTATTAAAACGAATGGTCAGTGTCTTCTGCAGAACCGCATGGATGACTTTCCCATGATCAGAGACAGTCTTCTAGGTAACGTCTGTTCTTTAATGCTTTCCTAAGGACCACCTTTCCAACTCTGCAGCTCTCTTTAAGACTCAGAGGGGCTGCCCTCTACTGAAGATCTGACTAGTGACTATTCCTCTCTAGGTCTCTGTATCTGCCAGAACCCTTCTGCGTTCTAAGATGCCAAGCAGGTGGCAGTTCCATTTGGAAAAATTTTTGAGTGCCACGCAGGACAGTAATAAAAGATAAATAAGCAGCTATCTTCCCATGTCTTGTGACATGTCTTAGCAAACTGCATTTCAAAAATCATAAAGGAAAATGATGAGACAAAGGACTTTAAAGACGGATGCAAACAACTTTATTATTAATGGAAAGCAGGAAACCTATGTCTAAGAAAATTTCCCTAAATGCTATAAGGAATGTTAAAACTAGTTTTTTCTATTTTTAAATGGGTTAACTTTCAGAAGTGTGTATTATTCAGTGTGGTGCATTGCAATACTTCTTATTACAGTCTTACCAGCCCCAAGTTTTATCATTGTTTCTAATGTTTGCTGATATGGGAAGCATAAAACAGCATTTTATTTTGTTTTGCATATTTTTGGTTAGCACTAGAGTTTAAAATTATTGTTGTTGTTTTTTTTAAAGAACCCTGAATAGGGATTTTTTTGTACTTTGGAAAGCTAATCTTCTAAGTTGCAGAGAAGAGCTAGCTCAAGGTCCTGTTAAGACATGAGTTCTAATGTGTTTGCTTTGGACTCGATCTCGAAGTTGGTGGAATCCACGCTGTTTGCACGATTCAAGTTAGAGCACAAATTTGAGGACGCACAAGTGAGAATGAGTGAGAGAATCAGACAAGTTTCTAAGTTTTCTAGAGGAAGAAAATTTTGTTTTAATTGTTGATTACACACTGATGTATGTTTATTGTGGAAAACACAAAGAGAATAAAAATTACCTTTAATAATTATATTTTTAAACATTTTAGTATGTATGTTCTGTTCCTTTCTCTGTGGGAATGAGTACTTTAAATGATTGAATCTTAGTATACATTCTGTTTTGTTATACGTTGTTTTCACTGATCAATGTTTCATGAGTATCTTTTCATATCATTTCATGTTATTTTCCTGTATTATTTTTTGACTACATAGTTTGCACTGAATGGATATACCACAATTAATTTAAACAATCCAGTATGTTGGACATTTCACAATTGTAAACACTGCCGTGGTGTGCATACTTGTAGTGAAATCCTTTCATGCATCCATGATTATTTAACTGGGACAAGTTCCTAGAAGAAGGATTGCTGCATATATGGGCATGCACACTTTTATAGCTTTTGATGTGTGTATGCCCACAACACCATGTCCTTTCTATACTTTGGTGTTGTTACAGAAAGAAGTATTCATGACATTTTAAAATTATTTTTTAATTGAAGGATAATTGATTTATAATGTTGTGTTGGTTTCTGCCATGCAACCACTCGAATCAGTCATAACTACATATATATTCCCTCCCACTTGAGCCTGCCTCCTGCCCTCCCCCCATCCTCTAGGTCATCACAGAGCACCAGGCTGGGCTCCTTGTGTTATATAGCAACTTCCCACTAGCTGTCTATCCATGGCATTTGTTGAAGGTGGTAAGGAAGACTTTATTCAAGGGGGCCATGGTGGAGATATAGGGACCACTGCAATGGGGTCTTGCAGTGGGGCAGAGATTGGGCTCAATTCCAAACACAGCATGAGCAAATGGGAATTTATAGTCAGGGAACAAGGTGGGGGTCAGTGCATGGAAAATTACTGAGAGGAAACATCAGGGGTGAATGGGGGGTTCTGCCTAAACCAAGCTATCAAGATTCTTGCTGAAGGCAGGACAGATGCTCAAGCATCACCTGTGGGATGGGGGGTAATGAGGAACCTGATCAGATGTCAAGGGTGATCATATAGTGGGGTTGGGAGGGTCTGTTCAACTGATTTAGCAGGATTCTTTCTCTTAATAAAATTGGATGATGCAGAGATGAACACAGATATCCAAGAGTCAGGTCTGGTTAGAAAAGTGTTCAGGGGAGTCTGAGTAGAGTCTGGTCAATGAGAGAGTCTGTGTCCACATTTAGCATGCTGTTTGGTAATACACTTCTTGTTTATTGCTCTTCCTGTAAATCTTGATTAGTGGTAGGGCAGGGCTGTGTGTACCTGTAGCACCAAGAGACCCTTCCGGCCCCCAGCACCACCTCCGCCCACCCAGCATCATTCCTGGCATGGAGGTAATGTCAACTTGCATGGAAGCACCGAGTATCAGTGCACATTTAAAAAGAGGCAATGGCTAAGGATGGGTAGAGATGGAGGGGTGAGAAAGTCATTGACAGAGGCTCCTGGGTCTAGTTCAAGCCTTATCAGATAAATGTGGGGTCTGCCAAACCTGCCATCCATTCTTTGATGCTCAGTTTCCTGACAAAAGTAAATGAGGTAATTTTTAAAAGATGATCTGTCCGATGGCATTTTCAGATCTGCAAATTTATGAGTCTTTGACCGTGAGTCATGTGTGAGGGCTGGAAAAAAGCTGACAGGAGTGGGGTGAGGAAGATACTGCAGTGAAGCTGGGGAGGTTTACTTACTGGATGAAGTCCTTCAGAGCATAAGTGACAGCAGAAGAGCCTGAGCTGCAGCAGGACAGTCATACCCTGGGCTCTCAGGGTAGCTTGGAAAGAGGCAACATCTGAAAGGTGACTAACTAGAGGCCACCTTCAGACTCCTGACGGGCTTCTTCAGGACATAGATGATTGGTGTTCCTGGGGAAGGACTTCAGAAGCAGGTAATAGAGGTCCAGCCAGGCAGATGGCCTGCATCAGGGAGACCAAACAGTCACAGAAACCCAATTTCTTTCTTTTTAATATTTATTTATGTATTTATTTGGCTGTGCCGGGTCTTCATTGCAGCATGTGGATACTATTTCCCTGACCAGGGATCGAACCTGGGCCCTGTGCATTGGCCCTGTGCATGGGCCCTCTACAAACCGTAGAGTCTTAGCCACTGGACCACCAGGGAAGTCCCAGGAAACCAATTTCTTAGAGATTTGGAGATGATAAAGTCTGTCCTTTTCCCACTGGAACTGGGTTTGTGGCAACAGAAAATCTTATAAGCCAGGCTAGAACTGGGTTTTGAAAAAAGGCTTGTACACAATGGTCAGGGTGGGTCCAGCAGCCTAGTCTGCCAAGCTGTTGACCAGAAGCTCCTTACCTTATCTGAGGAGCTAAAAGATTAAGTGGTCCCAGTTGTGAAAGTTGAGTGGCTACAGCCGTGAAATCTGGACATTCCCTACTGTTAACTCTTTAGTTGGCAACCTGATCGCTTGTTTGTTTTTTTTTCCCATAAAGAGTTTAAAGCATTCTGAACATTCTTTAAAACTGATCGCTGTTGGAATTTTTAAAAATTTGTTTTCACCTTCATGTTGTGAAATAAAACAGATATAGGAAGCAATACTAAACAAATCCATAGCTTAGTGAATTTTTATAAAGCAAACACATTTGTTCCTATAACACTTTGCCAGCCACCCTGGAAGCTCCTCCATTGTCCATTACAATCATAGTCCTCTCCACCCTTCTCAACTTTTATGCTAATCACTCTCCTGCATTCATCTGTAGATTTGTCACCTTAGTGTGGCTTCCCCACTATTTATTTTACTGTATATATATATATATATATATCTTTTATTGAAATATAGTTGATATACAATATTATATAATTTTAAAGTGTATAGTATAGTGATTCACAATTTTAAAGGTTATATTCCCTTTATAGTTTTATAAAATATATAAAGTATATAAATATATTATAAAATATATAAATATAATATTACATATAAAATTATATATATATTCCCTCTGTTGTGCAGTCTAATATATCCTTGTAACTTATTTTATATACAATAGTTTATACCTTTTAATCCTCTACTCCTATATCATCCCTCCCCCATTCCTCTACCTACTGGTGACCACTAGTTTGTTCTCTATATCTGTGAGTGTCTTTCTTTTTCGTTACATTCACTAGTTTGTTGTACGTTTTAGATTCCACATATAAGTGATGTCATGCAGTATTTGTCTTTATCTGTCTGACTTATTTCATGTCATAATACCCTCCAGGCCCATTCACATTGTTGCAAATGACAAAATTTCATTCTTTCTTATGATTGAATTCCTTGGTATGTATGTATGTGTTTAAGCCTGGCATGCTGCAGTCCATGGGGTCACAAAGAGTTAGGCACAACTGAGCGACTGAACAACAAATATACATGTATATGTACATGTATAATATACCCACACATATAACACATCTTCTTCATCTGTTCATCTGTTGATGGACAGTTAGGTCACTTCCACTTCTTGGCTATTGTAAATAATGCTGCTGTGAATGTTGAGTGCACATATCTTTTCAAATTAGTGTTTCTGTTTTTTTCAGATATACACCCAGCTGAGTCACATGGTAGTCTTATTTTTAGTGTTTTGAGAAACCTCCACACTGTTTTCCTCATTTCACTCTGCTCTTTTTTAGGTATGCCTGTTTAAAAAGAAAAAATTGTATTTGAAATTTCTCATAAAAGCTGCAATATCCTATCCATCCCTTTCTTTCCTTACACTTTTTCTGTGGAAGGACTCAGGCATTTTAAATCTCTAGAGTTACACAAGCTTCTATATTTGTGGTGCAGTTCAATGTGTCCTTCTGTCTTTTGTGTTTCCTGCACCCTAGCAGCTGCTTCTAGAGACTCGACCAGACTCAGTTTCAACCTCTTTAGCACAGTGATGATGTTTTTCATCAGGAAGCATGTAACGTGTGGTTTTTACTTTTTACATGTTAGCACTCAGTGATGCTTAATGTCTAGATCCACCACTTCACTTAAGGCTGAAAAATGGTGTAATTCTCACTCTATAATTTTGTTTTCATTTACTGGCTGTGATAATTTTTTAATGCTTCCAAATGGAGAAGCTTCCTTTTTCCTATCGCTTGTTCACCCAATGGTACAGTTCTTACAGGAAAGGCAGGATAAATATCCAGTTCGTTTATATATCCAGTTTTCAAGATAACACATTGGCTTCCTGTCATGCTTAAAATGGGACTTCCCAGGTGCCTCAGTGGGTAGAGAATCCACTGGCAACACAGGAGATTCAGGTTTGATCCGTGGGTTGGGAACATCCCCTAGAGAAGGAAATGACAACTCACTGCAGTATCTTACTTGGAGAATCCTATAGACAAGGGAGCCTGGTGGGCTATAGTCCATAGGGTTGCAAAGGGTTAGACATGACTGAAGCAACTGAGCATGCACACATGCACACATCCTTGAAATGTAACCAATTAGTTCTTTTAAAATACTATTATGAACTTATGGATTTACACATATTTAATTGATTTCAATCCATTGCCATTTGGAGCTTCTTCAGTTGGCTCCTGGGTCCCCTTTGATGTGACCTCAGGAAATTTATGATCTTTCTAACAAAGTTTCTGATCTTTCTAACTATCTAATATATGAATATGCTCCAGACTCATGTTGTATATCTCCTGCCTCAGGCTTGGAATCAACCATTTCTGCAAGAAGCCTGGTTTCTGTTAATAGGAAAAGGTATTTCAAGACCACAATCTGGATACTCTGTATGCTCATTCCTAACTGGGCTGGTCCTTCTTTCTAGCTTTTCAGCAGACATAGCATACAGATGTGTAATATGAGTGAGATCAAATATTCTATAAGTTCAAACCATTTCAGATTCAGATTCAAAACTATAGAGGTTTTACTTAACTTTTATATTGCATTTGTATCTCCTTTATTTGAAACCAAGAGTCCTGGTTCTTAAAAACACAGAACTAGAATTAGAATATCTCATAATTATTATAAAAGTCTCATAATAATAAAATAACAATACTACCACCATCAACTATGATTACTGAAAATAGCTAAATTTGTAAATTTATCTCTTCCATCCCCCCAATTTTTCTAGTTATATTTGTATTATTAATCATATAGTCAATATATACTACAGTCTATTCCTTTTAACCCTCATTTAGCTTTAGTTCTATAAGTAGATATATATTTAACATTCACTGTCCTTATGTTGATGCCAATTTAGTCATTTTGTTTATCTGAAGCTAATTCTTTAGTAGATTCCTTAGTCAATGTTCATTTCACGGAAACAATATTCACTGAATTCATGAGTGTTAATAACAGTTTGTACTCTTCCTGCATGAAGTCAGTTTTGCTGGGTATAAAATCCTTTACCAACTTTTTTCTTTAAATATCATAAATATAGGTATTAAAAATAAAAGAAAATAGTCTAGTTTCTTCTTGCACAAATATTGTTATCAAAAATCATGTGATAGTCTAATTTTATTTCCCTTATTGTAAAGATATTTTTCTTTATCTTTAAAGTCCTATAATTTTATCATGTTATGTCTTGATGTTGATAGTTCTGGGTTGAGAGTTTCAAGTATGAGGTGAGCTCTTTCAATGTGTATTTTCAAATCTTTTTTTAAAAAGATTCAGGAAAATTGTCTTGAATCATACATTTTAATATTTTTTTTTATTCCCTTGCCTTGGGATTCTAATCTAAAGGTGCTTTTGGTAACTCATCCTATTTCCAAACACGCTTGTGTTCATTGGGACAGCAGGAACACAGGGTCTGTCTGGTGCTAGAGGAGTTCATCATCTAGTGGGAGGGCAGTGTCTCTTTACTGCCTGTTACATGGAGATAATGAGTTGCAAATGTTGAATTGGCTTTTGGAGTTCACAGCCTGCCACTTTGAACCACGACCAGGATGGGAAGCAGTTGGGCAAGCTTGTGACTCCCAGTTCCTTTGTCTGTTAAAGCAATTTGTAACTTATCTGCTTCTTTGCTTAGGCCCCTAATTAAAGCTATTTTCAACCCAATAAACATCCTCGTCCCCTATCCAGCCGGTAGAGTTGGCTAGCTCCACTGTGGCCTCTGCCTTCATCCTCTTAGGCTCTGTGGTTCAGAGTTAAGTTCCTATACCTTTAGCAGGGCCACTCTCTGAAATGCAAGGAGAAGAGTTTTGTTTCTTGGAGACATAATTACAGAGACAGTGCAGCCTTCTCGGAGATAATAGGCCTTTTGAAATGCAGCGTGCTGGGGGAAGATCCAGCCCAGGTCAGTGACTGCCTTAGCATTATTAATAATGCTGCGTTTCTGTTTGGCTGAAAGGTTCTGGGGTTGGTATCTAAAGTTCATTAACCTTTTGTCTGAGGGACTTGTACTTGGGACTTGTGGTTCTATGTCTTTTCTTACAGCTTTTCAAGCTGTAACTACAGTTTGGTGGTTGTGGCTATGGGCACAACTGTGAAATAGCTAACTTCGCCTTTGAATCATCCATTACTTTTAAGAACATTATGTTCTAGATATTGGGGGCACATAAGCCTATTTTTGCATTTGGTTAGGATTCTTAGAAGACTGGAAGCTCTGAATGCAAATAAAACTGCTGCTTAGAGACACATTTAAGGACTTATATTTTTTTCTGTCTTCTCAGGAGTCTGCCTGTCTTTGTCCAAAGTTACATGTGAAATATTTTTATTTGTCACTTAGTTTAAATGTACAATGTACATTGGATGCCATTTACCTAAAGTAACTCTTAAGAAAATCACTTTGTGAAGTAAATACAACTTTGGTAATGTGAAAAAAGTCTCCCTATTTTATCTGTCTTAAACTTACAACTTGTTAATATCACATTGTCATCTATCAAGGCAAAGCTGTGTTTTATTCTTTTTTTCCCCTTCCCATTGCCTCCCTGGGAAGGGAAGTTTATTCCCTGGGAAGGGAAGTAGTTTCCTTCATGTGAGATAGATGATTTCTCTTTCTCTCACTTCCTATGTCATTGTTTCACTGCTCTCAAATCTTTTGTTTATGAAGAAACAAGGAAAAATCTTGGACTTGGAGTGAGAGAGCCTAGCATTCCCATCCAGCTTTGTCCTAACCAGCTATGAGATTTCAACGAGCTAGTTAACCTCTTTGAGTCTTAGTTTATTCACCAATAAAATGGGTATAAAAATCCCTTCATCACTTTATTGCTGCAGGATTAATTGTAATAATATATGTAAAGCATTTAGTACCAGGGACAATGTAGATCCCCCCCCCCAAATCATCATCCTTATTTGGGAACTCTTTGGCATCATCTACTCAAAGGACATGAGTTAGCAAATTTCAGGAGATAGTGAAGGACTGGGAAGCCTGGTGTACTGCAGTCAATGGGGTCATAACGAGTTGGACAAAACTTAGTGACTGAACAACAGCAACCTGCCAATGAAAATGTTACCACTTGCCTATGAAAAATAGTTAGTGATATCTGTTCTCACTCCCCCTGACCCCCTTGGGTGGGGCTTCACCCCTGTTTTCCTTCTGTGCTGTTGAGGATGTATTGCTCCATACAAATACATCTACAGCCAGTAAAACAAATCAGAGATACCCATTCACAGTGATCCATAAGCAAAGAAACCCAAACTGAGCCCATGGGTATGGATCTTGAACAATGTGGGAGATGGGATATGAGGGAATGGGTCACCCTGCCATTTCTTGGCTCCATACCCACTTCTGAGTTTTTCGTGCCTCAACTATTCTCTCTGCATACACGTGGTGGGCTCTTTTTATAGACGTGACTCCTAGCCAAGTAGTCCCCATAGACTCAGAGAAGCCCCCTCTCTCCCTTGTCCCCTCATTGTGTTCCAAGGGGAGAGTGGTCTCCGATGGGGGCCCTTTTGCAAAACGTTGCTTCAGAGGCTGGAAAATCAGACTCCTGTGTGCCAGTCCTGATTTCCCTCCCGGCCTCCCCGCCCTTCTCTTCCCCTCCTGTTCAGTTCCCTCCACCAAGCTAAGCTGTCCCTGATCCACCCCACCCTCCTGACCCCCAGTTCTTTTGTTCATCCATCCCTGCCACTGCCCCCTCCCCCCACCCCAGGATAGTCAGCCTCACTGCTGCTTAAATGTCATTTTTGAAACAACAGAAGGACATGCTGATTTTTGCGGCATCTCAGGGAAAAAAAAATTTTTTTTTTTTGATCCATTTGGTGTTGAGAGAACTCACAAGAAATGTATTCAGGGACCCTCGCCAGCCTCTCTCACTGGTGCGGTTCACATTTGGTGGCTGGTGATACAACACGCACAGCATTTTCCCCCCAGAAATGTCCATGCTCTTCTCATCCGCACCCTGCTTCCTTTAGATTTCTTTGTCTCTCGGCTAATTCTGTACTTGAAGCACTGCAGGTCCCGATTTATTTTCAAGCCAGGGATCTATTCTGATCCCTTCTCGGGGGTTTGAACCAGGTTCTTGGGAAACCTGGGAACACGGTCGATCCTGGCTTACATCTCTGGAGGGGAAGGCATGAGACACTTCACCACTACCACCCCCCGCCCTGCCCCTTGACCCATGGGGCCAATGCATGAGAGGAATCCGTCAGGCTCCTGTGTCAGGTCCTCTCTTCCAGAAGGGAACAGTGCCTCTCTGCGGGAGACTGTAAACTTGAGTTCCCGTTGTCCTTTATCTGTCTGTCCTCCAGGACCCGCCATGCTCCATCCATGACGATGTATACTCACACCTTATTATTCCCATTAGATGGAAAGTTCTTGAGGACAGGATCCATGTCTGACTCATCTTCTTGTCCTTCAGCCATGGAATGGGGCCTTGAAGGTGGCCCCATGGCTGCTGACAGCAAGAACTCACACCCCACCCTGCTCAGCGTCCTCCTGTGTGAGGAGGACATGGGGTGCAGGGCTCACCTTCCGTAGGCTTCTTCACTGCCACTCGCTGCTGGAGAAAGGACTCACCCTGGCTCGGAGCATCATTTTAAAACCCAGAGACTCTCTGCTCATTACTAAAGGTCCAGATGAGCAATTAAGTTATGAATTGGCATTTTAATGAGCTGATGTTCTGGCCCCAAACACCTAATTACAATACAGTGACTAGATTATCCCCGCCCGTCTGAGTTTCTCACAGTCACTCAGACCACCTTGCTCTGGGTTTAGTGGTTGTCATCCACAGACATCCAAAGTGGGAGGTTTGCTGTGTCTCAGGATCATCAAAGCCAGCCAGCCCCTCAAGCCTTGCCTTAGCCAGAGGACCCTCGTACAAGAGTGGTTTGTTAATCTTAAAGTCTTACCTGGCACGTCTCCATCCCAACCCCTTTCCTGGGCCTCCTGTCCACTTGGGGTGACCTGGAGAGAACTGCAGGTCACCTAACAGGTGCTCCCCTACTTGCCTTCTAGCCACGATATGAATTCGGAGGAAATCAGAGAAAGTTCCATTTTCACACCACACACACACACACACACACACGCACAAACACACCCCAAAAATTCTTGTCCTAATGACTTGTTTGGACATTTTACTTGACGAGTATAAGTTTGAAGTTTGCAGCCTGAGCAACCTTCTTTAAAAGGACCCTGTGTCTTCCCTGGCTTTAAATAGACCTTCCTGATGGCTAAATCTGGGCAGAGTCCAGACGCTCTGCTGACCGGCACACCACATGTCACACACTACCTAGAATCTAATCGAGCGAGTAGTAAACACTGCCTCCCTCCGACTCTGTTTGGGGACATTCCCCGGATGTAGAAACACCTGTGTTGTCCGTTTCATGTGTGGAGGTCTTTCCTAACTGTGAATTCCAGCCCCTCCTTCCTGAAATGTCATTAATTGTTCCTGTCTTAAAAACCGTCTTGGAGACGGGCTCCTTATGTGACATTGTTCCTGGCGTCTCTCTGTTGAAGAATATGTTTGAGCTTCTCTGTATCTGCTTTTCCCTCACCCTGGAATTCCTCATGGGGGCTAAGCTTTGCCAAACAGACAGTTATGGAGCAAAATTAGAAGATTTTCGCTGGGCCGGCTTCTAAGGGCCCGCCTGGTTTTCTAAGAAGCAACCATAAAAAGAAGAAAGAAAGAAAAAAAAGGAAAAGTAGAGACTGGAAGAAGCAAACTTTCAACTAATTACCATCTTTTTTTCCCCTCTGAGCTCAGAGTACTGTTCTTAATTTCCTGACCAGCTTGCGCCCCTCCCCCGCTCCCTCCGAGCATCTGTGGTGGTTTCAAATTGAACTGCATACCTGCTGCTCTGAATTTCCAACATACCATACCAGTTGGTTTGCCAAACAGTGAACTGCCAGCCATCTGCCATGGAAAGTCAGAATTTACATTGTTTCATCTTAAAATCACGCCTCCGGAATAGCAAGCCACTCTGTGCATCAGGTTTTAAAGTTGACAATCAGCCAGAATTAAAAACAAATACCAAATGGGCATAAAAAAAGAACATAGTGGGGAGTTGGGGTTGGGGAGGGGGTGGCTGGCATTTGACAGAGAGTTTATTTTTCAGCATTTTTACCTGATTTTCCACCAAAATAGCCATGCCATTTAATTTTATCTGCAACAGCAGGAGCTACTTATAGACTGAGAGCCTTAACTTTTTACTCGCCTGGCTCTACCCGAACGGACGAGGCTGGAGCTGTTGTCCACATCTCAGGGAGGGTGGATGTCTTTATAACCTCCACAGATGCAGAGGAGGAAGAACTGTCGTAGCCTTTTCTCAACAGGACTTCCTGGTTGCTCAGCTGACATAGCTAAGATGCATGAATGTGGACTACCTTGTACAGGGCCATACGCTAGTTAATGGTGAACCCAGGACTGCCAGACCAGTCTTCCCACCCCTGGATGTGTCCATGCAGATGTGGGAGACCCTCTACCCCTGCCTTTAGTTCCCCTTACCTGACCATAGCAACCCTTCTGGGCCTTATTCCCCTGCTGCTCCAGGACAGTTGTTTAGTTGCTAAGTTGAATCAGACTCTTTGCATCCCTATGGACTGTAGCCTGCCAGGCTCCTCTGTCCATGGAATTCTCCAGGCAAGAATACTGGATTGGGTTGCCATTCCCTTCTCCATGGGATCTTCCAGATCCAGGGGTCGAACCCAGGTCTTCTACATTGCAGGCAAATTCTGTACTGCTGAGTCACCAAGGAAACCCAGGAAAGTAGGGGTTTCTGGAGGGTCAGGAGCCCCTGGTGACCTGTGATGGCAGCCTTGTGGCAGAGCCACCATGAAATCCGGGTGACTTTCCAGAGCAGATGGGCCTGAAGGAGTTTTTTTTTCTTAAGAGAAAAACGAAAGAGGTTTCATGTTTCCTTTAGGGAAGCTGTTCCAGGCAAAGGCAGCTTGGGGAAAAGTGTGAAGTTATGAGTGGGCAGAGGAAGCAGAGGGCTCTAAATTTATACCAAAGCCACCTGCCTACAGCATGGCGCCCCAGGCCACAGGCCTGCGGGCGAGGAGGGCTTGTCCCTGAGCCTGGGCTGGGCGGGGTACTGGGCAGGGTACTGGGCAAGATCCCCGAGTCAGCCTCATGCACCCCGTGGAAATCTCCGTGGTCTGACCTTAGACATTGTAGGTCCAGGCAAGCTGCTGGCTCAGTCCGGTCCTGATGTGGGTATCAGAGGTGGGGACTGCTTTGTGTAGGTTTGCTTCTGGGCCAGCTGGTTCTCCTCCTGGAAGCCATATCTCAACCCGGACCAGACCCAAGGCCCATCTTGTGTGTTTCTCTGGCCCATGCTTGTGGCTCTGACCTACCCGCCCCGCAAGCTATCTCTGTAGCTGGAACCAGCTCTACTTCTTGTGAGGCAGGGCCATCTCCCCCATCTTTGGGGTCCCGAACAACATTGTTGTTGAGTTGCTCAGTCATGTCCAACTCTTTTGTGACCCCATGGACTGTAGCCCACCAGGCTTCTCTGTCCATGAGGATTCTCCAGGCAAAGATACTGGAGAGGGTTGCCATTTCCTTCTCCAATCCATTTCCTTCTCCAAACACCTTTGGTGAGTGGTTAAAGAATCCACCTGCAATGCAGGACACTCAGGTTCGATCCCTGGGTTGGGAAGATCCCCTGGAGCGGGGCATGACAACCCACTTCAGTGTTCTTGCCTGGGAAATCCCATGGACAGAGGAGCCATGAAGGTTACAGTCCGTAGGTCACAAAGAGTCAGACACGACTGAAGTGACTGAGCACACACAGCACACACACCATTGGTTTGTGCTCCACTCAGGCTCACTTATCGAGGGAATCAGCGCTTTGCTGGGATAATGCAGAACTTAACTGGTTGTGTTGATCACAAGACTCAGTCCCACAGTACTGAATTGGCCAGTAAGTTCCTTCAGGTTTTTCCTTAAGATGGAACAGAAAAACCCAAACCAAGTTTTTGGCTAACACAATATTTTTCCTGCGAAATCTGCTTTTGATTTACCCAAAATCTTCCAATTTTGTTGTGTTCCAATTAGCATTGTTGTTACTGAGAGTGCTCAGGGGCCAGTCACTGTTCGAGGTACCTTGCACATGTTCTTATATCTCTCATGCATGGGTGTGGGTGCCTCTTTGCGACCCCATGGATTGTAGCCCACCAGGCTCCTCTGTCCATGGGATTTTCCAGGCAGGAATACTGGAGTGGGTTGCCATTTTCTCCTCCGGGTGATCTTCCTGACCCAGAGATTGAACCTGAGTGCCCTGCATTGCAGGCAGATTCTTTTACCGCTGAGCCATCGGGGAAGCCATTCTTATCTACTTTGACTTAATTCAGTTTATTAATAATACGTTGTGAAGTCCCTGTGGTCATTATAGAGATCAGCCAACCAAGACTGATTAGGTGTCAGTTTTCCATGAGATGCCCCTCAGGCACGTGTCAGAGGCAGATTTTAACCCAGGGGCCCAAGAGCTCCTGTTAGGTGAGCCCATTGCTCAGACTCTGGCCCTGGCCAGGCCCCAGTGAGCTCCCGCACCCTGGGGCACATGTTCAATATGGGTGACAGCCAGAAGTGCCTGACACCCACTGCACACCGGAGGAGAACTAAGATGGGAGGGACCCATCTTAGTGAGGAGGGTTCAAGAAAGTGGCTCCATTTAGCATTTAGCCTGGGAAGAAAACACTGAAGTGAGAAATGTGAAGGCTGCATGCAAGATTCCCAGGACAGGCTGTCCTTGGAGGGGAAGGGTATGCTCACTTGCCCCCGGGCTTGGGAGCAATGAGGCAGATGTTAGCCCATCAGGAAGGATTCCCAGGCAAGTGAAGCTGCCCATCGGTGAAATTCCCTGCCCACAAAGGGGTGAACAGCCTGCCCGGGAAGATCAGGCAGCTGCAGAATGACCGTTTGTCAGGAAGTCGTAGAAAGGTCAGCTCATGATACGGAGCTTGGTGCAAGTCCTCCCCAAAAATGTCCGTTCCGACTCCGAAGCCCCTCAGCTCTGGGTTCTTAGTTTAGTACATAAAACAATGGTGCTCATGATGACACATTTCTAAAGCTTAAAATAGTCGTAACTCCTTTTCCCAGAATGAGTCATTTTAAGACCTCCTCTCCATTCCCCGCCTTGAGAGTCTAATCAGAAGCCTGAGTTTTTAAAAACAAGAAATATAAAAAACAAAACCTAAATGCAGCCCTGTCGGTTGATTTCCCAAAAAGGTGTTTTTCCTTTGCAAAATCGGAAGGTGAAGGAGTGACCCCTCCAGCCACTGGAGGTGTTGGTGTACAGGGGTCCTAGGGAGAAGGCTGCAGGTCCAGCTCAGCAGGGCTGGGGTGTGAGCTGGTGGGTGGGGAAGGGATTCTGATTCGGGCCAAAGCCACTAAACAGGGCCTTGCCTGCAATGGCTTCTGGGCATGAAACCTTCTAGACCAGAGCTTAAACCTCTGCCTAGCTGTCTGCACAAATGCTGTTTGCAGGACATACTGTTTTGTGATAAAAGATAAAAGAGATCTTCTCTAAAGCAGTTGTGAGGCAGTTTGTATCTGACCCCGAGTTAGAGTCGTTACTAAGGGAACCACGAAGAGAGAGAGCCTATATTTAAATGAGCCAACATCTCAAGATTCCCTTGGGCAGGAAGCATGTTTCTCCCCTAAGGAAGAACAGAACATGACTTCCTTCCATGTAGCGGAAGGACCCGTGGTGTTTGCTACCCACGGGTGCTTGTACCTGTCTGTCGCTGCTTTTCCCTCTGTCTGGGACATGGAGCCTTCTCGCTGATCTGACAGCCAGGAAAGCAGAGCATGGCTTCCCCTCTAGTTGTCTCTGAGCAGCTCAGTAAGACAGTAGAGTTCTTGTGGTTATAGGACACAGCTATGCCAACCCTATGCAAGGGATCTCATCCCACAGGTGTGTGAAAACAATGGGCATGAAGTTCAAAGCCAAAAGGGCGAGTGTCAGAATCCAAATTCAGGACTCTCAGTGAGTTTGAAATGAACTCTGAATTCAGTTCTGGGGGAGAAGCAGGTATATTAAATAGTGACTGTATAATTGGGCTTCCATGGTGGCTCAGACAGTGAAGAATCCGCCTGCAATGTGGAAGACCTGGCTTCAGTCCCTGGGTTGGGAAGATCTCCTGGAGGAAGAAATGGCAACCCACTCCAGTATTCTTGCCTGGAGAATCCCATGGACAGAGGAGCCTGGTGGGCTACAGTCCAGGGGTTACAAAGACATGGACACGACTGAGTGACTAAGCACAGCACAGCACAGTTAATGTAAAGATGATAATAGTTTTGATACTTGTTCAGTCGCCAAGTCATGTCTGACTCTTTGCCACCCAATTCAAGATTCCTTGGGGCAGGAGTAGTTTGATACTACTTTAATCTTAAATATTAAAAGCTATAGTGGTTATTTTAAATGCTGTTGAAATGTAGGTATTTTTGTAATTTTTTTTTTTTTGAGAAGGAAAATTAGATTCTCTCAGCTAAGAAATAATCTATTGTAGACAGAATCTTGCTTGAATACAGCATGATTATGACACTATTGCCACCTGATGGTAGATTGCCTTAATTGCAGACCAAGTGCCTAAAGAAATGTTTAGTTACCAAGTCCTGTCTGATTCTTTGTGACACCACGGACTGTAGTCCACCAGACTCCTCTGTTTGTGGGATTTCCCAGGCAAGAATACTGGAGAGGGTTGCCATTTCCTTCTCCACGGGTCTTCCAGACCCAGGAATCGAAGTTGAGTCTCCTGTGTTGCAGGTGGATCTTTACCACTGAGCCAACAAGGAAGCCTGCCTAAAGAAATGAGCAGACGCTAATTTCAAAACTAAATTACAGGGAATTCCCTGGTGGTCCAGTGGCTAAGATTCCATGTTCTCAATGCAGTGACTGGTTTTGATCCCTGATCCAGGAACTAGACCAGTTAAATATACTTTTCTTTTAATGAAATGTCAGTTCTCATCAATTCATTTATTCACTCAACAATAATTACTATAAGAATCGCAACCATATTGCCTGCACTGTCAGCAGGGAAAAAGGCAGCCTGGCCCGTGGCCTGGAGGGTCCCACATTATGATGACCTGTAAATACCTCCCCTTTGTCCCAAACCCTCTTTCTCTTCACCTGCCATCTCCTGTCCATGTTGCATCCCTGGACTATCAGGGGAATGTCCTTGCTTGTCATGATCGGCAGCAAGGAGAAAAACATATTAAAAATGCCTAAGACTCGCCAAGTCTTGTAGGTCACCAAGCCTGTGGTTTGGTGTGTGGATCCGTTCTGCCAAATGCACCAGGGTTGCCATGGAGACAAAAAGGCACCCATGTTTTGTTCTGAGGCATGTTGTCACATATGTATGGGCGTACACACCAGCTAGTCCTTAAAACGCGTGTCTTAGGTATGATCGAAGTCTCCTCTCCATAATTCTACTCCTTTCCTGACTTTGGTCCTTCCTACAAATTAAGATTTCTTTTTCACCATCCCGTGTTGTCATATCCATGTGGGCATATCATAGTCCCCTGCGGATGTTGCCAAGCCATGCTTACCTACTGCACCCCCTCTACAATCCCTGTTTTAAAACAGAGCTGTCTGTGTCATGAGAGGTGATTGATAAAACTGAATTCATTGGTTATTTTGGGGTGTATTATTTGGGGACAAGACTAGGAAGGAGATAAATACCAGGAGGGACTTCAGTGTCAGAAAGGTCGTTTGCCATCCTAGCCTTTAGAGATGGTGCAGATTGAAGATGGGGAAGCACATATGTTACAGGAGAAGTCCTCTTCCATGGCTCTTCTTCATGTTGGACATGGAAGGAGTGTCACCAGCCCCCACACCTCAGCTGGCCCACACCCATTCCCCAGTTTCCCTGACCCTCCCTTGGTGAATTCAGGATTCACACAGGCCTTTCTCAGGTGGTCCCTGCACTTTGGAAATGGCAGAGTTGTTTCTCAGCTTCTTGCCCTATCACCCTTCACCTCCAGGGCTGCTCTGGGTCCTCTCACCGGGTGTTGCTGGCCCTGCTGGGCAGCGGCTGCCATCTGAGCCAGAGGGGTCCAATTAAGAATTAAGAACTAGACTATTACAATCACAGGCTTCATTGAGCCGAAAGTGTTGAGAGTAATTTTCCAAGTGAACTCCATAAAGACTATTTTCACTATGCTTGCAAATCAGATCAACAGATTCCTCATGCGTCTGTAGTGCTCTGTTAGAAGAGGCCTCTACATACACTTTCTTTTCTTTGCTCCCCACAAGAATGTTATGAGGTAGGTGGGGCACATACTATCTTCCCTGTTTCTAGATAACTCAACTGGATCCCAGAGAATCTGACTTATACAGCCACTCTGTTCCAGGTAACGTGGATCTTCCTCTCCCTTGATCTCTCTCTGGATGTGAACAAAGGCAGGAAGTCTACACTTAGACAAAGCCAAGATAGGAAAGGGGCTTCTCCTGTGGTGCTAGTGGTAAAGAATCCATCTGCCAAAGCAGGAGATATAAGAGACTCAGGTTCAGTCCCTCAGTTGGGAAAATCCCCTGGAGGAGGAAATGGCAACCTGCTCCCGTATTCTTGCTGAGAAAATCCCATGGACAGAGGGACCTAGGGGGCTACAGTCCATGGGGTCGTGAAGAGTCAGACATGACTGAGCATCTGAGCACATAGCACAAGGCAGGAAAACCATAGTGAATAAAACTGAATGATGGGAATCAGACCGCAGGCTCTACAGGGATTGGCGAGAGAAGGTTGGTATAGTTAGGGAGCAATAATTAAACTGTTCGTAGGCTTAAACGCTGAGGGAGACAACTAAAACTGGTTTAGAAACTCCCATAAAGTTAGAAATGGGATTTTCTATAAAGGTTTAACTCCATGCCAAGCCCTGTGCTGAGTGAGTGTCTGCAAGCGTGATCTTATTTCATTCTCCGTCCAGCCCAGGAGACTGTTGCTATTATTGAGTCGCAGGGGCAGGACAGATGAGGTCTCTGAAATGCTGGGGATGCCAGGAGGGGTGGGGGGCAGTGGAGATCGAGTGGGAAGTGGTAAGAATGGGCTAGGTTACGATGAGACCTCAGAGTCAATCGGGGCTCTTGGACGTGGCTCAGGGCAGGCCGTGCAGCGCCTGGAGGGTTTTGAGCAGGTGCAGGGCCCGAGAAGGGTGTGTATGTAAAGACCTCTGAAGCGAAGCCTTGGCTGTGGGGTCCATGTCACAGCCACTGGCTTTCAGAACCCAGGAGAAGTCCGAGGGCCTGGCCTGAAAGCAGGTGCCTGAGTCACTGCTATGTGAGCATCCTGCCGGGGGGCTTGCCCTTGCCCAGCCACCGCACAGCCCCGTTCCTGGCTTACGTGCAAGCTCAGGGACACGCATAGAGACTCGTTCCCCTGCCATCAGGCTGATTGATGGAGGAGTCAAGCCTCCTTCTGTTCAGTGTGCTGAGCTGATGGGCTTTTGTTCTCCAGGCCAAATTCCTAGGATCCTTTTGGTCCCAGAACGCTTTGCCTGTGGAGTTTAGAATAAGAAAGTACAGAAATGAACTCCCAATATAGTTTGGGGATTACGGAGAAAGATACCATCGGGGGGAATGGTGATACTCCTAAATCCAGGGCCTTGTGTGCTGGCGTCTGTTGGCTGCCTGGGTGGGAGTGGGCAGACCCTGCGTGGCCCTGAGCTGTGTCAGAGATGAGGGTAACCAGCAGTGATGCCGATCCTGCATGCCGGGCTCCAGGCCAGGTGCCTACAAGTGTGTCTTACAGAACTCTGTGAGGAAGGTGTTCCGAGTCCAATTTGTTGTTGTTTTTGTTTAGCCGCTCAGTCGTGTCCGACTCTTTGCGACCCCATGGACTGTAGCCAGCCAGGCCCCTTTGTCGATGGGATTCTCCAGGCAAGAATACTGGAGTGGGTTGTCATTCCCTTCTCCAGGGGATCTTCCTGACCCAAGGATAGAACCTGCTTCTCCTGCATTGGCAGGTGGATTCTTTACCACTGAGCCACCTGGGAAGCCCTGAATCCCGTTTACAGATCAGTAAAGCTAAGTCCCAGAAATCGTGTATAATCTGCCAAGGCCTTCCAGCTAGTAAATGACAAGTAAAATTGCAGTGTGGGTCACTCTATGCCCTTCCCACTGTATGTTGGAGGAAAACACTCTCACACATGTAGCCGGCTGGGTCTTTGCTTGGAAACATTCAGTGAGGTTAACCATTTAGACTCCAACCTCCCCTCAATTTTGCTTTTGCAATCTCTCGAACCTTTGAATAGATGAGAGACTTTATCTGCTCCTCCTCTGCCTGCTTTTTTTCCTCTCTTTCTGGCATCTTCCCTCTTCTCCATCCCCAGTACACTTAGGAAAACTAAGGCCAGCACTCGCTCTGTCGAAACATGACTTACTGTTCAACTTAAGCTGCCCAGGAGTTATCGGCATCGGATACCACAGATGGACGCCCAGAGTGGCTTGTTGGCCTTTGAGGTGGATGAGCAAGTCATGTCCAGGGCGCAGCCACAACACGTGTGTCTGCAGAACTGAATTCATACGCCGGTGGTTCTGTCTTAATGCCTCAGGGGGATGATCGTCAGTGGAGCCCGTGGTGCTGTGGTGGGTGTGTCAGTGGAAACAGGCTCTGTCTGAAGAAGCAGGGACCTAGGGCAGGCTCAGGACTTCATGGGCCGAGCACCAGCGGGGAGTCGAGGATTCATTGGAGAGGGGTCCCCAGGCTGTGGGCTTTCCAAAATGGCACCCGATTGGTAAATAAGGCACCAAGCCTACGACGGTCCCTTTGCCTGCAGGTGGCCACATCACTAATGGGAATGGGGGGACACCCATGGTACATACACTCTGCAGGTGCCTGCCACCCTGAAAAGACCAATATAGATCTAGGGGGCAGTGGAGGGGGCAAAGTCAAGTTGCAGGACTTGGTACAAATGCCGGGTCATAGTCACTCCCATTTTTGTAACTGTGGTTGTCTCAGCTTGGGACTATTTGTGACCCCACAGACTGCATCACACCAGACCTCCCTGTCCCTCACTATCTCTCAGAGTTGGACAAGTTCATGTCCATTGAATCAATGATGCCATCCAACTATCTCATTCTTTGTCGCCCCCTTCTCCTTCTGCCGTCAGTCTTTCTCAGCAGCAGGGTCTTTTTCAATGAGTCAGCTGTTCACATCAGGTGGCCAGTGTATTCTCAAACCTGCTTCCTAGGGTTTGGTAAATAGTAATAAGTTATTCCATGTGACTCGTAGAATAGCTCCTCATACGTAGTAAATGCTCAGTAAACATTAACTGTTATTAAGTTCCTCAAACCCCAAGGAAACACTATTTTTAAAGAAGTGGAAGGGTGTTGAGGCTCAAGAGGACTGAATCTAAACCCAGATGCATTCATCATGAGGCCTTGGGTGAGCCACTCATCTATAAAATGGGCTGCAAAGTTACATCCTAACTGCTCCTGGTAATTCATGTTATGCAGCTATGTGGAAGGACCATGGCGATCCATACTACTGAAAGTGACGTTCACAAGGGTTTTTGGGGGAATAAGTCACAGGTGGACCCAGCCAGAGGGTAAAAACCAAGCCTGTTTGCCTGCTTGATTTTACATTAATCACATATGACATTCTCGGCTGGAAAAATCCCAAACCTGAAGGTGGCCTGCATGCCCCTTATGGGGATCTCCGCCAGTATTGCCGTGGGGCGGCTGGTTTGAAGCACAGTTTGACCTGTGAGGAGCCAGATCCTTTCATGTTACTGGTAGCCATCTTTTCCCATTAGCAGATATCGATTCTTTGTCTCTCATACCGGAGCAGCAGCTGGCTGTGTTAGAGGGCATAGCTTCTCTGTAGCGATGTACTTAGGGTAGGTGAGAAGGGACATCTGAAGCAAGGAACGTCGGTATTTTTACCCGGAAACACACTGTGTGCTTCCGACCTTTGGGTTTTGTATCTGCCCAGCAAGATGGCAGCACCAGGCTGTCTCACGGAGGCGGCTGGGAGCCTGTGAACCAGAGCCGGGGACGGCAGGCCATGTGTTTCTTTCAGAACACCGAGCTGACTGATGCCAGGCTCTAAAGTCAGATTTGACCCTCTGCTGGGTCTCTCTGGATGGCTTTAATTATGGCAGGTTCCCAGGGCCAGCTCCTGCTGGTGAAACATTTTTTCAGAAGCGGGTCACAAACTTGGAGTGCTGGGTGTCCAGGGGCCCTGGGTCTCCCAGAACCAGCCAGATGGGACCTGCTTTGCACAGACCCTGCCCCCTCCCCCCCGGATGAAGCTTCCTGGTGGTGCTGGCACTCATAGTCTAGGAGGGTCTCGGTGTGAACCTGGGTGGTGGCGGAAAGCGTGTGACCCCCAGGCTGGGGGTGCTGGCCCGGGGAACAGCTGCTTCCATCAGCGACACCCACTTGGGGCAGGGGGAGACTCCGGGTGGCCGGGGCAGATGTCTTTATCAGTGACTGAGTGCTGGCAGAGGGGCTCTGCTTACTCTTGGGAGCACAGTGTCAAGGGAGAGGAAGAGCTGGGAGCCGTGAGGCCCGGGTTCTAGTCTCCGCTCTGCCAGGAGCCAGTTGCGTGGCTTCTCTCCCCTTCCCCCTCCCCAGGCCTTGGTTTCTTCACATATGAAAGCTGCAAGTGGGCTTAGGTCACTCAGGGGGCTCTGTGATGCTCTCCCATTGTGTTCTAGATTCTAGGGGACCACAGGGAAGGGCAGATATGGAAGAGCAAGTGCCCAGTGAGAGATTCTGAAAACTAGGGGGCCTGGTAGCTGTCATATCTGGGTACAGTAATAGATCCTTGGTCTCTTGTGAGCCAGGAGGAGCTTTCCAGTGAGGATGTCGACCCCAGGGACCTTGCTGAGTTGGTGACCCTGACCGTGAACAGGACCAAGGCAACCAGGCTCACTGTATCCATCAGTGCATAGTCTGGTGTCATCTCCTGGGCCAGCTGGAGCCTCGCTGCACAGGTTCCTGACAGCCTCCTCACCATCTTCACCTTTGTAGCGACCACGCACTAGCTCCGTGGTTCTCAAAGTGTGGGCCCAGTGGCACCAGCATCATCTGGGAAATTGTTGAAAATGCAAAGTCCTGGGCCCCCCCCACACCAGACCTACTGACTCAGAAACCCTAGGGGTGGGCTTAGCCATCTGTTTAACAAGCCCTGCCGGTGGTCCCAGGCATACTGAGGTCTAAGAATCACTGCACCAGCCCAAGCCTGTAGTTTGAGAACCACTGTCTGTCTCTCTCTCTCTTTTGTGTAAAACTATTTTTAGTTATTAAAGCAAGGTTACAGCAATACTTTTAAAAAATTACCAGAGCCCTACTGCCCCATCACAGTCACTGTTTTCATCTTTCTGGCTCTCTTCTGGTCTTCGTCCACCTGGACACATGGTTTTCACACAGGACACCATTGGATACAGACTTCCTTTCGTTGTACAATTTTTCACTTAAACATGATTAGTGCGTTTTGCCCTCTTGCCTCATCACCTTCGTACTTATCATTTTCAGTGACTGTGAAACACTTCCCCCTTGTGACTGGCTTTACACGCTTGACCGCCCTGTCCCTAGACATTTGGCGACTTGCTGCTGTCCACTATTGGAGAAGTCGCTGCCCGTCCAGGGTGAGGTCAGCTTCTGGGATGTTCCACATGACCCGCTGTCAGCCCAACGTCTGACCTCCCTGTAAGTCTATGACCTGAGGCTGTCTGAAATAGATTACTTAGTGGAAAGAGTAAACAAACCAAAAATACCCCTGAATCTGCGGTGATGCACTGTGACTGAAATGCCCCCGTCTGCCGAGTTTTTGTTAACTGAGCGTCTTCTCATTTGGCTCACAGGTGGCGTCAGCAGAGGGGGGGCGCGGTGTGGGGGCGGCGCCGCCCCCACCCCCGCCCCGATGGGCTGGGTGCCCGGGGCCTTGCCCTGTGCCAGGCCTGCTGTCGGTCATTTCCTGAGCATCCTGGTCCCCAGCAGGAAGGGCCCTCCTTCTTTTTCATACTGCCCTCACCTCCCCACCCCCACACCTGTGCGCCTCTTGTCTCCTTCCTTTTCCCAGCCTGGCTCAACCCCCAGTGGGGAGCCCAAGACACACCGCTTGACCAGCATGGCCCCTGGTGGTAGCCCCTTTGTTTTGACAAGGCCACTGACCATTCTTGGATCATATAAATAATGCTGTATCTTTTGAAATGATTTTAAGGTAACCCCCTAGATACGGGCGAGGGTAATCCATAGGGCATCTTGTATCCACTGTCCCTACTGTTAGTGATGATATGTGTTTATGCCCTATCAGTGGCTCCGTGTTGCTCTTCACAACCTGGCAAACTAGGCTCTTCCTTATTTGGCTCTTGGATCACAAAAGAGCTCAGATGCCTGGAAGAAGCAGGCCGGTTGATTGGGGCAGCCGGTGGGAGAGGAGGGGGGATGTGTGAAAAGGACTCCCAACTGAAACGCACTCTTGTGCAGCGGGGAGAGAGCTCCAGGGACTAGAAAAGATAGAGAATGTCTGTTTCAACCTCAACTGTCATCCTCTCTTTAGCGTCACCTACCCCATATCCCCTGCCTTTTCCTGCCACACCCGAGTGGACCTAGCTCACTCTCGCCTGCTCGGGATTTGGTTTGGCCTTGTGGCCTTTTCACAAGCTGTTTCCTTGCCTAGAATGTCTCTTCCCTTGAAGACTCAGTCAGAATGGTCTCCTCCTACAGGAAGCTTTCCCAGACCAGTGGTCACTGGCTTAGGAGGAGGCTTGGCTTCTGGGTGGGGAGTGAGAGGGCGCTCCCTGCACTCTGCTTGAGGGGACGGCCATAGGGTGGCCTGCTCTCTTACTTCCCTTTGAGAGCATCTCTACAATTCAGTTTTGAAGTTTCTTTAAGAATATTCCAAAGGACCTGTGAAGGACACGGATGGTGTGGCCGTCTGTCCTATGCAGCTTTCCTGGGTAGCTCACAACTAGTGACATGCCCTTAGGAAAATCCACTTACAATCAGCTGCATTCCTTTCCCCTTTCTAGACTAAGGACTATGTTTTTTCATCTCTTTGTCTTCAGAAATCAGTAAGCTGGTTGGCACACAATAGGTACTTGGTAATTTTTTTTGGGATGATGGGTAGATGAATGGATGGGTGGGTAGATGGATGGATGGATGGATAGATGGATGGGTAGATGGATGGGAGGATGGATGGATGAATGTTCTATATCTGGATGCCCTGTGGCCCCTGAAAGGACACTAGGCAGTGTCTTCTCCAGTGGGTCTCCCCCAAGCCTCTCCCTCACTCAGCCTCCCCATCTCTGCCTTCCTTCTTTCCTTCCCACCTTCTACTCACCTGTGATAGCCCTTTCCTGGGAAGTTTCCACCACCTTTCACTTTGGCCTTAGTCCTCTCCTAGGCCTGGCTGGGGGGAGGGGAACACGCATGCACCCAGCCACTGTGGTGGAGACTCTAGGTTCCTGTCATCTCTCTGCAATTTCTAAATTGAACCACCAAGGGGACCACATGCCACACCTGCCCTGTGATGGTTCAGTTCAGTTCAGTCGCTCAGTCGTGTCCGACTGTTTGTGACCCCATGGACTGCAGCATGCCAGGCCTCCGTGTCCATCACCAACTCCCGGAGTTTACTCACATTCATGTCCATTGAGTCGGTGATGCCATCCAACCATCTCATCCTCTGTTGTTCCATTCTCTTCCCGCCTTCAATCTTTCCCAGCATCAGGGTCTTTTCAAATGAGTCAACTCTTCACATCAGGTGGCCAAAGTATTGGAGTTTCAGCTTCAGCATCAGTCCTTCCAATGAACACCCAGGACTGATCTCCTTTAGGATGGGCTGGTTAGATCTCCTTGCAGTCCGAGGGACTCTCAAGAGTCTTCTCCAACACCGCAGTTCAAAAGCATCAGTTCTTTGGCGCTCAGCTTTCTTTATAGTCCAACTCTCACAACCATACATGACTACTGGAAAAGCCATAGCCTTGACTAGACGGACTTTTGTGAGCCAAGTAATGTCTCTGCTTTTTAATATGCTGTCTAGGTTGGTCATAACTTTCCTTCTAAGGGGTAAATGTCTTTTAACTTCATGGCTGTAGTCACCATCAGCAGTGATTTTGGAGCCCCCCAAAATAAAGTCTGTCACTGTTTCCACTGTTTCCCCATCTGTTTGCCATGAAGTGATGGGACCGGATGCTATGATCTTAGTTTTCTGAATGTTGAGCTTTAAGCCAACTTTTTCACTCTCCACTTTCACTTTCATCAAGAGGCTTTTTAGTTCTTCGCTATCTGCCATAAGGGTGGTGTCATCTGCATATCTGAGGTTATTGATATTTCTCCCAGCAATCTTGATTCCAGCTTGTGCTTCATCCAGCCCAGCATTTCTCATGATGTTCGCTGCACATAAGTTAAATAAGCAGGGTGACAATATACAGCCTTGATTTACTCCTTGCCCTATTTGGAACCAGTCTATTGTTCCATGTCCAGTTTTAATGGTTGCTTCCTGACCTGCATACAGATTTCTCAAGAGGCAGGACATATGGTCTGGTATTCCCATCTCTTGAAGAGTTTTCCACAGTTTGCTGTGATCCACATAGTCAAAGGCTTTGGCATAGTCAATAAAGCAGAAATAGATGTTTTTCTGGAACTCTCTTGCTTTTCTGATGACCCAACGGATGTTGGGAATTTGATCTCTGAGTCCTCTGCCTTTTCTAAATCCAGCTTGAACATCTGGAAGTTCACAGTTCACGTTCTGTTGAAGCTTGGCGTGGAGAATTTTGAACATTACTTCACTAGCATGTGAGATGAGTGCAATTGTGCAGTAGTTTGAGCATTCTTTGGCATTGCCTTTCTTTGAAATTAAAATGAAAACTGACCCTTTCCAGTCCTGTGACCACTGCTGAGTTTTCCAAAGTTGCTGGCATATTGAGTGCAGCACTTTCACAGCATCATCTTTCAGGATTTGAATTGGAACTGGAATTCCATCACCTCCACTAGCTTTGTTCGTAGTGATGCTTCCGAAGGCCCACTTGACTTCGCATTCCAGGATGTCTGGCTCTAGGTGAGTGATCATACCATCATGATTATCTGGATCATGAAGATCTTTTTTGTACAGTTCTTCTGTGTATTCTTGCCACCTCCTCTTAATATCTTCTGCTTCTGTTAGGTTCATACCATTTCTGTCCTTTATTGTGCCCATCTTTGCATGAAATGTTCCCTTGGTATCTCTGATTTTCTTGAAGAGATCTCTAGTCTTTCCCATTCTGTTGTTTTCCTCTATTTCTTTGCACTGATCACTGAGGAAGGCATTCTTATCTCTCCTTGCTATTCTTTGGAACTCTGCATTCAAATGGGTATATCTTTCCTTTTCTCCTTTGCTTTTCTCTTCTCTTCTTTTCACAGCTATTTGTAAGGCCTCCTCAGACAACCATTTTGCTTTTTTGCATTTCTTTCTCTTGGGGATCGTCTTGATCCCTTTCTCCTATACAATGTCATGAACCTCCATCCACACTTCATCAGGCACTCTGTCTATCAGATCTAGTCCCTTAAATCTATTTCTTACTTCCACTGTATAATCATAAGGGATTTGATTTAGGTCATACCTGAATGGTCTAGTGGTTTTCCCTACTTTCTTCAATTTAAGTCTGAATTTGGCAATAAGGAGTTCATGATCTGAGCCACAGTCAGCTCCCAGTCTTGTATTTGCTGACTGTATAGAGCTTCTCCATCTTTGGCTGCAAAGAATATAATCAATCTGATTTCAGTATTGACCATCTGGTAATCTCCATGTGTAGAGTCTTCTTTTGTGTCATTGGAAGAGGGTGTTTGCTATGACCAGTGCATTCTCTTGGCAAAACTCCATTATCCTTTGCCCTGCTTCATTCTGTACTCCAAGGCCAAATTTGCCTGTTACTCCAGGTGTTTCTTGACTTCCTACTTTTGCGTTCCAGTCCCCTATAATGAAAAGGACATCTGTTTTGGATGTTAGTTCTAGAAGGTCTTGTAGGTCTTCAGCTTCTTCAGCATTACTGGTCGGGGCATAGACTTGGATTACTTGATGGTAGGGGTGCTAAATTCTCTCCCAGCCATAGTGTCAAAGCAAAGGCAGGGCAGCCTCTCAGGGAGCTGATGAGACTCTTTCCTTTACTTAGAGATCTAGGAACTGTGGCAGGGACCGCTGAAGTCAGGACCATCCCTGGGGGCTGGAAAAACCACCCAGGCCTGGTCTGCTCCCTGCCTCACCTCCAGCACCATCACTGTTGTGATCCTAGGACCAGAGGTGCCCCCAGGCCAACCTGCAGGGGACAAACCAAGAGTACGTACCTGGAGAGGTCGAATGTGGCTGAAGAATAGTGATGCCAAGGCATTTTGTCGTGTGTTGGGGAGGGTCCTCCTGTCCACTCTGTGTTTAGTTGCTTAGTCATGTCCGACTCTTTGCAACCTCATGGACTGTAGCCCACCAGGCTCCTCTGTCCATGGAATTCTCCAGGCAAGAATACTGGAGTGGATTGCCATTTCTTCCTCCCGGGGATCTTCCCGACCCAGGGATCGAACCCAGGTCTCCTGCATTGGCAGGCAGAGTTTTTACCATCTGAGCCAGGAGACAGGCAAGTGGGGTTATGGGGCCTGCAGTGCCCACTGGACTGGGGCCAGGACTGTCATGTGTTACCTGGTGGTGGGTCTTTAGTTTCACCTCAGCATGTGGGGCCACCTCCTTCCCCTCCTCCAGAGGCTTCTACAGCAGCTCAGAAGCCTTTGACCTTGGAGAGGCTCTGCCCATGGTCATCCCCTCCCCCCACCACTGTGATCCTCTCACTGTGGTCTCTAGAATGACAGACCAGGGTCAGAACCTAGTTAATCGTTATCCTTTGACCCACAGTGGTTCTGAGGAGACAGCTGACACCAGAGTCTCCCTTGAACGGCTTTTCATGCCAAGCCCCATCGGTAGCAGCTGGCAGACAGGCTCAGGTCTCCCCGGGAGGGAGGCACACCCTGAGTGCCCTATTTTCAAAATGTCCAGTGGCTGTCATTCTACACCTACCTCTCTTTTGGAGACCTGAGCTAGAGCTGTAAAGGTGATGCCAGGACAGGCCTTTGCCAGAGCATCTCACGAAGATCTGGCCAGCCGGCCTTCAGGGTCCACTGGCCACAGCTTCATGTAGCAGACACCTCAGCTCTGCTTTCAGAGGTGGCTGCTGCTGCTGCTGCTAAGTCGCTTCAGTCGTGTCCGACTCTGTGCAACCCCATAGACGGCAGCCCACCAGGCTCCCCCGTCCCTGAGATTCTCCAGGCAAGAACACTGGAGTGGGTTGCCATTTCCTTCTCCAATGCATGAAAGTGAAAAGTGAAAGAGAAGTCGCTCAGTCGTGTCCGACTCTTAGCGACCCCATGGACTGTAGCCTACCAGGCTCCTCTGTCCATGTGATTTTCCAGGCAAGAGTACTGGAGTGGGGTGCCATTGCCTTCTCCGTCAGAGGAGACGGAGACTTCCAGGTGGCAGAAGTCTCAATGGGGCTGAAGGTCATTCAGGGGCCAGAATGGCATCCTTCCTTCAAGAGGATGTATCGGCCCACTTGTGGAAGGACAAGGCCATGCTTGGAAGAGGCCCAGCCCTGCCTCCAAGTAGCTGACAATGAGACCGGAGCCACCCAGGCAGCTCCAGCCCATTGCCGGCCCGTCCTGACCTACCTTAGAGCCCTGCCTCCCCTGTCCACACGCTGCGCCCTTGTGGCTATCAGCTCCCCACTGGTGTTTTCCTCCTTATAACTCCCATCTTCTCCTGGGTGCTGGATGGGACCAGAGAATTCCTGGACCTTCACCGCTTTTCCCTAGAGCTGGGACAGTGCCCATGAAAGAAAAACACCAGTTTAGCCTCCTGACCTTCAAAGCAGAATATTTGGGTGTGATGATTTGCTCAGGTCCAGGGACTGGTGGGGTTTCCCTTATGGCTCAGCTGGTAAAGAACCTTCCTGCAATGTGGGAATACTGGGTTCAATCCCTGGGTTGGGAAGATCCCCTGGAGAAGGGAAAGGCTACCCACTCCAGTATTCTGGCCTGGAGAATTCCATGGACTGTATAGTCCATGGGGTCGCAAAGAGTCAGGCATGACTGAGCGACTTTCACTTTCACTTTCAGGAGACTGGTTGGGCTTCCCGGGTGGTACTAGTGGTAAAGAATCCACCTGCCAGTGCAGGAGATGTAAGAGACTCAGGTTCGATCCCTGAGTCGGGAAGATCCCCTGGAGGAGGCCATGGCAACCCACTCCTGTATTCTTGCCTGGAGAGTCCCATGGACAGAGGAGCCTGGCAGGCTACAGTCCGTAGGGTCACACAGAGTTGGACACGACTGAAGCGACTTAGCACACACGCACACATGGGACTGGCTGTCGGCACATTCAAGACTGTCCAGGGAAGGGCATTGCCATCTGGACAGCAGGAAGGCTGAGGGGAGGGGAGGGGAGGGGTTCAGACTTCAGTAGAATTGCCCATGTGAGCCGTGGGTCCTGGGGTGCTCAGGATGGCATGTGGGGTGATGAAGGTCCTGTGACAAGATGCACTGGAGGTCCTCCAGTGCATCTCCACTGGTTCCATTTAAAAAAAAAAAGTTGAAGTATATTAAGACAATTAAGAATTGTACATATTTAAGTTGTATAATTTGTTTTGATATACACTGTGAGACAATCACCACATTTAATCTAATTAATCTCTCTCTTCTGATAGTTACCACTTTTCTTATAGGGGAAAACCTTAAGTTCTACCCTCTTAGCAACTTGGCTCAATCTTAAAGTCTGTGTGTGTGTGTGTGTGTGTGTGTGTGTGTGTGTGTGTGTGAGAGAGTGTGTGTGCATTGTGAGAGAGGGAGAAGGAGGGGACACGGGGGGCTGGGAGTTGTGTTTTGTGGTCTGTTCTTACTCAGGCAGTTTCTGGGCTCAATTGAAGCAATTTCAGTTTGGTTCTTGTGGCTTAAAAGGTCCCTGAAACACTTCAGTGAAATTATAGCTCCTTAATTTAGCTGCCTGTCAGTTACTTTTTTTTCCAGGTGGTTTAGGGTTGACAGTGAGCTTGACATTTGTAAAAATGTTTTGGAAAGCATAACAGACGCCTTGAAGTCAAAAGGAATATAAAATACATTATTCTGGGAAGCGCAATTGGAATTATTCTTCTGGCCACTCCAAGTCCTGTCTCTTTTCTTTCAACAGTCTTTGCAGACAGAGCCCAGTGATGGGTTGTGAAATTGCAGACTACATCTGAGCCTTGCTGTCTTTGTGAATTTCCTTCCGGCTTCCTGTCACCCTCATGTTAGTGACTTCTGCTTCGTTGGCGCACAGCTAAGGACAAAGCACTCCTATTGTGTCGGTCTGAGTGTTGTAGGATATTAAAGACAGAAAGTACTTTCGGGACCTTCTTCACCTGCTCACCTCCACTTTTTTCCCAAGGGAGGGTAGGGGATGTGACCACTTGCATGTGACTGACGCCCACAGAGCTGAGATTCAGCCCCAGATCTATGACTGTGCAGCAGCACATTAAAATGCTGTGACCTTTACGTGCCAGTTTTAGGACAGCAATGTGTCCAGAGCTTGTGCCTTAAGTTGGAATATGCCTAATACATATTCTCCTGGGGAACACTGTGTCCTTATGGATGGAACGAGGTAGCAGGAGCCTGCCTTGAACTTAGAGACTCTCCCCCTGCCCCACCTGGTTGCTCTGACTCCTTCCAATCAGTTCAGAAGCATTGACGGGCGCCCTGCCAGTGCTGGGCATCCAGAGAGCGAAAACTCCAGAATTCTTCCCCTCCAAATGATGACAGTACAGTGTGGGAATCACCCTAACGCCAGTCAGTATGGAGTCCCTCCAGACAGCCCGGGCAGAACTGCTTTCTCCATCTAGGTGGGAATGGAGAGGGTATTCTCAACTGTGGCTGCTCATTGGGGCCACCTGTGGAGTGAAAAACTCCACCTACCCAACCCCTAGCCCCATTCTGATGTTTGAGGCAAGCATGAGGAGGTTTTTTTTAAGAACCTTCCAGATGTTTCCAGGATGCATCCAGGATTGAGAGATGCTGTGTAGAAGGACTCTGTCCATGGGGTTCTCCAGACAGGAATACTGGAGTGTGTTCCACCACCACCAGGTAAAAGGACTTACCATCTGAATCTTATTCGAAGTGAAAGAAAGTGAAAACGTTAGTTGCTCAGCCATTTCCGACTCTCTGTGACCCCATGGACTGTAGCCTGCTAGGCTCCTCTGTCCATGGAGTTCTCCAGGCAAGAATACTCAAGTAGGTTGCCATTCCCTTCTCCAAGGGATCTTCCCCACCCAGGGGAAGAACCCAGGTCTCCTGCATTGCAGGCAGATTCTTTACCATCTGAACCACCAGGGAAGCCCAGTCTTTTGGGGGGAACTGTTAAAAACCCATGTATTGCTTGTTAAAGACTATAAGAAAGACATGATTCAAGGGGCTTACTACCGTAGGGCTTTGTAGTCATTAAGAGAGTCAGGGCTCAACTCCGAAGACAACAGGACAAGTGGGGACTTGCCACCATGGAGCAGGGTGGGATGAGGGTTGGCAAAGTACATCAGGGGTAAACCAGCCTCACAGGGTTCTCGCTGAGTGTCAGGGTGATCAAACATCACGAGGGGGACCCATCGTAGTGAGGGTGACCAGACATGGAGGTGGGGGTCCCTGTTAAACTGACCTCGCAGGATTCTTTCTGCATCTGGACACTACAGAGACAAACACAGAGTCCCCGAAGTCAGGCTTGGCTGAGAGGGTTCAGAGGAGCCTGAATGGAGCTTGGTCTAGGAGAGAATTTGTTGGAATGTTGCCACCGAGGCTGTGCCTAGGGTGTAGGGCAGAGCAAAAGGTGGGTGAGTCGACATGGATGGGTTTGGCCTTGACGATGAGAGTGGGGTGGGGGCAGGGGAGTGAGATGGTCAGGTCTGCAATTTTGAATGCTTATTCTCTGGCCAGGAGGTCGGTGAGGGGTGAGGATGGGTGCCGATTCTCAGAGCAAGGGACCCTGTTCGGTGTGGGGCATGTGGTTATCCAAGGTCCTCATGGGACAGTCCAGGAGGCACTGCAATAAAGGTGCAGGTGGAGGAGATACAAAGGTAGGAGTTATCAGCATGTCAAGACTGGTTAAATGGGTTCTGCAGCCAAGGGAGTGAATTGTGAATTTTCTCCCCCACTCAGCGGGAGGTGTCCTATAAAATCAGGTCAAGGACTGAACATCGGCAGTTGCACAGACAGCAGAGGCAGAGGCACTTGCAGCGGAGACCCAGAGTGAACAGCAGCAGAGGAGAAAGAGGGGGTATCATGGAAGCTGGGGTTGGGGGTGTGCTCTTTAGGGATGCTGCCCCTCCCTTCATCATCACCCTCAGTGGGCCCCGCCGATGGGAATTTCATGAGGGTGAGAGAGATGGACTGTATCATGTCAGTTCTTAACATTTCAGAACGTAGATATCATTCAAGGGTACACTGTCTGTATCGCTGCCTACTTATTAAAAATAATGATGAACTAATACATATTGAGTTTCCTTTAATTCTCGTGTCTTCTGTGAGATAAGTATTATCATCTGCAGTTTATAGATGGAGAAGCCAGAGCTCAGACAGGTGAAATAACTCCCCAAAGTGAAAGAGGCAATCGAGATCTGTCTGATTCCTGGCTGTTCCAATGTCTCACATGATTTCTGCAGCAGTTACTTTTCTGATTAGACTTTGGGAAGGCAGCTAAGGAATTGGGATGGGAGAGGGTGGTGGTAGAGAAACATATGTTAATAACTAGAGGAGGAAAGGAAAAAGGTTTTGTAGGATGATGTGTTTCCATTGCCCACAACCAGACAGAACTTCTTCCCGAAGTTCAAGGCAATTCACTATAGCACCCGTGCACGTACTAACAGCCTGGGTGTCTGACTCTCCCAGGCCTCCCATGCTCTGCTCACCTTGTCCTTCCCCCACAGCCCAGCTCACCTGCCACGTCTGCTGCATCCCCTGCTTAGACCCCAGTCCCTCTCGCTTTTGTGGTCCCTTGGTTCCCAGCTGGACCACTTTCAGATTTTCCCAGAGTCCTTCTGACTTAAGAAAGCTCTGTGTCCGGTTTGGGCGTCTAGCCCAGTTGGAGTTTTGCTGTGAGGGAACCAAGGCATCAGTGGGGAGGCGGCACGTCCAGTCTGAGTGCAGGGGGTCCTCGGGTGGTCATGTGTTGGCAGCCTGGTGTTTCCTTGTGCAAAGGCAGGGGCCTGGCAGTTACCGGGTTAATGGTCCATCAAGGACAGATGAGCCTCTAACTAGTCTGGTGAGCCGTCAGCTCTGACCAGGTTCATCTGTCAGGCTCCTCACCCTGTGGGTCTCTGAGCCCAGCTCTAGATCCTTCCCCCACCCATCCCCAGAGCCAGAGGCATCCAAGTGGGCACTGGTGATGAGACAGAGGGCAAAAGGAAAACTTCTGGTTAAACTGCATCCTTATACGTCTGATCATGGTGGCATGATGATTTGAGAAACCTCTTAGATATTTATCAAGGAAAAGTAATAATTACAACAATAAAATGCCACCTTCCACTTATGTAGTGAGTTATGGTTGTCATACTGTTTTTGTACATTTATCTTTCTTGAGATTCCCAAGAGGTGTGGATATCAATTCCATTTTAAAGATGAAGAAGTGAAGGATACAAAATTACGTTTTAAAAACAACACAAGGGGCTGTTTTTGAAAGTGAATTCTACCCAGTCTTAAATGGAGTTTGTGTTCTAGGCCTTCAAAACGCAAAAACAGAGGGAAATAGTTCTCAAACTTACTTACCAATATTCTGAATCCATAGGGGTCAGTGTTTATAAAGACATTAACCTAATTTTACATTGACTTTTTATTTCCCCCTCCAACCTTTACGCTATCTGTAACCCAACCCAACCTAACCCAGTTAGAAAAGAGCTTTATTCATCATCACTGTGGCAGCAGGGACCCTGGGTTCCAGTCCTGCTCTGACACGGAGCGGGCTTGATGCTCCGGCATCTTCTGTTCCCATGTCTTCATCTGAAAATGGGAATCGTTCTTTAGACTGGCCCTGTCTGGGTGAAAGCTCTAGCCTGTCTTGAGCACAGCTTGGGACCCAGCAGACAGTGGTAGGTATCTGTGACTTTCTGGGTGATTAAACCAAAGTCATATCTTTAACGAAAACTCTAGAAAAATATCTTTCATCACTCACTGGGGATTCTGTGGACATTTTATTAGCAGTAAATCCAGAGGATTTGCTCGAGGTCCCATAAAGCCAGCAGTGCCATGACAGAGATTGATGATGCTGAGGCCAAAAGAGGTGGGCGATTCCCAGGGTCACACCGCTGCTGTCTGAGCCCTGGTGAGCCAGGCTCGGCAGCCCATTCTCTTTCCACTCGCCACACCGGACACCTAACGTCTGTCACCTGCTGTCCCAGCCTGCCCTGCCCTTGAGCCCAGAAAGAGGAATTCGTGGCCTCATTAGTCCACGGCTTCATTTATCCCACGTCAAAGAAGCCGATGAAGCGGTGAGCAGGCAGATGGTAACAGCTTTAAAATACCATGTTCCCCTTCCGAGGGCCTCGGGTCGCTGGCCTAGTTTTGCCGCAGGTCTGGTCACGCAGTGGACACGTCCTGATCTGTAGACACATCTGAAACATTTCCCTACATTTCGAAAGGTTGGTGCCTTAATCTTAGCTTTCAGACTTCCGTATTTACAGGAACTCACTGCATGAATGCAGAGTGCTCAGACAGCAAGGTGAATCACAGCCTTGCCCATTGGCTTTGCAGCGGAAGGTTCGCCTCTCTGCAGGTAAAGTGGTCGAGAGTGGTCTTCCTGGATGATGATCACAGTTGCTCAAGGCCTTCATGATGCGGGAGAGGCTGAGGGACCTTGTCTAGGCTGGCCCAAGCTGAGTGGGCAAACATCTGTCCCTGGCCTTCATGAATTTCAGCTCTCCGCCCACCAGGGCTTCCTTCCACGATGAATGATGTTCATACCTCCTGAATCCTTCTGCATTTAAACATGAAGGGATCATAGAGGCTGACTTCTTCCATGTACAGCTTGAGAAGTGGCCGGCCAGAGAGGGAATGAGGCTTCCCTGAGACCATGCAGCTGGTCAGGGGGTCAGTGCTGGCCACCGAGTCCAGCCCAACATCCCTCCCAGCTGGACCCTCCCACCTCCAACCTGCTCTCTGTCCTGAGCCCCACGTCTCGCCCTTGTCTCCCGCTCCCTCCCTCCTTCTGGGTCTGGCCATGATGCTCTTTGTTATTCTTAGATGTGCTCAGTAGCCAAGCAAACAGTTAAGATTAAGAATTCACCTAGTGGCTGTGTGTGTCACTGTGAAGAGACGTCAGCCTTCCATCGGGGTGCGGGCTGCAGTCATCAATGTGCCCCCAGCCCCAGCGGTCTGTCTGTGATGTTAGGAGGCTCAGTCAGCCGACCTAAGGGGAACGCTCCCCTGCTGAGGAAGCATGGTGCCGAGCAGAGTTACACAGTGAGAACCGAGCCGACCGCAGCGGCCCATCGCTACCCCCAGAGTCCCAGGAGGAGGGGTTGGGGGACAGAAAGCAGAGCCTCCCCCTGCCGGTGTTTCATCCAGGGTGTGAGGAGGCACTGGAGTCTCTTCTGCTTTTAGCCCGAATGCGACATCAGCTTGAGGTCTGTGTCCTTCCCATTTGTCAGGCATGTTTTTACGTGATTTTTCCATCGAACTTGCCATAATGGAGTTTTCAGACTTGAATCCAAAGTTATGACAGCAAATCCTGCTATAGAGTGGAGAGGTGTTTTCTTGGCTTTCGGTGAAAATGGGCTTTTTGGCCTGGGCAGAAGGTCTAGGCACAGTAATTCTGTGCATGGCACATGCTGCCTTCCTGGGTGCTGTGTGAACAGTGCTGTGACCAGACATGGGATGCATGGTTATATATGCACAGACAGTATATGGAAATGTCCGTGCAATAGATTACAGCACGGGAATAATAGCGTTTGGGACCAGCTAGCATGCAGCTCTCCTGTCCAGCTGGTGACCTGCATCAGGCAGCGTGAATCTCGAGGTGTCTGGTAAACCCATGGCTCTCACACACATGCAGTGATGTAGCTGACAGGTAAGCGTGCTGGTATCAAACTGTGACACTTTGGGGACTGGCCCCTGGGTATCAGGTGTGCCTTTCTACAGGTCACCATGTAGGCTTCAGGCACATACATATATCAGGCAGGCATGAAGATGACCCCTGGGTAGTTATGTGGTCTGCAGGCAGAGTGCTGTATGCATGGCCACATGGCTGGCCCCGGGCTCTGGTGTGGTGTAAGCTTCCTGCCATCAGTGGTGAAGTCAAGAATAGATGGGAGAGACCCCAAGATCACATGCACAGAGCTGGTGTTGCGTTTCTAAGGAGTTGCTGTGAACTGTTAGCTAGATGGCATCTTGTGTCTTGTGTATTTATAATAGCATTTAAATATTTTACCAGTCTTAATGGACTTCCCTGGTGGCTCAGTGGTAAGAATCTACTTGCCAATGCAGGAGACTCAAGTTTGATCTCTGGGTCAGGAGGATTCCCTGGAGGAGGAAATGGCAACCCACTCCAGGGTTCTTGCCTGGATGATCCCATGAACACAGGAGCCTGGTGGTCCATGGGGTCGAAGAAGAGTCAGACACAACTGAGCAACAAAACAACAGCAATCTGTCTCCTATGTACACTATTGATACTATGTATAGAACAAATAATGAGACCCTACTGTATGGAACAGGAAACGCCACTCAGTGCCCTGCAGTGACCTCAATGGGAAGGAAGTCTGAAAGAGAGGAGATATTTGTATACATACAGCTGATTCACTTTGCTGTATAGCAGAATATTGTAAAGCAACTATACTCCAATAGAAATCTAATCAAAAAGTAGTTTACCAGTTTCTTCATCTTCCTTGTTACAATGAATTTTTCTCATTGACCTTTCCAAAACCAAAAGAGACTGCCCAGTGTTTGTATTGTAGAAAAACATGTTAACACTAGGTATCTGTATTTTTGGCAGCCAGGACCCTGTGGTCCCCAAATATAATAGTTTGTATCTTCAGAGAAGTTATCCCAGAGTATCAGACCCTTTACCAGCTCAGGGGTTGTTGTTGTTGTTTAGTCGCTAAGTCATGTCCAACTCTTTGCAACCCCGTGGACTGCAGCATGCCAGGCCTCCTGTCCCTCACCGTCTCCCAGAGTTTGCCAAGGTCATGTCCACCGAATCAGTGATGCCATCCAACCATCTCATCCTCAGTCGCCCTCTTCTCCTTCTGCCTCCAGTCTTTCCCAGCATCAGGGGAAGTCAACACAGGACTGTTAACCATAAATAGAGCTCCCTACTCTTCCTATCCCATCCTTTCTTCACGCAGGCCTAAAAAGGGGATTAGCGTTATATTAACTACAAAAAAATTGCTTATCATAGTAGGATTCACAAAACGATTTTGCAAGTTTTCTTATTTGAATAGCACATTTTTAGTTCTTAAATCCCTTTTATAAATATCATCTCACCGCTTCTCTGAGCAGCCTTGCTTGAGTGGCAGAATTCACGCATCCGTTTTATGGATGGGGGAACCAAGGCTCAGAAGGTCAGTGGGACTTACCCAAAGTCACAGCTAGCTGCTGGGGGACAGAGTGATTCCTCAGCCAGCTCATGTTCCACAGCTCCCACTGCTTTCACTAATGAACCAGGACCTCTTTCTTTCGAATGGCATCAGTTACTTTCTAAATCATGTCTGTGCATGTGTGCATGCTAAGTTGCTTTAGTTGTGCCCGACTCTTTGTGACCCCATGGACTGTAGCCCGCCAGGCTCCTATCCATGGGGATTCTCCAGGCAAGAGTACTGGAGTGGGTTGCCATTTCCTCCTCCAAAGGATCTTGCCAACCCAGGGATCAGACTCGCCTCCCTTACATCTCCTGCATTGGCGGGCAGGTTCTTTATTACTAGCGTCACCTAAATAATGTGTACTGAAGTACAAATGTGAATTGGCTTGCCAAATTTCCGTCTAATACTAGAGAGGTTGTTTGTTCAGAATTGAATCCAGAGTCTTTTCAATATTGTCCATACTTACTGATTGTAAATCAATGACCTGCAGTTACAGACTCAATTCAGTCTAGCCACGAACTGAATGTCTACCATGAAGACACTGCCTTTAGGCCTGGGATAGGAGGGAGGGTGGTGAGACCAGTAAGAATGGTTTCAGCTCCATCTCTGCCATCTAGGTGGCTTACATTCAAGTGGCAAAAACTAACACACACACACACACACACACACACACACACACACAGAGGCTCCTAGAGCAGTGTGATCAGTGTGCCATCCGAATAATCTTGATGCTCTAGGAACTTCAGGGTGCTCATGCCTAAGGGAGTGTCGAATTCCAACCCAGGAACTAGGAAGACTGTCCAGAGGATGCTCCAGAGGAATGTGCCTCAAAAGATGAGTGAGATTTTTAACCAGACACGGAAGAGTGTGTGTGTATGAGTGTGGGTGCGTGCATACGTGCGCCTCTATGCGCCCACACACATGTTCTCAAAGGGCCATGATGTACCCATGGGGAGAGGCAATGCATTTCAAGGAAGAGTAACCTACACAGGTGTGATTCTGGGCAGCAGCGTGTTCACTGGGGCAGAACCGTGTGATGCACGTAGAATGAGCATGGAGAGTGGAGGGATCCAAATTGTTAAGTTTGGTGGAAGCCAAAATGCAGAGAACACATTTAGCCATACTCTTGAGCAGGGGGAGGATATGGGCAGGGATATGCTTGAGAAAAACCGCTCTGACAGTGGTGAGAGGAGGGGAGCAGAGGAGGCAGACGCTAGAGGTTGAGGCTGAGGCCAGGGTGAAGGGTCTGGCAGGTCCTGGCCGAGCAGGGCGAGCGTCTCAGCCTGGGGCAAGAAGCGTCCTTGCCACCACCCCTCCACTTGTAATGAGATGCTGCAAAGCCTATCAGCTAACCCTGGGTCCAGCCTGGCTACAGAAATAACCTTTGGGCAGAGGACAGTTTTTGCCTAATTCTGGGAGTGTTTTTCAGCTTCTTTGAAATCTCCTTTACCTCTCGCTAACTGGGACCATTGGCCAGTTGGATTACGAGGACAAACAGGTGGTGTTGTTATGGAGGGTCTCCGTCCTTAGTACAAGTACCGACCTCCCTGGGGAGAGCATGCACGCAGTCAGCTGGGGCCACTATTCTTCAGAATCATCTGTCCTTCATCTGGGAAGTCTCCTCCCCTCGCCAGTGCTTTTCTCTCTCCACATTGAGTGGCAAGGGCTCTGCAAGAAGATGGTGTGCTTCAGTGGGGGAAGATGCAACATTTCAGTAACTTCTCACGTTCCTGTGTTTGGAGCTTCCGTGCGATAAGAGGCTGTATCATTAAAGAGCAATACTATTTGGAGGAAAAGCAGATAAGCGTTCTAGCGAAAATGGGATTAGTTTTTGAAGATTATGCATTGAGGACTCGAGTTGTGATCCCCTGAAAGAGTGTCCTGGCTGTTAAACCTTTGGGGAATGACTGTTGGTCATTTCAGATTGCCTAGAGTGAAGGACTTCAGGTGTGGGTTGAAGATAATTTAGGGATTATAACTTTCTAGATGATAACGTGTGTTTTTGACTGCTGAATGACCTTGTCTCTTTATCCAAAGGAGCTACCATTAGAAGTGCCCCCAGACCAGTAGCTCCAGGTAGAACTTTGAGGTTGTTAAGTGAATAGAATCGCCCAAGCCTAGGAAATTGCGGATCTGGGGTGCGACCCTGAAACTGAGGTTCCAGCCCCTATGTTGCCAGCATGCCCTGTTCAGTGGGGCTGCCATCACTTAGGAACTGTGGCATTTTTCTTTGTAATACCACTTCCATTCTAGCGTAATAGCGACAGTAATGACTGGCTTGGCAAATTTGGGCAGTCTTTTCATCAAAGTGGTCCAACAGAGATGAAACCTTGGGCAAAGCCTTCCCTGACCCTCCCAGCCCAAGTAATTCAGCCAGATGTCAGGCTCTGAGGCATGACCTTGTGTTCTGATGCCCCAGTGGGCACCCAAACTGTGAACAGTCTAGAGCATCCACTTCTATGCTTTTGTGCCAGGAAATTGGTACAAGGGCTGCTCTTCCATCCCCAGACAGCTTGGAGACTATGTTCTATTCATCTGTGGAGTCCCATTTGTGGTTCTATCAAAACCTTACCGACTACCTAGGACTCTGTGATGTACATGTGGGGTATGTGTGTTCTACCTTCATCTCTTGGCTTGACCTTCCCTGTGTTTAGTCACTCAGTTGTGTCCAACTCTTTGCAATCCCACAGATTGTAGCTCACCAGACTCCTCTATCTATGGAATTCTCCAGGCAAGAATACTGGAGTGGGTTGCCATTCCCTTCTCCAGGCGATCTTTCCAATCCAGGGATCAAACCTGGGTCTCCTGCATTGCAGGCAGATTCTTCACCATCTGAGCCATGAGGAAAGCCCCTGACCTCCCCTGCTCCTGTTTTATTTGTGCGTGTGTGTGTGTGTGTGTGTGTGTGTGTGTGTGTGTGCTCAGTCACTTAGTTCTGTCTGACTCTTTGCAACTCCATGGAAGGTAGCCTGCCAGGCTCCTCTGTCCATGGGATTCTCCAGGCAAGAATACTGGAGTTGGGGTTGCCATTTCCTTCTCCAGAGGATCTTCCCGACCCAGGGATCAAACCCTCGTCTCCTGTGTCTCCTGCATTGGCAGGCCAGTTCTTTACCACTGGGCCACCTGGGAAGCCCAAGCCACCTCTAATGCTTGGGGAATCAAGTGGAGGTACAAACAAACAAGTGACACATGTTTAGAAGCTACTTACCTCCTCCTCCAAGGTCGTTACATTGACCCCAGTGCTATTTGGGGGGTTAACAAATTTTGCTTGGATTGAGCTCATTTGAAATACAAGCTGCAAGAGGACAAAGCTGTCGACATGCAGAGTCCATGGGGCTAGGTGGAGGGTGTGTGGAGAGGTAAGAACCGCCCAGGTGGGCAGCGCCCTGGGGTGAACACCCTGGAGGGCATCTGCCACGTCCCCAAAGGCCAGGGTCCCACCTTTGGTGGTAGCTCAGATAGGGGCTGGCAGGTAACAGGTAACCTCTCAGTTTGAATTTGAGAGCTCTCTGCCAGTGACAGTTATTTTTTCTCCTACTGACTTCACGTTCTCTTGCTTTGGACTTCTGTTACTCCACACTGAATGTGAAGATGTTTCTAGAGTACCAGATAACTGGATTGAATAGCAATACAGAATCTTTCTTTGAAGAACATTTTGTTTTCTCATAGTCTTCAGGACTTTTTGTTCCTGTTGTTCTAAATTATCAAAAGTAGAAAAAAAAAAAAAGCAGAAGTAAAGTGAGCCCGTTGTGACAACTTGGCGAAGACTAGAAGTGGGCACCGGCCCTCTGTTCTCTCATGTCATTGTGGAAAGCCTTGAACTTGGGCTGTCACATCCACACTACAAAAGACAGTGTGGATTCAGCACAAAGTCAAGAAGTCTGGCTGTTACTCAGTGGCTTTCATCAGAGAAAAATCAACAAATGTGTAGTTTTGCCTAAAAATCCTCTTTGGAGTCTCTTAAAATTTTGGTGTCCTGTGTCCAGTGGTCTGTCCACAGTGATTATTTTCATCAACCCCTAACTGGTCTCCACTGCCCTTCCCAGCTTTAAAAAACTAACTCCCTTTCACTCCATCCAAGGATCCCTCTTATAAAATTTCTGGCAAATGGTAAGCCCACCAGCCACCATTTAATCAGTTCTAAGACAGCTCATTCCACCACCGGGGACCTCTGTCTGAGGAGTTTCTTGCTTATAATGAAGTGGTTATATCCTGCCTTCATGGGGTCCCACCGGCCAGTCCTGATCCCAGGTTTAGACCAGACAGAGCTGGTCTTCTCCCCTGTTCTAAAAGGGAACTTCCTTGGAGGGCAGCAGTGAAGTTCCCTGGAGCCTCTACCCTTTTCTCCATTAAGGGTCCCCCAGAAGGTCCGACCTGTCCCTGTGGAGATCAGAGCCAGGTGCCCAGGCTGGGAGGATGGCCCTGGCACCTCTGCCTCTGTGGGGGGGAGATGCTGCCCGCTGCCAGCAAGTCCTCCACCAGCTGTTCTGCCAAAAATAAGTTCTCAGCTGCCGAGGGCTCATCTTTCCGCTCCCCTTCTTCTCGGAAGCCGGGAGTCCAGCAGCCTGCCAGCTGGAGACTGGGGATTTTTTTTTTTTTCAGTTCAACTGAAAGAAAAGGCAGGATGGGGTTTTTCCTCTCTCTCTTTTTTTTTAACCTTATTATGTCAAGGCAGTTGTCTTGTTCTTCAGGGGAAAGAATACCACCACCACCACTTCTGAATTTGCTTTTAAAATAGCCCTTGAAAGGGTAGGGCTGCGGGAGCGTCTCCACATCCTCGGGCAGGAGTCCCGCACAGGGTGTCGGACGTGGTGGGCTCCCACTTGAGTGAAGAGCTGGCTCTGGGAGAAAGCCTGGGAACTGAGCTCAACTCAGCAGATCTGCTGCCAGCCTCAGGACTGATGAGCTGCCTGTTTGCACGGAGGATGTGAGCTGCTGCCCCAACAGTGGAATTCTCCATGGGCTGCAAAACTTGAAAGTGGGCACTTGAAGTCATTCCCCTTTTTTTTTTTTTAAGCAAATGAGTCTTAGCATCTGCTGGGTGTCAGACCTTGTGCTGTAGCTTCAGAGATGAAGACAAGGCAGTCCCCATCCTCATGTCTCTCACTGTCCAGGAAAGAAAGGGATGAGAGAAGAAACCAGTGAGGCCTTCCTGGGACAGGTGGTCTACAGGCGTCCCCCCAGTGTTGGCACAGGCAGGACTGCAGTATGTCCTTGCAGAGATGGGGCTGGTAGTGGTGGAGGAACATAGATTATTACCGTCATTGTGGTTGCAGCTAATAAACCACACTGATAAATCACCTATGCATGGAGGTGAAATTCTGCTTTGCCCTGATGGTTTGGGGGGATGATCCAGAACTTGTCACAAAGGAGGTGATATTTGAGCTGTTTTGGAACAATAAGGTGGACAGTGGGGAGCACAGACTCTCCTGACAGAAGGAGAGTAATGCAAAGACAGGAGGGATAAACCAGGATATTTTGAGACTTCCCTGGCAGTCCAGTGGCTAAGACTCCATGCTCCCAACTCAAGGGGGCCCAGGCTTGATCTCTGGGCGGAGAACTAGATCTCACATACCGCAACTAAAGATCAGAGAGCCTGTGTGCTGCAACTAAGACCCGGGGCAGGTAAATAAATATTCTAACCAAAAACAGGATATTTACGGGCAGCAGGAGTTCCGGTGTGACAGGGAGGCCTGACATCACAAAGAGTCGTACACAACTGAGTGACTGCACTGAGCTAGGGTTGCGGTGTATCTGAGGCAGTGTGTGTGTGTGTGTGTTTGTGTAGGGTGGAGAGGTGATAGAATGCCTTCCTAGATGGGGCATCTTTGAGAAACTCTGAGCAGCAGAGACCACATCAGACTGACCTGTCCCACGATCCCTCCAGAGGAGGTGTCGGGGCTGGGCTGGCTGAGGGGGTCTGGGAGCAGGAGATGTTGACGGGTGAAAAGTGATGAGAGAGAGCTTGGATTAAGGCAGCCATGGAGAGAACAGAAAGGAGGAGATAGATTGAAGGGAAAAAGTCAGGATAAGATGGAGAGGATTGTGACCTGTTCTGTCTGTGTGTGGGGGTAGTGATGATAAACAGCGAGGGCATGAGGGCTGGAGCTGGGGCTGACAGGAAGGTTTTCCCTTGTGTGGCTGGCATTGGAGCCGAGAAAGGGAAACCAGGAGTGGGAACAGATGTGGGAGAACAGAGAGAATTATGTTATCTGTGCTGACTTTGAATAGTGCACCTGCTTTTGGGGGGCTATGGCCCGGAGGCAATAGTGATCTGGTTGGACGATGTTGGGGATGGGCTGTTGTCAACCTTTAGGAGCAGCCACGGTACTGATGTGGCAGCAGAATGAAAAGGGTATGAGACAGTATTGAAAAGGAAGGCTGGACCTTCACATGTTTGGTCAATTGATTTTTGACAAGAGTGCCGAGACCATTCCATGGGCAAAAGACAGTCTTTTCAACAAAGGGCACTGGGAAAACTGGCTATCCAGTTCTGTGACTGAAAGTAAGGGCAAAAGAATGAAGTTCCCTTACCCTGCATACAAAAATTAACTCAACATGGATTAAAGACCTAGTATTCAGAGCTAAAGCTATAAAACTCTTCGAAGAAAACAGAGGAAAATCTTCACTGGATCTTTTTCGGTGGATTTAGTGCAGATCTGCATTGGATTGGGCAATAGTCTCTTGGCTGTCACAACAAAAACACAGGCAACAAAAGAAAAATAAATTGGACTCACCAAGATTTAAACCTTTCATGCATCCAGAGACACAGTCAGCGAAGTGAAAAGCCAACCAGCAGAATGGGAAGGAGACCCTGCCACAGAGGGTCCTCCTGGTGGGTTGCCAAGCTACTTTACAAAGGATAACACAGTGTTACCTTGGGGTGAAATTTGTTACTTTGCTTTGCAAGATGAGTCAGTAGGGAATTTTTCAGACTTGAGTTTAAGGCCAGAGCTCTGTTTTCCGTACCCTGCGTGACCCTGACAATGGCGGGGTGGGGGGTGGGAGGTGGGGGATGAGTGTGTTCCTCCTCCCTTTGTTGCTGAGAAGCCGAGAGCCGACCACGCCTTTCATGTCCTTGGCCCCTGAGCCCACGGCTGAAGCATGTACCTCCCAAGTAACAAGGTGGTTTCAAGTATCTGAAAACCACAAGAGAAAACAGCTTCTGAGCGACCACAAGTCACCAAGTCCTTGCACTTGAGCCAGGGCCTCCCATCCCACAGGGCTCTGGGGTTTGTCCTCCATACACAGAAATCTGGAGAATCCTGTTTACCAGCCCCTCACAAGTTAGAAGCCACCGATTCAGACGTCTCAGGATTGGATTGAGGATGGCCCTCTGAAGGCATCAGTGAAGCTTCTGGAAGTTTGGCAGCCTGAGTGGAAAGAAACACCAGCCGGCAGACCAGGGGAAGCAGGTGTGAAGATTCCAGAAGCAAGGTGCCTCGCTGTGTGATGTCCCAGGAGAAAAAGGACGTGGACCAGCCAACAAGAAGTCCTGCCGTGAGAGGGTGGGACGGCGCCTCACAGGATTCAGCAGACTAACGGAGCAGCAGCTACAAGTGACCAGCAGCTAAGACACGTTGTTGTTGTTCGGTGAACAACCCCATGGACTGTAGCACACCACACTCCCCTGTCCTTCACCATCTCCCAGTTTGCCCAAGTTCGTGTCCATTGAGTCAGTGATGCCATCCAACAATCTCATCCTCTCTCGCCCCCTTCTTCTTTTGCCTTCAATCTTTCCTAGCATCAGGGTCTTTTGCAATGAATCAGCTAAGACATAACAGACTTAAAGGCATAGTTGGCAGGGGAGTGCATAACTCACTTTGGAAAGCTTTTTGGTGAAAAGTGATCATAGTAAAGGTTTTCATTTCATCTTACTGAAGTTCACTTTGTTTACCTGAAAGAAGATGCTTCAGAGGACTCAGCCCCGGACCATGTCCCCCTCTGATGTTCCTCATCCCAGCCCTTGGCTCACTGCAGCCCCCCTGACATGGAGGGGACGTCTCCCTGCCAACGGGGCCAGGAGAGTGGAGTGTCACTGCCCTCCCTCACAGGCAGAGAGGCAGAGACCCTCGCGTGGGAGTCTCGCACTCACAGCCCCAGGGGAGAGTCACCCCCAGAAGTGCTCTCTTCCCAACAGGAATCCTGAATGCGTTTTTCCCTCGGCCCCTGTGACAAGCAACAGTCACACCCGGTGCCCGGGAGGAAGGACACGGGTGTTCCTTCTGTCCTACCCGCGCAAGGAAGCAATGAACAGTGCGGGGTGTCATCACATCCCCTCCGAACTGGGATGGGCTTCAAAGTGAGCAGTTGGCGTTTCTGCAGGGACAGGCCACGCTCCCTGCCATCAGCTGTCGGGGTGGGGCCTCTCCCCTCCCTCACCTCCAATCTGCCGTCTGCAGCTGTTTCCGACAGGTGCTTGGGCTCTTCGCAGCAGATGGTGACCAAAATGGGCCTCTTGGCAGAGCCTACCGCACGCCGCCCTCCACCACACGCTGATGTGTGTACAAACACACGTCCGAGTGTGGCTTTGTCCTAAAGGACCGCCTGGGGGTCCAGGTGATGCCAGAGGGCTCATTCCAGAGGACACCCTTGGTCCCTGGGCCCTTCCCCTCCGTCTGAGACTCTCGGTGTTTGGCCACCAGGCTGGAAACAGCCCGGGACCAGCCCCAGACACAGCTGTCTCCCTCCTGCACCCAGCAGCCCAGTGACTCCTCGCTGGTATGTTTGCCCAGCGTTCTGCCCGCTTCCCCAGGGCACCCCGCGAGGCTTCGGGCTCAGCCTACTGAGACCCACGGAGGCCAGGCTGCAGCACCCGCATCGCAGGACTTCAGAGCAGAGGCTGCACCCCGAGGTGCTCCTGCGGTCTGTATCCCAGAGTGCAGTCCTGTGGACATAGGCGAGGGACACCTGGGAGGGGGTCCCAAATGCACTTGGAGTGTCATCCTTGTGAAACAGCGGGACATGTCTCTGCCCTGGTGCTGGGGACAAGACACACAGCTCACCCTCAGGAGGGAGCCAGAGGGACTGAGCAGTGAGCACTTCCCAGGGTCCCTCTGCACCTGAGTGGAGAGCTGCCCACTGACAACGTGTCCCACCCCCCCCCCAGAAGAGCAGGGCCAGCCGCAGCCCGCAGGGCTCCTGCCCGTGGCCTCCAGAAGCCCCCCGCACTGTGTTTGGGCTGCTCTTTCTAAACAGCTAACCAGCCAAGGCAACCAGATGAGGTGACATCTGGCTTGAGACCGCTGCCAAGTCACTGCTGCTCCATCCCTGGCAGGAAGGAGGTGAGCTCTTTGTGCCAGATTCTTAAAGAGAGAGAGAGAATAAAACCGTGTGTTCCGTGCCCCACATTTTTTCTTCTTTTTATACCCTGACACCTCGGCTGTCAGTTTTTCTTTCCCTGGTACTTGGCCGCAAAGGACCCAATATCCATTAACTATTTAGAGCGGACTCTTACCACCTGATGGGGATCAAAGCACTGGAGTAAATGATGTGAATGGGGCTGGCATGCTGAGATTTAAAGGTGAATTCTGAGGGAAATGCAGGTTAAGGAATCCACCTGCCAGTGAAGGAGACACCGGAGATATGGGTTCAATCCCTGGGTCAGGAAGATCCCCTGGAGGAGGAAATGGCAACCCACTCTAGTATTCTTGCCTGGAGAATCCCATGGACAGAGGAGCCCCGCAGGCTACAGTCCACGGGCTCACACAGAGTCAGACACAACTGCGTGCACAGGTGTGCGCACACACACGTGAGCACATACGTACGCATGATGGCTTGTAAGGGACAGAGGGTGACAGAGGGCAGCCATCCACAGTGTTTGCCATGGAATGAAGGACCATGTTCCCTGCCTTTTCACAGTATGGAGGAGAAACATTAACAATTTTCACTGTATCCCATTCTTTGTGGAGTGACAGGAACAGCCTGGTGCCTGTGGGCCAGGCTGGAACTGGAAACAAGATTCATCCATTTGCATCGGGCAGGGCAGCTAGAGACAGTCCAGCTGGCAGGCCAAGTAAGGTACTGAACAGTCATGGTAGCTTGTCAGCTGTGTGACCTTGGGCAAGTTCCTTAACCTCTCTGAGACTCTGTCATCCATCTGGAAAATGAGACATTTTGTAAATGTCCAGCAAACACCTCTATGAGGTGATATCCTCCTTTGTATTTTTAAAGATGAGGACATTGAGATACAGACAGGATAAGGGACCTGGCCAGGTCACGCAGGTAAGTGGGGGTAGCCTGATAGGAAGTGAAAGGACAGGAAGGGGAGAGGTGGCATGGGGGTGCCCAGGGGCAGACAAGCTGGAGCTTATCTCAGGAAGGCCAGACAGCAGATCTGGGCAGCACACCCAGGGTGTGTTGGCCCTGTCTCCTCCGCACTGGCCACTAGACCTTGCTTAATTATATTCAAGGCACCCACTTTTCCTTCTTGGCGTCAGTTAAGCTGATATCTTACTCCCAAACACAAGAATGTGTTATTTCTTTTATGCATGTAAGCCGTGTCTCCCATGCTCTGCACTTGTTCCTTTGATTTTTTTGCAGCATACAGGGGCTTTCTTTATCTCTTTGAAACATCTTGTTTGGACCTACTTTTACGGCCAGCTGAGAACTCCTTGAAAGACATCCAGTTCAAGGAACCAAGGTGTGGGATTCATGCTGAGGGCGGCCTTGAGTCCTGCCTTGTCACATGTGCCATTTTCTTTGTGTGGTTGGTGAATGCAGCGGAGCCGTGTATTTCACAATGTGAAGGTTGACATACCATCCCCAGCCTTTCACCAGTTCCCCTCAGCTCCAGATCAGGGCGGGGGATAGATTCGAGGATCATGGCCTGAGTCAGCAGGCCCGGAGTGGGGGGGAAGGAGAGGAAGAGGGTGTGCTATGGTCGACAGTGCAGGCAGAGGTTGGCGCTGGCGCCGCCTGGGAAGCGTTGATGACGACAGAGTGGACTCGTGCCGCGTTCAGGACAAAGTGTCAGGGTTTGCTCGATGAGTGTGATTTGCTCGGAGACGTCAGCAAGGAGAGAGTTGACAATGACAGTGAGAAGTAAAGTTTGGAGAATAGGTGGCTGCTTCTGTCGGGAATTCAGAGAGAGCGAGCAGGAGAAGACGAACGCCCTTGCGAGACAGAAAAGAAAGACTGCAGTTTGGGATGCGGTGTGTCTAAAGCCCTGGGAGGGTGTGTGGTGGGATTCAGTAAGCAAGAGAAGGGTCTGGCTCCCCCAAACTACGGCAAGTGAGTCGTCCTTGGTCTACACAGCACAGCATCTGGAGTGTAGGATGGTTTTGTATTTCTATCAGAATTCTTGCATGCTCCTTGCACTTCTATTTTATGCTTCTTCTGTCTCCTGTGGTGATTGCATTCTGAATCCAGATCCGATATTGATTCTGGCAGTTTTGCCAAGGAGCACTTAAATCTTTAAGCTACTCTGGCCATACAGAGGTTCCTTGAGTGGATTAATGATTGTAAAAAAAAAAAAAAAAGAGCCGATAGATACAAAAATTCTTTCTCCAAAGCAGTGGACACACTGACAAGCTCTGTTTCGGGGGTGATCATGAGAGGAGCGGTGTGGCAGACAATCTGTGTCATCACAGGCAGGGAACTAGTTTAGTGACAGGACTCAAAAGCCAGAGATAAATGGCCCCGTCTCTGGGAGGAAAAGTATCAAAACCGAGGTTCTCAGGATCATGAAGATCCGACATTAATTGGACCAGTCCCTAACTTACATCTTTATAGTGATATTCAACGGGGAATATATTTTTAAAAGTCCAAGTGTGTTTTTGTTGTTGTTGTTCAGTGAGTACGTCGTGTCTGACTCTTTGCAACTCCATGAACTATAGCACACCAGGTTTCCCTGTCCTTCACTATCTCCTGGAGTTTGCTCAAACTCATGTTCACTGAGTCAGTGATACCATTCAACCATCTCATCCTCTGTCACCCCCTTCTCTTGCCTTCAATCTTCCCCAGCATCAGGGTCTTTTTTCAGATGAGTCGGCTCTTCACATCAGGTAGCAAAAGTATTGGAGCTTTAGCATCATTCTTTCCAATGAATATTGGAACTGACTTCCTTCAGGATTGACTGGTTTGATCTCCTTGTTATCCAAGAGACTCTCAAGAGTCTTCTGCAGCACCAAATTTTTAGATGAAGTTAATTTCTTCCATCATGTTGAAAACATACAATATAAATATTCTACCATGGTATATTGTCAATGGACCTGAAATACGTTTTAGCTCATAAGAAGGCAGCCACAGTGAGTGGTTAAGAGCAAGGACTCAGGAGTGGGGCTGTCTGGGTTTGAATCCTGGTCCCTGCCTCTTCTCTGTGCTGAGTCTGGGGGGCTGTTATGAGGATGGCGCGTGCAATGCATGCAGGATGGTGCCTTGTACAGAGTAAGGGCTCCAGGCATGTCAACTCTCAGCTCCTCTTCATCTCTGCCCTGCCCCTTACATCCACATTCTCTTCCTTGCCTGCCAGAAACACAGGATTTTCTATAGGGTCTTTATAGACTTTCATCAAGATATTTCTTCTTGGAGAAAATCAAAGGGAGAGAGATTATCCCCCGAGACCTGTGTCCAGGTTCTCCCCAGGGGCACTGCCAGTGTCCTGCATGGTGTCCCACGGCAGTGCTCAATGCTCGTGCATGAACGGAGCCCCAGCGCTCCGGTGCAGGAAGTCTGGTTCCTGGGCTGCCTCCCAAGTACCGAAAACCTGTGTGACTTGTAAAATGTGAAGTCACTCGTCAGGCCGCTTTAAATACATAGCCTGTTGTCTTACCTCCAGGTAACAATGGCTCAGATCACCTTCACCGGAAAGTATGTGGGTTCTGTGGCGGCGTTACCACACTGAAGTTGTATAATTAGCTTATGTTCCTGCCATCTTCTCTCAAGGGAGTTCCAGTTCTCCCACTGGTTCTAAGGCTTAAAGAAAATTAAAATTATGCTTCGGCAAAGAACACCCATAGCCTATTTTGGATTCCTTCTTTTTTTTATGTTTCTGTTTCTTTTCTCTCTCCTTCTCTCCCTTCCTTTCTTCTTTAAAAAAAAAAAAAAAAGAAAAACAACCCTGACTATACTTCATTGCTAAGAAGCTTAAACAGCCTGAATAGAGTCTTCTTTAATCCAGACCCCTCCGTCTTGTCTCCACTCAGGTGTCATTTGTCCCTTTGTGATTGTGTTAGCAATTAGGAGCACTGAAGAGGCAAAGGTCCTCCCATGATGGCAGCTTAGAAGTTGAGATGCAGTTGCCGGAAACAGCGTAGGCTCATCACCTCCAGCCTCTGGACTGCACACTGACAGTATCACAGGGAACAGCCTTTTGTGGGCCATCTTCCCATTTACTTGCACTGTGTCAGCTTTAAGCCTTAGAGGGAACCAACAAAAGCTTCTTTTCTTTCTTTCTTTAGCATCATCATATATTCTCTGCCATGCGAGGCTGGAAGCAAAAGCATTAAAGTGAAATATATCTTAAATGCATTTCCTCTTAGAGCTTTTATTTTACTTCATAGTCCCATTTTTAGTTTCCTTTGATAATAATAAAAAAAAAAAAAGCCCAATCATTTCATTCTTAGCCCTAGACAATACAGTGCGAGGTTATACATATTGCAGCCCTGGGGAGAATTTCTGCTTGCAAGCTGGCCAGCCTGTTTGCAGTTGACAGATGTAACCTACTCCAGGGCAGAGAAAGTCTCAAGGGAGGTTTTAATTTCTTAATATTGAAATGAGCACAACTTTTATTGTCTTAATCAGTGAATAAAAAAACAATAAAATTGCTAAGTCTCATTTTTTTTTAAACGCAATGTAAGAGGATTTTAAGAAATTGCAATTGCTTTTTAAGTTACTGTTGAAAAGTTAATTTTCTCTGTGTTTGAGAAAATTCTTCCAGCAGTTCTGTAGATAAATATTTGTACCACAGTGATGTGAAACATTCTTGGGGGTTTGGCATGGATGCCACTCCTCAGTAGGGAAAAGGTGTGTGCTAAGGTGTGCAGAGTGGGTGTGCTTGTCTTTGAAGAGAACGTGACTTGGCTTTCATCATGTTTCATGAGCTGAGGATCCAGGAGTATCCATTTAAAATTGCAGCAGAAATCTTTTAATGCAAACTGCATTCTTTCAGAATATATGCTACTTTTAGCAAGGGGCTCTATAGAGGAATATTTCTGACTATGAATAAAGAAAAAATTTTCTGATGGTAATTAGTAGCTTTTATAAAGTCCTAATGAATGTGTTTCAACTGTTTGTCTGAACAAATAATTTTCTACAAACAAAGCTGATGTATTACATGCAGTCATTTTTACCTATTTCTTAATTTAATCCAACCTAAGACACATTTCTTAAAAATGAAGGTTCACCAGTTGCTGGGGCCATATGTGAGTCAGTTGTGGTTCCCTGGTACCTTGTACAGTGGTTTCAGAAGGACAGAATAGATGTTTCTTGCACTAAATTGAAAAAGAAAATTGCTTAAGGAGCTGTGTGTGTATATGTGGATATATATTTATATATAGAGAGATAGATACCATATGCAAATAAAATATGAAACAGCACCTTACAGATAGAAAGCCAAGATGCTCAGTGGGAGCACAGCAGGGTTTCAGGGCAGAGGTTGTGCACTTGAAATCAAAACTCAGTTTTGGAATATATAAAGAATCCTCAAAACTCAACAATAGGAACAAATAAATCAGTTTAAAAAATGGGTAAAAGATTGGAACAGACACTTCACCACAGAAGATATACAGAAGGCAGATAAGAACATTAAAATATGCTTAATGATATTGGTCATTAGGGAAATGCCAATTACAACTGCACTGGAAGACTGCTACCCACCAGTCAGAATGGCTAAATTAAAAAATAATGGCAGTACCAGGTGCTGACAAGATGCAGAGCAGTAGGACCTCTCAAACATTGCTGGTGGGAATGCAGAATGGTACGACCAGTCTGGAAAACCCTTTGGGACTTTCTTACCAAGTTCATTGTACACTTGCCACATGACCCAGCAGCCCGGGCCACTCATAGGTTTATTTATGATAGCCCCGAACTGAAAACAACCCAGATGTCCTTCAGTTGTTGAATGGATGGCCAGACCGTGGTATGTACACATCTTGAGGACGCCCTGCTCACTCGCCTCTGGCTGACCTCTAAACCCTGTAAGAGGAGAGAGAGAGAAAAAAGGCAGAACTTAAAACTGCTGTCCTGTTGAAGCTGTGTTTGCTCCCGCACACACGCAGGGCCAAAGGGTAGACGTCTCTTCCCAACATGTAAGGAAGCCTGTGCCCAATCATTAAGTCTAAGAAGTCAGTGAACAAACCAACAGCAGCAGCAGCAACAAACCAAGAGTGAGGGTCATCTGATTTTCAGTTACCACTGTATTGATGTCAATGGCTAGTTTTCAGGAAAAAATTATGGGACAAAGAAACATGGACGTAAGACTCACTAGACGAAGACTCTAAATTAGCTGTTATAAATATGCTCAAAGGCCTAAGGAAACCATGACTAAAAAGTGAAAGGAGGACTTCCCTGGTGGCTCCGTGGTAAAGAATCCGCCTGCCAATGCGGAAGACATGGGTTCAATTCCTGACCCAGGAAGATCCCACATACCTCGGAGCAACTAAGCCTGGGTGCCACGGCTACTGAGCCTGTGCTCAAGAGAAACATCCACAGTGAGAAGCCTGCACATCACTACCAGAGAATAGGCCCCTGCTCACTGCAGCCAGAGAAAAGGCCACACAGCCATGAGGACCCAGCACGGCCAAAACTAAATAAATATAATTTGAAAAAAAAAAAAAAGATGAAAATATAAGACCAGTGCTCACCAAATAAAGAATATTAACAAGGAGATAGAAATTATACTGAAAAGAGAACTAAATAGAAATTCAGAGGTATGATAACTTAAGCAGAAAAAGAAATCACTAAAGGGGTTGAGTTGGCAGAAGAAAGAATGAACAGATGAAGCTAGGTTAATTGGAATTGTCCAGTCTGAAGAACAGAATTGAAAAATATTGGTCTTGGTTGCACAGCTCTGAGACTATGCTAAAAACCACTGAGAGGTCAACTTCAAAATGAAAAAAAGGAAGCACAGTTTAAAAAAGGCTCAGGAACACACGATTCAAAGACAGACTGGCGGTGACAGGAGGATAATCTCCGAGTTAAATCCTCCTGCTTTACCAGAGGCCCAGGTGGGTGAAACAAGCTGCCCAGTGCTTGCAGTGTAATCGACACAAATTTTTTTATACATTTTACAATTCTAGTGACCAGCCAGCCCAGCTGACCCTAGACTTTTCTAGTTTTAACACTGACAACCCCAGAGTCTGAGAAGCCCCTGCTTGGTTGGTTGGTTAGTTGCTAAGTTGTATCCGACTCTTTACGACCCCATGGACTGTAGCCTGCCAGGCTCCTCTGTCTATGGGATTCTCCAGACAAGAATACTGGAGTGGGTTGCCATTTTCTTCTCCTGGGGACCTTCCCAATCCAGGGATGGAACCCACGTCTCCTGCATTGACAGGTGGCTTCTTTACCACTGAGCCATCAGGGAAGCCCAGAGACCCCTGGTCCTGGGCAAATCAGGATGGTTGGCTGCACTGTCTGCAGTGCAAACTGGGATGAATATTCTCTCCTGTCACTCTGAGTCCCTGAAGCTCACACATAAATGAGAAATGGTGGTATGCAGAAAAGTCCCTCTGCTTTGCAGAACTCAATGTTCTAAACTTAAGCAGCTGGCATTTTTGCTTTAAGTTCTTTTCTATTCAACCTTTCAGAATGAAGGATCTTTCCTTTTAATGAAATTTGCATTTTATCCACAAAGTAAAAGCCAGTGTCCTTGACTTCCCTGAAAAGTGACAAGTGGATGCTTTTGTAAACCAAACACTAAGGATATAACAAAAACAGAGGTTGTCGTTAATTGATTTCAGATGTGAAAAAGCAGATGCTAACCCTTAGAGATATATTCAGGAGAGAGAGAGAGAGATTCAGAGGAGAGACAAAAAGGAGAGGGAGAGAGATCCATTTCCTGTAAAACAAAAAGCCATGAAAGGAAAACTCATATGGGAAAAGTCACTTGAATTCCTTTTTGAACCCAGCAGATTCAAAAGGAAAGAGAAACCAGCAGTCCTTGAATGTGTGATTGATGTCAGTGACCTCACAGGTGAAAGAGGAGAGTGAAAAAGCTGGCTTAAAACTCAGTATTCAAAAAACTAAGATCATGGCATTTGGTCCCATCACTCCATGGCAAACAGTGGGGGAAACAATGGAAACAGTGACAGACTTTATTTTCTTGGGCTCCAAAATCACTGCAGACGGTGACTGCAGCCATGAAATTAAGAGATGCTTGCTGCTTGGAAGAAAAACTATGACAAACCTAGATAGCATATTAAAAAGCAGAGACATCACTTTGCTGACAGAGGTTTATATAATCAAAGCTACTGTTTTTCCAGTAGTCATGTACTGATGTGAGAGTTGGACCATAAAGAAGGCTGAGTGCCAAAGAATTGATGCTTTTAAGCTGTGGTGCTGCAGAAGACTCTTGAAAGTCCCTTGGACAGCAAGGAGATAAAAACACTCAATCCTAAAGGAAATCAACCCTGAATATTCATTGAAAGAACTGAGGTTGAAGCTGAAGCTCCAATCCTTCGGCCACCTGATGCGAAGAGCCTACTCCTCAGAAAAGACCCTGATGCTGGGCAAGATTGAAGGCAAGAGAAGAGGGTGACAGAGGATGTGATGGTTAGATGGCATCACTGACTCAATGGACATGAGTTTGAGCAGACTCTGGGAGTTGGTGAAGGACAGGGAAGCCTGATGTGCTGCAGTCCTTGGGGTCGCAAAGAGTCGGACACAACTGAGCAAGTGAACAACAACCTCATGGGTGGAGGAGGCACTGCAGAAACCAGAGCCAGTGGGCGGGGGCAAATTTCAGCTACACAGCTCTGGGCTCCTCCCTGGGATTGCAGCCTGACTGATCAACTCAGCCTTCCCTTTCCATGCCAGGGCTGCACCCAGTCCAACCTGCTATGTGGCTCCTCCTTTCAGTGCACAAAAGTAAAGAAGAAGGAAGGAACCAGGAAATGATGGTTGGAATGTTTAAGGTGCAGGGAGGTGAAAAATGACAATGGAGTTGCGAAAAATGAATAGCCACCTCCTTCCCCACCTTGGCTCAGTTTGCCCTGAAGCCATGGCTGCAGCCAGGCAGGTGAACCTGAGAGGCATCTGGCAGCTTTGCCTGGGTTCACGTGAATCCCTTCATCCTGCAGAGTGTTCCTGCCTGTCTCTGTGATCACAGGGCAGTGGATGGACAGAGAGTATGTGGCTGAGTTACCTTCAATGGGAGTGAACAGAAAAAAGTAGACCATAAACTTGATGGCTCTGAAGATCCCTTTCTCTGCCTGCTTTTTTAAAAGACAGTTTTAGAAAATATTTATTGATTTAATTGACTGTGTGGGGTCTTAGTTGCAGCATGTGGGATCTTTAATTGTAGCATGCAAGATCTAGTTCCCTGACCAGGGATTAAACCTGGGCCCCTGCACTGGAAGAGCAGAGTCTTAGCCACTGGGCCACCAGGGACATCCCTCCCCCGGCAATCTGCTTTTGTCTCTTCCTGCTGTTCAGCTGAGTCCTGTTCAGATTCCTCCCACCCCATCCAGTGGGTTGGTTTGGGCCTCCTCCACGGCTGCAGTAGACTCTGCACCTCTAGTATTCCAGCACGTTCTTCCCTGTCTTCACACGTGTGTATGACCCGTCCCCTCTAGCAGAACCCTGACCTCTCGACGGTGGATGGTGGTCCTCTGCGCTCCCTAGCCTGTGGGCGGGGCTCCCCTCTTGTCACCATGAGGGGCATTAACCATTGCTCCACACCCCCAGGCCATCCCATCCTCGTCCCTGTCTAAATCATAAACTCCTTGAACTCAGGGAACTTTTCCTCCTCAGTCCTGCCTCGCCAGCATCTACTACGTACATAGAGGGCATTTAGAGTGTAATTGCTCTCATGCCTGTCATGATTCCCGCTCTAGAGATTGTCTTGTTCACCTCTCTGTTCCCAGCGTCTAGCACAGTCCACCACACCACAATCGCTGAAATTAGTTTATTAAATGAAATTGGAGAGTTTCAAAAACTTTATTTGCGGGGAAGTCACACGATGGGCTTGCGTGTCTGTCTTCCTGGATCTTTCAGCCTCACACCCCAAACCAGGGAAGACCAGGGTCGGTGATAGAGGAAATGAAATATTCTGTGGGGACTCGGCTGCAGGTTGTCACTGCCCTCACACCAGGGCCAGCTGCAGCAATGCTTGCTGCCGTGGCAGAGTGAAAGTGAAACTGTTAGTCGCTCAGCCATGTCCAACTCTTTGGGACCACATGGATTGTAGCCCGCCAGGCTCCACCATCCATGGGATTCTCCAGGCAAGAATACTGGAGTGGGTTGCCATGCCCTCTAGCTCACGCCGGTGCTGGGGGCTTGTGCCCACAAATGACAAGGGTCCCTTCCACTTGCATCCTAGTGATCAGAGCAAGTCACATGGGCAACTCGACATCAGGAGTGACACTGGCAACCATGAACACCGTCCGCCAAGCTTGTCCCCTAGAGTAGACGTTTTCAAGTCTATGCACATGGATCACCTGGAGAGGATTTTAGGACACAGATCCTGATTCAGTATGTCTGGGGAGGCGGCCGTATTTTGCACTTCTCACCAGCTGCTGGCCCGTTGTCGACACTCGGAGGGCCAAGGGGAAAGCTTTGAATCCTTCCTGGCTAAACTGAACTCCTTGCCTACACCCACGTCTGCAGAGACTGAACTCAGCTCATAGCACTCTCAGTTTGTGTCGCAAACCAAGAAAAACCTCCTTGCGAGTCAGAAGACACTCGTGGTTCACCCCAAGGGTGAGGGGGGCAGAGAGGACTAGATAACGAAACAACAGACAGTGCGACCCAACTGCAAAGTCTGGAGAAGGAGAGAGCACAAGGATGGGCAGCTATTCTAAGAAGCCAGAGTCCTTCCATCCAGAGGCCACCATTTGCATAAGCAGCTTTGGTACATGGACCGAATTAGATCTAATTATGTCACCTCTCGGTCTCCTGTGACTCCCTTAGTTTCCTGGAGCCGGGGGGTCAGGGCAGCTCTGACCGGGTCTCATGAAGGCTTCAGCCCCATGGAGCATCCTCCTTGTCTGTGGCGCGTCGTTGCTCTCCCAGGATCTTCCACTTGCCCTCTCGAGTGCTGACGGTCACTGACGGGTGGGGGTGTCCATGGTTCCAGGACATAGAGCCCCTGTCACTCCAGGGTCCTCTCTGATGTTGGAGGCGGTCAGCCTGTCCCCTCCTCCTTGTGGATGGAGCTGAACCACTGTGGGCAACGGCACACCTGCTCCCCACGTTGTACCTGCACTTGTAGGAGGAACGGAGGAGGGGCTGTGCCTGTACATGCTCCCTGCCGCCACTAGAGGGCGGAGTACAGGCCGGCGTCTGGGTCTCCTGGTCCCGCCTGGAGCCTTTTTCTCTATCTGAGGCAGAGCTGATTGGCCTTAGGCATCAGTCTCTGGTTGATTTGTTAAAAGTCAGCCCCTAATTTCCTGTGAGTTCAGTGTCAAAAACTGGATTTCATTTCTAGGACACTAATTTCTTCCCATGAAAATATCTTTGAAAGTGATCATAACATGAAACACACTTACATGTTCCAAATAATTACATAAAAACCGAACACATGGCTGAATTCCTTTGGTGGGTGAAGGAGGTGGGGTTTGCTTGGATCAGGCTTCGTGAGACTTTAAAACATATGCATCTGATGAGGTTTGAACTGCAGGTACCTTCTTCCCTTCCTGGTGACTTTCTCACTGGCAACAGAGCCATTTCTCACTGGGTCTTTAAACTGTGATTGAAATTAAGATACACCTAAAAATGGTTAAATGGAGAACTTGAAGTTACGTGGATTTTACCACAATTGAAAGAAAAAATAAGTGAGATAACCAAGAAATATGTTGCATGTTTTTGAGTTGCAGGGATGTGAGCAGGGTGGGGAGGATGTGATCCAAGTATGGGTGCCTAGGTCTCTTTTGGAAGATTTTAAAATAACTCCTAAGGGGTTGGGGGTAGCACCTTCATCTGGCTGTGGTGTTCTTGCAGCAGTGCTGGAAATAGTCAGGGGACAGATTCTCATCTGAATCTGTTCTTATCTGAATCAACCCTGAATACTCTTTGGAAGGGGTATTCCAAAATGCTGAAGCTGCAATACTTTGGCTGAAGCTGAAGCTACAATACTTTGGCCTCCTGATTCAAACAGCTAGCTCACTGGAAAATACCCTGCTGGTGGGAAAGATTGAGAGGAGGAGGAGAAAGGGGAGATAGAAAACGAGATGGTTGGATGGCGTCACTGATTCAATGGACATGAACTTGGGCAGACTCCTGGAGATGGCGAGGGAGATGGCGAGGGACAGGGAAGCCTGGCATGCTGCAGTCCACGGAATTGGGAAGAGTCAGACACAACTTGCTGACTGAACAACAACAGGTTCTCATCAGAGCTCAGCTGTGAGTGGCTGTGGACAAGCCTCCTCTCTCCCTGGGCTTTACTGTCCTCCACTGAGAAATAATAGAAATAATTGTTTCCTCTTCTTGGACTAGAGTGTATGGATAAGCCCTTTGGAGACACTGAGTACAGGGACTTGGAACTGAGGCCGCTTCTCTGCCTCCGTATCTATCCTCCTCAGGCCCCGCCTGTAGATGCTCCAGAGCGCTTGCACTGCTGTGGCCTCCAGGCGGGCATTCAGGGTGGTCTCAGAGTCTGTCTTTCCCTCACAATAGGCTGAGTAGCCCCAGACGCTGGGAGAATCAAAGCTGACAGTGAACTTGTTAGCAGGTTGCAGAAGCAGAGTGGTCTTGTGTTCACTCATTTTGTTAAAAGAAAGACTTCCTGCCGGCAGCCCTGGAAAGATAGGTTGGGCCCAGGACACTCCCACTGGCAGAAGATCTGTAAGGGAACGCTCAGCCACCTCCTCTGAAGGCTGGGGCTGGAGCCGCCCGCTGGGGGCAGGAGCTCTGCCCCAGCTCTGTGACCCCCAACCTCTTTTTCCTGCCCCACAGAGACGGGCGGTGCAGCCATAGAAGTAGGGCGTGCTTGGGAGGGAGTGGAGGTGGAGGCCTGCCTACCGAGGGCAAGATAGTGGGCTCCTTTCCCCCAGGCTGGGCGTTGATGGGAAAGTGGGCCAGGCCTGCCATGGAGTCAGCATGTGCCAGGGCGCCAGGGGCCGTCTGTGCCTGACCCTGGATGCCCATCAGAGCACACTGACTGTGCTCTAGGGTGCGTGCGTATGTGCCCATGTGTGAGGGTGCATGTGTGCGTGCACGTGTGTGTGTCCATGTGTTGGCGTGTGTGTGCCTGTGTGTATCTGTGTGTGTGCATGTGTGTGTGTGTATGTGTCCGTGTGTGTGTGTGCATGCCTCTCCAGTGTGTGTCCGTGTGTGTGCGTGCGCACATACCCCTTAGAGGAGGGTAGGCCCTGGGAGGGGCAGGGGGCAGTGACATATGTGTGGGTGTGTGTTTGTACCCCTCAGAGGAGGTAGGCCCTGGTGTGTGTGTGCCCGTGTCTGTGTGTGTGTGTGTAGACATGACCAGGATGTCCTAGTCTACTAGGAAGTGCAGGAGGCAGCATGTGGTTCTGTCTCTGGTGGGTTTTCATCGCCATTTTTTCTCAGGTTCTCCTCTCAAATGAGAGTGTGGCGTCTGCCATCTTGTGGCGGAGCTTGGTACTGCCGGCCCCCTCCCCACACCTCCTCCCTGCGGCTCCTGAAGGCCTCTGCCCTCTAGGTGGTGGTGGGTAGGGCTCACTCAGAGGCTGGGCAATAGCGCCCATTGCCGCCGGCTCCCTGCCTCTGGGAAAAGAAGCTTCTGGAGAAGGCGGCTGTGAACTCCAGGGCCTTGTGAAGGTTGTCCTTGTTTGTACCAGGAGGGTGGTTTGTGAGGGAGAGGGGTCCACGCCAGCTGGGTGGTGAGTGAAGAGCTGACCCACAGAGAGGATGATCCAGGACGGGGAGTGAGCGGGGACAGCCTGGGTCTGAGATCCTCAGATCTCAGAGCAAGCCGACTCTCATCCAGAGCGGTCCATCGTGGCCTTGGCGGTGAAAGGTGCCAGGTCAGAATTTAAGGTCACCTTGGCTCATGGGGACTCGTGTTGGAGCTTAGGACCTCCTGAGTGGGGACCAGGGTCCCTGCATCAAAATCCGGCCATTGTGGCTGAGCTTCAGACTGGCGAGGGCGTGAACTCTGCTTGTAAGTCTGGGACCCTCAGAGTCCAACCTTAGATTTGGTACTTGGTTCCGGCTACAAGAGACAGGACATTAGTATCAACATTTGAAGTCAGTCCAAGAAGCTCTCTGTTTCTCTGAACTTGGGCCAGGCTTGTCAGGCCCCAGCCCCACATCTTTCTCTTTCACAAGCTCTTAAGTGGTGCCTGAAGCACAGCACACACCCCATACCCCAGAGTGTTCCCTGGCCACAGCCACCTCATGTTGCAAAGCCAGCCGCCTGTCAGTGGTCCTTCTTCACAGGAAACCTTAGTGACCATGGAAGTAAGTGCCTGGCACCACACACGGTGGATGGGGCACCACTGTGCTTTGCACTCACGACGAGGTCACTCTTGACTCGAAGTCTGTTCAGGATGGTTAACCAGTACCCTGGTCTTGATGCGCAGGGAGGTTTTGGTTCCTACAAACAGTTCTGGCACCAAAGGCTATGTTCACTGGCTGGGGTTCATCACAAAAGCAGAACATGTTTGAGATATTTTAAGGGGGGTGGTTTTACAAAGAGAATTTGGTGCCTCCAGAATGATCTGAAAGGCACCTCTAGATCTGGGGATGTCAAAAAGTGACAGAAATTGCTAGAATCACTGTGATGACTGTAATTGTCCTCAGCACAAGAGCCCATGGTTCTCAGGAGGAGCTGACGGAGCCCAGGTCTACTCTGTGTCCGCTCCTGTGCCCATCCTCACAGCTATACCTGGCGGGTGGCGGCTTCTCCCTGGATTTACCTGCCAGGGGTCATGTGCACATCTCCCATTGGTGGGATCTAGACTGGGGCCGCTGGCGGTAGGATCTGGGAAATGCAGTTCCCCGACTTGCAGCCATGACTTCCCTGGTGGCTCAGGTGGTAAAGAATCTGCATGCTAATGCAGGAGGCCTGAGTTCAATTCCTGGGTCAGGAAGATCCCTGGAGAAGGGAATAGCAACCCACTCCAGTATTCTTGCCTAGTGGATCCCATGGACAGAGGAGCCTGGCGGGCTATAGTCCATAGGGTCACAAAGAGTCGGACATGACTGAGCAACTAACACTTTCACTTTCACTTTCGACTTGCAGCCTGTGCAATAGCAGGGCAAGCTGAGGACATCAGGGGCCAAAGTGCAGTACTGGACACACTTAAATACCAACAATAATAGTTACTTCCTTAAGATGGCTGTTGTGAAGCTGAAATTAACACAGAGTGTGGCACGTGGTAAACCCTCAAAAACTGCTCCTTTACAAAAGATTGTCCTGAAGTCAGAATGGCTCCCCATTCTCCTTTCTAACCCTTGTAAGGAAACTGCCTGCCTCTGAGGTGCAGGGTCCAAACCACAAGCCTTCATGAGGCCCCTTCCATTACCTCCTGCACCTGCCTGGCATCAGATCCTCTGCTGGCCTCATTCTGGCTCAGAGGACTGGCAGGAGATCCTGCAGAAAGGTGAAGGCTCTCAGAGAAGAATGCATCAGTGACTCATGCATGCTTGCTAAGTCGCTTCAGTCGTGTCCAACTCTGGGCAACCCTATGGACAGTAACCCACCAGGCTCCTCTGTCCATGGGATTCTCCAGGCAAGAATACTGGAGTGGGTTGCCGTGCCCTCCTCCAGGGGATCTTCCCAGCCCAGGGGCCGAACCTGCATCTCCTGCACTGCAGGCGGATTCTTTACTATCTGAGCCCCCAGGGAAGACCTTCAGTGACTCATGCCAAAAATTAAATTGGATTTCTCCTGCTGGGCCAATTTGACAACTTCATCTTAAATGGATCAACAACAGTCAGATCCTGATCCCTTTCCTTCTAAAGACACAAGCTGGAATTCTGCCTTGCATCCCCGTCCAAAATGGAATGTGTGAACCCTGGTGGAGTCTCTGTGGCCTTGAGCTCAGAGACCCTGAGCAGCCTGTACCAAGAAAGAACTAGGGCACAGCTGAAATCCAGAAGGCAGAGGAAACAGGCGGAGATCCACAGGGAACAATGTCTATTTCTTAATCTGTCTCCTGCCCCAAATTGCTGGGCTCTCCTCCCCCACTGGTGTTGACTGTGTTCCTCTCCCTGGCAGCAGGTGCCACCAGGCCTTAAACTGGGTCACAGAGGGCAGTGAAGAGCCGACCTGGCCCTCAGGCCACATCCACCCCTGACTTCACTCCCCAGCCTCCAGACTGGAGGGGTGGAGCCCAGACTCCAGGTGGCCCCTGCCCTCCAGGGCGTCCCGGAGGGATCCCTGCTGCCCAGAACCACAACTAGCGAGGGGGCATGCTCTGTCCATCCCGTGCAGGGGCAGAGGGGCCACACTGCCGCCCCCTCCCACTGCAGCTGCAGTGAGTCCCCTGGGGGACCCCTCCTCCCCAGGGCAGCCAGAGGGCCCACACAAGGGCTCCCGACACCCTGGGGGCAGAGCTGGTGTAGAGGGTAGAGTGTAAATTATAGAATCCAAAAACAAACAAATTAAACCCTGGATTTGAAACCCCAGACCCCTGAGGCACGGGGAGGGAGATGCTTGCTCAGGATAACCCAGGCCCCAAGGACCACGTGTCTGCTCCTCCCGTCCCGATCCCACCCCTCCTCCTTCCCAGGATCCCCAGCACCTGGTCCTGATGGCCCCTTTCTCTCCCCAGGTTCTGTCGGAGCATGGTTTCGGCCTGATCACCACGGACATCCGGGAGGGACAGACCTTTTACTACGCGGAGGATTACCACCAGCAGTACCTGAGCAAGAACCCGGACGGGTACTGCGGCCTCGGGGGCACTGGAGTCTCCTGTCCCCTGGGTATTAAAAAGTAATTTCTCCCCACGTGGTCAGCCCTCGAGGTCACAGCAAAAATGCTTCCAACAAATCGGGGAGTTCTTTTGTGGTTCACGCCAGGGGCTTTTTGATGTGCACAAAGGCATTCATAAAAATCTGGTTTATTAAGGGGTAATTTACATGAAGTGCCATGGCAAGTTGATAACATGTAATTTATCTTATAATAAATTATGGTGGGAGGAGCCCGTGGTGAAAATTTTTGGATCATTTGATGTCTGAATGAGGATAATGAATAATCAGTGTTCACCTTTTTTGTGCTTGGGTGCCTGCCCTGGACGTCAGGGAACCAAGCTGGGAGAATATGTGTTGGGGGCAGGAGGGGTCAGGGCTTCCTTCACCACGGTCCCCTTCACCACGGCCCTCCCCCCTCAAAAGCCCTCCTGCCCTTCAGTGCCTTAAAATTTGCAAACGTTTATAGCCTCAATGAATCGTTCACTGAAATACTTTGCTCAGCTGATCCTATGCATGTATAAGGGGCTTTCTCTCTTTTTCTCCCTTCTCATGGCAGGGAAAAGGTGTGAGTTAACTTGATAAATTTTAACGCTTTGCTCACAGCTATGAGATATGCTTGTTCTAATAAAGGTCTACAGTCTGCTAATACAAACTGATGTCTCATCTGTCTTTTGCTTGTTGAGGTAGGATTCTTCTAAGTATTATAAGATAAATTTTAGAGCTCTCAAAGGCTAAGAATCATTTTGCCCCAAATGGGAAATCTGATCGCAATCTTTAGAAAACATGTACAGCTCTAGCTCCTTGCAACTTTATTAATAATAGCTCTTTTCCATCTGCCTATTATAGTCATCACATCAGGGGCTATTCCAGGTAGAGAATAGACACATGGAATCCCGGCCCTTAAGAGTCTTTGTATTGAGGACAAGGGGTGGAGGACATATGCAATAAACAGGTAAACCTGTGAATAAGTAAGATAATTTCTGGTCCTCACAAATGATAGGGAGATGGCAAATCAGATAAGCTAGTAAGTTGGGCCTGGGGGCTGTGGATCTGTGTTTAGAGCTGTTTAAGCTAGGCCGGGGGAGAAGGCAATGGCACCCCACTCCAGTACTCTTGCCTGGAAAATCCCATGGATGGAGGAGTCTGGTGGGCTGCAGTTTATGGGGTCACTGAGAGTCGGACATGACTGAGCGACCTCACTTTCACTTTTCACTCTCATGCATTGGAGAAGGACATGGCAACCCACTCCAGTGTTCTTGCCTGGAGAATCCCGGGGACAGCGGAGCCTGGTGGGCTGCCGTCTATGGGGTCGCACAGAGTCGGACACAACTGAAGCGACTTAGCAGCAGCAGCAGCAGCAGCAGCAGCAAGCTAGGCCGGTCAGGGGAGGTGGTGCTGTATAAGTTGAGGATTGAATACTCTGAATGATGCAAAGGAGAAATGAACACACAGGTTGGGGCAGAGAACGGCGTTCTGGGGGCAGGAGGTGGATGAAGAAATATAACACAGTTCCCCTTGGATAGAACCCCTTTGGAAACCACAAATTTGTTTTCTATGTCCGTGAGTCAGTTTCTATTTTGTAAATAAGTTCATTTAGATTCCACATACCAGTGATATCATATGGTATTTGTCTTTCTGATTTACTTCACTTAGTACAATGATCTCCAGGTCCATCCATGTTGCTGCAAATAACTATTTCATTCTTTTTTGTGGCTGAGTGATACTCTGTTGTGTATATATGTACCACATCTTCTGTATCCATTCATCTGTCAGTGGACATTTAGGTTGCTTCCATGTCTTGGCTATTGTAAATAGTGCTGTTATAGACATACAGGTGCATATATCATTTTGAGTTTAGAGATTTCTCCAGATATGTGCCCAGGAGTGGTATTACTGGGTCATATGGTAATTCTATTTTTAATTTTTTTAAGGAACTTCCATAATATTCTCCATAGTGGCTTCACCAATTTACATTCCCACCAACAATGTGGGAAGGTTCCCTTTTCTCCACACCCTCTCCAGCATTTGTTATTTGTAGACGTTTTAATAATGGCCATTCTGACTGGTTAAAACCAATTCCTCATTGTAGTTTTGATTTGCATTTCTCTACTAATGAGTGATGTTGAACATCTTTTCATGTGCCTGTTGGCCATCTGTATGTCATCTTTGAAGAAATATCTATTTAGGTCTTCTACCCCATTTCCAAACAGCTCATGAAACTCAATAGCAAAAAAGCAAACAACCCAATGAGCTGTGTGTTTCTTTCCCACCTCATCTCTAGGACATTTCTACGTCAGTGATGCGCTGATCCTGAATCTCAACATTGTTACTCATGGTCTCTGAGAGCCAGAGGCAGCATTTACTGGGGCTCTAAACCAAGTGGAGACAAAGGAAGGTAAAGAGCAGGGACCTTTCTGGAGACCAAGTCCATAGGTCTCAGGGATGAGCTACGAGCGAAGGAAGCATGGAGTTGAAATGTTTCTCCATGCAAAAGCAAAAGAGATGGAAAATGAAAGAAGCTGTAGAAGAGACCTGATTGTGAGAGAGAAAAAGAACAAGCTTTCTATTTCAGAGATCCTTGGACCACTCCCCATGGAAAGATGCTCCATCCAAACTTTTGGAGAGGCCTCAGGGTCAAGTCAGTAACTTGACCCTGCCTCCAACTCCCAGGGGAGCCACAGGCCTCTGAGTGGGTCCCAGTTGTATTTTAAGCACTGCTATAGGTAGATGCTTGGGGCTTCCCAGGTGGTGCAAAGAATCCCCCTGCCAGTGCAGGAGACGCAAGGGACGCGAGTTTGATCCCTGGGTCAGGAAGATCCCCTGGAGGAGGAAATGGCAACAGGCTCCTGTGTTCTTGCCTGGAAAATTCCATGGAGAGGGAAGCCTGGTGGACTACAGTCCATGGGGTCACAAACAGCCAGACACGACCGAGCGTCTGAGCACAAGCGCACACATATAGGTATATGATTATTTCCGGCACGGCTAATTGTAGCAGAATCCCTCCTTGCAACGTACAACCCCCCCTTGCACTTACTTAAAAGGCTGAGAAGGACACTTGGTGTTGAGCCAGTGCAGTGTTTAATCATGGGGCTAATAGAAACATCAGAAAATACAGTACCAGGATGGCCCGGGGTGATAGAGGCAAACTGCACCCAGAGTCTGGCTCCTGCTTGTAGGGCCTTTTGGACAGCTTGGTCTTCATCTCAATCCATGACAGGTAACTAGACACCTGTGTGTACACTCCAGGCTTTTTCTTCTGGCCACAGCCCACTCCCCAGCTGACAATGCCCAGTTGGTACCATTTGCTTTCCCTGGTTTTTTTCTGGCAAACCAGAGGCCCCCCACTGTCACCCTAGGAGACAAAAGTTGTTTGGAAGTGGAAGGTGTGGCAGCAGGTTTCTCTTACAGCCTATTGTGGGGTGGGCATCTGGCACAAAGCACATGGTGTCATTGGATAGGTGGATGTTTTTAATTTTGATTTGGCTCTCCAACCATGACTATGCTCCCAGCTCTTCAACTCTCAGAAAAAGGAGCAAGCAATTTAGTAAAAAGCAATGACGATGAATGACAGTTTGGTCAAAAAAGTAAATATCCACCATCATCGTCCAGTCACATGCATTCATTTTGATGTACCAAGGAGTGGTTTCCAAATTTGTTTTGCCTCTGAGCACTTTTTGGTGTTTCAGAATTCTTCCAATTTCCCCAGGAAAAGCTTCGTTTTCCTCTGAGTTGTTCACAATAGCAAAAAGGAAAAACCCAAACCAAAAATCCATTATGCTTTACAATAGGTCATTGGTTGAAGACAACAGGCATACAGACTATATATTCAGAAGGCAGAAAATACAAAAATCGTGTCAAAATGTTAGATTGTGGTTTAAAACATCAAATTTTCAACAATTTACCAATCTTAAAGCATCATGAAAGAGATTGCCCAAAAAAGCCCAGGTGCAACAGACATCATTGACATGAAAAGGAAGGAACACACAAACTTTCATGCCCCCAAAGCTTTTGGACCATTTTACAATTTCTATTAAAGAATCATGCATCTTGATAAAAAATCAGAAAACTGAGATACGGAAAAAGAACATAAAGAATATTCATAATAATATTAGTAAGTAAATTTATATATAAGAATAGACACAATTGTGTATGAAAGGTAAGAAATAGTTAATACTTTGACAGTGATTTCTCTGGGGAGTGAATAGGAGAACAATTGTAAGAGGTGAACTTCCTCTTCGCTACACACCTTTCTCTACCCCTGGCATTTTCCCTACGTGTGCTCAAATAAATAAGTGAAATAAACAACACTGCTAATTCCATCCATGCAGAGGCAGCTCCTTAGTCCAGTGTAACTTTCTGCATCCTCCTGTTTGCAAATACACAGACACGTCATAATTATTTTACAGAAATAGGATCCAGCAGTACATAGTGTCTCACAGCTTACAAAGATTTATTTTGGAGAGTACTAAGTGACACACAGGAAAGTCAAAAAGAATTACCATTTTAACAACATGCCAAAAATACAAATACAAAACAAACAACCCCCCCAGTAGTATATAGGTTTGAGTTTTTAAAACCAAATTGTTTTTGTGAACAAATTGCTGTGTCCATCAACTTAATTTGAACTAAACTGTTCTTTACCTAATTCTTTGAAGTCACTGGAAATTCCCATGATCCCTTTTTAAAATGAAGAATAATACTTGCTTCTCTAGGGATGAAGGGGATCTATGTGAAAGATGTATGTGTGGGAAGTCACTTCATTCGTGTCTGACTCTGTGTAACCCCATGGACTGTAGCCCGCCAGGCTCCTCTGTTCATGGGATTCTCTACCCCCTATTCAGAGGAGAAAGAGGGAAGCCAGGTATCCCACCCTGTCGGCCAGCTTTCTGGGGCAGCCTGTCTCCCAGCTTTACCTGGCAGGCATCTTTCCCACCTTGAAGGTCCCCGGCACACAGCATGCTCTTAGTGAGTAGAGGCATCAGCTCGAAGCAGGTTTCCCACTTGATGAGCTGGACATTGACTTTCAGGAGCACTGTCTCTGTACTCCGCTTAGGAACTGACCCAAAAAAGAAGCAGATGGGGAAAGGACCCTGAGCACTGCTCGGTCCCTTTGGAGGATGCACCCACATCATGTCTTTTCACCTCCACAACAAGGAACCATTCCACGGCCCAGGGAACAACCCAAATTTGGACTGGCGGAGGAGGGAGTAGGAGGGTTATCCAGGAGACTCCTGAACCCACTCTCTGTGAATCAAGAGCTCCAAGGACTGGGTTCCTATTGATTTCAACCTCAGTGAGCCATCTTCTGGTCCTGCCAAGGGTGCCAGGTTCCAGTTAGGATCCTAAAAAGGTGTTTGATTCAAATCCATGAGGATGTAAAGAGAACCCACAGTGACAGATTCTGTCCTGGGACCCATGGCACAAAAAGATGGACTTCATGCCAGGGCCCCTGAGTTCACTGCCTATGCACTCAAGCTGAGCCTGACTCCTAGAAGGTCTCTCATAGATGGGCATGTTTTCCTGTTTGTATGTTGCTGAGCCCCTGGAGCCTACAATACCACCTGGATCCTAGAGGAGTTTCAATGAAAATGAGGTAAATGAAGCATGAGGAACCCTACATGAAGAAGGTGGCTTTTTTTTTTTTCTTGAAGCTATTGAAAAGCTTCTAAGGGCAATTCCCAAGAAGGAATCTAACCTAGCTCGGAGCTCTGGGACCATGTGGGGATCCATGTAGAGCCATTCGGGTGCTTCCTTGCAAGAACAGCACCAAGTAGAATCTGTCTTTCTTTTCCCTGATGATTATGTGGAAAGTCACATTAATCAAGAAGGAAAACAAAAGGACACCACCGTGTGGGTCGGCTGAACCGAGCAGCAGGAGTTGACTCTAGAAGGACGATTTTATATTCGGTGAGTCTCCTCTACCTTGGCCTGGATCTGTGGTTTGAGATTTTAGCCACAGAGCCCTTTATCACAGGGGAGAAGAACTGGTTCCATCAACTGTAACAGAGTTGCCCTGGCTGACATCAGCGTGTTCCTCCCAGAGGCCAGCCCCTTTGCCTATTGGTATGTCCCTCCAAATTCTTCCAGAGCACCCTTAGGACACTGAATATGTTTGCCTGTGTTTTCCCTGAGGCCCTGTTTGGGGATCCTATCTCACAATATGGACCTGAAACTTGCTACGGGTGCCCAGAAAGGATGGCTCCCATGCAGACCAAGAAGGTTCATGGTGGGAACTCAACTGAGAATCAGAAGTGCCCAGGTCCACCAGGCAGACCCCCAAGGGCCAGCAGAGCCTCCAGAGTCTGCTTCTCATTGCAAACCTCAGCCAGGGTGCCACCCCTGGGGTGGGCCATAGTCACTCACCAGTAGTGCCCCACCCGGTCACCCAGCAGTTCTTCCATCTCTCTGTGTCAGTGACCTCTGCAAGGCAAATGGGTACCTTCCTGACACCCAAGCTCAGAGGGGATTTGAGCAACAGCAAAGCGATGTCATTAAGGTAGAACCAACTGTCAAAATAATTGTGAATAATCAGCTTGTCCACTTTTATCTTCGTCAAGTTCTGGGTGTCAAGATTTTCTTCACCATGTGTGACCTCCAAGGTAGATCTTATTCCAAAATAAAGAGGAAAAAGGTAAGTGGTGGGAAGATGAAAAGTGAACCTTAGGAGAAATAACTGCCCCACCTCCCCCATCTGAGACTGTGATCCTGGGGACAGGGGGAGGCAGCTAGGGCTCTGCACTTGGCTCGTAGCCAAGGAAGAGGAGCCAGACCTGACTGCTCTGCCCTGCCTTCTGGCCAACCAGCTCTTGACCTAACAGCAAGACTTGGGCAAAATTCACCTGTAGATTTCATCAACAAATGTCTAGGAAGCCATATTATGCATAAATCAGGGGTCTCCAACCTCTGGAATCTAATGCCTGATGATCTGAGATGGAGCTGATGTAATAATAGTAGAAATAAAATGCACAATAAATGTGATGCACTTGAATCATCCCCAAACCATCCCCTCTCCCGGTCCATGGAAAAATTGTCTTCTACGAAACTGGTCCCTGGTGCCAAAAAGTTGGAGACTGCTGGCCTAAGTAATTGACCTTGATTTGCAAGAAAAGCTGGACTGGCTGTATCACAGACAAACGAGAAGTTTTGCAAAAATATTATTTTGTGGACTGGGGCTCAGACAATACCTTCTGCCATGCAGCCAGGCCTGGTGTCCTGCCCTCAGGGCCTAATGCTTCTAGGATTCCCCAGTTCCATGGTCACTGTCAGCCCAATGCTTAGGAAAGGACTCTCCAGGAGTTTGGACCAGGACTAAATGCACTTAGCAAAATGCTGTTCCTTTCCTCAGCAAAGGAACATTTGCTCTGCAGTGTAAAAGCTGTGCAGCGTCCTAGGAGAACAGCTTCTTACTACCTGCAAAGCATCATATTTAACCACACAGGTATCTACTTCCTTGTATTTTCTTTTATGCCTGATGAATGTGAATAATAGGCATATAGGGGCAAAATAATATTAAAAATATAAATAATATAAAGTATAAAAATAAATATAAATATTAAAATAAATATAAATTAAATTTTAATATAATTAAAATAAATTATAAAATGATTAAATATAAATATACAAATAAAATATAATTAATAAAATTAAATAATATATAAATAATATTAAAAGATAATAGGCATGTAGGGTCAAAAGGCTTCCCTGGTAGCTCAGCTGGTAAAGAATCCTCCTGCAATGCAGGAGATCCTGGTTCAGTTCCTGGGTTGGGAAAATTCACCCTAGAGAAGGGATAGGCTATCCACTCCAGTATTCTTGGGCTTCCCTGGTGGCTCAGATGGTAAAGAATCCGCCTGCAATGCCAGAGACCTGGGATCGATCCCTGAGTTGGGAAGATCCCCTGGAGAAGGAAATGGCTACCCACTCCAGTATTCTCACCTGGAGAATCCCCATGGACAGAGGAGCCTGACAGGCTACAGTCCATGGGGTCGCAAAAGAGTCAGACACAACCAAGAGACTAAACAGCAACACAGGGCAAATATTCTACTACATTGCTTTGAAAAAAATTCTATTTGCAACACTTACTCATTTTCGCTTTTGAAGCAATGGGCTGCGGTAAGAATCCACCACTCACTGAGGATCGATCCTCCACAGAGATGACTCCCGTTTTCAAGGATACGAATCTGCCAGGGGAAATCTCGGATGTTTGCAGGCACCCCGCCTATGATTCCCAAAACTTCAGAATTCTCAGAACTCTTCATTCTTTGGCCACATTTCACTAACAGCAGGAAGAAGGAAGAGGGAGGAGAGACCCAGGGTATCACACAGTGGAATGTAACAAATGGTAGAATCTGTATACTTGTGTAAGACTTTTTCATGCTGCCATATGGTCTTCGCCCCTCGATACTGGATCTGAGCGAGTCTGATGCCACATCTTTAGGAAAACCGTGCAGAAATCTGAAGGGCCATCCTCTTATTTTACATTAATATAAAACATAACTGTTTTTATTATGAGTCTTATAGGTAAACACTGAAGCCAACTTTAGTCTCCTCATTCTGAATTTTTGTTTAAGAGGTATGTGATTTTAAGTACCACAGTTTAAGTGCAGCTGTCAGTGGTCATGCAAATTGAAATGTGAATGTATTTACACAAAAAATCTTGTGCGAGTACAAAAGGTCTTCTATATTTTTGTATGCTCAATGGCTCAACTTTGTGGAAAATGAGAGTTGGGACTGGCTTGGAAAATAGGAGACACATGGTTGTGAATTTTAGGTGAGTCCCTTGGAGAAGGAGATGGCAACCCACTCAAGTATTCTTGCCTGGAGAATTCCATGGACAGAGAAGCCTGGCAGGCTATAGTCCATGGGGTCACAAAGAGTCAGACACGACTGAGTGACTAACATATACACATACATGCTGGGATCCTAAGGGGTTTCTATAATATGCAGATAGAAAACTGAATGAAGCCTTGGGTCTGCCAGCACCACAGGGCAAAACTCCTGGTGGGGGAATTTGGAGATCTTCCCTTGCAAATCCCACTGGAATGAAATTACCACAGACTCTAGATTTTTTCCCAGGTGACTAACTGATCCAGATCCAGAGATGTGACCAAACAGATTAAGATAGAGAGGTCTCATCTCAGGTTTTTACTTATTTTTTCTTTGCCTGCACCATCAGGATGTCTCAGAAAATCTGTTTTCCCCCAAAAGACTCTTTCAGTAGATGTCACCATGAGAGAAAGAGAAACATGACTGGAGAGACAACTCAAGTCTTCCAGATTTTAGCGTGGAAGTTCCTACCTGGCAGGGGACCTGGTGAAGAGAGAAAGAAGTAGGGTTTGAAGTCAGAAGTTCTGAGTTGGCCCCACTGTTTGCTAGCTGTGTGTCTTAGAGCCACTGATTTAACCTCTCTGAGCCTCTGTCCTTTCATCTTCAATACAAAGATAAGTATTAACACAGTCTGCTGCCTATTTTTTCATGTCACATCAATTTAAAGGGATGACATTTGGTTTCATTCAAGTCTGGATCAGGGAGTCTGAGTTGAGCCCAAGACTCTTGGTTCAATCTGGGGTTATCTTTGTGCAATGTTTCCTTGGGAGGATGTCCTTGCTGGTCAGGATAATGGCCAGGCTGGGTTTATAGCCAGAGGGATGCAGAGGAGTGGCTGGCTTCGGTTTCATCAATGGCCGTTCCTTGTCATACTCTTCCCCTGAATCCACCCCCTCTTCCAAAATTCAAGGCTGAATCCTCAGACCACTTCATTCCCTATGCATTTTGGTTGAAGTATCCCAGCCCAGCCCAAGTTCAAGTATCACCATTATACAGAGTCAAAGCTCTCATGCTTACCCTCAGGCCTCTCCGCTGAGCTCCCCTCCTTAACAACTGCCCTATTCCATAGTTGACAAGAACATCTAAGAGGAGCCTCAAATTAAAGCAGCCCAAATGAACCGTCTACTTGCCTCACCTCACTTCTGTGTCTTTCTCATGAGCCTGGCACAGTTCTACGGATGGTACCACACCCATCTATTTGCTTAGGCAAGAAGATCAGGCTGGAGTTATCCTTGAGTTATCTCTTTCTCTCACTCCCCACTTGCGACCAGTTCCATCAACATTACCAAACAATGTTGAAACCGAAGCCAGCCACTCCTCTGCATCCCTCTGGCTATAAACCCAGCGTGGCCGTTATCCTGTCCTGCCCACTAATGCCTCTCCCCACTTCCACTCTTGCACCCCCACAGTCTGTCCTCTGGAGCAGCCAGAATGTCTTTCTCAAGCACATCTCATTTTTCACTCTCCCAGTTAGACTCTCTGATGGCTTCCCATTGTCACCGGAATAAAATCCCAAAGTCCTCACTGTGCCTTTATGAGCCCATCTTTCTCCAGCACCCCCTCCCCATTCACTCTGCTCCAACTATACCGGCCTGTCTGCCTCTAAAACACACTGGACTCGTTCACAGCTCAGGACCTTTGCACTTGCTGTCACTTCTGCTTGGAAATAGGTTTCCTTCTCATAGGATGGGTCTCCACCCAAGTCTTGTCATCCCAGGAAGGCTTTCCATGACTGCCTCCTAGGACAGTCTCAGCACTCCTCTGCAGATCTCCCACCACATTAAGCCTGTTTTATATGTTTCATACCATTTAACAGGAACCAGAATTAACTTACATTGATTCATTTCTGTGTTTAATACTTCCCTCCAGACACTAGATAGTAAAACTCCTTAAGGGTAGGAATTGAATATGTCATTCTCTGCTATAAAACATCTCTCTCCTGGACTTCCCTGGTTGCCCAGTGGTTAAGCCTCTGCACTTCCACTGCAGAGGGCATGGGTTTGATCCCTGGTCAGAAAACTAAGATCACGCAGCACAGCCAAAACAAAGACAAAACCAAAAAACATCTCTCTCCTAAAACAGCTCCCAAGTTTCTGTATAACACAGGGAGCTCTGGGACCACCTAGAGGGGGTGTGGGAGGGAGGTTCAAGAGGAAGGGCACATTGTACACTAAAGGCTGATTCAGTTTGTTGTAAGGCAGAAACCAACACAACATTGTAAAGCAATTATCCTCCAATTTAAAAAAATAAACAGCTCCTAGCATGTAATAGAGGTTTGCTATCTGTCAACCAACAAATTGAAAATATAACACGAGTCTCCATAAGTTTCCTGGACCCAGGGAGATGAATCCATAGCAAGTATCAAGACACTGCCTTCATTATAGCTTTTATTCTTTATGTTTTGCATTATTAGACCAATTAGGCTCCACATGATCCTTCAAAATGTTTTCAAAGAGAAAACAGCAGAGAAATTCCTTTTTAAGGATCACACGGGGCCTTAAAGCTGCAGGACATGGCTAGTTAGCATCTTCAGATGGACAGCTGGTTACCCTTCTCAAGGGGTTTACTTACATTGGCCATTCACTCTGGAAAACTGGTACCTAACATAGACGTTACACACACCAGGCTTCTCCACTGTTGGGGGTATGTGGGGAGCAATGCTCTGAAAGTCCGGTCCAGGGGCCCTGGCATCAGATTCACTGGAGGGGCAGTTCCACGGATCCCACCCAGAACTACAGAATCTGCATCCTAGAACCTGACCATTTGAACAAGCTCCCAGGTGATACACCTGATGGCCAAGGAGCGAGAGCCCTGGAGAGGCACAGACAATGAACACCAGCAGAGACCTACGTTCCAGGCTGCTGTGTGGCCAGCGCAGCAGCAGCGCGACTGGCAGCAGGAGCGTGGCTCTCCTGTCCCTCCATCCTGTCATTGGCCCCGGTGTTGACTCAAGCCCATGGAGAGGCTTCAGGTAGGACTGCTCATGTGCAGTTCAGAGGGATCCCTCAGGGCCTCACTGTCTGTGCCTGCGCTCTTACAGCCCAGCCTGCTGCTCAGGTCACAATAGGGCACTGGGTGGAGCCAGCACAGTCCAGACAAGACAGCCAGGAGGCATCCTGGACTGGAAGCTGATGGTTCCACGAGCCAGTCCTCTGGGATGCGGAAGTCAGTGTGGAACTGGCAAGGTGGGGGGCAGCAGAGTGGAAGCACTCCACACCAGCTGGTCTCCTGTAAATCGAGACATCTCAGATTCACTGATGCAGTGAGAAAAAAAGAGAGCTGAGGGTATTCTTTAGAAGGGACCTGAGACTGCTGATCCTGACAAATCAGGTGACACAGTGCAGTGAGCACAGACTCAGAGTCCCACATTAGAATTCATCAACCTAACTCAAATCTTTTCTCTTCCAGGAGGGGGCCTGAAATGGGAGACACAGCCTCCTTATCTCTGTTCTTTGGAAAACAACATGAATTTGGGCTCAGCAGAGAGAAATATTTCGTTGCAGATATAAGTTTGCAAACTTCGGGGCCCTGGAGGGCACGTGTTCATATACGGTGGAACAGGGCATAAATAAAGGATTCCCAAGGTCACCTGGCTTAAGTACATGGCTTCCATGGCTGGCCCTGAACTTCTGAACAGGAGAACACAGCATGTGCACGATCGTCGTTCAGATCTCCAAGAATTCCCAATATCCCAACACATGTATGCACGAATTCACATTTTTATCAAAACACCATTGCAAGAAGACACATGTCCACACTAAGACACGTGTGGTGTGGTGCATAATGCTTGTGGTGTCTTTATAAATAATTACTGAAAACTAGCACCCTACATGGGTTTCCCTGGTGGCTTGGCAGTTAAGAATCCACCTGTAAATGCAGGAGACGCTGGTTCGATCCCTGGGTCGGGAAGATCCCCTGGAGAAGGAAATGGCAACCCACTCCAGTATACTTGCCTGGAGAAGCCCATGGACAGAGAAGCCTGGTGGGCTACAGTCCATAGGGTCACAAAACAACTGGACACGACTGACTTAAAAACAGCACCCTACCTGTTTATCAGTGGTCCATCCAGACAACAGCAATAGCCCTGAATAATGAAAAGGAACAGGCCACTGACAACAGGAACCTCCAAGGCCTTCCGCTGAGTTGAAGATGCTGGCTAGCTACTGCCTTCCATTTGCTGCACGGACAGGCAGAGAGAGCACACCAACTGTCACCAGAGGCTGCGATTTGCAGCAGGGGGCGGGTTCCCAGGGGCACCGGAGAACTTTCTGGGGTGGTGGAAAGTGCTATGCCTTGATTGTGGTGGTGGTTACACAACCATATGGCACTTGTCAGAATTCATGGAACCATATGTCTTAAAAAGGTAATTTCCTAAATTATATCTCAAAGACCAGACTTTAAAAATGCTTTTGTGGATTTCAAAAAGCCACTGTGAACCACAAAACAACTGCCTGCTTCCTTTCCAGTGTTTTTGTTGTGACCTCAAGGCCCAACCACATAGGGAGAGATTCCTTTTTCATTCTGGCTTAGTCAAACCGGGCTGCCCTAATGAAATGCCGTAGACTGCTGGCTTACACAACAGAAATTTATCTTCTCACAGTGCTGGAGGCTGGAAGTCCAAGATCCAGGTGGCAGCCGACCCAGTTCCTGGGGAGGCCCCACTTGCAGGCTTGCAGACCATTGCCTTCATACTGTGTCCTCACATGGCCTCCCTGTGGATTCAGGTAGTGAGGGAGACACCCCCCCCACCTTGTGACCTCATTTAGCCATAATTCTTTTGTGGCATGCACGCTAACCATGCTAACTTGCTTCAGTCGTGACCAACTCTCTGCAACTGTATGGACTGTAGCCCACCAGGCTCCTCTGTCCATGGGAGTCTCCAGGCAAGCATACCAGAGTGGGTTGCCATGCCCTCCTCCAGGGGATCTTCTGGACCCAAGGATGGAACCAGGTCTCTTCTGTCTCCTGCATTGGCAGGTGGCTTCTTTACCATTACCACCACTTGGGAAGCTCATTCTTTCCTTAGTGTCACCATCAAAAAGCATAGCCATGCTGGGGTCTAGGGTTCCAACATGTGAATTCTGGGTCCATAATAAATACCCAGGGGACAGGACACTCCAGTGCCCCTGAGGTCACAGTACCCATCGGGGTTCTTGCTCAGGTACTGCTGGTGGTAATCCTCCACATAGTAAAAGGTCTGTCCCTCCCAGATGCCCGTGGTGGTCAGGCCGAAACCATGCTCTGACAGAACGTGGGGAGAGAAAGGGGCCATCAGGACCAGGTGCTGGGGATCCTGGGAAGGAGGAGGGGTGGGGTCGGGATGGGAGGAGCAGACACGTGGTCCTTGGGGCCTGGGCTCGGCCACCTCCCTGCTGGGTTATCCTGAGCAAGCATCTCTCTCCCTGTACCTCAGGGGTCTGGGGTTTCAAATCCAGGGTTTAATTTGTTTGTTTTCAGATTCTGTAATTTACACTCTACCCTCTACACCAGCTCTGCCCCCAGGGTGTTGGGAGCCCTTGTGTGGGCCCTCTGGCTGCCCTGGGGAGGAGGGGTCCCCCAGGGGACTTACTGCGGCTGCAGTGGGAGGGGGTGGCAGTGTGGCCCCTCTGCCCCTGCACGGGATGGACAGAGCATGCCCCCTCGCTGGTTGTGGTTCTGGGCAGCAGGGACCCCTCCAGGATGCCCTGGAGGGCAGGGGCCACCTGGAGTCTGGGCTCCACCCCTCCAGTCTGGAGGCTGGGGAGTGAAGTCAGGGGTGGATGTGGCCTGAGGGCCAGGTCGGCTCTTCACTGCCCTCTGTGACCCAGTTTAAGGCCTGGTGGCACCTGCTGCCAGGGAGAGGAACACAGTCAACACCAGTGGGGGAGGAGAGCCCAGCAATTTGGGGCAGGAGACGGATTAAGAAATAGACATTGTTCCCCGTGGATCTCCGCCTGTTTCCTCTGCCTTCTGGATTTCAGCTGTGCCCTAGTTCTTTCATGGTACAGGCTGCTCAGGGTCCCTGAGCTCAAGGCCACAGAGACTCCACCCGGGTTCACACATTCCATTTTAGACGTGGTGGGAGGCGGGCCCTCGGACCCTTGTCTTCTTAAGGGACCTGCTGCTACTGATAGCTGTGGGCTCCTGGGGATGAATTCCTCATGTCTGCCAGGAAGGGCGGTGGGTCTAGTCTTTGAGGTCAGTGTGACTCCATGGCCTGACCATCTGCTGAACCCTGCTGTGACTTTCTGAATTTCCTTCCAGCCCACTGAGGGGGAAGCGAGGGAATGGCTCCAAAACCTCAGGCCTGGGTGTTAAGGAAGATGACCTTGAGCAGAGAAATTCAAGAAGGTCCCAGAAGGAAATTCCACTCAGAAAATTGAAGTGAGGCTACTTTCATGGCAGGATGGAAGGCTGTGGGCCTTGTAAAGTATCCTGATGAAGGAGGGCATCTCAGAGGCCTGCTGTAGCCATCATCCCTGGGACAAGAACAGAAGCCTTGCTGTTGGAGCCCAGTGAGGAGGGCAGGTATAGACGGGAAATTCTGGCAGGAACCAGGTCAAGGAGGGACCGTGCCCTTGGGAGCAAGTGGCCCCAACGGAAAAGGATAAGCAGGAAGTCCCCCAATCCCCTCCTGCCTGCTTCCTGCCTCTGTGAGTGCCTCCCACTGCCCAGGGTGAGCCATGTGACATTTAGGGACCGCCCCCAACCAGGTGACCAGTCTGGAGGTGTCAGCCTCCTGGGACTCAGGGAAGGACAGCCAGTGGATCTGTAGTGGTGAAATGGGGACAGATGGAAAATAACTGCAGTATCATCCCAGTGTTCCCTCCCAGAGAACAGAACTGAAAGCTGTGAGCCATCCTTATTTCAGGGCGGATAAAGATAGCCAACTGCCCAGTAAGGCATTTTTCATGGCTTTGTGTTGGTCTCAGCCTATTGATAGTCATGCCGTCAGCTAGGAATATGGGTGGCACTTGTCCAGACCGTATTACTTGCAGCCAGCCCCCATGGACATCTCCTCCAATGAGAGGCTGGATCAGCCTTTGTGGTTCTCATTAGGATGATAAGATGTGCTGCAGCAAAAACCACCAGAGAACTTAAAAAAAAAAATTATTTATTTGTGGCTGTGCTGGTCTTCATTGCTGCGTGGGCTTTTCTCTAGTTGCGGCAAGCAGGGGCCACTCTCTGGTGTGATGCAAGGGCTTCTCTCATTGTGAAGCATGGGTTCTAGGCACATGGGCTTCAGTAGTTGTGGCACATGGGCTCATCATTATGGTTCCCGGGCTCTAGAGCACAGGCTCAATAGTTGTGGCACATGGGCTTAGTTGCTGTGAGGCATATAAGATCTTCCTGGACCTGGGATCAAACCTGTGTCTCCTGCATTGGCGGGCGGATTTTTTACCAGTGAACCACCGGGAAACCCCAACAGGGAACTTTGAGGAATAAGATTTATTACGCCAAGTCCTGGAGTGTACACAGCACACCTGAGGGGCCACACGGCCAGGTTGCAGGGAGAGAGAGAAAGATATAACAGACCTGGGGATCTTGCTTTCATTAGCATTGAGGGTAGGGTGTCTAGAGTCTCGCAGATTCATTCTTTATTGACTAATTTAAAGCATATAACCAGGAATTGGCATGCAGGAAGGGAGAAGCAGGTCACTCAGGCAGTTATGTAGGTTACCCAGGGCTTTCTGGAAAAGGGACCTTCATAGATGGGGACCTTCATGAGCCTGATTTCTGATCTGGTTGTTTGGCTGATGACTGAGCCATCCAGCTGACAATATGTGTATTCAGGATGGATGTCTTTTGAACTGGATGATTCAGCAACCAAAATCTTAAAATGTCAAACACTTACGCATGTATAATACACTGTGCTTAGGACTTTGCAGGTGTTAGCTCATTTAATCCTCATAGCAACCACTGGAGGGAATTGTTCTTCTATTTTCCACATTTAGTTTATCAGTGTGCCAGCTATTGTATCTTGATGCTCAGCTCTCCTAAGAATTCTAAACTCTCCTAAGAATTTTAGATGCTGAAAGCTGGTCACATCGCTCAGAGTCCCAACAGGCTTCAGATTTAGATCCTCAGGCGAGTTTTAGAAGGCAGGAGGCCAGGAGAAACACTGTTTTCCTTAGCAGCTATACATAGGCATGAAGATTTCAGCAGAAGACAGTTGGGAGGTTTTGCCACTAAGTTTGGGTGTCTTTCCGCAAATTGTTACCTTAATGCTAAAGAGAATCATAAGCTGATTAGCAATGAGTTATTATCATTCCTGAGGCCTACTGAGCTTTGCAAAGCAAGCAGCTGTTTTTCTTGGTCTTTGCACTCAAGCCCTTTTAATGGTTCTGTAAGCATCCATCTCTATGCAGTAAATCCCTTTCAGCTTGAGATACGTAGGTTATTTTCTACTTCGCTGATAGAATCCTGACTGATATAGTTATTTGGTATTGAAAGTGGTTTCAGGAAATACAACTGCAAAGATGGGAATCTAAGATTTCTTGTCAGGCCTAATTTGATTTGAAGGGAATAATGACCTCTTCACTGGTGGAAAATGGGATTCGGGGGGACCAGGGTATGCAATGCCAAAACAGTTTCTCAAATTATTACATGTCATTCTTAGAATCCTGTTAGAGGAGAACAAGTGGCGTTTGCAATAGAATTTTCTGGTGGAAGAGATATATACAAGAGCTACTATTATCAAATACAGTGGAACGTTTACAGGAAAAACAACAACAATAATATTGGGGTTTTACATTTTCAACTCAAAGGCATTATCCAACAGCCAGAGAAGTTTCTACAACTACTCTAAAGGAATCTCTTTATCTATTGCATCAAAAATTAGACCCAGGGTTGGTCCTGAAGGTGGCAGAATGACAACATAACTTGAATTCATAACTTCATTAGATCCATACATGAAAGGTGATTAATGGGGGAAGAAGGTGACCAAGAAAATTACAGTGGAATGTTTGGATGGATTAAAATGAGTTAGTGTACTTAAAACCTCAAAGCCGGGAATTCCCTGGCTATCCAGTGGTAAAGACTCTTTGATGCCAATGCAGACTCAATCCCTGGTTGGGGAACTAAAATCCTGCATGCTGTGTGGTGCAGCCAAAAAAGAATAAAATAAAAATAAAATACCTCAAAATCCCACTGAACTTCCCTTCCTGTTAGAAGCAGCCCTTCTACCCCATTCTTGGGAGGCTAGTCTCCTCTCCATGAAGACTTTGTAATGACTTAACTGAAATTACTTTCCCAGAAGATGCTGGGGACTTCCTAGGTGGCGCTGGTGGTAAAGAATGCACCTGCCAATGCAGGAGACATGGGTTTGATCCTTGGGTCGGGAAGAGCCCCTGGAGTAGCAAACATCAACCCACTCCAGTATTCTTGCCTGGAAAATTCCATGGACAGAGGAGCCTGGTGGGCTACAGTCCTTGGGGCTGCAGAAAATTGGACACAACTGAGCGACTAAGCACACATACGTACACGATACTGGATTCTCCCCATGACCCACCCCTACCACCTCCTATGGCAATCAGAACCGTAAGTAAAGTCATCCAATACCCTTCATAGGGGATCAGTTAAGTCTGACCCAGGAGAAGATATTATCCACAATGACAGACCTGCAACATTCTGCTGATGTATATTTGTAGACACCTGAGGATTATGTGTGAGAAGAGATTCTAAAGGAGTTGTTTAGATGCTCAGTCATGTCTGACTCTTTTGTGATCCTGGACTGTCCATCAGGCTCCTCTGTCCTTGGGATTTTCCAGACAAGAATATTGGAATGGATTGCCATTTCCTTACCCAGGGAATCTTCCTGCCCAGGAATCAAACCCCATGTCTCTTGCATTAGCAGGCAGATTCTTTACCACTTGAGCCATCAGAAAAGCCCTCTAAAAGAATTAGGCAGAGGATAAAGTAATATATGATTGGACCAAATGTATCAGTCTTAGAGCACTTTAGAGAAAATCTGTATTCTAATGAGTAACATGGTGCAGCTAGAAGCAGCTCTGTTTGTTTAGTTGACAGACTAAAACCCTGGATAAGAGATGGATTAAATGGAATTCTTTGTAAAATATAAAAGAAGGAATATAAAATCTTGGGTAGGAATGCCAGGATGAATTTATTAAATGTGACCTGCTCACTGATCCTCTAACTCCATCCTTTAATTGAGTCATGAGGACATGGTGTTAAGTTAGGTACTGAAAAGTACAACTCCATATGGAGGATCAGCATCCTCAGGGTACCCTTTTGTGGCCATCATCCATAGGCTGAGGATGGTCAGACATATAACCCATCTTGTGGAAGGTCAGTCATACTTGACTTCTTCCCTTTTGGAGTAGGCAGTAATTTTTCATCATAGAAATAGATGTTAATCTGTATATGGATGTGTCTGCCTTGCCCACAAAGCTTCTGCCACCTAACCACCCATAACTCACTAAATGACTAGTTATTCATCCATGGTTTTCCACTTGGCACAACTTCTGATCAACTGGTTATAATAGAACAGGAAGTAAGGCAATGTGTTAGTGTCTGTGGGATTCACTGATCTTAACATCCCACCACCAAGCAGGACGAGCAATAGCCCCTGTGAGATTTGGGATCACAGAGTCCATGTCTATCTTCCAGGGTCTGACAGAGAAACCCTGGAATCCTTCATAGGTACTTGTGTAAGGATGGGTGGGGAGAAAGGAGGAGAAGAAGATAGTGTGGATCTGAAGCTTAGTGACCTGATTTATCACCAGTAAACATGCTGATAAGCTGTACTTGAGACCCCCAAGCAGAACCATAAGGGGAACCACAGAACACGATGCAGGGAGCTTCTTCTCTGAGTTCCTGAGAAGGTGTAGGCTTTCCCCTCTTTTTCTGTCTCTTCCTGGATCCATGGAAGAAATTGAGCCACAGACACAAACATACCAGGCCTCCCCCTGAAGCCAGATCGTATGCCCCAACTGAACACACCAACTTGGAAGAGCCTCTGGCTTCCGTGGATAGTACAGACCATAGGTGCCCCACTGTCTCCCTGAGAATGAGAAAAGAGAGAAGAAATGGTCTAGAGCAATCAACAGCATCTCTAACTGGAGTGCAGAGTGAGAGGGTCCTAGTGGCATGGGCCAGGGAAGTGGTAGCCAACCTTTTTGGCACCAGGGACCGGTTTCGTGGAAGAGAGTTTTTCCCTGGACCCAGTTGGGGGGTGGTTTGGTGATGATTCAAGCACATTACATTTATCATGCTGCCACTGATCTGATAGGAGGCAGAGCTCAGGCAATAATAAGAGTGATGAGGAGCAGTGTAAATACAGATGGAGCTTGGCTCACTCACCCACAGCTCACCTCCTGTCCATGGCCCAGAGGTTGGGGACCCCTGAGCTTGATAAACATTTGGGGAGATGTGACTGTAAAACAACCTAGGAGGGAAGAATCCAAACTTTCTTTCTACAGTGCTTCTGGGCTCCGAAAGAAGTTACCATCACTCCCATGTATTTAGGTTCGTCTATGTTTCAGGCTTCTACTGATGGTAAGGACCTTATGTGTATAATCTCACTTAATTTAATCCACACATCTTATTTGAAGGCTGCATTCTCCAGATGAGAAAACGTGAAAGAAAGTAATCTGGGGGAGCTAGGTTGGAATCACAAAGCGAGAGTGGTGAGGCCAAAATTCAGACCTGAGTCTTCCAAAGCATCATGCTGTCTAGCCCGGGGCTAGACATTTAGGCATTAAGCCTAAATGTGAGCTTTTTCTGGGTTCAGAAGGGAAGGTACATACCATACAAAGAAGCCGTCACCCACTCTGTCATCCAGCACCGGTCCCAGGTCTTCTCCTTCTTCTGCAGACAGATGGGCATTTTGAAGTTATTGAATTGTACTGGTGTGGCAAGCAGCAATAGGGAAAGATCACTGTCCAGGTGAGGTGGTTCATAATCTTTGTGAATAATTATCTTCTGCACTTGCTTTCTCTCCAGGCGGAAGTCCTCGAATGTTCTGGATCCCATGACCACAGTGATATTTTCCAAGGTCATTTCTAACCTAAAGAATGAATATAATAACTACAAATTACAATATAATAATAGTCACATTTCATCTCTCACTTACAGACACATTTATAAACAGTTGGGCTTCCCTGGTGGCTCTGACGGTAAAGAATCTGCCTGCAATGCAGGAGACCCAGGTTCCATCCCCCTGGGTCAGGAAGATTCCCCTGGAGAAGGAAACGTCTATCCACTCCAGTATTCTTGCCTGGAGAATTCCATGGATGGAGGAGCCTGGTGGGCTACAGTCCATGGGGTCGCAAAGAGTCGAACACAACTGAGTGACTAACACTTTAACACTTTGTAAACAGTAGAGTTTAGAGTTGAATACTGATAAATCCAAAGCATTGGGTGTATAGCGGCCTAAGAGTGGCTAGAGATCAGAGTGGCAGAAGTCAGGGGTCTAAACTCAGGCAGAACTCTGAGCTAGTGAACATTCAGCTCAAGGAGACTTTCCCGTGGAAGACAGTGGAGTGAATCCACCCAAGAGACTAGACTGTGAGCTCCTTGACAACTGGAGACTTGACTGTCTTGTGGACCACCATATTGTCATCACTTAAAACAGCATGTGGTAGCCTGTATATGTACAATGAGTGAATACAGTGCATGGTCTACACAGAGGGCAGGCAGGGGAAGGGAAGCTTTGTACAGATTTTCTAATACTGGGTGCATAGTCACAACTAGCAGCCAACGTTTGAATGTGGTTAACTTGAGAGAATAGGTGTAGAGCAGGAGCAGATACATTTCGGTACAAATCCAGTGGGAACACACTTGGAGTAGAGCCCATGGCTTCACAAGTGTCGTGTAGTAACCCACTAAGCTACCCAGCCCAGGCAATACATTGAGGAAACCTGACGTAAAGTAAGACAATGCCTCAGAAACTTACAGGGCTCTTGGGAAGCAATGTGCAGCCGTCAGAACCCACCACCGATGTATGATTGAGCCTCCACAGAGGTGTTTCCGCGAGATCTGGATACTCACTTGCCATGGGAACTCGCCATCTTGGACGCCCCACAGTTCGTGAGCTTGTAGCACGGTTGAGTTTGAAAAGCTGGGTCTGTAGCCACACTGAACTTCATCTGAAAGGGAAAAGAAAGAGCGCTTGGTCCAGGAGAAGCAGAGAAATCCTTATTCCACGTTCCCAGCAGAGACTGGTGTGATAGAACTGAGTGAAGCGGGCTGGTGCAGAGGGGACAGACCTCAGACAGCTCCAATCAAACATACTCCCTGTACTCTTTGTCCCTCACATTCAAGAAGAGCTATGAGATCTGGGAAGGTCAGGGCGGCGATACACCAGAAACTGTCAAGTTGTTGGAATGGCAGCGGAGAAATGCAAAGATGTGTCGAGTCCATTCAGGAAACAGGGAAAGCTTAATATCAAGAATTGTATCATTCATTCTCAGAGAAATGCAGATCAAAACCACAACATTAAAGATTTATGAACCAGAATTTTTAGGCATTTAAGAGTAATCTAATACCTATGTTCCTTGTTTTTCTTCTACAGAAAGGTACTGCAAAATATAAAGACAGAAAAAAAACTTTTAAAAATAAAAATAATAGAACTCAAATATAAAATCACTATCTAATGATTAAACTTCTACTTCAATTAAGAAATAAATTATAAAGAAAAAACAATAGAAGTATCAAAACAGCTTAAAATGCCAAATGATTTTGTCTTTAGATATACTTGTAATTCAGAATTTGGGGGAAATTTTGAAATAAATAGGAAATATTATATATGAAAAGATGTATATTTTATTTGCTTTAGATTTGAATCTCATTTTTTTAGCTCTGTAACACATTTAGTAGATTTTCTTCCCCTAATTTTAAATTATAATTTTTTCTGTTAGTTTGTTATTTCTAATTTATGCTGTTATAGAATACCTTTTACAATTTTATGGATATACTACCTAAGAATCAGTTTCATTGCATTCATCGGATATTACAAATATTGCTTGCTAAAATGCATTTCTTCTCAGTCCAGTTTGAATAGATTAGTTCCATGATTATGCCAGCTAAGCTATGTATGTCCTTCTGAACTTCAATGGCAATTTGTAATTTAATATCACTTTATACTTTCTGCTGTATAACTATTTGCATAGATCTCTTTATTAATTAATATTATAGAAAACTCTTTGAATGTTTTCACTCTTTGTTCATCCTTTATGTTCAAGCCTCTGTAATAAATTAAAATCAGAAATTTTGTTTTGCTTAATAAAATAATATATACTAATGCAAAAAACAAAACCACAAGGAGGTACCATCCCATGCCAGTCAGAATGGCTGCCATCAAAAAGTCTATGAACAATAAATGCTGGGGAGGGTGTGGAGAAAAGGGAACCCTCTTACACTGTTGATGGGAATGCAAACTAGTACAGCCACTATGGAGAACAGTGTGGAAATTCCTTAAAAAGCTGGAAATAGAACTGCCATATGACCCAGCAATCCCACTGCTGGGCATACACACTGAGAATTGAAAGAGACACGTGTACCCCAGTGTTCATTGCAGCACTGTGTACAATAGCCAGGATATGGAAGCAACGTAGATGTCTATCTGTAGACGAATGGATAAGGAAGTTGTGGTACATATACACAATGGAATATTACTCAACCATTAAAAAGACTGCATTTGAGTCAGTTCTAATGAGGTGGATGAAACTGGAGCCTATTATACAGAGTGAAGTAGGTTAGAAAGAAAAACACCAATACAGCATATTAATGCATATATATGGAATTTAGAAAGATGGTAATGATGACCCTATACGGAAGACAGCAAAAGAGACACAGATGTAAAGAACAGACTTTTGGACTCTGTGGGAGAAGGTGAGGGTGGGATGATTTGAGAGAATAGCATTGAAACATGTATATTACCATATGTGAAATAGATGATCAGTCCAAGTCCGATGCATGAAACAGGGCACTCAAAGCCGGTGCACTGGGACAACCCAGAGGGATGGGATGGGAGGGAGGTGGGAGGGGGTTTCAGGATGGGGGGACACATGTACATACATGACTGATTGATGTCAGTGTATGGCAAAAAACCACCACAATATTGTAAAGCAATTAGTCTCCAATTAAAATAAATTAATTAATTAAAAAGAAAGAATTATAAACGAGGGACTTCCCTGGCAGTCCACTGGTTAAGACTTCACCTTCCAATGCAGGAAGGTGCAGGTTTGACCCCTGATCAGGAATATAAGGTCCCACATATCTCATGGCCAAAAAAACAAAACATGAAACAGAAACAGTTTTGTAACAAATTCAATAAAGATTTTTTAAATGTTCCACATTTAAAAAGTCTTTAAAAAAAAAGAGTTATAAAGGATAACAGAGGAGTAACTATTTAATATAAAGGGTCTAGAGGACTCCAAGAATACCCCAGGGTGAGGAAAGAAAAGAAGGACCAAACTTGGCAAGGGAGTCCCTCCCCCAGGTTGGGATTCAGAATTCACTGGAGAACATATGTTTGCCGGTCTGCATTGCTACCCATAGATGCTTTCCAGGTGGTGCTAGAGGCAAAGAATCTGCCTGCCAATGCAGGAGATGGAAGAGGCATGGGTCCGATCCCTGGGTCAGGAAGATCCCCTGGAGTAGGAAGTGGCTACCCACTCCAGTATTCTTGCCTGGAGAATCCCATGGACAGAGGAGCCTGGCAGGCTACAGTCCATGGGGTCGCAAAGAGTCAGACATGACTGAAGCTTAGCCCTGAACTGAACTGATTGCTCTCCATGCAGGAAACACCTCTCCAGAGAGCAGCTGGACTAGAGTGCCCTTCCTGGCTGCAGGCGGACTGGTGCTTGGGGGGTAGGTAAGTGTAGGGAGCTTAGGTATGATATGTACATATTGTTTTGTAAAAAGCTATTTAGACATTAAAGATTATAATTCTTTAGCTGAAAAAATACTAAAAGGACCTTACCCAATTTGTCATTTCTTTTGTCTTTGACATTCAGGAAATTAAAATTTGTTGCTGAGTCAAAACCATTCCTTTATGATTTTTCCCTTATGTGCTTAGAAATTCATTCCTTTTGCTAGAAAGTTATTCAGTTCAGTTCAGTCGCTCAGTCATGTCCAGCTCTTTGTGACCCCATGGACTGCAGCACGCCAGGCCTCCTGTCCATCACCAACTCCCGGAGTTTACTCAAACTCTTGTCCATTGAGTCAGTGATGCCATCCAACCATCTCATCCTCTGTCGTCCCCTCTCCTCTCACCTTCAATCTTTCCCAGCATCAAGGGGCTTTTCTCTAAGGAGTCTGTCCAAGTCCATCTGTCATCATTGCCTTTACATGGCATAAGAACATCAGTAATCTCTGGAGTACCTCCTCAGCCAATTCAGCTGTATCGTTTGCTCTAATTCTTCTCATCAATACCCAGGGGTCATTTTTGGTTGATTCAGGATAAATATTTCTTATCTCTTGCCCCTAATTTTCATATTGCCTCCAAATTTTGGAATCCAGACTTGAACTATTACTCAGCCATTAAAAAGAACAAATTAATGCCATTTGCAGCAACATGAATGGACCTAGAGACCGGCATACTGAGTGAAGTAAGTCAGACACAGAAAGACAAATATCATATAGTATTGCTTATGTGTAAAATCTGTAAAAAAAAAATGGGTCAAAATGAACTTATTTATGAAAAAAAACAGAAACAGAATCACAGATGTAGAAAGCAAACTTACGGTTACCAGGGGATAGGAGGAGAGGAGGATAAATTGAGAGATTGGGATTGATATATACACATAACTATATATAAAATAGATGACTAGTAAAAACCTACTGTATAGCACAGGGAACTCTCCTCAATACTTTGTAATGACATATATGGGAGCAGTGTTAGTCGCTCAGTTGTATCCACCTCTTTGTGACCCCATGGACAGTGGCCTGCCAGGCTCTTCTGTCCATGGGATTCTCCAGGCAAGAATACTGGAGTGGGTAGACATTTCCTTCTTCAGGGGATCTTTTCAACCCAGGGATTACACCCAGGTCTCCTGCATTGCAGGCATCTGAGCCTTTACCATCTTAGCCACCATGGAAACTTCTCAAAAATTGTCACCAATAGAATGTTTTAAAAAAGCGGATGTTTGTATATGTGTAACTGATTCACTTTTCTGTACACTTGAAACTAACACATTGTAAATCAATTATACTCCAATAAATTTTTTTTTAAAAAAATGCAAAAAATAAAAATAATCAGAGAGTGAAGGGTCCCTTTCTCTCACCTCTGCTCTTGGTCTCCATTTTCTCCTCCCCACCATCTCCTCCACCTCCTCAGAACTTCTCAAATTCTCAGGTGAGCACACACATTCATATACACACTCCCGTTGTGCTCTAAAGGGCATTTAGCATGAATATGGAGCAGTATCTCAGCACAGCTCTTGCAGACACCCCATGTTTATTTCAGTTTTGCTTCTTAATATTGATACTTAGTAGCAGGCATCCTTCTAGATACTCTGGCTGCCTCAGATATAGCATTTGAGACAAATGTTTGTTCCTAAGAGATTTAAACTAAGTCACAGTTCAGTGCTTGAATCCTTCATCCAGATTTTACCTATGAAATCTTCTGGGTTTGTTGCCACCATGTTTAAGAACATATCAGGTCAGAGGTTGCAATGGTTGAATCAATTTAATATTTCGGTCAAAGACTAATGACAACTCTACAACTAGGAGCACTTGAACAAATGATCGTCATTCACTTCATGTCAAATGCTGACAAAATGTTCAAAACTAAATGAATATAGTTTGCTGAGTGCACGGAGTTTATGACAATAAATTAGTAGATATTTATTGTAGGAGATGTCATTTTCCAGGAATTAACGCTTTTTGTTTTAACTCTTCCTCCACTGTCAGAATATCACACCTCCCTTCAAGTCAGTTGTTCTTGTTCTTTTTTTTTTTTCTCATTTTTTTAAAGAGGCTTTTGACATGGACCTTTTTTAAAGTTTTTATTGAATTTATTACAGGATTGCTTCCATTTTATATTTCAGTTTTTTGGTTACAGGCATGTGTGATTTTAGCTCCCCGACCAGGAATCGAACCCACACTCCTGTGCTAAGGCCACACAGCTAGAAAGGGCTAGGACCAGGCATTCTGATTCTAGAATCACTGAAAGCGGTGAAATTGGCCTTCAGAGTTGCTTCTCAGGACACAGCCCTTTGTGCCAAAAGATGCAAACTCTCTGTTCTAATATACACCTTATGTAACTTCCTTAGGCTAGACTCCATGGGAACTCACTAGTACTCTACTACCTTACGAGCATGCAATCCTCAGAGACTTCGCCATCAAGGATTTCCATTGGCTGTACATCTTCCACGATACTTCAGTCTGAAACCCATCCCTAATTGTTTTCAAGCCCTGGAAGAATGCTCTATATTCCAGTTCCCTTATACAGACACTCATTTATCACAGCTACACCACCATTCTGCCAGATGACTCAGACTCTTCTTAATATATTTAGATATTTTCAATAAAACACAGCAGTTCCAAATAAAATTGGGTTTGTGGTTTAAGTTTTGAGATGTGATATTCCTGTTGCTTTGTTGGAATTGTCAAATAAATTTAAAATGAGTTGGAGGAAAGATGGCTTGTAAATACATTCACACACACACACTCACTCTGCACATACACACCCATCCTTGATGTACACTGATATTGACCAAACTAAATTTTTTAAAGGAAAAAATCATTATGCTGAGATGAGAAGAACTGAAACTCATGCAGCAAACTTTGAGGATTTTCAGACTATGGCATTATAGTTTTATCAGAGCAAAAGAAGACACTGAGAAATAACAGACACAGACTATTCTGGAGTTCCTCACAGTGCAAAAGATTGTAAACGCTCAGGGGCATCCGCACAGCCCACTCCCTACCCGTCTGCCTTCTTTCTGCAGCAGAGACTAGGGGAACACCATATCAGGCACACTTGTCTGCACCCACTGCCCCCACCCACGACTGTGAGTCTCTTGAGGAGGCATGTGTTCTAGTGTCTGCTTGAGCATTCAAGGGCGCTGGGTCTTTGGGTGAATTTTCATATTCTCTGGAAGCAGATCTCAAAGCCTGCTATTGTAACCAAACCCAGGTCTGGCTGCTCGCCACGCAGAGGCCAATAAAGGGGCCAGGTTGGTGGAAAGGAAACTTTGCTTTATTTCGGATGCTGGCAACCTGGGGAGAGGGCAGACATCTGTCCAAAGGCTGACCTTCTCCCTGCCCTACACACGCACACAAGACCATCGGGACCAAGAGATTTTATAGTCATAAGGAGGGGGCTACATGCAGAAACAGCACAGTCAACTCTGATAGTCATCTTGAAATTGGCCATCAGAGGTCTGACCAGCATTATCTTGATTGTTTTTACGCACAGTTACTCTTCAGTCCTAGGGCAGTTTGCTCCCATTTCCCTGAGGCCAGTTCTCAGAACTGTGGCAGCTTCTGTCCTGCCTACAGGCTGGTCATCAGTAGTTAACTTCTCCCCCTGGTGGGGGCTCAATTTCCATACAACAGCTCGCAGGAGATGGTTCAGCATATTATCCATAGTTCTTGAGGAGGAACTAGAGGTCCTTGACTTTGCTTAATCACTACATTATTATTATTTTATTTTCTTTGACTATTTTCCTTTGTTTCTGCAAGTTCTTACTTCACTGATTAAACTTATTCTTTGGCTAAAGTTTTTCCACAGAAAAAAAAAAGCCAGGCATGGGGAAAAAATTCTACACAGTTTACCTCAATTCAGATAGTGCTTGGAGTCAGTGCAGACCCCACAGGTGCAAGACTCAACCCTACAGGACCACCCCCACTTCAGTGCCAATTGCAAGTCTAGGTTGTCAGAAATGGAATATTCCCTGCCATATCAGTAAACAAAGGAATGCAGTTATTGGTGATTGCAACCACAGCCTACTAAGGTGAGCTGGTGAGCCTTGAGGTAACTCAGGAAAGAAAAGAATATCTGCCATCTAGTAACCATTAGGCTGTAGCCACTCCCTACAGTGAGCCCTGAGGAAATTTAGGATAAGAAAACAGGATACTGGCCCCAGGTAGGTGAGATGCATATGAAATGAATGATTACAGTGAGCCCAGACTTTTAAGTCTGCCCACACAGAGAAAAGTGCCAAATTCCTTAATTTGAGATACCTGGTTATCTTTAACTAGCAACCATCCTTTGATGTTCAGACTACCTGCCCTTTGTTACAAAACTGTTATAACCTGGCTCCCCCTTTGCCTCCTCAGGGAAGTTCTCTCAGGTTACTTGAGATGCTGCCTCCTGGACTTGAAGTACTAAAAACCCCCACGGAATAAAACATAACTCTCAACTTCTGGGTTCTGAATATTTTTTTCAAGTTCACCTCTTGCTACCTCTACTTCAAACCGACTGGCTACAAATCAGATTCCCATGACCCCCTCCTCAGGTTTGATAATTTGCTAGAATTGCTCACAGAATTCAGGAAAGTGCTTTACTTACGATTACCAACTTATTAAAAGGTACAGCTAAGGAACAGCCAAATGGGAGCGATGCCTGAGTCAGTGTTGCCGTGTTGCCGAGGGGTGAAGAGCCGCCATGCCCTCCCAGCACCTCCACACGCTCACAGCCCAGAAACCGTCCGGATCCCTTCAGTGAGGGCTTTCATGGTGGCCTCCTTACACAGGCATGACTGGTTAAATCATGGGCTTTGATGATGAACTCAATCCCCAGCCCTTCTCCGGGGCTGGGGTTAAAAGTTCCAAACCTCTAACCAGGGGGCTGGTCTGCCTGGCAACCAGCCCCCATCCTTAGGGGCTTTTCAAAAGTCCCCTAACTGATGCAATAAAAGTGCATTTGAACCCACTTTATGACTTTAGGGAAAATGTAAACATAGTTTGAAATTTCTTTTTAAATATCTCACTATAAACTGCGACATGTAAGAAATGAAAGTAGATACTAAATACATGTACCATTGGTTGATGGGCTTCCCTGGTGGCTCAGACGGTAAAGAATCCGCCTACAATGCGGGAGACCTGGGTTCAGTCCCTGGGTTGGGAAGATCCCCTGCAGGAGGGCATGACAACCCACTCCAGTACTCTCGCCTGGAGAATCCCCATGAACAGAGGAGCCTGGCGGGATACAGCCCGTGGGGTCGCAAAGTCAGACACGGCTGAGCAACTAAACACAGCACATCATTGGTTCATACTGAGTTGTAACCACTGTTATAAGAGTTTGATGCTCGTTTTAGTAAGCTAGTTTCTTGAATTGAATATTTATCGAGAAATTATTGGTTAATGATGATAGATCAATGAGTAAACAAACTTACAGGAAAATAATCACCTCATTAACACAAACTCAGGTGGGGTTGAAAGGGGCTTGTTATGAATAACGAAAGACGCGCTTTTCACCTTTATCACTTTAGAGCTGTTTTAGAAGCCAGGAAAAAAAATAAAGCAAATACTGAAGCAAAGATGTTCCTATTGTTCTGATCACTCAGGAAATTTAAAAGGGTTTAGAAGCTCTGGTCAGAAGTCTGAATTCCTGAGATTCAATTTTTTCCATAGCCCTTATGATCATATGAGGTAGTCTCTTCTACTAGACTATAACATTAGTGAGAGCAAGAGATGTTTTGTTCATTTACTCCGGCCAATCCTCATATTAACTCCGATAGTTGTAAAGTCCCCCGTGTAGAGATAAGGGAAACTCTGAGAGGATAGCAGCTTGTCTGAGACCTTTTAGGGGCTTCCCTGATGGCTCAGATGACAAAGAATCTGCCTGCAATGTGGGGGGCCTGGGTTCTATCCCTGGATCGGGAAGATCCCCTGGAGAAGGAAATGGCAACCAGCTCCAGCATTCTTGCCTGGAAAATTCCATGGACAGAGGAGCCTGGCGGGCTACAGTCCATGGGGTCGCAGAGTCGGACACAACTGAGCGACTAAGCACAGCACAAGGCCCTTTAGAGAAGTGTGACATCAGGGACTTCCCTGATGATCCAGTGGTTAAAAATTCGCCTTTCAAGGCAGGGGATGGAGGTTTGATCCCTAGTCAGGAAACTAAGATCCCACATGCCATGGGTCAAATAAGTCCTCTCACCACAACTAGAGAGTAACCCCCACGTACCACAACTAGAGAAAGCCCTCGAGCAGCAATGAAGAGCCCGCACAGCCAAAACAAATAAATAAAAAAGCAGCTTGCACATGGTTGACTTAAACCATGAATGCCATCCCTATTTTAAAAAAAAATGATGTGTCGTGTTGGAAACAGGATTCGAGGTTAGGTATGTCTGACTCTGGAATCCACACACAGACCACTTCTTCAATAATGCAGCATAATATAAGCAGAAAGACACCTTTCAGGAGCAGCCAGTCCCTTCACAAACATGTGTGATGTGTGTGCGCAGTCGTGTCCGACTCTTTGCAACCTCACGGACTGTGACTCACCAGGCTCCTCTGTCCATGGGGTTCTCCAGGCAAGAATACTGGAGTGCGTTGCCATTTGCTTCTCCAGGGGATCTTCCTGACCTGGAGATTGAACTCTTGTCTCTTGCACTGGCAGGCAGTTTCTTTACCATTGAGCCACCAGGGAAGCCCTGCATGAATACAAGAGGAGACCAAATACATCACCCAAGGCGTCTGACTGTCATCCTTACTGGATGTTGGTGAGGCCTTTGCACCAACTCTGGAGCGTCCACCAGGCAGCGCATGTCAGCAAGTACCTGCTTTCCTCTTGGGATTTCTACAGAGCCCTTACATCCCTAAGTTTCTCTCCATACACAACGGGGCAGGCTGTGTTTGCCCGATTCCAGGGGGGAGACATTCCCATCAGAGTCTACAGGAATGGCGGCTTCTGGGGTAGCAGCCGTGCACTGCAGCTCTGGCCCCGCCGGTCACTCTCTCCACTGACTCAGATGTGGTGGGAGCCATTGGTGCTGTGAAGAAGCTTGGCCAAAAACTGCTGGGCAGCGATTGAGTGTTTCGCAATAGATAGGGCTCAGTTTAGGGCGGGTGTGTCCATCCTGCCTCCCAGCAGAGAGACGGCCATGGTCCTCCAGTCTCCCAGCAGACAGGGGGGGCCCAGGCTCCACCTCCCTCCACACCCTCCTCCAGGACCAGAGCAATCAGCAGGGGGTAGCAGGTCTGGGGCGGGGGGTTGTGGAGGGGGAGCACTGAGTCCAAAAGAAGAGCAGATGGAAGACGCAGAGCTTCCCAAAGTGAGACCCAGGCCAGGTGACCCAGTGTGCTTTGGGAATCTTTATCCATGTGCCAGGAAACAAAGGCTTAGCCCTTGGTCAAGGCCAAGGCAGACGAGCACAGGTGGGGAGAGCCACATTACAGGCCCCACCCCCAACCTCAGCATGGACACCTGGATTCTGTAGAGCAGCTGCTCACAGAGGGCCCCGATCCTGGAGGAGGAGCAAGTCCCATGTTCTGGTATTTCTCCTCCCAGAGTAGCTGGGGCCACAGCCTTGGTGTAGTAGAGAGGTGCCCCACCCAAGGCGTATGATTTCGTCTTGAGATTCACAACAACTTTTTTAGCGAGTTTTATTTATTAAAATGTTTCTTCTATTTAATAACAACCTGATGACTTTACCTTCCAGTTACAATTTATTGTTTGTTTATTTATTTTTGACAAGTGATCACAGTTTATATGGGCCTCCCAGGTGATAAAGAGACTGCCTGCCAATGTAGGAAACATAAGAGACCCGAGTTCAATCCCTGGGTCAGGAAGATCCCCTGGAGAAGGGCATGGCAACTCATTCCAATATTCTTGCCTGGAGAATCCCATGGACAGAGGAGCCCAGCGGGCTACAGTCTATAGGGTCGCAAAGAATCGGACATGACTGAAATGACTTAGCACACACGCCCACATAATAGTTCATAGAGCTTCACAGCAACTTTGCTGTCTGAGCATCAGTATTCGTTTTCTGCAGAGGAGGAAACCCAGGGGACAAGATTGGGCAGGGTAGACACAGCAAGTCTAGAAATTGACCGGATGTCACATTGGGAACTGAATTAGCACATGATTCACTTCTAAACATCAGGCCTGGCCAGTGGTGAGGAAGGTGGTACTGAGGGTGCCTGGACAGAGTCCACCCAAGTCTGTGTACTGAAAGTGTCAAAAAAAAAAAAAAAGGTAAGGGCCAGATCATACAGCTGAGCCAATAACGTAAGCAAAGACTCGGGCTGGGCACTTCCACCTGTGAATCTCATCTTTGCATCCTTAGAAATGGATAGGGCTCTGTCTGGAGATTTGGGGGCCACCTGGAATAAACCCAGAGAGAGTGGGAAGGGGGACTGCTACCTGCTGGGCTGAGTGTGGGGGAGGCTGGGGCCTCTGAACCCAGCCCGTGGGTCCGTGCTGGTGGCCCAGGTCAGGGGCCTGAGTGGAGAACTCCATGGGCACCTGGACTGCCCAGAGTTTGGGCGACACAGACCTCAGGGTCTCCCTGAGCCCCTACCTGAGCACCTGCTGTTTCCAAGGGTGCAGCCTGGCAGCCCCTGGTGCAGGCCTTCTGCTCACAGTCACTGTGGAAGGGGGCAGCCGCTGAGCCTTAAAAAATGCCAGGTGTGACAGGGGCCACCCAGGTACACCCCCCAAGAACACGTGACGGGAGGGCTGTGCCCACGTCAGGAAGGGAAGATCAGTCAAGGAGGCATCTAACATGAGGCTCATCTCAGAAGCAGAGTGGCCAGAAGAGAAGCCCCCGTGACTCGGCCTGAGTTCTTAGACCCGCTGCCCATTGTGACATCACTGGAGGGGGTGGCTCTGACCGGGAGGGCTTGACAGCACCATTTCCCTCAGCCCTGGCCTCCATCACCTCCAAACCAACAGCCATGCCCAGGGCCATGCTCCTGTGGTCCCTTTTGCTGCTCATGTCCCAGGCCAGGGATGCACACCCGGGTATGTGGACACCTGCCCGGGGGCCTGAGTGACTCTTCAAGTGGGGCTGGGTGTGACCCCGGCCCTGCTCCCTCCCTTCCATCCTGCCAGGAGCCTGAGGGACAAAGGGACAGCTTTTATTGTTCTTTAATCCCTCAGTTGTGTCTGACTCTTTGTGACCCCATGGACTGTAGCCCACCAGGCTCCTCTGTCCATGGGATTCTCCAGGCAAGAATACTGGAGTGGGTTGCCATTTCCATCTCCAGGGGATCTTCCCGATCCAGGGACAATCCTGAGTCTCCTGCATTGCAGGCAGATAATTTACCGCTGAGCCACCTGGGAAGCCCAAGGAGCAGCTCACAAATAAGTTAATGGTCACTAAGAGGCCAGCTAACAAGAGCAGTGGCTTCCGATACCCTACACGCCCCTCCTGGAAACCACTTCCCTTGTTCCTTGTCTTGTGCCAGCCCCAAGTTGCAGCTTGAGAACTGTTAGTTGTGGTATGTGGGTGCTAGTTCCCCGACCAGGGATTGAACCCCAATCTCCCTGCATGGGGAACGCCTGGAAAGTCCCACAAATGCTTTATCTTATAGTTCTGCAGGACTTCCACGTGGGCCTCACTGGTCTAAATGAAGGTGTCAGCAGGACTGTGCTTCTACTGGAAGCCTTAGAGGGAGTGTGTTAACTGGGGTTTTCTGACTTCTAGAGGTCATCAGTATACCTCGGCTTGTGGCCCCTTCCTGCATCTTCAAAGCCAGTGATATTGCATCTCTCCATGCCTTTCCCCTATAGTCACATCTCTCTTCTTCTGCAGTCCTCTGCCACGCTTAGGGGCCAGTGTGACTACAGTGGGCCTACTCAGATTATCCAAGACAATCTCCCCATTTTAAGGTCAGATGATTAGCAACATTCATTACACCTGCAAAGTCCCCTTTGCCTCATAAGGTAACATATTCACAAGTTCCAAATCATGGTTCATTAGGACATGGACATCTTTTGAGAGGGAGGCGTTATTCTGCCAAGCACTACAGGTTGGTCTGGGCAGGTATTCCCTCTGACTTCTCCTGGGTGAAAGCAGAAACTAGCACGGTAAAGTGACTTGCTTACCTGGAAGGCAGACAGAGCCAACACTTTTGACCATGTCCCAGGCTCTGGGAAACAAATGTGAAGCCTCTGTTGGCTTACTCGTGTTTCTAAGGTGCATCACTGGGCCAGCCTCAGTTTCCCCATCTCTAGAATGGGTATAATGAGAGCTACTTATGGATCTCCTATAGATATTGACTAAGTGTTGTATCTTTTGCCTTCCTTTGTCTCATTCTACCAGAATGCGGTGAAAGACCCATGTTTGCAAGAGGAGCTCAGTATTCCAGAATCACAGGAGGGGTAGAGGCTGGGGTGGGTGAGTTTCCATGGCAGGTGAGTATTCAGGCAAGAAATGAACATCTCTGTGGTGGTGCCATCCTCAGCGAGTGGTGGATTGTCACGGCGGCTCACTGCTTTTACCCTGAGCAGATCCCGTAAGTATCGACTTCATCCCATTTCTTCTGACAGTGTGCGCCCCCCGGGCATCCCACACTCAGCCAAGCTTGATTGCCGAGGGGAGTTCTGGAGTTTCTGCCTCCCGAATCAGACATGAATAACTACCACCCACTGCCTTCCACCCTGGGGATTGGTCTGTCTACCTCTCCTGTGACATTCAAGTCCTTTTAGGTGAAGTTCTCCAAATTCTGGAGGTCTCGGTTCCTGGGCCATCTGACACCTGACTTCACTGCCCTGTGTAGAGTTTTCTCTGAATTCCAAGAGACTGGTGGAAAATAGAGCAGTTAGTGATTACAAATCATGTTCTAAGAAACCATGTGCATTAACTGATTCAATCATATACACCAACCCTGAGGAAGGCAGAATGAATTGCTCCCTTTTAACTCATTCGATCTTACAACAACCCTGGGGCAGCTAAAATGAACATCTTTATCTTATAGAGAAGGAAAGTGAAATCCAGTAAGGTTGGGTGATTCACCCAAGGTACACATCTAGCAGACAAGAAATAGCGTTTAAATCCACTTCCAGCACTTGTACTTTGCTGCCCCACCATCTCATGAAAGATTGAAGATACATAGAAAGATGAACATTAAAGGGTTAATCAAAACCACAGGGTAAGTTTCACCCTGGGATAACCAAGGAAACTGGTTGCCTCTGCTCCCATGGGATACTTAGGGATTGGAAAGTTCCTGGCCATTCTGCCTGGAAGGAAATTCCTAAAGAGTCTTTCTGTTTCATCAGTGGCAGTGCGTCTTGCATGCTAAGTTGCTTCAGTCATATCTGACTCTTCATGGCCCTAAGGACAGTAACCGCCAGGCTCCTCTGTCCATGGGATTCTCCAGGCAAGAATACTGAAGTGGGTTGCCATGCCCTCCTCCAGGAGGTCATCCCAACCCAGGTATCAAACCTGAGTCTCTTATGTCTCTTGCGTTGGCAGGTGAGTTCTTTACCACTAGTGCCACCTGGGAAGCCCCATCAATGGCAGGTTTAGATTCAATTCCATTCTTGATTCTTGCATGGGTCTTCTATATATGTGTACAAGAGTTAATTTCTAAGAGAGAAGTTGTAGAATCATAGGGCTGTACATCTTCAAGTTTATTAGAAGACACCAAATGCTTTTTCAAAGTGGTTGCACCAATTTAAATTTCCCCCAGTGGTGTATAAGTGTTAAAATCATCACCAATACTCACTACTTTTTCAGAACTTTTAATTTTTGCTTTTCTGATAGGTGTGAAAGACTATTATCTTTGTGGTCATAATTTGTATTTTTCTTACTACTGCTACATTGATATTGTCAAGTTTATTGGTATATTTTTTTCCCCTATAATGGCTGTTCGAGCTTTGACAGTTTTTTATTTGTAGAATCTCTTTACATATTCTGAATATTTAACTTTGGTCAGTTGTGTATGTTGCAAACAAACAAAATCTGAGTCTCTAAGTTGCTGGTAGACAGGTTGATATGATAATCCCTTACCTATCTGAGGGCTAGTTTGTGTGTGCCAGTGTCTGACCTGTGCTAAGTGGTCTTTTGTGGGCTCTTTGGGGAGGCAGTTGAGGGGCAAAGCTAGGTCCTGCCTTTGCCCAGTGAGGCGGGAGTGTTTCATTCGGGTCTCTGGGACAATGCTGGAGCATAAGGGTGGCTGTGGTCCCACACTGGCTGTTTCACCCTCCTTCTCTACCTTTTACAAATGCTCACAACCTCTGAGCAATAGCCCCAGTAGGTCAAGTCCAGAAGGCCAGTAGAACCATGTGGGGTTTAGGGTTTAGCCGTAGCAGATTCTGGGCCCCCTGTGACTTTCCTCCGTCTCTGGTTCTCCACCTCCACCAGGCCCACAGAACTAAGGGTCGTGCTGGGAACCAACAGCCTAACCAGCCCATCCCTGGAGATAAAGGGCGTCACAACCATCATTCTTCACAAGGACTTTCAAAGAGTCAGCATGGACAATGACATCTCTCTGCTGTTGCTGGACAATCCCATCATGTTCAGCGAGCTGAAAGAACCCATCTGCCTGCCCACACAGCCCGGCCTCTCCAAGTGGCACGATTGCTGGGTGGCAGGATGGGGGCAGGTCAAATCCGGTACGTCTACTTGGTGCAGCCAGGGTAAGAGGCGCGTCACTGGCATCTGAGGACGGGCCAGTAAACCTAGAGGAGAAGGGGAAAGAGAGAGTGAGCTGGGGAAGGGAGGGTGGGGGCTTGCCTCAGCGCTAATCCCTGAACACTAGAAACCCAGGGAGGCCTGAGCTCAGCCTCTTCCAAGTTACCAAGGAAACACCCCCCCAACCCCCCGCCAAGGCCCAGAGCTGAGATGCCAGGTGTGGGCATCCCTGGGTGTGGTCCTCCCTTGCCAGCCAGCACACAACCATCTTGTTGGCTTCATTGAATGCAAACCCTCCAGCTTGCCAGGGGCTCCTTGCTCTGTTGTCTCTCATCTCCCTGATTCACGCCTTCATGCTTTCCACCTGATTCCTACAGGCATTCAAGACACCTGCCCTGGCCTAGACTTTAGATGGTCCTGGAGTGTTGCCCATCCATTCTTAGAAATGAATGTGTTCTTGTTACTTGTCAATACATTGTCGCTTAGCCCAAATAGGAGGAGCTGGACCAGGGTATAAAGGGATTATGAAAGCCCCCATTGAACTGTCCCCAAAGAAAACTCAATAACATAGGTGTGAGAGGGGTGGGAACAGCACAGAACTAGCTCAGGCCTGAGCAAGACTACAGGTCCTTAGGGGATGCTTTGCAACAAACTGGGGTCCAAAACACGGTAGGTATTTTAGGAGTTTAATGACTGAAGGGTAATTGGTGTTAACACTGATTCAGGGCTTCCGACATGACTCAAAATTTAGAAGTGAGGAAGAGGCAGGTGGGTTCCTGCAAAATTAAAAATATGCAGTAAGAATAAGACTTTTGAAATCTCCATGTGGTCAGAGTTAATGAGATGGAGATAAATCCAGACAAATTCCTGGAAGCTGGCAGTCCAGGAAGAGCCTTGGCAAACCCCCTGTCGAGCCTGTCAACCGCTGACCGAAAACAACAAAATTCTGTAAAGCAATTATCCTTCAATTGAAAAATCATTAAATTAGAAAACAAAAAAAGACTCTCAACCAACCTACCCTACCTTTGTCTGGGGGACTCGAGAGTTTCTCACTGAGAGTGCAAACCCAGTTTCAGTGGCACTGTGTCAGAAGTGCCGTACTCACATAATAGAGAGGGGCGATAGGCAAATATGGCTTGAAGAGGTGGGATTATGTAGGAACTGATCAATATCCAGTTCTAAGAAGTCAAGTCGATGGGGTTGCTGGAGCCAAGATGGAAGTCTTCCTGGAGGCAGGAATAGGATTTTGAATGGGAGGAATAATTTAAATAGATGGGGACTTGTTTGGAAGATCCTGGGCCAGTGGAATGAGTAAACTGCAAGGGATTACTAGAAGGATATGTAGAATGAGGTTCTGTGAAAATGTGAAAAAAGGGTGCATGGGTGGCTGGTGGGATGCTGGGCAGGATGGCCTGGAGCCCACTTGGTTGCATTATCAGCACTGGGCTGGTGTCCAGTGACCGTTCTAATGGGCCTTCTCCATGGTTCAGGTCTCAACGAGGCTATGGAAACTGAGCTGCTGAAAGCACCCATGATCATAATGAATTGGGATAACTGTTTTAAGGAATTTTCCAAACTTACCAAAAACATGCTGTGTGCTGGATATGAGAATGAGAGCTACGATGCTTGCCAGGTAACTTGAGGGTACCTGGGGTGGTACAGTGCATCCCCTGGGGTGGCCAGTGCAAAGGCACCCTCTGTCTATGGGAGGCAGAGAGTAAGAGTTTGGGAAAAGTGTGGGAATCAGGCTTAATTGTAAGAACAGGGACCTGGGTTCAGGAATACTTAGTGTCAGGTCCTGTGAGTCAGTAAGCAGCAACCCTGCATAAATATTTCTGGCCTTCTCCAGGTAGGGCTCCAAGACTTTTTCCAGCTCTGAGACTTGTTAAAAAAGAAAAAAAAAAAAAGACGAGGAAGATTTGAGATCCATACAAGAAATTCTTTTCCTTCATTAATTTTAGCTACCTCTGTTGAGTGCACTGAGCCTTGAGATCCAAACTTTTTTTCTTTCCTTTTTATTTGTCTGTGTCAGGTCTTAGTTGTGACCCTTGGGCTTCTCTCTAGCTGTGGCATACAAGCTCAGTAGTTGAAACTTGGGATCTTAGTTACCCAACCAGGGATGGAACCCACATCCTCTGCATTGGAAGGTGGATTCTCAACCACTGCATCACCAGGGAAGTCCCGGGTTCTAAACCATTGGTGAGACTCGGTTTCTTGACTAAAGGAGCCCGCTATGTCCTGGGCAGGCAGTTGGGTAAATGACCATAGCGTATTGGATGATGTATGTATCTTCCATTGAACAAAAGTCTAGTAGCTTGCTGCTAAGTCACTTCAGTCGTGTCCGACTCTGTGAGACCCCATAGACGGCAACCCACCAGGCTCCCCCATCCCTGGGATTCTCCAGGCAAGAACACTGGAGTGGGTTGCCATTTCCTTCTCCAGTGCATGAAAGGGAAAATTGAAAATGAAGTCGCTCTGTCATGTCCTACTCTTAGCGACCCCATGGACTGGAGCCTACCAGCCTCCTCCGTCCAGGGGATTTTCTAGGCAAGAGTACTGGAGTGGGGTGCCATTGCCTTCTCTTTAATAACATGGACACAAAATTTAAAAACATTTTTGATTGATACTAGAAAAGAAATAGAGGAAAAACCCTCATAAGCTAACTTCCTCTGGTTCTAAGGATGGGAGAGATTCATCTTGGGAGTGCTCACTTGAGGAGCCCACTTAGTCCTACTCATCAGTTGGGCAGCAGATCTGGTCATTGGTGTGAAACTGTAAGTGTGGATGTCAGATGCTCTAAGAGTGGCGAAAAGACTGTCTCATGCAAAGGCTGTGAGGTAGGAAAGAGTGAACTCCAGCAGCAATGGCATCTGTTTTAGAAGGTGTCCCCGCTATGGTGAACATTGTGAGGACCCTAGAGAGAGGCAGAACCAATGTCACACAAGCCTCGTGTTTTTCCCATATCCTGGACAATTTAAAACATTTCAAAACAAAACAAGATAAGTGGGACTTCTGGTTCTGGACAAGATGAAGTAGACACATTTCTCTTGATCCCTCTCTAAATGCAGCTGAAAGCCCTGGACATTATATTGTGAAACAAAAGTAAAGGCTCTGGAAGGGAAAGAGAAGATGGAATTGGAAACAAATATCCTACTACTTAAGGCATGATACAGCAGTGAATTCCCTGGATTTTCTTTTCGCCTCTTACCTCCCAGCCTGGATCATAGTACATAAGGGCACTGTATTTCCTAGGACCAGCTGGGGGAAAAAATGCCAATGGTCATAGATACAAAATAACAAAACAAAACAAGAAAGAATTCCCCTATTTGGAGGAAAAGAAAGGACAATCTAGCAAGGCAGAAACTATTTAACAATAATCATTCTATTCCAGCAATATACCAGGAAAAACCCCCATAGCACTCCTACCCCAGCAAGCAAGGTCTAGTGGGCAACCTCACCCTCCCCGCTTCTCCTGCCCACCATGGTGGTGTCAGAGGAGGCTGAATGGAAGTCAGGACTTTACTATCTAGTCACAACGAACCATCCTCTGTCCCCTCAGTGTCAGTGGAAGCCACATGAGGAACTTGGGCTCCCACCCAGTAGTAGTCACACTCCTGTTCCTTCCCTTGGTGTCCTCGCTGGCCTGAGTGGGGGGTCTTGACTTCTACCCCAATTTAATGGAAAGGAGTTGGCTTCCCCCTTCCCCTACTCCAGTTTCATAAGAAGCCTGTTAAAACAGATGATTCATATGAGAACCAGAATCCTGTAACGTAATACTCAAGAGGATGAGGAAGGAACTTCCCTGGTGGTCCAGTGGCCAAGACTCCATGCTCCCAATGCCAGGGGCCTGGGTTCAATCCCTGGTTGGGGAATTAGATCCCACATGCTTCAACTAAGACCTGGTGAAGTCAAATAAAAATAATTTTTAAAAAATGGGAATGAGGGAGGGGATATATGTACACCTATAGCTGATTCACTTCACTGTAAAGCAGAGACTAATACAACATTGTAAAACAATTATACTCAAATAGTATATATATACATAATAAATTAAAACTAAGAGGATGAAATTACAAGCTATTGATTGGGAGGTAATATCCAATAAAGGAACTATGCTTAGAATATATAAAACACTCTCAAACTCAAAAGCAGAAAGACAAATTATCCAGCGCAAAAATGGGCAAAAGACAAAGACAGACATTTTGTTGAAGAGGATATACAGATGGCAAATAAAATGGAGAGATGGTCAATGTCATTCATCATCAAGAAAATGCAAATTGAACTACAATCAGAAAATGCAAATTAAAACTACTACACACCTCAGAATGGTTAAAAAAATTTAAAAAAAGTAACACCAGATGCTGACAAGAACGCAGAGAAACTGGATCATGAATACATTGCTAGGGACGGGAGTAGGGGATGAGGCGGGATGTAAAATAATTTAATCACCCTGAAAACCAATTTTGTAGTTTTTAAAAAACTGAAGGTGTTCTTGCCTTATAACCTAGCAAATGCCATTACTGAGCATTTATTCCAGAGAAATGAAGGCTTATGTTCACACAAAAAACCATGCAGGAGTGCTTATAGCAGATCTACTCATCATAGACTGAAATTGGAAGCAAACATCCTACAAGATGTGAACAACTTAATATGCTGTGGTACATCCGTACCATGCAATACCACTCAGCTGTGACAAGAAGAAATCTATCAAACTGTTGATATAGAAATGACATGGATGTGGCCAGAGATCTGTGCTGTGTGCAACAAGCTGACCCCAAAGGTCCCACACTGTGTGATTCCATTTACGTAACACTCCTGAAATGACAAAATTAAAGAAAGGGAGAATAGGTTAGTGGTTGCCAGGATTTAAGGAGAGTTTAGGGCTGGAAGGAAGTGGAAGTGGAAATGGCCTTAAAAGGGCAGCATGGGTGAGCCTTTGGTTGATGGACGAGTTCTATATATTGACTGTATCAGTGTTCACACCCCTGATGGTGCTATTGTACTATACATACTTCTGCAAGATGGTCTCATTGGGGGAAACTTGTAAAGGGTATGTGGGATCCCTCTGTATTATTTCTTTCAACTGTACATGCATCTACAGTTATATATAAGATAACAAAGAGAAGACAACTCTTCCCAATTTGCTGTGCTGTGCTATGCTCAGTCATGTCCACCTCTTTTTGACCCCATGGACTATAGTCCACCAGGCTCCTCTGTCCATGGGATTTTCCCAGTAGGAATACTGGAATGGATTGCCATTTCCTTCTCCAGGGGATCTTCTTGACTCAGGAATCAAACCTGCATCTCTTGCATCTCAGCAACAAGGATTAAAAGAAAATCTTGGATCCTAGCCATGCCACAGACCTAGGGAACAGCCAGTTCATGTTGCAGTAGGAGACAAAGGATTCCAATAGCAATAGAAAAGGGGGAAACCAACATTTAGTAGAACTGGGAGAAAGTCATAGAGGCTTGAAATAACATCGTGTGTTCAGGGAACTTTCAATATTTCAGAAGCCAGAGGTAACAGGGGATGAGTGTGGAGAGGTAAGCAGAGCAAGGTCACCGGGGGTGGGTAGCCATGCGGGGAGACTAGGGGTTGACCCAGGCTTTTGCTCCTGCTGTTCACCCAAGAATGTAAGACTCAAGTCCCATCGGTACACACATCCATCTTTTCAATCTCTTTGATTTATCACCATCCGATATTCAAATGGCCAAAGCCAACAATGGCAACACAAGTGTCAAGATGATATTTTCTGTGGCTACCATCTGGAGCTTAGGATTTTTTGCTTAAATCCCTCCCTTATCAAAATGTACTTTAATGAAAGCTTCTAAAATTAACTTTCTATAACTTGAGTGCTATAAATAAATGTGCTGTTATCATTTTAAGCCTTTTTTAAAAAAAAAATCATGATGCGAAAAGTTTTGCTCTCTGTTTAGAAAGCTTCCTATTGCTGATAATCAGCTGACAGTGATCTGGGCAAGGAAAGTTTTCTGAAATTATATATTATCATCACTTAAACCAGATAAGCCAGACAAGAAAATCCCCTAGGATTTAAAAATAATTGCCCTTAAAAATAAAATCACACTTTTAAACTTGGCAAAGTTGAAAAAAAAAATGTAATCACATAATGAAGGGAAATTATAATTGGATTATGAAAACATTGAAATATGTCCAAAGTAACAGCAAGATTATGCTATCCTCAAAATACAAATTAAAATTGAATCAATTGAATTTTGTGGTTAACTTTTTCCAGCACGTTTCCTCTTTGTAATCCCCTATTAATTACAGTATTTAAAAACATTCAACTTAAAAAAATCAGTGGCACAATCCAGCAAAATATAAAATCAAATAGGTCCCCAGCTAGCTATGCAGTAGCTCTTCTGAAGGATCAGCAGGCATCTGAGAAACAGGCCTCACCATGCTGCAGAGTTTTCTCGTCCGTCTCCTCAATACCAGCAGAAATGTCGTCTTATTCATGGTTGGCCAGTGTCTCAAACAGTGCCTGGCATGGAAAATACTCAACAAAAATGTCTGCCAAAGAGATGAACCTTCCTAAGAAGCTGAACACTGCCTGTAATATAACAGTAATCTTGGCAGAGGGGACATCCGAGAGAGAGATCCCGACGCAGACTGCGGTGGACAGTGGTTAAGAGCTGGCAGCCAATTGGGCTGTCAGGCAATGTGGTCACGGGGCTGCCAAGCTGAGTTGGAGGTCAACCTGAGCTATTGGGTTGGCCAAAGAATTTGTTCGGGTTTTCCTGTAAGCTATTATGACTGAACATTTTGACCAACCCCAAACTCTCTCTAAAGAACTTTTTTTAAATTTTTTTGCGCAGTTTGAGAGTCAAAGCAAAATTGAGAGGAAGGTATAGAGATTTTCCATAAACCCCCTGCCCCTCCCCACACGCATTATCTCTCCTGTCATCAGCATCACTATCAGAGTGGTACCTGTGTTATGACTGATGAACCTACCTTGACACATCACAATCACCCAAAGCCCATGGTTTGTATTAGCATTCATTCTTGGTAAAGCCCGGTCTGTGATTAAACATACAATGACATGCACCATAATGGATGGCACCACAAAGAGTATTTTCACTGTCCTGGGCTACTTGCCAGGGTGTTATGCACCCATCATCACCCATGATACTTGCATAAAAGTCTTATTTCACTCCATAGAGCCTTAGACTTTTAGAGCCAGAAAGACATGTAAAAAAAAATGTCTAATTGCATCTGTTTCACAGATGATAAAATGTGGTTATTTTAATCATCAATCATCCTCTTCACTCTCTGAATGGATCCGAAGCAGTGTAATAACTTCACAGCTCTTTCACACGTATTCAATAATTTCATTCTCTCCAGCTACCCTGTAAAATGGGTGTGGGTCTCACTCTCTCTGAGAAAATAGAAATTTCAGAATTTAAGTGATTTGGCTGAGGTGGTGGGGCCAGGCTGGAAGCCAGGTCATGTGCTTCTCGCCCAAAACAGACAGGAGCGATCATGTGATGTAATTAACACAGCGATGAACTTAGGAGGTTCTGTGGTCAGTATGTTTCTAACCAGACCAGTCTCTGGCTACCAGCCTTAGTGTCGAAACAAAGTTCCTATTACATGGACTGTCGTTAGTCCTGGGTCCTTGCTGGCTGAGGCCAGATCCTCTTCTGAGATAACCCTTCCTGCCTTTCCTAGAGAAAGAGAAAAAGATTAAAGGTTCTATGCGTGAAAGAACATAAATTTACAGATGTCCCTCTGGAGTTCCAGCAGTCTAAGAAAGGACTCTCTGCTTCCTAAATATACAAGTAGTATTTGTAATGCGTGCATGGGAAGTCACTTCAGTCATGTCCAACTCTGTGAGACCCTGTGGACTCTACCCTCCAGGCTCCTCTGTCCATGGGATTCTTCAGGCAAGAATACTGGAGTGGGTTGCCATGCCCTCCTCCAGGGGATCTTTCCAACCCAGAGACTGAACCCAAGTCTCTTATGTATCCTGCATTGGAAGGCAGGTTCTTTACCACTAAGGCCACCTGGGAACCCTAGTGGTAAAGGGCCCATATTTGTAATACATAAGGCTAAAATAATAAATACTAATATATTTCTAGGGCATTTACTATATAGAATTTACCCTATGCCAAGTGATTTATAGATTTTTTAAAGTTCACTGCCAGCACTCTTGGGAAATACTTGGTACTATCTCCATTATAATGATGCAGAAACAGGTTTAGAAGTTACGTTTCCAAGCATAGTTCTCTTCCAGCTATGTAAGGAAATAATCAGTATATTAAATAGATTTATTAATAATATTCATACCATCATAACATGAAGAAAAATGATTAAAAACAGCACTTATGGAAGGAGCTGTTTGAGTGGAAATCCTATTGATTTGGTTCTTGTCCCATGACCCTAAACTAGAACTCACACAAAGAAAAGCATGCACTGAAACTTCCCTGGGGGTCCAGTGGTTACGACTCTGCACTTCCACTGCAGTAGGCACGGGCCTTGTACGTCACATCCAGGAAGTGCTGATCCTCTTCCTCTTTGTTAAGAGTTCATATGAGATCTCATTCATTCCAGTCCCCTGTTTATGATCATGGAATAGGAGGCCATCCCTCTGGTGAGAAAGGAAGATGGTTTGAACGATTGTAGCCACCAACCCACCACCCTCGCGGGAGGGAAAGAACATGCGCTTGGCATCAGGAAGGCTTGGTTCCAACTTTGGCCCCAACACCTTGTAACCCTGAGTAAGCCCTTCATCCTCCTTAAGCCTCATTTTCCCTGTATTAATATGGACAAAAGGAAGCCATACCCATGTGTGGGACACGGTGCAGACTGGATACATATTTTCTATATAAATAGATAATTCTCTGAGTCATAGACCAATGTGATTCCACCCTGGAGGAGCCACGCATTCAAAAAAGCTTAGCTCACATGCCCCCTGCAAACACCCACACACAAGATTAAAAAGAGACATACTTCACCCGCACGCCTCTGGAAGAACATCAAAGGAGACCCAGTTCCTATCCACAGCCCCAACTGCAGCCTGTTTTCCTTCCTTCCCTTCTGTCCAACATTTCTGATTTAAGACCCGCAAAACGGGTCCCTACTCTTCCTCGGCCTGGGCAACACATCCTCCGTGTTCCAGCTCCCAGTCTTGGTGTTGCATGTGGAATGGAGTTGTTCTCTCGCCCGCCCTCCCCCTCTGCCTCCCTCCCCAGCCCCGTCCCAGTCACCGCCTGAACTCTACAGACCACAGTTCGAGGAGGTAGGCTGAGCAGGGCACATGCCCCACCCCCACGGACTGCTGCCATGAAGCCAGGATGGGGTGGGCACTGACTGGCAGTGACTTGATTTCGCTTGATGGCTCGGAGTCAGGAGGTTCATGAGCCCTCTTCCATGAGCGAGCTGTGCTGTGCCTCAGACGGACGGCTGAATGGGGCTCACTGCTGATCTGTGTTCTCTGTCTGCAGGGCGACAGCGGAGGGCCTCTAGTCTGTACCCAAGAATCTGGCAAGAAGTGGTACCAGGTGGGCATTATCAGCTGGGGAAGGGCCTGTGGCCTGAAGAACACTCCAGGAATATACACCTTGTTAGAAAACTACCACTCCTGGATTAAGAAGGTGACTGAGTTAGAGGGAAGACCCTTTAGTGCTGAGCAAACGGTAGGGACCTCCAAACAAAAAGCAAAGATTTCTCATGCCTCAGAATTCCCGAAGCCAGGCAGCCCCATGCTCTGGCTGCTCCCCTGCCTTCTGCCCTATGTGATGTTCTAAGCTATTTTTCTACTAATAATAAAACAGATGCTATTCTTTAATCAAGGACGATGTGTGAATATGAGCCACCAGCAGAGGGACTGACTACAGATTAGAGGCTAAGGGCTTAGAACTGAGGATGCGGACAGCAGAACCAGAAGTCAGGCGGGCTGGAGAGTTTAGGGACTGGTCTTTGAGTCCCTGTAGTAGTCATAACTCTTTTCATTGCAGATGAGTTACCAAGCTCAAACCATCTAAAGCCAGAAAGGGTTGCTTTATGCTGCCAAGTCACCCCAGTCGTGTCCGACTCTGTGCGACCCCATAGACGGCAGCCCACCAGGCTCCGCCGTCCCTGGGACTCTCCAGGCAAGAATACTGGAGTGGGTTGCCATTTCCTTCTCCAGTGCATGAAAGGGAAAAGTGAAAGTGAAGTCGCTCAGTCATGTCCGACTCTTAGCGACCCCAGGGACTACAGCCTACCAGGCTCCTCCGTCCATGGGATTCTCCAGGCAAGAGTACTGGAGTGGGTTGCCATTGCCTTTTCCACTTTATAGGTGTGCATAACAGAGAAAAACAAAACAAAATCAAAAAACAAGAGTGGTATGTTGGTTGCCTTCAGTTTTATGGCTGGACCCAGGAGCTCAGCAGATGTTAACTGAGACTGTTTCTCAAAAAGGGCTTCCAAGAAGCGGCCACAGTGACCACTAGTACCTTCAGTTTGTATCCAACCAACTTAGCAGCTCCCAAAGAGAGATCCACGTTCCTAATAATTCCAGCAAAACTCCTTGGTCTCCCTCACTTGATACAGAGGCCCATGCCCACTGCTGCTCCAATTGCTGTGGCACATTCCTAGGCTAGGCCTGAGTCACATGCCCATAGGAGCCAGCAAAGGGCCAGCCACCTAGAACAGTGTGCCCTGATAGTGAGTACAAGTGGTGCCCCCCTCCACAGAAATCAGGGTATGGGGAACACATCAATGGGACTGGATACTGGAGATGCCCCTTGATGCTGGACCTTCTGGCTGCCTGATCTCTTGGACAGTCAAATCTCAGGTGCTCAGGAGCACCTCTAGGAATGACGTCCAGAGACCATTGCTTTCAGACCACTGGAGGAGCAGGGTTAGAGTGGGATAAGGGAGATCTGGCAAGTGTTTTCTCTCGCAATCTCTTTCTGCAGAAGTATCATCCAGGCTGTAGGTCAGGGAAAAGCCCAAGATTCCCTTCAAAGCTTTTCTATTGCATCTTGAGCCGGAGCCCAGGTCACCCAACAGGGACCGAAGCCAGAGGGAAGAAGCACAGGGCAGCCCGAGCTATTCAGTCTTATCTTGAGGGGCAGGAATACTGGAGTGGGTTGCTGATTTCCTCCTCCAGGGGATTTTCCAGACTCCAGGATAGAACCCTCATCTCAACAGGTGGATTGTTTACCAACTGAGCCACCTGGAAAGCCCTTTTCACCCTAACCTTGGCAACAACTTCATTTTGGACGAGGGGGAGGAGAAGGGGAGAGTGACAGGCAGAGCAGGGCAGGCGGGCGGAGAAGGAGGTGGGATGGATGAGGGGTGGGGTGGGCGGGGGTGTGCAGGGGGGGAAGGATCCGTGTTTCCTGCCATCTCTGCCGTCCATCATCCCCTCCTGGATGGGAAATCAGTATTCCTCCCTCTCATCCTCTCCGCAAATGTTCTGTATTTAGAAAAGAAAGAGCAAACCCTGACAAATGCATATTGTTTTCCAACTAAAAATGCCACATCCGCTTCCACCCCCACACAGATGTCACCCCCTCTTCCTGGCTGCCCGGGTGTTGGTGTCGCCGGCCCGGGCACTCTGCCACTGCCCCTGGCATAGCCTGCTGTGAGCGCAGATGGAGCCCATGAACTGGACGGCTGGCCTCCCCTCAAGGTCGCCTGGTTTCCTGAGAAACAGATTCTCTGCAGTTTCTCGCAGGAGGAGCTTTTCCAGCTCAAAATTCTTCTTGCCTCCTCTCCCACCCCCCACACCCCTTCCTGCCACACATACACAGCTCACTTGTTTGGAAAGTGCCCACTCAGTGTCTTAGTCTTGTTAGACCTTTTGCACCCCCATGGACTGTAGCCCACCAGGCTCCTCTGTCCCTGGGATTCTCCAGGCAAGAATACTGGAGTGGGTTGCCATTTCCTTCTCCAGGGGATCTTTCCCACCCAGAGATTGAACCTGTGTCTCCTGCATTGGCAGGTAGATTCTTTACCACTGAGCCACCTGGGAAGCCTGAACCTTTTATTCTTCCTGTTGAAAAGCACCTTCTCATCCAACCCTTTTGCCTGTGGACGTGAAAGGGAAGAGAGGACCACTCCCACTGCTCAGATGAGGAAGCTGAGGCTCAGAGAAGAAAAGGCGTTCACTTAGAGTGAAGAGGGCTAAGAGCCAGGACTGGGAGGAGGCGTGCTGGAGCCTCCAGGGCACTCCAGGAGCCCCTCACCCCACCGTGGCATGAGTTCTAATTCCACTGCTCCCTTGCTGTGGAAGTCAGGAATGCTCAGAGTCCACAGCCTCCTGGCTCCCAGCTGAGCAACTCTGAGCAGGCAGAATACACACTGTGCAGCTCTGCTTGTTACTAAAGTCTGTAGTGTGCAGAATAACTCCTATATGCCAACCACACTTTTAAATACTCTTCTATGTATTAGGATCCCCCTCAGGGGACTTCCCTAGTGGTCCAGTGGACAAGACTCTGCACTTCCAATGCAGGGGATGTGGGTTCCATCCCTGGTTGCAGAACTAAGATCCAACATGCCATGCAGCCTGATCAAAAAAATAAAAACCCTCATCCTCAGAATTGTGTTGTGTTAGTTGCTCAGTTATGTTTGGCTCTTTGGAACCCCAAGGACTATAGTCCGTCAGACTCCTCTGTCCATGGGATTCCCCAGGCAAGAATACTGGAGTGGGTTGCCATGACCTCCTCCAGGGGATCTTCCTGACCCAGGGATGGGACCTGGGTCCCCTGCATTGCAGGCAGATCTTTACCACTAAGCCACCAGGGAAGCTCCCCTCCCCCCAAAAAAAATCCCCCCTCATCTTCACAGTAACACTAGGATTCAGATCTACCACTGGGCCTTGTTTATAGATTGAGGAAACCATGGCGCATGGTCACAGGGCTCTGAGAGGGTGAGACTCTATTCACCCCAGCCTGTCTGGTCTGGATGGAGGTGGCCCTGGGCCCTTGGGTCACCCTGCCTCTGGACACTGTCCAAGACAAGGACACGGGCCCACAGGTCTGATACCTGGGTTCAGGTATCACTCACTCTTTGAGGAACTGGATTCAGCTGGTTCAAATTCTGTGTCCTCCTTGGTCAAAGGGATTTCTAGAGAAGGTTAGAGAGTAAAAACCCATGACTTGACGTTTGCAAAGACTGTCAAGGCAGTATGTCAGCTCTTTATTCTGGATCCTGGAAGAGCAATGGGGCAGTGAAGGAGGCTCCCACTTCCTCTCTAGACTGTGGTTCTTCCACAAGGAACATGAAAGCCATCAGTCAATAAACCACTCAGTCAACACACATTTTTAGGCACCCACATGCCCCTAGGACTGGGCATATCACTATGATCAAGGTAGACATGGTGAATACCTCTTTGGAGCTTGCATTGGGGTAGGAAAGCCAGCAATGGACAGGAAATGACAGAGGGGCAAATCTCACTAAAGGGAAGCCCAGTGTTACATGTTGCTAACATTCTTTTTTTTTTTTTTAGTTGTAGTATAGTTGCTTTACAGTGTTGTGTTAGTTTCTGCTGTACAACAACCTGAATCAGCTGTGTGTATACATGTATCCCCTCCCTCTCCAGCCTCCCTCTCACCCCTCTAGGTCATCACAAAGCACTGAACTGAGCTCCCTGTACTATACAGCAGCTTCCCATTAGCTATCTATTTCACACATGGCAGGGCTTCCCTGGGGGCTCAGCTCGTAAAGAATCCATCTGCAATGCGGGAGACCTGGGTTCAATCCCTGGGTTGGGAAGATCCCCTGGAGAAGGCAACACCCACTCCATTGACTATACTGGACTGTATAGTCAATGGGGTTGCAAAGAGTTGGACACGACTGAGCAACTTTCACTTTCACTTTACACAAGGCAATGTATAGATGTCAATGCTACTCTCTCAGTTCATCCCACCTTCTCCTTCCCCTCACTGTGCCCGCAAGTCCAGTCCATTCTCTAAGTCTGCAACATTCTACAATTCCTACCGCAGTCAAGGAGGCCCTGTGCTTTAAGTTGTTTGTTTGCAGCCTGCAGTCCTTTCTAAAAGCAAGATCAGCAATGGATATGCTCCGCTTGCATGGCTGGGGTGAGTAGAGTACTGGGGGCAGACACAAACCTGCAGACAGTGAGAGGACAGGATAATCTACTTAAGAAAGGGCGTGTGGTCATGCAGAAAAGATGACGATGGAAAGCAGGTGTCTAACCTGGGGACCATTGTCTCATGCCGCCTTCAGAGGTGCCTGGTCCCCTACACTCATCCCAAGGCCAACACACAATACAGGACGACAGGCTTTTAACAATGACATTCAACCAACATGAGATGGTGAGAACACAGGAAGGGCTGGCCCTTGCTAAACAAAGAATAAGGCAGACAAGCTTTCTGAGCGACTCACCACCAAAGCTTTGTGCAGCCCGATGAAGCAGGGCAGCCTTGAAGCCAGCCTGAGCCACTGCTGCATTCAGAACAAATACAGATTTCACTCCAGAAACTTTGAGGTGTGTCGGAGGTCTTCACTGGAAGTTTTCTTGAAGGGGAGAAGAAGAGAGAACACTGGATTCACATCCACACTTGACACAAGTCATCTGGTAGCAGCCCTCTTTCCCAAAATGCACATTTCACAGCAGCTGCTCTGCTTCATCTCTCTTGATCTTCCAATTCCCGCCCTGCCTGGTCTTCCTCTCCCACCCCCCTCCTGCCTCTCCAGAGGGCAAAAGCCCTTCCCCACCTTCTTCCCTTCCCTGGCTATTGTAAATAGTGCTGGTAAGAACAAAAATGTGGAATTGAGAAAATGGTACAATAAATCTTAATTATGTTGAGTTGGTTCATGGTGCTTTTCAGGTCTACTATGTCCTTCTACTTTTCTAAATATTCTATTAATTTTTGAGAATTTAATATTGAAACTCCAACTAAAAATCTTAATTTATCGTCTTAAAAAATGATTGTAATATATAATGAAACTGGACTTCCCTGGTAGCTCAGCTGGTAAAGGATCTACCTGCAATACAGGAGACCCCGGTTCAGTTCCTGGGTTGGGAAGATCCACTGGAGAAGGGATAGGCTACCCACTCCAGTATTCTTGGGCTTTCCTGGTGGCTCAGACAGTAAAGAATCTGCCTGCAATGCAGGATACCTGGGTTTGATCCCTGGGTTGGGAAGATCCCTGGAGGAGGGCATGGCCACCCACTCCACTACTCTTCCCTGAAGAATCCCCATGGACAGAGGAGCCTGGTGAGCTACAATCCACAGGATCACAAAGAGTTGGACACGACTGAGCAACTAAACTACACGTAACAAGCAACGAAACTACATGTAACGAAACTACATGTAACTTTGTTCTATATTTTTCAAGTCTCCTGTAAGTGTATTAGCATACTTTCATAATTTAAAAAATAAAAAAGAAAGAGAAAAAACAGAAAAACTGTACAGATGAACATATTTGTGAAGCAGAAAGAACAACAGAGGCATAGAAAACAAACGTGTGGAGACCAACAGGGGAAGGGGAAGTGGGAGGAATTGGGAGATTGGGACTGACATCTGCACACTTTCGATACTACGCATAAAATAAATTACTAATGAGAACATACTGTAAAGCACAGGGAACTCCACTCAATGCTCTCTGGTGACCTAAGTGGGAAGGAAGTCCAAAAGAGAGGGGAATGTATGTGTACGTATAGCTGATTCACTTTGCTGTACAGCAGAAACTAGCACAACGTTGTAAAGCAACTATACTCTGGTGAAAATTTAAAAAAAGAAAAAACTTGCCTTCCACACGCTATGAAAGCTAAGTTAGAAATCTGGCTTTGACTTCATTGCTGTGAAATGAATATCTCAGTGATTCCCAGGGTTGAAGTCCCATAATGAGAGAACCGGAAGGGCTGTTAAAAAGATGAAAAACCTGACACCCAAAGAGGAAGGTGAGTTGCCCAAGGTCACCCAACAACTTCATGGCAAAGTCAGGTTTTGAGTTCAGACAGCCTGATTTGGTCACTGGCCTACAAGTCTCGGAGAAGGACACCATGGGCCCAGAGGTCAGCCGTGGTCACCCACTAAGGGGTCACACAGCCAAAGCCCAGCAGGCACAGAGAGCCCTGCAGTGAATGAAGTGCCTTGTCTGGACTTAATCTCTGTGCTCGGTAGACACGGCTGCAGTGAGGAGCAGGAAGAGCTGTGGCCTTGGACCGACAAGTCTCAGACCATCTGTGGGGAAGGACAGAGCTTGTGGGCTCTTGTTTTAAATTTCTAACTTCTTGCAAACCAATACTTACATAAAACATAAGACAATTTGATCACAAGAAAAATGAACCACAAAATGAACATATAAAATACAAGCTCAAACTTGTATTATTCGTATTAGATTCAGCTCACGTAAAATCACCCTGTTAAATGGCTCTGAAGGTTTCTAAACATTTCCTCTCCATTTCTGACCTCATCCTGGGCCAGGAACAAGTTGTTGGCTGACCAGTGGTGGTCCGTGTTCCACTCTTGGAGAAGTATTTCCCTGAAAGATCCAAACTTGAATTACTGAGAGGTAAAGGGCTTCCCTTGTGGCCCAGCTGGTAAAGAATCTGCCTGCAATGTGGGAGACCTGGATTCGATCCCTGGGTTGGGAAGATCCCTTGGAGAAGGAAATGGCTACCCACTCCAGTATTCTGGCCTGGAGAATTCCATAGACCATATAGTCCATGGGGTCGCGACTTCAATTCAATTCAATTCAAAGGGCCACTGCAATGAGAAGCTCACTGGCTGCAACTAGAGAAAGCCCATGCCAAGCAACGAAGAGCCAGTGCAGCCAAAAATAAATACATAAAATTTTAAACAATTTAAAGAAAAGAAGTAACGGGCCCCTGACTTTCTGAAGTCTAGGAGGATCACATTAAAATATGGGTTAGATTGAAATGTGATGCATGAGTCATCATCTGAATTGAGACGCTACAGACTTATGTATTATTCATTGTCTTGAGCAATAAAAACTCACAAAATGCCAAAGTGCCCTCAGGCCCCAGAATAGCTTAATTGGGCACCACTGCTCTGTGCTGCAAAGCGGCTATTTAATTCTGAATTCTGCAGTTTTACATCAGAACAGGCCCAGGAAGAGGCCGTTTTCAGTCTTTGGGCCCTAGCTCCTCTGCTCCAGTGCGGGAAGCATGTTGCATCCTTCCAAAGTGCTGTCCTCGGATCACCCAGGGACTCAGGTGATGGGTGAGCAGCTGCCGGCGCAGATGAGGAGGCGGAAGGTCCTCTAGGGTGAGGAGAGAAGAGTTAGATCGGTATCACCCACACCAGGGAGGCAGGCAGGCCTGGGTTCTCTGTCCTGAGCTGGCCTTGATGTCTGTGGAGGGTCAGGTCAAGAATTGCCCTGACCAAGACTCAGGGCTTAGCCCCAGGAACATGATCACTTATGCCCCAGGTTCCTGGTCTGTGAAATGGGGGGACTGTCAAGTGGACTGCCAAGACCAATGCCAGGCCATGATGACGCAGAGGAAGTGATGCAAAGGCAGGTGTGGGTAACACTCAGGAAAACCCAACTCCTGTATGGGACAAAGCTGAGTGACAAGACCTCAGGCTGGGTTGAGGGGGCTTGCTGAGCTCTCACTCCTTCTCCCACCCCTCCCTGGCCCTGGCCTGGACTTGAGTTTCCTTGAAGTTCTCTGTATTGTTCAACTTGAATGCCACCAATGACGGGGAATTCACCCCCCACGGGAAGGCCGTCTCAGCTATGTACAGCTTTGACCTGGAGAACTAGGTCTCAGGTTGAGCTGCATTGACTCCCCGTGGGTCTCACCCCAGCACTGGGTGCAGCTCCTGGGGGGCCACCCAGACAGACGTGGGCACCCTCGAAGACCACTCTTCTGACCTCAGGGAGTCTTGGCTTCTGTAAGCTGCACATCCCCGCTCCCTGTCACATCTCCTAAGTATACTTCTACCATCGGCAACATCTTGTCACTCAGAACACACTCCCAGAGATGCCTTCCAAGGTGAGAGCCATCCACCTCCTGCTGCTGTGGGGTCTCTTTGTGGATCCCAAGGGGGGGGCCCCACCAGATCTTCCAGAACCATAGAATGTGTGTGCAAAGCCCACCTCAGTGCCCTCAACTGCCTTCTATTTCTTTTCTTGACACCACGACTGCCCCTCCCTGAGTCCCGGGCCCTGTTGGTCCTTCTGTTCCTCCTACCGACCCCTGTAGGGTATAGTTCAGGCGAGGCAGAAAAGGAAAGACGACCTCAATGGAAGTAGGTTACCTTTATTCAGACGAGGTGGGGCGACAGTCGGCCTAACGACCAGGCTGAGCACCGAGAGGGATCAGGGGGGCTCCATATTTATAGGGGGTTTGTGGAAGGTTTCTGGACAGGGAATGATAAGTCTCAGATAGATGCAACCAGCCTGGAGCATCAGGGTGGGACCTAAAGTTCTGTTTTGTTTTCTCCGAAGTTAGATGCTTCAGCAAGGGCCTCTGAGATAGTCATTTTCTTTTCTAGGCCCAAAAGACTCCTTCACCCCCCACTCTGGGATGGACTCGCGACTAAAGCTTCAAGCTCTGCACTTCCCCTCTCTTCCGTTTCATCCTGAGCGATTCAGCCCCAAACCCCCGATGTGGCACGGAGCACTGCTGTGTCCCCAGTTCAAGGACAGGAGGGTCTCAGGACTGCATGGGGACAGCGGGGTCCATGGGAAAGGGGGCCGGGTGAAGGGTGTAGGAGCCCACACAGGGTGGGGAGGGTGGTCAGAGCCTGGATGGGACAGCAGCATGTCCGTATGGCAGGATCGGTGACACAGGAAGTCAGGGTCCAAGCCAGGGGTCCCTGGCCAGGGGGCCTGACATCAAGGAACATTCTACAAAATAGCTGGAACAAAATCTACAGAAGTACTGAGGCTGTAGAAATCAAAGAAAAATGGAGGAATTGTCCCAGGAAAAGAAGACCAAAAGGAAGTGACCATTCGGGGTAGCGTGTCATTCTAAATGGATCCTTTTGCTCTGAAAGACATTATCAGGCCAGTTGGTAAAGCCTCAGTGAGGTCCGAGGATTCCGATGATGGTGATATATCAGCATCTGTCTCCTGGTTGTTGAGGAGAGTGTCCTTGTTTGTAGACACATACACGTGGATAGAAAACCAGGTCAGCAACTTACTCTCCAATGAGCAGGAAGGAAAAGGCTTTCTTATATAACTGTACTTTCTATTTTTCTGTAATTTTATAATTACTTGAATTTTTTTTTAAAAAAAGTAGATGATTTCACAGCTGGCACTGAATTAGAGATTCCCTGGTCCTCCATTGTATTTATGAGAAGAGGACAAAGTTGCAGAGAGGTTAAAGCGACTTGACCATGGTCACACAACTGGTTCCCAAATCCTCCTTTCAAGTATTATGATTGGATCTAGTCTAAGTGCTTCATTTTACAGGTTAAGAAACTCGCACGGCAGGGTCATCTAGAGATTTACCCCAAAATGAGCTGAACACATTTCAGGTGACAAGTTAATTTGGACAAATTTGGAGAGTCTCTTAAGTGTCTGAAATTGAACTCTGGATGCTGATCTCCGCCATCCATGTGCCCAGAAAATTCTCATAGGTGTTGGTCTGAAGCCATTCCTCTCAGACAGGAAGTCCTCTGCCACTTGCTCGGGGTTTTCAATTTCTTGCCAGAAAAAGTGGTTACGGTATATGGAGCTGCTTTGCCTGCAGGGGTCTGTATGGGCTTCTGGGGGTTTTCTGCCCTCTTAGTCACTGACAGCCTGAGACCTTACCCTTCCATGAGGCAGCTATCAGCCAGCCTTACCTCTGGCAATTCTGAAGAGGCAGAATAGCATCCAGAGTGTCTCTAAGGAGAGCACAAGCCCATGGAGAAAGAAGGCAAAGAGTGTCTGCTAGGGGGAAAGGGTGGGAGTTGAACCGTGTCCCCCAACATTCGTATGTTGAGGTTCTAACCCCCGGGACATCAGAGTGTGACTGTAGAAAGAGATAGAGGCTTTTGAGAGGTGATTAAGGTCACATGAGGTCACTGGAACAGACCCTGATCTGACGTGACTGGTGTCCTTGTAAGAAGAGAGGATGGGGACGCAGACACACAGAGACACAACCCTGTGAGGACACAGGGAGAAGCTAGTTGTCTGCACGCCAAGGAGAGAGGCCTCAGGAGAAACCCAACCTGCTGACACCTTGACCTCGGACGTCCAGCCTCCGGAGCTGGGAGAATATGAACTTCTGTTGTTGAAGCCCCACGTCTGTGGGACTTTGTTCCGTCCTCCTGACAGATTAGCACAGCAGGAGTGAGGAATGCCGGAGGAATGACTTTTCTATAGACCACAGGGTCTTTGCACAGATCCCCTCTGCCCACAGTAAAATGTCACCTTCCCTCAATGACCCCACCAGGTGACACTCTTCCCATTGGGACCCAAATCAACAGAAGCAGGGAACAGAATGCTCAGTCTGGAGTCAGAAGTCCCAGCACATCCACTCAGGAGTTGTGTGGTCTTCTGCAAGTCGCTTAACCTTACTGAGACTCAGTTTCCTTATATAAAAATAGGATTCATAGTTTCTGCCTTAGTCTTCCATAGAATTGTTGAGAAGATCAAATGTAGAAACTAATAGAAGTAATAAAGCAGATTATACATGCAATGGATTGCTCCTAATGAGAGTAATACTATAGTTGGGGCTTCCCAGGTGGTGCTAGTGGTAAAGAACCCGCCTGCCAATGCAGGAGATGTAACAAACATGGGTTCAGTCCCTGGACTGGAAAAGATCCCCTGGAGGAGGGCATGGCAACCCACTCCAGTACTCATCCCTGGAGAACGCCATAAGCAGAGGAACCTGGCAGGCTATGATCCATAGGGTCTCAAAGAGTCATACACGACTGAAGTGACTTGGCACAGCACACATCATGCAATACTACAGTATTCATAAATTTTAAAATGTATTCATTGAATTTCTACTTTAGTTAGAAAATGAAAACACCATCTCCAGAATTTATAATCCAGGAGGGAATATGAGAGTTACACACATAAAGCTATGTAAAGGATGGCACATAATGAAACACAGTCAGCAAACAGAAATTGTGTGGTCAGAGGAAGAAAGTCATCACAATCTGATGTGCGTTATTGTTGCTCATTCATTCATCCAACACTTCCTGGGAGACTTTATGTGCCAGCCTGTTCTACCCCCGGGACAGAACTGTGAACAGAACTGCAAACACTCAGAAAGCCTAGGTTCTAGGCTAGGTTCAGAGTTTTGCAGAATGAATAGGACTTGATTAGGTTATTCTAGGGGAGGGCTTCAGAGGTATAGGAATACAGCCAACAGACAGTGGGATTGGCCCAGATGCGACTGCAATCCCCAGATATAGCCACCAGATGGCAGAGCGACTTCAGACGAAAAGTGTATCAAAGTTTGGGGAGAAACTTCTTTCTTCCGCCAAATGAGGAATGCTTGCACAGGTTTGGGATCCCCTGGAAGTCTAGGGGAGCAGAAGATACAGACTTCAAGGGTGAGAAGGAAGAAGAGGCTCCTTGCCTGCCAACTGGTGGGAGATTTCCAGAGCTACTGGATTGGCCCTCAGAGGTGGGGCTCCGGGCTCAGAGTAGCCGATAGATATTCTTGAGGGAACCTGGCCCCTAGGGGTCCTCTCAGGACTGGGAACTGACGAGTGGTTCCCCTTGCTCTGTGGCTGGGTCACTTTGGGGTCCTCTCTTCCCTCTGCCCTAGGGAGCCAGGAATCTTGCCTTACAGCTTCCCTGGTGCTAATCTGCAAAGCCTGGGGGCTCCTCCTCCTGAGACATTAGGCAGGGTGCTGTTGGAGGCAGAAACCCTGATTTGGCAGCATAGAGTAGAACCCCACTGCCTGAGCCTTCTTACTGTGCCGGAGTGTAAGACTTGGATCCTCATAAAAACGAGTTTTTCCTCACTGTCTCCTCCATACAGCCCTCCTGGTCATATATCCATTCAAAACTTTCATGAATGATCTACACTGCTAGGCAAGGGCCTTCCGTTGTGGCTTGGTAGTAAAGAATCCTCCTGCCAAAGCAGGAGATGTAAGAGACTCGGGTTCGGTCCCTGGGTTGGGAAGATCCCTTTGGGGTAGGAAATGGCAACCGGTTCCAGTATTCTTGCCTGGAAAATCACATGGACAGAGGAGGCTGGCTAGCTATAGAGCAGGGGATCTCAAAGAGTCAGACACGACTGAGCAACAACACACAGACACACACACACACACACACACACACACTGCCAGTCTGTGTGCTGGGGACCCAGGAGTCCACGAGACAGACCATTCACAGACTGGGCTGCAAACTAGACTCCAAGGGCTGAATCCAGGCTGCTGTCTGTGTGTGTTCATATTGCCCGTGGCTGCTTTGTGCTATAAGGCAGAGATGAGTAGCCGTTACAGAGACCATATGGTCCACAGTCCTAAAGCATGTGCTATAGAAAATGTTTGCTGACTGCCCATCTAGGGGGAGAGGCAAGGAAGTGAACAGAGGATAACATCACTATAAAGAAAGCTGTGATGGAGGCAGGGGCACGATAAAGGCGGGCGCAGGTGAGAGATGAAGTTGAGTGGGTGAAAAGACAGACAAATGGATAAAGAAGATGTGGGACATACGTACAATAGGATACTACTCAGCCATTAAAAAGAGTGAAATAATGCCACTTACAGCAACATGGATGGATCTGGAGATTACCACACTAAGTGAAACAAGTAAGTCAGAGAGAGACAAATATCATGATACCACTTACATGTGGAATCTAAAAAAAAAAAAAGATACAAATGAACTTATTTACAAAACAAAAGCAGACTCACAGACTTAGAGAACGAACTTATGATTACTTAGGGGAAAAGGGTTGGGGGGGATTGGGAGTTTGGGATTGACATATACACATTAAATATACTATATTTAAGATATATAACGAACAAGGACTTACTGTATAGCACAGGGAACTCTGCTCAATATTCTGTAATAGCCTAAATGGGAAAAGAATTTGAATAAGAATAGATATATGTGTAGGTACAACTGAATCACTTTGCTGTACACCTGAAGTTAACACAACATTGTTAATCAACTATGTTCTAATATAAAATAAAAATTGTTTTAAAAAGAGGGAAAAAAGAGAGAGAGCTGTGTTAGAGGCAGGGCCGTGATGGAGGAAGGGGCAGGTGAGAGATGAAGTTGAGTGGGAGGCTGGGTGGGGGAGCATCCAGGTGGGCCTGTCTTTTAGGACCCCCGGGGGCCCCCGAAGCAGCCATGAGGAGCCATTGAAGGGCCTTGAATGGGAGTGACGAGATCCCATCCCAGGAACCACTGTGTGGAAAGTGGAGGAGCGGGAGACAACAGCAGAACCAAGGGGCCCAGTAAGAGACGGGTGGCCCCGTCTAGGACAGAGAAGAGAGGCCTGCAGGGGCCAGGAGCTGTGGGCATGGAGAAGGATTAATCCTGGCAGGCTTTCTAGTGTTGGGGACGGAGAGGCAGGTCAGGGCTGTCTGTGTCCAGCCGGCATCCCCAAACTCTGGGGTCTCACGAGGCTCACCGAAGCCTCCAGATGTGGCCGTGGAGGAGCCATGCAGATCAGCAAGAGAAGTCCCTCATTCGAAGGAGGGAAAACGAAGTCGGAGGTTTCCTGACGTTCATTTCCATGCTCTGGGAGGGAGCCTCCTGATGTTAATTTCCACGCTCTGTACCCCTTTCTGGCTGAGTGTGGGATACGTGGTATTTTCCAGGAGTTTCCCAACCAGTGACATCGGCATGGACCTCTTAGGATGCCCTATGGGTGGGACTGGGGCTATTGTGAATTCAGGGAACCTTAAAAACCCAGCACATTCCAGCCCAAGTCCTTTCAACAAAAGAGAGATAAAGGCTAAGCCTATCTCACAGATTTCCCCAAGGGGCCCAGTGTGGTGCAGGGGAGCGACAAGACCAGCCCTGGGGGCTGGAAGCAAAGACCTCCACAAGTATGGGAGGTCCCTAGATCTTCAGTGTGTTTTATTTTTGGCCATACTTCACAGCATGGGGCGGAGAAGGCAATGGCACCCCACTCCAGTACTCTTGCCTGGGAAACCCCATGGACGGAGGAGCCTGGTAGGCTGCAGCCCATGAGGTTGCGAAGAGTCGGACACGACTGAGCGACTTCACTTTCACTTTTCACTTTCATGCACTGGAGGAGGAAATGGCAACCCACTCCAGTGTTCTTGCCTGGAGAATCCCAGGGACGGGGGAGCCTGGTGGGCTGCCGTCTATGGGGTCTCACAGAGTCGGACACGACTGACGCGACTTAGCAGCAGCAGCAGCACAGCATGGGGAACCTTAGTTCTTCGACTAGGGATTGAACCCTTGCCCCCTGCATTGGAAGGCAGAGTCTTAACCACTGGAACTCCAGGGGAGTCCCAAGCTTCAAGTTTTATTATTATTATTTTTCAATCAGGTGCCCTTTGCATTCTGTTTCATCATGTATCTTTTGTGTTTTGAAGTAGAAGAAAATTTTAAATTACTAACAGTGACCCTCTAAGAAGATGCTTCAGGAACATGTTCAGGGTGTTCCGTAGTTCCTGGCATCTCACACTCAGCCAGGTAGGGGTCTGGGGCAGGAAAACGAGGATGCAGCTGCAGTCTGGAGAGAGGGAGATGGCTGTTTATGCTGATATCACAGCAAAGATGTGAGGAGGGACAGAGAGGTGATCAGCCCTGAAGCTCCCTGACAGTAGGGACACACCGTTCAGCCCTGGGTCCCCTTGGCTACAAGGCCCTGACACAAAGCATTTATACATGGTGAATATGCCTCAGATCAATAATGAGGGATATGATAGAGTGCCCCAGGCCGTGAAACAGCAAAAGCATGACCAGCTGCTCCCTCCTGTCTGTAATTTCTCTAAACTGCAATTTTCTAGGTAAGAAGTGGAAGTAATGACCCCTTCCTGCCTAGCTGTTAGTCCTGGGGCGAGGCAGTAAGGCAAAGTTCAGTTCAGTCGCTCAGTCACATACGACTCTGCGCCCCTATGAACCACGGCACGCCAGGCCTCCCTGTCCATCACAAATTCCTGGAGTCTACCCAAACTCATGTCCATTGAGTTGGTGATGCCATCCAACCATCTCATCCTCTGTCGACCCCTTCTCCTCCTGCCCTCAATCTTTCCCAGCATCAGGGTCTTTTCCAATGAGTCAGTTCTTCGCATCAGGTGGCCAAAGGATTGGAGTTTCAGCTTCAACATCAGTCCTTCCAATAAACATCCAGGGCTGATCTCCTTTAGGATGGACTGGTTAGATCTCCTTCCAGTCCAAGGGACTCTCAAGAGTCTTCTCCAACACCACAGTTCAAAAGCATCAATTCTTCAGTGCTCAGCTTTCTTTAGAGTCCAACTCTCACATCCATACATGACAACTGGAAAAACCATAGCCTTGACTAGACGGACCTTTGTTGACAAAGGAATGTCTCTGTTTTTTAATATGCTGTCTAGTTTGGTCATAACTTTCCTTCCAAGGAGTAAGCATCTTTTAATTTCATGGCTGCTATCACCATCTGCAGTGATTTTGGAGCCCCCCAAAATAAAGTCAGTCACTGTTTCCATTGTTTCTCCATCTATTTGTCATGAAGTGATGGGACCGGATGCCATGATCTTAGTTTTCTGAACAATGAGCTTTAAGCCAACTTTTTCACTCTCCTCTCTCACTTTCATCAAGAGGCTTTTTAGTTCCTCTTCACTTTCTGCCATAAGGGTGGTGTCATCTGCATATCTGAGGTTATTGATATTTCTCCTGGCAAACTTGATTCCAGCTTGTGCTTCTTCCAGCCCAGCGTTTCTCATGATGTACTCTGCATATAAGTTAAATAAGCACGGTGACAATATACAGCCTTGACGTACTCCTTTTCCTATTTGGAACCAGTCTGTTGTTCCATGTCCAGTTCTAACTGCTGCTTCCTGACCTGCATACAGGTTTCTCAAGAGACAGGTCAGGTGGTCTGGTATTCCCGTCTCTTAAAGAATTTTCCACAGCTTGTTGTGATCCACACAGTCAAAGGCTTTGGCATAGTCAATAAAGCAGAAATAGATGTTTTTCTGGAACTCTCTTGCTTTTTTGATGATCCAGCGGATGTTGGCAATTTGATCTCTGGTTCCTCTGCCTTTTCTAAAACCAGCTTGAACATCTGGAAGTTCACGGTTCACGTATTGCTGAAGCCTGACTTGGAGACTTTTGAGCATTACTTTACTAGCATGTGAGATGAGTGCAATTGTGCAGTAGTTTGAGCATTCTTTGGCATTGCCTTTCTTAGGGATTGGAATGAAAACTGACCTTTTCCAGTCCTGTGGTCACTGCTGAATTTTCCAAATTCACTGGCATATTGAGTGCAACACTTTCACAGCATCATCTTTCAGGATTTGAAATAGCTCACCTGGAATTCCATCACCTCCACTAGCTTTGTTCCTAGTGATGCTTTCTAAGGCCCACTTGACTTCACATTCCAGGATGTCTGGCTCTAGGTGAGTGATCACACCATCGTGATTATCTGGGTTGTGAAGATCTTTTTTGTATAGTTCTTCTGTGTATTCTTGCTGCGTCTTCTTAATATCTTCTGCTTCTGTTAGGTCCCTACCATTTCTATCCTTTATCGAGCCCCTCTTTGCATGAAATATTCCCTTGGTATCTCTCATTTTCTTGAAGAGATCTCTAGTCTTTCCCATTCTATTGTTTTCCTCTATTTCTTTGCACTGATCGCTGAGGAAGGCTTTCTTATCTCTCCTCACTATTCTTCAGAACTCTGCATTCAGATGGGAATATCTTTCCTTTTATCCTTTGCTTTTCGCTTCTCTTCTTTTCACAATTATTTGTAAGGCCTCCTCAGACAGCCATTCTGCCTTTTTGCATTTCTTTTTCTTGGGGATGGTCTTGATCCCTGTCTCCTGTACAATGTCACGAACCTCTGTCCATAGTTCATCAGGCACTCTATCAGATCTAGTCCCTTAAATATATTTGTCACTTCCACTGTATCATCATAAGGGATTTGATTTAGGTCGTATCTGAATGGTCTAGTGGTTTTCCCTACTTTCTTCAATTTAAGTCTGAATTTGGCAATAAGGAGTTCATGATCTGAGCCACAGTCAGCTCCCGGTCTTGTTTTTGCTGACTGTATAGAACTTCTCCATCTTTGGCTGCAAAGAATATAATCAATCTGATTTCAGTGTTGGCCATCTGGCGATGTCCATGTGTAGAGTCTTCTCTTGTGTTGTTGGAAGAGGGTGTTTGCTATGACCAGTGCGTTCTCTTGGCAAAACTCTATTAGCCTTTGCCCTGCTTCATTCTGTACTCCAAGGCCAAATTTGCCTGTTACTCCAGGTGTTTCTTGACTTCCTACTTTTGCATATAATGAAAAGGACATCTTTTTTGGGTGTTAGTTCTAAAAGGTCTTGTAGGTCTTCATAGAACCGTTCAACTTCAGTTTCTTTAGCATTACTGGTCGGGGCATAGACTTGGATTACCGTGATATTGAATGGTTTGCCTTGGAAATGAACAAGGGTCATTTTTGAGATTGCATCCAAGTACTGCATTTTGGACTCTTTTGTTGACTGTGATGGCTACTCCATTTCTTCTAAGGGATTCCTGCCCACAGTAGTAGATATAATGGTCATCTGAGTTAAATTAACCCATTCCAGTCCATTTAGTTCACTGATTCCTAGAATGTCGACGTTCACTCTTGCCATCTCCTGTTTGACCACTTCCAATTTGCCTTGATCCATGGACCTAACATTCCAGGTTCCTATGCAATATTGCTCTTTACAGCATCGGACCTTGCTTTTTCACCAGTCACATCCACAACTGGGTGTTGTTTTTGCTTTGGCTCCATCCATTTATTCTTTTTGGAGTTATTTCTCCACTGATCTCCAGTAGCATATTGGGCACCTACCACCTGGGGAGTTGATCTTTCAGTGTCCTATCTTTTTGCCTTTTCATACTGTTCATGGGGTTCTCAAGGCAAGAATACTAAAGTGGCTTGCCATTCCCTTCCCCAAGGGACCACATTCTGTCAGACCTCTCCACCATGACCCATCTGTCTTGGGTGGCCTCACAGGGCATGGCTTAGTTTCACTGAGTTAGACAAGGCTGTGGTCCATGTGATCAGATTGGCTAGTTGTCTGTGGTTTCAGTCTGTCTGCCCTCTGATGCCCTTTCTTAGCGCCTACCATCTTACTTGGGTTTCTCTTACCTCGGACATGGGGTATCTCTTCACGGCTGCTCCAGCAAAGCGCAGCCGCCTCTCCTTACAGGCTTACCAAATAGCTCAGTTGGTAAAGAATCTGCCTGCAATGCAGGAGACCTGGGTTCGATCCCTGGGTTGGGAAGATCCCCTGGAGAAGGGAAATGCTACCCACTCCAGTATTCTGGCCTGGAGAAATCCAAGGACTGTATAGTCCATGGGGTCACAAAGAGTCGGACACAACTGAGTAAGGCAAAGGAAGCACTTCAAAACCTACAAGACCAATTTAGACACACAAACAGCACCATTATCCCGTAGAGTATCACTACAGTAAAACCCTGTCATGAGGCCCTTAATTGGGTAGGGGGAGCTGAGAAATCCAAGGCCCTAAAATGCAGAATTGTGGGCTGTTGCAAAACAGAAGAATGAATGAGTAAGCCTCGGGTCCCTGGTAGTGTCTCATCTCTCCCAGCATAAGCTCTTGTTTGGCGCCACCTGGTGGCATCTGCCTGCCTTAAGTATCAAAGATTCTAAGTCCTGGGACTTTTGCTGGGACTTCCAAGACAGATCCCTGGAGGGCCACAGTCCATGGGGTCACAAAGAGTCGCACACAACTGAGCAACTGAGTGCACACGCACACACACAACCTTTTCTGAAGAAGTGATTTTCTATTCGAAACCTGTGTCTTCCATGTGATCTGTTTCCCAAAGGGTGTAATATGTGTGTGTTCAAGTGTTTATATGTGTGTATGTGTGCCTGCGTTTGTGTGCATGTGCACATTTGTATGTTTGGGGGATGAGCCATGCTCAGTTATCCTGTCTTCTGTCACATTCAGGTGACTCTCAATCAATCAACTATTTCCACTGAGACTCGTCACCCCACTCCAGCCCCCCACTGCCATCGGCCAAAACGGACCATCTTCCCTCCAGGACTGCTTTGAAAATCCCCACCATTGCCACCTTCCCTTACTGTTTTCTTCCTTTTTAAAAAGTTTTTGTATTTATTTTCGGCTGTGCTGGATCTTCGTTGCTTTGTGGTCTTTGTTGTATTGTGGGTTTTTTCTCTAGTTGAGGCAAACAGAGGCTAGTCTCTTGTTGCAGTGCTGGGCTTCTCATTGCAGCGCCTTCTCTCGTTGCGGAACACAGTCTCTGTGGTGTGCAGGCTTCAGTAGTTGTGGCACGTGGGCTCGGTAGTTGCAGATCCCAGGTTCTTAGAACACAGGCTCTGTGGGTCACGGACTTAGTTGCCCTGCACAATGTGAGATCTCCCCAGCCTAGGGATCAGACTCATGTCTCCTGCATTGGCAGGCAGATTCTTTACCGCTGAGCCACCAGGGAAGCGCTACTGTCTTCTTATTTCAGAGCACACACAGAAGGTCCTTAAAGTGGTGGGCTTGGAGCACCATCCAGTCTCCCCTTCCTTCTGGGAGGACAGTGGAGGGATATCCTTTAAAAGCAGTCTCTGCTCAACAAGCAGTAAAGGTCATGCTTCATAGCTGAAGCTCAAAAGGCACAGGAAGCAATCCTTCACACAGGGCTTCTTAAGAAGCTCCCTCTCACTTGTCTGCTTTCCTCACAAGAGGATAACTCTGGGAGGCAGAAACACCAGTGACTTAAAAATGCACTCATTCACTCACTCATTTTGTTATTGAAACAAAGTGAGCGCTAAGTGCCTTGCTCTGTGCTGGGAATCACAGTTTTTTGCTGCTGTTCATGTTTTTTTTTAGTGTCCTCTGAGATGTCACTTCCTTTGAGAAAACTTTGCAGTCATCCCCAAGGAGTAGTTGGGTGATGTGCTCCAGGCCCTCATAACTATACACACCTCTAGGGTGCTCCCAGCACCCAGGTTTTAATGACCTGTGAACTTGCAGAGTGTCTCCTTCAGAACTACCATCCTTTCTCCAGCACCTGCCCCTGGTGGGCATGCAATAGAAACGTGGATGAACGAAGACATGAATGGATGAATGAATTCATGAATGGATGAATGAATTCATGAATGCATGAATGAAGCTGTGTAGGCTAAGGCAAAGTGAAGGGGACTTGGAGTAAGAGGTGCTTCTCTGGGGTCCAGCCAGGCAGGGAAACCCAAACTAAAGCCCAGAGAACTAAACACCTGAAGTTCCTGCAAGTCCCCTGCATCCCACAGTGGAAATAGATTTTGATCATTCCTCTGTAACTGGGCCCAACAGATGTGACATTTGCATTCCTTTCCTGGGTCTCCTGCCTGGACCTTCACTCTCAACTGGCCTCTCAGTCTAACACTTGCCCCCAAGACCCCCAGACCTCAAGGGGAAGAAGTTGTCTTTTCCTCTAAAGCAGATATTGTCCTCCTGTTTCTTTAAGGTCATTTGTCTCAAATCCTACAAAAATTTCCCATCGGACCCCTCTTCCTTCTTTCCCTTGTCCCTCACCCCTCACGTGGCTGCCTGATCTTGGCATGAGCTGTCCTCTCCCAGGGTCCAGAGTCAGCCTTTCCTCTTCCAACAGGTTCTGTTGTCAGCATCAGACAATGTTTCCCAAAGAGGGTTCCAAGGATCCCACGGAATACACTGTATTCAGGTGGGTTTGAGAAACTTCTTATCGTGGGGATATGCAACACGTGTTAGCACAGGAAAAGTCTGGAGAGTCCTGCAGCAAAGGCTACTGCTCGATCTAGGAAGACCCAGGCTTCCCTAGGCTTTCGTGACCTTGGAAGACCTTTCTGCATGTAACACTTGTGAACATCCCCCAGATAGCAGAGGCGGAGGCTGATGATAATGAGAGGACTTCCCAGGCGGTGCTAGCGGTAAAAAATCCTCCTGCCAATGCAGGAAACACAAGAGACACAGGTTCGAGCCCTGGGTCAGAAAGATCCCCCGGAAGAGGGCATGGCAATCACTCCAGTATTCTTGCCTGGAGAATTCCATGAACAGAGGAACCTGGCAGGCTACAGTCCGTGGGATCGCAGAGAGTGGGCATAGCGCAGCACAGGTTTAGGGTAGAGGTGGCCTCCTCTGCCCCTCCTCCAGCGAGCTGCCAGACACCTGTCCTGTGTGTGGCCCTTGCCCAGGGTCTCAGACACACTGTCCCAAGGTCAGCACATCCAGGACAGACGCTACCCAGCAGAAAACCGTGACCCCATCCCAGCATCTCATGCTTCTCGTCTCCCAAAGCCCCCCAGCATCCCTGCACAAACTCTCCCCACAAACCCCATGGCCACCCCATTCCCACGCTCACTTCTTCTCCTCTGGGAGCTTCCCAACACTGTCCCTCCACACCACACAACACCACCCCCCTAGCCAGGGGCTATCCAAAGGGCAAACCAAAAAAAAAAAAAGGGAAACCAAAGCAAACAAAAGAATTCCCCTGACCCCCCAATACACACACATACAAAAGAGCAGGCTTGTGGGAAGAGGAAGCTGCCCCAGCACCTAGCCCTGGGGGTGGGGGAGCCGGGCTCCCCCCATTGTTCTCTGCCCAGGCCTGTGATGACAATCCCAGCCTGGACAGGTTGCAGCCCCCCTGCCCTGCAGCCAGCGGCCCCCCTCTCCTCCCCACCTCAGCTCCTGAGAAAGACGCCTCAGAGCAGCTGTCATAGGCCCACAAGTGGTTCCCACAGGAGGAGGAAGTGAATGCTCACAAAAGACCGGGCTTTTCCCTGAGGAAGTAGTGCTGGCCTTTCAGGGACAGACTCGGGCGAGGATGAGGGACAGGGCAGGCCGAGGACCCAGGGGACCAGACCAGGAGAGGAGCCGGCTCTCGGAGGAAAGACGGGCATTGTGAGCCCTTGTTTACCGGGCGGCAGGGGCCCTGACCTTGCTACTAGTCAACAGGCCCCGCGGCCCCGCCCCCCACCAGCCTCCCGCATTGTTGTGGCTTCGGCCCATTCATAATTTTATTTGGGGGTGGTTGTTTTGTCGGTCTCCAGCCCCTCCTCCAACTGGCTCCCTTTCAGCATTGTAACCCGGATAAAAAGGCAAGATATCCTTCCCTTTTCCTGGACCTAGCTTCCTACCCTGGCCTCGCAGGCCTCGCAGACTCTGTTAACCCTTAGAGCAGCAGAGGACAGCGCTCTCTAATGACAGGCCTGCGAGGCAGGCTGAGTCCCTCTCCCAACCCCGACTCCGTCTCCCCCCCCACCCCCTCTCCCCATACCTGCTGGGGGCAGAAACCCAGAGTCCCAGGAAGGGCTTGGGAGCAAAGCATTTGGGGACCACAGAGCTAGATGCCGGGGTGTCGGAACGGCTGAAGAGCGAGAAAGAAGATGGAGAGGTGGGGAGTGGGGCCATCCTGAAAAGGGCTGACACCTCACCAGCTATTGTTTAGTTGCTCAATCATGTATGACTCTTTTGTGACCCATGGACTGTAGCCTGCCAAGGTCCAAGGTCCTTGGCACCTCGGTCCAAGGGATTTCCCAGGCAAGAACACTGGAAGGAAAGGAAAGGGTTAGTTGCTCAGTCTTTTCTGACTCTTTGTGACCCCATGGACTGGAACCCACCAGGCTCCTCTGTCCGTGGGATTCTCCAGACAAGAATACTGGAGTGAGTTGCCATTTCCTACTCCAGAGGCTCTTCCTGACCCAGGGATCAAACCTGCATTTCCTGCACTGGCAGGTGGATTCTTTACCACTGAGCCACATGGGAAGCCTACCTAGAACTGGAGGCCTAGTTCATGTCAACCAAGGATGCTCCTCACTGGGACATTCCTGGCAGTCAAGGTTAAGCCTTTGCCTTCCAATGCGGGGGGTGTGGGTTCAATTTCTGGTCAGAGAGCTAAGATCCCACACGCCTCAAGGACAAAAAACCAAAACATAAAACAGAAACAATATGGTAACAAGTTCAATAAAGACTTTAAAATTGGTCCACATCCAAAACAGGAGATGCTCCCTGTGTTGGCAGTGGGGTTCCTGGGAACCCACTTTCCCAGGTGGTTTCCTGGGAAAGCCATGAACCCATGTCTTGGAGCAGAGCCTGGGCATGAGAGTGGGGCCACCAGAAGGTGCCCAGGTACCACTGAGACCAGGCGTCCAGGGCCAGAAGCTGAAGCTTACCCTGTGACCAGCTCAGGGCCGCATGGGGAGCCCAGAGCAAAGCCAATAAGGCATCCAGGCTCTGGACTCCAGGAGCCGAAGCCAAGGCTGGCTGCCCCTGCCGGGGTGAAGCCTTCAGCCAGAAGGTGGTCCCATGAGAGCTTAGAGCTCCTTCTGCACTGAGACCAAAGCTTGGAGGACTTTGGGCTTCATCCTCTTGCTCTGTGTGGTCTTCCTTCGTGACACCCTGGGTAGTTAGATCTATTTCTTCCCCAATCTGGTCCCTCACACCTCTACTTGATCCCTGGCTCCAGCTCAGGATATCACATGCTGCCTGAGCACCCAGCCAGCTTGTTCCCACCCCTGGAATTACTTCCCTGTCCTAACGTGCCACCTCCCACCTGCCTCCCCACTACCAGTCCACTTGCCTACGTGAGGCCCTGTCTAACTCTGAAACAGCACACTTGCCCCCAGGGACCCTGCCCTGAGGGTCCTAAGTGCTCTGAGGGTTTCCTGCCTCTGCAGCCACCACAGACCCTTTGTGGTGTCTTATTCACCCCCACAGAGGTATCATATCCCGGAGCTTCTGCCATTTAGGTTTCTGCCCTGTAAGTGATGGCTCAGACAATAAAGAATCCACCTGCAATGCAGGAGATCTGGGTTTGAGGCCAGGGGCAGGACGATCCCCTGCAGAAAGGAATGGCAACCCACTCTAGTGGTCTAGCCTGGAGAATCCCATGGACATAGGAGCCTGGTGGGCTACAGTTTGTGGGGTCACAAAGAGTTGGACACGACTGAGTGACTGAGCACGCATGCATATGAATTGATGGGAGGGAGGGCACAATTCAGCCCAAAACAGGGGGAGTAGTCGGACACGACTGAAGTGACTTAGCAGCAGCGCAGTCTGTCTCTAAGATCATCTTGAAGAGTTCACTGATTCTATGATTAGTCAAGCAGATAAAGAAATAGAATAAAAAATAGAAAGGAAGGATAGAGGTATCTGAACTTGAAGACTGAGATGGGGGCTAATGTCTGGAGAGGCACAACCCCCACCTCAGTCATCTCTTCAGTGTATAACGTATTGGCATCTTGGGCAGCCTGAAGCCCACCATGGCCATCCATGGCCTTTTCGTGAGGTCTGCATACAAGATAATGATATTTGTGACAGTGACAGAAGTGAACTGAAAGGCAGTAGGGTCCACTCTGGGGAGATGCACAGTGCTTTGGAAGAAGTGGCCCAGCTGGGGATGGGGATAGGTGTATGGGGTTGGGACACTGAGGGATTATGGATGCCCAGAAAGGCTGCTAATCCTCACCCACCGAGGTCACAAAAAGGTGAGGTCAGCAAAAGCCTTCCTAGGAATCCAAGATCCCTGATGGGGAGCCAACATCTCCTCCAAAACTCCCTTGCCCAGGTGTGCCTGTGTTATATGCAATGCATGTTTATGCCTCTGTGGTGTGTGTGTATGCTTGCATGCATCCATGCGTGCATGTTTGTGTGTGTCCTCATGCACTGCAAGTGACCGAGTATCCCGGATAAGGTAAGGGAAGATTTGGGCCCAGCTGGAGTGTGGAGGCTGCAATTCAGGCCACAGGGTTCTTTGCACCTGAGTGGCCCCAGCAAGCACCCAGTAAGCACCTAGTTTTACTTGGAGCACTTCTCCAGAGAAGTAGGGGTACCCACTTCTCTCCACAGCCCGCCCCTTCTGCAGAGGCTCCTTTCTGGCTCCTTGTGGGTCTGTTTGCTCTTCTTTAGAATGACAGGGACCAAAAGGATCTGAGAGAGGGGGCATCTTCTGCCCAGGGTCAATGTGAGGGGTTCTGAGAAGCCCTTACACCCATCATGTTGCTCTGGAGCCCAAAGACACATTCCCGTGAGTTCCTCCGTGTGGTTTTCCAGGGTGGGGCGGGGTGCGGGGTGTGCGAGGGAGACTGCAGAGTGCAAGGACACACTCCCATGAGCTCCTCCGCGTGGTTCTCCTGGGGGGTGGGGGCGAAGACTGTGGAGTGCAAGCCATCCACCTTCTGCAGCCTGGCCACGAGCACTGGCCGTGGGCATGGGAGCCAGAAGGACCAGGGCTGGGCTCCTGGCTCAGCCACCAGGCAACATGAAACTGAGGGCAAAGTCTCCAACTCCCAGTCTCCTGAAATGTAGAATGGGGCTCTCTGTGGCTGCGGGGGAACATCATGATGATGAATGAGATAAAGGAGCTAAACCCGAAGCTCAGTTAGAGTAGGTGGGGCAGCCCCCCAGCCCCACCTCCGCCAGGGGTTGCAGAGAGCAGGGTGGGGGGCTTAGACTCTGGAGTACCTGTCTCCACCCACCCTCTGTCTGTCTCTAGAAATCTCTTTGTTCAGCTGTCCAACCCCAAGGCTGCCTCTTAGCCAGACCTCTGAAGTCAGGGATTAAGATGAAGTTGAATAACCAACGCATCATTTCCACTTCCAGCAGCCCCCAAACTAGCAATTTTGTATACAAAGCAGGATCATAATTAAAAAGTCAGAGGCAGAGTTGCCTATACCCTTCTCAGAACCCAAGGTAGCCAGGGGTCCCCTAATCTCACAGAGCTTCACCTCCCTGGGGGTCTGCAGATAGTGGCTCAGAGGCCAGGAATGCACCCCACCCGATGCCACTTATCACTTCTCTGTCCCCCCATGTCCATCCCCCACACATTCAATTCCTTGACCTCACACATTAATTCCCTACTTCCTGAGCCCCAGCCCATGGTAGAGAAGAAGACCCACACCTACCTGGGTCCTCCCAGAGTTGACAACTCCTGCCCACTCCGCTCCTCCAGCTACAAGCAACTGAGAAAATGTTGAAGAACAAGAAAGGCCAAATGCCCACAGGCTGCTCCATGTCAAGCCTGTCATTCCCAAAGCACATCTCCATCCTAGACTCAGAATCAGAAGGCTGCTGAGTCAGGGTCTAGACCCTGTTCCCAGCTGAGCAGAGCCCCTCCTACTAGGAACCAGGAGAGAACTTGCCGGTAGGCAGGGAGGTGGGTCACCAAGACCCAGGAAAGAAAGCTGGGATGTCCCTGGCAAACCCACTTCCCATGCCTGAGGCAGGCCTATGACAGACTCAGACTCCTCTGAGCTGTGTGTTCCACCTGGCCTCAACCCTGGGCTTCTGTCTGTTCTTTCAGGGTCTAGTTTTAGCGAGAGTCTGGCTAAGTCCATTTGCACACTTGACATCTAATCACTCTTGACATCAGATTAAATTCCTCATTCTCCAAGATATCCCACTTGATAACCAGCCACCCAGGCCTGCCTTCAGGGAGAATCACACTCTTGGATCCTTTTAGCAAGAATCCCACTACCCTTGATATTGCCTCTTAGAAATCTCCATTCACTGACCCCTCCCTGCCAACTTCTCCTTGGCTAGAAATCTCCACGTATTCTTGTATTCAGGGTTCAGCCCTATCTGTCTCCCCTATTGCAACAGCCTGGACACTATTACAATAGTCCTGAGGTCTGAATGTTTGTTTCTTTAACAGTTAATATTAAAAGCAATAGAGAAAGAAATGGCAACCTACTCCAATACTCTTGCCTGGGAAATCCCATGGGCAGAGAAGCCTGGTGGGCTACCGTCCATGGGGTCGCAGAGTCAGACATGACTGAGTGACTGAGCATGCAGGCATTAAAAGTGACCAAGCAAACAGATATCTGTTCTGTTGGGATGGCTGTATTGAAGACAGGTGCTTGCTTCTGAGTTTTACGAGCTGTACAGCCAGCCAACTTTTGAGGAACAATCGTGAGGATTATCAACAATCCACAGAGTCGTGGCCAGGTGGAAGGTTCCAGGCTCTAGGATTTCCCTTTCAGGGACAAGAATTTAGAGACAAGGACAGACGTCTCAGTAGGTCCAGGCATCGGCCCTGGCACTGACCCCCTCTGGTGGAGCGGAACACCCACTACCTTAGAGGCTAGCAAAGCTGATACCTCTTTATTATGGATATGACCCAGAAATGAAGCCTGAGCTCATGGTCAGCCATTCTCTGAGGGTCTCTGATCACCAGGGGGTGCTGCCCAAGGGTGTCTGTGGAACGTCAGGGGCTGTGGTTGCTTCTCGCCTGGGGATGAGTTGGGCTGGTCTACTCCCTTGAAACAGAGACTCCCCTCCAGGGCCACATTTGAGAAAGATTTGACCGTGCGCTGTTTGATTCGGAACTAAGGAACCAAAAGAGACCCTAAATGCAGGCAGACCTCAGAGACACTGCGGGTTTGGTTCCAGGCCACAGAAGTAAAGCGAATATCACAATAAAGCCAGTCACACACACTTTTTTGGTTTCCTACTACATATAAAAATTATGGTTATACAATACTATATTGTAGTCTATTAGATGTGCAATAACATTAAATAAAAAAAACAGTATCGTACCTTAATTTAAAAATACTTTCTTGCTAAAAAAAAATAATACTAACCATCATCTGAGCCTTCAGAGTCATCACCTTATTGCAATAGTAACATCAAAGATCCCTGGTCACAGAGCATCAGCACGGATATCTTCATAATGAAAAGGGGTGAAGAATTGTGAAAATTACTAAAATGTGACACAGAGGCACCAAGGGAGCAAATGCTGCTGGAAAAATGGTGCTGATAGACTTTCTCGACGCAGGGTTCCCACAAACCTTCACTTTATAAATAATAATAATAATAAAAATGGTATCTGTGAGGCACAACAAAGTGATATTTACTTCTATGTGGCCCACTCCGTCCTTTGCCAGTTGGGAGCTGAAGCGTTGGGTAAAGAGCCCCCACCCACCCGAAACCGACCAGTCGAGGTTGGGGCAGAGCCAGGTTAGCATCCATCCACACCTGGGTCCTTCCAATGAGCAGGCTTTGACACAGTCTTCTCCAAAAAGACTCAGAGATGGAGCTCATAGTTAATTTTCACCTTGGCAGTTGGGAGAAAACTACCCTAAGTTTTCTTTGTGGGAGGAGGAAAAAATAAGAACCTGCAATTCAGCAGGGAGTACAATTTTAAAAATAAGTCTCCTGGCCAGTGCCTTTAATGCCGGCCCCTTGGGGATGCAGGGCCCATAACTCAGGAGCACAATGGCTTTTCTTGTTGTGAATGAGTGTGAAGTGCCAGCAGAGGAAATAGGAAGCCCCCAATGCAGCCTGAATGGACCTGTGAACAGGCATAATAAAAGTTGTCCTGGATTTCCGCTACCACCAGGTGTTTCCGCCGGGACTTGTATGCATTCAGGCCTGGGGATGGCCACCGTGCCAAACCTTCCCCGCGACCCCAGCCCCTGCTCACGCTCCTGACCTCACACATGCAATAGGGGCCTCTCGGGCTTGGACTCCTGGGACTGGGTGACAGGTGAGCTTTCACCCCACCCCCAGCGCCCCAAAGGTGGGGTTGGTTTTAGAGTAATGGAGAGGGCTTGAGGTGGGAGACAGGAGGGGGCTCACCAGATTACACCGCTTCCCCATCGCAAGTCTGATAAGAGAAGCTTGTAGGAAGAAACCCAAGGGCACATGGAGACAGGTGGTCACCAGCTACGAGTGACAAACACGGTGAAGGGTTTGGCTCATGAGGCAAGAGGCGCCAGCTGCAGGGAGGGTGAGGGCGAGAGGCTGAGAAGGACACCCATCATTGAGGGGGGTGGAGATGCGTCCACACCAGGCACAGACACTTGGGAACAGCCAGAGGCAAGCACCCACAGGCTACCCACTTGCTGTGTGACCTTGAGCCTGTAGCTCTCTCCCGAACCTGCCCCTGGGCTCCCAAACGAGAAGGTTGGATGGAACACACCGCCCATCTGATGCTGCCTCCTGTGATCTGAAGTCCGAGTGTAAGCTGGGAATGCTTCTAACGAAAGGGAGAAGGAGACTGTGGTCTCAGAGGTTCCCCCAGGTGACACCACCCAGCGGAGCATAGATGAGTGAGGCCAGCGTGGTGTGAGGCGGGGACTGTGGGGACAGGAAAATTCCAAAAAGACGTGGGCCACAGAACACATGCCTGCCTACCGCCCAAGGGGGACTCCATTTAGGGCAGGCCTCCTGGCACTGGATGCTGAGGAAGCTGCTGAGATGGCATGCGTGCATGCTAAGTCGCTTCAGTCGTGTCCGACTCTGTGCGACCCCAGGCTCCTCTCTCTATGGGATTTCCCAGGCAAGATTACTGGAGTGGGTTTCTGTGCCCTCCTTCAGGGATCTTCCTGACCTGGGGATGGAACCCGCATCTCTTGTGTCTCCTGCATCGGCAGGTGGGTTCTTTACCACTAGTGTCACTTGGGAAGCCCGATGAGATGGCAAGCCTGCCCTTTATTAACAGTCTTAATAGAGCAGATTCAGACAGATGCTGCCACATCTCTATGACAAAGCAAGGAGGGGCTCTGTCATTCTGAAATGGGGTAAGGTGACGGTGACGGGGGGGTTTATTCTCTTAAGGTATGAAAGAGAATGCATCAGAAATGCCTTGGCTCTTAACTTGGTAGATGGTTTATAACAGGGGTCCCCAGTCTCTGGGATCTAATGTCTGATGATCTGAGGTGGAGCTGATGTAATAATAATAGAAATAAAATGCACAATAAATGTAATGTGCTTGAATCGTCCCCAAACTATTTCTTCCTCCCCTCCCCCTGTCCCAGTCCATGGAAAGATCGTCTAACACAAAATGGTCCCTGGTGCCAAAAAGGCTGGTTTGCAACACACACCACCCAGGTGGATAAGAAGTCGTGGACGAGCCACGGCCCTGATCTTGAGTAGGGAATCAGTCACTACCCCCCATCACAAGTAGGAAGCCTCACCTCTTCCTGGAAGCCTGCCCAGTTCTGGGGGGATACTGCCTGGAATCCGTGGATAGCTGACCCCTTGGGCGCTAGAACATATTAACTGGGTTTGAAGTCGTAAAAGCCCCCGAGTCCTTCTCTTTTGAACTAAAATGCTGACTCAAGAGTTAATGATGGGGAAATGTGAAGATGTAGAGATAAAGAAGAGCTGTTGAGCTGAGAAACTGGTAACAATTTAGACTATAAATCTGCCACATAGAATTACCAAACTCTCAGTTCCCTGAAAGACATGGATAAAGGTCTGACACACATTCATAAGCTGTTTTTACAGGAAGCAGACCTCCCTTCAGATGAAAACTGCTGACCACAGGAGCATGGACCCTAGACTGGTTGAAACCAGAGAGTTGATGATGTCTGAAAACTTCACCTTAATGTCCACCAATCCAAGAATTGTCCGTGAGCTGATCATGCCCTATTCCTTGAACACTATAAAACTCCTCACTGCCCCTTCCAGTCTTGAAGGCATTAGGCCGCTGCGGCCCCTTTTGCCTGGCAAAGCAATAAAAGCCACTCTTTTCTACTTTGCCCAGAACTCCATCTCTGCATTTCTATCGGGCACCAGTGAACCAAGTTCCTGCAATAAGATCATTCCTCTTTGGCGGCAGCACTGTAGCAGGGAGAGGACCCTCCAGCTGGAAACCCTTCGTCCTCCCACGTCTAGCCTCCTGGTTCCATCTGTAAGACAGGAGGCGAGCCAAGCAGTCAACGTGAACTAGGAACCACCTGGAGCTGAGCAGCCCCTTGGCTGCCAGTGTTTGGAGAGCAAGTTGGGACTGTGGACAGCCCAGGTGTCTGATATCTTTATTAGTCACCTAAGGGCTGCTATTATCAGTGCTTAGAGTTATGCACCCATCGAAGAATCAAGATAAGATTCATCTTCAGTTTCCCCAGGTAATGATGAAAACAACAATGATACGGCAATGGTGATGTTGGTGATAACACGGATAAGCAGCATCAGAGGGAATACAGAGTTACAAGCTTCTGCTTCTTGTACCACATCCCTTATTTGGAGTCTAGCAACTATATGATTCCATAGACAGAGGAGCCTGGCTGGCTGCGGTCCATGGGGTCACAAAGAGTTGGACACGACTGAAACAACTAACACTTTTACTTTCAAAGATGATGTAAGAAGGGTATATATTATTTTTTTAAACATTTTTAAACTTTTTATTTTATACTGGAGTATAGCCAGTTAACAATGTATGGTTTCAGGTGGATAACAAAATGACTCAACCATACATACTATTGTTGTTTAGTCACTGAGTCATGTCCAACTCTGTGAGCCCATGGACTGTAACACACCAGGCTCCTCTGTCCATGGGATTTTCCAGGCAAGAATACTGGAGTGGGCTGCCATTTCCTTCTACAGGGGCTCTTCCTGACCCAGGGATTGAACCCATGTCTCCTGCATTGCAGGCGGATTCTTAACCACTGAGCAACACTCTACTCCCATCCGTACACCCCTCCCATCCAGGCTGCCACATGACTTTGAGCAGAGTTCCCTGTGCTATATGGTAGGTCCCTGTTGGTTATCCATTTTAAATACAGCAGTGTGTACATGTCCATCCCAACCTCCCTAACTATCCCTTTCCCCTATTCTTACCCCACTCCCTGCAACCATAATTTCGTTCTCTAAGGCTGTGAGTCTCTTTCTGTTTTGTAGATAAGTTCATTTGTATCATTTCTTTTCAGATTCTGCATATAAGGGATGCCATATGATAGTTCTCAGAAGGGTGAATATTATTCTGCAGGTAAGAGTATCAAGGGTCATACCTGCATCAAAGTTCTCATAGCTAGTAAATAGCAGAGACGATTTTTCTTTCCCCACCCAAGGAATGCAGGTCTGCCAAGTGCTGTCCACCATGATGGCATCACTCAGAGATGGTAAATGGGCTGAATATTGTCCACACTGGGGACATCTGCTGGGCTCTGAAACATCCCCGGGACTGGATGACTTTAGCTTTTCTTAAAACAAACACGGGACTCTTGGTCCTCCTCCAGCTCTTTGGGAAGCTGAGTGGGTCCGGGGCCTCTGGCATATCTCAGAGGATGGCCATACTGCCCTCTTCTCAATTGCCCCCAGGACCTGAGCCTATCTGGGAGGGCATCCTTGGTCAAGACCAGTTTGGGCCTAAGACCAGTTTGGGCCTAAGACCATGGGCTCAGCTACGTCGTGTGCTAGAAAGAGCCCGAGGCCTGGGCTCCAGCAATCCAGAGCTTGGCTTCTCTCCTGATTCCTTGACGGACTAGCTGTGGAATCAGGGGCCAAAATGACACTGCATGAGCGTTGACCGCTGCTCCGCATGGTCATAGCACCACCTGACTTCCCAGGGCTGTTAGGAAAAGCACCTGAGCACAGCCTGGTACCTCTGTAGGGTGCACTAAATTCACACACCTGACACAAACATCACAGGAGGAGATGCAAGCCAGGGACTTCCCTGCTGGTTCAGTGGCTTAGGCTTCATGCTTCCAATGCAGGGGGCCCAGGTTCCATCCCTGGTTAGGGAGCTAGATCCAACTTGCCACAAATAAGACCCAGTGCTCAGTCAGTCACTCAGTCATGTGCCACTCTTTGTGACCCCATGAACTGTAGCCCACCAGGCTCCTCTGTCCATAGGATTTTTCAGGCAAGAATACTAGAGTGGGTTGCCATGTCCTCCTCCAGGGGATCTTCCTGACCCAGGGATCAAATCTGCGTCTCCTGCATTGCAGGCAGATTCTTTACCACTGAGCCACAGAAGTAAACAAACACAAGCCAGACAGAAAACTGGGATCCAAAGTGTGTGGTCAGCAGAGTCAGGAGGACCGCACAGGCCTGGGGTTCAGGTGCTGCCCCAGCTCCGAGCCCTGTAAGGAAAGAAAGTCTAGGATGGTGACACTCAGTTCTAGGCTAGAACCTCCGCGTCACAGGGCAGGCTGTGGTCAGCAAAGAGCCAGAAGCTGAGGTCCAGAAAATAACCTCTTTTGGGGGGTGGGGGTGGACAGAAAAGCTTTCTTTCCCTCGAGCCTCTTGCTAAGGCCACGTCTTTAGTATTCCATATGATTAAAGGCAGTGGACCCCTCCACTATGAAGATGTGTGGACCAAACTCACCTCCTCTGAGACTGGAAGCAGCCCATATTTTCTTTTACTCCCAAGGACTTTGATAAATGGGAACACGGTTTCAGCCCGAGCCCACAGTTGCTGGATGGTGGTATCTAAGTTCGAAATGACCAGTTGTGTTGAATAGAGGCAAACAATGCACACCCAGCCCTGATGTCATAGGAAACAATGAAGGTATGTAAGGGGAGGCTTTGTGGACTCAGCTACTGTGAGATTTGATGGAGCCAGGCTAGGCTTGGAGTCACAGGATCTGATGGCACCTTGACCACAGGACTCACTGGGTCCATGGTCCTGGGTGAGGTACTTAGTCCCAAGAGCATTTGTTTTTCTCACTTGTAAAATGGGACAGTGGAATGACCTGAGTGTAGGGACATTGTCTACAGATGAATGGGATCTGGAGCTTCATATACTACGAAGTGCTGTAGAAAAGCAGAGTGTTGTGTTCTTTGAGCTCTAAGATTGATTTTCTTGGCCTGAAGTCTCTCTTGGGACTTCCCTGGTGGTGCAGTGGATGAGAATCTGCCTGCCAACACAGGAGATATGGGTTCGATCCCACATGCCTTGGAGCAGCTAAGCCTGAGCAGTGCAACTACTGAGGCTGTGTGAGCCCGCGCTCCACAGTGAGAGAAGCCACTGCAATAAGCCCACACTCCGCAACCAAGAGAAGCCCCAGCGCCCTGCAACTGGAGAAAGCCCGCACAGCAATGAAGATCCAGAGCAGCCAAAAACAAGTAAATAAATACAAAAAATTATAAAAATAAACTTTCAAAAGGTCTCTTGCTCAAAGCCATCACCGTCTGCCTTGGGTGTTGTCCCTCTGCTCTCCTTGGGTGTAGGGAGGTGGGGCTGCCCCCGGTGAAGTACGGTAATGGGTCACAGGCTTCTCCTGTCCCAGTTCAGGCCCTGTTCCTGGGCACGGATTGGGAGGAGCATCCGGGGAGCTGGCTGCCTCTCTCCCCACTTGCAGGCAGAAGGCAGTCTCTCTGGGAGTCGGGGAGATGCTATGGGAAGCAGAACCCACTCAGAAAGCCGAGGTTCTCCCTCCAGCCCTGCCATTCATCTGTCCTGTGCCTGGGGCAAATCCCATTCTCACTCTGAGCCTGTTTTTGGCCTGAAATGATCTCTAAGATCCTTGTCAGCTCTGATCATTGTCCTTCAAAAACTCCACATGTAACCCTTTTGCTCTTAGAGCTCAGAATTCAGTGCTACAGTAAGAAAAGCAGTTGATTAATTTTGGTATGCTCCTCTGCCCCACTAGATAATCCCAAGAGTCATTGTCACCCCAGGCTTGTCCCTCCTGACACTGGCATGTCCAACCTGGGCCCTAGCACTGCCCCACGCCACCCTCTGACCTCCAGGCCTGGCTCTCTCATCCTAAACAATGAGATTTAGCTCTGGGGTGATCCCAGATCCCCCTCCTAGGCTATGTCCACACCGACAGGGGCTCATCTAATGCAGTGCCCCCACTCACAAAGCATCCCAACTTTTTGTTTAACAAAGAATTGAGTCAAGTGGTAGACACTTCATTTTGGAAAGGTTAGCAGATTGATGAGAGATTTGGGATCAAGCAGACTTGGTGACAGGGGAGGGAAGTGTGGGACAAACTGAGAGAGTAGCACTGATGTATATACACTACCATGTGTAAAACAGATAGCTTATGGGAAGCTGCTGTAGAGCCCAGGGAGCTCAGTACACTGTGATGATCTACAGGGGTTGGATGGGGGTAGGGAGGGAGGCTCAACTCAGAGGGGATATGTATATATTTAGCTGATTTGTGTTGTTGTACAGCAGAAACTAACACATTATAAAGCAATTATTCTCCATTTAAATACATAAAGAAATAAGATCCGGGGTCAGTAAGGCCTTCCAGGGCCCCTCAGGTCAAACAGCTGGGCAACCTTCAGATCGTTCTCTGTGGCTCGTTCTCTGTGTTAGTTTGATGATGCTCAGGGCAGGTTCATTAGCTGGACCCTTGTTGAATAAAGGCTGATGGGAAGGGGCCTCTTGGTGATAGACCAATTTGGCAGGGTAGGGACAGAGGATGGGTCTCACTGCATCCAGTTGGGCAGTTGCCAAGGGGCTGAGTCCAGTGCACAGATACTTTATAAAATAGTCAGTTTTGCTGTCCTTTCTTCCTTAATCCTAAGGCAATGTCTGTTCTCAGATGAAACAGCAGAGCAGTCTGAGCACATGGTTAGGGTGGCCCTTTCCAGAAGGGCAAGCTGAGACCCGGATTCAAGTCCTGGTTTGGACCAGCTCACTCTAATGAATGATGGGATAGGAGGAGAACACTGGTTTCCATGCCAGCAAAGACAGGGGACACTTGTCCTGGCGCAGTGCCCAGGCAGGCCATCAGGGGATCATCCTGGGAGCCAGACACACGGCTCCCAGCCAGCCACCTATAAATAGCTATAAATAGCCTTGGTTCTGTATGTGCACACGCCTGGCCGCCGTGTACAGGGCAGCGTGCACAAGCCCGGGGCGCGGTGAATGGGGATTGTTGAGCAGGAGAGGGCTTGTATTCACGGGCGCTACTTGGGTTGGCGCCAGCCTCTTTTCTCCGGGCAATCCCATTTGGGCTATTGTGCCCATTATGGCTGATCCTTATCTTGGTTGTTTATCCAGTTGCTGTATAGATTGACTTTCTGAATGTCAGGGTTGGGCTGTTTCCATAACAGGAAGCTGCTTGCTGTCTTACTGTTTAAGAAACTCCAGTCTACACAATAGAGTCCCAACAAAACCCTAAACACTCCATGCGCCAGGGGGACCTCATTGAATCCAGCTCTTATTGTTTCTGTTGTGAGCTGAATCCTGTATTTACAGTCAGAGGGGTGTGTGGGTGGGTGGGTGTGTGTGTGTGTGCGTGTGCACACGTGCACGCAGGCACAGGATATTAAGCCTGGCTTTTCACTTTCCAAGTTCTCAGCATAGATTAGGGTGCCAAGATTCCCCAGATGTAAACCTCCTGAAGCTGGGCAGGAGGGGGTGAGCAGGGCCCTATCCCCAGAGAGTTTCTTCCCGTTCTCCTGGGGCCTTGTGTTCAGAAGGAAGTTGGCGTTTGTGTTTTCATACCGGGGCACAAACAGTAGAACAAATGCTCAAGTCAACGTTGACCCGGGCGCCAAGACCCCTATGGAGGAAGTGGAAGATCAAAGGGAGCACTCGGCCCTGTTTCTGTCTGTCACTATTATTTATTATCTTCTGAGGTGGTTCCCAGGCCCAGTTTTCAAAAACCCCTCTAGGCTGGTTAAGGATCACGGATTCATCTTTGATTTTTTCCAGCCTCCTCTCCAACCCTCAGCAGCCAAGGAGCTTAGAGAAAAAATAAAATGGAGTCTGAGACCTCTAGGGAGAGCTGCCTCCTGGCATATCAGAGAATCACCTGTTTAGAGCTTGGCTGGGAGCTCCTGGAAGGCCCAGGATCTCTCAGCCAAGTTCCTGGGGGGGAGGGAGGGAGTAAGTGCCACCTTGAAGTTGGAAGGACCCTATGAGCTTGCAGCCCCTTGGGATGTAATTCTCAATGGAGAACAACCCTGGGTTCCTTGACAGTAGAGCCTACTGGTTATCTTTAAACCTTGAAAATATAAACACAGATGGGTTTGGGCATCATACCTGATGTAACCAAGGAAGCCAGGGAAATGGCTTATCAAGGCATCTCCAGCAGTTAAGGGAGCGTGTGCACTGTGGTCATTCTTCCACAGAGCGTAAGGGCTTTGCTTGACATTGTCCATCCTCATCTTGGGAAGGGGCAGGTGGACCCTGGATTCAGATGGTCAAGCACAGGCTGCAGAGAGACCAGTCAGTAGATTCCTCAGGATATTGTTACTAGATTCCTTAGACCAGTCAGTAGATCCCTTAGACCAACACGGCTGGGACTATTTCTCAGCTTGAAGGAGCAACTGATCTCAGCAGAAGTTTCAGGAAAGAGAAATGGGATTGGTGGGTCCCGGAGGGAGCTGCAGATACTGTGGACATCATTGAGTTAATCCATTTCTTCCTTTTACAGGAGACAGAAAGAGTGAAGATGAAACAGTCAAGCAAAGCACCTGGGCTCAGATCGCTGGTTGAACGCAAAGCTTCAGGAGAGGCTAGCCTGCTCCCCCAGCCCCCCAGCCTCCCAGTGAGGGGCAGTGGGAAGAGTGACTATTCTTCTCAAAGCCCCGGTGAGACAGAAGTGGCAGCCATACCACCCAGAAAGCCCAGGCACCAGAAAATGTAGACAAAGGGCTTCATCTCAAATGACTGAGTGAGTCCCGGTCAACCCAAATCACCACTCACACATGTTTGTCACCTCCAAACATCTTCAGAAGGAAGTTTAGGTTTCCTGGAGCAGATGAGCCAATGGTCTGGACTTCTCTTAATTAAGTAAAATTGGAGGTCCTGGGAGAAGAGAAGTGCTTGATTATTAGAATAAGTTCTGAATTGACAAAGCCTTCCTTTCTGCTTGCAAAGAACTGATCTGGTGAGCTACAGACACCAGCCAAGCCACCAGATCCAAAGAGATAAGAAAAATTATTTGAGTTTGTTTACCTGAACAAACGTGAACAGTCTTCTATTTCGATACTGATAGTTTTCTAAGGGCCACATAGTCCAACCCCTATCAGAGGCTTGAATCGAAATCTGAGACCAAAACTTCCATTTTGGTTGAAGACTCTTGTCTAGTGAAGCAAACCATCATTGTCACCTTTTCCCACTCCCATGGAGGGTTGGTTCCCTGTAAACCGCCTGAGAGGGAACCACTGCCCTGTGAGCTGTCATGAAAGCCATTTAGCAGTAGAGGGCGCTGTTTACCTAATATCCAAGCATGAGCCTGGGATGAGAGAAAGAATTCTGACGCTTTAAGAGTGATCATCTAGCTGCCTCTCCCATCTCCTCCAGACCGTGTTCGACCAGCCTGATGGATGGGAAAGTTGTAAGTTCACAAAGAGCTCCCTGTCTTACTTGGGAACTCAGTCCTGTCATAGCCGTCTTCCTTGTTAAGAAGCTCTTAAACCAACCTGCACCCATTGTGTTACATTTCCTCTCGTTCTATGTCACTGACTTTGAACCTCGTGTCCATAGTGCTGCAGAGTGAATTGCTTCCCCGAGATGCCTTCCCTCTATTATTCTTGTTTGCCCAGCATTCACTACCATGGCAACATCCCGTGGGTGGGGCAGAGGGTAGGGTCGGGACCCCACAAATTGGACCTAATATGAACACTGCAGATTAAATTTAACATTGTCTGAGAATATAGGATACAGCTAGACCTTATAAATGGTAAATAAAGAGCATTTAATTATCTATTGGGCTTACAGGTTAGGAGCCTGGTTCCTGTAAAACATAGGCAGACATCAGAATCACTGTTAGAAAATATTTTCAAGACACTCTGAACACAGGAAATAACCAGATGTCCTTAGTGTTATTTTTAAAATATCAGCCACATTTGTGGATAATGTTGACTTTGTTTTGAGATTTGGCCTTGGTCTACATGTGATGGCTCAGACAGTAAAGAATCTGTGTGCAATGCAGGAGATCTGGGTTCTATCCCTGGGTAGGGAAAATCCCCTGGAGAAGGGAATGGCTACCCACTCCAGTATTCTTGCCTGGAGGATTCCATGGACAGAGGAGCCTGGCAGGCTACAGTCCATGGAGTCACAAAGAGTCGGACACGACTGAGTGACTGACACTTATATATGGTGGGTGGTTTACCCTGGAGCCAGCATGGTTAAGACTCAAGGCTCTTCTTGACTAGCCAAGGGCCTAGCAATCTCTCGTTCAAACAGCATGTGTATTTGTGAAATTTGCAAGCATAAACTATTTTAATCTCAAATTGGTCAAAAGTGTTGTTTGTTTCTACTTTGACTTCTGTCCATCATACTTACCAACACACACACACACACACACACACACACACACACACACACACACACACACACTTTAGTTGCTTCTGTGTAGTTAAACATTGCCAACTGTTCTGGCATAGAAATAGCTTCCAGGCATACCCCAGTGCCGGCCCATGCCATTGATGAAGGCACAAGACTAGACGTGGTGATCAGTGGGGACCTGTCTTAGGGCTCCGAGCACTCAAAGCCTGTCCCAAGCAGAGGATAAACACATATACAGAGCCAGAAGCTTGTCTGGATTATTTTTCTGGTTTCCTAATATTCCTGTTTTCCATCTTTTAAAAATTTGCTATTTGGGCATAACTATTGAGAAAAGAAAAAGATCAGTGGTCACCAGTTGGGGGAGGCAGGATTGAGCAGGTGGAGCACAGATGTTTAGGGCAAGGAAATTACTTTATGGTATTCTCATGGTGGAGATAAGTCATTGTACATTTGTCCAAACCCACAGAACTTGACACACTAAGACTGTGCCTGCATGGCGCGCACACGCTCAGTCGTGTCCGAATCTTTGCGACCCCATGGACTGCAATCTGCCAGGCTCCACCATCCTATCAAGAATACTGGAGTGAGTTGCCATTTCCTCTTCCAGGGGATCTTCCCAACCCAGGGATTGAAACCACATTTCCAGAGTCTCCTGCATTGCAGGCAGATTCTTTATAACTGAGCCGGGAAGCCCCACACTAAGGCTGACCCTAGTGTAAACTATGGTGATGATGAGGTGTTAAATCAGGGTCATCAGCTGTAACAAAGGCTCCGCTGTGGTGAGAGGGATGTTGATGGTGGGGGAGGCTATGCATATGGGGAAGGGTACATGGGAAATCTCTCTACCTTCTTCTCTATTTTGCTGTGAATCTAGGATAGCTCTGAAACATAGTCTTATAAAGTATGCAAATAGTTATCATTCATTTACTCATTCCAAATATTCACTTATGAAACTTGTTATGCACTTGCAATCATGCAGGCTGTTTTTAAGAAGCCCTCAGTTTGTTGAGATGCCCACAAAACCTGGGTCTGCCCTGTTCATAAGTCATAAGTCCTTGCCACTCTTATTAGCTCATACATACAACTATGTCACTTTTCCATTTGGATTATAAATATCTTAAAGATGAAAAAGTATCTTTTGTTTCCTGTATTCAGTGCATTAAGTAAAACTTTTCATTGGCTGGAGTTGATAGATGCCTCTCGTGATCCTCTTTGGCTGTTAACTGCAGGAGCTATGTTACTGGTTTTTTGAATAGCGTGTAGAGAGAGTTCTGTCCTGCGATCTTTAGTTACTTGGAGGTGTATTGAGCTGAAACAGGGGCTCCAGGGAAGCATATAATTACCCATGTCATTAGAAGGGGACAGCAGAGAGTGAACCACCCAGAGAATTGTGTTCCTGGTATGGTGAACAAGATGATGGTCAATCCTTCCTGTTGCTCCCACCACTATTAATGACTCTGGGGTGCAGTTTTGTCACAGACTGAGAAACAGTCTTTCTGTTTCTTGACATTCTGGAGTTCACTCCTTCCAGAGGGCAAAATTAGTGAATGTTTTGTCTCATTTTCTCCAAGATCCTGCTTGGCTAGCGTGAAAAAATGGAGTTTTTTCAACAACCAAGATTCACGATGGTGAATCTTTCTTCACAGAAAAGCCACAATTCTAGTTGTCCCAGAGCAGATGAAGAAGAGTGGAAGATAAACTGAATATGTCTGGTAATTCTTTCAGGGACTGTCCCTGAAAGAGACATCAGTCATACCAGCGCTTGCCAGCAGAGGGTGAGATGTCCCCGCTGGTGGGAATGAAGTTGGCAGCTCTACCTGTCTGGGTTCTTTCTTTGGTCCACCTGGATTATCTGGACGAATCTGCAGAATTCTCTACCTGTATCCACTTTCCTTGAGGAGGTGGCTCCACCAGAGGAGGCTGCAAAGAGCCCAGGGTCTGAATTTCCCATCTGGGCTGTTTTGGTGGCCTCAGACTTGGGGCCTCACTGTGCCCTGGAGAGCCACCTCCAGCCTGCAGTTCTCCCAGAGGATTCTGGGATGAGAAAGATCCGAAGGTCCCTCTGCCCTCCCCCGCCCACCCCCCTCTCGCCCCGTTCCCGGTCCTGTCTGAACATCCCAACGACCTCCCTGCAGCATTCTGAACCCCACAAAAGGTCTTCTGTAGGGGTGCCGGATAAAATCCAGGACACTCAATTCGATTTGAATTTCATATAAACAAAGAATAACCTATTATTAATAATCTGTCCCAAATATTGCAAGGAACATACTTACGTGTTACAAATCCTTCTTGATCTAAAATTCAAGTTGAATTGGGTGTCTTTTCTCTTTATTTGCTAAATCTATACCACCCCGGGCTTCCCAGGTGGCTCAGTGCTAAAGAATCTGTCTGCCAAGCAGGAGGCACAGGAGAGGCCGGTTCAACATCCGGGGTTGGGAAGATCCGCTGGAGGAGGAAATGGCAACCCACTCCAGTATTCTTGCCTGGAGAATTCCATGGACAGAGGAGCCTGGCGGGCTACAGTCCATGGGGTCACAAAGAGCCAGACACGACTGAGGCGAGACTTAGCACACATGCATACCACCCCAGCTCTCCTGAGAAGCCTAAAATATTCTAACACAGTGCAGACCAAAAGCAAGATTCCTTCTCCCTCCCCCTAACCCCTTCTTCCCTCTAAACACTCTGGCTAGGATCTGCCTTATTAGGCCTGCTCTAATCTAAACTGCTCACTTCACACACTTTCATTTCCTCAGCCTTATTTGGTCCTGTCAATAAACCAGGCAGGCCTGCACCTAAACAGAAGGAAACAGACGCAAGATTCTGACTGTGCAGGGCATCAGCCTTGATGGAGCGACTTGGTGAGGCTGCCTGAGACTCCAGATATGACAGCTGGAAGTGGGGGGTGGGGGCAGGCCCGGAGTCTCCTGTCCTTCCCCCTAAGCACTGAGAACAAAGATGCCCCCAAAGAGCCCAGTCATCTGCCATGTATCCCATTGCAGGCTCTGGGGCAAGCCTGGGGGACCCGCCTGGGCAGGCAGACCCGCCACCAGGACACCTGGGCCCTGTCCACGGGCCTCAGTCGCGGCCTCAGCAGCAGCCATGCCTTCCTGTGCAGCCGCTGCAGCGTGTAGGATGCTGATAACAGGAACAATGAGGCAGAGGAAAAGTGGCAGGAGCGGGACAATGAATGGGCCACAGGGGCTCTCACAGGCCAAGCGGGATGGAGGAAGGAGCTGCAGGTCCCCAGGGCCAGCCTGGAGACTACTGCGGCGTGGGATGGAGCGGGGGGAACCCAGGGCCCCTGGAAGGAGCTGGGGGGCAGCCTCAGCCTTGCTCCCACCCCTGAGAGAACCCCTTTCTCTGTGGGCAGGGCCAGGGAAGACAAGGAATTACTCCAAGCCCATTACCCCAAGAAGGGACCTTCTAGTATCCCCCTGGGCAGAAGAGTAAGCATCACAGAGGTGGAGTGAGGACAGAGTGGCTCTTGGGATGATCTCAGCTCTGACACGCGGAGGCCCATGACCTCTAACTCCCTCTCCTACTCTCCAGCCTGTCCCAGGCCCTGCAGGAGGGCTCTTCAACACCCCTACCTGTGCAGACTGAAGGATACACATGCAGGCCTGCCAGTTCTGCAGGTAGACCAGCCAGTGGGGCAGCAGATGAAGACCTTGGGGTTTGTCCAAGATGAGGCCGAGTTGTCTTGTTGGGGGCTGAGTGGCTGCAGCTGCTGACCAAGTCGTCCTGAGAGGACCTGCCTCTGCTCTGGGCCAGGAGTGGCCGCTGGGACATCCCAGGTGTCACTGTCACTTCATTTATGGCTCATGGCATGTGGTAGAGGTGGAGCAAAGTATGTAGACTGTGTGAGCAAATCTCCCCAGGCCAGAACTAGAGATGGTACAAGGGTGGTCCAGGGGCTAAATGAGGTGCCTTGAAGGTATTTATCTCTTTTCTAAATCCAGACGGTGACTACTGAGTCTGTGTCTATCTGTTCATTGCTTAGTTCAGCCTTAGTATGGAAAAGATGTACAGCAACCAGTAAGATGCAGACAAAAGAAGAGCATAAAACAAAGTAAAGAACGAAGTGGAGGGAAACAAAACAAAGCAAGAGAGGTTCCGTGGAGCCAGGAGAAGGGGTGAGGATGCAACAGTGCCTGCCGTGAGGTCCCCTGTGGGCAAGTGGTGCCGTCGCCAGGAAGGAGAAGCATCATCGTCACAGGCAGTTTGGGAGGAGCCACTATACTATTCTCAGTAGTGGCTGTGTCAATCTACATTCCCACCAACAGTGCAGGAGAATTCCCTTTTCTCATAGCCTCTCCAGCATTTACTGTTTGTAGATTTTTTGATAATGGCCATTCTGACTGGTGTGAAGTGATACCTCGTCTACTCAAAACAATCTACTTGTCAATGCAATCCCAATCAAATTGCCAATGACATTTTTCACAGAACTAGAACAAAACTTTTACAATTTGTATGGAAACACAAAAGACCCCCAATAACCAAAGCAATCTTCAAAAAGAAAAACTGGAGGAATCAGGTTCCCCAACTTCAGGCTATCCTACAAAACTACAGTAGTCAAGACAGTATCGACTGGCACAAAAACAGAAATATATACCAATAGAGCAGGATAGAAAGCCGAAAGATAAACCCAGATACGCCTATGATCAAGAAGGCAAGAATATACAATGGAGAAATCAATCTCATCAATAAGTGATACTGGGAAACTGGACAGCTACATGTAAAAGAATGAAATTAGAACACTCCCTAACACCACACACAAAAATAAACTCAAAATAGATTAAAGGCCTAAATGTAAGGCCAGACACTATGAAACGCTTAGAGGAAAACGTAGGCAGAACACTCTTTAGCAAGGTCTTTTTTGACCCACCTCCTACAGTAACAAAAATTAAAACAAAAATAAACAAATTGGACCTAATTAAACTTAAAAGCTTTTGCACAGTTATGGAAACCATAAACAAGACTAATAGACAGCCCTTAGAATGGGAGAAAATATTTGCAAATGAAACTGACAAGGGATTAATCTCCAAAATATACAAACAACTCACGCAGCTCAATATCAAAACAATAAACAGCCCAATCAAAAAATGGACAGAAGACCTAAATAGACATTTCTCCAAAGAAGACATACAGATGGCCAACAAACATGAAAAGATGCTCAACATCACTAAAATATTGAGTGTGTGCATGCTGAATTGCTTCAGCCGTGTCCAACTCTTTGCAACCCTTTGAACTTTGCAACCCTCCTCTGTCCATGGGATTCTCCAGGCAAGAATACTGGAGTGGGTTGCCATGTCCTCCACCTCCAGGAACCCATGTCTCCTGCATCGGCAGGCAGGTTCTTTACCACTAGCACCACTTGGGAAACCCTCATTAATTATTAAAGAAATACAAATCGGCTGAATTTTAAAGAAAAATTATAAAGCCCAGGTGCCTAAGGGATGGAGAGAGGTGGACGTGAGGCCCTGCCCCCAGGTAGCCCTCCATCAGCTGATTTATCTGTTTGTCTCCGTTGAGCTCTGGCCAGGGATGGGGTAGCCGGGTGTAGGTGTTCCTCACAGGCCACACCCCCAGGGCCTCTCTGTGAGTTAGTTCCTGGTTCACGGCCTGCCACCTCTCTGCTAAGGCTAAGCCGGCCTGCCACCTCTCTGCTAAGGCTAAGCCGTGTGCCCGGGTAAGGCCTCCATCCTCCTGTGAAAGATGAGACATTTTGGAGGCCCCTCCCCTCCCTGCTCTCTGCCCAGGAGGCTAGAAAGGCCCCAGCTCAGTCAGATTGGGCCTGGCCTGATGCAAGGTCTGAAGGGTCATGAGCAGGTGACCTGGCTTTTACCGTCCTAAGCCCACCCCCCCAAAACCTCCCCTTGCCAACACCTGTACTTCTTGATCATACTCATTTAACCTTAGACACATCACCTGTACTGGGGAAGATAGCATCTTTGTGGCAGGAGGCAGGACAGCTCCTTGAGAGTCCCTGTGCACCCCTCCCTGCCCTGGAGCAGCGTGGATGGCAATGATCAGAGAGGAGTGTGTCCAGCCCCCAGGGCAGTCTTGGGGGCGAATCAGTGGATCTCAAACACTGTGCTGCCCCAGTTTAGCAGGATTCCGGCACATCCTCCAGGTCAGGGGACAGGATACCTTGGCACTGACCCCCACTGGTCTAGCCGGGCCGACTGCCTCTCCCTGGGTCAACTGGCGGGCTCAGTCCCCTGTGGTTTCCTCGTCCACACAATCAAGCCCAGCACCCCGGAGCTCCCTATTAGGGACTGTTTTGTCAGCACTTGGCATGCAGTCAACAGAGGTGACACCAATTACTCGTGTCACAGCTTCTAGAGAAGACGGAGATGTATGAAATGCAGCATGGGGACCATCCATCAAGGCCTGAGAAGGGTGGGCTGGGGGTCTGTCACGGTGACAGGGATCGGGGTTGGGGGCAAGGTCTCTCAGGACAGCTGGTTGGGAAAGTGCATTCCATCAGCAGAGCTGCCACCTCGGCAGCAGCTCTGAGCCAAGGTGACGACGGATCAGGACTTTCAGAACCGGGCATTCAAACCAAAAGGCCCGCCCTCCCCATGTGCTGGGTCTGGCCATGCTGGATCATCTCTGCCTCCTACACCTCTGGGTTTTAGACCATTCTGTTCCTTCCCCCTGGAATCTCCCCAGCCCAGCTCCCAATGCCTCCATCAAAAGCCCCTCTCTTTTGTCAAAGTGCTGATCAAATGCACTCTCTTTCCTTTTTTTTTTTAATCAGCAACTCCATTTGTGTTTTATTCAGTTACAATAAAAAATAATTTATGTAACAACTTATGTGCATTTAAAAGTGTAGACAATAGAAGTTCTAGGGTAAGTGTGACTTCCACAAACCTGTTATATGTATCTAAAAATAATTCCTATTTATCAGTGGAATAAACCCCTAAAATTCCTTTCTTTCTTTTCCTCTTTCTTTTTTATTTTTGAAATTATAAAAGTATGATAAGATATGTATATGAGACTTGGAAAATACAGAAGTGAAGTTGTGTATAGTTCCACTATAAATTACAATTATTTTTAAGGTAGATAAATTAAGATTTTTAGTTGGAATTTCAATATTAAAATCAATGGAATGAATATACAGAAAAGTAGAGGGATATAGTAAACCTGAAAACTACTATAAACCAAGTCAACATAATTGAGATTTATAAAATTTTCACACAACAGTAGGGTGCAAATCCTATTCAAGTTCCCATAGACTATAAACTAGGAGACACTGGAACATATCCAGGGACATAAAATAAGGAAATGCACTCTCTTTTGTAAAACCCTCCCCAGTTTACTCCCTTCCAGTGGGAATATGCTTTCTCTCTCCTGGCTGAACTCCAGGAGCCTCTGCCCCCACCACCGCCAGACAACTCATTTCCAACCTGTCCCAAGAATAACTGATTTATTAAATACTCAGTATGCCACATCCACAGTTATCACACCAATTAATTCTCATAGCCACTTAAATATGTGGGCATCGGGCCCATTTTGACAGATGGGTAAACTGAGGCTCAGAGACATTGGTAACTTGCCCAGAACACATGATTGGTGAGTAGTGGGTGGCAGATGGGCAAACTGTGGGTATAAATGAAGTCACAACATAAGGATCTACCAGTGGACCCTTCAGGATCTACTGATTGCTCCTGGGGACTCTGCGCTAGAGGAGCCCTCACTTGGGACACGAGGAGGATGAGACGGTCCATCCTGGAAGTCCCACCAGTCACAGGAGGATGCTGGTCCTGCAGGAGGACCTGCCAGGGCCTGAGGAGGCCAGCACAGGTCTGCTGGTCGGGGGTCCCAGCTCCTTTTTGGCTTCAGGGGCCTGGTTTTGAGTCCCCCCTATAGAGTCAACTTGGAATGTCACTCCAGGCCTAGGGAATTCGAGTCTTTCCTGTAAAATGTGATGCCCACATAGAGTCACACACAGTGTGCATGGTTTACACCAAACCCTAAGATATTCCAGGAAAGGACATTTCATCCATGGGGAGGGGCCAGCTTCACCTTACAGCCATCTGTCCCCTCAGGTCTCAGAACCCGGCTCCCATCCATTATACTCTGAGCATCTCTCCATGAGAGGCCTTTTACTGGAGGATTTCTCAACCCTGTTCATCCATCTGTCTGTATCAGTTTTTCCATCCATCAAATGGGTACAGTAGACCTTATATTTCTTCTTCACTGGGTTGTTATGAAGACCTAAGGAAACCAGGCTGTGCTTTGTAAAATGGGCCCCTTGTGTGTGAAGGGTGGTCTGGTGGAGCCCCACAGTCTATTTTGTGGGACTGGAGGGGATGGCAACAGAACCCCCAAGCCACAGAGAGATGTATGTCTCAATCAAAGTCAAAAATGGCCAAGGCTGGCAGCTCACAGAATGGACTCAGGACTCAGGACCCAGGACCGCTCAAGAGGTTTTGCAGAATGACTGGTAAGTACGCGGCCCTGGCTCTCCAATGGGAAGTTCAAGGAGGGTGCTCAGCCCAGCCTCAGAGCCGGAAGGGACTCGAGGGGTGTTGCAGATGAGGACACAGGCCTGGAGGAGGGGAGGGGCTGGTCTAAGTCACCCCACTCAGTTCACCGCCAGAGAGCCGGGATCGGAGGCCTCTCCCCCTGAGGTGGTCCCACCTGAGGGACCTTCCCAGGAGACAACTAGCAACCAGCACAGAGTCCTCCTCTGCTTTCAGTGTCCGCATCTAAGAAACTGGGTCTCTGAGGCAGCTGGGGAATCACTCAACCCACTCGCCCTTCAAAAGACTCATGGAGGGTGGCCCTCAGCCCCAGCAAAGGGCTGTCTTTTCTAACTCAGTTGAGGAAGTTGAAGGCAAATGGGGGTGACTCGCCAATGCTGGACGCATCCCTGGATTCTTCACCATGTGGTCACACAGCCCCATACCACCCACACACCACAGCCCGGCAGGCCGCTGGCCTAGCTTTTCTCCTCCTAATTTTCCTCATTCCAACTCCTGATAACACAGGTTACCTCCAAAGTATAAAACATGTCCAACTCACCCAAATATTCAAGCCGGACCCAAGTTCTCTGGAGAGACACCAAGGGCTGGAAAGTGCACCCATCAGCCCTTTTCTCATTCAAAGTGACCCTGTTATGGGGGTGACATGGATACACTACTATGTATAAAATAGGGAACTAGTGAGAACCTACTTTATAGCACAAGCAACTCTACTCAGTGCTCTGTAGTGACCTAAATGGGAAGGAAATCCAAAAAAGAGGAGATATATGTATATGTTTTGGAGCAGGACGTGACGACCTCCTCCAGTATTCTTGCCTGGAGAATCCCATGGACAGAGGAGCCTGGCATACAGTCCATGGGGTCGCAAAGAGTCGGACATGACTGAAGCAACTTCAAACGCGCGCATATATACACATAGCTGATTGACTTTGCTGTACAACAGAAATGAACACAGCACTGTAAAGCAACTATACCCCAATCTAAAACAGGAAAGAAAGTAAATGCTCAGGAAATAGACACAGGAAAAAAATAAAATAAAACAAAGTAACTCTGTTGTAGTAATTATTGGGTTGGCCCAAAAGTTCACTCACGTTCTTCAGTAAGATGATACGGAAAAACCCGTACGAACTTTTGGGCCAACCCAATAATTAAGCCTCCTTGGCCTTTCAGAGAAGAGGGCAGAGAGTTATTCCTACTTAAAGCAGGGCTGAGGGCAGGGGGAGGTAGGCGAGCTCCGCCCGGTCTGTTAAAAGAACCAATGTAGGCAGAGACACGGGCTCTATGCCACAAGCCTGAATAGAACCCAGATGTTAAATCCGAGAAGGTTCCACACCCCCGCCTCCCTCTGGGCCACAGGCTGTGAGGGAGGGGCTTCAGAGCACACTGGAAGGGAAGGGGAAAAAAAAAAAACAGCCCAGAAAATGCGAATCGGCTCAGGGAGCAGCGTAATGGGAAGATTTCAGCGTGATATATGGTGGCGGGGACATTATTAATGGTTTGCTGATTTTTACCTTTAAAACCTTTGGGCAGATTATTTATTATGTCCTTGGTGTGCCTATGATCTATGGAGGGGGCACTAATGTGCGAGCAGGGCCCCCCATGTCCCCGCGCCTCTACAGCTTCTAATTAGGCTGCGATGCTGCTCTACCTGCCGGGCTCTCCACCCACCCGGGCAGAGGAGGCAGCGCCGCCTGGGCTCTGAGGCTCTTCTTTCGTGGAATCAACTCATGCCTGCAAATCCAGGGAACTCAGCTTCCAGGCCTGACTCTGTACTGACCCACTGTGTGGCCTTGGGTCAGGGTGGGCACCTCTGAACCTCTGCGCTTGTATCTCTTGAACAACACAGAGGTAAAAACGGCAGAACGAAGATGGAGTTGAGTATATGGTCTTCCTGTTCCGAAAGTCTCTGGTTCCTGGGACAAAGAAAGTTGGAGAACAGCAGTGTTCTTCCAACAGTTCACCATCATCCACCCCAGAAACCAAGCATCTCTGGGTAAGGTGGGAAGTCAGCCTTCCTCCTTCTGGCCCGTCTGTTGTGGCTCCACTGGGAGGGGATGTCTGGACCCTCCAAGGACCTCCAAGAATGACCCTCCAATGCCCCAGGTTGGAGCACTGGACTAGAAGTTAGGGACAGAGCCAGGACTAGAAACCAAGTGCAGCCAGGAAGGCCACCTGGACTGTCTTCAGGCAGAAACACAGGACTAGAGAAGACCACGCCCTTCTGGGACCCCCTACTCCATGGAACCCAAAGGTCCTGCAGCTTCCCACTTCTCTCTGCCTCATCCAGCGACTTCCTAATCTGACAGCAGCCCTCACCTCTCCTAGATCCTCTGCCACCCTTTCCTGTGCTTTGGGGACCTACTGGCTGAGTGCAGCTTTGAGCTGGGCCAACCGGAGGTCTGGTCCCGCTTGAGCATGGGAAGACGCCTGCCCTTGTGCTGGCCAAAGCTCCTGCCTATTTCACTGGAAGTTCCTGGGGAGGTCCCAGGACTCTCACTCCTGCCCTCCTCCATTCTAATAAAACTCTTCCTTCTTCCAGAACAGGTGTCTCTCGGGTCATTGGCCTGGGGGTCAACAGAGACTCCTGCTCAACCAGGCAGCATTTCTCTGACTCTCTACTTCCCTCCTGCCCAAAGACACCCCCCAACACACCACATGACTCCTGAAGGTTTCTCCTAATTGCTGCCACCCCTATTCTACAGCCTCTGACCCCCAGTCTCAGCTCATGACAAATGTACCCCATCCTGGCTCCTATCCTTTCTTCCTGGAGAACACCCAGACCACCACTGCCCCTAGTCAGAACAACTCAGGCAAACCAGCCTTTCTGCTGCTATGTTCCATGTGTCTCCCAGTTTTCTTAGCCACCATCTGGGTTTTGGCGGTCACTGCCACCCGTGGGCACACAGAACAGGAATACAGCTCTGTTTTTTCACTTGTCCATCAGGAGGGCAGCCCCACTGACTGCTGAGCTCCAGGGAGGGGCCTCAGTAGGTCCAAGGAGTGGGGCTCACAGGGGCCGTCTTTCATCTCTGCATCCTCAGCAGCTGCCACGTGGCCTGGCCCAGCAGAGCTGCTCATCATAGGCTGGATAGAAGAGCTAACAAATGTCCATGGTCCTGGTGTGTAGTGTGCCCTGAAGTGCAGGCCTGGGTAACATGGGGAAACCCCGTCACAATGAGCTTCTGCCATTGTGACATGTGACTGCAATGAACCCATCACACAAGTCATAATCTCTGTCTGTAAGAGCAGCTTCGTAGTAGGGGTGAAGAGCTCCAGACACAAAAGGGAATAGACTCAGTTTACCCTGTAGATGTTTTCTCTCCTCACCCTCATCCCTTAAATTCAGAACTTTTGTGGGTTTGATTCTTATAGGCATTTGAGACAGTCAGTTGGGCTTGGAAGACTGAGACCAAATAAGGGAAGAGAGACCATGGCTCCTTGATGGTGGAACAGAAGATCTGCAAAGCATTCCATTTATCCCCATGTCCCCAGCATTTTCTGGAGCCATCTGTCCTGTCGGGGCCTGTCTTTCCAGGGCAAGGAAGAGCTTGCCAAGCTACGGCAGAAGAAAATGGGATGTGGAGTTCAGCCTTTTCCAAGAAAATGAGTCACTTCCAACTTTCATCCTTCCCACCTTCCATTCATTGCACCAGAGGGCATCTGACCCTAGGGTTGTCTTTCCCAGAACCACTGTGATGATGAAGCTTTGAGAAGTCAGCTGGTTCATCCCTTTGCCTTGAGGCAGGTTCTCCCAACTCAGCCTGGAGGGTTGGGAGCCATCTCATTCCTTCTCGGATATGATGAGAGAGTCAAAACTCAGGAGAGAGATTCTTGTCTGTGCCCTGGCCCTGTGCTCTGAGGAATCTTCTGTGCCAAACTTCAGTCTCGCCAGCCGTAAAGTGCAGCAGTTGTAATACCTGTGGCATCTGGGGTGGGACCACTCATCCTGATGAGAGACCAGACCAGAGCTGCTGGGCGTTTAGCCTCCTGGCCCCTGCATGCCACATCAGCAGTTGTTGGGATTGACAAAAATATTCAATGCTTTTCCCAGGCTGCCCGCGGGTGGAAAACCACAAGATCCCCTTTCTTTATCAGGAACGGGCCAAGGAGGGTGGGCCCTGGAGTAGGGAGACACCAGCGAGGACAATGTGTGAACTTGGAAGGCTCAGCCCCCAAGCTAAGGGCAGGCAAGGTGGCCAGAGGTGTGACACAGCGGAGCCCAGCCTCTCCCAGGTGGCCTCTGGCAATGGAGATCCAAGGGGAGGAGCCGGGGGTTGAAGCCCAGCCCAAGGGGTGCGAGGTAAGCAGTCTGTCAGGCCTTGACTCAGGCCCTGGCTGCATGGAAGAAGGAACCCAGGCCTAGGAGTGTCAGGTTTGGGTTCAGACCATGGCGTCAGGACCTACCCGCCACATGTCCTTGAGTGACACCCCTCTGAACCCATTTCTTCAGCTATGAAGTGGCGACAGGTGACCGTGTATTAAAGCGTAAAAGTATCTTCTGGATGTGCTTCAGGAGTGCAGTAAGGGATCATGGGTTTTCACTGGGAGTCCTTGGACCAAAGAAGGAGCAGAAACAGCCAAAGTGGGTGAGGTCCTTTGGGGAGACGAAGGAAAAAGACCAGTGGGCTGAGAATGAGGAGACGTCGGTGTTTGGATGCAGTGTGCAGGCGGAAAGGATGGGAAGCCAGAGCTGGGCTGGTGAGGGGCTTGAGGAGGAGATACTCACCGAGTCAGGGGGCGTCATTAGGACCGTGGGCCACCACCATCTCAAGAGAAAGGGTTACTAGTGTTTGGAAAATTCACAACCAGCAGCGATTTCAGGGCTGAGGGTGGAGGGGTGTGGTGAACTGAGACAGGATGGGAGATTAGATGAAAGTGGGGGTGTAGTGGTGAGGGCTAGGCGTTCTCCTGACCTGTAGGGGCTTCATCTGGTTTCCTTGAGCTATGAGTGCCCCCCCGAACCAGGTCTAAACATTTAACCCAGGAGGACATGGAGGACAAGGGTAGGGCTCTGTAAACCCTGCTAGGAATGAAGGAACAGGTGGTATCTAGTGGGAACTCAGAGTGAGGGTGTGGAAGCAAGGGGAGGGTGCAGAACTGGCCCAGAGGAGGGACACCACCAGGTAGCCATTTCACAAATGTTGAAACTGAGGTGCTGTCATTGGGACATGAGCCTGATCATCCATCTCCAAGTCCCATGACTTTTTGTTTTCTTCTCTTGACCAGAGATGAACATGCCATTTTAATAAAGTGCTGGGTCAGTAAGTGCTGGGGTGGTTGTCTCTGTCACTTGGGGAGATAGCACATTATGAAGCAAAGAGGCTGAAACATCTCTCGGGAAATGACTTTGGACCTCGGGTCACAGAAGAGGTGCACAGTGGATGCTCCATGTCAACTAATAGTGAAAAGGTCTGGACAATCCTAAATACCATTATATCTAATCCAAGCTTACAATGCAATCTGTTTCACTAGGAGTTTCTGACCAAGATGAGTGAGTTTAAGTCGCTTAGTCATGTCCGACTCTTTGTGACACCATGGATTGTAGCCCACCAGGCTCCTCTGTCCATGGAATTCTCCAGGCAAGAATACTGGAGTGGTTTGCCATTCCCTTCTCCAGGGGATCTTCCCAACTCAGGGATAGAACCCAGGTCTCCTGCATTTCAGGCATCTGAGCCACCAGGGAAACCTAACCAGTTCGTATATGCATAAGTGTGTGTGTGTACATATACACTTACATATATATATATATATATATATATATATATATATATATATATATACACTTACATATATATACTTCTAAATATTTATTTTTAAAAATTGAAGTATAGTTGATTTACAATGTTGTATTAGTTTCTGGTGTACAGCAAAGTGATTCAGTTATACATACATTCATACATATTCTTTTTCCTATGTAGTTTCAGAGTAAAAACCTTAAAAACTCACCTCCAAAAGAACTTTTATAAACATGTCAAATTAAGAACATCCCCAGCATTCAGATATAGAGCAGAACAGATGAGAGGTGTAGGACACAGCCTACACCCAACATTTGCTTTATCTTCTATTATTACCATATCTATTTTATTTTTTACATTTATGTTTACATTTAAACAACCAGTGAACGATACGTGTTCTTGTAGCACAGACCTTCATTTTAATAATTCCGAATACACAAAATGGTCCCGTGTGGATGGGAAGGCTGGTGAGAACCTGTGAAGGAAACTATGTACCATCAAGGACAGCTCTAGTTCAAGGCTTGCTGGAGAAACGTGCTGAGAAAGGGCTTTTTTTTTTTTCAATCTCAAAAATGATAAATAGAAATTTTTAAAATTGTAAAGGACACATGTAAATCTATTCATTTAAAAAAGCTAGAATCCTAGCTGAAAATCAGCAAAAAACATACACGTATAATCTATGTGTAAGTAGATTTTTTTTATAAAGACTAGAAAACTCTTTAATCTTATTAGCAATCAAATATAGCTAAAATAATTCCACCTTAAAATGAGGTACTATTTTTGCCCATAAAATTAGCAAAGGATTTCTCATTTTTAATGACTCTACCATACACGGATGAGAATGTAGTGGGCCAGGTGATGTAATTTAGTACAACGTAAATGTTTAGAAAAACAGTTTGGTGGAAGATATGAAGAACTTTAAAAAAGTTAATATCTTCAGACCTAGTAATTCTGTGCCTGGGAAACTATCCTAAGGAAATCATCTGCCATTCAGGGCAAAAAAAAATTTGTATATATACATACATATATATATACATACACACACACACACACACACACACACACACATATATATATGTATATATATACAATTTTATATATAGAAAATCCCATATATATATATATATATATATATATATGGAAAATCCCATATATATTGGAAAAAATAATGGAAATCATCTAAATGGTCAACAAATGGAAATGGTGAAAAACTATTTTATAGTCTCATATTATTTGGGCATTAAAGACATTATTCAGGTATTAAAAATAGGTTTATGAAGATTTTGAGATTAAAAGAGGAATTTCTTATGTTAAGTTAAAAAAAAAGTTTATGAGGGTGAGCACAACTATCAAATAATTAGAAAAATGGTAGGAAAGAAATGCATCAAATTGTTAACATCAGTTATCCCTAAGGGATGGGATTATGAGTGACTACTTTTCCTTCTTTCTGCTTTTGTGCATTTTCCAAGATTTTTCATTACAAAAAAAAATATATGTATATATATATATATATATGAATTAAGGAAAGACACAGCCTTTGGAGCTGAGAACAAAGTTTGCCCAATGACACTGAATTTATCTTCTTCTCCCAAGCATTCACATCTCCAGAGTCATCAAATATAGTCAAGACTAGAAAAAAGCGCTTCAAAGTCGAGCAAGGTCATTGCCCAGGAGAGGCCAAGGAGAGAAATAACTGGAGATCAATAGGCAGAAGAAGGAGCGAAACTCTAGCTGGTAAAAAACAAACAGAAACAAAACCTCTCCTGGACCACAGCCAGCCAGTTCCATCCTCTTGGGTTCAGCAGGCATATGGAGGGGAGCTGACTTCTGATAACCAGGCAGATCTGAGACCCTCCCTCACTTGGTGGGTGGACGGGCTGATGGGGCCTCAAAATTTAGAACTTAGGGCAATGAGGTGTGGCCATGTCCTTGGCAAGTCCTTGATTTTTGCCTGTGTCCTTTGTGCATCTCCAGTGGATTGAACTTCTGACTCAGGACTATCTCCCAGGTAGTTCTCTAGAAATCTAAGTCATCTTGGTCAAAGCCATCTGTCCGGCCCATGGGGAGGTTTCTAAACCTCGTTTCTGTGGAAGCCAGACGTTTCACTACTTTTTTGGCTTCTAAGTCAGAGCTTTCCTCTGTCTCCTGCTCTGGAGCTGAGCCTTCCTCTCCCTCCTGCTCTGGAGCCACGTCCTCTGTCTCCCGCTCTGGAGCCGGGCCCTCCTCTCCCTCCTGCTCTGGAGCTGGGCCCTCCTCTCCCTCCTGCTCTGGAGCCGGGTCCTCCTCTGTCTCCTGCTCTGGAGCCAGGCCTCCCTCTCCCTCCTGCTCTGGAGCCGGGCCCTCCTCTCCCTCCTGCTCTGGAGCTGGGCCCTCCTCTCCCTCCTGCTCTGGAGCCGGGTCCTCCTCTGTCTCCTGCTCTGGAGCCAGGCCTCCCTCTCCCTCCTGCTCTGGAGCCGGGCCCTCCTCTGTCTCCTGCTCTGGAGCTGGGCCTCCCTCTCCCTCCTGCTCTGGAGCCGGGCTCTCCTCTGTCTCCTGCTCTGGAGCCAGGCCCTCCTCTCCCTCCTGCTCTGGAGCCGGGCCCTCCTCTGTCTCCCGCTCTGGAGCCGGGCCCTCCTCTCCCTCCTGCTCTGGAGCCGGGCCCTCCTCTCCCTCCTGCTCTGGAGCCGGGCCCTCCTCTGTCTCCTGCTCTGGAGCCGGGCCCTCCTCTCCCTCCTGCTCTGGAGCCGGGCCCTCCTCTGTCTCCTGCTCTGGAGCCGGGCCTCCCTCTCCTTCCTGCTCTGGAGCCGGGCCCTCCTCTGTCTCCTGCTCTGGAGCCGGGCCCTCCTCTCCCTCCTGCTCTGGAGCCGGGCCCTCCTCTGTCTCCTGCTCTGGAGCCTGGGGCCCTCCTCTCGCTCCTGCTCTGGAGCCGGGCCCTCCTCTGTCTCCTGCTCTGGAGCCGGGCCCTCCCTCTCCTTCCTGCTCTGGAGCCGGGCCCCTCCTCTGTCTCCTGCTCTGGAGCCGGGCCTCCCTCTCCCTCCTGCTCTGGAGCCAGGCCCTCCTCTGTCTCCTGCTCTGGAGCCGGGTCCTCCTCTGTCTTCTGCTCTGGAGCCGGGCCCTCCTCTCCCTCCTGCTCTGGAGCCGGGCCTCCCTCTCCCTCCTGCTCTGGAGCCGGGCCCTCCTCTGTCTCCTGCTCTGGAGCCGGGCCTCCCTCTCCCTCCTGCTCTGGAGCCGGGCCCTCCTCTGTCTCCTGCTCTGGAGCCGGGCCCTCCTCTGTCTCCTGCTCTGGAGCCTGGCCTTCCTGTGTCTCCTGCTCTGGAGCTGGGCCTTCTTCTTTGCTCTGCTCTGGACTCAGACCTTCCTCTGTCCCTCGCTCTGGAGTTCTAAAGCCTGATGGGGCCCTTTCTTGCTCAGAAGCGGAGCTTTCTGTATACTTGCCTGTGACTTTTGTCTCTGGATCAGGGATGTCTGTGGCCTGGTCTTCAGTGCTCCTCATGCAGCTGTCCCACGGCTCGTCTTCAGAGCCTTTCTGAGAGAGCAGAGAGCAATTCCCCAGAGAGGAAGTGCTGAAGGACGAGAGGCCTGACTTGGGGCCTGACTTCTGTTGACGGGGGTCTGCCCCTGGGGTCGGGCTCCTGTCTCCAGAAGCCTCACGGGACTGGCCACGTCCCAGGCCAACCTGAGGGCCCCCTTCTTCATCACCTCCATTTCCTCCTCCTGTCTCTGACCGCTCCTCCCTTGCAGCTTCCTGGGCTTCTGTTGTTTCAGCACCAGCATCTTGTCCTCCTGGACCCAGGTCACCTCCTCCCAGGGCATGAGCCTCCCCAGTGCCCTCAGCCCCACGACCTGCCTCCAGGTCTCCTTCCTCACCACCCACGCCCTGCTCCCCCCTCCCTAACCCCTCCCAGGGCTCGCTGCCTACACAGGGCTCTGTTTTCCCTTCTTTTTCCCGAGCACCTGCCTCCTCCTCTGTCCCCCAGGGGTCTTCATCCCTGTCGAGGGTCTGGTCCCCCTCCTCCACTGCAGGGCCCTGGCCGGATCCCAGCTCAGGGTCTCCATCAGCTCCCCAGACAGTGCCTGTCCTCGAGGGGTCCCCGTGAAGGGGCTCCACCTCCCTCTCCACAGCAGGGGCCACCTCCGCTGTCTCCCCATCAGCACACCCTCCTTTCTTCTTCTGCAGAATGTGTTGCAGGTCGAAGGCCTTTCTGATGGGTGCGTTGGCTGACCCCACAGCATCCACTGGGGATGCGGGAACCATTTTCTTCCTCACGCAGGCCTCGCAGGGACAGAACTCCTCCCCCTTGACTTCTATCCCAAGTTGGGTCCCCAGGGCTCCTCTGAAGATCGGCAGGTCCTCCAGGGAGAAGGAGGGGGGCCCCCGGCCTCGCGTCTGCTCGGAGAAGGGCGAGAGGTTGCGCAGGGCCTGGAGGCGCTGCCTGCGCTGCTCCGTCTGCAGGGATGCCTCCCAGTGGAGGGCTTCCCTGGGTGGCCCCGCGCTCGTGCCCCCTGCCCAGCTCTGGACCTTGAGAAGCTCCTTCTCCACGCTGTCCTGGAGCCGCTGGCCCACGTCCCGCTGCAGCTCGGCCACCATCTGGTCCAGCAGGTGGTCGCCCTGCAGGCCCCAGCGGGTGCAGAGCTCGGCCGTGGCAGCGGCGAGGTGGTCCATGAAGGCTTTCTCCATCTTCTTCAACAACTTGGACACCCACATGGGGTCAGAGATCAGAGACCCCCTGCGGGCCTTGCAAGTGCCCCTCTCACCAGCCCCCTGGGTGAGCTTGTCCAGGGTTTGCCCACAGCCAGGCTCAGCTGCTCCAAGCAACTTCTCCAAAGAGGGCTCAGCTTTGGGGCCACTTTGACTCCCACTGGCGTCGAGGTACCTCTCGCTGAGGCTCCTGGAGGGCTCTGTCGGGCTCCCTCTCCTCCCTGAAGAGCTCTGCGTGGCAACAGCAGTGGGGTCTCCTGGCTCCTCTTCATGCAGGCTCTTATTTTCCCGGACACCAGCCCCATCCTGAGAGTCTGCCCTTGACAATTCTACTTCCATGATTCCTTCCTCTTCCGGAAACCCTCCGACACCCTCTACTTGCAGTTCTGCTCTTTCATTTTCTTCTTTTATCTCCTCTAATTGTACCCCCTCTTCCTGTGTTGTGTTTTTATCTCCTTGGTCCAGGTCACCTCCCAGCGTCTGCTCCCTGCCGCTTTTTTCTGCCCCATCCTCACTGGCAGCACCCTCAGTCTCATAAATACTCAGCTGTCGGTTTCCTGGAGCTTCTGGGTTCCCTGAGGTTCTGGAATCAGGCCCCTGACAGGCAATGCTCAAGGGCAGCTCCATCTTCTCGGACACCAGGCTGCAGTCCACAGTGCAGGGTCCGCTGCCCTCCCCCGAGCCTCCAGAACCACTGCCGACATCCACCCCAGAGGAGGACGTGGGCCTGAAATCCTCGGTTGCAACATGGGGCCCGAGGGCTGGCAGGGCCTGGTGCCAGCCGAGCTCCCGGAGGTCCGATTCCAGCTCACTGTTCCTGAGGCCACTCCTTGGCCACAGGGCCTGGAAGGTACTTAGGAGCTCCTGGTACCGAGGGGAGTCTGTGAACCTCACTTTGCTAGCAGGAGACCCAAGATCATTATCAAAGAAGTGGAGCCTGGCGAGACAGGTGATGAGGGCCTGGGCCGAGCGGCTGAGCCTCCTGCCCGCTGAGTGGGACACTTCAGGCAGACTGCTGGGCCGGCTTGGCCGGGACCCCATCAGCGCCTTCATGATCTGTAAGGAGGTGGAGACCCTGCTGGGAAGCATGCGCTGGCCCCTCCCACTGTCCACAGCCACTCCTTTGCCTGTTCCAGCCTCCGTAGGGATTTCTGACACTCCACGGCAAGGCAGACCCTCTCCAGACTTGGGACTAGCACTGCTAGCCACTGGAAAGGCTTCTTCTGGTTCTGCCTCCTCACTGGCCTCCTGTTCCAGGGGCAGTTGTCCGGCCCAAACTGATCTTTCCAGGCCATCTGGGGAATGCTTGTCCACAGGGTCCTCATGGGGGCCTTCCAGGCCATGCCCGGCCACATCCTCGCCCTTGTCCTCTGTCTCGTGTTTCATGGGCTCCTCGGGGATGTTGCTCAGCCATGCACGGACCACAGCTTCCGGGGAGGCTCGGGGCAGAGCTCTCAGCAGCTCGTTGCCACCTTCCTCTCGCTCCTCCAGACCTCCTCCTCCTCCTGAGAGCTTCCCCTGGACCATTCTGCCGAGCTGGTGACCGCTGCGAGGGCTGCCCCTTCTCATAGCTCTGACTGCTCTCCCCGAGGCAGCTCCCTGAGAGCGAGGGGGCCGCGGATGCCACGCATCCAACTTTTCCTCCTCCACCTTCTCCCCACTAGGCTCCCCATCACCGCTGCGGTCACCCTCACCGCGGCTGCCTGAAGGATGCCTCTTGCCCAAGGGCTGTGTCCTGGGGGGCATGGGACAGTACCTACTGCACACCCCACAGGCCTTGGAGGAGGGCCCCTGGCTGCCCTGAGGCTGTGGGGCTGGCATTGTCTGTATCATCCCCCAGGAGGACCCGCTAGCCAGGGATGTGCCCAGGTGTGAACAGTAGCTGCCCCAGTGTGCTCCCAGCCTCCCTCCCTCAGGCCACCCAGCTGGCAGGACCAAGGGCCAGGAAGGCTGGAATCTGTCACGCCCAGTCTTTTCATCCAGGCCATCAGCTGGGGCACTGAAAGGGCCAGATGTGTTTGAAGGTGTGGGAGCCGGTGAGCATGGCCTGACCTCAGGGCCCCCTTCGGTCTCAGCAGAGAGAGAATTGGGGAGGTAGAAATTGGAAACACAATCAGAATTGCTCCCAGGGGTAATGGGGATGCTGCTTAGCCCGCGTGTGTCCTGGGAATAAAGAGAGGCCGAGAAGGGTGGCCCTGGGTCCCAGGAGGCCTGGTTCCAGGTGCCCTGTGGGCTTTCAGAAAGGCTGGGCATGGGGCCCTGTGGGTCAGCCCTGTCTCTGCTGGATGGCCCTGGTGTTGGCCGGGACACAGGCGAGTCAAGCGGGCAGTGGATGTCCTTTGGGCTGTGGTGCTGCGTGGGGCGGGCCCTCTGGGCCCCTCGACTGAGGACAGAAATGCTGGGTGAGGACAGGGTGCTGGCTCTGCTCCCCTGCTTTCTGCTCCTGCCCAGGGCTGAGGCACAGGCAGAAGGTGGGGTGTAGCCTCCCACATCATCCCCAGAACCAGCTGGGCCCCGAGCTGAGGGTGGCCTCACTCTAGACCTATTTCTGGCCTGAGGGTGCCCTGCTCCCTGTCCGATTTCCTCTGCCTGTGGGTCCTCGTTCCCTATAGACGAGAGGCTCACAGTGGGGGAACCCAGAACTCCCTGCTGGGTGGCCCCCCAGGAAGTCTTGCTGGGGTGGCCCTGGGACGGCATGTCCCTTTCGTTGCACTCCTCATGAGACCCGGCACTGGCGGAGGAGTCAGGAAGAGCATCTGTCAAGCCGCGGGTCCTGTGTTTCAGGCAGCCATCATGGTCCCTGTGGCCCAGCGCTGCTCCCTTGCCTCTGCCTTCACCAGCCCCCGAGGCTAGATGTGGGCCACAGCTGGCCACAGCATCCTCCAGGGACCCAGAGCAACAGGAGGAGTTTGGCTCAGAGCCTCTGGGGGGTCTGTCGCTGGAGGCAGGGCTGGCACTGTCCTTGCTCCTTTTCCTGCTGGCGACCCTTTGGCTCCAGGGAGCCCTGGAGTGGGAGTTCTGGGTCAGCCCATGCCTCCACCGAGAGGCCGACCACTCTCCCTGGGAGGTGTACAGGGGGTTCATCCAGATCTCGTATCTGGATCCCAGCTGCCGCTGGCCTTGGTCAAAGGCTCCCACCCCTCCCACCTCGCAGGGCCCCAGTCCCTGTGCCCCAGGCTCTGAGGGGTCCCCAGAGTGGCCCTTCCACACGCAGCCAAGGAGATCCGCCTCCCCAGCGTCGGGACCCTCCCCACTGGTCGCGGTGAGGGTGCTGGCCCTCCCGAGCCTCCTGGACCACAGAAGTGGGTCCTCCCCCAGCAGGTGGAAGCGGACTTTCATCTCTACAGACAGGCTGCCATCCTCATTCACACTCACATTCTTCTCGATGTCTTCACCGGCCACCAAGGGGCCGGGCTGGGCAGGAGTGTTCGAAGGGTGCCTGTCGGGGGCAGGGCACCTGCAGGCACGATGCGGGCACACCGAGGGGTCGCTGAGCCCTGACCTCTCCGACATCAAGGAGAACTGCCGTGGCCTGTTCTCCAGCCTGGACCGTGAGTGGATCACGCTCTGTTTGGCCTTGGGCCCCCAGCTCCCTGGCCCAAAATGACGAGCAAGAGAAAAGAGGGAAGGATAATGAGCTACCGGTGAGGCTTCAGGGCAGAAGAGTCAAGGTCATGAGCCTTTCACAGCCTGTACACCCCTCCCATCTCAGTTGTGTCTGACTCTTTATGACCGCATGGAATATAGCCCACTAGTCTCCACTGTCCATGGGATTCTCCGGGCAAGAATAATACTGTATACCCCTGCCACCTCCCGAACCAGCAGTTAGGACAGAAACCACTCTAGAATGAATCTTTGCAGAGTTCCCAGGAGGTGAACCAGTATAGCCCAGTGAGATGAACTTGAAGTCCGAGTTCAATCCCAACCCTGCCACTTCCTAGCTGTGTAAGCTTTGGCAGAGCCTCTTTCCTGAACTGTAAAAGTAATAGATCTATCTGGCAGGTTTGTTTTGAGGATGTGAGGCAGTGCATATAAGACTTCCTCAGAGTTGTTGGCACAGAGTAGGTTCTTCATAGACAGTAGGGTGGGCTGTAGAGCATCAGTGCCTTGAGTTAACTTCTAGCCCTCTTCACTCCCACCCCCAGTGCAGGAAATAAAATCAATAAGTTGCTGCATACACCCCTGATTGTATAACTGTAAGATGCTTTGCAATTATTAGTGGTGATTTATCATTTATCGTCTTAACATTCATCAAGTTTTAGGGTTGATAAATGGTGGCAAGGAAGGGCCTACACACATGACAGCTAAACTTGCCCCTCAGCAAGAGAAAAAGAGAGGGTCACTGGGGATAGAAAGACGTGACCCCGAGAAAGAAGGAAACCCTTAGTACTTTCTCATTTTATCTCCTGAGCTAAACTTGGCAAAGAGGGAGTGGCCGGTGGAGGCTGAGCCTACAGCCAGCAAAAGAGCAGATTCCCTTGAATCCAACTGGGTAGGAGAAGGTTTGCTGAGCTCTGCTCCTACATAAGCATCAAGTGAGACTGAGGGCTCCTCCAGAGGAGTGGCTGGGATTGACAGGTCTCTGTCCAGAACTTGGCATGGGCAATCACAGAAACCATTGTTGTCATTCTCTTAATAGCTTTTCACAAAGGGTATTATTTTGTTTATTCACCAAAATTTGCCCATAGTAATTCCAATAATTTTGCTGAAATTTTTCTCTGTACTTGTTGATTGTGCTTTAAAAAAATTTTTTTTTAAATACCAAAGGCTACCCCTGGTACATAGACTTTTTGGATGGGTATATGGCTGGCTTCATAGATGGATGGATGGATGGATGATCCATGGTTATCATTAGTTTCTTTGGTCTGTTTGATCCCCACTGTTGCCTAAGACAGTCATGACTCTTGAAAGGTGCAAATGCCACATACCCATGATTCACTGTGTCCATATTGTTATACCCACTGTGGTCCTTAATAAAAGTTTACTTTAAATCCTAGAATCTTAGAGCTCAAGGTCTCTTAATTCTACTCTCTTTAAATACCATCCATTGCAAATAAACTGGGCATCCTCCAGACCCAACTCACCACTTTTGTTCCTTGAAGTCTGCCCAGATGAAGGTTCACTTCCTTTTCTTCTGATATCTTCCATCGCCAGAGGTCTGAAGGGCTCAAGACCGGCACACACCAGCATGGAGGGGCTTCGCAGCAGAGCCTTCAGAGAGTCCACCTGGGGAAGGAGAGTGTGGAGTCAGGAGGCCTGGTCTGCAGGACCCCCTTCCACCCAGCAAAGCACAGGAAGACAGAGGGATCGAACCTATGTCACCTGCTTGGCAGGCAGATTCTATACCGCTGAGCCACCTGGGAATCCCATATATGTACATACATCCTCTCTTTTCTGATATCCTTCCCATTCGGGTCACCACAGAGCACTGCATAGAGTTTCCTGCACTGTAAGTAGGTCCTCATTAGTCATCTGTTTTATACATGGCATCAGCTGTGTCTGATGACTTCTCTGGTGGCTCAGATGGTAAAGAATCTGCCTGCAATGCAGGAGACCTGAGTTTTATCCCTGGATTGGGCAGATCCCCTGGAGGAGGAAATGGCAACCCACTCCAGTATTCTTGCAATTATTAGTGGTGATTGGACAGAGGAGCCTGGCAGGCTACAGTCCATGGGGTCTCAGAGTCAGACAAGACTGAGCAACTAACACGCACACACACACACATCAATTGTCAGTGCCTCTTTTAAAGGAATAACTGCTCGGTTCCATCTAAGTGTTTCAAGCTGAGATCCGGACAACTTTTTAAGGAAATGGTATCCTGGACAGCCTACCCTTTTCCCGCTGGTCGTGTACACGTGCTTCACAGGAAAGCGCAGCAGGTCCGATGCTTTGCTGAGAAAGGCCGTCAGATTCCTGGTGTTCCTGTGGCTGAGCACCACTGTCTGCTGGAGTCGAGGGTCCCCGTTCTTAACCAGTGTGATCCTCCTCGAGGCTTTGAGACCTTTGCAGGTAGAGGCTGTTCCCGGTGCCTCGAATTCCCTCAACTGCTGAGCAGAAGGGCTTCTCCCCCGGGGCTGGCCCAGCCCGCCAGGGGTCTTGGGGGGTTTCTTATCGGAGCAGAGATAGCAGCCACCATCCTGCAGCTGCTCCAGGGCGCTGAGGCCATGCAGGCCCCGGGGTGTGGTGACCGAGCGTACCCCAAAGGAGAGTGGTACCCGCTGAGAGAGCTCGTCCATCAGGGCCCCAAAGCTCCTGAAGGCGCGCTGGTGAACGGCCAGCCGGACCCCAGCAAACTGGGGATCCCCTCGCTTGAGGAAGGTTATCTTCTTGGCCGGCATGACCTGGGTGACAGAGGGGGTCCGGGCAACAGAAGGCAGGAGGCACTCGCGGTGGCCAGGGGCCGGGGCATGCCTTGGAGTGCTGTTCATGGTGGGGAGGACCAGATAGCTGAAAGGGATCGGAGAAAGAGCAAAGTCAGAGAGCAACCCGAGGGTCTGTGCATTTCCTCCTGGCGTTGGCCCAGAGGTGCTCCCTTTCCACCCCAAATCTGCCCCACCCAGTCTTGTAGAGGCACATTAGTTCATTCTGATGAGCAGCTGCTACCTGCTCAGTCACATCCGACTCTTTACGACCCCATGGACTGTAGCCCACCAAGCTCCTCTGTCCATGGTATTTCCCAGACAAGAATACTGGAGTGGGTTACCTTCTCCAAGGGATCTTCCTGACCCAAGGATCAAACCCATGTCTCTTGCATCTCCTGCATTGCAGGTGGATTCTTTACCACTGAGCCACCCAGAAAGCCCTTTGATGAGTAGAAGCAAGAGCAAAGGTTTGGCATCAGAAGATATGAATTAAAATCCCATCCCCCACCCCCACTTACTGCCTGTGCAACCCAAGAGGTTGATGACTAGTCTGCGTTTTGGTAAAATGCAGCCATATTCATCTGCACAACACAATTCAATGGATTTATGAATACAAAGCAAGTATCAATAGCCCAAAGGCATGGGACACAGAACCTATAACCCTCAGGGCACCCAACCCCCTGCTTGAGACAGCAGAGACCCAAGAAATACTAGTGATTGATGACACCCAGGCTTCACAAGCTGCCCCACAGAGCCCAGGCCTGCCAATCACCACCATGCACACAGTCAATATCCAGTGAGGAGTCTCCCCTGATTACATAGGTTCAGACCTAGCAGGACCTGCGTTGCCATGCATATGGCAGGTGACCACGGTCTCCCTTGCCGCAGCCATCTCTCCTCACTCATGGTCCAGCCAGCGTCCACATCTCCTTTTTACCTTGACTCACCATGTATCCCCATTCATCTTCAGGGAAAGAGCTCTGCTCTCATTTTCAAAAGCTTGGTGCACAAGAGCACTTGTAATCATCTCTCATCTCTGCACAAACTTTATAATTAGCTTCTTCAGCCTCCTCCCTCCCAGCTAATCCCTCTAAGCTGCTTTCTCAGCACCCCCCACCCCCCACCCAGCACATCCCTGTAGCTGCCAGGCACTGCCCCTCAGGCATGCCTTCCAGAGGGCTACTTTGTTTCCTGCTTAATTGGCTGTTTCACTTGTGACCATGAACATCCTTCCTGACCCTCACTGAAGGGCTCAGAGGGGGAAGAAGGTCACCATGTCTCCTGTAGTCACCACCATGTCTCCCGGCATCACTGTGTTCCCAGTGCCATTGTGTCCTCCAGTATCACCACATCACCGTCCCTCCAGTGTCACTGTGTCTTTTATTTTCACTATGTCCTTATAGTCACCATGTCCCCAATGTGACCATGTCCCCCAGTGTCATCGTGTCCCTCTGTGACCCATGTCCCCTAGGGTCATCATGCACCCCAGCATCACTGCATCCCTCAGTGTCACTGTATCCTTTAGTGTCACCATGTCCCCCAGCATGACCATGTCCCCAGCATCGCTATGCCCCCAGGATCACTGCAGTCTGTCACTCTGTCCTTCAGTGGCACCATGTCTTCCAGAGTCCCCACCACCTCCAAGGACTGCTCCTCCCAGTCTACTTCTGAATAGAGAGCCCTCCTCAACACCTCCCAACAGCAGCTCTGCAGGGATGGGAGAGACTGTGAAGGCAGAGGTCTCCCAGAAGACTCGGGCCCAAGAGTCTCATGGCAACGTTGCGATCAGTACTCTCCAGTGCCGACAGCCCCTTTCCTCTGACATTCCTCTAGAAAATTCTAGGGTAACTTCTTATTCTCCAGCCTCTTCGGCAGAAACAAACAGGCTCTGCTTCACCCGCATGGTGAGTCACTGAGAACTGCCACCTCCTCCTCAGCCACAGGGAAGGGAGAAGCCAATCAATTTTCTTTTTCAAAGAGACAATGAACTTTTGATTCTTTCACCTTCAAAGTATCCCGGCCAGGATATTCATTCATTCAGTCACTCCTTCATTCGTTCATCTGTGTACCCAACAAAGATTTTTGAGCTTCTGTTATGTGCCAGCCTCTATACCGGGCCCCGGAAATACAAAGATTACTGAGACATGGCACTCGTCTTCAAAAACATCCCATTCTACTGCGGCAAGTAGGTGATAATTAAGATGCAGCGTAAGACATGTTCTGAGATAGAGATACAGATACAGAGGTATTATAAACAGGGTGTGACTGAAGGCAGATCAAGGGGAATGCAAGTCAAGGAAGACTTCCTGAAGGAGGTGACGTGCTGAGTTCCTGAGCAGAGACCTACAGGACAACTCGAGGATTAGCCAGAGAAGGAGGAAGTTAGCACCAGCGTGGCAAATATATACGGCCTTGGTGCCAACTCTGACCTGCCAGGTGGGCTGGCAGAATGGGCAGAGGAGGTGCCTGGCTTCCAGTGTGCTGTGATCAGATGGCAGTGCAGACACAGCTTCAGGGCGGATGGGCCACACAGTGCCTGGCCTTCCCATTCCTGCTCTGCTCCCAGCAGTTGGGGCAGGGGCCTATGTGTAAACGTGCAATGGAAAGAGAAAGATGATTGGATGTTCTGGAAGGGCCTTCAATGGATGGACGCAGAGCATCTGACAGGCTCTATTAAGGGAGCCGACAGAGGCTCCAGGGGGATGGAACGGCACTGACAGTAAGATCAGCTCTGGCCCCTAGAACTACAATAGCAGAACACAGAGCCCTTCCCCGCTGAAATCTGAGATGCTGGCAAAAGTCAACTCAGGGGGTTCCTACCTCTGATCCAAAACCAGGTAAGTAAGGAAGAAGGAGATGGTAACTGAGTCTCACAAACGCTAGTGGAAAGTTGCTATATGACAGAGCGACCTTAGTCTGGTGCTCGTGATGACCTAGAGGGGTTGGGGCGAGACGGAAGGGAGATTCAGGATGGAGGTATATGTATGGCTGATGGACGTTGTTGTATGGCAGAAACCAACAAAACATTGTAAAGCAATTATCTTCCAATTAAAAATAAATTAATTAATTTTAAAAAAAGCAGAGGAGAAATAAGAAGCAAGCATCACTTGAGGCTGAGTTTACCTGGACTGCTCCTGCTTTAGCACTGAAGGGCCCTGGTGCTGGGACCCCACCCTCCTCTGCCACTTTCCTGGCATTGGCCCTGCTGGTAGTGAGGCGAAGGTAAGCTGATTGCCTCGTGGAACTGGATAAAGATGCTGTCACCAAGGACAGAAAACCAAGTCTTAATGACCTGGCTGCACCCCTGGGTGCACTAAGTTTGGGCCCTGAAAGTAAAGTGAGTGTTAGTCACTCAGTTGTGTCTGGCTCATCAGGCACCTCTGTCCATGAGGCAAGGATACTGGGATGGGTTGCCATTTCCTTCTTCAGGGGATCTTCCTGACCTAGGGATCAAATCCGTGTCTCTTGCATTGTAGGTGGCTTCTTTACCATCTGAGCCACCAGGGAAGCCCCTGAACACAGCACCCAAACTGGAAAAGTGGTCTCTTTGGATATACCAGCCGACAATTCTCCCATTAGCTTAAGCAATTTGAGCTGGAGTTTCTGTCGTTTGAAACAGAAAGGGACACAGATCCTCCAGGGAGCAGCACCTGTGAACACTCAGCATTTCCCAAATTTCAAAACTGGATTTCTGAGCTAGGGGACCCCTGTGGGTGGGAGGGCAGGGCTCTGAGGCCCCTCCCAGATCCTCCCACTAGGTCCCAGGGATGGAGATGAGTACAGTTCAGTTCATTTGCTTAGTCGTGTCCGACTCTTTGCAACTCTATGGACTGCAGTATGCCAGGCCTCCCTGTCCATCCCCAACTCCTGGAGTTTACTCAAACTCATGTCCATTGAGTCAGTGATGTCATCCATCGATCTCATCCTCTGTCATCCCCTTCTCCTCCTGCCTTCAATCTTTCCCAGCATCAGGGCCTTTTCAAATGAGTCAGTTCTTCGTATCAGGTGGCCAAAGTATTGGAGTTTCAGCTTTAGCATCAGTCCTTCCAATGAATATTCGGGACTGATTTCCTTTAGGATGGACTGGTTGGATCTCCTTGCTGTCCAAGGGACTCTCAAAGAGTCTTCTCCATCACCACATTTCAAAAGCATCAATTCTTCGGTGCTCAGCTTTCTTTGTAGTCCAACTCTCACATCTATACATGATTACTGGAAAAACCATAACTTTGACTAGACAGACCTTTGTTGGCAAAGTAATGTCTCTGCTTTTTAATATGCTGTCTAGGTTGGTCATAGCTCTTCTTCCAAGGAGCAAGTGTCTTTTGATTTCACAGCTGCAGTCACCATCTGCAGTGATTTTGGAGCCCAGAAAAATAAAGTCTGTCACTGTTTCCATTGTTTCCCCATCTATTTGCCATGAAGTGATGGGACTAGATGCCATGATCTTAGTTTTCTGAATGTTGAGTTTCAAGCCAACTTTTTCACTCTCCTCTTTCACTTTCATCAAGAGGCTCTTTAGTTCTTCTTCACTTTCTGCCATAAGGGTGGTGTCATCTGCATATCTGAGGTTATTGATATTTCTCCTGGAAATCTTGATTCCAGCATGTGCTTCATCCAGCCCAGCATTTCTCATGATGTATTCTGCATATAAGTTAAATAAGTAGGGTGATAATATACAGCCTTGATGTACTCCTTACTCGTTTTGAAACCAGCCTGTTGTTCCATGTCCAGTTCTAACTGTTGCTTCTTGACCTGCATACAGATTTCTCAGGAGGCAGGTCAGGTGGTCTGGTATTCCCACCTCTTTCAGAATTTTCCAGTTTGTTGTGATCCACACAGAGAAAGGCTTTGGCATAATCAATAAAGCAGAAATAGCTGTTTTTCTGGAGTTCTCTTGCTTTTTTGGTGATACAATGGATGTTGGCAATTTGATCTCTTGTTCCTCTGCCTTTTCTAAAACCAACTTAACATCTGGAAGTTCATGGTACATGTACTGTTGAAGCCTGGCTTGGAGAATTTTGAGCATTACTTTGTTAGCATGTGAGATGAGTGCAATTGTATGGTAGTTTGAGCATTCTTTGGCATTGCCTTTCTTTGGGATTGGAATGAAAACTGACATTTTCTAGTCCTGTGGGCCACTGCGGAGTTTTCTAAATTTGCTGGTATATTGAGTGGAGCACTTACACAGCATCATCTTTTAGGATTTGAAATAGCTCAACTGGAATTCTATCACCTCCTCTAGCTTTGTTCATAGTAATGCTTTCCAAGGCCCACTTGACTTTGCATTCTAGGATGTCTGGCTATAGTTGAGTGATCACATCATCGTGATTATCTGGGTTGTGAAGATCTTTTTTGTACAGTTCTTCTCTGTATTCTTGCCACCTCTTCTTAATATCATATGCTTCTGTTAGGTCCATACCATTTCTGTCCTTTATCAAGACCATCTTTGCATGAAATGTTTCCTTGTTATCTCTAATTTTCTTGAAGAGATCTCTAGTCTTTCCCATTCTATTGTCTTCCTCTATTTCTTTACGTTGATCACTGAGGAAGGCTTTCTTATCTCTCCTTGCTGTTCTTCAGAATGCTGCATTCAAATGGGTATATCTTTCCTTTTCTCCTTTGCCTTTTACTTCTCTTCTTTTCATAGCTATTTGTAAGGCCTCCTCAGACAACCATTCTGCCTTTTTGCATTTCTTTTTCTTGGGGATGGTCTTGATCACTGCCTCCTGTACAATGTCACAAACCTCTGTCCGTAGTTCTTCAGACACTCTGTCTATCAGATCAAATCCCTTGAATCTATTTGTCACCTCCACTGTATAATCATAAGGGATTTGATTTAGGTCATATCTGAATGGTCTAGTGATTTTCCCTACTTTATTCAATTTCAGTCTGAATTTGGCAATAAGGAGTTCATGATCTGAGCCACAGTCAGCTCCTGGCCTTGTTTTTGCTGACTGTATAGAGCTTCTCCATCTTTGGCTGCAAAGAATATAATCATTCTGATTTCAGTACTGACCATCTGGTGATGTCCATGTGTAGAGCCTTCTCTTGTGTTGTTGGAAGAGAGTGTTTGCTATGACCAGTGTGTTCTTTTGGCAAAGCTCTATTAGCCTTTGCCCTGCTTCATTCTGTACTCTAAGGCCAAATTTGCTGTTACTCCAGGCGTTTCTTGACTCCCTACTTTTGCATTCCAGTCCCCTATAATGAAAAGGACATCTTTTTTTTTGGTTTTAGTTCTAGAAGTTCTTGCAGGTCTTTATAGAACCGTTCAACTTCAGCTTCTTCAGCATTAGTGGTCAGGGCGTAGATTTGGATTATTGTGAAATTGAATGGTTTGCCTTGGAAACGAACAGAGATCATTCTGTCATTTTTAAGATTGCATCCAAGTACTGCATTTCGGACTCGTTTGTTGACTATGATGGCTACTCCATTCTCTTTTAAGGGTTGGAGATAACTGTCCTATATTCCTACATGGCCTGATGGGGGAAGGGGAAGTGTCACACAGGCCCTCAAAGGTGAGAAAAAGGGTTACTGCTCAGCTGATATCCAAAGTCACTTGTATGGGGTTATCTCTCATCGTCATTTTCTTCCTTTCAAAATCAAAATGTTTCTCTCTTGATTCTCTCCCTCTTCCCTTGTGGCTCAGCTGGTAAAGAATCTGCCTGCAATGCAGAAGACCTGGGTTTGATCCATGGGTTGGGAAGATGCCTTGAAGAAGGGAAAGGCTACCCGCTCCAGTATTCTGGCCTGGAGAATTCCAGGGACTGTATAGTCCATGGGGTCGCAAAGAGACAGACACGACTGAGTGACTTTCACTTTCTCTTCTCTCAGCGGAAGTGGAAAGACTTGATCTCTTTAACAAGACAAGACAGGTAGGGTACCAGGTCTGGCCCATGGGGAGGGTCCATGTAGCTCTTCTTTACCATGTATGACCCAGGAGGGCCTCATGGTCAGGAGATCCCCCCTCACAGTCCTTCCTCCATTAATACTCACAGTGAGGGTGGGGGGCAGAGGATGGTGACAGCAAGAGAAGGCTGTGGTGGAAGTGGGGATCCTGACTCTTCCGAGTACAAGGAAGTTTTGGGGAGAAGGGCAAAGAGATGAGGGGGGCAGAGCTGTGGGAGCAAAGGATGTCCCCCAGTTGGGGTCTCTTGGGAGAGATCAGTGGTGGACGAGAAATGTCTGGATAAGGTGAGAGACACTCTGATAGCAAATGGCTTCTGCCCGGCTCTGCCTGTGACTGAGCACTAAAGAGCACCTCCTTTTGAACCCTCCAACTCCCTCCCACTCGGGACAGGGCCTCAGGGTATGTTGGGTTGAGCAGATTGAAGAAGGCTTTGATGGCGAGCTTTCCTGAACCCCTGGGAGGACCAGGCTTCAGCTGTTAGGCTCTGGTGAGTGGGCTTGGTCAACCCACAGACTGCAGGGCAAATCAGTAGTGCTCAATGTTATTGTTGCTATTCAGTCACTAAGTCATGTCTGACTCTCTGCGACTCCAAGGACTGCAGCACACCAGGCTTCCCTGTCCCTCACCATCTTCTGGAGTTTGCTCAAACTCAAGTCCATTGAGTCGATGATGCCATCCAACCAGCTCATCCTCTGTTGCCCCCTTCTCCTGCTGCCTTCAATCTTTCCCAGCATCAGGGTCTTTTCCAATCTGTCAGCTCTTTGCATCAGGTGGCCAAAGTATTGGAGCTTCAGCTTCAGTATCAGTCCTTCCAGTGAACATTCAGAGTTGATTTCCCTTAGGATTGACTGGTTGGATCTCCTTGCAGTCCAAGGGACTCTCAAGAGTCTTCTCCAGCATCACTGTTAGAAAGCATCAATTCTTTGGCACTCAGCCTTCATGGGTCCCAGCAAAACCCAGACCCACAGTACCACATGCTAGCAATGTCAGGTCTGGTTTGGGGCAGCAAAGGATGGGGGTGGGTGCCAGGGGATTTCAGGAGGAAAACAGCCAGCCAAGGAGGACTTCCAGCTGTGTGTGGGTGGGGGAGGGAAGTGGAGAAAAACAGATTAAGGGGCAAAAGGGGAAAAAAATAGAAGTCTCAGGAAATGTTCAGAAAGGTGACAGCCCTGGTGGAGGAATTGGGCAGAGTGGGCTTGTACGGGAGGAAATGGTCTTGTCAGCAGTCCTTCCAGGGGGCTAGAGTGAGGGGCTGGGGGCAGGGCAGGCAGCAAGAGTGATGGATTCAAGAAGAGAATAAATAGGGTGAGAGAGGTCTCCAGGCAGGATGGAGGGCCGGCTTGGCAGGCAGAAAACTTCAGTGGCAAAGACACTAAAGCCGACCTAAGAAGGAGGGAGCAGGAAGGGGTGGGAGTTGGGGGGGCGTGGTTGCTGTGGAAAAACCTTGAAGGTGGATTGAGTGACGTTACAAATAAACAACTGCAAGGAGTGAGGATGATGTGAACAGTAAATGTGAACAGAAAAACGCTTGCAGCACGCATGTAGCCTCTAAGGAAAACCGCCAATGATCAGAGGCACCTAAACCCCCACTGGGGTCTTCCAGTACTGCATGGTCTACACAGGCTGTTTGGAGTCTGGAGACACTTTCAACACCACATTTCAGTGACTCGAATTTGCCATTATTTTATGAGTCAAGAAGAAAGAAAGAAAAATCCATGACAGACTAAGACGGAGACATGCTATTCATTGCAAGGTGCATCCTGATTTCATGGATATTTAAACATGGCAGCAGGAGCGGTACAGGAAATCTGCATTTTAAAGCCAGTGAGTCATAGCAGGACAAGGAGCTGAACATAGACTATACACAGATCCATGATAAAAGCCCAGTCTTAAGCTGTTTCTGTCCTGGCTCTTGTGAAGAGTACATATATGGCTTCACAGCTTACAAAAGAACAATGGTGTACGTGTGTCCTTTGACAACGTAAACATCCATCGACAGATGAATGGATAAAAAAGATGTGGTGTATAAATAAAATAGAATATTACTCAGCCACTAAAAGGAAAGAAATAGGGTCATTTGTAGAGATGTGGGTGGATCTAGAGTCTGTCATACAGAGTAAAGTAAGTCAGAAAGAGAAAAACAAATGTTGGACCAAGGGATTCATGCTAATACATCCTTGCAAAAATATTTCTTGAAACAAACATGTCATAGTAATGTCTCCCTCCCGGATAGTCACATATAAATTTAACATGTGAAAATGGGCACACTGAAGTGTTTTACTTTGAGATTATTTTGTAACTTGTGGGGCGGTATATGTACAACCGTGTGTTAGCCGTTGCTCTCTTAAACAAAAATTGTGAAAAATCCTTAGTATGGTGCTTGCATTCATGTCTTTGATAGCATTATGCAAAAAGAATTGGAGGCTTTTTTCCCCCACAAAATGCTTGCCATTTAGTTATTTTATGTATATAGATATATCTGTGAGAATATTTGACACTACATAATTTTTGTGTGAAGTGAAAGTCACTCAGTCATGTCTGACTCTTTGCGATCCCATGGACTATAGCCTGCCAGGCTCCTCTGTCCATGGAATTCTCCAGGCCAGAATACTGGAATGGGTAGCTGATCCCTTCTCCAGGGGATCTTCCCAACCCAGGGATCGAACTCAGTCTCCCGCATTGCAGGCAGATTCTTTTTACTGTCTGAGCCACCAGGGAAGCCTAAGAACACTTGAGTGGGTAGCCTACCCCTTCTCCAGTGGAGCTTCCTGACCCAGGAATCAAACTGGGGTCTCCTGCATTGCAGGTGGATTCTTTATCAGCTGAGCCACCAGGGGAGCCAGTAGCTCAGCTGGTAAAATTTTGTGTGGTCAAATCTAAAATAAATAAATGACTCCTTATATTCAAGGTTCTGAGTGCAGGATTCAGGAAGAAAACAAACAGAGTTCTAGTGAACGAAGTTCTAACAAGAGTAGTACTTAACAGGTGTAAAGTAATCTTGCAGCCTATATTGAGAGCTATGATGTGCTAGAAATTTGTTAGACACAGAGAATTAGGCTCAGTGTTCTGAGATGGGCTCGTGCCTCATGAAATTTAAAATCCAGGAAAGAAGACAGAAGCTCTGCACCTGAGTCCTCCTTCTTTGGCCCATGAATGTCCCCACTGCTTCCAGGCCATCACAGGATCAAGAGCCTACCTTGACTCTGCCAGTAACTAGCTGATCGTTGTGGGCAAGCTACTTGACTTCTGGGAGTTTCCATTACTTTAATCCTAAAATGAAGATGCTAAACCAAAGGGCCACTGAGGTTACACTAGGAGTTTATGGGAAAAGATAGCAGATGACACTATGCTAAAAATGATTACCCTTGACAGAGACCTGTTGAGAAAAATATCAAAGGCATTAGTTTTTAAAATTTTTCCAGGGTGGGGATTTCCCTGATGGTCCAGTGGCTAAGACCCCGAGCTCCCAATGCAGGAGTCCTGGGCTTGATCCCTGGTCAGGGAACATAATCCCACAGGCTACAGCTAAGGGTTTGCATGCTGCAACTAAAGATTCCGCATGCTGCAACTAAGACCTGGCACAGCCAAATAAAATAAATATTAAAAACAAAATAATAAAAATAAAAAATTTCCAGGTAATACCTTATCCTTTCAAAATTCCAGTAAAATCATGAACAGTGACCTTCTTCTAAATAATGAGCACATTCCCATATGTGCAAAATACTGCATACAATTTCAGCGGACATGGGCATCTAAAATCCACCCATAGAAAGCCCCCAGAGATCACAAAGCCCAAGTTATAAACCTTTGATCTAAGTCTAAGGATTTAACGTATAACATGGTGACTATAGTTGACACTGCATTGTATAATTGAAATTTGCTAAGAGAATAGAATTTAAATGTTTGCAACAACAACAATGAAAAAGAACCTTTGATGTAGTCCTTGAAGACGAGGAAACCAAAGAAAGGAGGAACAATAGAGAGAAAAAATGTGGAGCTCCGGTTTCCCAGTATACAAGGATGGTGTGGCTTAAAAAGAGGCTATGTCTGTGAATATAAACCCACTTGTTTAACCTATAGCTCCTGAGAAAAGTTTTCACAAAGATGGTTCTCTTTCTGGTGATAATGGAAAGACATACACACGACAACACATTCATGGCAACTCAGGAAAAGAGACTCAGAGCTGGAAGAACTCAGATATCTGATATTGAAACAGGAAGGAAAATCCTAGGAAAGTCTTAAAAAAAAAAACCCACCAGCATTAGAGTATCTTCCTGCCCCGCTCCCCACACACTTGCTAATATTCTCTAGACAGTTTATCAACAAGGAATTAGGCTAATGAGGAGGCTTGGATTTACAGAGCTTAAACTGCAGTGTGGGATAGCTGAGCTCCTTGCAGGCAGGAAGTGTTGTGGCTGTGGCTCTCTTGTCCCAGGCAGTGCTTGGCACATTGTAAGTGCTTGACCAATGTTTGCAAAATAAATGATGCTTGGAAGGCCATGCAGTGGTAAGAGTGGGGTGAGTTCTTTGATCTTAGCTGCGGCACGTGGAATCTAGGAGGCTTCCCAGGTGGCTCAGTGGTAAAGAATCTGCCTGCCAGTGCAGGAGACTCTAGAGACATCAGTTCAATCCCAGGGTCGGAAAGATCCCCTGGAGAAAGAAATGGCTACCCACTCCAGTATTCTTGCCTGGAACATTCCATGGACAGAGGAGCCTGGAAGGCTCCAATCCATCGCGTTGCAAAGAGTCGGACATGACTGAGTGCACACATACACAGACACATTCTCACAGTTCTTGAGGCTGGAAGCCCAAGATCAAGGAGTTAACAGGGTTGGTTTCTCCTGAGGCCTCTCACCTTGGTGTGTAGACAGCCATCTTCTCCTCATGTCTTCACACAGTCTTCCTTCTGTGTGTCTGTGTCCTAATCTCCTCTTCTTATCCAGTCAGAGTCCTATTGGATTAGTGCCCACCTTAATTAATCACCTAATTTAACTCAATTACCTCTTGAAAAGCCCTCTGTCCAAACACAGTCACATTCCTCAGAGCACCCTGGGGTTAGCGCTTCAGAATATGACTGGAGTGGGGAGCCAGGCGGGGAGTATGCAATTAAGCCCATACTTCTGGGAAAGGTTTTGAAAGTACTGACATCCACACTCCACCTTCAGAGATCCAGAGACTGGGTTTCACCAGAGGCCCAAATTAGCTTTTAGTACTTAAAAGTGTTTTCAGTTTCTTTTTTAAAGTTCCCCAGCTGATTCGAACACCCCTGAGCTAAAGTAACAATATGACGCAATACGATGCCAATGGGGTGCCAGCGCACGCGATGAGGTGAAGTCCAAGTACAATACAACAGAGGTTCATAGAAGGAGCGTCTGGCCGACACAACCAGAGACTCTGACAAAGACTTTCCAGTGGGTTGGGGGGATGGGAAGAAGTCTATTGACAGAGCAGGGCGGGGCCTCCAGCAACTTGGCAAGCAGGGCCTTGCTTGATAGAGCGAATGCCTGCCTCTCAGGAGGGTGGCATTGCCTGGCTTAGGGAAGACGGGAAAGAGAAAGCAGACAATGAAGTTGAGAGCCATGGCAGGCTTCTGAGCAGGGGCGAGATGTCGTAAATAAGGTGATCGCCCAAGATCAATGAGCAGGATAGGGTGGAGGGCCTATGGAGTGTAACGCCATGGGGATGTGGGGATGTTTTCATGGCAACAGTACCCGCAAACACACACACACACACACAATGGGGAGGGGCACTTCTTCAGAGCACACGGTGAACATGAACCTCAGCTCAGAAAGAGTTCACAAAACCTGAAGAATTCTTAACTGGATGTAAGAAAGCAAACAGTATATAATCCTTTATGTAGTTCAAAATAGGAATGATGCATCTATGTTGTTAAAAGAGATGGACTTCCCTGGTGGTCCAGTAGCTGGGACTCTGTGCTCCCAATGCAGGGGGCTTAGGTTCGATCCCTGGCCAGGGAATAAGATCCCGCATGCTGCAACTAAGACCCAGCACAGCCAAATAAATAATATTTAAAAAATAATAATAAATAAAAGACAGGTTGTCGTTCAGTTGCTCAGTTGTGTCTGACTCTTTGCGACCCCATGGACTGCAGCATGCCAGGCTTCCCTGTCCTTCACCATCTCCCAGAGTTTGTTCAAACTCATGTCCATTGAGTTGGCGATGCCATCCGATCATCTCATCTTCTGTCACCTCCTTCTCATCCTGCCCTCAGTCTTTCCCAGCACCAGGGTCTTTTCCAATGAGCTGGCTCTTGGCATCAGGTGGCCGAAGTATTGAAGCTTCAGCTTCAACATCAGTCCTTCCAATGAATATTCAGGGTTGAGTTCCTTTAGGATTGACCGGTTTGATCTTGCAATCCAAGGGGCTCTCAAGAGTCTTCTCCAGCACAACAGTTCAAAGGCATCAATTCTTTGGCATTCAGACTTTTTTATTGTCCCGCTCTCACATCCATACGTGACTACTGGAAAAACCATAGTTTTGACTATACGGACCTTTGTAGGCAAAGTTAGAGGAGAGGACAGTGGCCTATTCAAGGCAGAGGGAAGGATTGCAGGCTGCAAGCACACTGAGGACCGCCCTGGAATACTGGTGATGTTCTTGTTTTGTTTTGTTTTGTTTTAAATTTTAGGTTTTTTTAAAGTTGAAGTATCATTTAATTACATTATTGTGTTGGTGATGTTCTGACTATTGATCTGTGTGGTGGTTTTATTGACTTGCTAAGTGATAATACATCCGGCTCTCTACTCCCGACTTTTACGCCTTTCTGTATATATGTTGTATTTCAACAAAAACAAAATTTTATTTTATTTTTTTGGCCACACTGAGAGGCATGTGGGATCTCAGCTACCCGACCAGGGATTGAACCAATGCCACCTGCGTTGGAAGGTGCAATCTTAACCCCTGGATAACCAGGGAAGTCCCTGAAGTTTAATTTTTAAAAAAGCTTCATGAGTGGCAGCCTGGATGGGAGGGGAGTTTGGGCGAGAGTGGATACATACATATGAATGGCTGCGTCCCTTCACAGTTCACCTGAAACTATCACAGCATTGTTTGTTACTCAGTTACACCCCAACACAAAATAAAAGTTTTTAAAAAAACTTCATGATGTCCCATTGAAGATTTATCACAAATATGCAACCAATACTCTATGGGTGGGCATTTCCCTCTGAGGTTATTATAGATGACACTGAAATAAATGGACTTGTAAAAACAAAAAATTTTTCAAAGAACTCTTAAAACATGCATAAAGCTCTTTTCAGCTCACAAAGTGATTGTATCCATAAATCTATAAATATATACAGGTAAGGTCATATTTATTTATAGAATTATCTTGAAATCATATATAAATATAATAGCATTTATATAATATAAATACATATGCATAAGTGTTATCTCATTGCTCCTGCAATGACCTACAGAGAGAGCAGGGGCCGGGAAAGCCCCCTGAACAAAGGAGAAACTGTGGGCGGGCAGAGTGCCAGGGTTTGCTAGTCCCTGGCCCCAGGCTGTGGGCGCCCTGGGAAGCTTCCCTCAGCCTGCCTTCTCATCCCCAGCAAGGCCTCCATCCGTCCATGAGGGTTGGTGGAAAGCAAAAGAGAAGCAGCTCATTCTTGACGAAATGGAAACCAAGGACCCCTGGCCCTTAAAGGATTCTGCACCCACCGAGGGAAAGATACTGTGACCACAAGTGTCCGGATTCAAAAACAGGAAGGGGGAAACCAGCGCAGGGCCGATTTGGAACGGTTCCATGGAAGTGGAATGAATAACTCCGAATTCTGCTTTCTCTGACACTCACAGTGGCCTCCATGAGCGGGGCAGCTCGTTTCCTTGGAAATGTTTTTGTCATTTTGTCATCAAGCTTCTCACAGTGGGGGGGCAAGGGGGGAGGTGCTGGGGGAGGGGTAAGGGGAGGAAGAAGGGGCAGGGGAGGGGTCACCTTGGGCCAGATCCTGCTGACGAAGGAAAGGCAGAGAAGATGGGGGGTACCCAGCCCCGGGAGGGGGTCGAGGAGTGCAGGCTTGGCTGGGGGTGGGGGTGGGGGGGTGGCTCTGAGTTCACAGTCCTATCTCTGTGTTAGTCCGGGTTCTCTAGAGGAACAGAATCCATGGGATATATACAGATTCACAGAAAGAGATTCATCATGAGGGATTGGGGCAGGCAATTATGGAGGCTAAGAAGTCCCACAGTCTGCTGTCTGCAAGCTGGAGGGCCAGGAGAGCCAGGGGTGCCATCCAGTCAGACATCCACAGGCCTGAGAACCAGTTACTAGTCCTGGAAGTGGTGGAAGGCCCAGAACCGGGAGCTGGGTGGCCAAAGGCAGACAAGGGCTGTCCCAGCACAAGCAGTAAGAGAATTCTCCTTCCTCAGCCTTTTTGTTCTTTCCGGGCTCTCAGTGGAATGGATGGTGCCCAACCCACTGGTGAAGACCACCTTCTTTACTCAGCTGATGATTCAAATGCTAATCTCTTCCAGAAATACCCTTACAAACACACACTCAGAAATAATGTCTTAATCGCTAACTGGGCACACATTGACCTTATCAAGTTGACACATAAAATAAACCATCACACACTGGTCCTAACAAATGACATAAAATAACCTGGGGAAGCCACGGGGTTCAAGAATAGTGGAGAGGGACATCTCGAGCAGTCTAGCAGTTAAGACTTCGCCTTCCAATGCAGGGAGTGCAGGTTCAATCTTAGTCGGGAAGCTAAGACCCCACATGCCTCATGGCCAAAAATCCAATATGTAAAACAGAAGCAATATTGTAACAAATTCAATAAAGATTTTAATTATAGTCCACATCAAAAAAAAAAAAATCTTTAAAAAAAAAAAAAAACAGTGGGAAATCCCCGTCCCCTGATCGGGTTGAGGTACAAACCGGCCAGCACTCCACTCATGACTGTTCAGTGGGATGGAGGCAGAACATGCTACTTGAGCCTTTTTTCTTCTGGACAATGAATAGGAGCAGTTTGTGTGTGAAGTCTGGAGGTGGAAGGGGCTGCAGGGAGACAGACCTTGAATCTGGAGCTTGCTGGGCAACCGTCCAACCTTCAAAGCTGTTTCCTCCCCTGTGTGGTGGGGATAACAGTGTTTACCAGGAAGTTGGAGATGATGTTACGAAGCACCTGGCACACAGTAGGACATCAATAAAGATTAGGTCTCCCTTTCGGTTTATCTTGTTGGTAAACAGCTCTTGGCTATGCAATTCAACTTACCCAATCAATGTATGTGACTATCTCCACCCAAAATTCAGGAGAGGAGATGCCCTATCTTATCCTGATTTCCTGTTTCTGCCCTAAACTTCTTTAGCACTTTCTGTCTCATTCTCATGCTGACTGTGTAGCTGTCACGTGTGTGTGTGTGTATGCATGTGCACAGCTTATTTCTCCTGCTGTATTAAAAGGGGGTTGGGGTGAGAATTAGGCATTTGTTTTGGGGTCCCCAGTATATGGCACCGTGCAGCATGTTTGCTCAGGAAATTTGTGTTGAGTATCTGCAAGAGTAAATGGATGAATGTCCATTGGACAGAATGGCCTATGAATCTCTACCTGAGGTTGACCTGATACAGGGTCAGTGAGGTCAGCATTGGGATTTCAAAGCATTCAAGGGCCCTTTGATGGTTCTGGCACTATTTGGAACCAAGAATGACTTACTCTTTGAGACTGCCTGGTTCATCCATCAGAGACATCAGTTTCTACCATCTGCTCCTTGGGCTGAGGCTGTGTTGTATAAGTGGTACCCAAGCCACTGCCCTGGCTTATCTATTATGCTTGGCTGCCCTCACCACCCCCCTCATCTCAGGGCCTGGGGCCACTGAATCCCAAGTGCCACTCTGAGAGAGAGGGTCAGCCTCTGAAGCACCCTAACCTTGACCTCACTGATTCTATATCAGGTCAATCTCAGATGGAGAATCACAGGCCATTCTGCCCAATGAGTGCTCATCATTTACTCATTCAGTTGCTCAGCACACATTTCCTGAGTACCTCCAAGGCGCCATGCACTGAGGACCCCAAAATAAATGTCCTAGTTCTCATCCCCAACCATCTCCTAGTACAGTAGGATAAATTGTGCATACCTGTGTCGTTCAGGGTCCCCATGGGAAACACAGGGCACAGTCCAAGCGTTAATTGAAGGGTGTTTAGGGAAGAAACAGGACTTCCCTGATTCTTTACTCAGTAGTAAAGAATCGGCCTGCAATTCAGAGACAAGGGTTGAGGTTGATTCCTGGATTGGGAAGATCCCCTGGAATAGGAAATGGCAACCCACACCAGTAGTCTCACCTGAAAAATATCATGGACAGAGGAGCCTGGCAGGCTATAATCCAGGGGGTCACAAAGAGTCGTCACAACTGAGTGACTAAGTACGCAGGGAATAAACAAGGGGGAGCATGTCCAACACCCTGTGTCCAACAAGGGACAGAGATGTGCCTAGGAGACAGTGTCAGTGGGAAGCTATGCCTCAAGGGGCCCCAGGGAGAAGACAGCACTGCTGGACCAATGAGAGCTGAAGCTATGCAGCAGCCACCATATGGCTCTGAGTAAAAGAACGCAGACATTGCCTAAGCTCTTACCTAGCAGGGAAGGGGAATGAAATATGCCAACCTCTCTCTCCTCTTTCCCTCTCATCTCCTGCTGGTGCTTCCCATTGGTCAAACCCAACTGGAAGCCAGAGGGTGAGGGAGCCCATGAGGTAAACCATGGAGGTCAACTCCTAGGTCAAAGGACTAAGAATGAATCAGGAAGGGCAGATGGAGATTTAACAAGCCAAACACCCCAAATGAGATCAGCTTCCAGCCAAAGGAAGCCTTGGGCAGGGTCATCTAAGACTCTGAGTGCATTTCGGCTCCATAAACACTCTCCATAACCCTACTACCTGCCAGACATTGAGGAGTCAGAAGCCTGCCCAGAGGAGTCCACAGTCCTGGGAAAGAAGCCAAATGACATCTTTTTTTTTTTTTTTTTAAATCCTTCTTGAATCTGTTATCAACCTAGAACAACAGGTGGGACTCCAAACCTTGTCATCCCCACCCACCCTAGAAACCCAAAGCTTCATATGCTTCCTATCCTCTCGGGTGTCCCCAAAGAATGTGATTAGTAGAACTGACATCATTCTATGAGACCAATTCATGCCCTCACTGGGCAATGACCTACTGAAGGCCTACTACGTTCTGGGCTTCGTCAAGAAGGACCAGGCAACTTCTCAGGACAGAGGAGTTCTTTAAGGTTCTACTCTCCAGGCAACTGGGAAACTCTTTGATTGAAAAAAACATAAAGAGCATCCCATCGCCTCTGGTCTTCTCTTCCCTTCCCCTCCTGGCACAGAGTATTGGTCAGGGAAGCAGTTGATGAGGGTGATGGGGCCTGTGTGGAGAAGGTAGAGCATGTGGGAGCTCTTTGTACCGTTCCCAAAACTTTTCTGTAGCGTCGGAAGTTCTTCCAATGAAGTCTTGGTCACTTAAAGAGCACAAGTAGTACGGACTTGGGATCAGGCGGAGAGCAGTGGGTGGAGGCAGCAGACATGAGAAGATGCCCCCCACCCTGGTCAGGCCATCGCACTGACCCGTGGACAGAACTATTCCCACGGAAGCCTGGGGGACGGGCTTGGGCTCCTGTCCAGCTTTGCCGCTAACTCCATCCTTTATTCAACAGCTTTCTGGGGATGACCTTCCTGTTACCAGGTATGGTGTTAAGTGCTGTGTGGGTGTGGATAAATTGCTTTCCCTCTCTAGGCCTTTGTTTCCTCATCTCTAAAATGAGTTATTTGGACTCAGTAATGCTTATGGGTCTTTCTAATGCTCACCTTTTCTGAACTCATAACAAAGGCTCCAGGCCATCTCACATATGGTCCTTGAAGAGGGATGCTGGGGACTTTCACAGTAAGGTTAAGGCTAGCTTTGTCCAGCGTAAAGAAGGCAAAAAGGAGAGAAGCAGGAAGGTCAGCCACAACCCCTCAAAGTTCCAGGGCTACCCTTAGGTAGCTGTAAAACCTTGAACTTGGGCGAATAAATGAACCTGTCTGCACCTGGTCACCTCTCCTGTATGAAGTGGTGATGTCAGCACCTGCCCTCAGGGCCCTGTTGGGGATTCCCTGAGCCCTCCCTGCCCACGCAATGCCTTCCCTCTTCCCCTTCCCTCCTCGAGTAGCATCTCAGCACCCCCACCCCCACCCCACCAGCCCCGAGGAGCCTGCTTCATAATGACCTCCTTGGATGAAAGGCCCTGGGGCAACAGGAAGGACTGTTGTTTTAACTGCTCTGCGTTTCCTCCCATTGTCTCTAGCATTATAAACAAGCCTATTCCCCAAAGCCACATCTGATAATCCAGCTGCAGGAGGTCAGTGGTCAAGCAATCAGAAGTGCTCCTAGCTGGGATTAGGTAATTCAGAGCTGGGCTTGATGCCCGCGGCAGGTCGGAACCAACCCATCCTTGATGACATGGGGGCTGACCTGGGCATAGATGACTCTCGGCAGGGAAGATGTCAGATGCCCAAATAGTGACCAGGGCAAGGGTCAGCCCATCCACACGGCTCCCTGAGACCCGCCCCCCCGCCCCAGCCAGCCCAGCCTCAGAACCTGAAGTCATGACAAAAACCCTGCTCAAGGGAGGCCCTTTGCAATATACAAAGCACTTTCACCCACTCTCAGCTGTTCCTTGCAACTACATCATGAGGAAGATAGGCAGAGTGTTTAGAAGGAAAGAACCTGGGGCCCAGAGATTAGACACGTCTACTGAAGGTCCACAGAGCAGGTAAGGAGAGGGCAGAGCCTTCTGGACCAGATTTCTGGACCCAGATGGTCAGAAGCATCGTTCCACCAGGCTTATCACAGAGTCTGCCCCTGAGTGGAGCTCACAATCTCCTCCAGTGTTTCTCTAATGACTGAAATCAAGCCAATCAGGGGACACATTAAAGGCACACTTACTGTGTGTGATGTTATGTGGGGACCAGAAGAGTCCTCCAGGTCTTTGTGGCATTAATTGGAGGAATTATGCAGTTGTTTAGTCACTAAGCCGTGTCCAACTCTTTGCGACCCCAAGGACAATAGTCTACCAGGCTCCTCTGCCCATGGCATTTCCCAGGCGAAAATACTGGAGTCCAACAAAAAAAAATAAATTAAAAAAAAATACTGGAGTGGGCTGCCATTTCCTCTCCAGGGGAGCGTCCCAACCCAGGGATCAAACCCATGTCTCCTGCATTGGCAGGTGGATTCTTTACCATTGAGCCACCACAGAAGCCCTTAAACAGAGAAATAAGTGTATCAATAAAAAAATTACATGTATATATACTTGAAAGAACTCCCCTTTTAGTCAGGCAACCCACTAGATGTGTGCTACATGCTCTAGTTAATTACAGCTCAGCTGAGCTTTCCTGCAGGGAAGGGGTTAACAGAGCTGTTATTTGTGGTCACTTATTTCCCTAAATTGGTTGAGACAGCAGAGGAAAGGGGGGGTGGGGAATAGGAAGAGAGAGAGGAAAAATGGATTAGTTTCAAGATCAAAAGATGCTCAGAGATCCAAAAGGAAATACAAGCTCCAGGGGTGGGGGGATTTTCAGGACTCTGTATCCTCTTGATAAGGAACTAGTTCTTGGGATGGCCCCACCCTCTTGTCTGCAGCCCCAGGGCCAGGTCCCCTCTGCAGCGAGAGCAGGCGATGCACCCTCTCCCAGAGCTGATGAGCAGCTTAGGTGGTACAAACCCAGACCTGGAAAAAGCCCTAAATCCACAACAAGAAAGAACATCTAAAAAGCACCTGCTTTGTAATGTTTTGTTACTTTCAGGTATGGCTTCTGTCAAGGCTATGCGTGAACACAAAGCTATTGGCTCAGCTTGCCTGTGCAAAGTAAACGCATTCCAACACATTTCCATTCATCCACAGGCATTTGTGATGCTCTACCAAGTTCTAACCAGTACTAAAGCAATATGGTTAACCTTGAAGGTAAATGTATAAATGGAAGGATGAAGTAGGAACTTTCCATGGATGCTTGGGACTTCCGCAAGAATTTGAGGCTGTTTCACATAGGAAAAGTATTGAGGAAAGAACTGCAATAATACATTGCCTTGATTTTTTGTTTTCTCACAAAATTAGATCAAACTTTCTGCTCAAATTTTTCGAGGGTTGGACTATTGGGACCAGAGCTGAGGACAAATGAGAAGGCTCACCAGATCGAGGAATGTAGATAAAACCTGTTAATTGTTCAACAGATTGATGAAGGAAATACATGTGGGCACTTGGGGCCAGTCGTTCTCAGCTCCTCTGCTCTCTGATAGAACAGGCACGTGTCATTTCTGCTGAGGCCCTTGGATTATCTACAGCTCTGGTCCCTGTTACTCCATTATCACCAGGAAAGTTGATGTAGCAGAGAGAGAAGAAGAGAGTGAAAGGGAGAGAGAGAGAGATTGACAAGACTTAGAGATATTTTGTAATCCAGGATTCAGCTAAAGCAGTTCTGTCCTAGGTGCGTCCCATTTCTTTCCTTTGGCTTCTTGTTGATGTTTTCAATTTATTTAATGAACTGTGCTATTTGAGCATCTTACTATAAGATGTAAGACTTTCTATTTCGTGACTCCTAGGAAAGCTTGGCTAAATACTACTTATGCTACCAAACCATCAAAATATCCCCAGACAACAAATCCAAAAGATGAAGGGCATTTAGCTTGGCAAAGATGAAATAAAAAGCATTTTGAGTAAAAGGAATGGCATGGGCAAAGGCCGTGGGGCATTTCCCTCCTTTTAGGGCAGGGATCCCCAACTTCTGGAATGTAACACCTGATAACTTGAGGGACACATTCTCAGCATCTCAGAAAGGAGGAGAAAGCATTTATAGTAATGTCTTGAGGGAGGTAGGGAGAAGCCCTGTCTTTCCATCTGTTTCTCTGGCCAGGTAACAGAATTTGGAAAAAGCTGGAATGTGGTCTTTCCTGCCTGGGAGAGAAAAGCCAACCCTTGCATCAAGAAAGAGAAGACCCAGGTTCAGCCAACGACCTAACATGGGTGGTGGAAAGATAGTCCTTCCTCGCCCTGGGGCTTGCCGGCTACCTTTCACCTGGGCAGGTGATGGTACGTGGCCAAGCCTCCTGTTCCAGGAGAATGTTGATAGATCCATGGAAATTCAAAGGATGGAAGCAAGTGGAAGTTTACGAGAAACTGATTTACAAAGACCAGAGCAATAAAACTAGATACTCTGTGTGTCATTCTGGCAGACATGGCAGGGGAGTGTGGAAGGAGAGCGGGAGGTAGTCAGGGAGGGTAGCAGCATGTTCCAGCATCTGTCAACAAGGGCGAGTGTTGCCAGGAACTGGTTTGGGATGTGGGGAGGCCCTATTGGTTTCCAAGAGCACCCAGCCTAGTTCTACCTTCTGGGAAAACTTGGCTGCTCCTGGCACTCTTCTCCCGGAGGACCAAAGCTGCATTCAAGGGCTGGCAACTGGCACCATAGAGAGAATGCTCAGTTCCAGGGATCAGCGACCCTGATGCTGTCTCCCTGGGGCGGTGAGGGCTCAGGGACTTCACACCACATCTCTGGACTTCTTATTTCTTCTCCAAAAAGTGATGAGGCTGGACAACATGGTCCCTAAAAATCTTGGCCATCTTCAGTCTGTGTTTCTGCAGGAAACCAGTGGCTCTCCTGAACTGTAGGGGAATGTTCAGGGATGTCCGTCCATTCCTGCCACACCTTGTCCTTAGAAGGTGTCCATGAAGCTACATGGGTCCGATTCACTCCTGCTCTCCACCACACAGAGAGCTATGGTGACTAAGAGCTGACCAGGTCAAGGTGAGGTTACCATATCCTCCAAGAGAAACACAGAACCTGCCCTTTCCCTGTTTAGCTTTTAGCTGGCCCATTCACTATCTGGACCTTATTTTTTTCATCAATAAAATAAAAACAAAGTCCCTGCTTATTTCACAGGCTTGCCCTGAGGATATTATGAAGCTGGTGATGGTGGGAGCTCTGTCGATGCCAGAGCGGTAATTCTCACACTCGGCTGTGCTTTGGAATTCACCCAGAGCCTCCTCAGAGACCCTTACCAAGCTGGCACTTTCCCAATGTTCCTGCCAGAATCCTAACGTACAGCCAGGGGAAATACTTCAACTCGGTGTAAATGTAGGGGCTATTAATGCCCATAAAGATGAAATTTCAGTCAAGCAATAATTTACTTTATATAAAAATAAGCTGGAGAAGACTCTTGAGAGTCCCTTGGACAGCAAGGAGATCAAACCACTCAATCCTAAAGGAAGTCAATCCTGAATATTCATTGGAAGGAGTGATAGTGAAGCTGAAGCTCCAATACTTTGGCCACCTCATGTGAAGAGCCACCTCCTTGAGAAAAGACCACGATGGGCTGGGAGAGATTGAGGGCAGAGGAGAAGAGGGATACAGATGATGAAATGGTTGGATGGCATCACCAATTCAATGGACATGAGCTTGAGCAAACTCCGGGAGACAGCGAAGGACAGGGAAGCCTGGTGTGCTGCAGTTCATGGGGTCGCAAAGAGTCAGACACAACTGAGCGACTGAATAACAACAACAATCAGTTTGACCCCATTTCTCTCCTAATGATTGCATATGTTAATACTGTTTCACATAACAGTGAGTAACTACAGTGCTTCAGATTCTCCTGGAAATGAGGAAATAAACAAATAGAAAAAAAAAATCTTAATCTCTACAAAGATCTCCAAACCAGTGGTTCCCAATCATCAGTCTTCAAGACTAAATGTGTATCTAAACCACCACAGGTTCTGGTTGAAGTTACAGGTTTTCCAAACTCCACTCCACAGAATGAATGCAAACCTCTGAGTGGGGAAGGGGTATGAGCCATTGGTCTAGGTGGTTCTGAAGAACAACCAGCTGGAGAACCTCTGCCAGCACCTTCTGGGATGGGTACATCCTGCCAGGAAAGAGGGCCTCCTGCAAGGGAAGAAGTTGTGTGGCTTTGAGCCTTCGGGTTCTGCTATCTGGGGCTTCATGTTTCCAACTGTGAAATGAGATCCTGTAAAAACGGGTTCTGGTGATGCTCGGAGTCTTAGCCAACAGGTAGTTTGCTGTTGTGCAGCTCTCATCTTGCAGGCTTCCCAGGTGGCGCCAGTGATAAAGAACCTGCCTGCCAGTGCAGGAGACGTAAGAGACATGGGTTGGATCCCTGGGTTGGGAAGATCCCATGGAGGAGGGCACAGCAACCCACCGCAGTATTCTTGCCTGGGAAATCCCATGGACAGGGGAGCCTAGCGGGCTACAGTCCATGGGGTCACAAAGAGTCGGGACACGACTGAAGCGATTTAGCACACGCATGCACACAGACCTGTCTTGAAGCCCTGTCACAACTGGCCTGAGTGGAGGCCGCTAGTAGACTCAGATTCCATGCTGTTGCTGGCTTTGGCTGGCTCCCTGCTCTCTCTGCGCCCGCACCCACACCCGCACTGGCTCAGCCCCTTACCTCACTCAGAAAGCCCGGTTCCCTCAGTGCCCTGCAGACTCTCCTGCCCCATCTTCATCCTTCCACTCAACAGACACAGACTGAGCCCCAGACTCGGCACTGGGTCACTGCAGAAAACACGACAGAAACCTTCCCTGCACCTGGAGCTTGGGGTCTAATCTGGGAGAGAGACAAGGGCAGGGCTGTGACGGGAACAGCAGAAGGCACCACGCGAACAGTACAGATGGACCCTGAAACGTTGCTGAGAGTCTGCTGTTATACTGATCTCACAACCTCAGCATCCGTTTGTGTCCTCAGGACCCACGTTATCACCTTCACTTGATGATGGAGGTAATGGAGTCTGGGAGATTGAAATTACCCGAGGCAGGCGACAACTGAGGAATGAAGTTGGGGTTGGAACCCGAAAGTGAGGACAGCAATGCTGGTTTTCTGAATAAGTGCCCTCTGTGCTCTGTTTACCCAAGGCCCTAGGGAGGATGGACCCAGAGAAGAGGTGATGCAAGCCCTAGAAACTTCCCAGAAATTCCGTGTTCCCAGTGCCTGGTCAGGAAGGGAGGGAAAGATATGAAGTCCAGGTGGGGCGCATCCCCTTGTCCCTCTGGACTCCCCATCCCGAGGAAGGGGTGTAGATAGAGGAAGGCTGGAGACAGCCCCTCAAATGTCCAGGGCCCAAGGCAGAGCCTCAGTTGCTGGTGCCTAAGGGTGGAAAGCATGGGCAGAGCCCTGGACTCAGATGGTGAGGTGGGAGTTCTAAACCAGTTCAGCTACTCCCTAGCTCTGACGCCATGAGAGTGACTTCACTGCAGGGTGCCTTGCATACAAAGCAAGGAGACACTGCTTGCCTCAGAGACTGCTACAGTGAAGACAAAAGATGGGTATGAAAAGCCTATGCTGTGCCCCTGCTCTTAGGCACTTTGCATCCTTTTTATTTTTTTCAAATAACAGCTCTCAGCTATAGCCCTCCTTAGAGCTTGCTTCCGTGGAAGGCAGCCTTGTCCAAGGCCACACGCTTGCAAAAGAGCACAACCAATGACAGGTCCACTCCTAGGCTCTGAAGGCCTGTCCTCCTGCCCCCAGTTGGGGCTGAGCTGAAGAGCTGTCCTGCCTTCAGACTCCCTACGAAATTGGCTGAGTTGCCATCGAAACTCCATGGCAACCCGGCTCCTCCTGCCCATCCTGCTTCTTTCTCTCCCCTTTACGGGCATGGTCTCATGTGCCACAGCTAGTGAAGCCCGAGCACCTTGAGCTCATGCTCTGCAACAAGAGAAGCCACTGCAGTGAGAAGCCCACACACCGCAACTAGAGAGTAGCCCCCACTCGCCCTGAAACTAAAGAACAGCCCACACAGCAATGAAGATCCAGTACAACCACATAAATACATAAAATTAAGCTTAAAAAAAAAAAGAATTCCGAAGTCTTAACTAGGTCAAGCCGTTGAAAGAAGCAACCTTGAAACCACCCTCCTCTGGACTTCTGGTTAGATGATATGGGGTTAGACAACAAACTCCATATCTGAAAGCTACTTTTAGCTGAAATTCTATTTCTTGCAGGCAGAAGCATCCTAACTTGCAACAGTGGCCCAACATGCAGTTTTGCCCAAAGGGACCCAAGGACCCAGGGTGGCATCAGCCAGGATATCAAACACAAACTTACATTATCTACACCTACAGCAGTGAACTGCCACATTGGCACACAACATGAACCTGGAGGCCACCCTGTCATATGACAGATGAGGAAATGAGGCTCAGGGAAATTATAAGAACAAGAATCCATAGTTCTTTATATTTCACAAATTGCTTTTATATAGATCATCACACTTAATCTTTATAAAAATTACTATTATTATCCCCATATTATAGGTGAGTAAGCTAAAGTTGATGGGGGATATTAAACTATTAACAAATACGTTGTGTTCTATAGTTCATAAAGTGCTTTGTACATCATCATTTGTCTAATTATTACCTTTAAATCCCATCTCTAGAGTGGAATTTTATAGATGAAGAAGCAGGCTCGGAGGGTCGGCTCACTTGGCCGAGCTCCACTAAGCTCCAGGCTGTTCTTCCTACATCAGTGGTTCTCACGGTGCAGGCCCAGGACAGACAGCCTCAGCATCACCACAGAACGTCTTAGAAATGCAAATTATTGGGTTCCACCCAGACTGACTGAATCAGAATCTCCAGGGTGGAGCCCAGCCATCTCTTCTGCTAAGACCTCCAGGTGATTCTGATGCACACTCACATGTGAGAAACGTTTGCTTCTCAGCTACAAGTGTCTCTTCACTGACTGGTCCAAAGTTGCCCTGCTCAGTGAGACAGGGGTCTCAGTTAAGGCCAAGTGCTCTTTCTAGCACAGAAAGTGAGTCATTCAGTTGTGTCCGACTCTTTGCAAGCCCTTGGATTATGCAGTCCATGGAATTCTCCAGGCCAGAATACTGGAGTGGGTAGCCTTTCCCTTCTCCAGGGGATCTTCCCAACCCAGGGATTGAACCCAGGTCTCCTGTATTGCAGGCAGATTCTTTAACAGCTGAGCCACCAGGAAGGCCCAGCACAGAAAACTGAGGCTAGACACAAAAAGGAATTTGGATCCCGAACCAGAAGATAAAAGCTAAATTTGCAGCTACTGACCTGAGACTGTAAAATTATGAAACATACACTGTACTGTTGAAAGAGGATTGTCTTCCAACCTTGAAGAAAATTGTCTCAGATCAAAAAGCAGAGGCAATGCGATTGTACACATCACACAACTGACAAACAGAATCTAGCTTGTGGGATGGCCAACAATATATCAATATATCCACCCAGAAGAATTGAACACTCTTTGGAAACGGATCCATAATTTGGTGTGGGGAAGAGATGATAAATACAGATCACCAGCCATTTACAAATGTGATGTTACCTAAGCCTGAACAATCCTTCCTGGTAAGTATAATCCTGCCACGTTATGCTTAAAGAACCTGGGGCTCAGAAAGCTTAAATAACTCATCCAAGACTCACTCAGTTAATGAATGGTGAAACCACTATTCAAATAAAGGTCTGGTTTTCTCCAGATTCTGAATTTTTTTGGCCGCTTCACTGTATTATTGATCATGCTGCATTTGGGAGAAAACCTTCCAAAGCAGCCCAGCACCAACATCTCATCTGCAACCTTGAGGTTGGCTTGGTCCCCAACGAGGACCGTCTTAAGCCCTCTTTGCTTCCACGTCCTCCATTCTGTAACCTTGCAGTGATCATTCGATGATTTCTTAAAATATTGTCAGACACTGAAGCTGAGGGAAGGTCCTGCTCTTTGGGGGTTCTTCATTAAAAGGAACAATGTCCACCCATGACCCCGGTGTCTCTGGCCGCAACCAGACAAGTGCACCCACGATCTGAGCCGGAGTGAACATTCTTTGTGTTCCTGTGTGGTTGGTTTGTATCAGCCCGGCACCTCCTGCAAGCCACAGGGTGGTTGCTCAAGAGATATTGTTGACAGATTGATTTACTGACTAATTTATACGACATACTTATCCAGTGACATCGGTGTCTTGGAGGGAGTTCAGAGAAAAATAACCAAGTTGATTAAAGGATTGGAAAATGTGCTTTACAGGGAAAGGTTACAGGGACAAGGGTTATTTAACTTGGAGCTGAGAAGCTGATGAACACTGTGTGTACAGGCTGTCTTGCTGGAAAGAAACGATGGCTGGTTATGTCTAACCAAGCCTCTTCCCACCTGGGAGCCAGATCCCAGAGAGCGAAGGTACCACACAACCAGCCAGAGCACGGCTGGGCATTGTGGCTGCTGGTAGCAACCGTATCTCCCCAGTGCCAGGTCTCCCTCACCACGTACACAAGGACACCCCTGCACACACATGCACACACGTGCGGGCTCGCACACCCCGCCCCCCACACACATACGTAGACATGCATTTGAGCACCTAGGTGTTGAAAATGGTGACCAGCTCTTCTGTGTCCCCAAGGTTAGCCAAGGCCCTTCCCAGGTCACCGCAACAGATAGGAGGCATCTGTGATGATGCTGACGCATCTTAGAGGGCGCACAGGGGACAACTTAGGTTATACTTCTCTGGAGGCTGCCCCAAGCAGGGATGTTCGCACTGTCTACGTGGTCCTTCTGGCTGAAGGAAGGACCAAATACCCACCCAGGCCTCCTCCACAGTCACACCACCAGGAGGCAATGGCTTCTGCCCTTTCCCATGACTGCGGAGCAGATTCCTCCTCCATGGAAGGAGCCATCAGCGGGGGCGTGAAGAGGATGCAGACCAAGGTGCAGGGACACTTAGTGGCAGTCACGCTGGGCTTGGTCCTCACTGCTTGAATGCCTCTGCCAATCACCCGGGTCCCCAGGCCTTGACCTGTTTGTAGGCAAACCTGGGACAGGAGGACGGCACTTGTCCCACCCAGGGATGAACATGAACGTGAGAAGAACAAGGAGGAAAGAGCTCACAGGCAGATATGGGCTTGGCTTGGTGGCCTTTCCGTAACTTAATCCTTCGGCACCACCCTTTCCTCTTCTGTAGAAACAGGCTCAGCGATGTTAACCTTAAAGTCAGAAAATGCAAAGAGGCGATGCCTAGGGACCCCAACCCACTACTTGCCATTCTTTCTGTCACCCTGGCTCTGGGTCCTCCGAAAAGCAAACGTGCCCCAACCCCCCACCCGGAGGTTCTGCTCCCCTGCAGGCCTTGGGGTGGGGGGCAGCCTTCCTCCTCCAGGAGCCTGAGGAGGGTCCTCAGGAGGGATTTCTCCCTCTCTGGCTCCAGCAACTGTCTTGTTCCCTCTCCAGGTCCAGGCTCTTATACTAACAACCTGTATGTCAACAAGCAGGAACCTGCATCTCAGCGACGCCGTGTTGCAACATGACCTCCTAGCACACAGCCCGGCCTGTGGGGGATGAGACTCAGCCTTCCGTCATGCGAGCATCTTGCTCAGGACGTCTGTCCCACAGTCTCGGACACAAGCACCTCCCTGTTGGCTGTTGCCCAGACCCCAGATACTCTGCCCCTGGGCTGACTGACCCAGTGACACGGACTCACCATCCTCTGGGAGAGCACAAGGACAGGCCAGCTCTCCTGAGTCCTCTGAGCCCCCAGGGGTGGGGGTAACATCCAGCAGAGGGAAGTCAAGCCTCTCTCCCTGCCGTGGTTCAGCCTCCTGGGGCGGTGGGGCTGCCGTCCTTACGGCCGCTCTTCTTGTCTCCAGAGCCCAGAGTCCCAGCCCCAGAGAGCAGGTACCTGGTCTCCTCTGCCCATTTGCACTGAGGCCAGACACCCAGCAGCCCACTCCAGTGTTCTTGCCTGGAGAATCCCAAGGACGAGGAAGCCTGGTGGGCTGCCGTCTATGGGGTCGCACAGAGTCAGACACGACTGAAGCGACTTAGCAGCAGCAGCAGCAGCAGACACCCAGCATCTCTCTCCAGAACTGAGCTGGATTACGACAAACCCAGGGAGGATTAGGGGGACACCATCTGCAGAGAGAGTAATTAGCTTAGTGGGCTACACAGACTGTTTCTGGCTCTCTGCCCAAGGGTACACTCTTCAAGACAGTTAAACGCAGGCTTGTAGGGGAGCCCGCCAAGCACCAAGGGTAACAGGGGCTCCCCTTGGCCCCGATTCCAGTTGCCTGCATGGACCACAAGCAGCCTGTGCTGGCAAAGGGCACAGGACACCCACCCCATGGAAACACCAGTCCTGAGCGGGGGACACTGGAGGGCAAGGTAGCTGGTTGGTTGCCATATCCTTGAATAAAGCAGAAAAAGAAATATGATGACATCACACGAGATAGGAATTAGGTACATTAAGTCTCCTACATATGAACCTTCAAGCTGAGAGCTTTCAAAGCACGTCAGCATCAGGCATGAGTGAAAGCGCAGCTTGCCCTCCATCTCGTATGGCTGATGCTCCTTCAGCTCTACCATCTCCCACCTCCTCTCCTTCCTCCAGTCAGTAACTCTTCTTGGCCATTCATTCGATGCCAGCCCCTGTATGCCTGCTGTAAGTACTACCGAACTTTTCAAGGTACTGTACTGTAAGACTAAAAATGTTTCCTTTATTTTTTGTGTTTGTTTTTTAATATAGCATTTGTGTGAGAACTATCATAAACCTATGACAGTACAGTACTACATAGCCGACTGTGTTAACTGGGCACCTAGGCTAATGTTGTTGGGTCTTGTTTGCTGTTGTTTAATCACTAAGTTGTGTCCAACTTTTTTGCAACCCCTCGGACTGCAGCCCACCAGGCTCCTCTGTCCACGGGATTTTCCAAGCAAGAATACAGGCTTGGGTTGGGGTTTCCCAGGTGGTTCAGTGGTGAATGTTGTTGGATCTACAAACAAACTGGATTTACGAACATGCTCTTACAACAGAACTCGTTCAGATGTGGGGACTTAATGTACACGGAGCCCTGAAAGAACCAGCTAACAAGTTAACCCATCCATCAGCTGTCTTCTCTACCAACGCTGAGTAACCAGTTTCCCCTGGGAGGACTATTCTTACTATTTTAGAGTAAACTGGTCATTTGGGTTTTATGTTGGCAGCAGCTTGGGGGAAACCCATCATTCTCAAATACACTCTGAGGGCAGAAATTGATTCTTTCTTAAAATATCATGTTTAGGTGGTCCAGGGTTGCCCGCAGGCAGGGATAACCGTGTGATCTGAAGCATGGTGTTTTCCTCACTGGAAATCAATCAGGTTGATGAGCCAGCTGTAGAAACTACCGAGCCGGAGCATGCTGAGCCCCAAGCAGGGTGCTCTCTGAGATCAGCTCTCCTGCATTGTCCACTCTTCCGTGGTATGAGCCCTCCACTTCCTCACTGTCACTGTAGCCCCCCCCCCCAATATCCTCGAGGGGACCACCCCATGCCCTCCAGGGAACCAACTGGTCTTCCACAAAACTGCAGCCTCCAGACCACACTTCTCACTTTGGTGCAAAGTCCCTTGTCCCTTTGGGGAGTTCACCACTTATCCTGTCCAGACTTGTGCACTCTCTTTCTCAGTCCCCTTAGGCATATTTTATTAAAAAAAAAGAAAAGAAAAGAAAAGAAAATTATGTATCTATTTATTTGGCTGTTCCAGGTCTTAGTTGCGGTATGAGGAATTTTTTTTTTTTTTAGTTGTGGCATGTGGGATCTAATCCCCTAACCAGGGATCAAACCTGGCCCCCTGCTTTGGGAGTGTGGAGTCTTAGCCCTGGACCACCAGGGAAGTCCCCCCATGGGCACCTGTGATGGAGATTCTCCCTTCTGATACAGTCCTGCCACCATCCCATGAGACTGGGATGTACGTGGTGCCCAGCCCACAACCTGGCCTCATGTTCCCTTGACTCAATCCCCTGTGTCTGCACCCCACATCACCAGCTCACTGGCCAGGACTCGGCCCTCATTTCAGGCTCGACTCTGGAAGCCTTGACCTGTGGGGTGAATCTCGGCCTGGCCATCTTGCTCTGGCTCTTCCTCTCCCGCCACCTCCATTCTTTACCCTTAGCCAATCATAGTCACCCTCCCCAATCCCGTCATGCCTTCCTAGCTTAAGAACTCTCTTCACCAGTCTAGCGCCCTCAGGGCATGGCTTCAGCCACTCTCTTGGTCCACTCTTGCCCAAGATAGGAAGCATCTGCAGGTAAGGGCTGACTCCATTCCTTCAACAAATACGCATGGAGTGTCCACCACATGACAGACCCTGTTCTAGGCACGGGGTCCTCAGAGTGAACAGAGCAAAGACCCTGCGGTCATGGAGGTTACCTTCTTGTGGGAGAACACAGTAAATCCATACATGTCAGGTGGTTGTAAGTGCTGGGGAGGAAAATAAAGCAGGACCAGAGGCTAGAAGGACTTCCCTAGTAGTTTAGCTGGTAAAAAGTTCACCTCCAATGCAGGAGACCACGGTTCAATTCCTGGGTCAGGAAGACCCCCTGGGGAAGGGATAGGCTACCCACTCCAGTATTCATGGGCTTCCCTGGTGGTTCAGGTAGTAAAGAATCTGCCTGCAATGTGGGAGACCTGGGTTCAATTCCTTGGTTGGAAAGATGCCCTGGAAGAGGGCACGGCAACCCACTCCAGTATTCTTGCCTGGAGAATCCCCATGGACAGAAGAGCCTGGAGGGCTACAGGCCATGGCGTCACAAAGAGTCGGACACAAATGAGTAATTAAGCACAGCACAATATAGAGGCTAGAGAGAGCGGGGGATGCAAACATCCAACCAAGGGTTCCCATCTGTCGAAGGGCTGCATACTCCCAAGGCTTAAATCTGCCTTCAGAAGGTCCACTGCCAGATTTGCCTTCCATGGGGCTCCTTTTCTATTAATGAGCAGACTTCCCACCCTCCCCAGCCCTAGAAAAGCCCAAGACTTTTTGGCCCTGAGTTGGACATGCAGGGGACACATATCCGGCAACCAAAACACCCCCACTTCCTGGTTCTGGCAAATCACTTTACTTCTGTGAACAAGAGCGTTTCTCTGCCTGGTCCATCTTATGACCTGGCTTGACCCAACTGGAGCTCAGAAATCAGTCTCCATACACTGAGAGACTGAATATAGATACATGTAACTCTAAGCCCAAGTAACAGTGGCTTAACCAAGATGTGGGTAGTTTTTCCTCTCACATCACAAAAAGTCCTGAGGTCAGTGGTCAGTGGCTGGTGCAGCAGACCTCAGCTGTGTCACCAGGGGCCCCAGGATGGGATTCCCACACATGTGCTTGCAACATGACCACAGGTGTTGTGAGACCCAGTTGCTGTTGTTGTTGAGTTGCTAAGTTGTGTCCAACTCTTGCGACCCCATGGACTGTAGCCTGCCAGGCTCCTCTGTCCATGGGTTTATCCCAGGCAAGAATACTGGAGTGGATTGCCATTTCTTTCTCCAAGGGATCTCCCAGACCCAGGGATCAAACCCACGTCTCCTGTATTGGCGAGTGATAAAGAACCCACCTGTCAAGCAGGAGATGTGGGTTTTGTCTCTGAATCAGAAAGATCCTGTAGAGGAAGAAATGTCAACCCACTCCAGTATTCTTGCCTAGGAAATCTCATGGACAGAGGAGCCTAGTGAGCTACAGTCCAAAGGGTCACAAAGTCAGACACGACTGAGCTGCTTAAAAACAAACAACAACAGCATATATGTGAACAGAAAGCTATGTATGCCATGTAAGTCCCTTTACAGCAGTGTTATCAGTCAGGAGTCTTCAGAGAAACAGAACCAAGAAGATAGAAACATAATAGAGGATAGGTAGGAGATAAACAGACAGTTGGTAGGTATTTCATAGATTGATAGATGATTGATGGATAATTTGATAGATGACTGACAGATTAAATGATAGCTAAACAGATAAACAGGTTTCCCTGGTGGCTCAGCTGGTAAAGAAACCACATGCAATGCAGGACCCAATGAGCCATGCCATGTAGGGCCACCCAAGATGGACAGGTCATGATGGAGAGTTCTGACAAAACGTGGTTCCTTGGAGAAAGGAATGGCAAACCACTTCAGTATTCTTGCCTTAAGAACCCCATGAACAGTATGATAAGGCAGAAATATATGACACTGAAAGATGAACTCCTCAGGTAGGCAAGTGCCCAATATGCTACTAAAGAAGAGCACAGAAATAACTCCAAAAAGAATGAAGAGATGGAGCCAAAGCAAAAACAACACCCAGTTGTGGATGTGACTGGTGATAGAAGTAAAGTTGGATGCTGTAAAGAACAATATTGCGTAGGAACCTGGAATGTTGGCTCCATGTATCAAGGTAAATTGGAAGTGGTCAAACAAGTGATGGCAAGAGTGAACATTAACATTTTAGGAATCAGTGAACCAAAATGGACAGAAATGGGTGAATTTAATTCAGATGACCATTGTATCTACTATTGTGGGCAAGAATCCTGTAGAAGAAAAGGAGTAGCCCTCATAGTCAACAAAAGAGTCCAAATGCAGTACTTGGGTGCAATCTCAAAAATGACAGAAGGATCTCTGTTCGTTTCCAAGACAAACCTTTCAGTATCACAGTAATCCAAGTCTATGCCCCAACAACTAATGCTAAAGAAGCTGAAGTTGAAGAGTTCTATGATGACCTACAAGACCTTCTAGAACTAACACCAAAAAAAGATGTCTTTTTCATCATAGGGGACTGGAATGCAAAAACAGGAAGTCAAGAGATACCTTGGGTAATAGGCAAGTTTGGCCTTGGACTAAAAAATGAGGCAGGACAAGGGCTAACAGAGTTTTGCCAAGAGAACGCACTGGTCATAGCAAACACCCTCTTCCAACAACACAAGAGACGACACTATACATGGACATCACCAGATGGTCAACACCGAAATCAAATTGATTATATTCTCTGCAGCAGAAGATGGAGAAGCTCTATACAGTCAGCAAAAACAAGACTGGGAGCTGACTGTGGCTCAGATCATGAACTCCTTATTGCCAAATTCAGACTGAAATTGAAGGAAGTAGGGAAAACCACTAGACCATTCAGATATGACCTAAATCAAATCCCTTATGATTATACAGTGGAAGTGACAAATAGATTCAAGGGATTAGATCTGATAGACAGAGTGCCTGAATAACTATGGACAGAGGTTTGTGATATTGTATAGGAAGTGGTGATCAAGACCATCCCCAAGAAAAAGAAATGCAAAAAGGCAGAATGGTTGTCTGAGGAGGCCTTACAAATAGCTGAGAAAAGAAGTGAAGCTAAAGGCAAGGGAGAAAAGGAAAGATCATCTGAATGCAGAGTTCCAAAGAATACCAAAGAGAGATAGAAAGCCTCCTAAGTGATCAATGCAAAGAAATAGTGGAAAACAATAGAATGGGAAAGACTAGATACCTCTTCAAGAAAATTAGAGATACTAAGGGAACAGTTCATGAAAAGATGGGCACAATAAAGGACAGAGATGGTATGAACCTAACAGGAGTAGGAGATATTAAGAAGAGGTGGAAAGAACACACAGAAGAACTATGCAAAAAAGATCTTCACGACCCAGATAACCTCAATGGTGTGATCAGTCACCTAGAGCCAGACATCCTGGAGTGCAAAGTCAAGTGGGCCTTAGGAAGCATTACTACAAGCAAAGCTAGTGGAGGTGATGGAATTCCAGTTGAGCTATTTCAAATCCTAAAAGATAATGCTGTGAAAGTGCTGCACTCAATATGCCAGCAAATTTGGAAAACTCAGCAGTGGCCAAAGGACTGGAAAAGCTCTGTTTCATTCCATTCCCAAAGAAAGGCAATGTCAAAGAATTTTCAAACTACCACACAATCAGTTGCACTCATCTCACATACTAGCAAAGTAATGTTCAAAATTCTTCAAGCAAGGCTTCAACAGTACATGACCTGAGAAATTTCAGATGTTCAAGCTGGATTTAGAAAAGGCAGAGGAACCAGAGATCAAATTGCCAATATCCGCTGGATCATAGATAAAGCAAGAGAGTTCCAGAAAAACATCTATTTCTGCTTTATTGACTACTCCAAACCCTTTGACTGTGTAGATCACAACAAACTGTGGAAAATTCTTCAAGAGATGGAAGTACCAGACCACCTTATCTGACCCTGAGAAACCTGTATGCAGGTCAACAAGCAACAGTTAGAACCGGACATGGAACAATGGACTGGTTCCAAATTAGGAAAGGAGTACGTCAAGGCTGTATATTGTCACCCTGCTTATTTAACTTATATTCAGAGTACATCATGCAAAATGCTGGGCTGAATGAAGCACAAGCTGGAATCAAGATTTCCAGGAGAAATATCACTAACCTCAGATATGCAGGTAACAACACCCTTATGGCAGAAACTGGAGAGGAACTAAAGAGCCTCTTGATGAAAGTGAAAGAGGAGAGTGAAAAAGTTGGCTTAAAATTCAACATTCCAAAAATGAAGATGATAACATCTGGACCCATCACTTCATGGCTAATAGATGGAGAAACAATGACAGACTTTATTTTTGGGGGCTCCAAAATCACTGCAAATGGTGATTGTAGCCATGAAATTAAAAGATACTTGCTCCTTAGAAAAAAAGCTATGAGCAATCTAGACATCATATTGAAAAGCAGAAACATTACTTTGCCGACAAAGATCCATCTAGTCAAAGCTATGGTTTTTCCAGTAGTCACATATGGATGTGAGAGTTGGACCATAAAGAAAGCTGAGCGCTGAAACATTGATGCTTTTCAACTGTGGTGTTGGGGAAGACTCTTGAGAGTCCCCTGGACTGCAAGGAGATCAAACCAGTCAATCCTAAAGGAAATCCGTCCTGAATATTCACTGGAAGGAGTGATGCTGAAGGTGAAACTCCAATACTTTGGCCACCTGATGCTAAGAACTGACTCCTTGGTAAAGACCCTGATGCTGGAAAAGATTGAAGGCAGGAAGAGAAGGAGGCGACAGAGGATGAGATTATTGGATAGCATCACCGACTCAATGGACATGAGTTCGAGGAAGCTCCTGGAGTTGGTGATGGACAGGGAGGCCTGGTGTGCTGCAGTCCATGGGGTCGCAAAGACATGACCGAGTGACTGAACTGAACTGAACTGAGCGTGTACTCTTGTATATGTCTTGCATCCAAACTCATGTCTTAGTAGGGGTTCACTTCTGACGACGAAGATGATAAAAATGAGGTTGATGAGAATCAACATTATGGAGTAAGGAGGTTCCTCAAAAAAAATTAAGAAATAGAACTATGGTATGATCCAGCAATCCCACTTCTGGGTCTGTACCCAGAGGAAATGAAAACAGGATTTTGAAGAGGTATCTATACCCCTATGTTCACTGCAGCATTTTTTACAACTGCCAAGATACAGAAACAAACTAAGTGTCCATCAGTGGTATGTACACCCGAAGAAATATTATTCAGCCATTAAGAAGAAGAAAATCCTGCCATTTATGACTACACAGACAGAACTTACGGGCATTATGTTAAGTGAGATAAGACAACCAGAGAAAGACAAACACTGCATGATATCATAGAAACAGAGAACAGAAGTGTTACCAGGGGCTGGGGAATGGGGGAGATAGGAAAAGGTTGGTAAAAGGGTACAGACTTTAAACTGTATGATGAGTAAGTTCTGAGAATCTAATGGTGACGGTAAAATAAAAAATAAAAAAACAAAACCAAGATTGATGATGCTGATAAAGGATAAAAAGAAACGATAATGGCTAAATCTGCCCTGAATCATTCAAGGATAGTCAAAAATCTCTTGGTGATTATGTATCTTGTAGACTGAAGCAAGCAGTTAACTCAGTTCTACTTGAGCATTAGCTAGCGTCTGTGAAGCCTGAATGTTCTGAACTTATCTAGAAGACTCTCAAAGTCTGCAGTAGCATTTAGTAAGGCCAATTGTGGTTTTGTTTTTTTGGGCTGTGCTATATATGGATCTCAGTTCCCCTACCAGGGATCCAACCAGTGCCCTCTGCAGTGGAAGCACAGAGTCTTAACCACTGGGCCACCAGAGAAGCCCCATTATGGCCAATTGTTAAGACCAAGTTTCCAACACTAGGTTTGTGATCTTGTGCAAGATACACAATCGCTCTAGGACTCAGTCTCCTCATATGTCAAATGGGAATGATAATCATTATATCAATCTCATGGAATTGTTGTGAGGATTAAAAGAGCTCATGTATTTAAAACTCCTGGAATATAACTTCCATTGTTTACTAACTAAAAACACTCTTTAGCATTGTTTGGTAATTCTATGAGATATTTGTTTTGTTTCTATGACTAAACAGGCCTTTAGGATAAGTAAGCTGAGATATATATATTCATTCCACAAATGGTAAATAGAAAAGATACCTTAAAGGTTAATAAGTTCAAAGCCAGACTATGTGGCTTTTGTATGGATCTCAAGAAAGATTCGAGGATGTCCATTTTAATAAAAGAACCCTGAAAGTGTTAGTCGCTGATTCCTGTCCGATTCTTTGTGACCTCATGGACTGTAGTTCACCAATTTCTTCTGCCCATGGGATTCTCCAGGCAAGAATACTGGAGTGGGTTGCTATGCCCTTCTCTAGGGGATCTTCCTGACTCAGGGATTGAACTCGAGTCTCCCAAATTGCAGGCAGATTCTTTACCATTTGAGCCACAAGGGAAGCCTCCTGGGTGTGGGCAAAATGAGTCAAGTGCCTAGATACACTCTGTCCGTAGCCTGTTTTTATTCTATCAATATCACTTTATGATGCTTCCAATTATTCACCTAGAAAAAATTTACTGAGTGCCAGCCACCATCCAGGCCATCCACTAGGACCCAGGGCCCCAGGCATGAAGAAGACATTGTCCACACCCTCAAGGGACAAGTAGGCTGGACAGGGAGGCATCCATTCAGTAGATAGGTGAAATGTCACATCATAGTGTCATGATAAAGATAGCCACAGCCACTCAACAACTTCCCTGGTGGTCCAGTGGCTAAGACTGCACACTCCCAATGCCAGGGGCCTGGGTTCAATCCCTGGTCAGGGAACTAGATCCCACATGTCGCATCTAAGAGTTACAGGCCACAGCTAAAACCCAGTGCAGCTAAATAGACAAATATATTTTTTTAAAGGTGAAATGCCTCTTCATAGGGTCACGATAAAGACAGTCACAGGCATTCAACATACAGTGGAGCATACCGTGGCATGTTAAGTGGTAAGTAAAAGTCATCAATAAGAGGAAATGCCCTCGTGTCTCACAACCTAGAGGAAGCAGGCATCAAAACAAATCATCAAAAGGGTTAAGTGAACACTTACAAAGTGTGAAGTGCTGTCGATGATGCATTCAGGGCTAAGGACCCTGTCACACAGACCCAGAAAGGTTTTCCTGGGAAAGAGATGGGTAAGCTGAGACCCGAGGCACTAGAAGGATGAAGGCAGAGAGAGGTTAGAAGAGCTTCCAGGAGGAGAAGCAGTACATGTAAAGTTCTGGAAGGGGGAGAAGAAGGGGCTGGAGAAGAAGGAATGGCCCAGATCATAGAGGGCCTTGTAAGCCCCATGTAGTCTTCTACAACGGGGCTGCTCCACGAACAACCATTGAAGGTTTTGAAGCAAAAAATCGATGTAGTCCATTTTTTTTTCTCTGATGTAAACGTTTACTTATATTTTGAAATTGTGTATCAGTAAAAATAATACAGAATAGAATTTTTAAAGCATGTGTAGTATGACCCTGTTTTAAATTTTTAAAAAATGTTTAATTTTTATTATTTCACATTATCTATCAATTATCTTTCCATCTATCTATATACTCATAGAGAATTACTTGAATATTTATGACGTAGTTAATTTTTAAGTGCATGTGTATCTGTGCATGCAGAGAGAGGGAACAATATAACTCACATAAAATAATCAGAGATCCTAAGTGAGTTGCCCACAAGGTCAAGGAAGGTGGAGTCACATGGCCAAAAGGGATGATGGCTCTGTGCGGTTGGGACCTTTGAGAGCTCTCACATCTGGCCAGGACCCCCTCTCACCCTGCAAAGAGCCAAGGGAACTGGGCAGGTACCAGTGGGGGTGATCCCAGGACCCGAGGGCTCAACCACCAACTCCCCACAGCATCCCAGGCTTTCCCCAGGAGGCTCCTGTGCACGGAGTCAGGGCTTACAGGCAGGGAGGTGGGGGGAGCGGGGAGCAGGACTCGACCCGCCGGTCACCAGCTGGGCTTCCAGGACAGAGAAAGTCACGGTTAACCAGGAAAGAGACTGGATCCCCACGGATCTCCACATGTGGGGTGTCTGGGTACTGCATAGGGACACCCCTACAGAGCTGTTTTCTGTACCCAAGGCAAAACTGGGTTGCACAAAAGCAGAAGTCACAATTCTGCTGGCCAGTGCTGAAGTGGGTAGCAACCAGATCCTGGCGGGACGAGGAGTTGGTGAGGATGGTATATGGAAGCCAACTTCTCCATGGAGAAAAATCCCCGACTATGGAAGGAAGGAGAAAAGGCGGGCTTGGGTTAGAAAGATGTAGCACCTGAGGGGCCATGTGTATGTTTACAGGAAAGCCTGAGAAGACTCACTGCCTGAAGGAGAACAACTTTCAAGGAGGAGGGCTAGAAATAGGAAAGGGCTCCAGGTTGCTGAGCAGGTGTGGGGGGCTGAGACCCAGAGCCCGCTGGAGAAGAAGGACCAGAAGAGGGAAGCTGGGAGAGCCACCTCCAAGTGGTGGGTCTTCATGACCTCACAAAGCAGGCATCCTCAGCCCAGTGTTCCTGAAGCTCCAAGGCAGTCCTGGCTAGGTCTCCTAGCAACTGGATTCAGGGGCCATGGCACTCCTAACACCCCAGGGAGTGAAAAAAGTCTTCCAATTTCAGGTGAAGAAAACACATGGTTTTTAAAAGAAAGTGTTCTCCGAATGGTCTAAGAGGGAGGTGTGTCCTCCCAGGGACTCCTGGACAGCTCTCCTGTCCCTGCGTGTCAGCTCGGAGGCCCGAGACAGGCGGGTGTGTGCCCAGGGAATGCCAGGCCAAAGTTTCCCCAGGCTTTGGAGCTGGGGGGCTATCTTCCATGCCTGCGGTGACAGCCCTTGATGCAGCAGAGCCCACGTGGAAGGACAGAGGAGGTGGGCATGGAGGTTCTGTGCCCGCCTACACTCCAGGGAGGGCCTGGGAGGCCCCTGCAGCCGGTCACAGGGGTGCCCCCTTCAGCAGAGCCCTCGGGCCCTGTGAGCCTGTCAGGATTGTAGGCCAATGTGTGGAGGGATTATGTGTGTGGTTGTGTGTGTGGTGGGAGCTGGGGGAGGGGTCTGTGTCTTTAGGGCAGAGAAGGAGGCAGATTTCGACAGTTGCTCAGAATAATTGCTGAGGCCAAAATGCATGAGCAACATGAACACTTGTGGACTGAGGAGAATCTAGCCTGCAGGGCCCGGGCCTCCAGTCTGTCCACAGAGGCTCTGCTGTAGAACTCGGGCAAGACCACCCTAGGCCAGCGGTGTGCACAGGTCAGCCTCTGACCGGCAGTCTCGAGCTGACAGGGAGGCAGCAGGCAAGGTGCCCCTGGCTGAGGCTTCCTTCCCTGGCCCAGGACGGGTACTTTCATCATGTTTCCTGGATTTTCTAGCCAGCTGTCTTTTCAGATGCTGACCTAGGGGTCTACAAGGGCTGTGCGGGAGGGGAGAGGATTCCCAGGGGCTGAGACAAGGCTCTCGGCCTCCCTCAAGCACTGTCTGCCATCAGTTTACCACTCCCCTCCCCCCAGGGGAGCAACACTCCTGTGTTCAGTGAATCCCCATTCATGACACACCTTTTCTTACCCGCTCCTTGAAAGGGACTTGATTCTCCTACATGTGTTGGTGATCTCTAAGAAACTTTCTAGAAAGGCCAGGTGAACTCTCAAGTAAAGCGAATTCTAACCTAAAGAAAGGGATAAAAGGTACCCTAACCAGTCTTGATCCCCTAGCTTCACCAAGCAAGATGCATTCCTTCTGCTAAAGCATTGCTTCATCAAGCTTCTTCTTGGCTAGTCATTTACACTTTAGTATGAATTTCATCATCACATCACTATCTCGGGAGCAGTCTCAGAGGGAAGTCAAATTTTGTTTGAGGGAAGAGGAAGCACAGATCATACTAATTCAGGACTTGAGGGCTGCCGGCAGGGTAGAAATCTGGAGCTGCAGCCGCTAGGATGAAAACTCCCAGAGGAAGGAGCAGGGATAGAAAGGTGAGGGAAATCTGTCCAGAAATGAAAGACTAATTCTGCCCAAGTGTACCCCTAGTCCTGGTCACTCTTCAGAATCCTGGGGGCCCAGCATGGGCTCCCAGTGGTGTTTTTCCCAGTGATGATGTTGTCCCAATTCCTCAGTCTCACCCTCCACCCCTCATATCACACCCTGTAGAAACCAGAAGGTCGGGAGCACCTACGGAGACTGCTGAACTGGGAAGAGTTTGACGAGCTCAGAGACTCCCGCAGAAGCATCCTGCTGGACACCCTCTATGAAAGCATCATCTTCGCTGTGGGCAAAGGCTTCCCATGGCGGGAGGTGGCCCAGGTGGTCACGTTCACGGAAGAGCTGCTCAAGGAAACCAGAGGTACAGGGCAGGCAGGGCAGGAGTCAGTGAAGCCTGGGGAGGGGTCACAACCCTAGGGGCCATCCAAAGAGCCTGGAGCCACTTGCTTTCTTTCCCTGGCATTTAGCCTCTTCATATGGCCCCAAACAGGGGCCCCATCCAGACTTTCTGCAAAGTGGAACAAAGAGAATGTCCTTGCTGAGTCTTGTTCCTGATCACCCTGGTGGGAACTCTTGCACCACACCAAGCTATTCACAAAGCAACCAGGGGTGTTTGTTTTTTCGGTCAGTCATTTACACTTTAGTATGAACTATATTGGGTTTCCCTGGAGGCTCAGTAGTAAAGAATCCACCTGCCAGTGCAAGAGACATAAGAGACACGGGTTCAGTCCTTGAGTTGGGAAGACCCCTGGAGAAGGAGGTTTCAAGCCAGTCCAGTATTCTTGCTTGGGAAATCCCATGGACTGAGGAGCCTGGCGGGCTACAGTCCATGGGGTTGCAAAGAGTCAGTTACAACTTAGCAAATAAAAACAACAATGAACTTCATCATTAAACCTATACCTCTGGGGCAGCTAGTTGAGAGTAGGGTCCAAGAGAAGTCAATTTTTGTTTTAGAAAAGAGAGAAGTAATAGTAATTCAGAATTTTTGTTTTGGTCCTGCTTAACTTAAATGTGTCACTATTCTGCTTAAAATCCTTCACTGAATTTCCATTGTACTCCTGAGAGACTGAAAATTGTTCCCAGCACCCGTTTTTGCTCTGCTGAATGTCTTGGAGGAATCTTCTACAGATGTCAGCTTGCTGGCAGGGATAGGGGAACCAGAGTCAGGTTATGGAAAGAGTATCTCTCCCACCCCTGTGTTGGGCTTCAGGAGAAGAGGGCAAGCATCTCTCGCTGTGATCCACAGCACGAGGGGGTGTGGCCACATCTTTCCACTCCTTGTCTGAGATGCCGATTCATTCATTAAGCAGATACATGGAGCATCCCCTCCATGACCACCATTGCAGTAATACTCAACCAAGAATCATCAGTAGGTGCTAAAATCAGTGGCTGAATGCTTGATGGGAAATGGGATATTTACACACTTCTTCAGAGTCTCCCCACAGTGTCATTACTGATGGCAAAGGGGAAAAGAATACTTTTATGGTGAGGGAGCCTGGTGGACACCTCTTTAATCAATGTTCCATCAGTAAGAGGACACAGATTATCGGGCCACCCAATGGGATGCAAAAGAAGCAGCCAGCATCTTTCTGTGATGGTTCTAGCAGAGACTCAGAGCCTGACATCATCAGAAAAAACTTCCAATTAAGAGAACTACACAAAGTCCCTCTCCTGTAAGCTTCAAAGCACAAAGGGCATGAGAACCAAGGAAAGACAGAGGAACTGCTCCAAACTGAAAGACACTGAGGGAACGTGTCCACTAAACATGACATGTGGACCCAATTTGGGTCCTTTTGCTGTAAAGAATGTTATTGGGACAACTGGAGAACCTTGGGTCAGGTCTAGGTATTGGACACTAGTGTTGTGTTGAGGGTGGTCTCTGGACTCTGGTGGTTGTGACCGCGAATGTCCTTGTGTAGGAAATGCACACAAAAAGGTCTTGGTTGATGGGGCATTACGTGGATCACTTGTTCTTTAAGTAGTTCAGGAAATTTTTCTTTGTACTATTTTTTTTCTAGCTTTATTGAGATATAATTGGCATACAATATTGTATGAGTTTAAGGTATGCAACATGGTTTGATATATGTATATATATATTGTGAAATAATTAGCACAATAAGTTTAATGAACACCACGTCACCTAGTTTTTTTCCTTGGGATGAGAATTTTTAACGTCTACTCTCTTGGCAACTTTCAAACACACAATATGATATTGTTAATTATAGTGATCATGTTTTACATTATATCCTCAGGTCTTAATTATCTTATAAATGGAAATTTGTACTTTTGGCCACCTTCACCTATTTCACCCATGCACCAACCCATGGCTTCTGGCAACCATCTATCTTTACTATTTCCATGATGAAGTTCAGGGTTTTTTTGATTCCACATGTAGGTGAAATCATACCGTATTTGTCTTTCTCTGACTTTTCTCACTTGACACATAATGACCTCAAAGTTCATCACGTTGTTACAAATGCTATGATTTCCTTCTTTTATGGCTGAATAATATTTCTTTATGTATGTGCATGCATGTATACACATGTATGCATATATGTATATATACCCACATATATATAGTATATATTTGCATTTTCTTTATCCATTTGTCTGTCATTTGATGCATGGGTTATTTCTGTATCTTGGCTATTGTGAATAATGCTGCAGTGAATATGTGTTAGTGTTAGTCACTCAGTCATGTCCAACTCTTTACTACTCCATGGACTGTAGCCCACCAGGTGATTCTGTAGAATTTTCCAGGCAAGAATATTGGAGTGGTAGTCATTCCCTTCTCCAGGGGATCTTCCTGATCCAGGAATTGAACCCAGGTATCCTGCATTGCAGGCAGATTCTTTACCATCTGAGCCACCAGGGAAGCCCACAACAAACATGGGAGTCAGATATCTCTTTGAGAGTGATTTCATTTCCTTTGAGTATGTACGCAGAAATGGGACCACTATATCATGTGGTAGCTTTATTTGTAATTTGTTGAGGAATAGATTCAAGGGACTAGATCTGATAGACAGAGTGCCTGAAGAACTATGGATGGAGGTTTGTGACATTGTAGAGGAGACAGGGATCAAGACCATCCCCAAGAAAAAGAAATGCATAAAAGCAAAATGGCTGTCTGAGGAGGCCTTACAAATAGCTGAGAAAAGAAGAGAAGTGAAAAGCAAAGGAGAAAAGGAAAGATATACCCATTTGAATGCAGAGTTACAAAGAATAACAAGGAGAGATAAGAAAGCTTTCCTCAGTGATCAACGTAAAGAAATAGAGGAAAACAATAAAATGGGAAACACTAGAGATCTCTCCAAGAAAATCAGAGATGCAAAGGGAACATTTCATGCAAAGATAGGCACAATAAAGGAAAGAAATGGTCTGGACCTAACAGAAGCAGAAGATATTAAGAAGAGGTGGCAAGAATACACAGAAGAACTGTACAAAAAAGATCTTCATGACCCAGGTAATCACGATGGTATGATCATTCACCTAGAGCCAGACATCCTGGAATGCGAGGTCAAGTGGTCCTTAGGAAGCATCACTACAAACAAAGCTAGTGGAGGTGATGGAATTCCAGTTGAGCTGTTTCAAATCCTAAAAGATGATGCTGTGCAAGTGCTGCACTCAATAAGCCAGCAAATTTGGAAAACTCAACAGTGGCCACAGGACTGGAAAAAGTCAGTCTTCATTCAATCCCAAAGAAAGGCAATGCCAAAGAATGCAAAACTACCGCACAATAGCACTCATCTCACACGCTAGTAAAGTAATGCTCAAAATTCTCCAAGCCAAGGTTCAACAGTACGTGAACCGTGAACTTCCAGATGTTCAAGCTGGATTTAGAAAAGGCAGAGGAACCAGAGATCAAATTGCCAACATCCACTGGGTCATCAAAAAAGCAAGAGAGTTCCAGAAAAACATGTATTTCTGCTTTATTAACTATGCCAAAGCCTTTAACTGTGTGGATCACAATAAACTGTGGAAAATTCTTCAAGAGATGGGGATACCAGACCACATGACCTGCCTCCTGAGAAATCTGTATGCGGGTCAAGAAGCAACAGTTAGAACTGGACATGGAACAACTGACTGGTTCCAAATCAGGAAAGGAGAACGTCAAGGCTGTATATTGTCACCCTGCTTATTTAACTTATATGCAGAGTACATCATGAGAATTGCTGGGCTGGAGGAATCACCATCGTGATTACCTGGGTCATGAAGATCTTTTTTGTACAGTTCTTCTGTGTATTCTTGCCACCTCTTCTTAATATCTTCTGCTTCTGTTAGGTCCAGACCATTTCTTTCCTTTATTGTGCCTATCTTTGCATGAAATGTTCCCTTTGCATCTCTGATTTTCTTGGAGAGATCTCTAGTGTTTGGCTGGAATCAATACTTCCAGGAGAAATATCAATAACCTCAGATATGCAGATGACACCACCCTTTATGGCAGAAATTGAAGAACTAAAGAGCCTCTTGATGAAAGTGAAATTGGAGAGTGAAAAAGTTGACTTAAAACTCAACATCCAGAAAACTAAGGTCATGGCATCTGGTCCCATCACTTTATTGCAAATAGATGGGGAAACAGTGGAAACAGTGACAGACTTTATTTTGGGGGCTCCAAAATCACTGCAGATGGTGGCTGCCACCATGAAATTAAAAGACACTTGCTCCTTGGAAGAAAAATTATGACCAATCTAGACAGCATATTAAAAAACAGAGACATTACTTTGCCAACAAAGGTACATCTTGTCAAAGCTATGGTTTTTCCAGTAGTCTTGTATGGATGTGAGAGTTGGAATATAAAGAAAGCTGAGCGCCAAAGAATTGATGCTTTTGAACTGTGGTAATGGAGAAGACTCTTGAGAGTCCCTTGGACTGCAAGGAGATCCAACCAGTCCATCCTAAAGGAAATCAGTCCTGAATATTCACTGGAAGGAGTGATGCTGAAGCTGAAACTGCAATACTTTGGCCACCTGATGTGAAGAACTGACTCCTTGGTAAAGACCCTGATGCTGGAAAGATTGAAGGCGGGAGGAGAAGGGGACTAAAGAGGATGAGATGATTTGATGGCATCACCAACTCAATGGACATGAGTTTGAGTAAACTCCAGGAGTTGCTGATAGACAAGGAGGTCTGGGGTGCTGCGGTCCATAGGGTTGCAAAGAGTCGGACACGACTGAGCGACTGAACTGAATGACTGAGGTATCTCTATACTATTTTCCATAGTGACTGCACCAATTTACAGTCCCACCAAAATTGCACAAGTGTGCCCTTTTGTCTATATCCTCCCCAGGACTTGTTACTTCTAGTCTTTTTGATGATAACCATACTAAAAGGTATGAAGTGAGATCTCATTGTGGTTTTGATTTGCATTCCCTTATGGTAGTTACGCTGAACATCTTTTCATGTACCTGTTAGCCACCTGTATGTCTTCTTTGGGAAAAAGTACATTCAAGTACTTTCCCCATTTTTACTTGAGTTATTTGAGTGTTTACTATTGAGTTGTATGATTTCTCAATATATTTGGGGTACTAACCCCTTATCAGACATATGATTTGCAAATATTTTTTCCTATTCTGTAGGTGGCTTTTATTTATTTAAATATTTATTGTGATGATATTGGCTTTTTTTTTTTATAGTGGATCTTAGTTTCCTAGCCAGGAATCAAACCCATGCCCCCTGCATTGAAAGCACAGAGTCTTAACCACTGGACCACCAGGGAAGTCTCTTTAGGTGGCCTTTTTTTATTTTGTTGATCATTTCTTTTACCGTGCAGAAGCTTTCAGTTTGATGTAGTCCCCCTTTTGGTTTTTGCTCTTGTTGCCTTTACTTTTGGTGTCATACCACAAAAATTATTTGTTAAGATTAATGTCAAGGAGCTTTCACCTCTTTTCTTCTAGGAGTTTTATGATTTCAGGTTGTACTATTTGTGAATACACTTGCTTTTTTGAGTAGTTTTATGTTCCCAGTAAAATAGAGCAGAAGGTACAGAGATTCCCCCCGGAAACCCTGCCTTCCCCCAGCCTACACTCGGCATTTCCCATTATCAGCATCCCCCTCCAGAGAGGGTACATGTGTTCTAATTGATGAACCAACACTGATACGTGATTATCACTTCAAGTTCATAGTTTACATTAAGGTTCGCACCTGGTGTTATGCGTTCTTGGGTTTTGACAAATGTGTCGTGGCAGATATCCATCATTACAGTATCATACAGAATGCTTTCACTATCATCCTTCCCTCCCCTTCAACCAGTAGAAAGTAGATGTTTCTACTGCCTCTATAGTTTTGCCTTTTGTCATATAGTTGGAATCCTACTGAAAAGTAGCCTTTTCAGAATGACTACTTTCACATGTAATACGCATTTTAGTTTCCTCCATGTCTTTACACGGCAGGATAGCTCATTTAAGGACTGAATAATATTCCATTGTCTGGATGTATCCATTCACCTGCTGAAGGATGTGTTGTACCTCAGCATCCAGTCTTAACCACTTTTCACTGCCTCCTTGTCCACCACCCTTCCTAACCTATCTCCATCTCTCAACCAGTTCACTGCTTTCACATCGTGCATCCGTTCACCAAACCACACCATGATTCTTTTCAGACACAAATAAAATCCCATCACTCCTCTACTTCAAGCTACTCAGTGTTCCTATTGTATATCTTATGTGCACTTGCATCAGCCCTTTCTTTTTATTTTTGGGGCTATCAGGTGAGTACCCTTCCATGTCTGTCCTCCAGGCCAGCATTCCAACCCACTGATCACAGCCCAAAGGCTGAAGCAAGACATGCAGTGATCAGGGGCTGGTTTCAGGGATCCTTAGGAAATTTCATCCCACCCCAGACAACCCCCTGCCCTTTGGAGCCTTTCTGACATCCCTCTGGATCCCACTCCCCGCTGCTCACAGCGATGCCTGGGTACCAGGTTCAGCCTTGTGGTTTGAGCTCTGCCGTGGCTCAAGGCCAGAACAAACACTGACAAGCAGGAGAAGAATGTCAGCCCCAAGCAGGTGGGAACTCATGCTCTTTCAAGTTTCCATCAGAGCCTTCCACAGGCTGAGCCCTTGAAAAACAGTCGACGATGATGCAAACCCAACTTCAAACCGAGGAGATTAGATCGCTCTGGCGCTTTCAGCATTTCTGGCTATTGCATACCTTGCCAACACACAGTCTATCTATGTCTCTAGACTCCTAAACCTCAGAGTTACTAGGAGACTTGGTGATCAGAAAACTCAATTCCCTCTACTGAAGGGATGCCCCCTCAACAAGCCAGCAAGGTTTTCCTAGCTTCTGATGGCACTGTAAGCAACAGGGAGCTCCCTCCTTCTGAGGAAGTTCATTCCTTTGTACAGCCACTCTCATTATTAGAAATTCCTCCTCATATCTAGTTACAACCCCCTGTGGCACCTTCTATTAATACTCACACATCCAAAGTCTGTCCTCCAGAAGCAGTGGGTGGACCCTGCAAATACTTAATGGGCTTCATATACTCTGATCATCATGTCTTCACGTGTCAACTGGACACCCCCAAGTGCATTTTATCATTCTTACCACGATGTCATTTCCATAGACCCCTCCACCCCATGGGTGTCCCTGGTAGCTCAGATGGTAAAGAATCTACCTGCAATGCAGGAGGCCTGGGTTTGATCCGTGGGTCAGGAAGATTCCCTGGAGAAGGGAATGGCCACCCACTCTAGTATTCTTACCTGGAGAGTTCCATGGACAGAGGAGCCTGGCAGACTACAGTCCGTGGGGTCACAAAGAGTTGGACAGGACTGAGTGACTAACACTTTCACTTTCCTTCCTCTACCCCACCTCTTCATCCTGCCCCCTCTCTTGCTGCCCTTCTCTGAGCATCCTTGTGTTTGTTAATGTCATTCTCAAAATATGGCATCCAGACCCCAACTCAATACAACCTGCGATTTGATCGATGCAGTGATAAGGGATTTTATCATCACCCTTATCCTGGTGGTGGTATCCTGTTTCTATAGCTTATGGGCACATTTACTTTGTCAGCATCAATGTCACAGTCATATTGGGCAGGCAGTGCACCATCCCTAGTCGTATTCTCCATCCTGCCCTTGTACTTGGCGATATGGAATACACATGCAGGACTTTACAATCATCCCCACTGATTCCGTTTGTCACTGTTGACCCGTCTTTTCCTTCTCCTGGCAGCTTTTAAATCTTGATCCTGGGACATTCAGCTTACAAGATCTTCCTGTTACTTTTAAATCTGCTCCAAGTTTGTGAAACTTGGTTGTTACAAATATCAAGTAGGAACAAGCTCTTGGGAGGGCTCCCAGTGCTTGGAATTGGACTCGTTGAAGCTATAATTCATCTGGAGGCTCCGAGCCCAGACAGAAGACTCAAATCCTAGCTCAGTCCCTTGTAGGATGTGTGGCCCTGGGCACTCACACCACCACTGAGCCTCTGATTACACATCAAAAGAAAAAAAAAAAAAAGAGCACCCAATTTGTAGGATTGAAGTTATGAAGGTGAAGCCCACAGCACGGCTCTTGGGGTATGGAGGGGCTCAGTGAGGACTGGTTCTTATTTTCAAGAAGGACCACAGGGACAAAGACCCAGAGACGTGAGGTGGGTGATGTGATTCTGAGATGGCCTGATCAAGCGCGGCCAGGCATGCTTCATGTGAAACCTGCTTCTCATCAGCCTCCAAACATACCGAAGTCATCAGCCCTTTCTCAAGAGCAGCAGAGATGGCCCTGAGACCCTTTCTCCTCAGATGCATCAGAGGAAAGGGGGCAAGACAATGGGCTGGGAGCAGAGGACCTACAAGTAAAACAAATGGCAAACTCACTCCCGAAGTGGGGGTGCAAGGAAGGAGGCAGAAAAGATGGTCCCGGCCCTGCTCCCGGGTAACTGACCCGCCATGAATGCTGACTCTGGCTGGCTCCAGGCTTGGAGGGTGCAGACAGTGGGGTGCAACAGGGAGCCCCACAGGTGGGAGCCACCCTATAACTCCGTCTCCTGAGCTGGGCCCATGCACTCGAGCCCTGCCATGGCACCAACCAGATGATATCTGCCACTCCAGAAGGCAGCCAGGCCAGCCCAGACATCAGGCTATGCCTCCCAGAAACCCATCCCCAGGCCACTCAAGGGCGTGAACAAGCGCCTCAGTCCTCCGAGGCAGGGGGTGCCTTCCTCCCCAGGGAACTCCTTCTCACTCTGCATCAGCTCCAGGCCCAGGCTGGGCCGGGCCAAAGGCCACACAGCAGAACCAGGAGGCACCAAACTCTGCAGTCCGTAGACCTAGGTTCAAGTCCATCTCCAGCATGTATTACTGTGCAACCTTGAAAATATCACTTTACCTCTCTGGGCCTGCAGTTCCTAATCTCTAACATGAGGGCCACAAGAGTTCCGACTTACAGTGGGGTTGGAAAAATTAAAGATACAGGCCTGCAGAGGATGACAGAGTGACAGACAGGAAGTGCTTGGCAAAGGTCAGCCCCCCAACTAGGCATGGAGGTGAAGCGGGTCACACAGCAGAGACTGGTGTTCCAGGACCAGAGGTTGCTGCACGCTTCCCCCGCTCCCCACCCCTGAGAGTGGGCTCACTGTCTGGCCCATTTCTCACCTCCTCCTTCCCCGCAGGCAGGGCTGCAGCTGGGTTCAAGTTAGGGCCCGGGAGAAGGGAGGTCCAGACTGGCCCATGAGGAGCTGCCCTGCCCTCGGCACACAGGTGAGGAGACCCCAGTGCTCACCATTCATTCCCCTTGTGAGGGGACCCAGGCCATGAGGGGCAGGCAGGTCAGATTCCAAATGAGCTGTAGTCCTTCTCACCTTGTGCCTCATCACATTTGCTGCCTGCCTCCTGCCCCCAGGCCTGGCCCACCCATCACAGGTTGTGGGGTGCGAGATGCCAACAGCCAGGGTTCCCACCGGCTATCAGCTCACCTTCAAGCTTCTGTTTCCACTAAAGTCCACACTGGGCTGTCACTCTTCTTGGAAGGTAGCTTCTCTGAGGGTGATTTTTTTGTTTGTTTTTGTTTAGTTAATCCGGGGCCGTGGTGGTTGAGTTTTGTTTGCAGACAAGGTAACAAAGTTGGCCTGCAGCCTCTAAGGAGGGTCATGTTTGCACAACAGTGATTCCGAGCTCCGCCAGGCTGGCCGCCAGCTCAGCTTATCTCCAGGCCCAATCGGGCCCCAGAACCGGGAGGGAAAGGGTGGCCCTTTATTCAAAAGCAGAAGCTGATTCCGCTCCGGCAAACGGCATGTTCGGGTCTCAACTCCAAGCCAGAAGAAAGAGTCCTTGTGTTGGCCCCTCCTCCACCAGGCTCTGGGAAGCCCCAGGCAGATCCTATCCTGCTGCGTCCTTGGGGCCCAGGGTGAAGTCACCAGTCTCGGCACAGAGGGACAGAAGCCTGCCAGCTCCGGCCCGGTGGGAGGAAATCTCAGGAAGTGGTAGATTTTGCACACCCTACCTCAGCTCCGGGAGAGGAGGGGAGAGAGATACTGGGGCATTTGGGGACCTCAGGGAGCTGCAGAGATGCAGAGTGCTGGGGAGACCCCAAGCTTCCTATCTCCAGGGGGCCCATAGCAGCAGGAGAGGGGGAGCAGGGAGCAGCCCCCTCTGACTCAGGCTTCGCTCAGCGGGGAGCTGAGGGCTGGAGGCGCCCAAGCCAGCTCAGATGCTCACCCGGGACCTGGGAACACCTGCCCACCATCACTGGAGCCACTTTGCAGCTTCTGCTTCTTGTCATCATCAACATCTGGTGGGCACTGGCCTCCTCTGGGGCACCGTCTGCACATCTGGGCTGGGAAATACCCTTTTCCTGCTGACCTGGTCCCCAAATCATGAGTCTGGGAGGAAGTGGGCTTTGATGACCAGTCAGTGGAGTCAAGAGGCAACCAGGCAAGGGTCCAGTGAACTGTGTCACGGTCCTGGCATCTGTGGTCCCACCCATGGCCACTCCTGACTCTCCAGGAAATGTCATCCAGGCAGCTGTAGGGTGCAAGGGGGCTGGCGGGAGGCAGTGACTCCCCCAGGCTCCCTGCACGAATGCTGCCTCCCAGCACACTCACAGCCATGCCCAAGGGCTACCCTGCCAGCCTCTGAGCATCCACCCACACGGGGGAGCCTCCAGTGACTCGGGACCAGCCTCGCAGAGACCAGGTGCCTTTCTACCTTCCTGAGAGCCTGCCTGTCTAGCGGCTTTCCCCCAGGCAGCCCGAACACCACACCCCTCAGACTAAACCCTTGGAGATAACTTTGCTGATGGAGAATGGAAGTTCCCACAGAAGGCACTAATTGAGACCTTAGGAGACCATCTCTTAGGGCAAAGAGGCAACTCTTTTTTTTTTTTAACTTTTTATTTTGTATTGGCATGTAGTCGATTAACAATGTTGTGATAGCTTCAGGTGTACAAGGAAGGGACTCAGACATACATACACATGTATCCTTTCTCCCCAAGCCCCACTCCCATCCAGGCTGCCACATAATGTTGAGTAGAGTTCCCTGTGCTATACACTAAGTTCTTATTGGTTATCCATTTTAAATACAGCAGTGTGTACATGTCCATCTCAAACTCCCTAACTATCAAAGGGGCAACTCTCATCCCAGAGATCTTCCCCTGAGTGTATTCGTTTGCTAGGGATGCTATAACAAAGTTCCCTAGACTGGGCGGCTTCAATGACAAAAATGTATTTTCTCTAGTTCTGGAGGTTGGAAGTCCAAGATCAAGGTGTGAGCAAGATTGCTTTCTTCCAAGGCCTCTCGAGCTTTGCAGATGGCCGTCTCCTCACTACATACCACACGCGGCCTTTCTTGTGTGTGTCTGTGCCCTAATCTCTTCTTATAAACACATCAGTCATAGCCGATTAGGGCCACCCTCGTGACCTCATTTAAACTTAATTACCTCTGTAAAGACCCTGTCTCCAAGTACAGTCATATTCTGGGGTCCTGGGGGTGAGGACTTCCACATATGAATAGGGGAGGGGGGACACTGAGTTAATACAGCCCATGATGCTGAGAGAGGTCACAGAACACCAGGTGGGGCTGAACCAGTCAGCCAGCCAGAAGTCAAGGTGCCATTGGAACCTTTTCCGGGGGGCTGTACCTGCTGCAGAGGAAGGTACAGAAATCTCAGCGTTTTCACACGTAGCATCTAGAAGCCTCACTGTGACCTTGTGTCATAGACATTATTTGTTTTAATTGGAGTATAATTGCTTTACAACGTTGTGTTAGTTTCTGCAGTATAATGAAGTGAATCAGCTATATATATACACACATATCCCCTCCTTCTTGAACCTCCCTCCCACCCACCCCTCTAGGTCATCACAGAGCACCGAGCTGAGCTCCCTGTGCCTACAGCAGCTTCCCTCTAGCTATATGTTTTACACATGGTAGTGTCTATAGCAAATCCTAATCTCCTTATTCATCCCACCCTACCTTTCCCCATCCTAAATCCACACATCTAGTCTCTATATCTGTCTCTCTATTCATGCCCTGCAAAAAGGTTCATCTGTACTGTTTTTCAGATTCCGCATATGTGCATTAATGTACAATATTTGTTTTCCTCTTCCTGACTTACTTCACTCTGTGTGACAATCTCTAGGTCCATTCATGTCTCTACAAATGACCCAATTTCATCCCTTTTTATGGCTGTGTAGTATGCCATTATATATATGCACTACATTTTCTTTATCCATTCATCTGTCAATGGGCGTTTAGGTTGTTCCATGACTTGGCTGTTGTAAATAGTGCTATAATGAACATTGGGGTGCATGTGTTTTTTTGAATCACGGTTTTCTCAGGGTATATGTCTAGGAGCGAGACTGCACCCTCACCATCAGCTGATGTGTTCTGGTATGGATGTGCTCCCCGTGTGGGGTGGGGAGTGGTATTAGTGTCCTTGGGACCAGACTTCTGGCCCTTTGCAGTGATCCCCTGCCTTACCTCTACCTTCCCATGTCTTCCCTCAGTTGGTTGGACATTTTGGTCGGTCTCTGAGTCCCCTATCAGCAGAGGGGACAAAGAATGGTATGAAGTCACCAAATTTTAGTCTTGGTACAGTGCCCTGTCCCTGAGACAGTGAGATTACATGGTCATTTTCACCTTGGGGGTGATGGACAGTAGGAGGATGAAGATCTAAAGTCAGCAGCCCTTCACCAAACTTGAGACTGCTGCAGGAGGCACCCACCTCACCCTAGAATGTGGGTCTGTGAACTTGGTGGAGGTCACCATGGCTGCTTAGAATCAAAAGGACCCAAAAAGTTACCTGATTCAAGCCCCCCTCCCTCCCACCACCACCACCACACACTCGTTATTCAGGAATTCTCTCCCCAGCTAACTGCCTGCTCACTCCTCCACTGATAAAGCTCTCACTTCTAAAAAGTTCTCCCTGCTGCTGAACTGAAATCTGTCTCTCTGAGGCTTCCATCTGTTGGCTCCTGTTCTGACCTCTGAACCTTTCCAAATCAGCTTACTCCTTGCTTCACTCACTCAACCATCTTTCAGCCAGCACTGGCAGAGCTCTGCGCCAGTGGGTGGAGAAGAGCAAACATCCACTCAGCAGTCATGATGCACAAGCTCTCCACATGGATCACCTCATTCAATGTTCACACCAAGCTCGGTTGGCTGGGTACTACTGTCCCCATTTCACAATGATGCAACTGAGGTTCAGAGAGGTTAGGTAACTTGCAAATCGTCACACAGCATTAACCTTGAGATTGCCTGGCACCAGAGTCTGTCCTTCCTGCCAAAGCTCTTTAGCATTAGCCAACTTCTCGAGGACTAGGGGTGAGGGATGGTGAAGGGTGTATTTGCTGAGCAGAAAAGGCAAGAGGACCACTATGGACAAAGAGAAGAGCTTAGGCAAAAGCTCATAACAATCTTTAAAATACCTGATCCTGTGTTTGCTCCTTGAATTGCAAGAAAGTGAACAGGGAAGAAATCTCTAAAAGGACAACAAAATCTTTTTAAATCTTAGTGTATGGGTAGATTTTTCCTTTAATGTGGCTGTTGGTTTTTCTTTAAGATAAACACAGAAACTTAGTGAATGGGAAAACATTAAGGCACTCGCTCAAAAAATTAAACATAGAATTACCCTACCCATAGAATTACCTATGTTTCAGCAATTCCACTTCTGGGGATACACCCAAAAGAAGTGAAAGCAGGGACTGGGACAGATATTTGTACACCCACATTCATAGCAGCAATGGCCAGACAGTGGAAATAACCCATCAACAGATGAATGGATAAACAAAATGTGATCTATACATAAAATAGAATATTATTCAGCCTTTAAAAGAAAGGAAATTCTGATACAGGCTTCAATATGGTTGAACTTCAAGGACCTTCTGCTAAAGGAAAGAAACCAATCACAAAAAGACAAATACTGTATGATTCCACTTATATAAGGTACATAGGGTGATCAAATCTGTAGAGACAGATTTGACAGAAAACAGAAAAGGATTTGCAGGGGACTGTGACGACGGGAAATTGGAAGGTAGTGTTTAATGGATATAGAGTCTCAGTTTTGCAGGATGAAAAAAGTCCTGGAGACAGATGGTGGTGATCGTTCCACAACAGTGCAAATGGACTTAATGCCACTGAACTGTACACACAAAAATGGTTAAAAAGGTAAATTTTATGTTGTGTGTATTTTACCACAATAAAATTAAAATTAAAAAGTTCTAGTGGAAGTATCGTAGTTCTGTGGAGTCCATGTCTTCTGTTCAACCTTAAAAATTCCACAGTAGCTGAGGCATACTTCTTGGAGCTGGAGAACCTGGGTTTTAGTTCTGATTCTGCATGCATACACTAAACCTCAATTTCCTCATCTGTTAAATGGCAGCAATTACCTCTTTCATAGGCTGATTGTGACCAATTAAATAAATTGATGGATAATTAAATGCTTTAAACCTGTAAAGTAGCACACTAGTGCAGGCTGGTTGTATTATTATTTACTGAGAGCTGAATACTGGGCAGCAGCTACATGTCCAGAGCTTTTTGGACAGATCCTTTGGAAATGAGAAATCTAGTCCTTTCCAGCAGGTACTGACAAGTTCATAGTAGCAGGGAGAGAAGAGAACACTCCAGAGATCTAGGGAGAGCTGTGAACTTTTGGGTCCCCACTACAAGGTCTGACCAGAAGGGTTGCCTCTTCCTCTGTCCTCTGCAACCCTCTAGCTGGAGACAGCCAACACCCAGCCATCCTGTGCCTTTAGCAGCCAGTGTGGCCAGGAGAGAAAGCACATCAGCATTCCATGCCCCACCCCCAGCAAGGAAGAGAGAGTCTCCAGGTGAAGACCTAGGAGAGAGTGGATTGAGGAAAACCAGCCTCTAGGAACTCATTACCCTAGGAGCCTGCGGAGTCCTTGGGGAAGACAGGTTTATCCCAGAATAGCCCACAGACCCGGGGGAGTGGGGATGCCTGGAATCTTCACGATGACAATGATGACAATCATGTGATTTATTGAATGCCACTGTGTACCAAGGTTTTCCAGGTGGCACTAGTGGTAAAGAACCCGCCTGCCAATGCAGGAGATGTAAGAGACACAGGTTCGATCCCTGGGTCAGGAAGATCCCCTGAAGGTGGGCATGGCAACCCACTCCAGTATTCTTGCCTGGGAGAATCCCATGGACAGAGGAGCATGTCGGGCTACAGTCCACAGGGTCGCAAAGAGCTGGACACAACTGAAGTGAAGCATGCACACGCACACTGTGTACTAAGCACTGTGGGAGCTCTGTCCCCTATGCTTACATCTAACCCTATGAGTTAGATGTTTTTACTGCCTCCATTTTACAGATGAGAACACTGATGCCCAGGCAAAATAACTCATGCAAGTAGTTAAGAAGCAGAAGCAAGCTAGGAGCCCACAGCTGCCTGGATTCCCAGTCTGTGCTCTTACAACCACAGAAAGCTCTGAGGCACGGCCCCAGCGTCAAGGCCATCTTCAGGCCAGGGGCTGCCCTTGGCTCCCTGGTGGCTTCCTCGCAACTCTGAATGGTGGCTGAGAACAGAGCATGTGGCTGGCAAGGTGCAGTGTGACCGGATCCTGGGTACTGTGGTCTCAGTGTCAATCGGGCAGCAGCCATCAGCATCCAGGCAAGACTCTCCACCAGCAAAAAGATGACACCTCCTGGAAGGTTCAGGTGATGGTTAGCATTTTTAGAAGTAAATATTTTTTTAAAAAGGGTTGCACACTATTTTTTAGACAGAGTGCTATTGTACACTTAAGAGTACATACAGTGTAAGTGTAACATTCATGAGCACTGGGAAACCAAAAAACTCAGGTGACTCACTTTATTGCAACGTTCGCTTCATTGCAGTGGTCTGCAACTGAACTTGATATACCTCCAAGGTCTGCGTGTGTTTGCCTTCAATAAATCTAAGAAATATTGCATAGACTCAACCCTTTTTGGCCATTTGCTGAGCCCATTAGCATAGTCTGCTGTGCTCATGAGCATATTAAGGACACCTGTTTAATTTCCCCGGCTCCAACCTGTATTCAAGGCCACGCATTTCTATGTAATACCTGTTGCTAAACCACCTTTGGAAAACTGTGACTGAGAGTGCTGGGGGCCCCTTCCAGTGTCTGTCTCCAGGGTTTACAAAGCAAGTCCAAACCACTCCAATCTGATGCTGAAAGAGGCCTCCCCAGGTCGGGCTGGGGTTGAAACTCTGGCTCTGCAACCCTCAGCTGTGTGTGTGCATGTATGCTAAGTCGCTTCAGTCGTCGTGTCCGACTCTTTGCCACTCTGGACCATAGCCCACCAGGCTCCCCTGTCCATGGGATTCTCCAGGCAAGAACACTGGAGTGACTTTCTATGCCCTCCTCCAGGGGATCTTCTGGACCCAGGGACTGAACTTGTGTTTCTTACATCTCCTGCATTGGCAGGCTGGTTCTTTACCACTAGTGCCACCTGTGTGCCCTGCAGCATCTCCCTTGACCTCTTGGAGCCTCAGTTTCTCTCGCAGGTAAAGTGGGGATGGTGGTTACACCTGCTTACCTTGCCAGGAGGCCTTGGGCGGAGCCTGAGATGACCCAGGGCATGCGGGCCAACAAAGGGAACTCCCTGAACAAGAGTCCTCTCTTGCCCCAAAGAAAACACACACCCTCTTCTGAGCTGGCACCAGCACCCTGGGGTGGATGAGTTTGGCAGAACCTTTTCAAGGACAGAAAGTTGGTCATTGGGGGCAGCATTCGGGACCCCAAGTGGGGGTGGGGTGGAGAGTCCTGGCTTTCCTCTGCTTTCCCACCGTCCCAGGCTGCCCTGGCAGGAGCTCAGGTATTGGGAACTGTAGGCCAGGTCAGGCTGCAGCCTGACGGGTTTCCTCCTCTCGCAGCCAAGGCAGGGGCAACCAAACTGGTTTGTCAGGGGCCACCAGTGGCACCTGGATTCTCCCCCTCATGCCCACCCAAAAGGAGCAGCCCCACTTCTCCTTTACCAAACCCCCCTTCCATGCGCTCCCCCTTGCCCAGCCCCAGATCCTACAGTCTGGATGGGAGGAAGGGAGGGAGCCCAGCCCACCTGGTCCAGGCCCTGCGTCCCTTTGCCCTGATTCTGGAGCATCTAGGCTGTCATCCCACCCACACTCTGCCCAAGCTCCCCTCCCCACTCCCACCAGCTCCGTGCAGGTGCTGGCCTCCAGGCCCCTGGGGACCTTCTTCAGGAAGTTCCCAGCAGCCAATGCAAATGAAGCCAGCCACTCCCTGTAATTGAAGAGCAACTTGCAAGGACAGATCTGGCCGCCTGGCAGCCGGAGGCTTCTCCCGGAGACTTAATCCTTAGCTTTCTGAGTCATCAGGGGCTTCTCGGCTTGAGATGAAACGGAGGGTGGTCTAGGGGCCAAGCGTGTCTCGTGTCTCATGTTTCCTCTGCTAAAAACCAGAACTGGCCCAAAGAGTGTCTTGGGGCTGAAAGTTAGAATTCCACCCAGGACAAGGCCCACACTTGCGTTTGATGGCTGAGGTCATGGCCAAGCCTGTAGGAGGGCATCTGCCAGGATGACAGGCAGCTGGGACACCCGTGGGTGTTAGCACTATGGGGCCCAAGGACTTCTCACTTCAAACCTGGGCTCTGTGCTTGGCTGCTGGCCTGGCTGAATGGGACAGTGATGGCTGCTCGCATCTGGAGGGTGAGGATGACCTCAGCTCCATGCAGGTGCTGCCCCGCCAGGCAAGAGGAGAGCAGAGCACCCTCCGGCAAGTTCAGCTCTGCAAAGCCCAGAGAAACTTCTATAATTCACCTCCCCAAGTCCACACACAGGTGCCTCCACACAGGCCTGAAGTCCAGCTTTGAGCATCAGAAACCAATGACCTCATACTGCTACCCACCCTCTGGGACACATTCGCTGGTCTTCTCCATTGTCCTCCACACACCGTCCTTCGGAAATACCCTCCCAGCATCTCACTTCTCAACTTAAGGCCTCTGATTGGCCTACACGCCATCCTTTGGAAATACCCACCCAGCGTCTCACTTCTCAACTTAAGGCCTCTGAGTGGCCTGGGGCTCTCAGCTGAGATTCTTAACCTTTCCTTTAGGAATTTGACAATTCTCTCTATGGACACTCTTCCCAGAAAAAAATGTGCATGCAAAATTCCAGATGCAATTCTGGGGCCCGGTCAGTCCTGAGATCCTTCCTTGGATGTCCTCTCATTTCATGAATTCCAGTTCAAGAGCCCAGCTTCTGTGATGAAGTCCAGCACTCTCATGTGATCTATATAGCTTGCCCTTTGCAGACTGAAGCCTTCAAGCCCTCTGTCCCCAAGCCCAGACCCTCAGACTTCAGTTTTGCCTCCTAGAAACTCCAAACCAGGTGCGGTCCCTTTACACGCCCAGAGCGCACTCTACTTGCCTCTGGTCTCTGCCCTTGCTGACCCTCCGCCAGGATTGCCTATTCCCACTGACTCCCACCAAACTCCTCCTTGTTGTCCCATGCTGGGCTCCACATCCTCCCTGCAGGAAACCTTCCCCCGCTCCTACCCTCAGCATCCTGGGTCATGTCATTTCCCCCGTGTGAACATCTCTCCTCCTGGTGCCTGGTTTTGCCCTAAGCCTGGGCACCTGCTTGCGTGGTGCTTTTGGAGGAATCCTCAGTTCTTGCTACGTCATCATGTCGTGTACACAAGTGTCATAAAAAAAGAACAGGGACTCCATTCTGGCAACCCATTGGTTAAGACACCACGCTCCCACTACAAGGAGCGCAGGTTTGATAGCTGGTTGGGGAACTAAGATCCCACATGCTGTGCACTATGGTCAAAAAAATAAAAAAGAATTAAACCAGAGACTGTCATTTTCTAACCATCCCTCCACAAAAGCAAAAAAGAGTAGAACAAATGCCCACCGAATCTAAGCAGGACAAAGCTCATGTCTTTGCAGGAAGAGACCAGGCACGAGATGTCACGGTCTCTCGGCAGAGAAGAGTGTTATGGGGCTTTGGCTGCATCCTTCTACCAGTTGGTCAATTTGTGATGGCCCCTGGGTATGAAAGTCTGAGTTCTCTGGCTCAATCTGCCTCATAACTCTGATGGAAGTCAGGCAGCAGTTCTCAAGCCAGACCCCGTCCTGGAGTCAGTGCTTCTTTTTCTGAGATGGTTGGGAGTATGTGTATATGGGGAAGGAGGGGGTGCTGTATTTTAAGAAAGCTCTGGGTGGTGATGGAACCCAGAACTCCCGCAGGTCCCTGGGGCACAGGTTCAGGGGTGAAGTGGACCCCAGGATCAGCAGCCAGCTTATTTCCCGGCACAAGATATAGTCCAAGGAATGCATGGGTCACTGGTCTCTGTGACACAGGTGGGAAGCTATGAGGCTCAGTTAGGAACAGGAGGAAAGAGCGTTGCTCTGGAGCTGCCGGAGCTGTGTCTCCACCCACGTAGTTTTATCACTAACATTTCCCTGAGAAGCTGTCATATATTTATTTTTCTGGGGGGTTGTTTGTTGTTTAGTTGCTAAGTCATATCCTACTCTTTTGTGACCCTCATGCACCATAGCCCACCAGGCTCCTCTGTCCACGGGATTCTCCAGGCAAGAATACTGCAGTGGGTTGCTATTTCCTTATCCAGGGGACCTTCCCAACCGAGGGAGCGAACCTGAGTCTTCTGACAAATAAAATGTATCCATTTGTCAATAATTGAGAAATAAGTGCTGAAGTTACACCCCATGATTTCCTCATCCACTACCTCACAGAGTCACCACTTCAGTTTGTAGAGAGAACACTCAAGATCTACTCTTGTAGCGCATTTCAAATACACAGAGCAGTGTTGTCAGCTGTGGGGACGTCCTCTGCGGTCCATCCCCAGTGCTTTCTCGTCCTGTATAACTGAAGCTCTGTCCTTGACTCACAGCTCCGTGCGTCCCCCTCTGCGTCTACGAGTTCCACCTCTTTAGATTCCAAATACGAGTGAAATCATTCAGTATTTGTCCTTCTGTGTCTTGCTTATTTCAATTAGCAAAATGTCCTTCAGGTCCATCAATGTTGTTGCAAATGACAGGATTTCCTTCTTTTTAAGGCTGAATAGTATTCCATTGTGTGTGTGTGTGTGTGTGTGTGTGTGTGTGCGCCACAGTTTATGTAACCATTCATCCGTCAACAGACCTGACACACACAGGCTGTTTCCATACCTTGGCTCTTGTGAATAACACGGGGGTACAGCTATAGCTTCAAGATCCTGGTTTCATTTCTTTGGATGTATACTCTGAAGTGGGGTTGCTGGAGCCTTTTGAGAAGCCATTTTGGAGATTTTTTTTCCCCTAATTGCCCAACCTCATCAAATGTCAATAACATAGGTATTCTGTATGTCTGATTATATACTATATGCATACCTGCTTTATACATTATAAAGCTTACTCTTTATATTCAATGCAAGGTTAAAGATGAGTAAATACCATTTTAAAATTAAATTAAAAATTGAAAAACTGTTAACATCAAACTTAACTGTATTTCTGAGTAACTTTTAATGCGGCTTATTTATGTACCTAACTTGTAATTGTCAAATTATATAAGCAAAGAAACAATTTATATAAATATATCATGACAAGAGCAATGCAAACAATTCTTAAAATGTCATTCGAAACTGTTATTTCCCTGGGAAAACAATGGACAAAATTAATTCCTTAAAATTATTTTCAGTAAATTTAACTTTCAATTTTTGCTTAATACAGCGAGGTAATCAGTTGATAAGGGATGTGGGGTGGGTGGTCTAGGAGACCTCTGTGAGAACCAGGGGTCCCACTGGCTGCTCTCTAGCCTACCAACCTCTAATCCTCAGCATTTCCATTCCTCAAATGAGCCACGTTTTCTCCAAGCATGGGGCCTTTGTACACACCGTTTCCCCTGTCTGCTTCATTCCTTTCCACCTTTCTTTGCTCAGTGATTCCCTCTGACACAGCCCATCCCAGCTCCTTCACCACTTCCTCAGGGACCTGCTCCCTGACTTCCTTGAGAAAGTCCCTTCTTCCTCCGGTGTGCCCACCAAGCACTAAGTAGCCCTGAGCAGGATTATACTCTGTGTGTTTCCCCCAGCACTTCACCACCTTCCTGGACCATAGATGAGTTCTTGATCCATGGAAGGAAGGCCCCTAATGAATACTTGTTGAAGGGATAAATTACTTCACAAGTCACAATTTGTCCATTTGCTCACTAGATATGTATTAGCCCTCACTGAGCACAGAATGCTGAGCCTAGGGGCTGAGAAAAAAGAGGGGATGTCATTTGTCCAGCTGTCTCCTCTTCCCCAGACTGGAAGCTCTCTGAGGACAGGGGTCACCACAGAGTTACATCCCACCTGTGTCATATTCTCTTGGTGGCCCTCCTGCTCCTTAAGGGTCCCCAGGAAAAGGCTGTGAGTCAGGCAGGCCTCTAGCCCCCTCGACACCCGACCATCGGTCCTGCCACTCAAATCTGCCCTTGCTGCCCGTGCCTGCTGACCCGGAGCTCTCAGGCCGCAGTGACTCCTGTCTGGACTGGGCCAAAGTCTCCCCGCAGGCCACCACATGACCACAGTCTCCCTGGGCAGGCCCTGGGCTGCCTGGAGGACAAAGCCCTGGCTTCTAACACAGCACTCAAGGCCCTCCCATCTGCCTTCCTCCCACCTCTCCACTTGACATGCTGTTTTCTGCCTCCACCGATAGGTGCCAATGACAACAAACTCAGTCTTGTCTCCCACCCGTGCCATGTGGCTTCTTGCCCCTCGGATCTCGCTCAGGCCGCACCCATGCCATGCCTCCCCCACAATCTTTCCTGGCTCAGTCCCACTCAGCCTCTGAGATGTCGCTTATGCATCATCCTCTCCAGGAGAACCCATGTCCTCAACTGAGCATTCCCCATCACCTGATTCTGTTCCTCTTTACACATGTGTCAATACCAGCTTGTGTATCTCTCCTGTGAGAACTTTGAAGGCAAGAGATGTGTCTAATAAGACACATCATAATGTTGCTAGAACTTAGCATAGTGCCTTGTAATTAATAGGCCCTTGGTAACAGCCTGACAAATTACTTGTGGATGGATAAATAGATGGATGCAAGCATGCATGCATGGAAAGATGGTTGGGTGGAGAGATGGATGAATGAATAATGAGTGAATGGATGATAGATGAATGCAGAGATGGATGAATGGATGACGAGTGAATATTCAGATGATGGATAGATGGATGGAGAGAGGGATGGATGAACGAAAAGACCTATGGAGAGATACAAAGATGTGGCCTGGAGAGTTTTCTCACAGTGCAGAAAAAAACAGTTCTCTTCCTACAGCATTCATTGACTACTGCCTTGTAGTGGGCTCTGTATAAGGCACTTGGATGTATAAGGCATTTAATCCCCCTAACAATCCTATGAAGTAAACATGGCTATTCCCCATTTTACATTTGAGGGAATGGTGGTCCAAGAGTCACAACTAGGAGGAGACAGAGTTGTGTCCATCATCCAGGCCCAGCACCCTCCCCTACCCCATCCTGAGACAGGGTACTGTTTTGGACATTGGAGTCGCTGATTTGCCTTGAAAGGAAGGGAAAGCACAGCCCACTAACCTTTAGTTCTGCACAATGGAGAGGCTCCCCTCTCTCTTCCCCCAGGAGTTGCTGTTGTTCAGTCACTCAGCTGTGTCTGACTCTGTGACCCCATGGACTGGAGCAGGCCAGGCTTCCCTGTCCTTCTCTATCTCTTGGAGTTTACACAAATTCATGTCCATTGAATGAGTGATGCCATCCAACCATCTCATCCTCTGTCACCCTCTTCTCCTTCTGCCCTCAATTTTTCCTAGCATCAGAGTTTTTTCCAATGAATTAGCTCTTCATGTCGGTGGCCAAAATATTGGAGCTTCAGCTTCACCAACAGTCCTTTCAACGAATATTCAGGGTTGATTTCCTTTAGGATAGATGGGTTTGATCTCCCCTGGGAGACTGAAGCCTAAATCCTAGTGACACTTCACAGCACTTTCTACTGAGGCTCAAGGTAGAGCAGTGCTCCATGTGCTAATATTTCTGTAAGCCCTGCTCTCTCAGACTCTGGGAAGAGTTAAGGTAAAAACACCCATGCAGAGCCAAGACTGAGGAGCCAAAGTGAAGGCAGAATCAGCAGATGGGGAGGGCTTGAAAAACAACTCTTTGGGACGGACAGAGACAGCCCCTCCTGAAGGCCCCAGGGGCACTCTGGCAGGGCCCTGTAGAGGGTGGTCACCAGGTCGGGGGATATGCAAGCAGGCTGGCCTCCACCCCAGGAGAAAAGCCAGGCTCCCTGTGTGCAGCACCTGGTCTCTGTCTACATAGAGGGAGCTGTGGAATCCCCCTGTCTGTGCCCAAGCTCTTGTCCTGCAGAGCTGACACTGAGTCAGGGGGTGAGAGAGACACGGCTGAGTTCACAGTGCCCCTAGGGGGTGGCATCTGTGTGAGTGTCCAGGGTCCTTCTCTGTCACTTGTCCTGTCCTCTTCCTGCCAGAGATCTGTCCACAGGGCACGCACCTCACTCAGCATGACCCTTTACTGAACCACCTCTGTCTTGAGACGCAATCATATGCTGGGGAGAGTCCTGCCCTCCTGACCGCACTCTTACCCTGAGCCTCTGATGGAGTTGTGAGCAAGAGGTGTGAAAGGCAGACTTCTCTGGTGGTCCAGTGGTTAAGAATCTGTACATCCGTTGCAGGGGGCATGAGCTCGATCCCTGGTCAGGGAACTAAGTCCCTGTATGCCACACAGTGCGGCTGAAAAGTAAATTAAAAAGAGAGAGATGTGAAAGGAATAAGGTGGGAGAAGATGGTTTATCCTCCAAGGAGCATTGCCCAGTGCTACCCTTAGAGCTGATCTCTACATGGTCTAAACAATACTTGCCTAAGTCAGTGACCCAAGTGGCCAGTGTAATGTCCCTGTGTCTGCAACCATCTCATGCTCCATTCATATCAGAATCCCTTTTATACCCTCACCTCCTTCCTGAAGGGTCTGAAGTGGAAACAGCATAAAGCACAGCTGAAATAAGCCTTTAAAACAAGAGCTAAATGTCAAAATATAGGCAAGGAGTGGGATAATCATATAAGGAAAAAATAGGATAAATGTAAGTTACTGCATAAAATTGCCCCTGAGCTTCCCAGGAGCCAAGAGAAAAGGGAAACATGATACACTCCACGGCTTTCTCGACCTAAAAAATGGTGACATACAACAGTTGGTAGGATGTGGTCTCTGGGGTCAGCACATACTGATCCCTGCTGCTTTGGTCCAGTTCATAGTTGCTACCTGGCCCTTCTGTGCCCACAGGCTGCTCCATCACCGAGGCCGTGACAATCCTGGGGAACAAGCTCAGAGATTACCAGGGGCAATTCAACACCACCCACCTGCTGGCCCTGTGTGACTACTTTCACAACACCTTCATCCGCCACTACAAACTCTACCAGTACGTCCTGGGCCAGGACCAGGACGTCAACCTGACTGTTACTGACCTGGAGGTGTGCACGCCGCCCCAGCCACCCCTCTCTGGCCGAGGGCAAGGACCAGGAAGTCTGGAAGCACGAGCAGCAGCTGGATGAGCTGAGCATGGCCGAGGTGCAGAAGCGGACCAACATGCTGCTGCTGAAGGGGGCCCTGCGCCTAGAGCAGCAGCACCTGCTGCAGGAGACATTCTCCGAGCTGCCTGGGCGGCAGCACCAGGCTCTAAAGAGAGAAGTGAGAGGGGCCTGTGGGGCAGGGGGAGGCTCTCCTGCCCCAGCCTACATCCCTTCCTGCCAAGAGAACCTGCGGGTGGGACCCTGGGGTCCTCATACCTGGGAGGGCGCAGGAGGGGACAGGTTTTGTGCACATGTTTCATGAAACATCCCTCAGATGTACAATTCATGTTCCCATTTTAGTGATGAGATGGCTGAGGCACAGAGGGTTTAACTGATTTGCCCACTGTCCCCGACCTGGCATGTGGTAGAGTTTACAATTTGGACTGAGACCTGGCTGACCCCAAAGTCCGAGTTCTTTCTAGCACAGATTCCACCAAAGGAGCCCCCTGGTTCCAAACCACCATAGACTCCCACAGTGCCCTGTCTGCCTGAAGAGCTGGCATTCATGGAGGCCTGGGGGATGAAGGAAGGGCCATGGAGGTTTCATCCTCTCCCTACCTTTCCAATCTCCTGCCAGGGCCTCCCATTGGCTGAACCCAGTTGGTAGTGACAGGTCAAGGGAGCTGGTTGATGCAGCTCTTAAAAGTCAGCCTCCTGGGGCATAGAGTAGGGTGGAGATGGATAGAGAGTAAGTCTGGGGAGCAGGGCGTGCAAGGTCCCAGCACACTGAGAAAGGAGGTGGCTGGGTTGAGAAGTGGCACCTGTGGTGAGATTCTGCCTGCAGGTGGCCTCGGCTTTCCCCAGGCCCTGTTCACCAGCCACGTTCTGTTTCTTCCAGGAGCTAGAGAAACTCATCAATGAGGCCATTCACAACCAGATTGAGTGCCTCAAGGAGCTGCTGCAGTATGAGATACAGATAACCTTTGATATTTTGGACCTGAAACTTCAGAAGAAGACTCTAAACCTCAACGCTCCCATCCCTCCCTTGGTCCCCATTGCTGGTCAGTCAGGCCAAGACGAAGCTCTTAAGTTGTCCAAAACCAACAAAAGGAAGAAAACAAAAGCAAAGAAGTAGAAGGCCCCTGATGTCTACGGTCTGAAGACTCTGATTGAGGAAGAGCCATTTTCAATTATGAAAGGATTATGTGATGTGCTCGGCACCCCATAGGTCAGAGATTTCTAGTGATTAAAAGAAACACATCGAAGTCCTGGCTGTGGTACTTGTTGAATGTCTGTTACATGTGTAACTGAGTTACATGGGTGAAGGAGGTGGAGACAGGGAAGAAACAACACTTATTGCATGTTCTGTATCTTCTTGCTGGACACCATCTTTCACCACCTGAAAACCAAATCCAAATAGATTTTCCCTGGAGAGGGCTGTCCCAAGAGGCCAGTCAGACATCACTGGTGACTAAGTCTGAGCTCAGACAACAGACACAAACAACACAACAGCCCTGTGAAGGTCTCAACAGGTAAGAGGGAGGGTGGTCCTGTCCCTCAGGAAAGACCTGCAGAACAGTCAGGGGAACAGGTGCTGGGACCCCTTCCTCTCTGAGGATCTACCACATGCAGCCTGCCATACCCACCGTCTTTCCTGCTGGAGGGTGCAGAGCCCACACCTCTGGAAAATGCTTCCTTCTGTGAGAATCCATCTTGTTTAGCCTGAGAGAGGGGAACGGGCACCATCTTGGAGGCCAGAGACCCAGCATTGCACCCAGCACTGTTGGCATCTGTGATCTTGTCCGTGTCCCTTCTGTCTCTGAGCCCAGCGTTCCCTCCTGTCAAATGGGAGACCTGCTGGCCAGAGTGGAAGGCCCACTCTCACACCAACATCCTCAGAGAGAGACAAATCACCCCCTGAAAGCCCAAGAATAAAGTGCTCCAGAGGTGAGGTGACCATCTGCTCTGGTTTGTCTGGGACAGTCCTGGTTGACTTTTATTGTCCTGGATTCCTGCCTGGTGTGTCATTGTTCAATGGAGTATTATTCAGAATCCCTCTACAAGAAGCCAGGACAAGACTGACACCCCTCCACTTGGACTTCCAGCTCCTGCCAGCTTCCTGGTTTGTGAGTCACATGGGCAGTGAGTGAGTTTTCAGTAAACTTGAGGCTAAAACCGGAAGATGACAAGGCTTGACCTCTGTCTCCTTCCCAAGCTTTTCCTGCCTTGGTGTAACCCTCTCAAGGACAGCGTGTGCGGCTCTCCCTGGGATGCTGGAATTCTGGCGGGCACAAGCAACTCAGGAGAGTGACTCCTGCTCTGGGGTGGAGCAAAGGGATGGACTGTTGCTGCTCTAGCCAGTGGTGCCTGACCTGTAAGAGTCATGAGGCCACCTGGCCACCAGAAGGCCAGTGGGGAAGCAGGAGTGGCAGGCAAAGGGTATATTTGTGATGTGCAGGACCTCGAAGGCAGGAATCTTGTTCAAGGGCTCAGAGGCAGCAGTTGGAGACTTGCTGCAGCAAATTTGCCACTGGGTGTAAACCTGCAACTATTTATCTTGGTGTTTGCAACTGCATTTTCATTTTTCAATACACCTATAGCAGCAATGAGTTCAACAAAAAAGGAAAGTGCGTGAGTTATGAAAATGTAAGGATCTAGACTTCCTCTTTTTCAAGAAGGTTAATGCAAATGGTTCTCTGCATTTACCAACCACCCTGAGAACCATACTGATGTTACTGAAAACAAGACAAAAATGTGCTCCAGGATCATCAGCATGTAACTCAAAAGAGTGTCTAAAGTCCTGGCAAAACATTATTCTGCATATTTCTGACAGGGTGTTTTTTGGATGAGACTAACATTTGAATCTGTAGATGGAGTAAAGAAGATTGTCTTCCCTAATGTGGTTGGGCCTTGTCCAATCAGTTGAAGGCTTAATAAATCAAAACCCTGACCTCTTGAGTAAGAGCAAAATGATTGGAGGGATATAGAGGCTGGAAGAGGAGGAACCAGGAAGGAAGCTATTAAAATAATTCAAGCCAAGTATAATATTAACTATCAGGTATGTAGTACACAAATATTTAGTAAGTAACTACTGTGTGCTAGCAACTATTCTGAGCCTTGAGAATACTGCACCAAACAGTAAAAAAAGAGCCCCTACTCATGAAGTTTATAATCTGGTGGGACAAGAGAAAGTCAATGAATTAACAAGCAAATATTTGATATAACATGATAGTTGGTGATAGACAGGGAGGCCTGGCGTGCTGAGGTTCGTGGAGTCACAAAGAGTCAGACATGACTGAGCGACTGAACTGAACTGAACTGATGACAAGTTACATGAGTTGAACATATACTGTGTGCCAGGTACTCTTGTAAGCACTTGATGTGTAGTAACATTTTATTTTCATGACAATCCTATGAAGTGGGTACTATTATTACCATCACCATTTTACAGATGAGAAAGCTGATGGGCAGGAGCTAAAAAACACCAGGGAGCCTAGATATAGATCATATTCTTCACCTCCCCATTTTACTGCCTTTCAAGTATTGGTGGCCTGGCAATGGCAGGGGGTAGTGAGAAGTCCACAAGCAGGGGCCTTTCTCTCCCCAGACCAGACATCCTGAGTCCTTCAGCCTCCCTGCTCTCCTCCACTCCAACAGCTCCTGAGCATCATTTTGCACTCCTGGTAGTCGTTTGCAACTCCTGCCAGCCTACAGTTCCTTTGAGAGCCAGGAGCCATTGTACATCTGTGATGTCTTCTTAGACCTTCACAAGGTGTCAGGCACATTGTATGTGTGTAGACCTGAGAGCATTGCCAAAAATCACCAGTTCAGCAAAACATGGCTGTGTGGATAAAGTAGAAAAAGAAAACCATGATGGGAGAAGTCCTTTAAAGGCATTCACACAGTGTTCTCTGTTTTTAAATGAGAGAACTGTTTTATCAGTAAGACATGGAATTTTCATTAATGGGTGATAAATCAAGTCCTCAGCCTTCTTGGCCAGGATACTCAGACTGGAGCGGGCTCTCAGTCCCTGGTCGTCCTCACAGAAACTCAGGTACAGGGCTAACAACAGAAATATTGACATTACTTCACAGGGACCTGGCACCTATAGGCTTACAAAGTAGCCCTACATCTCAGCGCACACTTATAGTTTTGACTGTCCAGATCAAAAACTTCTTCTTTGAAAAACTGGTCTCCACTGCCTGAACCTACCAGAGGGTTCTGATGGAGGCTCTCAGCCTTAGTCCCTCCCTGGCCAAAGGAAGAGCACATTCCACACGTGGACCAGTACTAGTACACCATTGCACTGGGCCACAGTGATTGGGCCAGGCATGGGCACATGACCCAAGCTGGACCAATCAAAATGCTCCATAGTCACCCCACCTACCACACCTCCAGCCCTGATGATTGATTCAGGTGTTTTTCTACTTAGAGCTGCCAGGGTTCCCTCCCTTTTGGTGGGAGGCTATAAGGATTCTAGGAGACTGACATTCTAGCAGCTAAGATTCCAGGCTGAGAGAAGGAAGACACCATGCAAAGGGAAGCAGAAGAGACAGAAGAGAGGTTGCTCCTTAATCCAATCGCCTGGGAGACAGCTCCACCCTGTCAGTGGTTTGAGCCAAGGAGAACACACCCATTACTTGATTGACGTCAGTAAGCTGGCAAGGCAGGGAATACTTCTCCCATGACAGATGAAGAAACTGAGGCTCACACAGGTGAAATGATTACTCAAGGTCACTTGACTAATGGCGGCGGGGGGGTGAAGTCATGACAGATGCATCTAGAGCTCCAGCCTCTAGAAGAGAGCTTTTGTCATCTCTACTGCCTCAAGAGGCAGGGTCCCTGTAGCCAAGACCACTGCCCTGCCTGCATGTGTAATGGCTCCTGGGTTTAAGCCACACTTTTTGTTCTGGACTCTGAGCCAGACTACAGTATCCACTCTTAGACGGAAGACTATTCAGGGGCCAGGGCACAGAACCTGAATAGTCTCTTCTATGAGAACTTGGACTTTTAAAGTCAAATGGGTGATTTGAGCAATGCTGACCTGACTTTATCCATCATTATCATTCCCTCTTCAGAAAACACTCACCCCAACAGCAATGTCATCATACCCTATTCATTCAGTAGTCTCTGCTATAAAATTCATTAAGTCCAAACTTCTGTCAACCATTCATGCTTTATTATTACAACTCTCTGTGATGGTACTTTTAAAATGTCCTCCAAAGGACCCTGGACTTTCTGACATTTTCTGTAAAGTTCTTTCATACCAGCTCCAAAGGTTGAGGAAACAGAGACCATCCCCAGTGCCCACATTTTTGAAACAAGGAGCAAGGTAACCCTGGTAACCTTTCTGAAAGTGAAAGTATTAGTCACTCAGTCGTGTCCAACTCTTTGTGACTCCATGGACTGTAGCCCACCAGGATCCTCTGTCCATGGCATTCTCCAGGCCAGAATACTGGAGTGGGCTGCCATGCCCTCCTCCAGGGGATCTTCCCAACCCAGGGATCAAACCCACGTCTCTTGTATGTCCTGCATTGGCAGGTGGTTCTTTACCATCCCACCTACTGCAGTCTTCTGAGAACTTGGCCTCGTAGTTCCCAGCCTAGGTTCCAAGGCAGAATGAGAGCAGAGACATAGTTTTCTGAACGTGCTACAATATTGACATGCATACACTACCATGTGTAAAATAGATAGCTAGTAGGAAGCTGCTGTATAGTTCAGGAAGCTCAGCTAGTGCGCTGTGATGACCTAGAGGGGTGGAATGAGGGGTGGGAGGGAGATCCAAGAGGGAGAGGACCTATGTACACTTATGGCTAATTCATGTTGTACAGCAGAAACTGACACAACATTGTAAAGCAACTATACTCCAATTGGAAAAAAAAAAGACGGTATTCTCCAGGTGCCATCATCCCAGAAGAGTTTCTTGGGAGGTTGTTTTTCCTATGGATTTCAGATTTCCAGCACAATCTGGAAATGCCACCTCCATGATCCCTGTGCAAAGGAAGTGGTACAGCTAGAAAAAGTCTCTTCTGTAAACCGGCCTTTGATGTTTTCTTCTGGAAGACTTCAAGTGCCTCTAATGTTTTTGTGACTAATTTAGGCCATATAGGTGAACAAAAGCTTTGGAACTCTCCTAGCAAAAGGATAGAGCTGTTGCTGAAAGGTGGGCAGCACTGCTCAAGATTCTTTGCAAGAAGCACTAACGTGGGTCAGCAGCTACTGTCTCCAGGACAAAGCCAGTTGGACGTCTTAGTGTCCTGAGGAGACTCGCTTTCAGACTCTGAACCAGGATGTTGCTGGTGATTGGGACTCAAAGCCCAGAATTATCACCAGCCTTCAGGTGCAACTGAGAGAAACTGACAGCTTCACGGAGTAGCCACAGCGCATGCGCTAAAAAGGGTACCCGCTGTTCAGCTTCTCAAAGGGCCATGTCATCCCAGACGTTTCTTGTGGGCCACCTCCCATTCTCATGGCCTCACCTCAGATTCCAGCCAAGTCTACAGTAACTGCTCCATGCCGATTCTGTCCATTCTATACTGCCAGTCCTTACTCCAATGTTTGCCAAATGTCCCCTGCTTCCTGCCTGGGGACTTTGCTCCTGTCACAGCCTGAGGCACTGTCAGGAACCATGCACATCCTGGAAGTGCGGGGGCCTAACATCCCATAGAACACTCCAGCCAATGCAGGGAGGGGGCCTGTGGCTAAATACTTCTTCCTTTCATCTCTCAGGCAGACCATTCTGAGACACCATCTATGGGGCTCCTCAGAAGGTCCCATGGAATCAAGCACTAGTCGCCCACAGTAGTGGACAACTCAGAGACATACCTAAAGATTGGCTTTCCCTCCTCTGTCTTCCCTGTTTGGGCTTCATTTCTGCTTTTCGAGGTCACATCTCAAAGAAACTATATGCTGCAAGCAAGCCTTTGTCTTAGGTTCTGGTTTTAAAAGGAACATAGGCTAAGACATGAATTTATCTTTGGGTTCCCATATACCAGCACTCCTGGAGAACGAAATGGCTGCCCACTTCACTATTCTTGCCTGGAGAATTCCATGGACAGAGGATCCTGGCAGGCTATAGTCCATGGGGTCACAAGAGTTGTACACTACTGAGAAACTGAACCACCACCACCATACCAGCTCCAGCTCTGAAGTTTCAGTGACTATTGCTGGGTAACAAATTATCTCCAAAATTAATGGCTTAAAATAACAATCAGGACCTTTCTATTTGGGCAGGGTTCATATGGACCGCTTGTCTCTGCTCCACATGACATCAGCTAAAATAGCTCTACTTGGGCTGAAGGAGCCACTTCAAAGATGCTTGACTTGCGTGGCTAGCAGGTATGTTGGTGCTGGTGGCTGGTTGGGAGCTCAGCTGAGACTGTTAACTTGGAGCCCTGACCTTCCATATGGGTTCTCTGTATGGTTGCTTGGGCTTCCTCACAACATGGCAACCAGGTTCCAAGCAGTAGAAAAAAGAAGGTGATAATCCTCTTAAAGCAGAGCATCATTTCAACTGTATTTTATTGTTCTGTTGGTCAAAGCAGTGCTTGATCCGGCTCAGAATCAAGGGAGTGGGAAAACAGACATGACTTTCAGGGCAAGGAGTGACAAAGCATTCTTAATCAACTTTGATATGCCACACTGACACAGAACACAGGATAAATGAAGAGTTAAGTAATTTGTTAATTACAGAAGCAAATTCATTAATTAATGCTACCCACCAATACTCAACAGTTACTATCCCCTGCAACCCATATGGCTACTGTCATTCTATCTGAAATTTGAGAATAAAATACTACTTTTATTCAAGATAAGGAGGATTTTTTTACCTCAGAGTTGTAGAACAGCAGAGATGAAGGGATCCTAGGGGTACCCACTTTAGCCACCTTGCAGTACAGCTGAGGAGAATGAGTACCATGGAGAGAAAGGGTCAAGGTCACCATCGTGGTCTTTGGTGATGACACCAACTCAGGGTGCAAATACCTGGAATGCTGGGTGGAAGGGTGCCAGAAGGGCTGCCTTCTCCCTGCCATCAAGTCTTTGTCCCCGGAAATCCCACACTCAGATCTATTGTGAACAGCTATTGAAAACTTTTCAAACGTGCAGCATGTTTGTGGAGGGAGTCTGTGAAAGGGCTGAGGGTATCAACCTGGGGAAGGAGCTCAGACTGGAACCAAAAAGGCCTCCAGGAACAGCTTTGCTTATTCCACATTCATGACCATCACTGGCACACAACCCAGCCAAGCATGTTGGCTGCTACTCCATTCAAGGAGCATTTGTGGAACCCCTGGAATGAATGAGACACAGAGAAGACTGCAAAAAATAGCACAGTGAAGGTCATCTCTAACAAGACCAAGTAACTACCAGGTGCCAGACACCTTGTTTCATTACCCTCATTTTACAGATGAGAACACTGAAGTTCAGAGGAGTCAGAGAACTCACCTACTGTTCCCAAGCTAATAATTGACCTGCTGGGTTTCAAACCTAGGCCCCTCACACCTAAACCTAAGCATCCACTCTTCTCCATGAACCAGCCATCACAGCAATGCAACCCCTCCCCTATAGGAGGCTAGAGCTAGAGGTTAGCCCCAAGGAGTTGGTACCCTGTCCATAGGGCCCTGTGTGACCGTGGGTGACAGCCCACAGGCACACAGGTCAGTAAGGTACCAGAAGGGAGTCCTCAGGGACAGGTGGCGCTTGAGTAAGGGCTCCTGCTGGGAGGAAGGTGATGGTTAGAGTGGGTGGTGGTGTCGGAGGAAAGGCTGGCTGGTGGAATCTGGAGCTCAGAATGTGTGTGTGTAGGGGGGTGCTGGGGGCCTCCTGGAGTCCAAGTTTAAAGGGAAATAAGGGAGCCTGTCTTGAAGCTGCATTTGCACAGTGACCCTATTGTATTTTAATTGCTTTGCACCCAGGCACCATCCACCAAGCCAGATTGGTGCAGACCAGGGTTGGGAGGGACTGTAGAAAAGGGTCCCCAGTGTGAGTCGTGTCCCCAGATGGGCAGTAACAGGATGAAACCAAATGAAAAGTGCGTATTTATTAAGCACCACCTTTGAGTCATTTGGTGAGAACCTGGAATCTCGATCCACCCTCCTACCCAGTGAGGGAGGCCTCAGGATCCCTGTTCTTCCAGCTAAGGAAACTGAGGCTGGAGGAAGTGAGTGACTCAGCCCACGCCCCACAGGCAGCAAGTGGGGGAGCTCTGCCCTCTGGGCATACTCTTCCCCGACATCGGGGAGACAGGAAGACCATGTCCTGCTTGCAAGTGGGCTTGCAGCCTGCATGAGGGGCCTTCCCCTCTGGGAAGAGCAGGGAACACATCATTTGAGAATAGACATTCAGTGGCAAATAAAACCCAATTTATTTATTTAGCTCCCCAGCATGTGGGATCTTAGTTCCTGGACGAAAGATCGAAACTGAACCCCCTGCATTGGAAGCATAAAGTCTTAACCATTGGACCACCAGGGAAGTCCCAGAACCCACATTTAGAAGGTGAACATGTGCCTCCTTATTTTTGTGGCAAGAAAGCCCCACACACTCTTTGGGCAATGGAAACATGCTCAGGAGAGAGTCCTGAGGTAGGATGGCTTTTGCAGAGGGGACCCCGCTGCAGGTTGAGGTACCCCAAAGACTGGGGTTGTACACCTTGCTCCTCGGTGTGACCAGCAGGTCAACTCTCTGGTGGAGGAAGTGCGTCCTCATTTATGGCAATTCAGGCTTCCTCAGCAAACTGTGGGGCATTTGTGGGGTTCCATAACAGGGGGATCGGAAACGTGACTTCTAGAAGAGCCCACAACAGAGTTCATTGCCTGTTCAGAGGCCTACACTGCTGCAGAAATGTATTCAGCCTACATTTTCACTTTTTACAAAAGCGAGTTTACAAAACAACGTAATCCCACGATCCTAAAACAAAGTTTAAAGATACGTCGGTAAACACATACATAAACCTGGGGAGGGGTCTAGGAGGACTGCAACAAAAAATAATAAAAAGTTTTAAAATTAGACCTGGAAAAGATAACTTACCAAGGGGCTGAACTTACTTCCAAAGAGAACTTACATCCTTATTAGTATAGAATTAGCAGCCAACTCCTTACTTTGAAGGCTGAGCACAACAGAATTGATACTTTTGAACTGTGGTGCTGGAGAAGACTCTTGAGAGTCCCTTGGACTGCAAGGAGATCCAACCAGTCAATCCTAAAGGAGATCAACCCTGAATATTCATTGGAAGGACTGACACTGAAGCTGAAGCTCTAACACTTTGGCCATCTGATGTGAAGAGCTGACTCATTGGAAAAGATCCTGATGCTGGGAAAGATTGAGGGCAGGAGGACAAGAGAGTGACAGAGGATGAGATGGTTGGATGGCGTCATTGACTCAATGGACATGAGTTTGAACAAAATCTGGGAGATAGTGAGGGACAGGGAAGCCTAGCGTGCTGCAGTCCATGGGGTCACAAAGAGTTGGACATGACTGAACAACTGAACAACAACAGTAACAGGAATCACTAGAGTCAGCTGCTTGGATTGGCCCCATTGGGGTAGGAGAATAAGCTGTCCCAAAGTCTTTTGTATCAGGCCTTGGACAGTCATGATATGTGTGTATATGTGTGTAATATGTATTTATGTATAAGTTATTATGTGAAATATATGTGTGTAAAGGTGTATAATATGTGTGTATGTAATACATATGTGTGTGTAATATATGTATATATATGAGTTTGTGTAATATATATGTGTATGGATCATCTCTCCACATGGAGCACCAATTTTCTTCCTGACCTGCTCCTGTGGGGACATAACAAATAGTTTTCATTCCTGACAGATGGCCAAGGGTGGGGTACAGACACAGACTAAAAGGTGGCAGACGGCCAATGTAGAATTAAAATTTTCCAGTGATCATCAAAAGGTGATTGTGGGACTTCCCTGGTGGTCCAGTGGATAAGAATCTGCTTGCCAATGCAGAGGACACAGGTTCGATCCCTGGATCAGGGTGATTCCATATGCCAAGGAGTAACTAAGCCCATGCACCACAATTACTGCAACTAGTGAAGCAGTAATAAGCCTGCATGCTGCAACTAGTGAAGCCTGTGCTCCGCAACAAGAGAAGCCACCACAATGAGTAGCCCACTGCACCCCAACTACAGAAAGCCCCAACAGCAACGAAGACCCAGCACAGCCAAATTTAAAAAAAAAGAGAGAGATTACATTATGAATGTAAACCTCACCATCGATCATCTCGTGATTTTCTATTTTTAATTACCGTAATCTGAAATCTCTCGACATAAGCGAGTACTGACCGATTTACAAGTAGAAAAACTGAGTCCCAAAGAAAAATGAAGCGACTCGTCTAAGATCAAACACTAAGCAGAGGGCGGACCAGAAGTGTTCGAGCCCTGAGCAGCTTCTATGATCCAGCAGACGCTGACGGGGCACCTACTGTGTGCCTGGCATGAAGCAGGCCCCATGGAATCAAAGATAAAGAAGATGCCTTTCCCAGATAAATCCGTTCCTAGACTAGTGGGAGGACACAGGCTGGAAAACATATTGCCTTATCACATGCTCGGTACTGCATGAGGGGCTGGTGGGAACATGCACACACTCTCTGAGGATGCGGGCTGGGGGAGGTGGGTTGGATGGGTGAAAAGTGAGTGGAAGAGGCTTTCTGAGAGGAGAAACATCCGAGCTGCGTCCTGAGACATGAGTAGGAGTCCACCAAGTGAAGATGCGGGGAAGGGCATTTCAGCCTGAGGGAACAGCCTAGGCAAAGGCACGGGGGAATGAGGAAACAAGCCCCATTTGGAAATCTGCTGTGCCCGGAACACAGGGTGCACTGTGGGCAGTGAGTCAGGGGAGAGGAGGCTGCCAGCTGGGTCGGGGCCTGAGCATCCCTCAGAGAGGTCCAGGCCTCACCTTGCTGGTGGTAGCAGGCAGGCAGAAGCTTGCCCCACAGGGACATTTGCAGACGTTATGGGCCCCTCTGGTTGGACTCTGGACCATAGTCAAGGGACTGTGGGGAGGCCTGGGAGTGGACAGCACTTGTGGTCTTGGGAGGATGGAGTTCTGGAGTCCCCCTTGGCCACAGAGGGCCCAGTTGCAGCCTTCACTTGGTCCCGCCTGACGGGAGGGACGCTCCTGGGTATCAGGGTTACGTGAGGACCTACCACGCTGGGCTCTGACAGCAGAGGCCTCTTGCCTCATCTTGTCAGGCCAAACACCCTCTGTGGAGAGGTAGACAGATCAGGTGATTTGGGCAAGGTGAGGCAGAGTTCCAAGGAGGTGGTGCCAAGGCCTGGTGACACATAGAAATGGGGCCCAGCCAGGTGTCTGGGGGCCTTAGGCCATGGCCTGGTGACAAGGCTGGGCGAGAGCCCAAGGCAGCTGAGGCAAGAAGGGATGATGAGGAGGGATGTGTTCAGGGCCTGAATGTGGGAGCCACACCCCCAGCACAGATGTGTGCAGCTCAGGGGGACCCTATCCAGGGCCCCCCATGACTGCCATCTCCCTAGAGACCACTCCCATGCGAGGCCAGGAGTAGAGAGGAGGGGAACACCTCTTCTTCTTGCTCCTTTTCACAGGTTCAGAGAACCAGGGTATTCTAGCCTCCAGAAACTCTCAAGTCCAGATTCCTAATTTACAGAGGCCCAGAGTGGGAAAGTAAATTGCCCAAGGTCACACAGCAGACAAGTGGCTGAGCCAGCTCTGCAGAGCATAAAATGGAAAGGCTTAGAATACAGTTTTCCTTCCTTCACCCACTTCTCCTATCTACAGGCCTCCCAAGACCAGGCGACCCCAGATCAGGGGACAGCACAGCCCAGGCAGCTCACGTGGCCCTGCGCCATCAGCCAGGCTATGAGCCGACTAGCAGCCCAGGGAATTCCCCACCGTCCTCTCCGCCGCCCACCAGCTGTTCAGGGTCAGCTGTGGTGGGTGGACGCTCACCCCAGGCACAGCCGAGAGACAGTCCATCCTCCGAGGCAGGAACTGGGGAGGGCACGTTTGTCTCCTGCTCCATCGGCAGGATCCCCATCTCTGCTTATCAGCGACGGGACCTGACTCAGCCCTGCTTTGCCTCACCTGAGCATCAGCTCCACCTGTGAAAGGGTATAATCATACCTGCATCGGGATGGCTGCCATGGTCATGCGAGATACCAAACGCAGAAGCGCTTTGTAGACAGTGCCCCCAAGTGTGAAGGGCAGAGTGCTGTCCACGTTTCCTCGTGCACGTGCCCACTAGGGTGTCCACCAATACCTATGCACGTGTCTTCTGCAAGGCTAATGCATGTTCACCTGTGCTGGGCATTAAATTCTCCCTTTGTGCACTTTAATGATCAAGAACTGGCTTCCTGATGAGGGTGGAGGGGGTGCCTTTATCAAGGGTCTGGGGAGCAGGTCTGGGCTTGAGTGAGGAGGTACACCCCAGTTTGGGGGCAGAATGCCCAGAGCCGGGGGCCTGTGAGAGAGCCAGCTTCTGGGTTGGCAGGGGGCATGCCTGGGCGTCGGCAGCCTGCAGTCCTGGTGGGGTCCCCATTGATGGCTGTGTGTCTGAGCACCCCCCTACCCTCTCCAGGACTGGTGTCTCTGAGAAGCCCCCTCTCGCCTGCCTTGGGGTCCTAGACATAATCCTCGCGTCCAACCTGGAGTCCTAGGTATCCTGGCTCTCAGGGAGAAGACTGGGCCCAGGGACAGGATGGTGGGAGCGAGACCAGAGGGGATGTTCTCTACGGGAGAGGAAAGCAGAGCAGGGGCAAGGCAGCTCAAGGTGACATTGATGAGCAGGCGCTGCCCCTCCAGGCCCTCCTTCCCTCCCTCAGTGGGGATGGGCTGCTCTCTGAGAGCCAGCCCTTCCCAGGGGGGTGGTCACTGCCCATGAGGTTCCCCAAGTCCCTGGGAGGGAGACCCTCTGCTCCTGTGTGGCTGCTGCTCCTCACCCTTCCAGTTAGAAGGGAGCAAGGCTCAGAAAGGGTCGGGAACTCTCTCCAGCCACACAGCCCATTAGGGCAGAGCAGGGCAGCACCGGGGCCCAGGGCAGCCCTGGTCCCTCCCTCTGCGCCAGCCTGGCGTCGGGCCTCCCAAGCCCACCACTGTCCACCCTCTGCCCTCGGATGGGGGCCAGGTGGGAGGGCGCTGGTGCGTGCACTGACATTGAAGAAGCGGACTAGCTTTGCAGCCTGAACTCCAGGCATGAAATCTGACAAACACATAAAAAGATTTGCAGTCCCTGCCCTCCGCCCCTTGGAGCACCCGGAGGCTGCAGGAATCCAGGAGGAACCTTCTTGGGGAGTCTCCTGGGCATGCCCACTCACAAGCTTCTGTACTGTCTGCATTCCGAGGAACACTTTGTCACATCACCTGTGTCCTTGTTGTGCCACTAGCCACCCCCCCCACCCCCCTACCCCCACTCAAGGCTGAGACCCCCCAGTCCAGCAGAGAGGCCACAGGAGGTGGAGTTCTCCCCTAGCCCTGTCCCAGCCAGCCTCCTGGGCCAGCACTGCTGAGGATGACTGACCAGGCTGGCTCCTGAGGGGCGGGGCCCCTCCTGGCCCCTCCGCTTCACAGCTCAGCACTCAAGGCCCTTCACCAGTTTCTGCTCCAAGCTGCTCCCTCTCAAGTGAATCCCTTGACCTCTCCTGGCCTCCAGTTCCTTTTTCATCAAATCTGGGGATTGACAACATGATAACAGTTCCTGGGGTTCCCTGGTGGTCCAGTGGATAAGAATCTGCCTGTCAATGCAGGGAACACAGGTTCAATTCCCGGTCTAGGAAGATCCCACATGCCAAGGAGCCTGTACACCACAACTACTAAGCCTGTGCTCTACAGCAGGAGAAGCCACCACAATGAGAAGCCTATGCACCGTAAGAGAACAGTCACCACACTCTGCAACTAGAGAAAGCCTGTGTGCAGCAACATAGACCCAGTGCGGCCAAAAGTAAATAAATAATAAATGAAGCAAAAAAAAAAAATTCCTTCCAGCTCTGACCTCTGATTTTTTTTCAAGGTCACAGAGCTAGGATGAGAATTCTTTCCAGTAAAAATGTAACTGCTTTGTTTACATGAGGACACCTCATTCGATTGATGGTCCACATCGGAACAAATCAATCTATCTTATACCCTGTCTTGCAGATCTTAAGGATGTTACACATGCTTTCCTGGACCTTCACAGCACCCTGAGATGTGGCAGCTGGTGCTTCTATTTTTCAGGAAAGGGGATAAAGAAAAAGGAAGTCATAAGGCTTGTCAAAATTGGAGTGGAAGAGCTACACAGCTCTCTTGGGTTCTCTGATGTGATAAGGACAAGCTAGCATGCAGAGCAGAGAAGGCAATGGCATCCCACTCCAGTATTCTTGCCTGGAAAATCCCATGGATGGAGGAGCCTGGTAGGCTGCAGTCCATGGGGTCGCTAAGAGTCGGACACAACTGAGCGACTTCACTTTCACTTTTCACTTTCATGCATTGGAGAAGGAAACGGCAACCCACTCCAGTATTCTTGCCTGGAGAATCCCAGGGACAGGGGAGCCTGGTGGGCTGCCGTCTATGGGGTCGCACAGAGTCGGACACGACTGAAGCGACTTAGCAGCAACAGCCTGCAGAGACACGTATGGAACATGTGGACAACTTGGGGCACCCATCCTCGTGGCAGGCCCCCCACCTGTGGAAGTCGACCACATCTCTCAGGTCTCATCAACAGAAACCTCTAAGACACAATGGCCCTGAGGCCCCTGCTGCAAAGATATTTCACTCATTAGAATCCACTGATTTTTCCAGAATCTAGGGGCTTATGTTCCTTGTTTTAAGGTTCCCCAATTTGTCCCAAAACTGTGCTTCCCCAAGGCCCCTTGGATGGATGGAAGGTGAGTGACCAGTGAAAGGACAGTGAGCAGAGCTAGGGGACTCACATTTTGGCCCAGGTGTGACCCTCTGAGAGATAGCTACACCCCATGCCTACATGTAGAACATCCCAGAAGTGCCCATAGAGTCCTCTCTCAGTCTTGGGTGATCCCCCGCCTTCCTTGCTCATGGTTTGTGTAACAGGGGGACCTTCCTTGTCACCCCCACCCTAATCCCATGTCCCTCTGGTTCAAGGGAAGGCAGGCCTGAGAGGATCTGGAGGAAATCCAGGCTGCATCGGGGCCTCTACATGATCCCATGATGAAGAGGGGAAGAGCATGACCACCAGCCTCCAGGGGGAGGACCACTTGAGGACAAGTCCCGTAAATTTCTGCAGATGACATCAAGCATACATGGATTTAAACTGAGCAGGAGGGATTTAGGCGAGGTACAAAAAGGTACAAAATAGAACTTTTTAAAAACTTTTTGGCCGCACTATGCAACATACGGGATCTTGTTCCCTGTCCAGAGATCAAATCCGCGCTTCCTGGAGTGGAAGCTCAGAGTCTTAACAAGTCAAAGATCTTTCTGGATCACCAAGGAAGTCCTGAGAAAGAACTTTTTGATGATGGAACTCATTAGACTCTCTTAAAAGAGAAAAACCCCTTTCTGTAGAGGACTCAAATCAATTAGAAACCCATCTGAAGAAGAATGGCTAAGACTCAGCCCTCAATAGAGACAGGGGAACGGACTCAATGAGCCAGACTGTCTCTGTCAATCCCAGCTCAGTGCCAGACAAGGAAACGGAGGGTTCCTCTCTACAAGCCCCTCTCCCACATCGTGAGGTCTATCCCAATTGGTCTCAGTGTGATAAACTGACAAACACGAGGCTCCAGGCTTTTTCAACTAGTACCAGCCTCCAGGTCTAAAAGAAATAAAAATTGTTTAAAGAGAACTGAAGTAGACAACAGCTATTCTGTACATGTGTATAAAGCCTTACAATTTCTCATGAGCCCAGAAATTCACTTACTATCTGTCCTGGATGAGAGAACAGGTCTAGAGATTAGCCCAAGTTCCAATCAAAATCCACGGATGGGGAGAGGTCACTCCTGCCCTGGTTCCCAGCTCTTTCCAGACCCTCTCCTGCTCCCTGGAGCTCTGAGTGCCCTGCGAATGCAGCCAGCTGCCCTGTGCCCTGGGGGACCCTGAGGACCAATTCGCTCCCACGCTGACTGACAGAGGAAGCCTTTCTTCCAGAGAGTAAACTGATGCTTCAGGAAGGGTGTGCTGTCTGCTGCGGTGACTGAGGAAGGGAACACCTCCACTGTGTCAGTGAAGCCGGCGTCAAGCTCATAACTGGTCCTTAGGAAGACGAGCTGCTGTGACAGGGGGAGACCACTGAGCTTGGGCAGATGGGACTCAGGTATACACTGTCTTCAGGAGCCTTCCTTCTTCCTGGTAGGAAAGAGTTCATTCTGGGGATTGATTGCATGGAGTCATTTTGTGCCTCGATGAAAAGCTGTCAACTTACTCATAGCTTAGACCTGTGATACCTGACTGTGAATCTAGCCAAGGACAGAAACAAGTAAATGTTAACTGCCGTGCTATTTACAATGGCAAAAAATGAAAACAGAACTCAGTTATCTAGTACCAAGTAAATTAAACCACATTCATGCACTGAAGTACTGTGTTGTCAGCAAAAGTGATAAGCATGAAGACAGCTATCAATGTGCAAAATTTCCATAATAGGATGTTGAAAGGATAAAACCAAATACCAATGGTATCTATATCTTGAATGCATGAATACAGGGCTGGGGAGGTGAGTATACAAAAATGAACCAGTTATGTCAAGGTCATGGAGTGTGTAATTTTTCTATTTTTCTAATATTTTTTTCATGTTGATTTTTCAACTGCCCTTTTCAACACTCTTAGCAGAAAAATAAAGTTTAAGGACATAAGAAAATGTCTATTTAACATTAATGAATAAAAATGCCTATCATAAAATACACGTGTCTCTGTAGAGCTAGACAAACAAAAAAGGACTGATATGAGTAAACAAACAAAATACACTGATGTGTATAAAAAAAATTACCAGTAATGTTGCTAAGTTGTTGACACTAGATGACTTATTTTTTTCCCTATGATGCTATTTTTTCCTAAACTTTCTACAAAGACTATGTTTCTTTTGAAAATTAAAATATCAGTAGATGATAGCTAGATAGATAATAAATGGTTAAGTGGGTGGATGGATAGGTAGAAAGATGATCAATGGGTAAGTGAAGTGGGTGGATGGGTTCAATGGATGGATAGATGATACACAGATAAATATTTCGTTCCCTTCCTTCCTTCCTCCTGTCCAAATCCCTTTCACTAGGATGAAATCAACAGCACAGGCTTTTCAAAAGGAAAGATAGGAAGTTACAAATGCTACAAATCATCTGCCCTCAGCTCTATTCTGGTACTCTAGGACGAGACTGGAGAGGAGATACTTGGGTCCCCTGTGCCCACCTCCTGATCCGTTTACTCCTGTGACAGGGGAGGGTATACGGCCATGGTTGCATCACATTCTGTCTCAGAGCCCTGAGAACTGCACACATGAGGGCTCCAGGCTCTGGGTTTCCAGAGAGATGAGTGAGGAGATTAGGGACCCAGGAGATTTCAGGTCTTTAGCACCAGGACTCACTGGAACACCTATAGGACTTCTCAGATGTTTACCTTATTCATTTATTCATCCACTTACTTGTTGAGCAGCTACTATGCATATGCCCTGCTGGGGAAGACTCACACAAATGGATGACGCCAACATCAGCTGTAAGTGCTAGATCCCATCAAGTCCCGCTGGAGCACGGAGAGGAGCATGACCTGCCCCCGGCCAGCATGAGTGGGAGTGTCTGAGCTGGATTTGGCTGGTGGGTCGGATGTCATCAGACAGGCCCTTAGACTGAGGGTCTCCCTGTTCCGGGAATAGTGCTGGGAAAAGCACAGAAGCCTGGGAAAAGAAAGCATTTTCAGAGAACACTAGGCTTTCCGAGCCGTGGGTACACTTTGGGGAAGGGGCAGGGGGTGCAGGCTGGCCATGTGAACACAGTACCAGGGCCCCTCCCCGGATCCATGAGTCTCGCGGGGTCCCTGGGGACCCACCACTGCACTCACCCTGTGTGCCATGTGCAACGCACAGGCACTGAAGGGTCTTAAGGAAGTATGACGTGGTAACATTCATGTTTTAGGAAAACAACCCACAAAATGGTGCACACACATCAATTCTCATCAGCCAAAGCCAAAAGTACATTTGTCCCGGGAGGGGCAGGCAGGAGAGCTGGGTACCTGGGAGGGGCGGCTAAAACTCTAAAATACCCCTGGCTTCCAGGCATGACCATTTCACTCACAGCTGAGCAAGAGTGAGAGAGCACCCTGTCGCCGGTCAGTTTCCTGCCCTCCCGAAGGCGGGGAACACCACCCTAGCCCCACAGTAGGGCCCGGAATGAAACACGCCCATCTGGCACTGTCCAGGGCCGGACACGGGCACTGACACATAGATATGACCAGTGGATGTTGCAGAACAAGCTCTCCTGCCAGCTGATGACACTGCAGGCAGCCAGTGTCAGCTGGCCACGGTGGTGGGCCTAGGCAGCAAGGAATTTGGGTGTCATCTAACGCTAGCCTTGTCATTTCCCCTTTGTCCATCCTTCTTCCCTGGGATGTGAGAGGTAAAAATGGGCTGGATGCAATCCTATGTCTGGTGAGTCTCCATAAAAGGCATAAGCCTTCTAACTGGGAGACTGTCAATGCCAGCAAATGTATTTGACAAAGTGCTGAAACCCCAGCCTCCACCAGTCGAGTAGGGTGACCGCAGGGTGCCACCTCCCTCCCTGGGCCTCAGTGTTCCTGACTGTGCAATGGGGTGGAGTGATGACGGGCCCCATCTGGGGCTGGGAATGAGAACCAGACCATAAAACTTGCTGTAAAACTCCCTACATCTATAAAGTGCTATTAAAGTAATGACGAGAGATTACGATCCAATCTGCAGAAAGAACGTCTGCCCGATCGGACCCTCCCAAGACCTACTCCTTGGCCCAGAGGCCCTGGAAGAACACAGGGCTTCTATTGACATGAACAAGTTACAACGGCTTTCCCACAGAGAGGAGCCAGATGTAGTGAATGGCCTGGGGACTGAGGAATCATCAGTTTTTTCCGGACACTGTTTGGCTGGAATTTTCATCCTAAACCTTAACAAGATATTACATTCTTTAATTACCCACCCTTGTGCTGCCCTGTTTTCTTTGCAACATTCCAGGGAGCTTTGAGAGCACATGATTCTTGTAAGACCACATCCCTAGATGTATAGGAAAGAGGACAATCTAAATAGTCTTCAAAAGATGATTTCAAAAAGAAGGGGAAAATGTAGTTTCCCCTTAAGGAAGCCTTAAGGAAGCAAATACTTGGGCCCCACTTCTCATCTTGAGACAGTCTGACAACCACTGCATTCCACTTTACAAGTGTGAAGTCATCCTTTCCGAGGAGAAAATTGTTTTGCAACTAGGCTATGAATTTGTCTTTTCTTTCAATATCAAGAAGAATGACACTGCCTCTAAGGTGTAAGATTAGACTTTATCTCTACGATAATTCATAAAATCAACCAATCAACCACTCCAACAAGGTAACTTTTTTAAAATAAAAAAGATGATGGAGAAACCATTTTGACCAACACCAGAAGGAGAACTGGCATAATATCTACGCCTCACTTGAAAACTTTTTCCTTCACCAAACTGTATTTCAAATGATAGAATGGTCGCAGTACAAAAATGTTTATTTAAATTAAATATTTTAGGCAAACCAATATCTACAACCATTCCAAAGCATATATAGTTCCTACAGAAAATGGAACAGTTTAGCTTAATGTCTGTGATACTGTTTTATAAGATTATTAATACACATTCTGGACTGCACCAATCATATTGTCCATGGTTTACTGTTTATTACCAAAAGTCACATACAGTAATAGCATAAAGATTAATCATATCTTATAAGTGATTTTACAAGAGAATTCCTTGGAAGGAAAAAAAAAGGATCTTTCAACAATACAAAACATAAGGTGAAAATAATAGGAGAATATATAAAAACACTTATATATTTCATACAGGCAATAAAATGCTGAAATCATAAGACAACTGTCTTTTATGTCTGATAGGTATGTTCCTTCAATGGAGACTTGGAGGAAGGATGGAAATGTTTTTGGGATGGGGTCAGGGCTCAGAAATATTTTCTGAATCACAGTGCATTTCTGTTCTTTGGGAAGTAAGTATAATAAAGGGAAGTTTCTTTGATGTGTTGGCCGAAAATGTTACCTGAAGAACCAGAGGGCTGGTGAGGAGAACAAATTCCCATTTCTGCCATAGGAATTATGTCTGGGATTTTTAAGTCAAGGGATCTTTGAATCGGTAGCCAATTCAGGGGTGGAGAAAGAACAGAAAAGAAGAGAAAAAAGAAAGCTCAGGAAAGGAAGATGGAGACAGAGAAAAGGAAGATCTTTTTGCATCTGCAGAAGGGAAAGCATGGTGAAATTTTGCTCAAGAAATCAGCACATTCAGATTGGAAGAAACTGATGCTACGGTGCTGAAACTCTTTCCAGCTCCCTGCTCTTTGGGCCATTAGGAATGGAAGGCTGACAAGAAGTTGCCAAGGTCAGCAAACTATATCTGATTCAGGCTGAGCATGAAGGTGTGTATGTTGTGTGTGTCTCATACACACTGTAAATATTCAGGCGTGTATTTTCTTTTGAAATGTATGAAAGTGAAAAGAAAGTGAAAGTCACTCAGTCTTGTCTGACTCTTTGCAACCCCATAGACTATACAGTCCACGGAATTCTCCAGGCCAGAAACTGGAGTGGGTAGCCTTTCCCTTCTCCAGGGGATCTTCCCAACCCAAGGATCGAACCCAGGTCTCCCTCATTGCAGGTGGATTCTTTACCAGCTGAGCCACAAGGGAAGTCCAAAAACACTGGAGTGGGTAGCCTATCCCTTCTCCAGCAGATCTTCCTGACCCAAGAATCAAACCAGGGTCTCCTGCATTGCAGGGAGATTCTTTACCAACTGAGCTATCAAAGAACTTATATAAAAAAAAGTATGTTTTTTAAAAAGCAGCTTGAATTCAATTTCGTTGTCAGTGATGCAGTTAACCCCCGGCATTAACTCCCCAAATCACGATGAGTGTTTTCTCTCAAACTCATGAAGTGTCCTTTTGGAAGACTGGGATCATTCATACTGGAAGATGGTGACCAAGTGCAGCAGCCTGGCGTCCTTGGGCAGTGCACGGAATCCTCACCAGGTTGCACGTGAATGAATTCACTGAGGCCAGCTTCAGCTTCCTTTGGAGAGAATCCTAAATTGGATAACCCTGGAGCGGAGGGTACCTAAGATACGGAGTCTGTCCCTCACTCCGCAGATGGGGGGATGGGCTGGAAGGGGAGGCGAGGGGAGTCAGGTCTCCCCAGCCCCCGGAGGCAGAACTGGGATTGGACCGCCAGTCCCCCGAATCTTAGCCCAGGGCTCTCCTCACCTGGAAGACCAAAGGTCAGGACGGCAGTACCCCTGCGGCTGTGTCAGAAGCGGCAGGGACGCGAATGTTGCTGGGCTTTTCCCGAATTCGTTTCCGGATTGAAGACTGGGAGGAGAGGTCAGTGAAAACTCTTTCGGGAAATAGCGTCCTCAGCATCGACAGCGCCTGATTCCCAGGGTGGAGCCAATGGAAACTCATTTGAAGGAATATACTCAGAACGCAGGCCGAAGTGGGGCGGGGCGGAGGGGAAGGGGCGGGGAGAGGGGCCCCGGACCCGCAGAGCCGGTCGGCGGGCGGCTCGAAGAAGTAAGTGCCCACCCCGGGGCGCTGCGCTCGGCGCTGGAAGGACAGGCGGCGGCGAGGCCGGGCCAGACGGGCCGCCCGGGCTCTATGACACGCTGTAGCTGTTGTAGTACGTGGCCGTGGCATCAGCCAGCACGGAAATGAGGCTGGTCTCTGTGGGACCCGACGGCGTCACCTGAGAGACCGCGCCCTGCCCGCTGAGGGCCCCGGCGGCCGAGTCTGGGTGGCCAGGAGTGTTCAAGTACTGGTCGAATTCATTGCGATCCATGTCCCCCAGGAGTTCCACCTGGCTCAGCTGATCCAGGGCGTCGAAGCCGGGATGCTCGGGAGGCGGGGAGAGCTGGCCCAGGTGGGCGTGCAGGTTGGAATGGAGAGGCGGGTAGGCGGCTTGGGAGTAATAGGCCGGAGACGGGGGACAGCCAGGCACGGTGGACATCATAGAGACGCCCGAGGACTGGCCGAGGGCCAGGGAGCCCAGGGGGTGGCCGCAGTGGAGGGGGTTGGGGGCATACTCCGGGGAGTAGGGGGGACCGGGCAGGTGGGCGATGCGGCGGGAGTGCGCATGGTCCTCCTGGCATGGGGAGGAGAAGAAGGTCTGCTCCGGCTCCAGCACGTCCAAGGGTGACATCTCCGGCGGGGTAGGAAGCCCGTAAGGGTACGCGTCCACACTGCCCGGGGTGCCGCCGCTGCCGCTGCCGCCGGCAGGGCCGTCGTGGAAGCAGCCCCGCAGGCCGGGCAGCGCGGAGCCCGGGGAGTACTCACCCCGGTCCTCCTTCTCCCCTGGCGCCCCCCCGGCTGCCGCCCCGCTTCTCGGGCAGGGAGTTCTGGTCGCGGGAGAGCGAGCTGAGCAGGAAGCCTGGGTCCACGCGCTTGCACAGGCGCTTGGCCTGCTTCTTCCTGCGCGGCCGGTACTTGTAGTTGGGGTAGTCCTGCATGTGCTGCAGTCGCAGCCGCTCCGCTTCGTCCACGTAGGGCCTCTTCTGGGACAGCGTCAGCGCCTTCCACGACTTTCCTGCTCACACAAGTCAGACAAGGCCGCCGTCAGCCTCTGCGCGGCTCGGGGCGCCCGGTGCACCTGTCTCGACTGGGGCCGCCGAGCATCGCACACGCCTGCTGCCTCGGGTCCCCTGTCCCTCCTCCCCCCAGTGCCCCCTCCTCACACAAGGCGCCCCACACTCCTCGCACCCTCTTCTCAGCCCACATCCTGCACGCACAATAAGGCCAAACTAACCTCTCCCACTTGCATGCTCCAGGCTTGCAAAAGACACACACATACACAATCATAGCACCTCTCCTATCAAAGCCACCAGGCAACACGAATGTATAAACTGTGTGAGATTCTCAGTGAAGGGTCCACCTAACCCAATGTCACCCACAGGACAAAAATATGTAGACTACAACATTGATTTGGGCTCCCTTTACCCTCTGAGGGTCATTTCTTATCATCTGTGTATCCTAATGAAAACTCTGCCTTCCTGGGTATTGCTGCCCTTCAGGAAGTGACACTATATTATTTATTTGTGGCATACATCTATCACGGGCTTTCTTGTGAGGGAACTCAAGGTCAGTCAACAGCTTCATAGATGGAGGTAAACTACAAGATTTAAATTATAGGATCTCACTTATGGCAACAGAGGATTAGCCCTTACGTCTGAAGGTCAAACAGAACCTTCATGCCACACATACACACACACATGCAGGTGCACACACACAAGCTATGGCTTCTAACTGTCTACTGTGACCATGGCAGAGGGCACCTTATCAGCCACTGACTCTCCATACAGAAGTAAACCCCTTACCTTCCCTGGATCTTTGTTTTTCCGCAGTAAAAAATATACTGTGATGCTACCCAAAATTCTCTTCTGAAGAAGCATCCCACACTTGTGTCCCACTGGTGCACAAATGCTGCTCTCGTGTGTATTTTCTATTTATCTTTTTCACTTGTGTGTTATTGTGTAGATTACTTTAGTGTCTCTTTCTTTCTTAAAGCACATTGCCCATCCCGCTGCAGGTTTTCTAAAGGTCACTTCTGGACACCTTATATGGTTACCTCCTAGGGTAGGCTTGGGAACTTAAGTTCCCCTATGACTACTGTATCCTGAAGTTTGAGACAAACTAGCCCAGAGGGCAGCCCCCTGCCCCAAATTTTGGAAGGAAAGGGGCTGCATCTCCTACCCAGAGACTTGGCACAGAGCCAAGTCCAGAGCTATGTGTGTGGCTGCCCTTCATGGGGGTGCTGGCTGGCTCTGGGTGTCAGGTACACAGAGAGGGCTGGAGGAAGGTGACTGACTATCCAGTACCATTTGGATGAAAGTATATAACACTATTCCAGTGAATTTGTCAATTAATACAATTAGCTCTCACTTGAAAAGACGATTTTAAAAGTGTCAGGAACTCCAATTTCAGTATATGTGCTGCCAAAGCGAGCGCTGTCAGGAACTCCAGACTTGGAGTTGGCCATTAGTTTCCAGCCTGTGGTTAAGGCCACAAATTGTGGCAAGAGGCCCAAGACCCAGGTACACCCACACCCTGACTGTGGACTGAATATAAAATGTGACTCAAAGTTCCTGAGTGTACTGAGATATTGTAGTACTCATAAAATATAGGTTCATTTTAAAAACCACTAAATGTATAACTGTCTTTACTTGCTTTCTCATTCATAACAGATATGAGTGCTACTGTGTGAAGTTTTTAGAGTCAAAGACTGGAGAGCTAATAGTCAAAAAAATCTAGGCTCTCGTATTCAGCCCTTTCCCTTTCCTAAGTCAGAAAGGAAAGGGCTGGGCAAGATCATGGGCTTGGGATGGAAATAGATCATCCTGCTGCCCCCTCCCCTTCAGCAGGTGTAGAAAATCCACATTTTTCAAAGCAACACTATGTCAGTTTCCTTTGCCTAGTGCCAGGGGCTGTGTGGTTAAGCAGGAAGGAATCCATATCTTTCCTGCAAAATGCACTGTAACCCTCTAGAAGCCTAAGTGCCAATTGCCAATAGGAATCAGCTCACAGGAGGCATTTGTCACCCAAGTCCCTTTGCCTGTCCTTTCCCTGGGAGCAGGCAGCCCCAATCCTGCAAGGCTCTCCAACCTGAGTTCTTCCACCCTTGGCTGGGCCTTCTCTGTCCTGGTCACAAGAGCTGTGCTTGGGCAACAGGCATAGCACCTGGGTCACACCCAAAAAATACATTTAGGGGCTCACCAAAAAAAGTGTTTTTTCATTGCTTCAGAAATCCCAAGAAAAATATAAACTTTCTGCTTGAAGAAACTGTTCTATTATTGTATATCTTAATATATTTGTCTTTATGCCAACACAGTATAAAGTATGATTTTAAGTATTTTTTATCTGGGACAGGGCTCTTGCTAAGACACACTGGCCCACTAACTTGTCCTGGGAACATTCTAGCCAGGGGGCTGGGCAGAGGGTGGGAGGCTCTTTGAAACCAGCATTCTATCAGCTGCTTTGAAAGGGCAATCAAACTGCAAGAGGACCCTTTCTGCCAGAGGGCCTGTGGCTTTAGACAGCACAAAGAGGGGTGTCAGACCTCATTCCACCGATCTGGGGAAGGAGCCCCAAGCTCCAGAGGAAAAAGGAAAAAGAAAAGGCTCCAAGCTGGGCCGGGTGGGGTTGCTGGGGGCAGGGCCAGCCTCGGGTGACCACACACTGTCCTTTTTCACAGGGCCTGGCGCCTGCCGGGCACACAAAGTGCTTTGAAAAGTTCCCATCCGTCAAAATGAATAAAAACTACCATGAAGGGCAAAGAAGTTAGGCGTTGGCTGGAGCTGATATAGTGCCCAGCTTCTGACAGTGGAGAGAGAAGAAACCCCCGATCTCCAGAACATTCTTTCTCTATTGGCCTGGCTTGTCTCAGTCCCCAGTGATGCGTCTGGAGCTGGGACCGCAGGGCAGCCAGGGGGAAACGGCCGGGTTCTCGGAAATACCCGCACAGGCCGTCTTAAGCATCCGAATCAAATTTTCTACACTCCTGTGACTGAGAAAGAGGCTCGAATCAAGTCCATTTTGCTGTTGGTTTGATAATTAAGTTAAAGCAGGAAAGCGCCACCGCAAGGTCTCTCTTCACGAATATTCGTTAATGAGAGGTACGACCTCCTTCTGTGATTGTGCCCGTGGTGAAGTTCAGCGGATGATGGGTTTTCCTGCTTCCTTATACCCGACCTGTCCGTGCGCGCGAGGATCTCCGTAGCCGAGTCCCCGCACCAGGCCGCAGCTCAGACCCGCCCGTGCCCCAGGGCCCCTAACTCGGCTCCCGTCCCTTCCAGTGGGCCTCCCCGGCCACCCCGGCGGGCCGTGCCGGTTCACTCTAGGCCTGGTCCATGCATCCCCGCTTGGAATCCCAGTCCCCGCGCGCACACCCACGCTCGCCCAGATGCCCAACCTCGCGGGCACGGTGCGCGCCCCCGTGCGTCCCCCACGCCGAGTCTGTCGCACCCCTGCCCCAAGCGCCCTCACTGCACCCACCCGGCTTCCAGCCGCCAGACCCCCCCGCCCGCCGACTTCGGGCCGCGCCCCGCCGGCTCACTCACCCAGCATCTTGCTGAGCTCTGCGTTGTGCAGGTCCGGGTTCTGCACCGCCAGACGTTTTCCTCTCGTCCTTGGCCCACACCATGAAGGCGTTCATGGGCCGCCGGATACGGCTCTCCGAGCCCTTGTCTCCCGGCGGGCGGGGGGCGGCCGGTGGCGACAGCCCGTCCGACAGCTCGGCTTCCAGGGTAGGGCACTCGAGACCCTCGTGCCACGGGTAAGCTCCTAGCAGCGAGGCCATGGCCGCACGGGGGTCGCCTCGCTTCGCGTCGTCGGGCCGGCGCTGACCTGGCCCTTGCACCGGTTGGGGCGTCCAACTTGGCCGGCAGCCGCGGCCCGGCCCCTTATTTATCAGCTTCGAGAGGCCGCGTCCTCCAATGACTCTCGAAGGCGGCGCGGCCCCTCCCTCCTTCACTGTGCGGGCCCCCCTCCCTGCGTCCGGGCCGCCGCGTCCCCGCTCCGACCTGCCGGGAGGAGAGGCTGGAGGCGGGCCGCTTCCCCAGCGTGCGCCCGCCCCCGGCCCGCCCCCTCCGCCTCCCAGGTCGTTCCCGGGGATCCGTGCCCTGAAGCCCCGGGGCCTCCCCTCGGCCCGCCAGCTCCCAGCGCAGGTGCTTCTGGCCGGGAGGCGGGAGCCGCCGATGATCGCGGGGCCCGGGAGCGGGAGCCGGACCCCCAGCCCCTCGTCCCGACTGGACGCGGCCTCCCGGGGGCAGGTTCCGCCAGCTCCTCCCGTGCGTGGAATCCTACGAAGAATAGAAGCCAAACAGGTTTCGCTGGGAATGGCTGGGCACGAGTGACTTTTTGGCCATGACACCCGGCCTGTGAACTCCTCTTGATAGAACACACTTCGTGCTTTTGTAAATGACCTGGGCGGCGACAATCTCGCCCCCCACCCCCAGCCAACTTGGGCAGCCAGAGAGACTGGAGTGGGGGCTGGATCCCGTTTCGGGTTCTCCGTGGCACCCACTGGAGGGTCCCCTCGACGCTCAGCAGCTTCCTGGCTCTTCGGAGAGCACACCTGCGGCCTCAGTTCTCTCATTCACCCTGGCCTCTGATGTCTCTCTTTTTACACTTTTACCCCACCCCACCCCGGTCTCCGGCGTCCCAGCCTCCAGCTCCCTCGCCTCCAGCCTTTCTCTCGAGAAATTCTCTTCTCCTGTCTTCTCTGTTCTCTGCCGACCATCAGTCCTGCTTCTCAGAGCAGAGTCCTTCTGTCCCTCCACCCCTGCCCTCTGACTACCCTAGGCTTTGGCACAACCCGGCCTCCCGAGTTCCCCTCCTCCTGACCACCCCGCCCCCCCCCCCCCCCCTCGGTAGACCGACTGGGCCTGCCCTCCACTGGAAGGCTTGCTGGCTGGAAGCTCAGGGCCCTCCATCGGACACATGAAGCTCTGCTCAGAGGACAGCTCCTCATCCTGCATCATCGTGTGAATAGGGCTGTTCCTCACTTGAGCACCAGCACACAGTAGGTGGTCAAGAGAGGCCGAATAAGTGGATGAATAAATGAGTGAGCAGATATGGCTTAGACACACGCTACTATATAAAACAGGGAAGTCATGAGGAATCCGATCCTGGAATCCCATCCACCGTGTATTTACTGAGCAGCCATCCCCGTGCAGGGCTCCGCAGAGGTGACCCTGGCATTGAGAGAGAGGACCGTGGGCTTGGCTCCGGAGGCAGGACCTGTCTTCAGTGCTAGGTTACTTAATGCATGACTCAGGGCTCTTCTCCCAGTCCTAAATGGGGAGGAGGATAAGACTGACCTCACAGGGCTGTGTGTGAAAGCTCAAACTCCATACATACATGACGGTTGATGTTAATATAACTGTTCACATGCAGCCGTTAAATTCCAAGCCTGGACTTCAGGGCCCTGCGTGCAGTGACTGAGTTCACAGGCACCTCTGTGGGCAACAACCCTCTGGAAGCAGCGCCAGGGCTAAGACCTGGTAAGTGGGTGGAAAAATGCAACTTCTCGTTTTCAATCCCGCTTTCAACCTACAGCGCCCCAGGCTTTACACGTAGAATAGATTGCCTAGTTTTCCTACCTCCTCCAGCCAGGACCCAGAGGCAGCACCCTAGGCTCGAGCTCTCCACCCACCGCTCTCGCGGGCCCAGGATGACCAGCAAAGGACTCGGGGCGGGGAGCAGCACTGGCTGAACAGTGGGTGCTGGGAGCGGAGAGAGCATCTTGGAACCCGGGGTGGAGCGGGCGGAGCTGGCTGGCACCGGGGACCAGGAGGGAAGGGGGTGATTTGCGTAGTGAATGTGTCCGCGGTCTAGGTGGACTTCCCTATTTGGGGAAGCCTAGGCCGTTTTCCCCGTTTCCTCTGCCAGAAATCTCTCAATTAAAATCCCCAGACCGGAATGCTCCGGGAACCTCGGGGAGCTACGGCCGCGTCTGGCCGGGGGTGGCCCTAGTTGTGGAGAGAGAGAAGGGATACCCGCAGGGGTATTTGCGCAGCAGCCCAGGACCCCTGGAAGGACTCGACCCTTTCTAACCGCACTGCCTCTCCAGGACGGGACGATGCTCCGCAGGATCAGAAGCCTCTAGGGGACAGCGCCCCCTTGCCGGCCGCAGGCGTCCCCTTCCCCGCCTGCAGCCTCAGGCGCTCTCAGTGCGCGGTTCCGGAGCCGAGAGTGCACTCAGTCAGGCCACCAGGTGAGGAAGATGCTCCGACGCCAGGGAGCGCAGAGCTGTCCAGACGGATTCCAAAGTCCGACAGCAAGATGGAGAAAACTGCGAGGGCAGAGAGAATAGGTGTTGCAGTTGTTGTCTACAATAATAATTTCTGGCATTTCGTCCTGAGAGAGAGCGCGAGCCTGGATTGTGCAGGATCTGGGAGTTAAACGCCGTGTTGCCAGCAGGGGCTCCGCCCCAAGCGCGTGAGCTGTGAGCACGCAGGAACTCGGGCTCTCTCGCTCTCTCCATTTCTTTACTTCTTCACTGATTTGCGTCTACGCATTGATTCACCTGGGCAACTTGATGTAAACGCGCCCTAGTGCGGGCGGCGCTCAGGGGTGCTGGGTAGCTGTGCCGGCTGCCTCTCGGACCTTCAGTGACCGAGCTCCGCATGGAGCTCAAGCGTCCCCAAAGCCCGGGGCTCAGAGGGCTGAGCAAGAGGGGCCAGGACTAGCGTCCTCCGAGGCATCCCCGATACCTGTCTGGCCAGCGCTGGGCCCAGGATCTGTCTGGCTAGTTGTTGGCAGAGGTTCATCTGTTGAGATGGCGAGGTGGATTCAGGGCAACTATGCCAAGAAGGACTTATACAAAATGTATAAGTCTGCGGTGCCAGGTCCTGAGGGTGCTTGGAGCCGCCGCGGGATGGGATGGGGGTTCCCGCAGCCGTGGAGAGTAGAGCCGAGGGTTTGCCATGTGACCATTCAAGGGGACAGTGGGCCTGTCTGCTCACAGACTGAGCCTTACTCTTGCGGTGTGTATTGTGCGAACTCTGCCCTCTCTCTCAAATGACTTTTTTCCTTCTTCCCGTTTCTTTTGCCTTTCCTCCTTCCCTGCTTCGCTGCTCACCTCCTTCCGTTTCTAGTCTCCTCCCTCTCTCCTCCATCCCCTATCTCCTACTTCCCCTCTCTCCTTCCTCCCCTCTCCTCTCTCTCCCATCTCCCTTCCCTCTCATCTTCCTTTAGGTTTGTAGTTCACTGAACAGCATTTACAGGAACACAGGACTTGAAGTCAGAAACGGTTGCTTCAAGTTACCAGCGGTGTGATGATACTTCATTCACCCGATCTTAGCCTCAGTTTCTTTGCCAGTAAAATAGGGATAATGCAGGATTCCTGACATGGTGTTTTTGAAAGAACCTCATGCACCTTAGAGAAGGCAATGGCATCCCACTCCAGTACTCTTGCCTGGAAAATCCCATGGACGGAGGAGCCTGGTAGGCTGCAGTCCATGGGGTCGCGAAGAGTCGTCGGACACGATCGAGCTACTTTACTTTCACTTTTCACTTTCATCCATTGGAGAAGGAAATGGCAACCCACTCCAGTATTCTTGCCTGGAGAATCCCAGGGACGGGGGAGCCTGGTGGGCTGCCGTCTGTGGGGTCGCACAGAGTTGGATATGACTGAAGCGACTTAGCAGCAGCATGCACCTTAAACAACTGTGAAATGTTATACAATAATGAATGGATGGAACCTTAAATATAAAATTAATAGGGTTCAGCCCACAAAACTTTCCCCTCCAGGAGCTTTCCTGATTCTATTCCCAACTGAAGAGTTTTGGTGATTCTAGAAGGAGAGAGAAGGGAGGGTGGCACAGATTCTTGCCTCGAGGCAGCAGCCCTGGCTCCTGACCCTGGACTCTGCTCAGGACCACGTGCTGGTTGGCCACACTGAGCTGGAGCTGCCATGGCTCCCAACCCTCCTCTCTGCGGTTTTGTGCACGTGTCTTACCGGGGCTTTCTGTCCCTCACACCAGGCTGGAGGTCGAAATCATCATCACCAGGATGATCATCTTTGTTCACACTGATTTATCTGTACTCCACTGAGAGTCCTTGCAAAGGTCATTCCCAGCTCATCCTTGCTTCCATACAACCCTCTGTGAATTAGGCAGCCCAGATGGTAGTATTAATTCCAAAATAAGGCAGGTGGCAGAGCAGAGACCTGAACACGCGTCTCTCATCCTCAGGTCTCTACTCCTCAGTTCTGGGGCTACCCTGCGTTGGCGTCCAACTCAGATCAGAGCCCCACACCAGACAGAAGTGCTTCTAACCAGCACTGATGGTTAGTGCCAGTTTTGGTGCTTCTAATCAGAACATAAGTGCTTCTAACCTCTGCTTGTCTACCCTCTCCAGATGCATCGCTCAAGTTCCACTGGACATGTCCTCCTCCAAAGGGCACTTGAAGTTCAAGGTAAGATGAAAAGCAAATGGGTAAACACTGTTGGCTACAGGGAAGGTGCATGCTAGAGAGGCGGGAGACCTGGTCCAGGCCTGCTGGCTGCCTTCTCTTTCCTCCTCCGCACATCCCCCCCCCCCTTCCCCCCGCTGCCCCAGGCCTGACTTCCCTCTAAGAAACAGAGTTCCTCTCTTTCAGCCAACAGAAATCTCACAGTCAGAAGTTTAGGAGAAATTCATCACGTTCTTGGATTTAGAATAATTTGGGGGGATTAAACCAGACAGCAGAGATGTATGATATACATGGAGGGTTACCTGAGTGGACACAAGGACACCTGGACAGAGTTCCACAGCATCCTAGATGTGACAGCTGCTCTACAGGGTACTTGGGGGAGGTGGGAATAGAATTTTAAGATGACATTGCTCCTGGGTGTGGGTAGTAGAGACCCCTGGTAACATCAAAACCCTTGATGTTTGGATTTGAGAGTAACAAAACACTGGGGTAGAGAAACTTGGGGTTTCCCAGATCAGACTCTCTGGTTACTCCAGAATGCCCCCTCTACACGTGTGTGTTTATCTCTAATCAGTCACGTCTCTCAGTGAATGGGGGACAGATCCTGACTTTAGAGCCAGAAGTCCAGTCCCATCTGTACACATCTGAGCAAGTCTCTCAGCCAGCATACAGGGTGGAAAGCCTCAGAGGCCCAGGGAACCACTGATGGGCTTGCCTGTGCTGCGTGCATGCCCAAGATAGCGCCCAGGTAAGCGGTGCTCATCCTGGGATCTGTATTTGCCCCCTCCCTAGCACTGAGGGCCAGGAGAGTTCCATGCCAAGAACAGACATTATCTACGTTAACTTTCTCCTGCTCCACTCTGAACAATGATCAGATTTCCTTCTGTAAGGGAGCATGCGTGTAGAATGACTGCACTGAAAAGATCTTTATTTTTTTTAATGTTTATTTATTTATGTGCGTGTGTGCGTGTGTGTATGTGTGTGTGTTTGGTTGCACCGGGTCTGCACTGCAGAGAGCAGGGATCTTTAGTTGCAGCAGGCGAACTCTTAGCTCTTCCCTCAGCAGGGGTCGACTCCGGGCCCCCTGCATTGGGAGTGAGGAGTCTAAGCCACTAGACCACCAGGGAAGGTCCCTGAAATGATTTTTAATTGGTCAGAAGCTAAACTCTCAAATTTAAATGAAAAACCAGAAAATGACAAGAAAAACTAACAACTGGTTCAAGGAGGTGTGTTTCTATCTCTTCAATCCTATTGCCTCTTCTTTTCAAATGTCTCAGAGGAAGAAGAGAAACTGCCTAGGAATTTCCTACAATTAATACAAAATGGGAAATATGTCTTTTCTGAGCCTATGTGTATGCATGTCAGGATAATGAGTGGCATGGTGAGGCAGGACTGATAGCGATCTCATCATGGGGCATTCTGTCATTAGCCAGCAATTCTGGTGTGAGAAACCAAGGATACTTCTTATTTGTTTGGCTCTATGTGATTGCTTTGCTAGGTGGTTTTTGAGCTACCATTATTTTATGTTTTGTTTTTTAATTAGATGCTCACTGAGGTACAGTGTACCCACAGAGAATTGCACAGACATGCATGCTGGTGGAGATTTCTCAGGGGACCACACCTGCATAAGCAGTGCTCACATCATGTAACAGAATGCTGCTCCCACTGTCACTAACTTTGAAATTCCTTTAGGGCAGGGACTGGGTGTCTTTCTGTAATACTGTATCATAAAGAAATCAATTAATCCAATTTATCCAAGACAGGAAAAGAGGAAAAAACAAACAAACAAACAAAAAACATATGAGACAAATAGAAAACACAATAAGATGTTAGATTAAAACCCAACCATATCAACCATCACATTAAGCATCTATTTATAAAGGAAAACAACAGAATGGGAAAGACTAGAGATCTCTTCAAGAAAATTAGAGATACCAAGGGAACATTTCATGCAAAGATGGGCTCAATAAAGGACAGAAATTGTAGGGACCTAACAGAAGCAGAAGATATTAAGAAGGGTGGCAAGAATACACAGAAGAACTGTACAAAAAAATCTTCACGACCCAGATAATCACGATGGTGTGATCACTCACCTAGAGCCAGAAATCCTGGAATGTGAAGTCAAATGGGCCTTAGGAAGCATCACTATGAACAAAGCTAGTGGAGGTGATGGAATTCCAGTTGAGCTATTTCAAATCCTGAAAGATGATGCAGTGAAAGTGCTGCACTCAATATGCCAGCAACTTTGGAAAACTCAGCAGTGGCCACAGGAGTGGAAAAGGTCGGTTTGCATTCCAATCCCAAAGAAAGGCAATGCCAAAGAATGCTCAAACTACCGCACTATTGTACTCACCTCACATGTTAGTAAAGTAATGTTCAAAATTCTCCAAGCCAGGCTTCAGCAATATGTGAACCGTGAACTTCCAGATGTTCAAGCTGGTTTTAGAAAAGGCAGAGGAACCAGAGATCAAATTGCCAACATCCTCTAGGCTGCAGTGGATCATCGAAAAAGCAAGAGAGTTCCAGAAAAACATCTATTTCTACCTTATTGACTATGCCAAAGCCTTTGACTGTGTGGATCACCATAAACTGTGGACAATTCTGAAAGAGATGGGGATACCAGACCACCTGACCTGTCTCTTGAGAAACCTGTATACAGGTCAGGAAGCAACAGTTAGAACTGGACATGGAACAACAGACTGGTTCCAAATAGGAAAAGGAGAACGTCAAGGCTGTATATTGTCACACTGCTTATTTAACTTATATGTAGAGTACATCATGAGAAACGCTGGGCTGGAGGAAGCACAAGCTAGAATCAAGATTGCCAGGAGAAATATCATTAACCTCAGATATGCAGATGACACCACCCTTATGGCAGAAAGTGAAGAAGAACTAAAGAGCCTCTTGATGAAAGTGAAAGAGGAGAGTGAAAAAGTTGACCTAAAGCTCAACATTCAGAAAACTAAGATCATGGGATCCAGTCCCATCACTTCATGGCAAATAGAAGGGGGAAACAGTGGGAACAGTGGCTGGCTCTATTTTGGGGGGCTCCAAAAATCACTGCAGATGGTGATTGCAGCCATGAAATTAAAAGATGCTTACTCCTTGGAAAGAAAGTTATAACCAACCTAGACAGCATATTGAAAAGCAGAGACATTACTTTGTGAACAAAGGTCTGTCTAGTCAAGGCTATGGTTTTTCCAGTGGTCATGTATGGATGTGAGAGTTGAACTATAAAGAAAGCTGAGCACAGAAGAATTTATGCTTTTGAACTGTGGTGTTGGAGAAGACTCTTGAGAGTCCCTTGGGCTGCAAGGAAATCCAACCAGTCCATCCTAAAGGAGATCAGTCCTGAATATTCATTGGTAGGACTGATGCTGAAGCTGAAACTTGAATACTTTGGCCACCTGATGCGAAGAGCTGACTCATTTGAAAAGACTCCGATGCTGGGTAAGATTGAGGGCAGGAGGAGAAGGGGACGACAGAGGATGAGATTGTTGGATGACATCACCGACTCAATGGACATGGGTTTGGGTGGACTCTGGGAGCTGGTGATGGTCAGGGAGGCCTGGCATGCTGTGTTTCATGGGGTCACAAAGAGTCAGACATGACTGAGCAACTGAACTGAACTGAACTCCGTTTAAAAGGCAGCAATTGTCAGATTGGATAAAAAGAAACAAGACTCAACTGCATGGTGATTGTAAAGAAATCCACTTTAAACAAAAATACACAGATGAATTAAAAGTAAAAGAATGCGAATTCTGGTTTCTAGTTTGCCGTGCAAGGGGCTTAGAAGTTATTAGTCACATTCGTGTTGTTCACTAGCTAAGTTGTGTCCAACTCTTTGTGACCCCATGGACTGCAGCATGCCAGGATTACCTGTCCTTCACTATCTCCTGGAGTTTGCTCAAATTCACGTCCACTGAGTCAGTAATGCTATCCAACCATCTGATCCTCTGCTGCCACCTTCTCCTTTTGCCTTCAATCTTTCTCAGCATCAGGGTCTTTTTCAGTGAGTCAACTCTGTATCAGGTGGCCAAAGTCCTTGCAATGAGTATTCAGGGCTGATTTCCTTTAGGATTGACTGGTTTGATCTTCTTGCTTGTCCAATGGACTCTCAAGAGTCTTCTCCAACACCACAGTTCAAAAGCATCAATTCTTCGGCATTCAGCTTTCTTTACAGTCCAAGTCTTATATCTGTACATGACTACTGGAAAAACCATAGCTTTGATGATACGGATCTTTATTGGCAAAGTGATATCTCTATTTTTAATACACTGTCTAGATTTGTCATAGTTTTTCTTCCTAGAGCAAGCATCTTTTAATATCATGGCTACAGTCACCGTCTGCAGTGATTTTGGAGACCAAGAGTGTAAAATCAGTCACCGTTTCCACTTTTTCCCCTTCTATTTGCCATAAAGTGATGGGACCAGATGCCGTGATCTTAGTTTTTTGAAAGTTGAGTTTTAAACCAGCCAAGTCATATTCTAACAACAAGAAAAAAGGATGAACAAACCAAAAATCAACAATCTTCTTAGATCCATCAGAGAATTAGGTCACAGGATGTGAGATAATAGAAAATATATATTGGTCTCTGCCTCTGGTTCCTGGCACAGAGTTCCCGAAGCCCTTGTAAATTCCTAAGTGATAAGAGCACTAGGGGCATCTTTTGTTCTATTGAGGTGACTTTGGGTGGGCATCTGGACAGGGGCTGGTCACCAGAAAGACCAAAGCATAATTAGAAGCTTGGAATTTTCAGCCGCACCCTCCATCCTCCTGAGAAGGGAAAGGGGCTGAAAATAGAGTTGATCATGCATGAAAAAACCTCCATAAAAATTCTAAAGTACAGTATTCAGAGAGCCTTCAAGATGGTGAACGCATCCACATCAGGTGGGCGATGTGCCCCCAGCTTCATGGGGACAGAAGTTCCTGGGCTAGGGACCCTCCCAGACCTCTGACCTATGTATCTCTTCATCTGGCTATTCATGTGTATCCTTTATCACATCCTTTAATAAACTGGTAAGCATAAGGAAGAGTTTCCTTGAGTTCTTGCAATTTGATCACACTCAAGGAGGGGGGTATTGGAACCTCTGATCTATAATTTGTTGGTCAGAAGCAGGTGATAACCTAGGCTTGCAGCTGGGGTCTGAAGTGGGCAGGGGGCCCAGGGGGGCAGTCTTTTGAGACTGAATCCTTAACCTGTGGTGTCTGATGCTATCTCTGGGTAAACGGCATCAGAACTGAGTTAAATTGTAGAACACTCAGGTGGTACTGCAGAAAATTGCTTGGTGAAAAACCACACATTTGGTGACCAGAAATGAAGCGTTTTGTGTGAGTTAGTAAAGGAGAGTCATAAGGAAGAAACATACAGGAGGGAAGAACTGGTCTGTTTGCTTCCCCCCGTCCCCTCCCCCACCATTCAGGAGAAGAAAACTGAGGTTTTGTCCAAACACAGGACAAACCAATGCTCCCGAGACTGGAGAGACACATAGGTGGATACGGAAGAATGGTAACTTACCAGAGGACAAACCATGAGGATAACCTCCTCAGGAAGCAGCACCAGATTCCTTTTTACCCAATACATCATGTCTGGCTTTCAACAAAAAGTTTACAAATTATACTAAAGGGCAAAACACACAGTTTGAAAAGAAGGAGCAAGTATCAGAGTAAATTCAGATATGACAGGGATGTTGTGGTTATCAGACTGGGAATTTTAACTGTGATCAGTAATTCCCTGGCGGTCCAGTAGTTAGGACTCCTCACTTCCACTGAAAGGGCATGGGTTCAGTCCCTGATCTGGGAACTAAGACCCCACAAGCCTTGCGGTGCGGCCAAAAAACAGAGAAAAATCTCTATGATTAAATGTGCTAAAGGTCTAGTGGAAAAACTAGACAACGTGCAAGAACAGATGGGTAATATAAGCAGGGAGATGGGAATTCTAGGAAAGAATATAAAAAGATGCTCAAAATCAAAAACACTGTTACAGAAGTGAAGAATGCCTTATGGGTTCATTAGCATACAGCTGAGCAAAGAGTCAGTGAGCTTGCGGACATGTCAATAAAAATGCCCCAAACTGAAAAGCAAAGAGAAAAAAGACAAAAAAAAAAAAAAAAAAGAAACAGTATATTCAAGAGCTGTGATTCAACTACAAAAGCTGTGAAGTGTTAGTCACTCAGCCATGTCTGACTCTTTGCAACCCCATGGACTGTAGCCCCCCAGGCTCCTCTGTCCATGGGATTTCCCAAGCAAGAATACGAGAGTGGGTTGCCATTTCCTTTTTCAAGGGATCTTCCCGACCTAGGCTTCCACGCCCAAATGGACTAAGTTATACCTTGAGCAAAATTAATTCAACCATTCAAAACAAAAATCAAATGTAGTACCCATAACATTTCCAGGATCAAAAAAGGGTTGGGCCTGGGGAGACACCGTTCCAAAGGCCACTTTATGAACTGATGACCTTGGTCAAGGCACTTAGAAACCCTGAGACTCCTTCTTCATCTTCAAGACGGAGACTGTAATACAGTGGCTCTTACAGTGTTGAGGAGAGCAGAATCACTGTTCTCAGGGACGGATATTTGGAAGGGTCCTCTGGTTCGGAAGCCCAAGTACAATTGTCACCCCTCTGCTGGCACCGGCTCACACTGTGCGCTCATCTCAGGTTGGCAGCACCTCACCCCATCGTGGCAGGATGTTGTAATCCCTCCAGGCTGAATTGCAACAACTTGCTCGACTCAGCCCACCAAGGAGACCCAGGGAGGGCAGGATCCGGAGTCTGCCACCTGAGAAATCTGAGTCAATGTGACCACACCCGGCCTGCCTCAGGGCCCAGCCCACAGCTCGCCTCCCAGTGGGAGTGCTAAGCCCTCCTGGGACTCTTATGTCTTCAGGATGACCTGGCCACACCTTCCTCTGCTGCACCCAGAGCTGGTCACCCACGAAGGGGTTCGGGAGCCCCCGGTGACAGGGAGCTGACTCTGCTGCCAGTACTTCCTCTTCTGAGGGGCCACTGTGCCTTCCCATGACTGGGGTCCCCACTTCATGTGGTGATTTAGTTGCTACAGTGAAGTGAAAGTGATAAGTCACTCAATCGTGTCCGACTCTTTGAGATCCCATGGACTATACAGTCCATGGAATTCTCCAGGCCAGGATACTGGAGTGGGTAGCCTTTCCCTTCTCTAGGAGATCTTCCCAACCCAGGGATCAGACTCATCTCTCACATTGCAGGTGGATTTTTTACCAGCTGAGCCACCAGGGAAGCCTGATTTAGTTGCTAAGTTGTGCCCAACTCTTGCGACCCCATGGACGGTGACCCTCCAGGCTCCTCTGTCCATGGGATTTCCTGCAGGCAGCTCTTACTCTCATTTCTCCTTTTGTGCTTGGAGCAAGAGAGGAACTGCATTGAGGGTCTTCTCCAGGTGTTTCACTAGGTCCTTTTTTCGTTTAATCCTACAACCACCATTGGAGGAAGGGAGCCTTGAGAATGGGGCCCTTAGAGGGGCCATTTGAGCTCCTAGTGGCAAGATGACAAGGAACGGTGTAGGGGTAAAGTGGGGAGAGGTTCATGATCAAGCCCTCAGGCTGGCTGTGGAGGTCTCAGACATACAGGTTCTTGTGTTGAGAATTGGAAGGAACTCCCAAGTTGGGGCTGTGGCTACGGCAGCACAGCCCTGATTAAGCATCTTCATCTTGGGATACAGTTCAGGCCTTCAGGGCATGGTCCTGCTGTGGTCTCTTCATTTGCTTCTTCATTTAAGGGTCCTCCTGAACCTGCTGTGCGCAAGGCACTGTCCTGGGTGCTCCAGGAATACAAAGATTAACTCTGCCTCCAGAGGCCCTCGACCTGAATGGGGAAAATGATACATACCAAAGTTGTAACACAGGGCTTCCTAGGTGGCACTAGTGTAAAGAATCTGCCTGCCAATGCAAGAGTCATGGGTTTATCCCTGGGTTGGGAAGTTCCCTTGGAGAAGGAAATGGCACCCCATTCCAGTATTCTTGCCTGGGAAATCCCATGGACAGAGGAGCCTGGCGGGCCACAATCCATGGGGTCCCATGCAGCCCCTCACCAGGGAAAGCCACGAGGATGAGGGAGAAGGGCACTCTTCTGCCAGCCAAGGTGCTGGGCATCGCCCCTGAGTTCTCCCACCTTCATTTCCCGAGGTTTTGAAGGCTGGATGGAGTTGGGATCTGCCTTCAGCTGTTTTCCATTCTCAACAAATGTTTGTTAATAGTTTTTTTTTGTTTAATTATTTTACTTTTGACTGTGCTGGGTTTTCGTTGCTTTGTGTAGGCTTTCTCTAGATTCCTTGAGCTGGGTTGCTCACTAGTTGTGATACCGACTTCTCACTGTGGTGGCTTCTCTTGCTGCAGAGGATTGGCTACAGAGTGTGGGCTCAGTAGTTGTGGCACATGGGTTTAGTTGCCCTGTGGCATGTGGCTCGTGGAATCTTCCCGAATCAGGGATCGAATCCATGTTCCCCATGTTAGCAGGTGGATTCTTACCCACTGTGCCACCAGGGAAGTCCTGTTAATAGGCTTTTGTTCCATCTAGGTTCAAAGGGTGTCCCGGCTGTTAGGTGAAGTGAGGCTGCCTGAAGGCCACCCCCTCTAGTTCTTCCACACCTGGTTCCCTCAGCAGATGCGCTGGTGACAGGAGGGACAAGGGGAAGGGGAGGTTGAGATAGGAGCTGGGGTCTTCTCACACTCCCCACTTACACAAAACACATTTTTAGATTACTCTATAAGGAGGAATGTGGCTTCTCAGGTGGCATAGCAGTAAAGAATCCATCTGCCAATGCAGGAGATGCAGGAGACACGGGTTCGATCCCAACATGGGTTGGAAAGATACCCTGGAGGAGGAAATGGCAACCCACTCCAGTATTTGTGCCTGGGAAATCCCACAGATATAGGAGCCTGGCGGGCTACAGTCTATGGGGTCATGAAGAGATACTACTGAGCACACACACATATGGAGGAATGTGCATATAATTCTGCTTATTTATCACAGAGTTAAAAATGTTGTTAATAAGGGCGATTGTAGGAGAAAGTCTCTCTTCAGGTTCAGGTCAAATGAATCAGCAAAGAATTTCCCAAAGCTCACCACCCAACTTGATAACACTGGCATGAAATCTGAGGAAGATGCAGCACCATCAAGCCTGTGTAAACGTAGCCAGATCTCAGGTATGGCCCACAGAGTGTGTCCCAGGACGTGGCAGCACATTCTCAATGACACAAGTTGGTAGGTCTTGAGGGTGGGTGGACCCTATAGTGAATTTGTTTCTCTGTCCTGAACTGGCCTGGGCTCAGCCTGAGGTTGGGGCTCAGTAGACGTTTTCAGAACTAATTAAATGTCTTTCAGCAACCATGTACTTTTCTCTGAGGAAATGTGGCATGGGACATACCAACAGAAAATTTAAGATGAAACTGATAACAAAATTCTTCCTTTGGTCAAATAATTCAACTGTACTGTAGTTTTCCTTAAAAGTTGACTACTTATGCAGCGGTAAAGAATCCCCCTGCAATGTAGGATAGGTGGGTTTGATCCCTGGTTCTGGAAAATGTCCTGGAGAAGGAAATGGCAACCCACTCCAGTATACTGGCCTGGAGAATTCCATGGACAGAGGAGTCTGGCGGGCTCCAGTCCATGAGGTCACAGAGTCGGACACAATTTAGTGATTATAAACAGCAACGCTTATGCAAAAGTTCAGCTCAGGTGGGGGGAAGCACCCTGCAGCCACACCTCGCTGGCAACCCAAATGTGCCCGTTCCTACCTACCCTTTCCTGCACACTGCCTCTATTGCATCCCCTGCGCTGACCCATCAAGGCTTTGAGCATGATTTTTGAGTGTATTCAGGATTTCCTAACTGAAGAGCGTATTTTCCTCAAGGAGTCTAGTCATCCTCTTTATTAGGACATGATACTAATTTGCTCAGTAATAACTGAGTGCTATAAAACCTGATATCGGAGCATCCAATCTGACCTGGCCAGCTGCACAAGCCAGTGCAACAGGCTCCAAACTGCAGTGGCTGCAGAACCTGCGAGTCAAACAGGGTGACGGCGGGGAATTTCTTACTCAAATCTAACGAAGGCGCTGCTGGCCGGACTAGAGGCTAAGATCACTGGGGCAGACGGAAAAAGGCAGGTCCCAGCTTGTCCTGCCAGGGTCAGCCAGCAGGTGAGTAGAGAAGAGATACACACTGTGGTATGAAACAATCGCTCGTTTGGGTTTCATCTTTCAGTAGCATGAGTATTTTCTACAAATTGGAAGGAATTCCATTTTTGTTTCATAGACTGGCAAACAGGTCTTAGGAAGCTGAGTTATTCACACAAGATCCCACCAACCTCTTGACCACGTTGGAAAAGAAAACCTATTGAGAATTTCTAACGTGCCATGAACCCAAAAGTATTTTCCACAGTTTGTATAGACAATACTAACTCAAGTTAACTGTAAAACTCTTTGCAGTTGGCCAGCTGCTTTCAAATATATTCTCATTTAAAAGTAACTAGGGCATGTGAAGAGCATCAGCCATAGAAAATCTTGCTAAGATCCCACATGTCGCATGGCCATGGCCACACACACACACAAATTTTTGCTAGGACAGGTGACGTCACGAGGGTGAGGACTAAATAAAAAATCATGGGTGTGTGGCCAGGTAAGAGAAGGGACTGGAGCATCGCTGGTTCCCTGGGAGCAGCATCAACCTAGTGATGAAAATTGAAAGATGTCCTTTTATAAAATAGTTTATTCATAAAAGGGATAACAATAATAGTTATCTTATTGGGTTGTTTGAAGACTAAATGAGTTGATTTATTTAAAGTGCTTGAAACAAGGCCAGGCACATAAGAGCACATGTAGTAATCATTATTTTCCATTACAATTAACAGTAAAGGAAAGAAGGGCATTACCGACATTTAAGAACCTCTTAATGGCAGAAAGATTTTCCTGGGCACCTACATTCCCCCTCTTAAAATTGAAGGATGCCAAAGAAAGCATTGACAGCTACAATATTAATATATTTCACCTCGTGAGATAACCTAAGGCAAAAAACATGGCTCATGTATTAACTGTTTTTAAAATATCATGCCAATGAAATTCAAGTGTCCAGAGAGCATGCACTTCATTGTTCTAAATTCCACCTTAGATCCAGAAAACAAAGTGGCCTGAGAAAGAGATACTTCGGGAAAATGAAAGCTGAGCATTTCTAGAGAAAATACAAGATTCTGTGTCAAAGCAAATGGTCACACTGTCTGCTCTTTGCTGCATGTGTGCCTTTTTCTCAGGCTACCCTCTCGATTATTAGAATCATTTGGTTCTTTCTGTGGCCCATTAAAATAATCATCACAGTCCATAGATGCTCTCTGTGAGTCACACTTACCTAGTCTCACGATGTCACTGCCTTGGGTTTCGAACTCTCAGAGCTCCCTGCAGCCCCTCCCTCCTCTGGTCTTCCCCCACTGAACCCCAGATGACTGGTGTGCAGCTCCCTGCTCCCTAAATGCCCATTCACTTCCTCCTCCTGCACACAATTCAGCATATTCTCCTGACTCTTCATTTTTATTGGTAAAAGAAGTTAAAGTAAATAAAAGGCAAAAAAGAAACAAACCCACCCGTCTATATACATATAAAGATAATTATCTTTAGGTTTTCTACATGGCCACTCCCTTCTGAAACTCTAGTTTCATAACAAGACAGGACAAGCAGAGATAACTTGGGCATGTGCCTTCTGGGAAGAAAAGTGACTTTAAAAATCTTTGGTGCTTTGTTATACTGGACCTTGCTTGGAATTCTAAATGCTGAGGGCCATGATAAACTCAGAAACTAGAGCTCATAAGAATTTTCCCTGTGGTATGTGTGTGTATACTTTAAAGCAGTTAGCATCATTCAGAGTCTTAGGAGACTAAAATCGAATATACTTCATATACTTTCTCTGTTTTAAGAATCTCAGAGCCATGCTTCTTCATATATAATGTGTGACCCCAGGGGTTCAAGTCAAGGGCACGAGCTCATCAGGTGGTGGTTGAGTTTTCATTCCTCTTATCCAGGAACATATCTACAAATCAGGTGGAAGGCAGCACACTGCCCACTTGCGTGCCACAGCCCCACGGCTCCAGACAGGTCTGCAGGATGGGAAGCAGGCAGCCAGAAAGGGCTAAGAGGAAAACTGGGAACTGAAAATAAGAGGGGAGCAGGGAAGAGGGAATGCAAGGGTGAAAGGATGTAGAAGAGAAGAAAGCAGAGGTCAAGAGAACCAAGAGAGCGGAAGAGAGGAAACCACAGCACTAGACCTCAAAACCAGCTGCACTTTATATTTTTCATTCTGTGTCCCAAAGAGGGTGTGATGGTGTCTGCAGTTTTCTGGGGAAACCCGCGTGTGGAGAGTTGAACCATCACACAGGCAGACACACCAGGGTGTGTCGGGGTGGGTATAAACAGAGGAGGTGACATCAATTGGTGTGAGCAAGGCTGAAGATGTCTTTTACACTTTATGTAATATTCATTTATTTTATTAATATTACGGCAGTCTCAATCATGATGAAACTAACTTCATAAACTTAAGAATCTCATTGTTTTGTTTTGTTTAGCCTCCTGAGGATCTCCTGATGGTCAGAGGTGAAGAAGAGCCCTCTCTAGGGGATCTGTCCTCAGGGACCCCATCTGGATACGTATTTGACCACCGACTCCTGCTGAGCAACTGCGAGAGGCCTCCTGTGAGAGCCGGGAAGTTAAACGGTCTCTACTGTCACCTCACGCTTCCAATTTGTAGTCTTAGGGAAGAAGACCTCAAAATACACGGCTGTCACTGCTCAGTGGAAGAGAGAGCATTAAAGCAATTTCCCCATCACCACCAAACCAGACCAAAACAACTCTCTGATTTGGGAATGTAATCATATAAAACTGACTTGGCAAAAACGTGTGGGTTGGCTATAGAACAAAAAGAACTCTCTGAATGCCTTTTAATCCTTTAATTAGACTAAGTCCTTCAGAAGTGAGCACAGTTCATTGTTACTGAAGGAAACCAAGAGCAAATACAGACTGTGAGAGACACACACGTGTGTGTACATATAACGCTGTACACACATGAAGGTAAATAAATATGCCAAAGGACTCAGAACCCAGTAAGAAATGTATTTGTCTGTGACAGCCATGATTTGGAACACTGAAAAGTTCTGGGAATAGGATTTGGGAAAATGTGGTGCAGGCGAGACGTGGCAGGGGCCGGGCATGTCGGAGACGGCGCGCACACGGCTCCCCGGGTGAACCTGGCTGACACTCGGCCAGGGGAGTCTGTCCTGGCAGCGCCCCGACAGCAGAGGAGCTGGGAGGCACTGCTCCAGAGAACTCATTTGGAACCTTTCTTCTTTTTCTTCTTTTTCACTGGTGTTTCATCTAGCGTACTATCCACTGCTGCCTCAACTTGCTTTGGTCCCTTTTCCTTTTCTTTCCTTTTCTTGGGCTTTGGCAGGGAGTCCTGGTCATCGAGTGGCCCCACACGACCCTCTCCAGGCTCAGCAGAAGCCCCAGGATTCTCGTCCCAGCGAGGGTCTCCCAGCTCACATTCAACTTGGTTTCTCTTCTTCTTGGCCTCAGGTTGGATGTCGTATTCCACATTTCTATCTTTTGCCTCTTTCTTTCTTTTCTTCCCCCTTTTCCTTTCCACTGGGGTCTCTGAAGTCTCCGGCCCTGCAGCCATGCCTTGCACCTTGCTCTTCCGCTCCGCCATGCGCCTGGCAAAGTACTCGTGGATGGTGAAGGCACTGGTGGTCGTGGTGGAGGTGTCAGTCTCTTCTGTGGCAGATGGGCTGGGGTGGTCCTGGGGTGGGGAAGAGTGAAAAACGGTTATTTATCAGCTAATCACACCTCACCACATCTAGGAGGCCTCCACCCAGAACCCCACACACTTGGCAGCCCAGAGACCAGGCAAGGGGACCAGGTCTCCCCTCGTCTCCTCCTCTTTACTGGGCAGAGCTGAGCTGCACAACACGGAACAAGGTGGCCAGATGCACTGGCTGAAGATTCTACAGGGTGGGAGGCCGGACAGGAAGACGCTAACTTCACAAGGTAGACGGCAAGTCACCTGGATGGAATTCTGAATGAACAGGTCCTTGGCAACAACATGATAAATGGCCACAAAAGTCCTAGAGTCTCAGAAACAAAGACCCTGAAAGCCCGGAGCTTTGTGGTGTCATCAAGACACCTCCTTCGGCTCACTGTGGATACACAGGCTTTTGTGCCCTGATCCACAAGCTTAGAAACCGTGTATATGTAAACCCCAGAAGCCACATGCCAACCTGGACCCTGGTGTGTCCAGGGCACCTTCTTTTCCCTCCAAAGGCAAAGCATGGCCCTCTGGCAGCCACTCGGGGGAGGAGGTGCCAGGGTTGAGAGACGGGAGATGTCCCCTCCCACCCCTCGACTCTGCCGTGATCTAGACACTCATGGCTGTGTCCGTCCTGTTTCTAAATGGAGGAATTACTCACTCGTAACCACTGGGATTAACTGCAGTTTACATTTTAATTTTAAATACATATACTCCCAGTTGTAAACCTTGAGAAGAGAGAAAAAAAAAAAAACCCTAACTTAATAGGTAGGGAGAAAAAATGAAATGCTGGTATCACACCATATAGGTTGTGGCTGGCTGGCAGTAAGGAGATGAAAAAGTGTGTGTAAAAAAGGAAGCACCTTCGAGTGGAAGAATATAAGGACTGTGTTTTAAGTAAAGTTAGTGTCTGGAATAATTTTGCCCAGTCTTTTAAAATACTCAAGCCATTAAGCAACTAAGCTAAACTTAGGTTTTCATAATTACATGGGTTCTTCCTTCATATTCACTTATTCGCACAGGAAGAGATTGGTTGTCCGACACTTTCCAGGTTGGAAAACGGTTTTCTAAATAAATCTATTTCCAATTAGAGTCCACAAATTATTCTGAACTTGGCAGGCAAAACTATGCTCATGCAGCTAACTTTATTACAACCAACACATATAACTGAACTACAGATTTTCCTGTGACAGCAGCACTCCAAACCCAGCCCAGTGGCCTCCAGCCTGAAGCTTTGACTGCTGCTAAGTCGCTTCAGTTGTGTCCGACTCTTTGTGAACCCATAGACGGCAGCCCACCAGGCTCCGCTGTCCCTGGGATTCTCCAGGCAAGAATACTGGAGTGGGTTGCCATTTCCTTCTCCAGTGGAAGCTTTGACTGACTCAGTATTATTTCAGTGGGCAATGGGGCTTTGAATGGCCATTGCCCTAGACAGCTGTCACCAAAGATACCTTACCAACAACATCAAACTTATCCAATTAACACAAACCTAATTTTACTCAGGGCTAAAAACACAAAATCGTGTAGTCAGTTTTTTAAACTTCAAAAGGTAAAATGTAGAACACCTTTTACCAAGGTGGAATAAACCAACTGAGCTTTTTAAATGTTATCTATCAGTATCGATTTTGCCTGGAAGCCCATGAGGTAATTTTGAGGAAAATTTAAAAATAGCTGCACAGGAGCCAAAAACAAGGTCACTTTGTCTTTTGGTTCCTCAAATGTTGAAAAAGATCTGAAGTTTTGCAGAACAGGATGAAAATCTTAAGACTCTCTTGATCGCAGCCAATCCCAGTCTCATGGACAAGAAAAGTCCTGCCTTCCATGAAGTAAGGGCACACAGCCACACACAGCAAGTCTGTATGAAGGCAGCCTGTTTATATAAAACAGGGCTCATTTAGTTTCACAGTATTAAAGGAGTTTGTCTTATGTGGGCCAACTCCTCTGGAGTGTCTCTGTGTCTTAGGAGCTCAAATTCAAGTCATATCCTATGGCTCCTTACCTTGTTCACACATGTATTACCTTCTGAATTCCTGCTTTTAACAGTTAAATCACAGGAACTAATTACTGGTATTAATCACACTTTTAGTTACTAGAAAATACAAGATCATTTTTGAGTCACTTGTTGAATTCAGTGGGCCTTTCTAGTCCCAGAAAATAACTTTGCTCATAATCAACTCCTCTGGTGATAAGGATTTTGATAATCACGGGCCACTGCACACCAAGCTCAGCAGGGCATGGAGACAAGCCAGAGAGGTACCAGCACCCAAAAGGAGAGTGTGGGCAAGACAATGACTTTCGGGGAGAGCTGGGGAATGCCAGGGGCAGCCTCCCACACTCCAAGAGTGTATCTGATTTAAAAACCATGGAAACAAAGGAGGGACAGGTTGCAAATCTGAATGCTGTAGGAGCAAGGAAGGCCCTGGTCTCAAATTTTATGCTTTTACAAATCCGACACCCAATTTTATTGCAGTGATTACAATTCTTGTTTCTATATTCTCAGCCACAAATGTGAAAAATGTACACTTCTTCTAGAAAACTAATACTTTTCATATCTGGTCTCTTCTTCAAAGTAAATAAGTACTGAGAAAAGCACTAGATACTTTTTAGTACTGAAATAGAATCCACTTGCTTCTTCCCAGGTTTCCACTAAACACATAATACAACCTCAAAAAAATTAATTCTGTAATACCAAATGTGACTTACACTACTTCATAAACTTTGAGAATCCCACTTTGCTAGCAGTGTTCTAAAAATGAGCAAAGTAAGTTTACAATTAACTGGAAAACTTCCTGTTTCATACATAATACTAGCAAGGGAGGTATGGCTAACTAATGATTTTACCAAACATTTGATTTAACCTCAGGCATTTAGGAAACCTCTTCTTTTAAAGTTCCAATTCCTGCTATTAACTACTGGAGAGCCTTAGATAAATCGCATAACTTCTCTGGGTCTCAGTTACTAAGAAAGTCAAATAAGTAGATTGGATTCAACTTGAAAATCTAAAAGTTACTGAACTCTGAAATGATATTTGGGGCAGCCATTCTTCTGTGACACCGAGAGCAGAGGAGGAAGAGTGAGGCAGGACAAGCAAGTAGCAGGATGAGCTCGGCTCAGAGAGGACTAGCACCCCAACTGCCAAATCAAGATGCAGAAGTGCTAGCAATGTACTTACAAGTCCATGCACAGAAAAATATTTTATACCAACCACCTGTATAAAAATATTTTATACCAACCATCTGCCAGAGAGCAGATCTAGTAATACCACTTAGGAGAGCAGAAGGGGCCAAATACCATTTGCACTGAATAATTTGTAAGAATACATTTGAAAGAATTGACACTATATATTAGAAGTTAAAATCAATAAAAGCAAGAAACTGGGGCTGGCTATTAACTGGAATCTGAATCTATTTTAAACTTACTTCCTGGAATTCACTCCAATGTTTCTAAAAAAGGTGGTAAGAAGCTGTAACTTTTAAAATAACAATCCCACTTAGGACTTAAGGTTGTTTTTTTTTTTAAATTATTATTATTTATTTATTTATTTGGCTGCATCTTGTCTTAGTTGTAGGCTTCCCAGGTGGCACTAGTGGTAAAGAACCCACCTGACAATGTAGGTAGACATGAGATGTGGGTTCGATCCCTGGGCCAGGAAGATCCCCTGGAAGAGGGCACGGCAACCCACTCCAGGATTCTTTCCTGGAGAATCCCATGGACTGAGGAGCCTGGCAGGCTGCGGTCCACAGGGTCGCACAGAGTTGGACACGACTGAAGCAACTTAGCACGCACAGTCTTAATAGAGGCATGCAAAGTGTTAGTTGCAGCATGTGGGATCTGGTTCCCTGACCAGGGATCAAACCTGGGCCCCCTGCATTGGGAGCGTGAAATCCCATGGACAGAGGAGAACTGGCGGGCTACAGCCCATGGGGTCACAAAGAGTCGGACACCACTGAGCGACTGAGCACACACACATACCACAATCATCTCAGGTGCCTGAAAGATGCCTGTCAACTTTTCTCAAAAGAGGTTGTTCTTTGCTTTTGTTACGTACTCTCTCTAGAGGCTGGGCAGCTCAGTGAGCCATGTGCTCAAGCTCTCCTGGGTTCCCTGCCCTCCGTGTCACTCAAACATATCTAATCAGATGGATTAACAGTAAAAGGACCAAATAAAGAGGATGCTCTTTATTATTCTCAGAAGACTGTTGTTAGTAACGTTTCAGGCAGGGAAACACAGCAGTCTGGATGGAGGATTTAGAGAGATGTTTACGGCAGATGCACTTTAAACCTAAAATCTTACTGCTTGTGATAAGCTTACAGTCCAGGAGGAAGTTTAAAGGCAAAACTTAGCAACCTAGCCTTTCTCATGTGTCGCTGCTGATCTTAAGTGACAAGATGATTGAAGCCTTTTGATTTCCACATCAAGACACAGAGGTCAGGGTGCAAAAGTAATCCTTCAGTGAGCTTTTCTCATTGAGAGGAAAAGCAGACACCAGAGCTCCAGGGTGATAGACTCGGCAATGGGGTCATTAGCTCTGAGTGCTCTGGTTTGTGATGAACAGAAGCTCACTTCCACCCTGGCCTGTTGTCAGCTTGCGCTGGATCAGTCTGGGAAGAGCTAAGAGAGCTTGGCAAGTGAGGAGTTCGAAAGAACACTTGGCATATTTTCTAAGCTTTCCAGCAGGACAGTTCTGACAAACACAAATTAATTATGTCTTGATGTCATCGTAGGAGGTAGAAATTGCACCCATCCACTTAGGACAGTGATGAATTCAGGTCAGAAGCGATTTCATGTCCCATCAAGAGAAGGGCAGAGGATGCTGCTGGGGTCATCCATTGTGTTCGCTGCAATGCTCTTCAGACCCTCCATATGCAGCTGTGGGCATCACTTCCTTAAAGATCAAGTACAAAAGCACCTCTCCCCAGAAGCTGGTCCCTTGTGGACAACCTCTCTTGTTTACTCTCTGTGACTAGCAGTTCGTTACTTTTACCTTCTGGTTTTTTGTATAGTCTGCTTTCTAAGCATCTTCCCGTGGCAACTATAAGTTCCCTGAAGGCAGGAACCATTCCTCTTTCATTTGTAGCACAGCCTCGCATGAAGAGCAAACACATGGTGAGGTTTCCAGGAAAGCACAACAGACACCAAACCCGGGCAGATCCAGGCTGGGCAGCGCTCCCACCACCCCCACTGCACCAGAAGCTCTGTGTTTGCTGGCTCAGATCCCCCTGCAAGCCAGGCAGGGCTAATGACTAGAAGATCATTATGACTAGGGCTAATGCGTGGAAGAGTGGGAAGGAAAGAGAGAGCTGGCATTTTGAGGTGGCTGTTCTTCCTACAGGATGAAACCATGCTCCTCTAATCAGATGCCACTTTGCCTCTTGGGGTACTACTGCAGGTACATCCTAGCGCCTTTTTAATGTGATCAGCCGATTACTCCCTGTGGCCCTGAGCGATGCACAGCTCTGCCAAATGATCCATTCATGTCTCCTCTGGTCTCTTATTCCACTTGTTATCACACCACCTTGCAGAAGATTAGGTATTAATAAATCAGCAAAATGAGGTGGTATGTTGTAGGGGAATTGTCACAGGGATGATGTATGGTGAGCTGAACACAAGCAATAAAATAATCTGCATGGGTTAACTGTTCTTGCCATCAAAAGAAGAGGCTGGAAAGCAAGACAGTTCTAGGGTACATCAGAGACAAAGGTAGGAGACATTCTGAGAAGAGAAAGAGTCGAGTCAAGTTCCACTAGAAGCCCCACCTTGACAGCAGGGTGTTAAGGTGCAGCCTGCAGGTTGTCTTGAGCTGATCACACAACTGGCGAAGCTGCTGACTGCAGGCAGTCATCAAAATGGTTTGTCTCCAAAGGTTAAGCTCAGAAGTGATCAACACACTGGTTAGAAAACACGGATGGTGCGACTCTGTCGACACCTCTTCTCTTGCCTTCTATGGCATCTTTTTGGTATCCACGTGATTGAAAACAGTGTTTCACTGACAAAGAGCTATTTCTGCACTCACAAGAAGTTTACTCAAGTGTGAAATCTTGCATGTTTTGTTTTTGTGTTTTTTCAAGATTATCATTTACTCACATCTGGAGTTAGGCTAAACATACAAAGTCTCAGGAAATAACCAGCCTTGTGGAATCTGCCTGGAAGACACAATCACTTTCAGGTGGACAAATATCCTAAGAGTTAAAAACAAATACAAGACTCTACTGACCAGAGGGAGGGTTTGATTTGAAGAGGGGTAAAAAATAAAAAAGTACAGCAGGACTAGAATTATGCAGCACCTCTTAACTTTATGTGTGTGTGTAATGTGTATCTGCTCATGTAAACAAGTTCTAGGAACCCAGGGCCTGTGCAGGGGTTCCAGGAGGGCCCGAGTTCTCTCTTTTTCATTTTTTTTTTTTTGCCGCAGAACGCAGCACGCAGCACGCAACATGTAACCTATGGGACCTGAGTTCCCCAACCAGAGATCAAACCAGTGCCCCTCAGCCCCACGTTGGAAGTGCAGAGTCTTAAGCACTGGACCACCAGGGAAGTCTCCAGGAGGCCTCTGTCTAGAACAGGGCAAGCAGAGAACAGCCCAAGGGCCAAATCTGACAGCTGTAGATCTTTGCACACCTCAGAATGGTTTTTACATTATAAATAGTTTGGGGGGAAAAGAAAAATCAAAGGAAGACTATTTCATGACATGTGAAAATTATGTGAATTTCAAACTTAAGTTTTGAATTTCATCGGAAAAAAAAATTGTGGAAATGTGTTTTTTCTCCAGTATATAAGTAAACTAAGTAACTAAGCTAAGTAAATACCTGCTAAGTGAATGAATAAACTGATTGTGAAATATAATCTGCTATTTGGAAATGTTAGATGCATGTGAAGTACATACATACACACACACACACACACCGGCCCCCGAGTTAGAGGGCTTTGGGTTTTGATGAAGTTCTAATCTCAGTCTCTTGCTGCTTTACTGAATTATACTGGTGAGTGCTAGAGAGGGCTGCTATTTGCCATTTGGTTTCTGGCAGACAAGGAAGAAGTTTGGTTATGAAGTGATCTGATGTTGAAGAGAACCCACAACCCCCTGTAAGCAGGCAGACACCTCTCTAATGTTAAAACACTGGAACACTGCCTGGAACCTACAGATTCAGAGAAATGAACTGGACATCTCAGAGAAGATAATGGGAACTGGAAGGGACAAAATATCTTGCTTTTCCCTGGACAACAGCAGAGAAATACAAATAATGCCAAATTTCTCATAGGAAGGTCAACGCTAACAAAGCTGTTCATTTTGTTTTTCCACTTGCCTCATCAGCTGCTCAAATGACCACTCATTAAGAAAAGCCAACATGAACATAAAGGATGGTTCCCTATGACAACAACTCCTCTCAAGTAACTGACATCAGAGCTCCTGATACGAGTCATGCAGCCTCTGGGGAAAGAAGGAGCAGGTTTCCAGCCTCCCTGAAAGGTCTCAAGGCTTGGAAAGTTGCAGCGATCTGTGTGGCAACAGCTCACAACGCACTGGCCGTTACAAGATAAACGAGGCTTCTCCAAAGCTAGAAGTGATCAATGTGACATAGGTACCAACTGCTTTGAATGAAGCCTAAAAATAATCCAAGTTGACTGTATTTTATAATTCTAGGTCAACTGGTTCTGTCCCCTGCTCTCTGGAGGCAGGACAAATAGCTTTGCTAAGTGGTTGAAGGCTAGTGCTGGGCTCCCCAAAAGCAGACGCAGTGGCTAACAAAGGGTCTGTCTCTTCCTTCTTTACTCCATTGACTTGAAAATTGCTTAAGAATCATAATAACTCAAATTTACGCCTCTTATTATAGAAAGCATAGCATCTTTTGAAGATGTTAGAGAATCTAGTATTTTGAAACAAGGAATAGAATATGAACAGTTATTTGGAAGAGTCACGATTATTAAGAAGAGAAAGATTAACTTAGGTGAACGAAGTTACTATTAAGTCCTCTCCCTCTGTTCTTGTGTACTACATAAGATTAGTTATTATATAGACCTCTTTTTTAATTTTTTTATTGGAGTAGAGTTGATTTACAATGTTATGGTAGTTTCTGATGTTCAGTGAAGTCAGTTTTATATGTGTGTGTGTATCCACTGTTTTTTAGATTTTCTTCCCATATAGGTTATTACAGAGTACTGAATAAAGTTTCCTGTGCTATACAGTAGGTTATTATTATCTATTTTAAATATAGTAGTATGTATATGTCATTCCCAATCTCCCAATTTATCCCCTCCACCCTGTAACCACAAATTTGTTTTCTACATCTGTGATTCAACTTCTGTTTTGTAAATAAGTTCATGTGTACCACTTCTTTAGATTCCACATATAAGTGAGGTCATACTTGCCTTTCTTTGATTTACTTCACTCGGTATGACAATCTCTACTATAGATCTCTTTTTCATTGACCAGAAATTAAAATAGCAAATAAAAATATTTCTAAAATACTTCAAGGAGTAAATTTGGAAGGGAAAAATTATTCTGTGTTTAAAGGATATTTAAGGTGCCTCAGTGGTAAAGAATCTTCCTGCCAATGCAAGAGACAAAGGAGATGTGGGTTTGATCCTTGGGTCAGGAAATATCCCTTGGAGGAGGAAATGGCAACCCACTCCAGTATTCTTGCCTGGGAAATCCCATGGACAGTGGAGCCACAGGGTTGCTAAGAGTCAGACACGACTGAGCACGCATGCACAAGTTAGTAAGAGTAAATTAGATAAAATTTTGAAGTCACTGAGTCATGCAATAAAAGTAAATTATACAGAAAAAAAGAGAGAGAGAGACTGAGGACCAAAAATGTGGCCATCCAGCCCTTCATGGAGCAGCTAGAGTGGCTTCTGTTTACTTGACCAGGCCCAGGGCCCAGAAAGGAGCTACCACCTGGGGGAGACACACAGTTTAAAAAAAAGGTGAGGGGGAATAGTCTGAGATCTCATGTAAGTATTCTTACCAGAGTAAATTTTTTTTTTAAATAATACATCAGGAGAATTTATTTTTTAGAATAGACAGAAACTAAACAAGAAAACTAACTACAACACAACTCCATTCAACAAAACTTCTAACCAATTAAACTGAGATTACAATTCCAGAGAGTTCATAAAAAAAAAAACACATTATTATCCCTATTAAATATATAATCCTTCTCTTATACATTATCATACATATAATGTAAATATATAATCTCTTAGTTTCACGTAAGCTATAATTTTATTTTATAAGCAAAAAATTATTAGGGAGAAAGAACAAGTAATATACTGCCTCCCTATCTGCTCAGAATCCAAAAAGTTCCTAAAGCAAGAGCTGCTGCTTGTTTGTAGCCTCCTGACTGGCTCAACTCAATGCCTACAGCACAGCGCTTCCCAAACTATCAAAGAAGAAGGACCATTTTTTATTTTACTTTTTTTTCTTTTTAAAATCTCCAATCCATTGCGGGCCAAGATTTGTTCTAAAAAAAATTTAAAAATTACTAGGAAAACAAAATTTCAAAAAGACATATAAAACACAAGTTTCAATTTCTAAAAATTAATATCACACTATTCTAAAAGTTTCTAAATGCTAACTCTCAATTTCTTGCCCTGTCACAGGCTGGCCATACTTTGAGTGGCACTGGTATAAAATATTCAAAGGAAAGAAAGAAAGGTGCTGAGTTTGGTACAATAGAAACGGCAATGACCTAGGTGTCAAGAAATCTGTCCTTTTGGACCTCAAAGCAAATCATTTGCAAAACAAGGAAGGAGGGCTACTCAGTGACTTTTTTCAAACATGGTTTTAGCAGTGTGTGCCTTTTTCCAAACAAAATCTTAAACAGAAGGTTAGTGTGTAACACCTGAGAGGAACTGTGGTTGAGGTGGCACTAGGGGAAACCAGAGCTCATATACCTCCTCTCCCCTTGCCAGGCCCCTGACAAACTCAGTGCTCTCTGGAATACAGTTTGAAAAGCACCAGCTATTGCTAAGGTCCATTACAATTTTAATGTTCATTGTAGCCTAGATAATTTCACAGCACTCAGTTACAGGAGACTAACAAGCTTTCAAGAATACAATTGGACATTTACCATTACCTAATAAGTACAATTCTTAAGGTGTCCTTAACTTTTGGAATTCCAACAATTGGCTGTTTGTGAGCACTGGCCAGTGACCAATGTCTTCCACAAGTGGTAACAAAGGACCAAACCAGATCTCTTCAACAGTGTAAAGTCTTAAGCTGCAAACTAGACTCTGAGGGTCTAGATGATTGAGGATGAAGTCAAGGTTGACTGGCTCCTACCTAGTGTGGCTCCAAAGAGGACCCAGAGGAGAAATGGTTAACGCGTAGACCTGCGTCACCAGTGTCCCCACCAATCACTTCAGGCTACAGCAAGAGAAGCAAAGCGCCACCTCACTAGCCACTAGCTGTGCTCTAACCCGAAGGAAGGTTCCTCTTCATCCTATTTTCATTACAGCACAGGATGGAGATCTGGGAGAGAATGTTATTTCTGCTTTCCAGCCAGAGGGAGCAAAGGAAAAATGTATCAATATTTCACTCATCTCCTCCAACACTGGGCCACCTATGTGTCGATTTCTTGGTATCACAAAAGCTCTTAAACCTTTTTGCTTGATCTGTCAACAAACAAAAAGCCGAATCTAATCCTTTCAGGCCAAACCTATGTCCTGGCAAAAATCTAACCAAACGAAACAACCCAGGGACTTGCAGCTCTGGCTATTTCGGTAGCCCTTTCCCTCAGCCCTCGCTGCTTTTTCTGTCCTTCTGTTTTTTTCATTTGTGTCTTAGTATGAAGTTATGTTTGTTGATCTGGAAGATGACAGACATTTTTAGTGGTACTAAGACAACCTTCAAAAAAGTGATGACCCACTTTCTCCTTTCTGGCCTTACAAAAAGTAGAGGCAGGCCCCCGAGACCTGTTTGAAGTCCTTGCTGCCAGGAGATGGTCGGTTTATGTCTCCTGTCCGAGGACAGGAAAAGGACGCACTCTCGGCACTGTGTGCTGGAGAGAGATAAGACCAGAGATTTCTGTCCTCAGCACCTTATCAGCTCTTCCTGCTACTTTCCAGAGTAGAGAGAATCATGACTGGCAATAAACTAGTCTAAGCAGGGGCTGGGTGGCGGGCAGCTTGGGGATTGGAGGGAGGGAGGTAGGAAGGGGTGCAGGCTTTTAATATATCTCAAAATGGTTCAGTCCAAATAAAACGGTCTTTAAAAAAAAGTTAAAAACACCCATATTTTACATCTCACTTTGCTAAAACTGCAGCTACAGGGCTAGACGTTTTTATAAGAACTTCCTCTCTGGTTGGAATGCACTACCACCTTCCTTGCTCTGAGCCCTGCCCCTAACTGCTTTGTGCTACTGGCTTCTGGGCACGTAGCACAAGTCTGATCTGCCCGCCTGCCTGTCGATGTTCTGCCTGGCGGTGGCGGGGGAGGGATGGGGGGCACGCGGCGGGAGGCCTGTAAACTAGAGGCTGCAGACAGAATGGTTTCTATAGGCACATGTGCCTCCACTTATTTGACTTTTAAGTTGTTTTCTTGGAGTACAGTTGCTTTACAATGTTGTATAAGTTTCTACTGTACAGGAGACGCGTCTTCATTTAGACAACCAGTGTTTTCTTTTGGGGATTACGTGCGAGCAGGAAGAGCTGCACAGCCCAACCAATGGGATAACCAGGTAAGGAAGAAAGATCTTGGAAGCAGGCTCCAAGCAAAAAGTCTGTGCAGAATTTAAATTACAGAAGTGAATAATTTACAACATAAGAGAAATAAAAATAGAGAATATAATCAGGAATCAATGGACATATAACAAAATTAAAATTTAAGAATGCAATTTCTAAAAATAAAATGAAGGCTTCCCTGGTGGCTCAGTGGTAAAGAATCTGCCTGCCAACACAGAAGACACAGGTTCTCTCCCTGGTCCGAGAGGATCCCATATGCCGTGGAGGAATTAAGCCCATGCACCACAACTACTGAGCCTGAACTTGAGTCCAGGAGCCACAGTAAGCAAAGCCACTGCAATGGCTATGCACCCCAACTAGAGAGTAGCCTCCATTCTCTACAACTAGAGAAAGTCTGCAAAGAAGACCAAGACAGCCAAAAATAAATAAATAAGATGCTTAAAAAATAAAATGAAATGAACTTTATTTTGCAACCAGTCAATTGAATCCTTTTACAGAACAAAATTCCAAATGACTTTGAAACACTGCAATTTGATTGTACATAACCTAATAGATGTACCATAAGGGACAAAAAGAATTGGCCAAAAAAAATTTTTTTTAAAACACCTCAACCTACTTTTTCTTGTTTTTTTGATAATCAAGTTACTGATGTTGTTCTGTGACTATATATTCAATGGGAAATAAGCAAATGAATAATGTGGCATTTAAATGCTTTTTATTTCTAGAACTGAGAAATTCCTAGATTTCTTACTGTGGCTAAATAGAAATAAAAGATTAAAGACATTAAGTCTTGTGGTCCTGAATTTGAATGAGCAACGTGAATATAAACTCATGATATACTTTATCATTTGAAAAGGGTTGTGTCTTATTTGTTTAACCATCTGTCATTCAACAATGCTCTTGGATGGCAAGCAGAAACATCTGAGTTAAGAAAACAAAGGAATTGGAAGGGTCTGGATCAAGGGAACTAGAAAGGAAGTAAGCAATTAAAATAACGTTACTCAGAATAAGAATGATGAAATAATGAGAGATTATACTGCAGGGAGTTGTGACCATACCTGGAGCCTCTTTATACATAGCCTGTTACACAGTATTGGCTAAACTATAAGATCCAGGCTGAGCCTAAATGACTAGAAAGCGGGCTCTGAAGTTCACTTCTAACTTCAACTCAAAGACAGCTGCTTCTATCCAATAATTTTAAGAAGGTGCCTCCAAGATATCAGCCTAATAGTCCTAGATTTTTCTTGGGATCTCTAAAAAGGAGTCTAAGCTACACGGTAACCAATGATAATGTGTCATAAGTTCAGTTCAGTTCAGTCACTCAGTCGTGTCCGACTCTTTGCGACCCCATGAATTGCAGCACGCCAGGCCTCTCTGTCCATCACCAACTCCCGGAGTCTACCCAAACCCATGTCCATCGAGTCGGTGATGCCATCCAACCATCTCATCCTCCGTCGTCCCCTTTTCCTCCCGCCCCCAATCCTACCCAGCATTAGGGTCTTTTCCAATGAGTCAACCCTTCGCATGAGGTGGCCAAAGTATTGGAGTTTCAGCTTCAACATCAGACCTTCCAATGAACACCCAGGATTGATCTCTTTTAGGATGGATTGATTGGATCTCCTTGCAGTCCAAGGGACTCTCAAGAGTCTTCTCCAACACCACAGTTCAAAAGCATCAATTCTTCGGTGCTCAGCTTTCTTCACAGTCCAACTCTCACATCCATACATGACCACTGGCAAAACCATAGCCTTGACTAGATGGACCTTTGTTGGCAAAGTAATGTCTCTGCTTTTAAATATGCTATCTAGGTTGGACATAACCTTCCTTCCAAGGAGTAAGCGTCTTTTAATTTCATGGCTGCAATCACCATCAGCAGTGATTCTGGAGCCCAAAAAAATAAAGTCTGACACTGTTTCCACTGTTTCCCCATCTATTTCCCATGAAGTGATGGGACCAGATGCCATGATCTTAGTTTTCTGAACGTTGTCATACATCATGATTAATCCAATCCCAAGTAACTTGGGCCCATTAAAAAACAGAATAGTATAAATGCCAAGCTTTTGCCTCCATAAAAATGTATTTATCATGGTAACAAGGAGGAAGGGATGGGATGAGCATGGGGGGTGTAATCTAAAATTAGATGACTGATTTAACTAAATGAATAATGTCACTGTTTAAAAATTACATTACACATTTTTTAAAAAGAATTTCTTAGGATCACAAAGTAAGCAGGTAAACAATGTCCAATCTGAAACTTTAATAATTTTGGAATAAGAATTAGATGACTATCTAAAACTGATACTCTATTATAGGCTTCCTTTTATTTTTATTTATTTATCTTAATAATTTTATTTATAGACTTTTGGCTGTGCTAGGTCTTCATTGCTGAGCACGGGCTTTCTCTAGTTGTGGGTAGCAGGGGCTACTCTCTAGGTGTGGTGTGCAGGCTTCTCATTGCAGTGGCTTCTGTTGCTGTGGAGCAAGGGCCCTAGACACACAAGCTTCGGTAGCTGTGGCACGGGGGCTCATAGTTGCAGCTCCTGGGCTCTAGAGCACAGGCTCTGTAGTTGTGGCACACGGTCTTAGCTGCTCCGAGGCATGTGAGGTCTTCCTGGACCAGGGATCGAACCTGTGTCTCCTGCTTTGACAGGCTGATTTTTACCACTGAGCCACCAAGGAAGCCTACAGGCTTCCTTTTAGAAAGAGCACCGAAGAGAATGTTCAGATTGTACTTAGGGAAAGCAGCTTCCTCAGGTCAGCTTCTCTGTTTGAAACCCCATCTAATCTAGGTTATAGAAATCCAGACATAAAATGTATTTAAGCACTTAAATGCGTTTAAGGCTACTTAAAGTTCAGGCCCACAAAATGTTTCAAAACTGGTCAAGTAAAACTGAGACCCTCCATATGATTTTAAGAGTTGGAATGAGAATTACAAAAGGAGCCCTGGACAAATGTCAGAGGATGCAGGTGAGCAGGCTGGCTGTCACTATAGCTACTGCATCGCTTAAAATGACTCTTGCTAATGCAGAAAACATCAGAAAGGCAAGAGAGGACAAACAAAACCCAGCCACTTTGGCCTTGTGCTATTTGCAGAGACTGAGTGCTGTTTAAAGAAAAAAAAAAAGCTGAGTGAATTTCCTAGCACCTCACTGGGTTTCAGTTAAGAAGTAACAGAACCCTGACCAACAGAAGGACCTACCATGTTATGGTGGGATGAAATGGGAGATTAGGACTGACATATAGACACTACCATGTGTAAATCAGACAGCAGGTGGGAACCTGTGTATGGAGCTCAGCTCAGTGCTCTGTGATGACCTAGAGGGGTGGGATGTGGCGGAGGAGTGGGAGGTCCAAGAGGGAGGAGATAAATGTGTATGTATAGCTAATTCACTTTGTTGTTCAGCAGAAACTATCACAAAATTGTAAAGCAATTACACTCCAATTAAAATAATAGAATACCATTATAATACCAAAAAAGAAAGACCTACCAAAACTCTGACTCCCAATAAACACAGAGAACTTACCATTTAAATCTTATGGAAGAAAACAATTATCCAGAAAATTCCTGCAAAGCTTTAGGTTAAAGATTTTCTGTTTTAAACAGAATTTTTTTGGCTGTTAAAAAGTAGATCCAGTGGAATTACTTAGGATTACGATGTAATGACTGATAAATATTGAGAATTCTATTAAACTACACTAAGAGCTCCTGGTGAAATCCTACTAATTTAGGGCTGAGTTTAAGCTTCTCACATTATCTCTACGGCCTGGCAAATTAACAAATCAGAATCCTCCTTAATACTTTCCAACCAAAGTCTACAGAAGACAAAATTCTTATGCTTCATCCAATAGTGTTTCAGTGATCAATTCTCCAAATGACTTAATGACAAAATAGTCCAAATTACAAAGAGTGCCTGAGAGAAATACTTATTTAAACAACACCGAACAAGCCAGTATTGAAAGAGCAATTTTTAAGTAACCAGTTTATGAATGCATGTTGTGGTATACGACTCTCTACATCTCTCTGTGTATCAATATGTGGGTATACATTCTCCACGTGAGGATGGAGCCATGCATCCTAAAAGGAACATGGCAATGTACTGTGAATAGTTCTTTCCTCCTTAGCGAAACAAGGAGCGATTTGTTGCCAGGGAAATCAAATTAAACACGGAAGGACTGGTTACCTAAAAGATCCTGGGCTGGTGCTATGGCTAGGAGATGAAGGGCTTTGGTGTGGCTAACCTGGCAGAACTAGGACATGGTGTGCGGAAAGACGAGACTGTCCATTTTACCACTGAAGATGCATAGATTCCACGGGACATGCAACATTCAGACTGCTCCTAGGTAAAGTAGCTTCCCTGTTTATAGAAACAGAAACCTCACCAAATTGAGGTTATTGAAGTTAGACACATAAAGTATGTCTAAGCACTTGTTGAAAAGCTATTTGGAGTTCATGACCCTGGTCATTTTTTCCACATTTTCATTAATCCAAAACACCTTGCAATGCTATAGAATTAGCCTTCATCACTTGTTTGTCAACATACGTGAAGAGTAATTGAGAGGAATTAGCCAGCTGAGTTTCGATGACCAGAGAATGACTCCTTTCTCAGTTCCTCTGCTGTTCTGTAGTAACTAACCACATAAGCCTGTGATGTGACATCTGGTGGGAGAGGATGCCTAAGTCAGGTACAACTGATCACATGCCACCCTGGCAAGAGCCTTACATTTTAGGTGAGTTTTTCAGGGCCATTAAGCCTGTTAATATCTCCAAGACCAAATCTGTGGATGGCGACACTTTCTCAAGTCAATGAAAAAGTGAAGAGGCCTTGATATTATTCCTTTTCTTTTCTCTTTCCTAGCTTGTAGTGTGACAACAGTTGTATCTATAACAACAAGTAGTTTGTCTGCCACAGGTAAGCAGGGGAAGAGTCATGGTAAAACATGGAAGCTGTGTGATTTTTCCTAGGCTAGGGGAGCCAGGACAGTGTGTACAGAAACATGCTTCCTGAAGGAAAGGAAAACACCCCCCAAACCTCTCAGTTTGGCTGTTGCTCAGGCAGAACCCTTCTGGCTCTATTTTTAGAAAATTAAAATGAGCTCTGGCAGCAACTACCGTGCTGCATCCCCAGACCCGCCCTTTTTGGACTGAAGGGTTTGTTCCTGGGTCAGTCCTCCTGGGAGCAGCCACCCGACCTGAGGTCACACTCCCATTCCTGGGGGACAGGGGCCTGGCCCCAGTGACTGCTCGCTGCAGGGCCATGAAGGCCCAGCTCCTGCAAAGATCTGGAGGGATTCTGAGGAGGTCCTGGGGAGCCAGCTGAGGACTTGACTACATCATGGAGGCCCAGCTGCTCTCCCTGCCTGATCCTGTTTCCTCACCTTGAGCACCCCTCAAAGCTAAGTCTTCACACAGCACCTTGCAATATATTTCCTTCATGCTAATTAATGTGCATTTGAGAGTCTGCTTCCTGGGGAACCAGGCTTAATGGTGTCCCCATAGTTCAGAGCTCCACTTCCGTCCTTAGTAACTTAGCACCTACAAGCCAATATGATCATGCTACTGTTTTTGAGTTTTAAAGATCCCCCCTAGTAGTCTCCTTGGTTTGAGTGAATTATCTCATGAGGCAACAGTGTGTGTGTGTGAGAGAGAGGGGTGGGGAGAAAGGGGGTGTGGGGAGGCCAACGTGTGGGGTCTTGGTTACAAAACTGCATAGATTTTAGCAGTTTACCTCTTACCTGAGGTTCCCCACAAACTCTATTATTTTTAACATGGAATTCTGCAAAATATAACATTTTTCAAGAACACGTACATTGTGTTTTAATGGAGAAGCCTATATTTGACATTACGCTTTATAATATTTATTTCTGGACACTGGTACTTTGGAAGAGCTTACAATATTAACTACTGTCTTTCAGAATACACTGAGTCACATGAAGGCAGGAACCATTCACCTGGTAAAGAGCCAGGCAAGGGGCTCCGTTATGATACAAGAGGGGTGCCAGCAGGCATGGTAATTTATGCTGTAAAAGGATTCACTGTAGGACTTAAAAAGTGAATGTAGTCAACATATTAAAGGATGTAGAAGATGAAGTCAACAAGATCCAGCACACGGGAAAAGCTTGTAAGACAAGGAACTCAAGCTTTCTTCAATAATAAAGTACAAGGGAAAAAGAAAGGAGGAACTGGAACCTGTAGGTTAGAAGAGTCTAAAAGGCATTACCATTTAACTGCAATATACAAACCTTGTTAGGATCCTGATTCAAACATACACACTAACATACACACTAACTAAAAATTTCCAAGGCAACTGGGAATATTTTTGAATACTGACTGGATCTAATGCCATTCAGAAATTGTGGTTCAATATTTAGGTGCTGGGGTGGTGTGTTTGAGAGTCCTTATCTGTTAGAGAAGTATAATGAAATGCTAAAATCTGATAATAAGATAAAGTGATATGATGTCTAGGAATCGCTTCAATAACTGGAGAGAAAAGGGGGTGGAGTACAGCTGACAATATTGGCCATTGAAGTGATCACTGAGAATTGGGCTGGGAATGGATAGGTAGGGACTCTGATTATTCTGCATTTTTACATGTTAAGTTTTCCATAATAAAATGTTTTAAAAAGTGAATGCCGGTATATAAGGAGAATTGTCCCTGGAGTAGAGTGAGTAACCCAAGGCATCTACTGGTGAGTGAAAGCGATCACTAAGTGGCCTAACTGAAGCTGGCAGTTCCATTATCCTAAGAGAAATCACTTCGGGCTCCAAGAAGGGATAAGGCAGAGGGGAACCCGACCACGGCCGAGCCGTAATCCCACATGCGTGCTGACTCAGACGGGAACACAGAGGCCAGCACGGCGCTGTGTTTCCCATGTGAGATCATGGATTGGCCACCGACAGTCACTACTAATGTTAGAACAGGGTTTTTCCCTGAAAGAGTCACAATTCCTCTTCACTAGCAAAACAGGAACTGATTCTAACAGGAATATTATGTAATTCCAGGGAACTGAGGAGACTGGGAAAAGCAGGATGAGGGGGAGAAAAGAGCACAGGATGAAGGTGGAGGCGGGGAATGGAAACTGCCCGTGGGCTCGTGAAGGGGGCCCAGCCTGAGACAGCTTCCTGCCTGCCTCACCCCTTCCAGCCAGCTCCTTGGTTCCTTGGATTACCACGCAACTTTCAGGCCATCAAAACATGATAGGGGGTAGGGGGATCATTTGCGGGGGGGAACATGATGGGGGAGTGAAAAAGCCTCTCTTCTCCATAGCTAACAAGCAGAACCGAGGGGATCCTAGGGAAAGAGAAGAACAGTGGGCTAACGATGAGGAGGCAGGCCACTTTCACCGTAGAAAGAACAGTAGTCCAGTGGGGTGCCTTCAGGAAACGCCCAGCAAGTATGGGGCCCATAAGCACCACGCTTCTCAGGCTCAGTGGCTAAAATCACAAGCTCCTAAGGAGACATGTGCACATTTTTAAAAAGCTACACCAGGGTATGTACATTGTGATCCTGCTTTTGAGACACCAGGAGGTGGTAGACACCATCTCCAGCATGCCTACACTCCTCTGCACACTGAAGTTTAATTAGGGTTATCTCTGGGTGTTTGGATCATGGCTTTCTTCCTTTTTTCCTTACCCTCAATTTAATGAGAAAGTCTTTTATTTTTTTTTGGCCACGGAGCATGGGGGATCTTAGAGTTCCCTGACCAGGGATTGAACCAACGCCCTCTGCAGTGAGGGTGCAGAGTCTTAACTACCAGACCACCAGGGAAGTCCCTGGATCATGGCTTTTTTCTGCTTCTAAATCCATACCTATAGGCAGTAGTTTTTCTACAGTGAATATTTACTGCTTTTATAATAAAGAGATCATTTGAAATTTACACACACACAAACAGAAAAAAAAAAAAAAAACCCACCACCACAAGCTTAGGGCAGAGTGCTCTTTCCTCTAGGATAATCACACTTAGGGCAGACTGCTGTCATCCCAAGCGGCAGGTGTAACCTTGACTCTGAAGTGATAACCCCAGGAGACATCTTCTGAGTTCCCTCTGCCACTTGCCCAGCTCCTTCCTGCATCCCTGCACCTCCAGGGGAAGTCCCTATGCCACTCTCAAGGCCCCTCCCCCTCAAACCCACCAGCTTGTGTCTACAAGGACTCTGATGAGACCCAAGGGAGAACGCCTTCAATCACATGAAGTGACAGGAGAAAGGAGCCCAGTGACAAGGAAGGAGGATTAGCAGAAGACGTGGCTCAAGGGAAGAGACGCTTTGGCAGACATGGATGGGTCCACAGAAAAAGGACCTCATAGCATCAGATGAAAGGTGAGAAAAAACAATAGTAACAGCAAGGAAATGAAAGGCAAGTGAATGCATAGTGAGTGGGAACAAAGAAAAGTGTGACGGCAGGGAAGGCCCAGGACGACATGCACACGTGCTGAGCTAGTACCTCACTGTTGCGCTGATCAGTAGCCCAGATCTGCTCCAAGCTCGGTACTCCTCATCCCCAAGAACCACACTACCGTCCACTCATGCGGCTGCCTAGCCGAGTCAGACCCCAAGTCCTGCGGCATCCACCCCGCCTCTGGTATCACTCAAACCTCCTCCTTTCTCTCCAGTTTGCCCCAGGCTTTCCAGGCCCCTCTGGAACAACAGCCTCTGCACTGAAGTGTCTGTTTAGTCTTGCCCCCTCCTGCCTTCACTCTTCTTCCCATATCTCTTGCAGCCAAGGGATCTTTCTAAATTACAGAAATGATCATGCCCCATCTGTGCTTCAGATCCCTCAGTTGCTCCAAATGCATGCAGAGTTCTTGGCGCTGAGTTCCCAGCGCATGTCTGCACAGGGTTCCCTGGATGCCTGTCTCCAGTATGCCTGCACTGAAGAGCACCTGGCACACGGCAGACTCAGGAGTTGCTCATGATTAATGAAGGAAGTAAAGCAGATTCACAGTAAAACAGTCTTAGAATGGATTTACGAGGGATATTTGCAAATGGCATGCCATATGCAGAGGAGGGACTCGTGTAAGGTTTAGTGATATTTTTAGGACCTTCAGACTAACAGTTTATCAACAGGTGAACATAATAGGGAAAAAGCACTAATTAAGTGCTTCCAGGTGGGCTTCCCAGGTGGCTCAATGGGTAAAGAACCTGCCTGAAATGCAGGAGACGCAGGAGATGTGGGTTCGATTCCTGTGTCAGGAAGATCCCCTGGAGGAGGGCATGGCAACCCACTCCAGTATTCTTGCCTGGAGAATCCGATGGGACAGGTGAGCCTGGCGGGCTGCGGTCCATAGGTCACAAAGAGTCAGACACAACTGAAGCAACTGAGCACAAACAAGGGACAGGACAGGATCGCTCTCATGTGTGATATATGGCCCACAGTGTATACGACTCGGAGTAGCACCAAACGGCATTCTATGTTGTATGCACGTGTGTATATATATGATGTAGTTACAACCGTGATATTCCTTATGTCATAACGTATATTACATATAGTTATAATATATCATATGTACAACTGAACAAAATAAACCCCTTTTCACTGGAGACTCCCATCTTACAGGCTATCCCAGGTCACTGCCCAGCTCTTCCCCAGGTAGGCATCTCCCATGCCCAGGTGGACGTCGACCCTCCCGGTGCACTCCTAGCCCCGTTCCACACTGTCTTCTTCCCCAGTCAGGTTCCCCTGGCTGTGGCTCTTAGTGTATACACACCTCCAACCCTCCAACCCTCGCACCATCTGCTGTGTGCCTACTGCGTGCCAAGACTTTGCTAGAGGTGGAGATCTGCCTTGAGGAGTTTCTAGAAGCACAAGCTTGAGTAGTTCCTGACCTCTATGTGTATCCACTCTTGCTTGCATCCCTAAACTATTTTAACGAGCAAGTGTCTATATAATCCTCTATTAGCTGGTCTGTAAAAAATGTTAAGCCGAATGATTATTTATGACACACGAGTTTGCTGAGCCAAGACTTATGTTCCTGAGCCTGGTCTGTTCAAATGTCTTGTGCTAGACGATTATTTCCCCACTCAAGAGCTTCTAAAGGGCTAACGCTAAGGGAAGAACTCAGAGATCCACTGGAACGTAGGCACTTGCTTTAACTTTTATGGTGAAAAGTCATTAGTTTTAATAACCAAACAAAAAGGAGTCTATCTTCAAAAATAAAAGTAGAGTAAGTTTACAAGTCATTTAGCCTCGGGGACCTCTGTCAAAAAGCAGCAACATGAATACAGTTAATGAATGTTGTTATAACAAATCATGGTAACATGAGTCATTTCAGTGTGTTCCTTATTACCTGTGGAGATCTGACTTAAGATAAACTTAAAACAAATATTATTGCAATGAGTATCCATTAACATATTCAAACAAGAAGCAAGATAACTCAAACAGGGTGTGTGAAAGCTACGCTGTCCAGTATAGCTTTTGTACAAGAAAACTGCATCCAAAGATTTAGGAATTTGAACAAATGTAAACTGTTAAAAAATGGACTTGCTAGTGGCCTAGTAGTTGTTTGTCAATTAATATAATAACTCTCTTCATTGACTTTTCTGTTCAGAAACAAGAATGCAATGGAAGAACCATAAGGGGGCATTTAGAGGAACGGTCTCATAAGAACCAAAGTTACCAACGCTCACTGATTGGTCATTTGTCACCAATTAAAATCTGTAATTACAAATATACAGCTTCTGTGAACATTCACACATACACCTCCTTTAACCAAGAAGAAAAGGAACTTTTGTTTTCCACAAGAAGTAGCTTTGTTATATATTTACTTAAGGCTGAAGCAATGTGGCAAAGTAAAAAGCATCAAACCTTTTGCCTATTATTACTTTTGCTTTTGTTCAGCTATGCTACAAGTGGGATCTTAGTTCCTGACCAGGGATTGAACTTGTGCCCCCTGCAGTGGAAGTACAGAGTCATAACCACTGGACCATCAGGGAAGTCCCCATTACTAGTTTTAAAATGAGTGGGAAAATAATGTATGCCTTCAAATTAGACTTTCAGAATTTAAAGCTAAAATCCAACTGCACCAGAATTTTTAAGATGGCATTTTTTGTGTTATGACATCAAAAACAAAAAGTGCTCTGAATTCCTCCCAGGAAGAGAAAGACCATTTATTTACTGTATTTATTCAGGGCAAGCTTCCTTGTGTGTGTCAGAATGGGAGCTTTAACATCACTGTAGAAGAGAAACAGTGATAAAGGAGGTGGAAGTCAGAAAAACCACATCACGCATTTCCAAATATTTAAAGAGGGTCAATGTTCTGCCCACTTAGAAAGTGGCATTCATTTAGAGAATCAGAAAATTCAAGTTTCTTGATTTTAAAAGTGAAAAAGTCTAAGATTGATGCACTCAACAGCAACAACAACCACTTGGACGGGGGTAAAGTGCTAATATCAAAGGAAAAAAAAAATCACCAGACCCACAGGGCTAAGGGTTATCAAGCTTCCTCCTCAACCAAGTAAGCTCACAGAATTCCTCTGACCTGGTTACAAAGAACTTGGCTCGCTCCCATGTGCTGTCTTTCTTAGCTGCTATAATCAATGAGGTAAAAGGGTCCTTTCTAAAGGTGCCAACAAAAATTTTCAACAATCAATGTCACCTTAAGTGAAAGAAAGTCTTTACCTTGTAACTTCTGACACACTTCATAGTCACTACTTACTTAAAAAAAAAAAAAAAATCAAGACTCCCAAAGCATACCTAAACTGGTAAAGTTAAAATTAAGGTGATCCCACAATTTTTAAAATTCAAGTCTATGATAGGGAGTTTCAAATATTATGACAGTCACAAAAAACAACCAAAGGTCCCTATCCACAAGTATTACTTGAGTCCTTTTCACACTGCCTGCCATCCCTTCCTTTCAACTGAACATAGAATTTGTATGGGTGAATAAAATAAAGAGACTCCTTTAATTGCCAGTTGTGGTTTAAGCAAAACTATTATCTCCACAGAAGAAAGGTAAAGATACTGCATAAAGAGAATTAGCTGATGACTTGGGATGCCAAGTGGTAAAAGAGCTCAGAGATGTGGAGAAATAGTGGGCTCAGAAAAGAATGAGATGGAAGGTTTCTAATGCTGCAAAGCATATCTGCTACTGCTAAGTCACCTCAGTCGTGTCTGACTCTGTGCGACCCCATAGATGGCAGCCCAGCAGGCTCCGCCGCCCCTGGGATTCTCCAGGCAAGAACACTGCAGTGGGTTGCCATTTCCTTCTCCAATGCATGAAAGTGAAAAGTGAAAGTGAAGTCGCTCAGTCGTGTCCGACTCTTAGTGACCCCATGGACTGCAGCCTACCAGGCTCCTCCATCCATGGGATTTTCCAGGCAAGAGTATTGGAGTGGGGTGCCATTGCCTTCTCCACTAACCACTGAATGCATGAAGCAGCTTGTTTGCACTGATAAGAAAGACTTCTATGGAACTGTATGCAAAAACTAGGTACTGGGCAGCCAGTGTAGGAGGGCTCCCATCTGAAGTCAGAGAACCCCAGGCAGGTGAGGGGCACAGGTGTTGTCCCCCGCGCCAGACAGAGCCACTGGGAAATTTGATTTGGTTAATTTCCACCAGAGTGAAGACAATCTGTAAGAAATCCGATGAGTCAGAACCTTTCAAACTTACATTACAGCCTCCATCCTAATATTCACTTGGCCATCAAATCACACTCCAGAGAACAGAACAGGAAAAGAAATGACAGTAATTCTCTGTTATACAGAAGACCCAGTGAGTGAGGCATGCCTTGTCCACTGCTGTCCTATTTGTTGAGTTTTATCCTGGTAGTAAATTTTCCTCTAAGCATACCATGTTTAGGACATAGGAAAGTCCTAGAAAACTAACTTGTTAACTTCAGATAGACTATAAAAATCTGTTGCTTTGCCTACATTTCTTTATGGGTAATTTCTTCTTTTAGTGACCTAGAGCAGTGTTCCTCAACTTTCTGCAAGAGGCATAAACAGGTGGTTTTTCAAAAAGAGGTGTCCACAGTCAAATAAATAACAGAAGCTTTGACAATATACCATGTTCATTACCACATAAAGAATTCAGAATGCAGTAAAAAAAAAAAACTTGTTACATAATTATGTTTCATCAGGTGTCTCCCAAATGTATTCAAACATGTGACATGACAATCATCAAGTTCTACCCTCAAATATCTATTAACACGGTCTCGTGTTTTGAGGAACATCTTTGGGGGGATCCCTCCCTTACAGTAATGTTGACAGTAAGAACCAACCACAAGAAACAGCACCAAGGTGTAAACTGAAGCTGATTCGGTCTCTCTGACCCTCAGCACTGCCCCCCCTAGGTCAATCTGCAGCACCGGGAGGCTGAACTACAGCAAGGATGCTATTGAGTTCAAATCAAAATCCCTGTTTTACGGCAAGGTCCTGACACTAGTTTGAATCCTCAACAAAGTAATAAAATCTCTGAATCTTCCTCATATTCAACACCTGCCCTGCCCACCTCTCAGAGTTGGTATCTCATGATATAGAATGAAACTATTGAGACTGTACTTGCTAACCCAAAAGCGCCATAAAAAATAAGGCATTATTATTACTGTTGTTGTTGTAATGACAAGAATGACTCCTTGTCTAATAAAAAGGCTTCAGTTTAACAGCCTGGACCTTCTGTATGTAGCTCAGACCTGCCAGGGAGAGTCTGAACCAGTCAATAGTGTTTCTACTGATCTCAGTGAAAGTTTTGAACCCATGGTTGGTTATAGCAGGCAATATAATTGCTATCCAAACGACAACAGTAAAACCCACAACAACAGAAACTTTCTAAAGACAAAAACAAATCTGAGTCATGTAGATTACTGCAGTCTGAGAGTATTAGCACACAAATATTTTATTCAAAACAAAAAGAGAACCTCTGAGTCAGAGATATAGAAAAGAAATCTAAATCATAGATGCCTGGGATCAAAGATATCTGAAATTCACTTTTATTCCTAGCACTTCATCATCATGATAAAAAGCTCCAAAGACATCTTTTGGTAATCTCTAACAATTTAAAGAAACAGTAAACTAGTAGCATACTTTCAGTCACAAAGAAATTCATAACTATTTGGTAATTATGAAATGGTACAATAGTAACTAATGTCCTCTCAGTTTCTGATGGAGAGAAGAAATCTGCATTAACACATCAATGTCATCTCAGTCATCCTAAAATGTGTTAAAGCTATAAATGATGAATCAAGCCAAAACAACAACTGCTACTCTACTTAATCTTTAGGTCTTACATTTAAGTCTTTAATCAATTTTGAGTTTATTTTTGTATCTGGTGTAAGAAAGTAGTCTAGTTTGATTCTTTTGCATACAGCTGACCAATTTTCCCAACACTATTGATGAGACTGTCTTTTCCTCAGTGTATAATATAATCTTGGCTCCTTTGTGATAAATTAATTGACTGTATAAACATGGGTTTGCTTCTGGGCTCTATATTCTACTCCACTGATCTACGTGTCTATGTTTGTGCCAATACCATACTGGTTTTGATTACTGCAGTTCTGCAGTTTGTAGTATGGCTGAAATCAGGGAGAATGATACCTTCAGCTTTGTTCTTTTTTTTTCCTTAAGATTACTTTAGCCATTTGGGGTCTTCTGTTGATACACAGAAATTTTAGGATTACTAGTTACAGCTCTGTATTTTGAGAGGGGTTGCATTCAATCTATAGACTGCTTTGGGTGGTATGAAGACTCTAACAATATTAATTCTTCCAATTCATGAGCACAGGATATCTTCCCATTTATTTGTATTGTCTTCAGCTTCTTTCATCAGTGTCTTATAGTTTTTAGACTATAGGTCTTTCACTTTCTTGGTTAAATTTATTCTTGTTATAAAGTTCCTAGGTATTTTATTCTTATTCAGGCAATTATAAGTGGGACTGTTTCTTAATTTCTTTCTCATTGCTCATTACTAGTGTATAGAAATGTAGGTTCCTGTATATTGATTAACTTCTCCTAGAGTATATGTGACCTAGGTAAAGCTTTCAAAGCCCACTAAAGTGTGTGCATGTGTGTAGGACTAGAATACTGAGAGAAGTGTAATGGTCAGCACCAAGGCCTTATTTAAAGATGGCTTTCAGGCCTTCCCACTTCCATTTGCCCCAAACATAACTGATGAATGAGGTAGTGTGGCTACACACACATATATATATATATATATATTTTTTTTTTACCAGCTTTTAAATAGCAGGTGGTTCAAAAAGGAAAAGTCAATATGAAGGTATACTTTCAATTGATATATATTTATAAAAGAAAACCATAAAATGGAAATTATTAAAGAAGAGAAAAAATAAAATTTCTTATTATCACTCAAGCTTGCAGCTGGGACTCCTGATTATGAAAAGTCAACCAGGAAATTCAAAAGCTGTGCTGGGCGGGTATTTAGGAGAAGTCCTTTGGCAGTAAGCTGCTGGAAACTGAAACCCTTCCACATCATCATCAATTGCTTTTGCAACTAATATGGTGTGGATCCGGGGGCTGTGAATAAGTCACTGCTCAGTAGCTCCCTCTAGTGTCAGCTTTTTTTAAGAAAATAATAGTTTTCCCAAACTGGGCACAAGAAGCAACTATTTGATATTAGAAAAACAACCCCCCCCCCCCCCCCCACAAAGGCTTGCCTCAATGAGAAAACCCTCCCTTCTCCTCATTTGTTAGTTTGGTTAGGGGTTATCTGTGCTGAGTTACATACGTTGCCTGCACCTCACTTTCTGCTCTAAGAAAAGTTGCCCCTTCCATCACACATGTATTGTAAGAAAGTGAGAGCTTGTACCTAAAAACACTTTTACAGAAAAGAAATTAGAGATGAGAACTATTCCTACTTTCTTAGAAAAATAAGTGCAGCATGATGTTTAAGATTTATTTGAATAAACTACAGGATTTGAGAAAGGGTTTCTATTTGTCCATATTTTAAGTTTCAGTGCATTTGGAATCTACTATTTGGACAGAAGAAAAAAATTCAGAAAATGATAGGCCTAGATAAATGTACGACAGACCTGCACTTATGTTTTATACTATTAACTATATTTGAATACATTATCAATGTAAGATAGTCTCAGTAAAACTGACAAGACTTCGAGACGTGTGTTCACGCCTGAAGCATTTCAGTGTTGTTGCTTTTACACTACAGGGTAAACAGCTCCCTTCAGGCCCCAGAAGCCTGGCAGTTGCTGAGGAGATGAATGGACCTGTCTGCTCTTGTTTTCCTTTTCTCCAGTCTGGCTCTGCTACTCACCTTACTCTGCGTTCTACAGCTGCTATGCAAGACTCCAGGTCATTCCCACCACATCTGCCTGGCTTATGGAAGTCCATTTTTGATGGGATCTGAAACGCACAGGTGAGTGGCTAGCCCAGAGGAAGTGTGCAGGAAGAAGCACAAATACTTGAGCCAAAGCCAAATGGGCAAGCAGCCCACAGTCGTCTTGTGTCACCCACCGCCCCTCTCAGCTTGGGTGCAGTGAACAGAACAAGATGTCCGCAGGCACCTGAGCACGCACAGGGGCCGAGAGATGAGAAGTCAGCTGACGGGGGTCAGAGGACAATGTTCAAGGAGTATGGATTTGAACATGGATCTTAGCAATTTTATTGGGAAAAGTAGGTCTTTTCCCCCAAGTTAGGGTAACTTCCAACAAAGCAGAAGAGGGAACCTGTTCCAAACTGGAGTCTAAGTAGTCTTGGCTGGGCTGTTACCACCGGCCTCCTGGAAAGCTGGCAAAATTCCTGCTGAAGGTCGGAGAACTCACAGAGCTGAGTCAAGACTGAGACCCAGGTCTGCAGCAAGCCTGTACCTCATCTGCTACCCTACACTGTTCTTCCGTTTGTTACCTCTGTTCTTTAAGATTTCTGCTCGTCTTAGTTTTAATTTAAATTACATTTTCTACTGACACTGTCACTGCCACAAAGTACCTGGGCGCAGGTACATTACCTAGTAAGAGTCTGCTTATTTGATACAAGCCTTAGAGTTTCGTGGCTGCTTTGACACTGGAAATGCATGAAAGCACTGGCCAATTTAAGGGTGACCCTGTCACTAAACTGGGCTTCCCTGGTGGCTCAAACAGTAAAGAATCCGCCTGGAATGCAGGAGATCTGGGTTCAATCCCTGGGTTGGGAAAATTCCCTGGAGAAGGGAATGGCTACCCACTCTAGTATTCTTGCCTGGAGCATCCCATGGACAGAGGAGCCTGGAGGGCTATAGTGCATGGGTTGCAAAGAGCCAGACACGACTGAGCGACTAACAACACAACACTGTCACTAAACTACACCGATGCAATCGGATGTCACTGCAGAGTTCTGTACAATGTCCACAATTATACAATGTCAATGGGAATTATTTTCTGGTTCTTTTACTGTAAGCACTGTTATGAGTAAACTGGGTTTCTCTTGGTCATGGTTAACTAAAGCAATAGAATGGAGTTCACCTACACATGCTGGTTGAGAACAAAGTACAAATTTCTTAGGGTGACACAAGCCTCAAAAGGAAAGGCCACCACTCTCTTTTCCTTGCCCCCCACAGCCTCAAGTCGCACACTTACCAAGGAGAGCGCTCAGCAGAACCCACGTAACAAAGCATGTGGACAATAAATCTGCCCAACTTTCCTCTCTGCACTCTGCCTATGCTGACGTAGTGGCCCTGCTGGATCCGTGGCAGAGGTCTGCTACATTTTAGTATCACAAGCTCAGCAAAACAGAGACAAATACATTTCATGTACATACTGCTACTAAAAATAGAATGCTAGAACACACAAAAACTTAAGTGAATTCTTCCTAATATCACAGATTAATCTGGCCTCATCCTACAGAGAGAGAAGTAAGGTGGGAATAAAGACTGAAGACCCACAAAACTGCACTTCAAACTCAATTTCTCATATGCTTAAGTAGAAGAAAATGAATATGGTTCAGGTTATTTGTTTGCACTTACTTCCTATTGTTTGAAAGATAATGATACTCTTTACATTTGCTTTTTGTCTGAATGAGTCTCAAAAACGCTCTCTCTTTCTCTCTCACTCACACACACACACACACACACACACACACACACACACACACACACAATCTCATCCATACTGTTTAGATGAGGAAGCAGAAGCACAGGGCAATTAAGTAGCCAGATAACGGTGTAGTCCCTCAACCACAAGTGAAGAATGGAATCCTCTCAGCTAGCCTGTGGTTGAGCCCAACCTCTACAGACTTCAGTTTCCTTTTCTGAAAGTCAGTGGGAGAACTAGATGGTCCCTTTCTGTTCTAAAACCCTACAACTTGCTCAAAGTCACACAGAGGGTTGAGTAACAGAACTGAGATTTGCACCTAAGTTTTCTGGCTTTTGAAACAATCAATACTCACTGAACTATGCCAAGCCCCTTCTAATAAACAGAACATCCATTGTCCTTCTAATCTGATCCTGGATGTTTTAAGTCTGTGATCAGTAACTCAAGAATCCTAACTACAAGCCAAACAAGTTTGCCTAAAAGATAAAAGCACTTCTATTACGGACCATGGATTTCATGATAGCCCCACGAGAGACCCTGCTGGTCATAGACTAACAGTGGTAAAGAAAACGTCACATCTCGCAAGGGAGCCACTGAAATGTATCCAACTTACAACACCGTCCCTCCAACGTGAAAAGGAAGTAAGAGACATATTAAATGCCTGACAAGTCATGACTCTGTCCTATGAATAAGTTGAAAATGCACAGTGAAGAAAAGGAAAGGAACCCAAAGATGTAAGAGAAATGAGCAAATAAAGAGTTAAGGGGGTGGGGGAGCAGAGGAACAAGTCATAAATCGGAGGAACTCCCTCCCCAGAAGCACACAGAACAGCTTCAGGAATAAGCTCAGGGAGCCAACGAAACCTGAGTCCCCTGGGCTGGTGAGACAAACCTCCGAGACTTCACGCAGTGAGTAACTCACGAGTCAAAGACAATTCCTTCTGAACTTTTCACTGCATGTACAAGAGTAAACTTCACTATGAAAACAACTTTCACTCACGGAAAATGAAAGTGAAAGTTGCTCAGTTGTGTCGGAATCTTTGCGACTCCACGGACTATACAGCCCATGGAATTTTCCAGGCCAGAATACTGGAGTGGGTAGCCTTTCCCTTCTCCAGGGGATCTTCTCAACCCAGGGATCGAATCCAGGTCTTCCGCATTCCAGGCGGAATCTACCAGCTGAGCCACAAGTGAAGCCCAAGAATCTTTGAGTGGGTAGCCTATCCTTTCTCCAGAGGATTTTCCTGATCTAGGAATTGAGCCATGGTCTCCTGCACTCGTGGATCAGTAATCAAATCTGGATATTGTAGGCCTGGAAAAGCTTTGCATTCCACTCCTAAGTCTGATGATAAAACCACCATTTTTCGAACTTGTTCCCATTCTGGACTAAAGTCTCTTTGCCAGAACACAAATGATGACAAAAACCTATGAGTTACCCTACACTCCTATATCTTTCTTCCTGCTTATTATTCCCAGATCTAGATTTCCCAAGCAGGCACGAACAGACAGAGGACGGTGGACCCAGGAGGAACCAAGGACTCTACCGTCTCTACACCTCATCTCTGTGCCACGCCATCAGGATGATGAACTGTAAGTAAGGACCATGGCAGAACTCTAGGTACGGGGGGAGGAAGTGCTCAGAGAACAGGCAAATTACATTCTGTGAAAGAATCAAAATATCTATTCTCTGGTGGCATGCATCCTTCATCCACCTTTATTCCCTGCCTCCACTGGCTTCCATCCTTGATTTCTATTAATATTAACATAGATGACAAGAAGACTTATTGAAAGGATTTAAGGGAGGAGCAAACTAGGACACATTATGACAAAAATAAACTGGGCGCTAACAACTTTGCACTTGAAGAATGACCATGACATTTTGACCTACCAAGAAAATAATTCAACCATTCTTTGAGCAGAGTGAAATAAACATTAAAGAATATTACAACTAGCAGGTTCTTTGACAGATTTTGTACTGTAAAAACTTTCAGATATATATAAAATTGATGAACTCCCAATATTTCTGTCAATGACTAGCAAGGTTGTGCCACATCATTACTTCATTCTTTTGTTCTTTGCTAATGCAATTTTTTTTTTGCTAATGTAATTTTTAAAGCAGTAACCAGAAATTTAACAATTCTTAAGTACAGTTATCGATTAAGAAACAGGAAAATTAACCTGTAACTAAAGCGATATATTTGGATTCCCATGAGTATTAAAAAAAAGTTCAATCTATCTAAGCATTTAATTATACCAACTAACTCACAGTTCTCTAGGTTCTTAGAGTCAGACACGACTGAAGCGACTTAGCAGCAGCAGCAGCAGCAGTAAACAACTATTAGAGACAGTGGGCTTGGGCCTATGAATGAACAGAAGTCATGGCCACGGTCTAATGGGTAAATGAGTAAGATAGGGACTCCCCACATGGTCCAGTGGTTGAGACCGCCTTCCAGTGCAAGGGGGCTCCCTGGCTGGGGAGCTGAGATTCCACGGGACTCATGGCCAAGAAACCAAAACATAAAAAAACTAAAAACACCCAGAAACAATATTGTAACAAATTTAATACAAACTTCAAAAATGGTCCACGTGGGAAAAAAAATCTTAAAATTAAAAAAAAAAAAGTGGAAGAGAGAAGTGAGACAGACACGATGAAAAGGAAAATGAAGACGCAACTCGCTAAGGCAGCACACGGGGAGAGCAAATTCAAACGACTGCAGAGGTGGGTGAGGAGAGAGGCTGCGGCGAGGAATCCTCTCCTGAAGGTACAGCTATGACGCAGGCCCCTGGGGGCAGGATTCCCTGTCTGCTTTGCTACGGCTGCATCACTAGTGCCCAGCAAAGAGGCATTTAGTCAAAATCTGCTGAACACATGAATGAGCCAGGACTTTAAGTCCAGCGCTTGCTCAACTGAACAACTGTATGTATCCCCTCTTCCTTCTTCGATGGCAGGAAGCAGGACTAGAGCTGCACTGGAAGGACTCGGACAGGCAGAGCAGACCAGGCAAGGGCAATGAAAGTGGAGGCAGTGATGTGGGGACACGAAGATGTGAGAAGACAGAAGCTGTCCAGGCTGTAGGGGACCTTCCTTGGTGGGGGGGCGCGGTGCTCTGCAGCTTGCAGAAGCGGGAACAGAGAGCAGGGCGAGCTGGTGGAGGGTCTGGTGTGCTGGTCAAAGGGAGTGAGTGAGTGAGTGTGTGTGTGTGTGTGGGATGTAGGCGATGACTGAGAAGGCACTAATACTACAAGAGAGAGATTTTGAGAGAACAGATGATAACAGGACACTCTGAAAAGAAGAAAAACTGGGGTCAGGGAGGCCAGTTCCAAGAGAAATTCAGGGGCAATAATGATCAGGACATCAGTAAACATGGAAAACCAGGAAGAATGCAGTAGCTATGTTAAAACATACAAAATCAACAGAGTTGGTGATGTCTGACAGGATATGAAGGTTAGAGGAAAGAAACAAATCAAATATTATCTTCAAGTTCACTATCCGACTATGCAGGGTAAATTAGATCCACAATGATGAAAAAGATGCTTCATGCGCTTAGGTTTTTCCCCCTATAACTTGGGGTACATGTTTTCATCTACTCATAGTCGTTCTCGCCTGGAGTGACCCCACCAATGCCTCCATCTAAAACTCAGGACCAGAGAAGTTAAAAGCTTGGCTTGGGGTCACAAGGGTGACCTAAGACTAAAGAGGAGACACTCTTGTCACTCAGTTCGTGACCCTTTCCACTTCAGCATCATGACTAGTGTCCACGCATCTTTCCCAACAGAGCAATTATAATTCTGAGAAAGGCACACCCGTAGCAGGCGAGGCCCCTGTCTTCCAGCAGAACACCGCGTATTCTTTCTGTGGGAGAGGAAAATGGAGCCAGGGGCAGACACATGACCCATGGCCTCCCACGTGTGCATGGAGATCACACGCAAGAGGCGGCTGGCTGGCTACAGGAATCAGCCTAAGAGGCTTCCGCACCAGGCTCACAGCAACAACAGTGTACTTCTGGATGCTCAGAGTACTTTCTGCAATCCACTCACACACCACTATGGGCTGAGTTAGGAACTGCACATTTCCATGACACACTGTAGACAACCGAGGAGCTCAGCGAATGAGTTGTGCTAAAATTCATAACAAAGGTGAATATTAGAGCCGATTCTTCACCAGCTGAGCCACGAGGGAAGCACAGGAATACTGGAGTGGGTAGCCTATCCCTTCTCCAGGGGATCTTCCCAACCCAGGAATCGAACCGGGGTCTCCCGCATTGCAGGCGGATTCTTTACCAACTGATTAATGCGGGAGACCTGAGTACGATCCCTGGGTTGGGAAGATCCCTTGGAGAAGGGAAAGACGACCCACTGCAGTATGTTGGACTAGAGAATTACAGCCCATGGGGTTGCAAAGAGTCGGACACGACTGAGCGACTTTCATTTTCACTTTTCATTAGAGCCGAGGGAAAGAAGAGTAACGACAAATACACAAACTCCTTCACTTCGAAGTGGGGGCTTTTTCAGTCTTACCAGGTTCATGTTCTGAAGGTGGGAGTAGGAGATACTCAAGAGGATGGGGAGCAGGAAGAGGAAGTCCACAGGAGAGGCCAGGGACAACTTATAGTTCAGATTATTTCTAGACCAACCCTGTTTAAAGACACTTCATATAAGGAAGAAAATCTGAGTAGCAAATAAAGCAAGCTTTTGGTTTTTTGTTTTAGAATCAGAAAAATGCTGGGGCCAGGATATGAAAACAACACCTCTACCCAAGTCTTTTGAGATAGAACGGTTTACAATTTGGAACTGATAAATGAGGAAAAGGGTTGTTAAATTTTGAACAAAAGTTTTCTTTTGATGCGAAAGGGCTTTCTCTCATTTCTAACCTTCTTTCCTTTAGTGACTATTAGCTGAATGTCCCTACCCACTTACAGAATGAGGGATAGACATTTTTTCCCCTTAAAATAAAAATGTGTGAGGAGACACAAGGCTTACTCTTTCAGAGAGACTGAGCTTGAGAGGCTCAGCTACACAGAAGCTCCGCTAGGCCGCAGCTGGAGGGCAGGGTGAGACAGCCACTGAGAAGACAGAGGACAGAGCGTGCGTGCAGTGACCTCCCTGGGGCAAGAGTGCCTTTCTGGAGAAACTGAACCCGCTGAAGAAAAGACCTGCAAGAATTCTGACATCTAGGGGTTCCTTAAGGAAAAAGCCAACTCGCCATGACCACTCCACAGCACAACTCAGCCGCTGAGCAGTGCTGCCTAGGCAAACAGAGCTCTCAATCTGCTGCTCACTGACTGACTCTTAGAGCAAAGAGCAAAGGAACGTCAGACAGCGGGGAACTCCTCTGACACGAAAGAAACAAGTCAAAACTAAGAGAGAAAAGGAGCCCAGGTGACAAAGACAGAAAATGACTTGTACATCTCATAACATCATGCATTCAGAGACAAGGGACTATGTATGGAATCCATGAAATAAGAACACGATGCTATTTAAAGATAAAGATAAATAAATAAAAAGGGACAATCAGGTGATGAAAAACAGCTCAGGGAAATTAAAAATATGAGAGCAAAACTCAAAATTTTAATAGAAAAATTGGAAGATAAAATCAAGAAAATTTTTAAAAATATCCCCAAAAGAAAATATCCCCAAAAGAAGAACAAAAATAGAAAAATAGGAGACAAAAGATAAGAAAAATCTGAGGAATAACCCGATGTCCACCACCTACCTAACAATTCCATATAAAACAAAAGAGAAAAAAAAAAATCAAAGAATAAAAAATAACTTTCCAGAACTGATAGAATAACATGAATCTGCACACTAGGAGGCCTAGCAAGAGTCTGATGAATAAAAATATGCAACAGTTCACATTTCCACAAGATTTTAGAAGTCCAAGCATAAGAAGATTCTAAAAACTCTTGAAGACAAAATAAAGAAAATAAATATGTGTCGTGGAGAGAAATAAGAAGAGTACCAATGGATATCAGAAGACACTAGAGCAACAGCCTCTAAATTCTGAAAGCAAATCATGTTCAGTCCAGAATTCTCTGCCCACACAATCTGCCATGATATTCTGATAGGGATTTTCAGAACTGCAGGCCCTCTCAGAAAGCTGCTGGAAGATGAGTGAGGAGACAGACATGGGATGCAGGCCACAGCAGGTAACAGGAGCCAGGTGGAGTGGACCATCTACAGTGACAGGAACAAGGCAAATCCAACAGCCAATCCAGAGTGAACGGGCCGAGAGGGTCTGAGGAGGGCGGTGTCCTGGGGAAAACACCGAGCTGACAGACCATCAGACATAAATGACACAGCAGAAAGTTTTGTACGCTGTGGCTAGTAGAGGGTATGGGGAAAATCACATAGTTACACCTTGTTCCCCCACCGGAAAACATCACAAAAATGTGAAAAGAAACATAGTTAGAGTACACTACTTGGTTTAGCAGGGAACACTATTTATATAGTCATAAAAATAAAAACACCAAACACTAAAATAACACTATAATAAATGATAAGAAAAATGCATCAGTATTTTGAGTGGTAAAAGGCCTAAATCCCAACCTACCAAAATAAAAGTCCAGATAACGTCAGGAACTAACACATGAAGAAAGTCAATGTAAGATCTGTGCTTTAAATGTAAAGATAAACACCACATAAGATACCATGTAAAAAATGAAGGTGCTGTAAGAAACAGGCTTAGGAGATTAAAGAGGTGAGGGGTATGACTGACGAATGTTGTTTTTTGTGATGTTTAGTGCAGCTTAATTTTTTAAATCTATATGCATATATTACTTTGGAACCAGGATTCGAATTCAGACAGTGTGGACCCAAATCTGGAGATCTTAACTTTGAAAGAAGGCAGGAAAATTTATAATCCATCAATTATTTTGGAGACAGCTATCTGATTTTCTTTCACCTCCTGATAAGCCTAGACAATCAAAAACAATCAGACTAACAGACACGAGTAAGGAGAAAGCATTTATTTTCTCATATCTAAAATCCTATATTTTTCTATCAACAACAACAGAAAACACAGCCTAAACAGCAAGAGCAGCAGAAAAGGAAAAGTTGGGAAAAATTGCAGTCACACAAACTATAGTTAAAAAATGACTAAGTTTCCTTGATATATGAATTTGTTGGAAAACCATTTATCAACAGCCTGTTTCTCTCCAGCAGAGTCCCTCAAGCCAAGAGCCATGTCATTCCCCTTTGACTGATTAATTAGCCAATCAGGGGACATTTTTCATTGTGAGGCATGATGGTTTATTCCAGCTAATGTTTGGTCTCTAATGGCAACATATTAAAGCCAACTCGGCTATTTTAGCCCCGTGGAGTGACCAAAAGGGAGGGATAGAAGATAAATCAAAAGAGCTCCCTTCAGTTTCCCTTCAGTCCTTAACAAAACCCCCAAGGAGCAAATGGCTGGAGGAAAGATCCTCTACCAATACGGAGAAAGAAACAAAGAAAAGAAGGGTGGAAATGCTTTCAAGCCAAGGGGGATCCTCTCCTGCTTCTGAAGAGCAATAATTTATCCTCTGTTGATTAACAGACCACTGATAGAACAGGCACCAAAAAGTCAATACCTAGCTCTTCTTGCTTTTATCAAAAGCTGTGCTCAATAGAAAATCTCGCTCTGCAATGCTTCTTCCTCACTTGGAACGATTTCACCCGCACACTGAATTAGACGAGGCCAGCGAGGAACCTGATTGAAGGCACTATTTATACACCCGCAGACAGGCAGCTGCACACTGTGCTACACGTTCTCTAAGCTTCTTACCCTTCTCTGTGCCCTGGAGAGGCAAAGCATGGAGAAGGAGAACTTGGAGTATCAGAGGATTACAAGTTCCTACAGAGGACAGATATGAGTATTCACATATCCAGGAGACGGAAGCACATCTTACACATGCTCAGTATATACTGCCAAACACACTCAACAAGACAGTCCAAGCAGCTAGTCTCCACTATGCAGTTCCACTCTTGTGCCCAGCTTTCTCACTTGCAGGTAAGTGAAGGATTGCAAACTAGTAGTCTGCGTCAGGTGAGATCACTGACACCATCATCATGGTTATTGTTTTGTGAATCTCGCACACTTTCAGACCAAGCTATGAGTTTCTCTGATTTCCTGTCATCTTAAAGTCAGACTGCTCACACATTTCCAGTCACATGCCTGGACCCACTGGCACTTGAGTTTGAGGCCTGGGAGGAGCTGTTACTCATGGTACATATTCTTTTTTGTGCTTTGTCCATTCAGACACTCCTGCCCTTTGGGCCCAGGTCAATCATCAATTTTCTCTGTAGCCGTTTCTAACTTCTCCAGTAGTAGTGTTAATGATGCCCTAGTCTGTGTTGTTCCCCCAAGGATTAAAGTATATATCAACAGCTGGATTCAACTCGACAAAAACTTTGTTGAGAACCTACTCCATGGCGGGCCCAGTTCTAGATGGCATGGAGTACAAAACTCCTGCCCTCATGGAGGCTCCAGTCTACTAAGGAAAGAGAGATGGCACAAGCGAACTATTTAGTACCTCAGATGGTGATAATCGCTATGGAGAAAAAGAAAGCAAAGGAGAGGGGACAAGAGGATCAGGGATTTTTGTTGTTATTGTTTGTATTTTCTGCTATAAATTAGGGTGTCAAGGAAGGCCAGCTGAGGCGACATTTGCACAAAAATGTGAGTTGGGGACAAGCACTCCATGCAGAGGAGCCACCAGGTACTGAAAGTCAAGGCAGGAGCCCTCCTGAGGTACTGGAGGAGCTGGAAGCCAGAGTGACAAGGCAGAGTCGCAGGGAGAGCCAGCCGAGGATGGCAGGGACCGTGAGAGTGTGTGAGAGCTGGGGGGTGCGGTCACGAAGGACTTCAGGCCCCTGTGAGGACAACCTGCTATTTTACCTCAGCATTATTTGATTTCTTATTTAAACACATCAAACAATTCACACTCATCTCCTGGAAAAAGAACATAAGTAGATAAAGTCAAGATTGCCCACATACCTGAAGATAAGGAAGAGCAATCGGAGTAACGGTCTCTCCTTTGTAGTCTAGGAAAATGTAAACCATCAAGTCAAGTACCATTTCAAATGTGAGTATTTCATGTGTTCGCTTTCCTCCAGAATCAGAGAACTTTAGACCAGGAAGTGCTCACGCGCACACAGTTCACCTTCACCTATTACAAGAGTCCCTCCAGGAAACTAACCACGAGGCACATCCTACACAGCTGGCCCACTCTGCCAGCCCACACTGTTTCCTTTCTCTGAGGAGATATCTTTCTATGAATTTCATCCACCAGTTCTAGTCTGTCCTCTGAGGTTTACCAAACCAATCTGTTCCTTTCCCAGAAGACCCCTGAAACCATTCAAACGTTCAAAGTCAGGGTCTCTCTATAGTCTAGGCAGAATTTCCTAACTGCTCATCTGCTAATTCCTGTGCAAAACTTGCTTTCCAGATCTCTTTGGCCCAACTGCCACGTTCTGAACACATTCTTATAAAATACAGTACCCAGTTCAAATACAGTCACCAGTGCAGAAAACACCCCCAACATCTGTTGCTTCCAGCTGCTTTTAAAGCAGCCCAAGCCTGAACTCAGGACAGTTGCCATACTGCATTTCTTATTTTGACTTAGTTCAAACTTGTGGTCAGTGTACATGTTCCCAGCCTCTAAGTTAATTCTCATTCAGATGAGTTCTTTTCAAAGATTCAATGAGATTTTACACATCTTCACAAAATTTGATCTATCTAGCTTTGGTCATGTCCCAGGTCAGAGAGATTATTGTGAATCTTGATTCAAAATCAATGGTCAACACGCTAATAAAAATTACTGAAGTCATCACTGCTGGCAAAAAAATACAGACCTAAAATGTGTTAATGAGCTTGTTTGTGGGCTTAGTTTAAATTTACTGCTAACCAAAAGGTGCTTCCTTGTAAAACGACCTTAGCAAACTCTAGGCTGGGAAAGCAGCTCAACTCATGAATGGTGATGCCAGGTCCGGGTGAGGAGGGGAAGGCAGAGTGACGGAGACTTGCAGGAGGAAGGGAAATTCAAATTCAAGAGTCCACATCTAGCAAACCACTCTCAATTTTTCCCTCCCCCACGTTCCCAGTTTCCTTCCGCTATCCAGCTTGTTTCCTGTTTCAGCCTTTTGGCAACAGTGTGCGCATTCCTGCTCTGTTTCTAAACAACACGCCTCTGAGGCTTTTAGTCTAGTCCACACACCAGGAGGAAAAAAACCCCAGATAATACACATTCTTTTTAAGGCTCTTTGTAATCTATCAACTGTTATTATCATCTATCAATTATTATTAAGAGGATGACACTTAACCTTTGTATGAAGCCTCTAAAAGTTTGTTTTGGTAACTTTGTCTGGAAAGTACTTTTAGTAATAAACATAAATAGCTCTATACACAGTTGAAAATCAGTGTTGAGACACAATGTATCAATCGTAGGTGGTTTAATACCTCAGGAGTCCTCTTCTGTCTTTTTCCAAAAATGCAGTCAAGATCTGTTTGGCTCCGAGATGAGAGATCCTTCCCTAGAAAAACATGATGCGTTCAGTAATACATTCTAGAATAAGGAGCACAAATATAAACTGTGAAACTGAGTTTTGGAAAATAAATAAACAATTTTGTAAACTACCAACTTTCTGTTTCCCTTTCACAGACTTTTGTTGTTGTTCAGTCGTTAAGTCTCATCTGACTCCTTGCGACCCCAGGGACTGCAGCAGGCTGGGCTTCCCTGTCCCTCACGATCTCCCAGAGTTTGCTCAAATTCATGTCCATTGAGTCAGTGATGCCATCCAACCATCTCATCCTCTGCTGCCCCCTTCTCCTTTTGCCTTCAATCTTTTCCAGCATCAGGGTCACACTGTTTAATCACTAAATACAATTAATTAAACTTAAAAATCAAACAAGTGAACCAGAACCTCTGACTTCCTCTTAATGGTACAAATAAGCCTGAACATGCAGGTGGAGAGGAAAACTAAATTCTCAAGCTACCTCTACTATTGGTACACTTTCAAGGTATCATTTCTGGGCCTCTGGGTTCCCTTAGTAAACAGTAAAATTCCGTTACTTCAAGAAGACAGGAGTTATACTCAATGAGGGTTACAAAATGCAGAATAAAAATATGCTACTGAGATACATAGCTCCAAAACCCCACCTGTGCACAGGAATGAGAACATCCTGTATTGACACATAGAAGCCCAGGAATTAATTGCATGTATGAACTTTCTTTATAAATGCAAATAAAAATTGCTGCATTAGGGTGAAAAGATTTCAGACTTTTTTTGTTTTTTTCACTGTAATAGTGCTATCATTTTAAATAAAAGGATAAGTAATGAGTAGGAAATTAAATGGCTTCTGGCAAAAATGGTATCCAAAGGATCCTTGATTCTTATTAAAAACACTAAACTCTTTAACTTAATTTCAAACCCACAAACCAACTAATTTAAAATTCACCTCTATGGAATTTCCACTTCTACCAACAATACTGTGTGAGCAGCCAACCATATCTATTCCCATTTGTCAACTTCATGGTAGATGTATATAAAAAGTCTGGAAGCTCTGGGGGAGTGAGGCTCTGGGTTAGACACAGGAATCTGTGTTTTGAGTTGGAAGCCTGAGTTCCACTGTCACGGACTCAGTTATCTTCTTGGCTTCCTGCAGCAACCTGACTTGGCACAGCACTGTCGTGACCCAGAAGGGTTCCAGTTCACTGGCTATCGCTGGGGCATTCAAATATGATATTGCTCAGTGACTCCATGAAATTAAACAAAACAAAACAAAACACCCTGCAATGTAATGCAAAACCAGGTGCCAGAACCAGTTTCCGAGGCTGCCGTACCAGACTCATAAGTCCAGTCGGTGAAACCTGTTCCCACCAGGAGGGCAGGCTCTGCACTGCTCTCACCTCTCTTCCTGAGCTGGAAATAAAGAAAGCTTCCTGGTTCTAGCTGGTTAGTCCATAGAGCCCAGACAGATGATCCCAGAGGAAACCTATTCATGAGCAAAATGAAGCCTCCCAGATGGGAACGCAGACAACGAACCAAAATAGTGGAGAATAAAGCTGGCCACTGAGGGGAGAAGTGGACGACCCTCAGGAGGTCTGAGGTATGTTCTGAGCTTAGTCCTCAGTGTAACCCATCCCACACTGCGGAGAACATTCAGGGTGGCAGCTTCTATTTCAGAAAAAGGAGTTGTACTGGGATCAAAATACGTAGCGGCCACCCACCCCTAAGCTAGCTTCTGAAACGGAACAGACACCCTAAAAGAAATGCAAATGACAATCACTTTTACAGCAACTGAACTAAAAAGAATGCTGGAGGGGTTAGGAAGCGGGGGCGAACATGCAAGATCACAGTCCTAAAACAGGACGTCAAAGCATGAACACGCAGAGAGGAAACATGAGGCTAAAAATCAAAGGGAAAGCTGCCAAGCTAAGAAGAGAATGTACCAGTGAAGGTGCAAGTGTGTCTAAAGTTTTGGTGATGGGTTCTTGTATCAGAAATGCTTATCCTTTAGCAAAGTTCACTTAAGCAAATGTGGAAACCAGGACTGTTACAGGCCTTGCTCTGGATTTGATCTGGAAAACAAAACACAGAGAAGAATTAAGAGTCAGAGACCAAAGAAAAGGAACTTAAAGGTAGATAAAACTGTGAAGATGGAAGTGATATTGAAATAGTTATTAGTTAATGGTCCTGGTTGAATAGTTTATAAATGTTATAAAATTATGGCCAGTTTTGAATACAATATGTATATTAAAAATGAGTTAGAAAGTTACTGGTCTCCATTCTCAATCATGGTCAAATCACAGCAAACACTGTTGATGAACTTCTTAGAGAAAAAGACACCAAAAAATTGAACAGAATAGGAAATATATGACATCTGCCTGGATTTGGTTTCTGAACCCACTAGTCTTCAACTGGCCACAATATCCCAAGAACCAAGGAAAAAAAAAGATTCCAGTAGCCAAGCTGATGTAACAAAGTCATGAAAGGATGATCTGATTCTTTCAGAGAACAGCACTTTACTTATGATTATTTTAGCTGTTTTTCTAATAATGAGGACTTTCAGGTGTTCCCATCTATCAATGTAGCAATTTGGAGAGAAGAATATGACCACTACGGCCAGACTCACAACACCAAGAAGTCCACGTGGGAAGCAAGTAAAACGGTAAAATACCAACACAAAAACTTCAGAATCATGGAGATGTAGAGCCTCTCTTAGTTTAAGGGCAAAAATCATACAGAGCCCAACAAGTAAGCACTGTGTTATAACCAGAGCTCAAAAAGCTGAGTTTTTCTACTCATAGTAAAGGCGCAAGGGAAAAGAAATGCAGGTTGAAAAATGCATCAGTTAAATCAAAAAACACTGAAGCATTACCTAGGTAGCTAGCTTCACTTGCTTCAAAAATTTATTTGCATTCCCCAATCAAGAAGGATAAAACAGATGATATTATATTTTGACCTTGTTTTTTAATGAAAACATATAGAACTGATCATAAGCTGAGGAATGGAAGATTAGGAAACTTCTCTGAAAGGGTAATAATGTGAGAAAATCAGGAAACGGCTGACGAGCAGCTGACCACCGGGACACGTGAGAGGACTGCGAAGTATTTAAGCAGTAACAAATTTTACAATACTGTTTGCTGCTGTAATCTCTCTGCAGTGAAATTTTTATCTTCATTCTTCACACCAAGTTAAATAAAATGCTACCTTCTCGTGTTCTGGTTTTCTGGACCACTGATGGAGCGACAATCTGAGCCCTCCTCATCCAACGAGTGAGTCACTGTAACTAAGAGCAGATCCCTGAGCTAAAATCCTTATCATCCATTATGCTGAACACCCATGATTTTCACATAGTGGCATCATTTCTGATAAATTCTAAAAAAGAACCTATTTTAGAACTCAACAATGACGGAAAAAAGATCTTTCATTTCACAAAAAAGGAAACTGAGGCTGACAGAAGCCAAGAGGTTAAGTGATTTGTCTGAGAGAGTCACAGCCAGAACCCAGTTTCTGGTGACCTAAGACAGTCTGCCATGGAGGAAACAGAGTTTATCATTCACATTCAGTGACAGCAGTTGCTCTACAAGGAAGACTTCTTTCAGTCAATTAAAGAACTTTAAAATAAACTTACACTGTGGATTGTTAAAATAGACGGCAACTGATTACTTCCTCACTACCTGGATTTCTGCCTCCTTCTTGTTTTCTACCGCTTTCCACTCTGCTTTTCCTCTGTTTTCCCAATCTTCTCGGCTACCTTTGTAATATATCTTGAATTATCTTCCCTGCATACCAATGCCTCCCATCTCCCCAAACAAAGCTAATAAATAAGCAAACCTCATATAATTTTACTTTTTTTAGATTTTTTTTTTTTTAAGTCTTCAATTGAATTCGTTACAATATTGCTTCTGTTTGATATTTTTTGGTCCTGAGGCATGTGGGATCCTAACTCCCTGACCAGGGAATGAGCCTGCGCCCCCTGCATTGGAAAGCAAAGTCTTAACCACTGGACCACCAGGGAAGTCCCAAAAACTTCATTTCAAAAGAGAGAAAAAGAAGGAACAACACACCAAGCAGGCTGACAGGGTGAAGTGGCAAGGGGATGGCTTAACTAGAAATAGAAAGAAGATACTCCCGGCATCCACAGATTAAAGTAGATGGAAGAGGTTTATTCCGGCTTCAGCAAATGCTTCAGGTGAAATCATGCATGCAGGCTGCCACTAAAGGAAAATAAGAAGATTCTATTTGCAAAAGTGAAAGCTTCAAAGGCTGCCACGCTATCCAAAAGTCATGGGGCACTTTTCATTTCATTAGATTGCTCAGCACCCTTCTGCTGTATCTATTTTTTTTTCCTATAGGGTCTAATGAAAAGGAAGGATGTTTCAGGGATGGGATGAAGTGACCATTTAGCCCCTCCTGAAAAGTACTGAGTGGCCACCAAGGATTGTTTTCTGTCCTGCAGCAGGTCAGGGTGGAGAGAACCCCTGCTCGGAAGCCACACAGGAGAACGACAGAGAGGGTTCTATCCTGGGAGAAGGAAGAGGGGCTAACGTGATGAGACAGAAGAGGGAAGCTCCAGTCTCTCTCTGCCCGCGTCCCCAAAACGAATCAGCTCTGCCATGAGCCCTCCCTCACACCGAGCCCAGTCTACCTTGTGGGGTCCTGCTCCAAATGAGAACCACCGTGAACAGTTTAGAGCAGTGGGAACTCCAGCTCCTACTGCCGTTCAGGGCGTTCTAGGAGTCAGGGAATTCCCAATCACGTCAACAAGACTAAAGCAAAGAGATGTGCTTTTCCTGCCATATAGAGGTAGAAATATACATCCAGTCTTCCATAGATGAACCATCACATGGTGACTAGATAACATAATTATCATCATACTTATACTTTAAGTATATGAATATAATAAACAGGGTTTTGTACCTGGAAAGTATGCTTAATACATAACAATGGGAAAATATCTGGGGAGTTGATGAGGTCAAGTTAAATGGTTTCTTTCCAATACAAGACTGCCCCCTCCTGGTTAAAGAGGACAGCTGCACCCACGATTGACCATGTACAGCCCTGGAACCCAAGTGGGGAGGTGGTGATGGAGGAAGACAAGTTTTCTAACACTACCTTTGCAATGACCATGGAACAGTAAGTTTGCACCACATGAAACAGAGGAATGGTGTGGAACAATAGAAGAGTCAACTCCGGAGTGAGATCTTTCATACTAGAGAACTCAATATAGAGACCACTTCATGAATGTTTATGAATCTCATATAGATTCTATATGATTCTCTAAATGGGTCCATTTTAAGAGCTGTTCAACGTCAAAATTAAACTCTAAACAAAGCTTAACGCAACTAAGAGAAATGTGACTAAAAGTACTGAGCGATAAATTTAGCCACATAAAAGTCCATTTTCTCCTCTAAATATTAATAGCAAGTTAACTTCCGCGCTCAGCTTTGCCAGAGGACTTGCACGCAGTCCAAGGGCGAATCTGGGGCCCACCTCAGCATGAGTGAGGCTGCGTCTGCACTCTAACAAGACCCCCAGTGACTCACAACAAGTGCAGACACCTCAGCACTGCTGTGGATCAAGCCGGTCAGTGAGTCCCTTCTTTTCCATTTTGTACATAAGACAAGTGATGCTGGTGAAGAGCTAAAAATGCTCTAAGAAACCCAGATGTGAACACGAGATTTAAAACAAACAAACAAACGCTCAATTTTACCTTTTGTGAATTTCATATAGTGAACACGATTTTTGGAGATTTTGGACTTCTCTTCAAGACTGAAAGACTTCTTTTCCTTGTTGTCTGGGGAGTCTTTAAAAAAAAAAAAAAGGATGAAAATCATTACATTAAACTCTCTGCATTCCATTCTCAATCCCCTACAGCGACATGGTCTTGTCTAAATAAAATCCTTAGGAGCCTTATCATTTATTACTGAACTGTAACCAAAGATTAGAAATATTCTTAAACTGTGTACTATGCATCAGGCAAGGCCATTCTCCAGAAATTTATAACACTCTGGAGGAGGAGAATTGAAAATCTGTGTTCACACAAAACCTCCATATGGATGTTCATGACAGTCTTATTTGTGACGATAAGATACTGGAAATAAACCAAAATGCCTTCAATGGGTGAATGGCTAAGCAAATTCTGGTACTCCCTTACATGGGAACATTACTCCATGATAAAGAGGAAGGAGATATTGATACTGTGTGACAACCTGGATGGACTTCACTGGCGGGTGTTATGCTTAAGTGAAAAAAGTCAATCTACATACTAGATGACCCACTCAGACATTCTGGAAAGGAAAAACTATAGAGATGGACAGCAGTGAAAGATTTAAAGGGGACAAAGATGAAAGTGGAGTTTGGAAGCCAGGGGCGGGTAAGGTGGGTACAAATACAGAAAGGCAGCATGAGGCAGCTCTTTTGTGGTGATAAAGCAATTCTGTATCTTGAATGTGGTGGTAGCTACATGAATCTATACATGTGATAAAACTGCATTGGAACCACATACACACAATTAAATGAAGGCTAAAAAAAAAAACAACTGGTGAAAACTGAATAAGAACTGTGGTCTAGTTAGCAGTCAACACCAGTGTCAATTTCCTACTTTTGATATCATGCTATGGCTCTATTAGATGTCATCATTGGAGAAATTGGATGAAAGGTATTCAGGACTCTTTCTACAACTATTTTTGCAATTTCCTGTAAGCCTAAAATTGTTTCAAAATAAAAAGTTCTTTAAAAAAGTGAGTAAAGGTAAGACAGACTAATGATAATCTAAAAACAGATCAGAGATGAGATGAGGAGCAGAGCTGGCACTGAGCCACCACCTCAAACTCCAGATTTAGCTGGAGGCTCACCTTTCGGGGTAAAAACAACAGTAAAAACAAATCACTGAGGAATGAAGTCATGTGGTTATATTCCTTTGACGAAAGAGGAAAATGTGGGGGAGAATGTAGTCCCTCACCTGAAATATCAAAGCAAGCAGATGTGGGGTGAGAGTCAGTGACAGGATTCTAACGAACTGCCTGTATGCCCTCATCTTTATTTATTTGTCAAATTCAAGTAGCAGAAAGAGAACGTCATAGGTAGAAAAGAGACTGAATTTTCCTATAGTTATGTCATAAGGAAATATATAAATATGAGATTAGAGAAAGGAGAAAAAAAGAAATTCTCACCTTAATACTGAAGCAAAACAAGCACATGCTTGTTTAACATGATTAAACATGTTAACTAACTGTAATTCTTCCCAGGAAATTACACAGTAAGTCTCTGCCGAACAACATAAAGGTAGATGCTTCAAGCTTTCAGATTAAGCATGGCTTAATCACATTAACAGCCTGAAACATTCTCCATGATCACTTCCCAAGAACAACTTGCAACTTCTTTCAAAGATATCCTACCTGTAACTTTCTCCTGCTCTTTTTGCAGGCAAAAGCCTTCATATAGCACATTATATTCTCAATTTTGATGTTCCAAACACAAATCACCAAGCAGCGTACCAGACTGAAGTAGTTTTTATCAAAGTACTAGGCGCTGGGCTAAGCTTTCTATGCATTCCTGCATTTCATCTCACAACCACCCTGGAAGATAGCTGCTATGATTATTAAACCAACTTCACAGGACACTGAAGCATGGAGGGTAAAATAAGACCCACTGAGGAGGTGGCTATGAGGGAACTGGAAGCCAGGCAGATACATGTGAGAGTGCACATCCTTAACCTGTGCACTGTGTCCCCGCAGAGCTGTGCTCACACTTAGGGGAGGTGAGAACCTCCTGGGAACCTCACCACCTTCCCAGAGCAAACCCGAGCCCTGACACGTCCTAGGGCACCAGTTTCTACCTGTCTGTCCACATGCATGCTTACCTAAAGCCGCTCTGTTCTGTGCAGATACATCGCTCTGGTCCTCCTTCTTCCCTTCTCCCCTGCGTCCTCCTCCCACTTTACACCAGAAGAGCACAGGTCTCCTTGCACCAGGATCAATAAGGAACAAGCTGCAGTGCTGGTGTCAGGGAGGGGTCCTTTCATCAAAGCCAGTCCTCTCCCCACCCTATCTATCTCATCAAGATAGGCAGTTCCAAAATAGTTTTACCATTCTAACAACTATTTATCAAAACTTGCATTTCCTGCTTTTGTTAATTGTTGTTCAGTTACCCAGGCGTGTCCAACTCTTTGTGACCCCATGGACTACAGCACGCCAGGCCTCTCTGTCCCTCACTATCTCCTGGAGTTTGCCCAAGTTCAAGTTCATTGCATCAGTGATGCCATCCAGCTGTCTCTTCCTCTGATGCCTTCTTTTCCTTCTGCCCTCAATCTTTCCTAGCATCAGGGTCTTTTCCAATGAGGTGTCTATTTGCATCAGATGACCAAAATACTAGTTTGCTAATTATAACCTACTAATTAGTAATGACAACTGAATCCAAAGGAAAAATATTTACACGTAGGCCTTGAGGTTACTAGAAATAAACCAAAAATTTATATCTATTTGTTTTGTAGCAGAGAAACATGACAAGGTGATGAGTTTTTAAAAATTCAAGCAAAAAATATATTAATACAAAATATTATGGGGTATATGCAATGGAATTATTTCAGAGGAAAAGAAAGTAGAAAATACAATATTGCTGAGTGTTAAAGGACTTGCCTTTCTATTTCTAAACAGAAGACCATGGATATCAAATTGCTCTAGTATTAAATACCTACTGAACACATTTGGGACTGATGAAAAGCTCTTATTTTCAAAAGTCGATATTTCCCAAATAGGCCAGATACACATTCTTTGCAACTATTTAAAACTATGATTAAAAACATTATAGACGTCAATCTAAAAATGTGAGACAGAGTATAAGTTCAGTTCAGTCACTCAGTCGTGTCCGACTCTGCGATCCCATGGACTGCAGCACACCAGGCCTCCCTGTCCATTACCAACTCCAGGAGTTTACCCAAACTCATGTCCATTGAGTCAGTGATGCCATCCAACCATCTCATCCTCTGTCATCCCCTTCTCCTCCTGCCCTCAATCCTTCCCAGCATTAGGGTCTTTTCCAATGAGTCAACTGTTCGCATGAGGTGGCCAAAGTATTGGAGTTTAAGCTTCAACATCAGTCCTTCTAATGAACATCCAGGACTGATCTCCTTTAGGATGGACTGGTTGGATCTCCTTGCAGTCCAAGGGACTCTCAAGAGTCTTCTCCAACACCACAGTTCAAAAGCATCAATTCTTCAGTGCTCAGCTTTCTTCACAGGTCAACTCTCACATCCATACATGACTACTGGAAAAACCATAGCCTTGACTAGACGGGCCTTTGTTGGCAAAGTAATGTTTCTGCTTTTTAATATGCTGTCTAGGTTGGTCATAACTTTCCTTCCAAGGAGTTAAGTGTCTTTTACTGTTTTTCAAATTGCCTCAGAGGCTCTGGGAGCAAAAAAATTTGAAGATCCTTGTCCTAAACCACACCTTTGTGGATGACAGGTTATCAGCATCCCAGTTTATTTCCAAAAATATTTAAAATTACAAGGAACAAAATATCTGATAGAAGTAAAAAGCATTTCTTAAAACCATGAGGTAAGTTCACCAAAAAGCCAAGCTGAGTCATAGGTTAACTACTTGAGATAGGATAATTTTAAAAAATAAAAATTTAAAGACTATAGAGTTTTCTTGTGTCCCACAAGGAAATAAGGGTTATTTCTAAAATTTTTGCAAGATTCTATGAAGAAAATAGTTTGGAATCTGTTTAGTTGAAAGGCAAGCTGTGTAATTAGGTAAGCAATCTTAAAGAACTAAAAATATTATAGCAGAAAAATAGGTTACTAGGTTATCCTATTAGCTTTAATTCAAGTAATATGACCAAAAATTCATCTGGATGAAGATATTGTATTTACCAAAGATAATTTGGCAGAAAAATGATCTCAGCTCTCCAGGTCCGTGACCAGGTTTTCCCTTAAAGGAATATTCTAAGACTTGTCAGTACTGGGACTGGCAGTCAGCAAGGCCTGGTTTGAACTGTACTGAGCTAACCTGGAGACAGAGCGAATAGCACAGAACCTATCACAGGGAGACAGCACCCTCTAGTGGTCTTGAGGTGAGTCCACAGGTGGATGGAGTTTAGAGTTGGGGCATTGTGCCCGGGGGACATTTGGCGATATCAGGAGATATTTTTGATTGTCACAACTAGGGAAAGGGTGCAAATGGTGTCCAGTGGATAGCGGTCAAAGATGCTGTTAATCATCCTAAATGCAGAGGACGTGCCTCACAGCAAAGAATGATCTGGCTCAAATCAACAGTGCCATGGCTGAGAAAGGCTTTACAGGCTCTTGCAATAATCCACAGGAAATACCAGCTGCTCAGACCACGCTGGTTACAGTGTAGGTGACAAGAGGAAGTCAGGGTCTGCATATATTTTAAAGGCAGAACCGACAACAGTTCTTTCACTGTAACAACTAGAAGGATGAAACTGACATCAACTGAAATGCAGAAGATGGCAGATAAAACAGGTTGTGGGGTATGCGGGTCCAACAGTTTGTAGGGTGGGAGTGGGGGAGGTGCAGAATTAAAGTTTGGACATGTTGAGTTCCGGAAGTCGAGGAAACCCTGATGAAGATACTGAGCAGGGGGCTCAATACCAGTCTGGGGTTCAGGAGAGAGGGTGAAGCAGTAGAGAGAAGTGTGACAACGGTCACCACATTCCCCTGGGAGACCGGATGGCATAATAAGAGAGTGCAGATGAAAGATGAAAAAGGGCCAAGGCCTGAACTGCAGGACCCTGGACACTGTAAGGCCAGGATAAGGGAACTGCAGCAGAGAAATGTAAACTAAATAAATTGATCTTGTCATTCTCAAACTCTTAATGGGGAAAAAAAGCCTCTGCTTACGACTAATGTTAATTCAATTCGAATACCCGGAAATGTAAACAGACTATTTGTGATAGCTACAATCAATTAACTTTCAGATATGACACTAACAGTAAAAAAAAAAAAAAAAAAAGTTGATAAAAATACTTTATATTGAGATTCAGTTCAGTTCAGTCACTCAGTTGCGCCTAATGGATAAAAAGCAAAGGTTTCCCCACCTGCTGTTTCCTGCCCGTGGCAAGTGTTCAGCTGGGCCAGAAGCTGGTTAAAGTCATCTTGATGAGCAATCCAGTTGTCCTGAAAAATACCAAAAAATCAATTAGAGGCAAACCTGTTATTTACCTATGCTGAAATAAGATATATATTGGAATGAAAGAAATCTGTGAATTTTTAAATGTTTCACCAAAATATTACTTTATAAATTTGAATGAAGAAATAGTATAAATTTGAACTGTAATTTATCTATTCGTTGTTGTGTCCGACTCTTTTGCAACCCCATGGACGGCAGACCACCAGGCTCCTCTGTCCATGGGATTTCCCAGGCAAGAATACTGCAGTGGGTTGCCATCTCCTTCTCCAGGGGATCTTCTCGACCCAGGGATCACATCCCAGTCTCCTGCCTTGCAGGCAAATTCTTACTACTGAGCCACTGAGTATCTTGGAAGCTTAAGCCCTGATTTCAAATGTGGGTAACTTATCAAGTCAACTTACAGTCAAATAAACAGCAGGCAATAAAGAAAAACAAAAAAAATTTTTTTCACACTAAGGGAAAATTATGTAGGTTAAAGGAAAAAAGCAGGGATAAATTTGAGGGCTCTTTTCTTTGCTTTTTTGAGCCTATATGCCAATTCTATTTGCTTACATCCATCCCAATTTGAGAAAACACCACTGGGGAAGGGTGGGGGAATGGCTCCAAGTACCCCAAATCAGTTAGCACCCACTGATAAGGTGCTCAGTTAGTAAGTCCATCATAACAAAGAGAATCTGACTTTAAAACAGAATGAGTATCTCCAGAATAATATCAACTTGTAGGGAGCAGGGTTTCCCTTTAGGAATTTGCCTCATAGGTACTTTTCAAAGAATGCTTAAATACGTTATCTTTGAAAATGTTAAAGCCTATTGAACATGCAATGCTTCTCCTAAAAAATTAAGTATATCTATATATCCACCTCTAAAAATCTACCTGCAAAAATCACCCTTATGTAAACTCTTTTTAAAAAATTTTCCACGGTGTCTTTATTAATTGATGAAAATACAGAAGATATCACTACACATTCCATCTACTAAGTGTGTGCATTGTGAACCTTCTGAAGTACTGGTCTTGGATTTTGTCAGATAGTTACAGCATTTGTTTCAGTTTTATTGAGATATAACTGACATAAAACATTGTATTAGTTTTAGGTGTACAACATGATGATTTGACAAATGTATAAACTCTTCCTTTAGTGGTTTAAGCTTTCAGCTGTTAGCCCAAACAGTCTTAGCTGCTCCAGTCCACCACTCAGAGCTATTGAACAAAGCTAAGTAATCCAGTTCACCTAAAGTAATTCTCCAGATTTTCTACCAGATTCTGTTGGCTGCAAAAATGTAAGAACAGAGCTTTCAGTTTAGATGCTTTCTAAAGTGAGCAACGATGCTAAAAATGCAAGGCAGGGCAAGCCATGAACTTTTAATTACAGGGTCATATTTTCAAAGTGTTAGTGTTTACTAGGAAATGTGAATTATCTCAACTGCTATACACCAACAGTCAGAAATAGACAATGGGACAAGAAAGGAACGGTACTCTCTTGCAGTATTTCCGAAACAAAATGCCACCAATTTTAGCAATATAAGCTAATATTCCAACAGAGGTCAAGACGAAAATTCCTCTCTGTCCTGAAGTGCATATTTCTTAAAAAAAAAAAAAACTTTTTGCAAAGTTCAGCAATAAGGCTACTTGGAATCTTTTATGCATAAGCAATGAGGCAAAATGATTGCATGTTACATCATGCACAGCAGCTTAGTCACTGGCTTGCTATCCAAAACATGGACTGTACATTCTTGAATAGCCTAAAACTGATCAATCAATTTGACTGGATTAATTTTTTTTAAACACTGACAAAAATGACAACGATGCAAGGAAACCCCGCAGCAGACATGCTGTTGCTCACTTCGTTACTGATAGCAGCTCCTAGTCCCAGGTGGTATTTTTGACTTGAACTTTAATATGATCAGTGGCTCCTTGCTCCTGAGCCCCTAAACCCTGTGGAGATTAAACATAAAAGAGAATTAGCATTTTCATCAGGTATAAATGGAAATTACCTCTCTCTTCCTTCATTAACTGATTCATCACTCACATTAGGAGGCTCTACCCTTGTCCTCAAAGAGGACAGTCTAGTGGATTCTTTTAAGATATGTCTGTAACACCAAGGATGCACTTACAGTGCCGTGCTAAGTCGCTTCAGTCGCGTCCCACTCTTTGAGAACCTGTGGACTGTAGCCCCCCAGGCTCCTCTGTCCATGGGATTCTCCAAGCAAGAATATTGGAGTGGGTTGCCATGACCTCCTCCAGGGGATCTTTCAACCCAGCTATCAGATCTGTGTCTCTTATGTCACTGGCATTGGCAGGCGAGTTCTTTACCACTAGTGCCACCTGGGAAGCCCTGCACTTACAGTAACGAATGCCAATTCTTCAACCTGAGACTTGCTTTAAAGACCATGGAAACACTAAAGAGAACATGCCTTTTCTTGATGTTCAAAAGCAGAATGCTACTACCAAACTAACAGAAGCCCATCAGAGGCATTACAAGTCCGTGGCACTTTCCATTAAATAATTCTACAAAACAACCCTGAGGAAGGGGACCCCAAGTCCCCCGCATCATTAACACTCATTTGTAAGGTGTCCCTGATGACCTGGTGTACTAAAAGTCACCCAAGGTGGCTCTACTAGAGTGGATGGAGAAAAAAAATAAGAGATATAAAGGGACCAGATCTCAAGGACCTTGGACATTATGGGAGAAATTTGGATTCTATTTTTTTTTTTTTTTGGCCATGCCCCATGGCTTGCAGGATCTTAGTTCCCCAGCCAGGGACTGAACATGTGCCCTTGACAGTGAAAGCGCAGAGTCCTAATCAAGGACTGCCATGGAATTTCCAGATTTTATTTCTTTAAAACACTGGGAAATCACTGAGCTTTTAAGCAAATGAATGACATGATCTAATTTCTATATTTTAAAAGCTCACAATGGCTGCTGTAAGGCAAATGGCCCAGAGAAGGAAAAGACGGGAGGTAGGGAAGCAGCTGAGAGGCTGCTGCGTTGATCAGGACAGGCAGTGGTGGTGGTTGGTCCTAGGACAGGGCCCGCACAGAGAGGAATAAAGACTGGAGGTGTAGGAAGTGAGTGAGGTGGTGGAACCAAGCACCACTTCCAGGTTTCTGGCTTAAGTAAATATACAGGGTATATTTGCAAAAATGAGGAAAACTTGAGAAGAAAAAGATTTGGGAGGGACTAAAAAGTTTTTAATAAAAAAAGTCAACTTAAGATGCTAACTCAAGTAAAAATGCCAAGCAGGTTAATGAATTTATAACCTTGGAGCTCAAAGGACAGGCTTGAATTGGACTAGATATAAACAAGTGACAACTCTCAGAATTTGGATAATTCAAAGCATGGCATGGAATGAATGAGCTCAGCTAAGCAAAGGACAGAAAACGGCCTGGGGCTGAACCCCAAGGAATTCCAAAGCTCGAAAGTCTAGAGGAGGAAGAGCCAGCAACACATTTTGGGGTGGTTGGTAAAGTAGAGGGGAAAACTAGGACAGAGGGCAGTATTGTGGAAGCCAAGACAGAGGTATTTCAAGCAGGGGTAGTCGATGATATCCAATGCTGCGAAGGGATAAAGTGATGTGAGAACCAAAAAAGGATCCACTGGGTTTGTAAACAAGATCTTTAAAGACCTTGGCAAGAACCGTTTAAGTATAGAGATGTCAGCAGAAGCCCTATTTGAGTAAGGAATAAATGAAATGTGAGGAAAAGGAGAAAATGTGTAGTCCAGTTATAAGGGTGAATAAAACTTTACTCTAAGCAACATAAAACTCTGATGGTTAAGTGTGATTCCAAATGCAACCAACTAAAAGGCACCATTTGTGAAAATCAGAGCAGGTTAAACAATAAACAAAGACAGCTGGCATTTATGTTCAATTCTAATTTTACTATCACAGCGTCTTTAAAATTTAGTTATTTTTCCAAAATCATTTATTGATCCAAAATAAATTTCTCCCAGTGTCCTAAGAAAGATATATTCTCCTGATCTATAATCTCTCTGCATGGCTCCAATTCCTCTGCTCTCCTTCAAGATACCTTTCCTTTAGACCACCCCATCTTCTCTAGCATCCTCTGGCCAAACTTGGAGTCATCATTACTCCACGCAGTGTTTCTTGGATCCACAGCCCACTTCTGCTTCCGCCGACCTGTCAATGACAAAGTACCGCGTCAGCAGCTTATCTTTCAAACCCAGAAAATACCTCACGAAACACACACATACCTATGGCATACACACGATACTTCTATAAATGCAACATACACTGTTTTATCAGATACAGATATCAGATTTGGCATCCACTGGGACATAGTATCAGCTTGGATCATTTGTCCTGGTTTCCCCAATAACTCTATAATCTGAACATACAAATTGATCTTGTAAAAGTGAAATAAAAATGTTTCCTCCAAATGTGACAAATCGAAATACATGATGTACCATCAGTCGGGCCTTCCATTTAGTGATTGGCAGCAACGTAAGGCGCCTGTGACACCAAGGTCACCATCAGCAGTCATTACACACACAGTAAGTGCCAAACGCCACCCATATATTCTCAGTTTCCACAGTAACCCGATGAGGGGAGACAGTCTTATCTCTACTTTTCAGATGGGAAAATCTGAAGCCTTCAGGAGGCATATGCCTAATACCCCCAAGCAAGGACCAGAGTCTTTATACAAACCAAGGTCCTACCAACTCCAAAGCTTACATTCCTAATCCATAGCACACAAGTGTCATGAACTTGGGGAGAATCAACCTCCACGCGACCTACAGATACTAATCTCACTGAAACACCCTACAGCCATATATGACCCCTTCTCTGAACTCACACGATAAATTACCTGTTTCTTTTCTTAGGCATTTATTTAACATTCCTCTGTATTACGGTTGTTTATGTCCATCTCTTATGTTTGCTATTATGGCATAAGCTCTTTAAGGCTCACATCTATGTTCTTACTCTTTCTTATGTTTCACTGCATATGCCCACAGCAGGCATTCAGGAAAAACATGATTGAATATATGAATCACTGAGAAACAAAAAAAAGGAAGGAAGGAAGAAGAAAGGCGACAAGAAAGGGGGAAAGGGAAAAAAGGAAGACAACTGAATTGAGGAAACTGCTTTGAGTCCCTACAAGTTGTTTTTGTTTTTTAATGTTATATAAATAACTGACCATTAGAAACTCAAACTTACCACTACACTTTTAAGGAAAATTACAGCAGAGAAAAAGGACCCCAGAAGTTTATTACACAAGCATATGAAACCCAAAGTAAACGGAGGCCAAGTGGGAAATCTGGAGGTCAAATGTCATCATCATTTACCTGTTGCACCAATGGAAGCCGAGTACCAACAGCGGCTCATGCCTCAGCAGTGTCCTAATTGATTTACTGCACGTAAAACCAATAAAGAAATTCTTAACTATCTACACTGTAGCAAAAATAGGTAAACCTTTACAAGCATGCAGGCAGAAAAAGACTACTTAAAAAGGAAGATGAGCTGAGCTCAGATTTACCGTGTTTCGCAGGGAAAGGGTGACCCCAAAATGCTACTAAGGTGACTAAGTTACCACTTTGCTTATCTTAGTAAACACACAGCCTCACATTGCCTCTGCTAATGAACAGCATATGAGATGAGCCTGGCTAACTAGGGCTCTCTCTGCAAGGCTGCTTCTGGGTGCATGTTGGAGCACATGTCTCCAAACTAGCTTTGCCCAGGGGTCTCTGACTGGGGCTTGTGTGAAAGAGACATTTTTGAGAATGACTGTGCCCACCCTCTGCAATAAAGACGGCATACAGTTTATGTCACAAACGCATATATTATAATGATGGCACGAGAGACTAGAGTCAATCGAGGTCAGCTTTTCTTCCCCAGGGAGATGGCAGGTATCTTCAACCAACAGAGTGCACACATATGTGCTCAGTCGTGTCTGACTCTTTGCGATCTCATGGACTGTAGCCCGCCAGGCTCCTCTGTCCAGTGGATTTCCCAGGCAAGAATACTGGGGTAGGATGCCATTTCCCTCTCCAGGCTATCTTCCCAACCCAGGGATCAAACTGCATCTCTTGTGTCTCCTGCACTGCAGGCAGATTCTTTACCAGTGTACTACCTGGGAAGCAATGGAGTAGGGCAGTGTTTCCCAAGCAAGGATGTTAAATGCAGTGGAGGACTCAGGATAGAGTGTCCTGAATCTACAGAATCACTCTTTGGGATGAAGGGGGTACCCATTCTCTAGCAGGGACTCCTCCTATATGGAGATCTAGCCAGATATTTTTAGGGTAACCCCAACAAACAACCCTGCACACAAGAGGTGCCATGTCTAATCACTCCACACCCAGTACCACAAAGTTTATGCCAGGATTCAGCTGACTCTGAGAAGTGTTTTGATTGCCAAGAGCCAGGGGCAAAAGTTTTGTCTTTTTTTTTTTTTGCCCAAAGACATTTTCAGATATTCAAGACCTCAAAAAATATATCCTCTACCCATGTATTCTTATTAAAACATTTTTTGAGACATAGATTAAGGCATAGATTAATCTTGACATAGAGTCAAGATTAAGGAAACACCAGCATAAAATTGTAATGCTATGACCATTAAAATCAGTTAATGATAGTGCTGTCATTTGATTAGAAAATGTAATATTTGCAAGTGTCAAAAACGTCCTAATAAAATGTGGGTCTAAGACTCCAAATTAAATAAGGACTGAGACATGAGAGTGATAAATGAAACTTTTCTCTTATGTTTCGGTAGGCTAGATTTCTTACCTTAAATAGGGGAGAATCAATAAAATATATTTGACAATTAGAGAAATGCAGGATAAAGGATGTTTTTGAGAAACATAAAGAAAACTACTAGATTTTTAAAACAGGATAGATGCCTGTGAAGATAAAAGAGAACACAATCTAGTCCATATGGCAAGGGAAAACAAAGGAAACAGCATACTTACTGAAGTGAAAATATTAACTAAAGGTTAATCAGCAGAAAAAAGTAAGTTACAAAACTGTATCTACAGAATTATTACAATTTTATAAACTATCAGAGAAAATAACTGCTGGGTAGTGAAACAGCAGGGTAATTTCTCTGAGCTTCTGTTTTCTCACTTCTACAATAAGAACACCAGTCCTAAGTGTCTAATCACAGGGGATGCCACTAATTTAGTAAATCATATTAAAAGGCAACACAAAATATTGGGTTGGCCAAAATATAGGACATGGAAAAAACTTGACTGAACTTGTTGGCCAACCCAATATTATCTATTATTATGCCCAAAATTTGAAAATCTGGAGACATGGGGCTGGGGGGAGAGCTGAAAATACTCTCTTGAAATCCTGCAGTCTGAATTACTGATGTCCTCAGATGGCACCACGCATCCATACTCTGAACTATTTTCACATTCACCATCTAATTGACTTTTTTAAGACAACCTAGAGATGACCATAATCAAAGATGTTTGTAATAGCCCCAGAGAAACGGGTCATGGAAAGAGACATAAATGAATAGCAGAACTAGGGCTAATGTTTCCACGTACATGCTGAACTAAGTGTACATCAGAGAATATTAAAACCAGAAGAGATTTAGCCACGCTGGTTATTCAGATGAAGAAACAGAGCCCACAGGATCATACTAACACATACATACTCCGTTCTGTAAGTCCTTATTTAAAAAACAATAGTCGTCTGCTGACCCTAATGACAAGAATGTAAAGAAACAGCGACAACTACATCAATTTTGTCACCTTCTACCTCAGTAACTTGGGGTGAATTATTTTCCTCTGAATCTCAACTTCTGCCCCTGTAAAATCGGAATGGTGTCTTACCCACTTAGTTTCGTGCTCCCATTCCTCCATCTCTTTAGATGAGAGGATGCCGACAGCATTTATTTCATGGAGTCCCTGTGCAGTTGCTGTTGGTCTGTTAAATAAGCTGTTTCTGGTCCTTGTTCACTAAACACTTTCAAAGTGACCAGCCGGCTTTTCAGGACCAAAGCACGACTGCCAACTGGTGGCCGGTAGCCTTAACTACAGATGTCATTCAAAAGTTAAAAAGGCGCCCCAAAGGAAGGAAATTGACGAGCTTCACAAAATAATAGTGAATGTCAAAGGCAAACCCAGGCACCGCGGGCGTTGCGGCCAACACTCCTCTCTAAGAAGACTGTTACTAATTCCAACTACCAAGGTCACAACCACCACGATTTTATTTAGAATCACTCATGAGCCCCACCTCCCCTCAAAAACACCAACTTCCAGTGTTCACTGCTTCTAAGCTCTTTTCTTTTTCTTGATTCAATACATCTTCAAGAACGGGCTTTCACTGCTGGCCCAACAGCTTCTTTTTAGCCAGAGGACGCTGAGGCCTGGGGAAGTAAGAGTTCAGGTTCCCAAAACCAGTGTCCTGACCCCCCCACTGGAACCCACCGCCCACGTGTCCAGGTTTGAGAGCGAGGACAAGCGTCCCAAGTGGACACTCGGTCTCATCAGCAGACCTGTAGCTAACTTTCGAGGAAGGCTGAGCTGGGAAATCTCCGCGGCAGCCAGGGAGAGACGAGATGGGCTTCCAGGACCCCGGCCCCCGGCATCCTCCAGCCCATTTTGCTCCGGGACCCGCGCCGTCTGCCCACCATGTCACCCGGAACCTTCACCCTCGGGCCCGATCGAGCCTCCGCGCCCAACACTCACGCTCAGCCAGCATCGACATGTCGCCGAGCCTGTGACGCTGCGGATCTCGGGACCTGAACGACCGCAATCACCGCAGGCCCGACCCGAGGAGAAGCTGAAACTACCGGACTCGCACGCCGGGGAAAAGGCAACGGCGGGGGGGGGCGCACTCTGATGACGTCAGCGAGGAGCGACTCGCTCCTGAACCGCGTGGCGGCGGGTGGGCGGGGTGCGGGCAGCGTAGCACTCTGCATTTGGGTGGATACTGGGTGGACTAATGGTTTCCAACGCTTGTTCCAACTTCAGCGTTCCGTGTGTCTGTGAAATATCTATGAGGAACATCCACTAAAAAGAACCATTACTAAGTATGGGTGTTTTTTTAAAAAATTACAGAATCTTGATATTTTTAAATTGTCAACTGGAAGTTCTGGTGGTTCAGACGGTGAAGAAAATGCCTGCAAGGCAGAAGACCCGACTTCCATCCCTCGGTGGGGAAGATCCTCTGGAGAAGGGAATGGGTACCCACTCCAGTATTCTTGCCTGGAGAATTCCATGAACAGAGGTGGGCTATATAGTCAGGGCATGGAGTCGCGAAGAGTTGGACTCGACTGCGCACTGAGCGACTAACACTAACTATTTTTCAGTAGATACTGCACTGTTAAAAAGAAGGTGACAGTGTGAGACATTCCATCCTATTTTTTAGGATAGAGCAGGGCTTCCCAAACTTTAAAGTGAGAGTAAATCACCTGGGAATCTTGTCGAAATGCAGTTTCTGGCTCAGCAGGTCTGGAATGAGGCCAGAAATTCTGCATTTCTAACAAGCTTCCAAGGATGTGGCTGATGATGGCCTTCCTTTGTATAGCAGGCCATGAAACAACCAAAGGCAGGAAGGAACTAAGGGTTAAAATATACTCTTTTCTCTTTTCCTGTTCAAGAAAAATACTTTACGAAGAATATTTTAGATGATGACGATAAACTTTCAAAACACTTCAAAGAACTGAACCCAGATGATTTAGGTAAGTCATCTATGCTATTCCCTTACCTTCAGGCGAGTAAAGACCAGTATCAGGGACTGAGGTCACAACTTCTTTTCTACACTTCTGGTAAGTCTCATATCTATCCTTGCTTCCCCCCACCCCACCGCCCCACCCCATGCACACACAGTTGTAGAAACTAGCTACACATTTCTGTACAATCACAAAAAAAGAATTCTTATGTATTACATCTTTATTTTCTATTCCAGATATATCACTAACATTGTATCTATAAAGGAAATAAAGCTGAATCTTGCCAGTTTAATTTAGCTCATTTCTAAGCAGCACTAGAGGGATACAATGCAAGGCTGGGGAATGCAGAGCAGTCAGAGAACAGTGACAAAGCCTAACTACCAGCTTGGGGTGAGCCCTTGGACAAGTCATTTCACCTCTTTTGATATCTCCTTCCAATCTATGAAAAAAGGATGATCTCTGGGATCATTTCCAAAATCTGAAAGATTTTCAGAGAATTAATTTTATCAGATCTAGTTGCTGTTGCCCAAAGAATGAAAGGCTCATTGCTCCTGGAGGATTTCTCCTTCAGTCTTGGCCATGTCTTCCTCAGTCCCCACGAGGAACACAAGTTGAGAAGCATCTACCCACCCTGAGATCCAGTACACTGGAAATGGTTTCTTGATGTATTGCTGAGATTTATTTACCCATTGTGGGAGATGGGGAGTGTCCGGTTTTGCCGGGTTCTTCCCCCTTCAATCTGCTTTAAATTCCATCCCATTTCTGTTGCTTATACTGCCTCTGAGCAGGAGAATGTGTCAGTTCTACTGTTTTTTTTTTTTTTTTAAGATTTTTCTTTTTTTTAATGTGGACCATTTTTAAAGTCTTTGGTGAATTTGTTACAATGTTGCTTCTTTTTTTTTTTTCTAACCTCTTAGTTTTGTTTTGTTTTTTGACCTGGAGGCATGTAGGATCTCAGCTCCCCAACCACAGATCGAACCTACCCACCTGCATTGCAAGGGTAAGTTCTCACCACTGGATGCCAGGGAAATCCCTGATAGTGTTTTTTTTTTTCAAGTCGACAAGCTCAGTAAATACCAACTCATGGCCCTCGTGTTCCAGGCCACCTGAATAGTTTATCTTGTCCTCTCTTGCAGTCTTTATCTGTTGTGGAAGCTCAAATAAGAAGACAAGCCCTAGCCAACTGCTGTGGGCAGAGTACCCTCTTTTTTGATCCCAGTCCAGAAATGACTTCCTGCTCCCCAGCAGCAGTTCTGGCCTGCCATCCCTCCTCTGTTGATCCTGCCTATCAAAATGTTATGACTTCAAGCTTTAGCCTCCACAAAATCTGTGAATCTCAACAATGAAAAATTGTGTCCAGAGATCAAATCTGATTTTCTGACTGCCTTATGATCGTTTTCTTTACTGTCTTAGGTGAGCCTTCTCTGGCCTTTGTGCAAAGTGATAACACTTTGGTTTCTTTATCTTGAGATAGTTTTAGGACTATAGGTGGTGGGGAGGAAAGGTGTAGGAGTGGGGTCAGGGAGATGCCTGCAAAGGGAACCAAGAGACACAGAGTGGGAGTTGGATGATGAAGGAGGAAGCGCTGACTTGATTACCAAGGGCTGATGTGGTCTGGAGGCCATGCTAGTCCACTGGGACCAGAGCTGAAATAGCTCAGGTCACTTGTAGAATGTGGTGAGGAGTCCAGAGTGTGGGAACCTGGCTGTTTGCAAAGGTATTCGTTGCCCTTTCACTCTTACCTGGCATTTAGGAAGGGCATTTGAAAAGCTCCTGCTCTCGGCTCTCCCTGCTGTGCCCCCAGGGTTAGAACGAGAGCAGTGAAGGGGATGGGGGCTAGTGCAGTGGCAGGCACAGAAGGACCCCATGGAGAGTCACTTTCTAGGGTTAAACCTAGCAAAGCCTGAAGTTGTTTTATTTATTTCTTGCAAAATTATTTATTTTTAATTGAAAGAAAATTGCTTCAGAGTATTGTGTTGGCCTCTGCCATACATCAGCATGAGTCAGCCATAGGTATGCATGTGTCCCCTCCCTCTTGAACCTCCCTTCCACCTCCCACCCATTCCCACTCCTCTAGGTTGTTCCAGAGCCCTGGTTTGCATTCCCTGAGTCATATGGCAAATTCCCATTGGTTGTCTATTTTACACATGGTAGGTAGTGTATATGCTTCCATGTTACTCTCTCCATTCATCCCATTCGTTTGTGTGTTTCCTTTTTTCTTTTTTGGAAATCATAATTAGACCAGAAACAATTAACAGCAAATCTGGGAAACCTCCCTCCCAAGGAGAAGAAGCAGGTGGAAAAACAAAACAAAACCCATTCTAGGAGTCTCGGCTCTAGGCCGAGCTGATTTTCTGGAGGTGTATCAATGTTTTCTTGAAGTCATCCAACATCATTTTATGATTCTAGGCTCTTGATTCAAGGTCTGTAAGGGATCAGCTGCTCCCAGAAAACAACCAGCAAATGAAAAATTTTCCAAGTGTTTTCTTTCCTTCTCTGTGTTCATATTTATGTGGTATTTCCAGATACAGGGCCAGACACAGCAGAGTTTCCATCTTCCTGGTACAGCTTCTAAAATTCCTCCCCAAATGCCTAAGGCCCTTCCTCTTCAGCAGATAGATAAGGAGAGCTTGCATAACAAGATGAGAGTACCATCCAGATAAAGTTGGGGGGGGGGGTTCACAGTACGCTTTATAATTCTTGACTATTCCTTTGTGTTCTGTCATAATCTGTGCGTTAGTTGGAAAAGAATTTCCAGGTATGAGGCAAAATGAGAGGAGAATAAAGTTTACTAGAGTGGGAGACACTGTTAGAACAGTGAGCTGGCTCAAGGGAGAGCTGACCCTTTTCGCAGGCTGGTAACCAATTTTTATGACCTCAAGACAGCAAAGATTCTTATGGAAAGCTAGCATTAGGTGATTGGTTAGGATGTTATATGGTGGATATTTTATCTAATATGAGGTCAGGAAACTAGCCGATTTAGATCCAGAGGCTCATGGCAACAGTTATGAAGTTGTTCAGTCGCTAAGTTGTGTCTGATTCTTTGCGACCCCATGGACTGCCATACGCCACGCTTCCCTGTCCTCTTGGAGTTTGCTCAGACTCGTGTCCATTGGGTTGGTGATGCCATCCAAGCATCTCGTCCTCTGTTACTGTGGGAAGGTTAATTCTGGAGATTTTCATCCTGTGACCTTGGTAGAGGGCTGCTCGGTACCTTAGCTGATACATCACCTCATTTCCACATTCTTCTGGAGTTGCCTTCAGAATGAGGCATTGCCTTTATTTGACTTTGTCTTAAGTATGTCTTTTTATTCTCATGCTTTAACATCTGGGGCCTTGCTGACCCAGTTCATGGATGGAGTAAACTGTTAACACAAGTTCATGTGACTGACACACAGTGAGGCCAAGCAAACTGAAATGTTGGGGTTTGGTGTAGAGGAAGGTTTATTGCAGGGCCATGCAAGATGGCCCTAAAAGAGCCCCAAGTTCCCTGAAGTCTCGGCAAAGCACTTTTAAAGCCAGGGGTAGGGGTCGGGGGGCAGCGTTGCAGGCTCTGTGATCAGCTTATGCACATTTCTCTGACTGGCTGATGGTGGGTAACAGGGCAGTGTCACAGGGTTGAACAGCATCAGTCCTTAGGCTCCAGGAAGCCTGGGGCTGTGTGCTCCTGGTCGCCAGGTAGTTAATATCCTCTTTTTGTTGGAGAAGGAGAGGTTTTGTTGTTGTTGTTGTTTTTATGTCTGCCAAACACCTCAGGAAGGTGCATCAAATTTTGTGCATCAAATACTGTTAGCTAGGTACTTCAGAGAGGAGCTAACGCAGAGGATGTGGGGGAAGACCCGTTCCCACACACCCCCAATCTGCCAAGGTCCCGTGGGGACCTGCTCCAACTGGGTTACAAAACAACTTGGCTAGGAGCTCTCCTTTCCTATGCAAACCAGCCAGTCCAGCCCACTTCCCAGACCATCTTCTTTATTGGGCTCTGACATTCTGGGCAACTGTCTCCTTGTGCTAATCACCCCAGGCCTGGGTACCAGACATCTAGGGACAGCCCTGTGCCCCTCTGAAATTATTCAGAATAGCCCATCCCAGCTTGCTTCTCCTTGTATAAACCACAGCTTCCCCTTTCTCCCTCTGCATCCCGACCAACCCTAGTGCTTCCCCATGCAGCTCCCCTTAGCTTCGTGTGCTCCCTCCTCTTGAGAACTGTGAGTCATAAACTATTATTTCAGTGTGAGTCTTCTCTTGACCTGTTAGCCTTACCATACCTGAATCATAATAAAAGCCCACATTTTAAAAACAGACATATTGTGAAATTGCAGGATGTCAGACCCATGTATGTTCAAGTGTAGGTTTCAGGGCAATTTCCACTATATAGAAGGAGTATCTGGCATATTGAGCACAACACTTTAACAGCATCAACTTTTAGGAGTTGTAGTAGCTCAGTTGGAATCCCATCACCTCCACTAGCTTTGTATGTACTAATACTTCCTAAGACCCACTTGACTTCACATTCCAGGATGTCTGGCTCTAGGTGAATGACCACACCATCTTGATTATCTGGCTCATTAAGACGTTTTTTGGTACAGTTCTTCTGTGTATTCTTGCCTCCTCTTCTTAATATCTTCTACTTCTGTTAGGTCCTTACCATTTCTGTCCTTTATTGTTCCCATCTTTGCATGAAATGTTGCCTTGGTATCTCTAATATTCTTGAAGAGATTGTTTTCCTCTATTTCTCTGCATTGTTCACTTAAGAAAGAGTATCTACTGTGGTTCAGAAATAGTGCTGCTAATGGAAGCTGGAAAAGAAATGCAAAAAAGCAAAATGGCTGTCTGAGGAGGCCTTACAAATAGCTGTGAAAAGAAGAGAAGTGAAAAGCAAAGGAGAAAAGGAAAGATATACCCATTTGAATGCAGAGTTCCAAAGAATAGCAAGGAGAGATAAGAAAGCCTTCCTCAGCGATCAATGCAAAGAAATAGAGGAAAACAACAGAATGGGAAAGACTAGAGATCTCTTCAAGAAAATTAGAGATACCAAGGGAACATTTCATGCAAAGATGGGCTCAATAAAGGACAGAAATGGTATGGACCTAACAGAAGCAGAAGATATTAAGAAGAGGTGGCAAAAATACACAGAAGAACTGTACAAAAAAGATCTTCATGACCCAGATAATCACGATGGTGTGATCACTCACCTAGAGTCAGATATCCTGGAATGTGAAGTCAAGTGGGTCTTAGGAAGCAACACTACGAACAAAGCTAGTGGAGGTGATGGAATTCCAGTTGAGCTATTTCAAATCCTGAAAGATGATGCTGTGAAAGTGCTGCACTCAATATGCCAGCAAATCTGGAAAATTCAGCAGTGGCCACAGGACTGGAAAAGGTCTCATTCCAATCCCAAAGAAAGGCAATGCCAAAGAATGCTCGAACTACCACACAATTGCACTCATCTCACACGTTAATAAAGTAATGCTCAAAATTATCCAAGCCAGGCTTCAGCAATACGTGAACTGTGAACTTCCAGATGTCCAAGCTGGTTTTAGAAAAGGCAGAGGAAACAGATCAAATTGCCAACATCTGTTGGATCATCGAAAAAGCAAGAGAGTTCCAGAAAAACATCTATTTCTGCTTTATTGACTATGCCAAAGCCTTTGACTGTGTGGATCTCAATGAACTGTGGAAAATTCTTAAAGAGATGGGAATACCAGACCATCTGACCTGTCTCTTGAGAAATCTGTATGCAGGTCAGGAAGCAACAGTTAGAACTGGACATGGAACAACAGACTGGTTCCAAATAGGAAAAGGAGTACGTCAAGGCTGTATATTGTCACCCTGCTTATTTAACTTAAATGCAGAGTACATCATGAGAAACGCTGGACTGGAAGAAACACAAGCTGGAATCAAGATTGCCGGGAGAAATATCAATAACCTCAGATATGCAGATGACACCACCCTTATGGCAGAAAGCAAAGAAGAACTAAAGAGCCTCTTGATGAAAGTGAGAGAGGAGTGTGAAAAGGTTGGCATAAAGCTCAACATTCAGAAAACTAAGAGCATGGCATGTAGTCCCATCACTTCATGGGAAATAGATGGGGAAACAGTAGAAACAGTGTCAGACTTTATTTTTCTGGGCTCCAAAATCACTGCAGATGGTGACTGCAGCCATGAAATTAAAAGACGCTTACTCCTTGGAAGGAAAGTTATGACCAACCTAGATAGCATATTTAAAAGCAGAGACATTACTTTGCCAACAAAAGTCCGTCTAGTCAAGACTATGGTTTTTCCAGTGGTCATGTATGGATGTGAGAGTTGGATGATGAAGAAAGCTGAGCGCCGAAGAATTGATGCTTCTGAACTGTGGTGTTGGAGAAGACTCTTGAGAGTCTCTTGGACTGCAAGGAGATCCAATCAATCCATCCTAAAAGAGATCAATCCTTGGTGTTCATTGGAAGGACTGATGTTGAAGCTGAAACTCCAATACTTTGGCCACCTCATGCAAAGAATTGACTCATTGGAAAATACCCTGATGCTGGGAAGGATTGGGGGCAGAAGGAGAAGAGGATGACAGAGGATGAGATGGCTGGATGGCATCACCGACTCGATGTACATGGGTTTGGGTGGACTCTGGGAGTTGGTGATGGACAGGGAGGCCTGGCGTGCTGCGATTCATGGGGTCGCGAAGAGTCAGACACGACTGACCGACAGAACTGAACTGAACTGAACTGAATGGAAGCTGTGTAGGTGTCAGACCCAGGCAGGGTTGGATCAGCGCAGCAGAGCCACTAGAGTCTATATCACATGGTGTGTCCTACCAGGGTGCTGGTATGGCGAACTGCCTGCAGAGACAGGGGTGTGGTCCTTTGCAGCCAAGGGCAGGTGTTTGCTATCTAATGTGAGAGAGATGATGCCTCCCCATGGAGCAAAATTCAGACCAGCCTCCAGCCCACTGGAAACAACTGGGTTCACGAAGCGTCTTCCCTGTGAAGCCAGCTGTGCCTGTGCAGGCAGCTTGTTCCTATCACATCACCTGCTGGGAACTAGGGTGGAGGGACATGCTGGTACCCTGGGCACTGCCGTTCTCTAAGTAATAGCTTCCTTTGTCTCTGACCCAGAAGTCTCGTATCTTCTGCCAGCAAGCAGGAAACTGAAGGCTAACTCACCAGCTTGTTAGGAGGGTTAATCTTAGCTCCTCCTCCCCCCAGTTGTTGGCCCTCTCTACCCAATACCAGTCTCCTGGGGTGGGGGTGGGGTGGGTCTTGTTCTTCCCTCTATCACTCTCAGTGAGGATGGTCTCCTTGAGGAATGGCTCTGTATCCACCTCTGGAGGGACAGGAGTCAGGAGGTAGAGCCAGGCTGGCTGTGCTTACCCAAATGAGGGGTCACTGTCCACTGGGTCACAGAGGCCTTACCAACCACCAAGCCAAATAACAGAAGGAACTCCTTTTGGGAAAGCCCCTCTATTAGTCTGCTCAACTTTCCATCACAAAATGTCACAGACTACAGGATTTAAACTGCAGAGATATATTTTCTCAGTTCTTGAGCCTGGAAGCTCCCAGTCAAGGTGTTGGCCACTTCAGGTCCGCGTGAGAACACTCTTCCTGGCTTGCAGATGGCCACCTTCCTAATCCATCCTCGTATGGGGCTGCTCCAAACACAACCCCATGCGGAGTAGGAATGTGCACCTGTCCTTTTTCTTCCTTTTCCCCTGGAGGGAGAGGTGCCATCCACTTGTCAAAGGGAAGAGGAATTGGGTGGTATAGTCAGCTTGAGGAAGAATGTAAGGGTCCCATCACTTCCCTGCTGGCTCAGTGGTAAAGAATCCGTCTGCCAGTGCAGGAGATGCAGGAGATATGGGTTCAATCCCTGGGTTGGGAAGATCCCCTTGAGGAGGAAATGGCAGCCCACTCCAGTATTCTTGCCTGGAGAATTCCACGGACAAAGGAACCTGGCAGGCTACAGTCCAAGAGAGGGAGACTAGCGGAACAGGCATCCAAGATACAGGACTAATACCAGGCAAGCTCACGAGACTTGTTGAGAGCTCCAGAAGCTGCACAGGGATCCTTTGTTAGCTGGCTTCAGTCTTGCTCAGAGGTGACCAAATAGGTGGAGTTAGCCAAGACCCTCTCAAATGCCAGTGAACAGCCACTCTCCTGGGCTCATATTCTGCAGAAGAGAAGTCAGGGAGGAGAGGCATGCTGCTGCTGCTGCTGCTAAGTCCCGTCAGTCATTTCCAACTCTGTGCGACCCCATAGATGGCAGCCCACCAGGCTCCTCCGTCCCTGGGATTCTCCAGGCAAGAATACTGGAGTGGGTTGCCATTTCCTCCTCCAGTGCACAAAAGTGAAAAGTGAAAGTGAAGTCGCTCAGTCGTGTCCGACTCTTAGCGACCCCATGGGCTGCAGCCTACCAGGCTCCTCCGTCCATGGGGTTTCCCAGGCAAGAGTACTGGAGTGGGGTGCCATTGCCTTCTCCGGAGAGGCATAGAACCCCCTTGTTGAATGTCTACAATATTTCCTCCAGGACAACAGTGTGGGGCTGGCGCAAGTGTGCTTCCCAACGTACATATCTGACTTTGGGTCCTTCAGGAAGACATGTGCTCAACCATCTCAAGCACCTGCCAGCCATGGAGATTCAGAGACATTTTTTCAATAAGCAGAGGATTTTTTTTTCTTGTTACAAATCTCTGAGTGACAAAGCACAGATTCTTACTGGGACTGCAGAAAGCTGGCAGTGTTAGCCTGAGGCTTCTATCTAAGGAAAACATTCTGCTGAGGCCTTGTGGACAACATGGTTTCATGTGCTCATTTATTTCACACCCGTGTTTTAAAATAATTTCTTTCAGCTGAAAATGTATTTTCACATAACATAATAGAAGGAAGTTGTGAGCTGGTTCCATTTCCCCAGTGACATTAGCATATGGGCTACCTTTCCTTCCAGAATCCCACCCCCTCTTTCTCTTTTTGCTTTTCTGTCTTTTTCTGGCACCAAGAAGGAAAATTTGAGAAGAGAATATTACCTGTATAACATAGCTCTTACTCATCTTCCTTTCCCCAACCATTTTACAGGAGACAGTGGAGAATCTTCCTACTCTGGTCCTTACCCATTCCTGCCTCTCCATCCCCATGGTTTTTGCCCAAGTCAAGCCCTTGCCTTCACCTGCCTGGATCGTTACAGTACCCTCACCCTCTCCTGGGCTTCCCTGGTGGCTCAGATGATTAAGAGAATCTGCCTGCATTGCAGGAGACATGGGTTTGATCCCTGGGTCGGGAAGAACCCCTGAAGAAAGGAATGGCTACCCCCTCCAGTATTGTTGCCTGGAGAATTCCAAGATGGGCTAGAGTCCATGGGGTTGCAAAGAGTTGAACATGACTGAGGGACTAAGACTTTCACTTCTCACTTTCACCCTCTCCTAGTGGGCCTGTGATCTTCCGTTTTGCCGTATAATCCATTGTCCCCATTGCGAACAGGGTAATCTCTCTGAAACTGCACACTGGGTCCCGCTGCCCTCCTGTTTCACCCTTTACTGACTTCCCATTTGTTGCAGGATGCACCCAGCCTCCATACCAAGCCATTCACGTCTCAGTCTTCACCCTCCTCCATCACTCCACATGGTATCAAGCTGTTCTACTCAGGTTCATGACTTTTCTATCTTCCCGAAATGCCTTTGTCCTCCTTGCCCACCTGGCAAACTCCTAGTCGCTCAGGCATCACTTACTCTTGGAAATGTCTCAAATCCACTCAAGTTGAGCTGATCACTGCTTCTGAGGCTCTTCCATCAAGCCTGGCATGTGCTCCCGGGGATTTTCCCTGCCTGACTGAGTACCTACCTATGAGGACTGATCTTCTTCTTCTTTGCAACTTCAACACTAGTCCAGTGTTTGACTTAAAGTAGACTCTCTAAAAATGTGTGTAGAATTGAAAACCTATGTTGAAGAAGTTTGACTGGCGGGTGGTAAATCCTACCCTTTATGATTACTAGAAGGGTCAACTCCAGTTCAACAAATATGTATGGACTCTTTCAGTCTGTGCTGGGTGTTCTTCTTGGCAATGAAGACACCCAGGTAAACAGAACATCATTTCTTCAATTAATGACCCCATAGTTGATGAAAGTCTCCCCTGGTGGCTCAGACGGTAAAGAATCTGCCTGCAAGGCGGTAGACCTGGGTTCAATCCCTGGATTGGCTTCCCCTGGAGGAGAGCATGGCAACCCACTCCAGTATTTTGGACAGAGGAGCATGGTGGGCTACAGTCCGTGGGATCACAAAGAGTTGGACATGACTGAGTGACTAAGCACAGTGAACACTAGTTGATGAAAGAAGACTAGCAAGGAATACTCCTGAGGCTAAATGATTGTTACTATACCACGGGTAGGAGCAAAGTACTGTGCCAGATGTCCTCAACATGGCTATACAGCCAACTCTAGGGAGTTTAAAAAATATACATAATTCCACTTATGTTAAGTTTCTGAAATAGTCAAACTGAGGAATTCCCTGGTGGTCCACTGGTTGGGGCTCCGAGCTGTCACTGCTGAGGGCCCGGGTTTGATCTCTGGTCAGGGAACTAAGATCCCAGAAGCCAAGCAGTGTGGCCAAATAAATAAATACAAATAGACAGAAACACATAGAAGCAAAAAATATGAAGGTAGATGCCTGGGGAAAGAGGAAATAAGTTGCTAATTAACATGTATAAAATTTCAATTATGCAAGATAAGTTAGCTCTAGAGATCTGATATACATTGTTCCTATAATTGAAATCATACAATATGTACTCTTTTATGTGTGGCTTCTTTTTACTCAACTGTATGCCCTAGAGAGTTCCCAGGGTTATGCGACTGTATTTATTCATTCTCATCACCATAAAGTAGTCCCTAGAGTAAAATACCCATTCTACTGTGTTCCAGTGTTTGGCTACTATGACTTGTGCTGTTATGAACATTCTTGTGTCTTTTGGTGAATATATGTACATTTTTATGTGGAGCTTACACCTAGGAGTAGAAATGCTGGGCTATAGATTATATACATATTCAACTTTATAGATACTATGAAGCAGTTTTTGCAAGTGATTGTACAAATATATACTCCTGTCGACAGTCTATGAGCGTTTCAGTTCTGCATCTACTTAATATGTTCTGTCTTTTTCATTTTAGCCATTCTGGTTGGGATGGGGTGGCATCTCATTATGGTTTTAATTTGTATTTCCCTGATGACATATGAAGTGTAGCCCCTTCTCATGGGCTTATAGGTCATTTGGATGTCCTTTTGAAGTGACTGTTCATGTCTTTTGTCCATTTTTCTATTGAGTGGTATTCCTTTTTCTTGTAGATTTGTAGGATTTTTTTCTATATATTCTAGATAAGAATTTTTGCTTTGTATATATATACAAATGTCTTCCCTCATTCTGTGGGTCGTGTTTGGCTCTCAATGGTAATGTTTGATGAACAGTTCTTAATTTTGATATAATCTAATTTATCTATTTTTTTTTCCTTTATGGCTATTGTTTTTTGCATCCTGTTTTAAAAATCTTTATCTCCTTCAAAGTCATGAAAATGTTCTGCCTCCCTAAGATCTGTGTTGTTTTACTTTTCATGTTTAGGTATGCGATCCATTGGAGATGGTTGTTTCATTTGGTGTAAGAGTCATGACTAATTTTCTCCCATATAGATATCAAGTTGATCCATCATGATCTACTGAAGGGCTTCCCAGTGGTAAAGAACTTGCCTGCCAATGCAGGAGATGTAAGAGATGTAGGTTCCATCCATGAGTCAGGAAGATCTTGCCTGGATCTAGTATTCTTGTCTGGAGAATTCCATGGACAGAGGAGCCTGGTCAGCTACAATCCATAGGGTCGGAAAGAGCTGGACACGACTGAAGCTTCACGCACACTTGCTTTCAGTTATATAAGCTATATGTAACTGGATCACTGTGTTTTACACCTTAAACTAGTGCAACTTTGTAAATCAACACCAATCAATCGATCAAAATAAAATTTTTAAAAGGAAAAAGATCACTTTTCTCCAGTCCACTTCAATATCCACTAAAATGCCTTTACTGTAGTCCAGGTAACCATACATATATGAGATTATCTCTGGACACTCTATTCTGTTCCAGTGGTCTTCTTGTCTGTGCTTGAATGAATACCAAATTTGTCTTAACTATTACATATTTCAATAGGTCTTAATACTGACAGTGTAAGTCCCCCAGGTTTTTGGAAACTACCCCACTACAAATGAGGAGCCAGGTGAGATTATCCACTAACATCACTTCCACTCAACATTGTCCTGGCAGCTGTAGGCCATGCAATAAGGCAAGGGGGAAGACGGCATAGGGACTGGAAAGGAAGAAAGACAACTGGTGTTATCTTCAGATAACACGATTTTATAGTAGGTAAATTTATTTTACATTCCTGGTGGTCCAGTGATTAAGACTTCACCTTCTAATACTCAGGGTATGGGTTCTATCCCTGGTTGGGGAGCTAAGATCCACATGCCTCATGGCCAAAAAACCAAAAACATAAGACAGAAGCAATATTATAACAAACTCAATAAAGACTTTAAAAATGGCCCACATTAAAAAAATCTTTAAAAAATGTCTATCAACTAGATATAGGGTTCTACATTAAAAACTATATAATAATATAGGTACTCACTGTCCCATTCTTTGCGACCCTATGGACTATAGCCAGCCAGGCTTCTCTGTTCATGGAATTCTCCAGGCAAGAATACTGGAGTGGGTAGCCATTCTCTTTTTCAGGGCATCTTCCCCACCCAGGGATTGAACCTGGGTCTCCTGCATTGCAGGCAGATTCTTTACCATCTGCGCCACTAGGAATATTACTTTGACAAGATTTGGCGGTTCATTTGAATTGAGAGACAGGCAAGAGGAGGAGGAAAAAAGGGCAACCAATGACCATGGCAACCCACTCCAGTATTCTTGCGTGGAGAATTCCATGGACTGATGAGCCTGGTGGGCTACAGTCCATGGGTCACAAAGAGTCAGACATGACTAGGTGACTCACACTCACACACACACACACACACACACACACACACACACACACACACACACACAATGACCAAACCCTGCGTAAAATTTGTACTATTTTTCTGACACGGTACTTTGCTAGGGAAAGGACGCAGATGTACCTACACTTTAGCTTTTTAGGTGTGGGAGCCCTTGCAGTGGGTTTGGGAAGACAGGGGTTTTAAGTTAAAACGATGAAAACAGTTTGAAATTCAAGTTTACATAGCTCAGTTCTTCTGAGTTGTTTCTCAACCATGGCTTGGCCTCCGTTCTTGTTTCTCTGCAGCCCTGCCTTCCATTCCTTCTTGCTGTCTGTCTCCCTTATTTGTTTTAAATGCAGACGAGTTTTAGCGATTGCTTTTCTGTTTTGTTTTCTGGGTTTTGTTTATGTTTTGATGCCCCCTGGATATAAGTGTCCAGGGCCGACAGGCTTATCAATGACCGTTTCCTCTCCGAGAGGAAAGGAGAGAAGGAGCCTGCGTTTATTACTCCATTACAGAACTTTCAGTCTTTCCTTATATATAAATTCAACTCTACAGAGGTCCACCCTGTGGCCTGATGTCCTCAGCTATGAATGGTTATATTCATGTGTTGACTCTGTATTTTAATCTATAAAGGGAAACCTAAATACAGAGCTCTTAAAACATTAGTGTGAGTTGATTGACAATCACTTGGAGAGCTCGTGGAAATACAGGGTTTAAGGCTTCACTTTTAAAGAGTCCTTTAGTAGGTTTGTAATAAAGCCAAAAATTCTCCCTTTCTGGCATCTTCTACTCAGCCCTTCTCCCAGATGGTTTTGAAAAAGGTGGTTCCAGCACCGCGCTGAGAAGCAATGCCCTGGTGGCTGTGGAAATGCTATGGGACTCCGCCCCCCACGCAACCGGCCTGTTTCTACTGCCCAAGAAAAACTGGCCTTAGATTAGTGCTTGATATAGCGGTTCACTATCCCAGAAACTCTATGTAATAGGTAGTATTATTATCCCCATTTCATAGGTGGGAAAACTGAGGCTCAGAATCATTCACTTGCTCCAGGCGTCACAACTAGTACTCAGCCATTCACTGACTCATTCATTTCCACCATATGATTGGCACTGTTCCAGATGCCAGCAGGTGGCAGAGCAAGCATATGAGCTCAACTCCGAGCTCATGTTCTTCACCAGGATGTCATTATTCTTCCTAAATATTGCTCAGACAGCTTATAGACTGTGGAAGCTGTGTATTGGGTTGCGCAAAAAGTTCCAGTTTTTCCATTCCATGTTTTGGAAAACCCAAACGAACTTTTTGACCAACCCACTACAATGATAGCCCAGAGGGTGCAGATGGGAAGTGGGCTTCATTGTGCTAGGCTGGTGCTTGCATCCTAGAGGATGTAGACAGGGCCTTGTGGGCCTGCAGGGGGCATCCTGTGGGTGTTGAGGTGTGACCAGGGGCCACTCTGACCCCAGGATGGCAAGACCAGGAGCGGCAGGAACAACTCCCACTGGAGATGGGAGTCCTGGGATTCAGGAGAGAACGGAGTTCGTGTTCAAATCCGTCCACCCTCCCTAAACTCCTCTTTTTCTTCCTTCCTCTCTTCTACCCTCCTGGCTCTTCCCTGCCCCCCTCCATTTCCTCTCTCTTCTTCCTTCTTCAGCCCCCACCTTCCCTTTTCCCACTTTCCTTTGATCTCCTCTCCTCTGACTCTTTGGCTGGGTGTCCTCGGAGGTCTGGGTTCCTGGGATCATGCCTCCCTAGCTCCCTTCCCTGGGAGGACTCTTGACAGTTTCAGCCCCACCCCTGGGCCGCAGGACTGGTCTTGAGGGAGACAGTGTGAAATTACTCAGCCATCCCTCACCTGAGCTCCACTTGGGTTCAGGAACCGTGCAAGAGCCTGAGGCGAAATGAGATCTCTGCCCCCAAGACATCAGGGACACAACTCAGAGGGAGGGGATGAGACATTTTAAAAGGTGGGAAAATGTTACAAAAGAAGTAGAGAGCGATTCCACCCAGATACTTTCTTCATCTGTTGCCTGTTCTACATTTTTATCACCACTGCCTTGGTCTCTTGTTCACCTCCATCCTGTTTACCTGGTTTACTACAAGGAGCCTCCTGCACCACAACAGCATTACCTGGTGCATTCTAAGTTGTGTCCAACTCTTTGCCACCCCGTGGACTGTAGCCCACCAGGCTCCTCTGTCCATGGGATTTTCCAGGCAAGAATACTGGAGTGGGTTGCCATTTCCTTCTCTAGGGGATCTTCCCTACCCAGGGATCTAACCCGTGTCTTTTATGTACTGCACTAGTGTCTCGTGCTTGCCTTTCTGTCGGCCTCTCCCACTTGATGCTCCAAGGACAGGGATGAGCCCTATAGTCTTCTTGCAGTGGGCACTTCATACATGTGCCCAGATTAATCCTTTTCTGTTGCATCTTTTTCTCCAGGCTCCCACGGTGCAGTTACTCTTGTGTTTATCTGTTTCTCCAGGGCATCAAGTATTGGTAACCTACACAGTTGTGCTCCACTCTTCTTCTTAAGTATAAGCCTCGAGACATTTTTGGTGTAGTTTCATCAAGACCTGGGACTTCCCAGGTGGCACTAATGGTACAGAACCCGCCTGCCAATGCAGGAGACATGAGAGAAGCGGGTTCGATCCCTGGGTCAGGAAGATCCCCTGGAGGAGGACATGGCAACCCACTCCAGTATTCTTGCCTGGAGAATCGCATGGATGGAGGAGCCTGGTGGGCTACAGTCCATAGGGTTGCAGAGTCCGACACAACCTAAGCAACTCAGCGTGCACGCACACCAAGACATGGGCCACATCTGAGCCTCTGCCTTTGTGTGAATTCCCCTCCATCCTGCTATTAGTCCGCCTGCTTGGCACTGCAGGTGACTTCTAGAAGGGGCCACAGCATATGTCTTAGAATGTGCCCCTTTCCTTCTGATGTGGCAGCATTTCCAAAAGCATTTCAGCTTAGTGAGCCCTCTGCCTCATGCCTGCTAAACTCAGTCCCATAGCCCTAATGAGAATGAGAATTTCAAAGAAGAGGGAGGAGAGGTGAGCTGCATATTTTGTTCTTAAGGCAAATATCTTTTCTTTAACATTTTCAGCAGCACAATAGCAGCAGGCACTATTTTAAAGCCTTGGATAATTCAATCTTAATTATATGGTATGTAGAGGCAGTAATAAGTTTACAAATCTGCCAGCAACACTAAACACATATGTCTTAGAAAATGCTACCCTCTTCCTTGCTTATTATAAGACTAGGAACTTGAGTAATTGTGAGCAATTAAGAGGGAGTGACCAAATGGTGACTCACAGGAATCCTCCAGAGACAAGGACGCCCATGGAAGCAGCAAGTCTGGCCGGGTGGGCGAGGGGAACCTGGGGGCTGGAGAGGTAGCCTGGGGCTCAAAATTGTGGATTGATACATCACAGCTGAATAATCCAGAAAAGCATGTCAGGAGAGCCAAGGGGTGTTACATGGATGCCAAGCGGCCCACGGCAGCTTTGAAGAGAAAAACGCTGTGGAAGAAACACAAGTGCCTCCCAGTGCCTCAAGTCTTGGTGAGTAAAGCTGGTGTGGACCTTGGTCTCCCAACCTGGATCTTCACTCATCAGCCGGTTGTCACTGGGCAAGTTACCGTGGGTGTCCCTTAGTGTCTTCATTGTAGAACAGGGATAATACCTCCCTCGTGGGAATCACGTTGGAAGTAACTGACACAGCACATGTGCAACCTCAAGTGGATGTAGCTATGCAATTAACACCTATTCCATTCCCTCCTGCCTCCTTTCTTCAGAAGAAGACAGAACGCTCTTACTAAGGCCATCTATACAGTTCCTGGCCTGTGGAAGGTACTTCATCCGTATTGGTTCCAGGAAGGAACAAATAATTGTTTCTTCTGTGTGTGTGTTAGTCACTCAGTTGTGTCCATCCCTTTGCCACCCCATGGACTCTAGACTGCCAGGCTCCTCTGTCCATGAGATTCTCCAGTCAAGAATACTGGAGTGGGTTCCCAGTTCCTTCCCCAGGGGATCTTCCCGACCCAGGGATCAAACCCAGGTCTGCCACATTGCAGGCAGATTCTTTACCATCTGAACCATCAGGGAAGCCTCAATTATTTCCTACCTCATCAAAAAAACCAAAAGCACAGAGAGGCTAAATAACTTAGCAAAAGCATACAGCAAATAGATGGTAAGCTGGACTTTAGACCTAATGAGGGTCCAAACTCAGCACAGCTGAATTCAACAGAGAGAACCAGACTACTGTGTGAGGCTCAATCCTTTAATCTTTGTTGTGAGGTTGCACTATTTTAAAAAAAATTTTGGCTGCACTCCAAGGCACGTGGGACAGTAATTTCTGGACCAGGGGTGGAATCCACGCCCCCTGCATTAGAAGGCAGAATCTTAACCAATGGACCTCCAGGGAAATCCCTGAGGTTGCACTAGTTTACAAGAATGTTTATTTCAAAGAGGATAAAAAGAATCACCCAAAGAGCTAAAGGAGTATGAGTGCCTGATTACAGTCTTCTTTGAATAAAACGGAAACTTTGCTTCTGTGGTATGTGTGTTTAGGCAGATTAAATTCATGTTTGATTACAAACCCCAGGGTAGAAGGAAAATAAATATGTTCATGAAGACGAAGAGGTCCCAAAGTGAGGAAGAGGAAAAAAATCATTAATTTATACCCTGGTGGCTGCTGTCTCTAGGAGCATCTCGATGAACCTCACCATGGCACTGCCGTGCTCAGAGAGACCCTCTTTGGATGGTCCCTCATCTCCCCAAAATGTCTATGCTCCCAAGCATGGCTCTCATGGCCCTCTTGTCAAATCCAAAATATTTTCTGGCCCCAGCTCTTTCTCCTTCTCCTCTGGTGTGTGTGCTAAATCTCTTCAGTCATGTCCAACTCTTTTGGACCCCATGGACTGTAACCCACCAGGCTCCTCAGTCCAGGGGATTCTCCAGGCAAGAATACTGGGATGAGTTGCCATGCCCTCCTCCAGGGGATCTTCCCAACCCAGGGATCAAATGCACGTCTCTTATGTCTCCTGCATTGGCGGGTTCTTTACCACTAGTGACCCAGAGAACCCTCTCCTAAGTCACATGGCAGAGGACTGGTTGTGCTTCAGAGGACTGAGCTTTGCCGCCAGAAGGCCTTGGCCCCTCCTCTTCCTTACCTGTTGGGAAATGCTAATCAGCCTTTAAAAAGTCCAGTTAAAATGGCTGAATCCCCTCTAAGTCCTTTCCTAGCACCTTGGCACGAAGTGATTGCTTCCTCTCCAGCCCCAAAGCACTTGGTAGCTTTCTTGTTCCATTCATCAAAATCTGCCTTTTATTAAAAGGACATTTATTTGTGAACATGTCTGTCTTTCCCTCTGAATCTGTAAACATCCTCTTGGTCCCCCACCTACAAGGCCCTGCACATAAGAAGTGTTCAAATAATATTAATTGATGGAAAACAATTTCAGTAGAGGCCCAGATGAATCGGATATGGAACAGCCTTGCAGTGGGATCATGCATTTAAAAGATACAGAAGTATAGCTTTTGGCATTTGTGTTTGTGCTACCCTGGCGTGACCACAGCTACTCACAGAACATTCCATCTGCTTTCACGCATCTCCCTGCCTCGTTGCCTGAGTTAGGTGGGGCCATGGGAGTATTTAACCAATGGGGTAGAACCACAAGTAATTCTACCAAAGCAATGAAAAGCCCACGTAACCCTCCCAGACTTTTCCATGCTGCTGTGGTGACATGGCCAAAGGGTCCAGACAGTGCAACTACCAAATGTCAGTGCCTCGGTTACGTGGATCCCTGAGGGACCATGTGCTGCAGAGGTATGACGGACAGGTTTCAAAAATGAGAACTAAATCTTTGTTGTGTCAAGCCACTGGGATTTTGAGCAAAATGCAAAACAAAGATGTCAGTACCTCCTGTATAGGCTACCACAACCATGAAATGTGAGCACAGAACCTAACACAGTGCTTGGCATGTATTACTAGTAAATACTTGCTCAATACTAGCTCTGTCTCCCCGTCTATTCTCCCATGTGATGACCTTTAAACTTTCCATTAGTAGATCCAGTTATTTAGCAGAGTGGAAGTTGCAGTGGAGCCTAGAACATGGTGCTGCACCTGCTCTAAATGTGACCCAGATGGGTGTCTTGGAGCAGCGATCCCCAACCTTTTTGGCGTCGGGTACTGTTTTTGCGGATGACAGTTTTTCCACGGGGGGAGGTGGGGGATGGCTTAAGGATAATTCATGTGCATTACATTTATTGTGCACTTTATTTCTACTATTATTACATCAGCTCCACCTCAGATCATCAGGCATTAGATCCCAGAAGTTGGGGACCTCTGACTCTGAGGAAACTCTGAGAGGACCAGTGTGATGGCTCTGAGCCTGCAGCATGGATGCAGAAATGAGGAGCGCAGGGATGCCCAGAATTTGGTAATTTTGACTTCTGGCTTATTTGCCCTCTCTTATATCATAGAAGAAATTAATCCTTGCCTGAGTAGGGCAAGAGGGCGAGGCACACAGAGACATTTCTGGGTGTCCAGCGTGATGGACAGAGCAGAGAGCTAGGGGGCTGTGTCAGGGGATAAGTGGTTGTGAAAAGGGGTGAGGCTTAGGAGGCTGCCAGAGAAAGAAAAGTGTCATGTTTAATCCTATTTGTCCTGTAGGAGTTTTCCAAACCCAGACAAAGGACATGGTGCCTAATGCCCATTCACACACAGACGCCCAGGACAGTCTTCATGTTCTTTTTATACTCTGCCACACACTTGGCTGCACAGATTTTAAGACGGACAAATGTTGTTTTAATACCGTCAATGGGGGGTGATGGGTGGATCATAATCTTATACCCAAAATGGTTCACTCATTCGTGTCAGCTATTGAAAGCAAAGACTCTTTGGTAGGTAAAGAAGAAAAGGATTTGAAATTGCTTGCCACCCACCTCCTCCACAGGAGAGCTGTGAGCATTAATGAGGGAACGTCTCAGTGCTGTGATCGCCCTGGAAAGAAGTTGCTTTGCCAATTTCAAATATTACTGTGACTCACTTAGGCAGAGCTGAAGGAATGATGGAGGTGGGAGGCTGGCTACTCCATGTGGTGTTTTTCTTTGGGGGCTCCCGAGTTGCTTCAGAAGCAGAACGACCGCTGAGAAAGAGCCAAGGAGAGCAGAGTACCTATTCTGGATTCTTTGTCCCACAATGCACTTGTCTTCCTGGGGGACCCTGGTCTCTATATGATGCCTTGCTGTGGTTTCACGTGGCTTCAGCAGCTAGCTTTTAAACTTAGTTTTGAAGGGGCACATTCAGAACTTGCAAAAGCTTGTTGGAAACATGGAACTAAACAAATACCATTAGCATAATAGTGCCATGAGGATAAACCTTAGAAATGTTCTATGATCTTTGCCAAACAACTTAAAATGCTTCCAAGAGAGTATTTCACTGGTGGAGAGCTGTGTGTTTAACTACTAGCATGAAGTTGGGTCACAGAAAATCATCATAGTAATAATAACTATCTTGTATTTATAAAGCAGTTTAGAGCTCACAAAGCACATTCGATGCATTTATCTTCTGTGATCCTACACTGAATTCAGGTAAGCAGATGAACCTGATCACAATTGCCTCTGTGTCATAGGTAAAAACAACCAGACTGTCTGAGCTGAGAAGTCTGAGAAAAATAGCTAGTACAGTCTTCTGGTTTCAGATCCTTTTTTGTTGTTCTACCAAACAAACAAACGCACAAAAAAGGAAATAAACCAAAATAAAAAGCAAAACACACCAAGAAAAATGACTAAGGCGCATACTCAATGATTTTTTATAAAGCAATAGAAGTGATGAGGAGAGACTTTATAGACATTTAAGTAGTGATTTTTAAACAGATTTTGTGTTGTTTTGTTTTTTGCATAAGGAAACTGTGGTATATGTTCGTGGAAGGGAGCACAGCCTTTTTGTCATGTGGAAGAAGGGAACATGGCGGGTTCCAGAGGCATGAGGGAAGATAGTACTTTGCTAATGGGCTTCCCTGGTGGCTCAGATGGTAAAGAATCTGCCTGCAGTGCAGGAGACCCAGGTTTGATCCCTGGGTTGGGAAGATCCTCTGGAAAAAGAAGTGGTAACCCACTCCAGTATTCTTGCCTGCAAAATTCCATGGACAGAGGGGGCTTGTGGGCTACAGTCCATGCGGTCACAAAGAGGTGGACATGACTGACTGACTGAGTGACTGACTAACATTTTCACTACTTTCCAGTCTGAAGATACAATGAAACTCAGGGTGGTGCAAAAAGAGGGCACCTGCATAAATTAGTGGAAAAACCGCAAAGTCCATGATTAGTTTAAATTTGACTCAAAGAATCATTAGAAACCCGAGTCTATTTCTAAGACAGGATGTGGCAGAAGCAAAATGCTTGAGGGAGATGATTCTTAAGACATATGAAGCCATACAAAAGGGGGAAATAGGTGTGTCATTAGGTGATGTCCTAGAGGGAGAGGTGTAAGGCTTTGTGACAGAATGCAGGAGTCACACTGGTCTTTAGAGCAGTACCTGGAGTGGAGGAAACCATATTGGAGGCTGACAATCAGTCACCTAAATAGTCACTAAAATGACAAAACCCTCGTTCTCTACACCCACCCCGCTCTCATATGTGTCTCTCAAGATACCCAATAGACTTTCCCGGAGTTGGGAGTGTATCAGGAAGGGCTCTCCAAGTGGAACACAGAAAAGCATGAGAATGACACCCCAGTCTCAGGAGAGCTGAGGTCTAACAATTGAGTGCCCAGCTGGTGAACCAGAACTGCAGTACACTGTGCTGTGTGATATGATGGAGGTGTATAGAGAAAGCTCTGGAAATATGAGTGAAGGAATGATTCATCCCACATAGAGAAGAAGAGGGTCACACAAAGTTAAGGATGAGTCATTTTCATCCCTGACTGCACATTTTAAAAAACCAATAAAATCAGACTCTGCAGGGTGGGACGAGGGCATTGCGTGTTCAGTTGCTTCTGACTCTTTGCGACCCTATGGACCATAGCCCACCAGGCTCCTCTGTCCATAGGATTCTCCAGGCAAGAATACTGGAGTGGGTTGCCATGCCCTCCTGCAAGGGATCTTCCCAACCCAGGAATCCTTCACCACTAGCACCATCTGAGAAGCCTAGTAGGATTTCTTAAAAGTTCCTCAGGTAATTCTAGTGCACTTGGGGCTGAGAATGGCTGTTGGAGATCAAGGTTATCTCAGCCTTTGAGGAAGAAGTAGATGTTTTCTGGCAAGATCATCCTGAAAGTACTTAAACAGAATATTTTTTAGAAGAGTGATAAGAGGGACCTATTTTGTAACAATTCCAGAGGGTGAGAACAGAAGGATTTCTAACTTTGTCTTAATTTCTTTGGACTGTGGGACCCATTTTTGCCCATCAGTTCAGTTCAGTTGCTCAGTCATGTCCACCTCCTGGCAACCCCATGGACTACAGCACAACAGGCTTCCCTGTCCAACACCAACTCCTGAAGCTTAGTCAAACTCATGTCCTTTGAGTCGGTGATGCCATCTAACCATCTCATCCTCTATTGGCCCTTTCTCCTTCTGCCTTCAGTCTTTCCCAACATCAGGGTCTTTTCAAAGAGTCAGTTCTTCACATCAGCTGGCCAAAGTACTGAAGTTTCAGCTTCAGCATCAGTCCTTCCAGTGAATATTCAGGACTGATTTCCTTCAGGATTGACTGGTTTAATCTCCTTGCAGTCCAAGAGAATCTCAAGAGTCTTCCTCAACACCACAGTTCAAAAGCATCAATTCTTCAGTGCTCAGCTTTCTTTATAGTCCAAATCTCACATCCATACATGACTACTGGAAAAACCATAGCTTTGACTAGATGGACCTTTTTTGGCAAAGTAATGTCTCTGCTTTCTAATATCCTGTCTAGGTTGGTCATAGCTTTTCTTCCAAGGAGCAAGCATCTTTTAATTTCATGGCTGCAATCACCATCTGGAGTGATTTTGGAGTCCCAAAAAATAAAGTCAGCCACTGTTTCCATTGTTTCCCCATCTATTTGCCATGAAATGATGGGACCAGACGCCATGATCTAAGTTTTGTGAATGTTGAGTTTTAAGTCAGCTTTTTCACTCTCCTCTTTCATTTTCAACAAGAGGCTCTTTAGTTCTTCACTTTCTGCCATAATGGTGGTGTCATCTGCATATCTAACGTTATTGATATTTCTCCTGGCAATCTTGATTCCAGCTTGTGCTTCATTCAGCCTGGCATTTCGCATGATGTACTCTGCATAGAAGTTAAATAAGCAGGATGACAATATACAACCTTAATGTACTCCTTTCCCGATTTGGAACCAGTCTGTTGTTCCATTTCCAGTTCTAACTGTTGCTTCCTGACTTGCATACAGATTTCTCAGGAGGCAGGTCAGGTGGTCTGGTATTCCCATCTCTTGAAGAATTTTCCACAGTTTGCTGTGATCCACACAGTCAAAGGCTTTGGTGTAGTCAATAAAGCAGAAATAGATGTTTTTCTGGAACTCTCTTGCTTTTTCGATGATCCAATGAATGTTGGCAATTTGATTTCTGGTTCTTCTGCCTTTTCTAAATCCAGCTTGAACATCTGGAAGTTCTTGGTTCTTGTACTGTTGAAGCCTGGCTTGGAGAATTTTGAGCATTACTTTGCTAGTGTGTGAGATGAGTGTGATTGTGCGGTAGTTTGAGCATTCTTTGGCATTGCCTTTCTTTGGGATTGGAATGAAAACTGACCTTTTCCAGTCCTGTGGCCACTGCTGAGTTTTCCAGACTTGCTGGCATATTGAGTGCAGCACTTTCACTGCATCATCTTTCAGGATTTGAAATAGCTCAACTGGAATTCCATCACCTCCACTAGCTTTGTTCATAGTGATGCTTTCTAAGGCCCACTTGACTTCACATTCCAGATGTCTGACTCTAGGTGAATGATCACACCATCGTGGTTATCTGGGTCATGAATATCTTTTTTGTCTAGTTTTTCCGTGTATTCTTACCACCTCTTCTTAGTATCTTCTGCTTCTGTTAGGTCCATACCATTTCTGTCCACTATTGTGCCCATCTTTGCATGAAATATTCCCTTGGTATCTCTAATTTTCTTGAAGAGATCTCTAGTCTTTCACATTCTATTGTTTTCCTCTATTTCTTCGGATTGATCACTGAGGAAGGCTTTCTTATCTCTCCTTGATATTAACTCTGCATTCAGATGGGTGTATCTTTCCTTTTCTTCTTTGCCTTTTGCTTCTCTTCTTTTCTCAGCTATTTGTAAGGCCTCCTCAGACAACCATTCTGCCTATTTGCATTTCTTTTTCTTGGGGATGCTCCTAATCACTGCCTCTTGTACAGTGTCATGAACCTCTGTCCATAGTTCTTCAGGCACTCTGTCTATCAGATCTAATCCCTTGAATCTATTTGTCACTTCCACTGTATAATCATAAGGGATTTGATTTAGGTTGTACCCGAATAACTAGTGGTTTTCCCTACTTTCTTCAATTTAAGTCTGAATTTGGCAATAGGAGTTCATGATCTAAGCCACAGTCAGCTCCCGTTCTTATTTTTGCTTACTGCACAGAGCTTCTCCATCTTGGGCTGCAAAGAATATAATCAATTTGATTTTGGTATGGCCATTGGTGATGTCCATGTGCAGAGTCATCTCTTGTGTTGAAAGAGGGTGTTTACTATGACAAATGCGTTCTCTTGGCAAAATTCTGTTAGCCTTTGCCCTGCTTCATTTTGTACTCCAAGGCCAAACTTGCCTGTTACTCCAGGTATCTCTTGACTTCCTACTTTTGCATTCCAGTCCCGTATGATGAAAAGGATATCTTTTTTGGGGTGTTTGTTCTAGAAGGTCTTGTAGGTCTTCATAGAACCATACAACTTCAGCTTCTTCAGCATTAGTGATTGGGGCGTAGACTTGGGTTCCTGTGATATTGAGTGGTTTGCCTTGGAAACAGAGATCATTCTGTCCTTTTTGACACTGCATCCAAGTACTGTATTTTGGGCTCTTTCATTGACTTTGAGGGCTACTTCATTTCTTCTAAGGGATTCTTGCCCACAATAGTAGATATAATGGTCATCTGAATTAAATTTGCCCATTCCAGTCCATTTTAGTTCACTGACTCCTAAAATGTCAATGTTCACTCTTGCTATCTCCTCTTCGTCCCCTTCCAATTTACCTTGATTCATGGACCTAACATCCCAGGTTCCTATGCAATATTGTTCTTTACAGCATCAGACTTTATTTCCATCACCAGTCACATCCACAACTGGGCGCTGTTTTCGCTTTGGCTCCATCTCTTCATTCTTTCTGGAGTTATTTCTCCACTCTTCTCCAGTAGAATATTGGGCACCTACCGACCTGGGGAGTTCATCTTTCTGTGTCCTATCTTTTTGCCTTATCATACTGTTCATGGGATTCTCATTTTTGCCTATAGTTGTGATAAAGCAATGGTCATCAAGTCTTGGAAAGTAATATGCTTGATAGCCACAAAGATGAATGTCTTTATTCTCCATGAAATTATTCTTTGTTAGTAGAATGAAAAGTGTCAGGGCCCACCTCTCTTCCAAAGTACCAAAGTGTGAGATTTTTCTCCCTTCCCTGTCCTCTGAAGATTAGGAGAAATGATTTCAAGATTGCCAGTCCTTTCAAATGAGGAATTTAACCCCTCTGCCCCAACTTTTGATAACAATTTCATGCAACGCATTTGTATCTGGAGACACATAAAGGCAGGCATTTCAAAGTCAGTCTTAGACAATGAGGCTGATCTTTGTCCCAGGGTAAGGGGAGAGCTATGTGCATATTAAGTCTTCCCTTTTCCCTGTCTTTCCCTGTCTTCCTTATTGTTTTTTAGTCACTCAGTCATGTCAGACTCTTTGCAGCGTGCCAGGCTTCTCTGTCCCTGGGATTTCCCAGGCAAGAATACTAAGTGACCTTAATATTACACTGAAATTTTATTTTAATTCTTCATTGCTTTTACTGAATAATTCCATTTCTGTTTTGAAATTTAAAAGTTGATGAATGAAAGTTCATATTTAACCCTTTTCAAAACCTTTCAATTAAGTTGATTTTTATTCCTTTGTTCTTGGATTGTGGGCTTTTTTTCTTTCTTCCCCTTCTGTGAATCCTGTTAATACAAAGTACACAAACAGTTTCCAGATGGTAGTAAAAGTTTAATGGTGGGTGGGAACGCTGAGGACCTGAGGTTTACAGATGCTTAATTTTATTTTTAGACTCAGATGGATTTCCTCCTTCAATGCACCCCTCAAGTATTCATTGAATATCCACTGAATATCCATCATAGATCAAGCCCCCTAGGTGGGGGTGGGGGACAGAGATGAATAAGGCAGTCAGTCCTTGGCTCCATCTCATCTTCCCAGTAAATTTAAGATACAAGTAGGTAAGAAGATTATTTTTACATAATGAACCTGGGACCCAGAAGGGTAGATGGCACAGATGGAGGCTGAATAAAAGTGGATCCAAGATGGCTCTATCCTTGGAGTGATGCTCAAAGCAAAGCCTTGCATTGTGTGATGTGTTTCAGTAGCACCTGACTTGCTGTGGAGGTGGTGGTGACTGACAATTTACCTTACTATAATGGAGAAAGTGATATTTCTATTACATGTTATTATTTTGAGATTTTAAAACATGAACTGAAAAAACTGATAGAGCCTGCTGAAGCAATTATTTAACATAAGGGATTAACTACTTCATTCCTGTTTCCTGTTGGAAAAGAACATAATTGTTTTTTGTTTGTTTTAAATTTTATTATTGGAGTATAATTGCTTTACAATGTTGTGTTAGTTTCTGCTGTAAAACAAAGTGACTTAACCCTATGTGTACATATATCCCTTCCCTCTTGAGCACCCCACCCCCACGCCATCCCTGCCTTTAGATCATCACAGAGCTGATGAGCTCCCCGTGCTCTACAGCAGCTTCCCACTAGCTATCTGTTTAACACATGGTACTGTATATATGTCAGTGCTACTCCTCCAGTTTGCCAACCCTCCTGCTCCCCTTCTGCATCCGCAAGTCCATTCTCTACAACTGCATCTCAATTCCTGCATTCTAAATGGGTTCATCTGTGCTATTTTTCTAGATTCCATATATATGGGTTAATATACAATAGTTGTTTTTCTATTTTTGACTTATTCATTCTGAATGACAGACTCTAGGAAGAACAAGATGCTTTAATAAGACATTTTAATAAATATTTTAACAGAACATTGTCCTCAAAAATCCTTTCAGAATTACAGAACCTTAACAAGTATTAATTGAGCCAAAGACTATTAAGTTCCATATTGTTTATATTTATTTTTTTTAAATTTTAAGTAAGAGCACTAACAGCAATGAGGATGATTTCGCATTTTCATCTATCTTAAAACTTTGAAGTACCTTGATAATCAGTTCAGTTCAGTTCAGTTCAGTCGCTCAGTCGTGTCTGATGCTTTGTGACCCCATGGACCGCAGCACGCCAAGCCTCCCTGTCCATCACCAACTCCTGGAGTTTACCCAAACTCATGTCCATTAAGTCCATGATGCCATCCAACAATCTCATCCTCTGTCGTCCCCTTCTCTTCCCACCCTCTATCTTTCCCAGCATCAGGGTCTTTTCCAATGAGTCAGTTCTTTGCATCAGGTGGCCAAAGTACTGGAGTTTCAGCTTCAGCATCAGTCCTTCCAATGAATATTCAGGACTGATTTCTTTTAGGATGAACTAGTTGGATCTCCTTGTTGTTGAAGGGACTCTCAAGAGTCTTCTCCATCACCATAGTTCAAAAGCATCAATTCTTCAGTGCTCAGCTTTCTTCACCGTCCAACCCTCACATCCATACACGACTACTGGAAAAACCATAGCCTTGACTAGACGGACCTTTGTTGATAAACTAATGACTCTGCTTTTTAATATGCTGTCTAGGTTGGTCATAACTTTCCTTCCAAGGACTAAGGGTCTTTTAATTTCATAGCTGCAATCACCATCTGCAGTGATTTTGGAGCCCCCCCAAATGAAGTCAGCCACTGTTTCTATTGTTTCCCCATCTATTTGCCATGAAGTGATAGGACTGGATCCCATGATCTTAGTCTTCTGAATGTTGAGCTTTAAGCCAACATTTTCACTCTCCTCTCTCACTTTCATCAAGAGGCTCTTTAGTTCTTCTTCACTTTCTGCCATATGGGTGGTGTCATCTGCATATCTGAGTTTATTGATATTTCTCCCAGCAATCTTGATTCCAGCTTGTGCTTCCTCGAGCCCAGCGTTTCTCATGATGTACTCTGCATTTAAGTTAAATAAGCAGGGTGACAATATACAGCCTTGACATACTCCTTTTCCTATTTGGAACCAGTCTGTTGTTCCATGTCCAGTTCTAACTGTTGCTTCCTGACCTGCATACAGATTTCTCAGGAGGCAGGTCAGGTGGTCTGGTATCCCCATCTCTTGAAGAATTTTCCACAGTTTATTGTGATCCACACAGTCAAAGGCTTTGGCATAGTCAATAAAGCAGAAATAGATGTTTTTCTGGAACTCTCTTGCTTTTTCGATGATCCAGCGGATATTGGCAATTTGATCCCTGGTTCCTCTGCCTTTTCTTAAACCAGCTTGAACATCTGGAAGGTCACGGTTCACATATTGCTGAAGCCTGGCTTGGAGAATTTTGAGCATTACTTTACTAGCATGTGAGATGAGTGCAATTGTGCGGTAGAACTCGGCATTCAAATGGGTATATCTTTCCTTTTCACCTTTGCTTTTCACTTCTCTTTTTTTCCCAGCTATCTGTAAGGCCTCCTCAGACAGCCGTTTTGCTTTTTTCCATTTCTTTTTCTTGGGGATGGTTTTGATCCCTGTCTCCTGTACAATGTCACGAACCTCCGTCCATAGTTCATCAGGCACTCTGTCTATCAGATCTAGTCCCTTAAATCTATTTGTCACTTCCACTGTATAATCATAAGGGATTTGATTTAGGTCATACCTGAATGGTCTAGTGGTTTTCCCTACTTTCTTCAATTTCAGTCTGAATTTGGCAATAAGGAGTTCGTGATCTGAGCCACAGTCAGAACTCGGTCTTGTTTTTGCTGACTGTATAGAGCTTCTCCATCTTTGGCTACAAAGAATATAATCGATCTGATTTCAGTGTTGACCATCTGGTGATGTCCATGTGTAGAGTCTTCTCTTGTGTTGTTGGAAGAGGGTGTTTGCTATGACCAGTGCGTTCTCTTGACAAAATTCTATTAGCCTTTGCCCTGCTTCATTCTGTACTCCAAGGCCAAATTTGCCTGTTACTCCAGGTGTTTCTTGACTCCCTACTTTTGCATTCCAGCCCACTATAATGAAAAGGACATCTTTTTTGGGTGTTCGTTCTAGAAGATCTTTTAGGTCTTCATAGAACCACTCAATTTCAGCTTCTTTAGCATTATTGGTCTGGGCATAGACTTAGATTCTTGTGATGTTGAATGGTTTGCCTTGGAAATGAACAGAGGTCATTCTTTCGTTTTTGAGATTGCTTCCAAGTACTGCATTTTGGACTCTTTTGTTGACTATGATGGCTACTCCATTTCTTCTAAGGGATTCTTGCCCACAGTAGTATATATAATGGTCATCTGAGTTAAATTCACCCATTCCAGTCCAGCTTAGTTCGCTGATTCCTAGAATGTCGACGTTTACTCTTGCCATCTCCTGTTTGACCACTTCCAATTTGCTTTGATTCATGGACCTAACATTCCAGGTTCCTATGCAATATTGCTCTTTACAGCATTGGACCTTGCTTCTATCACCAGTCACATCCACATCTGGGTGTTGTTTTTGCTTTGGTTCTGTCCCTTCATTATTTCTGGAGTTATTTCTCCACTGATCTCCAGTAGCATATTGGGCACCTACCTACCTGATGAGTTCATCTTTCAGTGTCCTATCTTTTTGCCTTTTCATACTGTTGATGGGGTTATCAAGGCAAGAATACTGAAGTGGTTTGCCATTCCCTTCTCCAGTGGACCACATTCTGTCAGACCTCTCCACCGTGACCCATCCGTCTTGGGTGGCCCCACACAGCATGGCTTAGTTTCATTGAGTTAAACAAGCTGTGGTCCGTGTGTTCAGATTGGCTAGTTTTCTGTGATTGTGGTTTCAGTCTAATAGACACCGAAATTTGAATATTCTAGCCTACAAGGAATCTTTCTGACTTAACTCATAGCAGTATTTTACACCTTAAAAAAGTTTTTTTTAATCATATCCTAAGTGATCCTCTAATTCTTTATATCATAACCTACTCCTGAACTTCATTTTAAAAGGAAACAACAATAAGCTTTCTGAGCTATTGATTGAATAGACACACAAATAGTTACGTGTTCCCTTTTTGCTCACTGCTATGTTCTGTTCCTTTTCCATGCAATGTCCTCCTTTTTCCATTGGATATACAGGTGATTCTGATTATTTTCTTTAGTAAATTGAAGTAGCTAAGGTGTAATTTATTAACTTCATATTTTGTGTTTTCAGTGTTGAATGTTCATTTGTGTGGTACTACGGATTCTGGGCTTCCCAGGTGGCTCAGGGGTAAAGAATCTTCCTGCCAATGCAGGAGACACAGGAGAGGTGAGTTCCATCCCTGGGTCAGGATGGTTCCTTGGAGAAGGAAATGTCAACCCACTCCAGTATTCTTGCTGGGAAAATTCCACGGACAGAGGAGCCGGTCGGGCTTCAGTCCATGGGGTAACTAAGAGTCGGACAAGACTGAGGACACAGTAAGGACTCCATCCTGAATCAGACATTTTCAAATGCACATGCCATGAAAGCTGAGTTCTTATTTCTTTTCTCTGGAGAAGGATCAGCTGTATTAACTCTGCTTTCTTTGGGAAATGCTAGCTTTCACTTCAGAAATCACAATCTTAGGAGGTTGGATTAAACATTTGAAAAGTTATGGGATTTTTCCCTTCTCTTGGGAACCTAACCTTTCTGTGGTTTACCCTGTAAGTTCTTCCCTGACTCACCCTGCCTTCTGCCCCAACCATGATTGATTGACCCAGGAGAGGCCACCCAGAAGCAGAGCCAAAGATTCCTTTCTCTAGGATTTTTGGCCTCAGAACAAAAGAGGTCAATTAGCATTTCTCTAGCAGCACAAACTGGAAGATGTGAAATGTGAGAACCACAGTGGACATATTTCCTACCACTTGGATAAATCTGGTGAAACAAGTAGGGATGAAAGATGGAGAGTGAATCTTGGATGTCTTGGGAGGCAATGAGTTGTAAAAATCCATTCCCAAGTGAACTTATAATCCTCCAGTTAGCTCTCCTTGGGGCTCTGCATTTCTTTATTCCCAAGATAAAGGATTTTGAGTAAGGAAGTGGGAGAGAGAGAGAAAGGGAAACTAAGTCCTCTGTCCTTTGGGGGAAAGCTTTTCTGGAGGAAGTTGGTTTTAAATCAGTCAATCTAAATGGCAACCCACTCCAGTGTTCTTGCCTGGGAAATCCCATGGACAGAGGAGCATGGTGGGCAACAGTCCTTGGGGTCACAAAGAGTTGGACACGAGTGAGTGACTAAACAACAACAAATTCATAACTATGCAGTAATCACATGAGTTATTATTTTAAAGTTTGTAGGCTAGAGCCTGCAATCAACTGTTTGCTGGGTTGTCTGCCTCCTTTTCATTAACAAATTGACCCATACCTTTGATAGTAAAATGATTTTTGGTGAGGATTAGAAGAAAAAGTGTGTTTACATGTGTGTCTTTGGATGTCTGAAGCATGACACTTCACAATTAAAATGAAATGATAGTATTTATCATGCGGTACTGCATGTTGTTCTAAGAGTTTACATGTAGTAACTGATTTAATTCCTACAACATCCTACGTCAAGGTAGTTGTCATCCCCATTGTATAGTTGAAGAAACTGTGGCTCAGAGAGGCTAAGTTAACTTGTCCAAGGTCACGCAGGTAAAATGTGGGTGTTGAGTCAGGATTCAAACCCAGGCAGCCTTGCTTCAGAGTCCTTGCTCTGAGTCCTTGCTCCTACTGACCATTGTTTTAGTCACTAAGTCATGTCTGATTCTTTTGGGATGCCATGGACTATAGCCCATCAGGCTCCTCTGTCCACGGGATTTCTCAGGCAAGAATACTGGAGTTGATTGCCATTTCCTTCTCCAGGTGATCTTTTCACCTCAAGAACTGAACCTCATCTCCTGTGTCTACTGCATTGCAGGCAGATTCTTTACCTAATGAGCCATTGGGGAAGCCCTTTACCCATAATAAACAACTAACATACAATTGATGGATAAACAAATGAGCAACAACTAGTTATAAAGACTGTCTAAATGTATAAGAGGGATCCTAAACTTGATGGGCCAATCTGAGTGGTTGGATTACAAATGATTTTCACTCTGTGTTTTTCACTTTTTTAATCAAGACCATGTATCCTATTTTTTCAATCAGAAAAAAAGTGTGTTTCAAAAGAGGAACATTCAGATACATTGATTATTATGTGTTGGATTTTGATTCATCTTTAAGTTTTATACCCTTGGGTTCAGAAATATTTCACGTGAGCCCAGTGTAAAGTTTAACATAGGTCCTCAATAAATACTTGTTATGGTATTTATTAATAATATATTCCCTTTGTATAAGACCCTGTCATTTTTGATTGAAAAAGAATCATACAATTACAAAATACTAAACAGAACTCTTAGAACACTGGAATTAGAAAAAGTACAAATACTCATAGACACAGGTATTAGTTATATGCAACTAATAGTAATTGAAAATCCTAATTTTTTCTACATTTTTTGGTATCTTTTGATTCAAGCAGATCCTTCATTACCTTAGGGAAAGGCAGAGGCAGGCAGGAAGTAGAAAGTGTCTATCAGATCTCCAGGCTTGTGTTTCAAAAAGCCTAATTCATTAAGGATGACAGAGTCTGAGAGAGAGAGGGTTCCAAAATCAAAAAGGAAAAGTTCCTATTTGGATTACAGAAGCAAGACTGCAGTTCTGGAATAGCAGAGTTCCCTCTGTCATTAGCTGGGGGTAATGAGGTGGGATGCAAGATGTGTTTGGGATGTGGGACCATGCACATGAGGGAGTCTAGACTTGTGGACCCATCCTGATGCCCCAACATGGCTTGAAAGCAGTTGGACTGAGTGTACCCAGCCCTTCTTGACCAGAGATAAGGAAGAGTAATTCTGTGAATACAGAATCTTCATAATTTCACCCTTGAAAAATGTTTAACCCTCTTTAGAATGGGAGCTGTATGTAGAATGAGATCACATGTTTTCAAGATAGCATATATCCCTTTTATATTTGAAATGTTTGTTTTAGCAATTAATCAGTTCAGTTCAGTTGCTCAAGCATGTCCGACTCTGCAATCCCATGGACTGCAGCATGCCAGGCCTCCCTGTCCATCACCAACTCTCAGACTTTACTTAAACACATGTCCATTAAGGAAGTGATGCCATCCAACAATCTCATCCTCTGTCGTCCCCTTCTCCTCCTGCCTTCAATCTGTCCCAGCATCAGGGTCTTTTCAAATGAGTCAGTTCTTTGCATCAGGTGGCCAAAGTACTGGAGTTTCAGCTTCAGCATCAGTCCTTCCAATGAATATTCAGGACTTATTTCTTTTAGGATGAACTAGTTGGATCTCCTTGTTGTTGAAGGGACTCTCAATAGTCTTCTCCATCACCATAGTTCAAAAGCATCAATTCTTCAGGGCTCAGTTTTCTTTATAGTCCAATTCTCACATCCATAGATGATTACTGGAAAAACCATAACTTTGACTAGACAGGCCTTTGTTGACAAAGTAATGTCTCTGCTTTCTAATATGCTGTCTAGGTTGGCCATAACTTTTCTTCCAAGGATTTTGATTTCATGGCTGCAGTCACCATCTACAGTGATTTTGGAGCCTCCCAAAATAAAGTCTGTCACTGTTTCCACTGTTTCCTCATCTATTTGCCATGGGAAATAAGGGAAATGATATGGGACTAGAAGCAGTCCCATCACATGGAAAGTGATGGGACCAGATGCCATGATCTTAGTTTCCTGAATGTTGAGTTTTAAGTCAGCTTTTTCACTTTCACTTTCATCAAGAGGCTGTTTATCTTCTTTGCTTTCTGCCATAAGGGTGGTGTCATCCGCATATCTCAGGTTACTGATATTTCTCCCGGCAGTCTTGATTCCAGCTTGTGCTTCATCCAGTCCAGCGTTTATCATGATGTACTCTGCATATAAGTTAAATAAGCAGGGTGACAACATACAGCCTTGATGTACTCCTTTTCCTATTTGGAACCAGTCTGTTGTTCCATGTCCAGTTCTAACTGTTGCTTCCTGACCTGCATACAGATTTCTCAGGAGGCAGGTCAGGTGGTCTGGTATTCCCATCTCTTGAAGAATTTTCCACAGTTTATTGTGATCCACACAGTCAAAAACTTTGGCGTAGTCAATAAAGCAGAAGTAGATGTTTTTCTGGAATTCTCTTGCTTTTTCGATGATCCAGAGGATGTTGGCAATTTGATCTCTGGTCCTCTGCCTTTTCTAAATCCAGCTTGAACATCTGGATGTTCATGGTTCACGTATTGTTGAAGCCTGTCTTGAAGAATTTTGAGCATTACTTTGCTAGCATGTGAGATGAGTGCAATTGTGTGGTAGTTTGAGCATTCTTTGGGATTGAAAGAATACTGACCTTTTCCAGTCCTGTGGCCACTGCTGAGTTTTCCAAAGTTGCTGGCATACTGAGTGTAGCACTTTCACACATCATCTTTTAGGATTTGAAATAGCTCAACTGGAATTCCATCACCTCCACTAGCTTTGTTCATAGTGATGCTTCCTAAGGCCCACTTGACTTCACATTCTAGGATGTCCGGCTCTAGGTGAGTGATCACACCATCGTGATTATCTGGGTCATGAAGATCTTTTTTGTACAGATTTTCTGTGTATTCTTGCCATCTCTTCTTAGTATCTTCTGCTTCTGTTAGGTCCATACTGTTTCTGTCCTTTATTGAGCCCATCTTTTCATGAAATGTTCCCTTGGTATCTCTAATTTTCTTGAAGAGATCTCAATTCTTTCCCATTCTATTGTTTTCCTCTATTTTTTTGTATTGATCACTGAGGAAGGCTTTCTTATCTCTCCTTGCTATTCTTTGGAACTCTACATTCAAATGAGTTTATCTTTCCTTTCCTCCTTTGCTTTTCACTTCTCTTTTCATAGCTGTCTGTAAGGCCTCCTCAGACAGCCGTTTTGCTTTTTGGCATTTCTCTTCCATGGGGATGATCTTGATCCCTGTCTCCTGTACAATGTCATAAACCTCTGTCTATAGTTCTTCAGGTACTCTAATCCTTTGAATCTATTTGTCACTTCTACTGTATAGTCGTAAGTGATTTGATCTAGGTCATACCTGAATGGTCTAGTGGTTTTCCCTACTTTCTTCAATTTCAGTCTGAGTTTGGCAATAAGGAGTTCATGATCTGAGCCACAGTCAGCTCCTGGTCTTGTTTTTGCTGACTATATAGAGCTTCTCCATCTTTGGCTACAAAGAATATAATCAATCTGATTTTGGTATTGGCCATTGGTGATGTCCATGTGTAGAGTCTTCTCTTGTGTTGTTGGAAGAGGGTGTTTGCTGTGACCAGTGCGTTCTCTTGGCAAAACTCTATTAGCCTTTGTGCTGCTTCATTCTGTACTCCAAGGCCAAATTTGCCTGTTGCTCCAGGTGTTTATTGACTTCCTACTTTTGTGTTCCAGCCCGCTATAATGAAAAGGACATCTTTTTTGGGTGTTCGTTCTAGAAGATCTTTTAGGTCTTCATAGAACCACTGAATTTCAGCTTCTTTGGCATTATTTGTCTGGGCATAGACTTAGATTCCTGTGATGTTGAATGGTTTGCTTTGGAAACGAACAGAGGTCATTCTTTTGTTTTTGAGATTGCATCCAAGTACTGCATTTTGGACTCTTTTGTTGACTATGATGGCTACTCCATTTCTTCTAAAGGATTCTTGCCCACAGTAGTAGATATAATGGTCATCTGAGTTTAAGTCACCCGTTCCAGTCCAGCTTAGTTTGCTGATTCCTAGAATGTCGACATTTACTCTTGCCATCTCCTGTTTGACCACTTCCAATTTGTTTTGATTCATGGACCTAACATTCCAGGTTTCTATGCAATATTGCTCTTTACAGCATCAGACTTTACTTCCATCATGAGTCACATCCACAGTTGGTTGTTTTTTTTCTCTGGCTCTGTCCCTTCATTCTTTCTGGAGTTATTTCTCCACTGATCTCCAGTAGCATATTGGGCACCTACTGACCTGGGGAGCTTATCTTTCTGTGTCCTATCTTTTTGTCTTTTCATACTGTTCTTGTGGTTCTCAAGGCAAGAATATTGAAGTAGTTTGCCATTCCCTTCTCCAGCTGACCACGTTTTGTCAGAACTCTTCTCCGTGACCTGTCCATTTTGGGTGGCCCTACACAGCATGGCTCATAGTTTCATTGAGTTAGACAAGGCTGCGGTCCATGTGATTAAATTGGTTAGTTTTATGTGATTGTGGTTTTCAGTCTGTCTGCCCTCTGATTTAGAAGGATAAGAGGCTTATGGAAGCTTCCTGATGGGAGAGACTGACTGAGGGGGAAACTGGGTCTTGTTTTGATGGGCAGGGCCATGCTCAGTAAATCTTTAATTCAATTTTTTGTTGAAGGGGATGTGTTCCCTCCCTGTTGTTTGACCTGAGGCCAAATTAATTAATAGAAGGACAATTTTATGACTAAAAATTTTTAGAATACATGAATGATTATTTTTTGGCTGCCTTAAAGTTGTATTTCTATCTGATGGGGAAATGGAATAAGATATCTCAGTGTAATTGTTTCATATTAAATGATCTACTAAACAGTGGTGGTTGTGGCATAAAATCACAGAAAAAGTATTTGGGTCTTTTTTTCACATTTTCCTGATAAGAGTGTACCTTTGGAAAAAAATGTTCTCAGTAAAGTGACTTAATATGTAATGTGTAAACCCAAATTTAGAAAAAAAAAATTGAAGACTGGCTGAGGGCCAGAAGGAGCTACCCCATTTTAGGCTGTTTATGGGCTGAGTTGTGCCCAAATGCCCCCCTCCATTTATATGTTGAAACTTAACCCTCAGTATCCCAGAATGTGACTATATTTGGAGATAAGATATTAAAGAGGTAATTAGTGTAAAACAAGGTCATATTGATGAGCTTTAATCCAGTCCTACTGGTTTCCCTGTAAGAAGAGATTGGGACATAGACAAGCACAGAGGGAAGACTTGTGAAGATAGAGCAGGGAGACACCATCTAGAAGCCAAGGAGAGGGTCCTTAGAAGAAGCCAACTCTCCCTGACACTTTAGTCTTGGACTTCTAGCCTCCAGAACAATGAGAAATAATTTTTGTTATTTAAGCCACGGACTGTGGCATTTTGTTATGATTGCCCAAGCAAACTAATATGCACTGACTCTGTACCTGACCTCAGGACCTTATCACATCCCTGGGAGGACCACTCTAGGATGATGGCATCTAAGAACCTACCAATAGGATTAGCATCTGGAATAGAAATTCAATTGTTTAATGAATACTAAAATAGTATTTTATTTCTTCCACACCTAACCTTGAGCCCTAGGATTCAAACTTAGTAGTTGCACCATTTTGTTTCATGTTTATTTTGCTACATTATGTTTTGAGGGATTTGTTTTTATTTATATACTATTTGTTATTCATCCTTTTAATGTATCTCTCTTAGAACGTATTATTTTATGACCCATTGTCAAGTTGTTTGAAATCATCTAGTACATTTCCCACTTCTTTTTTTTTTTCCAAGAAAGCTTGGTTGTAGTGAATTTTGTGTTAAGTGTTCAAAGAGGAGATGCAGAAGACCCAGGTGTGACCCCTTAGTTGGGAAGATCTCCTGGAGGAGGGAATGGCTACCCTCTCCAGTATTCTTGCCAGGGGACTTGGAAGAAAGAACTGGGAACCGAGTCTCCCAGTTTGCAGCTGATTCAGCTGATGAAAGACAAGCCAGCACTAAATAGTGAGAACCATGGAAAACGCTTGGAGATTTTTTAATTTTTATCAGCAGATGGCAAGTGTAATTTAATAGACAAACTAAGAATTAGGGAGCAAGGAGGCCAGTCCAGCAATGTGCCTAGGCAGAAAATAATCCTCTAACACACAGATCAAGAAAAGGATTTAGAGATTTTTCTCGAAAAGTCTTTAAAACTATCAGTCTAGTGCATAGTTCTGGGAACAAAAGAAACACAGTGTTAACAGAGAGAAAGCACAGAAGCTGGAGGTGGCATCTGTTAGTTTGAAAACGACTTGTTTGATCTAGTTGGGAATCTCACCATGTTAGCCATTATGATGCAAGAAGGTCACAGAAGAATCATGAAAACTCAAGAATCACACGTGTTTACTTATATAAGAGGGTGTTAGTCACTCAGTCCTGTCCGACCCTGTGACCTTATAGACTGTAGCCCACCAGGCTCCTCTGTCCATGGGATTTCCCAGACAAGAATACTGGAGTGGGTAGCCATTCCCTTCTCCAGGGTATCTTCCCTGCCCAGGGATCAAACCCGGGTCTCCTACATTGCAGGCAGATTTTTTACGGTTTGAGCCACCAGGGAAGCCCTGTATAAGAGGGCCACAAACTCAAATACCTCCCAGGACCAAGCAGATGAAGAAATGTGTGAGTTGTCATGGTAAGACTTTGCAGAAGGTTGGGAACTGGGTCAGAATGGAGGATACTTAAAGGCTTTTAGATTCACATACACACACACATACTCACTGTTGTTGCCCAATAGAACACATCCCTCTGCTCAATTCAGCTCTTTGGATCCCTGACTTAGAGAGTTTTGTTCTGTCTCTCTTCTGACCCCTCCCTAATCCAAAGGACCCTGGAGGATAGGGCCATGGCTTAATCTTATATCCTGCACTGTATTAAACATTGTTCTCTGTGCCATGAAGATTGGTTGAAAATGAAGAGGCTCTCTGCTCTACATAGCAGAACATGCTGCTGACACTTGCTGCATCTATTCCTCAGTAGCTGCTGTGTCTGAAGTTGTGTCTTAAAGATCTTGTGAGTGGGCGTGGAAGCCCACTCTGTGCTTGGCTCAGCCTCACAGTACCTGATTTGCATACGGTGTGTAAATTATTTCTGTCTCTGTTATGTACAATGCTGCGTTTTCTCTCTTCTGTCTGCTCCTCCCACCTAAATCTGCTTTTCTTCATCTCAGATTTTCCCCCTTTCCTTTTTTAGTGCCATAAAAAGGAATTTCTCAGTTGGTTTTTCCTTTTCTGCCTTCTCATCCTGGTTTGTTTTGCTTTGTATTCTTTCCTTTTTCTCATTATACCTATGCTATAAAAGATGGGAAACAAAAACCATCTCAATGAATTATGTCCTCAGGGAGTGTGATATTCTGGTTAGCAGAGTTTGTGTTTAACTGATATTCCACTCTTTCAAATGGCACAGTCCTGTTATGGTAGGTAAGAGAAACAGGTTAACAATTAAGAAGTGCATTAGGCTGATCTTAAGATTTATGTATATTTTTTAACATGCACTTATACATACAGAAAACCTGGGGTTCCCTGGTGGCTCAAATGGTAAAGAATCTGCCTGCAGTGCAAGAGACCCAGGTTTGACCCCTGGGTCAGGAAGATCCCCTGAAGAAGGGAATATCTAACCACTACAGTATCCTTGCCTGGAGAATTCTATGGAGAGAGGAGTCTGGCAGGCTACAGTACATGGGGTCGCAAAAGAGTTGGACACGACTGATTTACCAACACAAACTAAATTATTAAACATAATAATAAGTGAATAGCTGTGGACCTACCTCTCAAGAACTAGAATATTAAAAATGCTGTTAAACTTTCTGTATGTTACTTAGTGTTTCTTTGATGTCCACCAGTCCTGCCTTAGGACCATTACCATGAGCATCAGTTATAACTGTACAATACTTTGGTTGCTCAGACTAATGCTGACAAATAAGGATGTCCCAGTGGTACAGTGCTTAAGTAAGTCTCCATGCTTCCAACGCAGGGGGTGTGGGTTCCATCCCTTGAAGGGGAACTAAGATCCCTCATGCTGTGTAGCATGGCCAAAAAAATCTCTTTCTCTTGCTTTCTCAGTCATGTCCAACTCTTTGTGACCCTATGAACTGTAGTCCACCAGGTTCCTCTGTCCATGGGATTCTCCAGCCGAGAATACTGGCATGGGCTGCCATGCTCTTCTCGAGGGAATCTTCCCTACCCAGGGATAAAACCAATGTCTCCTGCATCACCTGCATTGCAGCCAGATTCTTTACTATCTATCTATCTAGATAAATGGATAGATAGTTATATATACACTATCTATACTATATATATATATATATATATATATATATATATATATATAATAAGACTCTGAGTTGCTTCTTGCAGATGTGTCCACAACATATGCCTAGGTAGACAATGATTTGGAGTAGGAAAAAAATCCTAGTCAGGCATATATATATACATTTTTAAAGTCTCTTTGCAAAGATTTTGTGTGATTATAATTAACTGAAAGTTGGCATTCCGCTGAAATTTTAAAACTAAATAATGTGTTGCGTAGTGCTGACTATTTGGAAGGAGTGAGTTATTTTAGTATCTAAAATTTAAATCCTTTAATGTGTGCCCCGAAAGTTCTTTAGCTTAGAAAATCATAAAATAGAACTGATGAGTGCAAGAGGACTGCATAAAAGGAGTAACATTTTGCCAGTTTTTTAAAGGACAGTTGATTCTGCTTTATTGTTGTTATTCAGTCACTCAGTTGTGTCCAACTTTTTGTGACCCCATGGACTGTAGTCCACCAGGCTCTCCTGTCCTTCACTGTCTCTCGGAGCTTGCTCAAACTCATGTCCATTGAGTCAATGATGCCATCCAACCATCTCATCTTCTGTCACCCCCTTCTCCTGCCCTCAGTCTTTCCCAGTAGGATTTTGTTTGGACTAGGAACATTTCATTCGTTTCTGTATATGATTTTTGTCAAAAAGAATATTAGTATTAGTTTCTCCCCATCTGCACTAATAAATGTTTAGCCAAAAAAATTCTGGTTTATAGGGATGCCAAAGAATTAGTCATCTTAGGATATCCACATGTTGTTAGTGTCTGCTCTAACTTCTACACGTTCATCAAAGCTGTTTGTCTAAAACAAAAACTCAATTTTGTCATTTCTCTGAATCAAAGCCTCTGATGATTTTCCACTTCCTATACAATCAACTTTAGAGTCTTAAACCTGATTTTTATGTATCTTCGAAGATTGGTCCCAGTCTACACTCACCATCTTCCTTTCCCTTCACGCATCTCCCTGCATCTGATGCTATAGACACCCTGAACAATTTCATGAGCCCCAGAGCTCCTTCATGTCACTGCCTCTGCATCTGTTATATCTTCAACTTGACACATGTCCATCCCTTTTTCTGGGAGTTTGAGAGACTTTGCTTTGTTCAACACTAGATTTCCTTGGGCAAAGTGCTTAAAACATAGTATGCATGCATGCTCAGTCACTTCAGTCATATCTAACTCTTTGCGACCCCATAGACTATAGCCCACCAGGCCTCTTTGTCCATGGGATTCTCTAGGCAAGAATTCTGGAGTGGATTGCCATTCCCTCCTCCAGGGGATCTTCCTGACCCAGGGATCAAACCCATGTCTCTTGTGTCACCTACATTGGAGGCAGATTCTTTACCCGCTAAGCCACCTAGGAAGCCCTTATACATAGTAAGTATTCAATAAACATTGCTTGAATAAACGGGTCTCAGATTGTTCTTACTTCAAATGAGATTGGATGAAATGATGGTTCCTTACTGCTCAATTTCTTTCTTTCTTTTTTTTAAGTTTTATTTATTTATGGCTTCACTTTGTGCAGTCTTTCTCCAGTTGCGGTAACTGGGGGCTACTCTCCGTTGCTGTGTGTGGGCTTCTCCTTACAGTGGTTTCTCTTGTTGTGGAGCGTGCTCTCGGTGCATAGGCTTTAGTAGTTGTGGCACATGGGCTCAGTAGTTGCAGTTTACAGACTGTAGATCGCTGGCACGGTAGTTGTGCACACGGGCTTAGTTGTTTTGAGACATGTGGGTGGGATCTTCCCGGACCAGTGATTGAACCCATGTTCCCAGCAATGGCAGACAGATTCTTTACCACTGAGCTACCAGCAAAGCCCTCTATTTCTCATTTTAATCATTACACAAAATTAGAGAATTTAAGACTACATATAAATAAAGTAAGATTTGTGGTTGAAATTTTATTTATTTATATATATATCTTTTTATTTTAATTGGAGGCTAATTACTTTACAGTATTGTAGTGGTTTTTGACATACATTGACATGAATCAGCCATGGGTGTACATGTGTTCCCCATCCTGAACCCCCCTCCCACCTCCCTCCATCCCATCCCTCAGGGTCATCCCATTGCACCAGCCCTGAGCACCCTGTCTCATGCATTGAACCTGGACTGGCGATCTGTTTTACATATGATAATATATATGTTTCAACGTTATTCTCTCAAATCATCCCACCCTTGCCTTCTCCCACAGAGTCCAAAAGACTGTTCTATGTATCTGTGTCTCTTTTGCTGTCTCACGTATAGGGTCATTGTTACCATCTCTCTAAATTCCGTATATATGCGTTAGTGTACTGTATTGGTGTTTTTCTTTCTGACTTACTTCACTCTGTATAATAGGCTCCAGTTTCATCCACCTCATTAGAACTGATTCAAATGTATTCTTTTTAATGGCTGAGTAATATTCCATTGTGTAGATGTACCACAGCTCCCTTATCCATTTGTCTGCCGATGGACATCTAGGTTGCTTCCATGTCCTGGCTATTGTAAACATTGCTGTGATGAACATTGGGATACATGTGTCTCTTTCAATTCTGGTTTCCTTGGTGTGTATGCCCAACAGTGGGATTGCTGGGTCATATGGCAGTTCTATTTCCAGTTTTTTAAGGAATCTCCACACTGTTCTCCATAGGGGCTGTACTCGTTTTCATCCCCACCAACAGTGTAAGAGGGTTCCCTTTTCTCCACACCCTTTCCAGCATTTTAAATGCTACAGCATTTCAGAGGAGGAAGGTATCATTCTGTGTTGGAATAATCAAGGACATAGTTTACTGAAGAAAGTGGGATTTGAAACAGGTATCAAAAGACGAGAGTGATTTTGAGCCATTGCTAGTGTGACACCTTCTCCACAGTAGACCTTCATTACATTTATTGATTTGAATGTTTGAACTGAATGATAGACAAAGAGGAGGTAAATAGATTTTGTGAATGGAAAACAACAAGATCAGAAGCTCGAGTGCAGGAATGAGCCAGGCATGTCTGGAAAATGAGAAAAATTTCCTGATACGGGTGTGTTCTGTTCAACATTGAAGATTTTGACTATGTAGGTTGGGAACAAAATTATGAAAGATCCGAAAACTATGGGGTGCAGGTGGATTTGGTACTATAGTAAATAGCGAGCTCTCACCTGTTTTCACAGTACTGTGATAGGATTTTAGGTTTGTTAGTCTGGGGATGGTAAGCTGGCTTGGTGGAAAAGCAAAAGAATAAAGTCATGGTGATTAGGTAGGGGGTTTCAACTTGGATAAAAGTCATTCCTTATGTATTTTACATCACTTTATGATTTAGAAAGCATCCACTAAACCTACAAGAGAGCTTCTCACAGCAAGCCTCAGAGGAAGGGGGGGCAGATACTAATATTCTTATCCTATATGAGAATTGAGATTCAATTTGGGTTTGTCTGAAGTTGTAGATCTGGCAAAGGGTGTCCCTGGAACTCACACCTACTTTGTGTGTTTTAAATCTCTAAGTCCACTATTCCTGCCATTAGGAAATAGAAATGGAAGAGGAGACATCAGATATTGAAAGCTGAAAAATCTGAACAACTTTGTAAGGTAGAATCCACATTGTGTAGTAGAAAGAGTTCTGGCCTGAACATCAGAAAATCTTAAGTCCTAATCTTTGAATTAATGTGATCAAGTGTGACCTTAAATAAATGTCTTCTATGGTCCACTTCGCCTTCTGCATCTGTAACATAAGAGTTGTACACACAACACTCTTTAAATTCATTCTGGCTCAGTGGCCTTGGAGTTTGTGAGAGAGTCATAATAGAATGACTTCTTTTTTATTTTTTTAAATAAAAAACATTTTAAGGAGACAATTTAGTGATTTTGGGCTTCCCTGGTGGCTCAGATGGTAGAGAATCTGCCTACAATTCAGGAATCCCAGGCTCGATCCCTGAGTTGGGAAGACCTGGAGAAGGGAATGGCTACCCAGTCTAGTATTCTTGCCTGGAGAATTCCACGGACAGAGGAGCCTGGTGGGCTACAGCCTATGGGGTCACAAAGAGTCAGACACAACTGAGTGATTAACACTTTATAGAGGTGACGTGATTGTTGGTTTTGAATATGGAGGAGGGATAGGAGCTGAGGAATGCAAGGAGCCTCTGGATCTCAAAAAGGAAAGGGCATGGTCTCTCCCCAGGGCCTCCAGAAGAACACAACCCTGCTAACCTCTTGACACCCACTGAGACCCACTCTGGACTTGTGACTTCCAAAATTGTGAGGTAATAAATCTATGTTGGTTTAAGCCACTAAGTTTGTGGTAATTTTGTTGTAAGTTTGTGCTGTTATAGCAACCTCAATAGCAAACAAGTATGGGGCGGGGGGCGGGGTGACTAGGGAAGGAGGACTAATATCCACTTAGCATCGATCTGTTCGGTAAGCTTAGACTCTGCCAAGTGATCTGAGAGTGCAAGTGACTTGCCTGGGTGAACACAGTAAGGGGCTGGGCTGGAAATTCAGATCTGGGGCCATGTGACCCTTGGTTCTATCACCCAGTTTCTAGTATGAAAGGCAAAGTCCACAAGAAACTTGACAGTTACTTAACCTCACAGTGCTGGAAAACCAGAGGGAATATGATTTAAAAAAAAAAAATCAATGAACCAGGAGCTTGGGAACCAGAGAAGACATTCATTAAGATCTGGCTACATGAAGCAGGGGAGGGCCAGCAACACATATTAATATTCCATAGCAGGTACATTATACACACGCTATTTCCATAAACCATCACAAACCACACTCAGAGGTAAATTTTATTCTCCCTATTTTTATGGCTGAGGAACTGAGGCTTGAATAAGAAAGTACCTTGCCTCAAATCAGGGGTCCCCAACCTCTGGGCCAAGGACAAGTACCTCCTGTCAGATCAGTGGCAGCATTAGGTTAGAAATAAAGCCCATAACAAATGTCATGTGATTAAATCATCCCCAAACCATGCTCCCTATCTCCCAGTCCATGGAACAATTGCCTTTCACGAAACCCGACTCTGGTGCCAAAAGGTTGGGGACCACTGCTATAGCTAATGACAGAGCTGGGGTTTAAATACGAAGCTTACCTTTTTGAGCCCCAAAAAAACACACCCCAAAACAAAACAAACCAACCCCTCAACTTTTATTTCTTTAAAAAGGAAGAGCCAGAGAAAGGCATAATTTAATTATCATTTGGAAATATATGACACCCCCTTCCCCTCACGTCAGACTCACACAGAAGATTGTAATTGGCTTGAGGTCAAGGATGTTTATATCATTACTTGTTCTCAGAGTGCTTACAATCAATCACTTTAGAACAGACTGTAGGCACCCAATATACACTCACTAGATGGAGTCTGTCAGCAGGATAGAAGGGCTTTTGTATAAGGTTGACCAAAAAGACTGGAACTCACAGTCTGGAAGGATGAAGGTTGAGATCTGATGGAACCTAAATGTAGCAGAGTCCCCACTCCCCCTTATACCTTTTCCCCATGACTCCATCCACTACTAATTTCCTCTTTCTCCTTCCTGATTGCCCCAAGCTCTTGAGCACTTGATCACTCAGTTTTGCACTTTGTCCCGCTTCACTGATAGCAAGAGCGCCCCCTGCCTCTTGCATCAAGCCTAACTTTCTAGTCTCCTACCCTTCTCTGTCATCTTTCCTCTCCAGCCTGATCTTTTGTCTATGGAAATCTTGTCTCTGGTTTGCCTGATGACTGGAGCCGGTGGAAACCCTGCCTCACACCAACCTTTATCTAGGTCCTCCTTGTCCATTGCCACAACTTTTGGGATTAATTTTCCCTTCACCCACCACACCTTCTTTTAACTCTTCAGTTGTTATCCTCCACTTCCTCTAATCCTTTTGTTAGTGTTGCCTGTACCATGTAATTAACACTTCAAATAAAACAAAATTCTCTAGTGTGATTTAAATGCCTCCTTCTTCAATCTTACAGTTTCTTTCGCCCCACCTAATCATTCAAGTGTGGTAAAATACACATAAGATGTACCATCTTTTTTTTTTTCAATAATTTTATTTTCTAGTTTTTCTTTGCTAGAATATGAAAATCAATTGATTTTTGTATATTGACCTTGTATCATTAAATACTGTTAAATTAGTATATTAGTTCCAGTTTCATGTTTATAGAATCTTGGGATTTTCTACATAGACAATCCAATAAATTTTCCAGATAAAGAGAATTTCACTTCTTTTTCCACTCTGTATGCCTTCAATTCAAAATTCCTTCCCTATATTATTGCATTGGCTAACACCAGATATGGTGAGAGCAGACATCTTTGCTTGTTGCCAACCTTAAGGAAGAAGTTTTCACTGTTCACTCTAAAATATGTTGTTAGCTCTAGGTATTTCTTAAAGATATCCTTTATCAGTTTGAGGAAGTTCTTTCTCATTCCTAATTTGTTGAGGGTTTTTTTTTCCTGCAGTTTTAATTTTTTAAATTAATTTTTAAGCATTTTTATTTGTTTGTTTCTTTTTAGCTGTGGTGGGTCTTCGTTGCCGCACAGGCTTTTTCTCTAGTTGGGGTGAGCTGGGGGCTGCGCTCTAGTTGTGGTGCATGGGCTTCTTGTTGCAGTGGCTTCTCTTGCTGGAGAACATGGGCTCTGTGGCACACAGGCTTTAGAGGTTGCAGCATGAGGGCTCAGTAGTTGCAGCTTCTGAGCTCTAGGGCACAGGGTCAATAGTTGTGGTGCAAGGGCATAGTTGCTCTGCCGCCTTGCTCCACCGCATGCTCCACCGCATACGGATCTTCCCAGCCCAGGGATTGAACCCGTGTCTCCTGCATTGGCTGTCAGATTCTTTACCACTGAGTCACCAGGGAAGCCCCCAGATTAATTTTTATTGGAGTATAGTGCCTTTACAATATTGTATTCGTTTCTATTGCACAGCAAAATGAATTAGCTTTACGTATAAGTATATCTCCTCTTTAATGCAAAAGCAAAAGTCGCTCAGTTGTATCTGAGTTTGCAACCCCAAGGACTGTAGCCTGCCAAGCTCCTCTGTCCATGGACTTCTCTAGGCCAGAACACTGGAGTGGGTGGCTGTTCTGTTCTCCAGGGGATCTTCCTCACCCAGGGATTGAACCCAGGTCTCCCACATTACAGGCAGATTCTTTACTGTCTGAGCCACCAGGGAAGCCCCTAAATCTCTTTAAAATTTACCATCATAATCATGCTTAAGTGTACAGTTCAGCAGTATGAAGTACATCCACATTGCTGAGCAACTATCACCATCATCCATCTCCAGAATTCATCTTGCAAAGCTGAAACTCTGTATCACACAGTCTTCCTTAGACCCACTCTCCCCTTTGCAATGCTAGGTACCTGCACTCTGGCCTCATGCCAGTTTCTCCAACAGGCCAAGCAATTTATAGCTCAGGCCCTGACAAGACAATTTTCTTCATCTGGAAGGCATTTTTCAGCACCAGGCTTACCCCCCCACCACATGGTCAGCAAAGACTGGTCCCTCCTCACCTTTCAATCTCAACTTAAATGTCACCTTAGAATTGGCATCCTGATCTCTTACATTTAAGTAAGTTCTCTGCTTAAAACAAAAACAAGCAAAACTCCACCCATTGGGTATTTCTTAAAGCTCTTATAAATATTCTCTTGTCCTCTTCATTTTTAGAATTATTCGGTTACTTATTCCCTGTCACTTCTACGTAACTGTAAGCTCTATGGGGACCAGAACCAGGCCTGTTTTGTTCTCAGTGTCTCGGAGGGTGTCTGACATGAACCAGGCACTTCAATATTTATTGGTAAATTAATATCCTATATTATACTCTCTAATTAATAATAGTTTTATGAATTACTGCATCACTTCAGGACTTATTCATAATGCTGATTTTGTTAACTGATGTTTGTAGGTGTCTATTTTCCATCTTCAATGGACTGCAGTTTGTAGAAATTACATCTATTTCTTTGCACCAAAGAAAATTAGATACATTGTAGGTTTTCAATAAAGAGTTGCTAAATTAAATTAGACTTAACTTATTGTCTGTCACATACTGAAATGCTACAATCAGGAAATATGTCTAAAACTTGAAAGAGACCCAACTGTGGTGTTACATATTACTTGGGGGTACTGTTGGTAATGGTTAGCTTCTGCAGTTAGCACTGAGCATAAGAGCTGTGTATGCTCAAAATTTTCTTTGTTTTGAAGACATCATTATCAGTTTGCCAAAAACACCAATCCAGCCAGATTTTCTTCCAGTATCAGATCAAGTCTTGTACCTTTGGTTGAAGACCACAGAGGAGACGTGGCTTGCATTCGGGGGCCATGCTGCAGGACATATATAAATCTTTAAATTCTAGACTCATACTTGGCCTGGTAAGACAATCATATGATTGGAATGAAGGTCTATTGTGAAAATAGCATGTTTCCATTTCCCACCTCACACTCAACCTGGGGATAGCGTAGGCTTCTTCTCTGAAATGGCCTATATGATTTTGATTTATTACTTGCTCTTCATATTCCTTTAGTGGAGCATGACTACTTGATTTCACATAAGTTAAGGGTATGTATGGCTTCCCAGGTGGCACAGTGTTAAAGAATCCACCTGCTGATACAGGAGACATGAGTTGAATCCTGGGTCAGGAAGATCTCCTGGAGAAGGAAATGGCAACCCACTCCAGTATTCTTGCCTGGAAAATTCCATAGACAGAGGAGCCTGGCGAGCTACAGTCCTTAGGGTTGCAGAGAGTTGGACATGACTGAACACAACAACAAGAATATATATGATGAGCTTATACTGTCCTCTGCTCTGTGGGGCATTAACTCATGGAACTCATTATTCTTCATTTAGACAATAAAGTGGATAAAAATATAATGTTGCTGAAGAAGTATTTAAGTCAATTCACAGATGTCAGAGTTCTTGAGACAGAATTGCTTACAAAATACTCCTCTGTGGAGTTATTATCCAGAAGTACAGATGTGCCTTCCATAGAGATTGTACCATTTTGTAACACCAGCAGGAATGTACAAGAGCTCGTTAAAATTTCAGTTCTTGACATCAAATATAGATATGAAGCTTCTCAGGATAATGGGTTCTCTTCACTCACTCTGCAGTGCTCAAAGAAGTCCTATTTCTATAGAAGACAACACGATACAGGGAATAGAATTGATAAGGATGACATCTGCCTACTGGTTGTGAGGCTTTACCCAGTCTCAAATTAGGAAAATCTTGTGAAGCATGTATGAGGAAGGTTGTAATACTTTTGCTAGGGCAAATTCTCATGTTGGAATTCAAGTGTCCTGTCCCCTAGAGAGGTATCAGCAACATAACAGAGAACCTCCAGTGACTAATACAGTAACACTGACTTCATTTTGAGGGGCCAAGCGCTGCCTGGCCCAGGGAAACAGTAGAGTAAAGAATAAGCATTTAATGCAGGAGACTCCGGTTTGATTCCTGGGTCAAGAAGATCTGCTGGAGAAGAGATAGGCTACCCACTCCAGTATTCTTGGGCTTCCCTGGTGGCTCAGCTGGTAAAGAATCTGCCTGCAATATGGAAGACCTTGGATCGATCCCTGGGTTGGGAAGATCCCCTGGAGAAGGGGACAGCGACTGTATAGTCCATGGGGTCACAAAGAGTTGGACGCGACTGAGTGACTTTCACTTTCAAGTAATTTATTAATAGGTTTTGGATTCTAATCTAGGCTACCTTACCTCCCACAGGTGTGATTCTGGATGTCATTAGGCTGATTCAAGGCTTCTAGACCAAATGGTGATACTAACGTCCATGCCATTTTGGACTGTTGTGAGATTAAATGGAATTACGTTTGGGACAGTGACTGATGCACAATAGCATTCAACACTAACTTTCTCCTCTTTGCCTTTCGGAAAATAAGAGAGTTGGGACAAAAATCCCCAAAGTTCTCTCTGAACAGCCGAAAACGTATGCCACAATTTCTATATGTTATATATGTCTTACTTTACTTATAGAAGAGTCTCTAAAAATCTATTTACTATTATTCATGTGTCCCTTTGTGGTTTGCCTTCCCAGCCTGTATCAGAGTGGAAAGAACAGGGGCTACACTTGTTAACTGACTGAAGGATGAAAAGTAGAGTTTAAAAAATTATTTGGAAACAACAATAACAACAAAAGTGACCAGTAGGTCTGGTGGCTTACCAGTAGTAGGGTGGCTCCTTGGTAAATCCACAAATAGTCAGAGCCTCTTAGCATAAGGCTGCCTTAAGGTCAAGTCATCAAGAAAGTGTTAACTGTTGTGCTGGTAGGAAAGCAGACCAGTGGACAATACATTTCTTTTATTCCCTTCCCCATCTCTTGTTTACTAAAGAATTGAGGCGTCGTAATATATCAGTTGAGTTTTATGAAGATTTACATCTTAAAATGTAAAATAATACAATGGGAAGCACTTGAAAGAGTAAATTTCAGTTATCTGAAAAATAACTCATTTAACCAATATTTATTGAGTGCTCACTATGTGTTCAGCACTGTGTTGACTGTTGGATTTGTTCGGACACCTAATTTCCCCAAAATTCTACATAAAAAAGTACCATTCATAGCACAGTCCAAATTTATGTTAACCTTTTAGTGAGTCTTCATGATAGGTTTCTTATCACTGATTTTAATTTTAGAACCTCCTGGGTTCTACATAGTATCCCCTCCAAAGAAGGCAGAATGATAAAATTGTTGAAACAGCAAATGTAAAGTTGAAATCACTTGACAGTCTGTGAATCTTTAAATATCTACTTGAAAGTTCAGCTGTGATAAATCCTTTTGACTTAGTCCTATTTGTCAGGCTAATATAGTGAATGTAATTGATTTAGCTAATTTCACTAGTAGATGATGTTCTTCTAGAGCACAGAGAAATAGAAATCATAAATATGTCATTGCTGCTTGCTTTTGTATCTCATTTCACAGGCTCAAATAGAGAAAATATATTTAAAAACAAATTAATTGCATCTATTTCTTAGAAGCATTTGAAAATGTTTTCATTTATATTAGAGATACCAAATCTACTAGATCATAGAATTTAAGTAACTATATGTTGGCATATGTGAACGTAACAAATAGTTACCATTCATCCAATGCTTACTACTCATCAGGTGTATTATGTTGAGAGCTTTAAATAGATTACCATCTTTAAACTGCCCAACAACTTTTCAAAGAGGGCACTGTTACATTCCCATTATATAATGGAGGAAACTGGGGTTTAAAGAGGTTAGCAATCTTGCTCACATTATTCATGTATTATTTTAGTGGAACTGGGATCCAAACCTGGGCAGTCCTATTCTATACCTATGCCATCTTTTAAAGGTATTATTAATTAAAATTCAGTAAAGAAACAAAAATCTCAACTATATGCAGAAATAATCCTTATCCATTGTCTATAAGTTTTACTCCCCTAGAAACAAGGAGGGTTAAATCATAGTGTGAAATAAAAGGATACCCTTATGCGACTTGTTTCCAAAAGCAGATTTTGTATTACTTCTCCCCTACCCCTATCCTCCCCAAATGGCAGATGTAAAAATTCTCTACAACTACTTTCTGTAAAGTCCTTACAGGTTTTACCTTGGCATAAATACTCATGAAAAATTGTGAACTAAAATACAGAATCTTCACCTTGCTCTGTCACCTCCAAAACTTAAGTAGGAGTTTTGGTGTTAAACATTATATCTCAAAATAAGGGTACTGAAAACTTCAAAGGCATCTTTCTTCCACAAAACCTCAATGCCATACAAATACTACCTAGTTTGTCCTCTATATTCCAAAGAAAATTATTGGCATCATTAGGTTTTTCTGAAGGGAGATGTAAATAGAATCAGAAAAATGAGCACAAAAGTCCAGAGAGGTCAAGGAGAAAATTCATGGTTAGAAATTTTTTTTCTTGTAACTCCAAAATGTTCCTTTCACCTGACCAGTAACAACTGTGACCATGTAGCTTGCTCTATCTGGCTTCCAATATACTTTCACTAGATCATTGTAATTCAAATCCATTCCGTGCTGCTTCACTTTTGTAAATTGTTAAGATTAAGTAGTGTACCCTGCACCTATTTTAATGATTTAGCACATTGATAATATTTTCACTTATTTAAAGCCATATTTGTTGACAGAGGCTTAGCACCCAAAAAATTCTAGGAGGCAATTTTCACATATCCAAAACCTTGAACAAGTAATTGACACAGCTTAAACCCTGGCTAGTTTTGAATTTTCCAAATTAAGGTCACAGAATTGAAAAAAATGCATACTTTTAAAAAAAGGTGGTAGAAACACATTTTAATAGTGAAGAAAATACACTCAAGGTCACAATATGCCAATCCAGTCTCTATGCTCTACTTTTAAAGATGCAATTAAGCTGATTTTTAACTGGATTTTGCCTGCACTTTTCTTAAGGGAATGGTGGAAAGTTTATTGCAAAAGATGGAAGTTATCAGAGACAAGAAAGTCAGGGGGTCAACAGAGGTAAAAGAGGAGGGAGTTGTCTATATGGAAGTGAGAATCAATAACTTGTGAGTGGGAATCTAAACTGACCTACAATTTCTAAAGACCCTCAAAATAAGAGAAGAACAGGAGACAAATTTAAAAGAAAAACATCAAAAAGGGGGGAAAAAAACAGCCAAAGAGGTGAGACACAGCCGTTTTGATGGGGGGTGGGTTGTCTAACTACACAATGAGGTCATCCTATCTCCCGGAAGTGACACGTAATCACCTGCTTTGCACTAGCTCCGCCCCTTCCCTCAGAGGTCCCGCCCCTTCGCCCGCAGCCGGGAGGGTGTTAGGGGGCGTTTCTCCAGGAGGAAAGCTGAGAGCTGCGACGCTGAGGAAGGGGACCCCAAAACGTCTGGCACTGCCCCCTCCAGGGATCACTTTGGACCGCCTTACTCGGCCCAGCGGGATTCAGAAACGCCGAGGGGTCAACCTGATGGGTTTCGGGGTCAACGGAAGAGGGGAAGGGGAGCCCTGGCGGGGTGAACCCCCCGGTCCCCCGCCAAGCAGCTGAGGCACAGGAGGGCGGCCATCTTGGCCGGGAGGGTAGGGCTGGGGAGCTGCGGGCGCCGTGCGATTGGGGGGCTCGCCCGGAAGTGACGCAAACTACCCGGAAGCGGAGGGGGTTCCCTGGCCCACTCCCCCCTCGTTCGTTTGCTCCCCCGCTTCCTCCCCGCCCCCCTTCCTCTCCATTCGTCCCCCCCCCCCTCCCCGTTCCCTGCCTTCTTACCCCCCCCCACCCGTCCCTCCCCCCCCAACCTCCGGAGCTGGGAAGAGAGTCAAGATGGCGGCGAAATCCGATGGCGGTGGCGTGGGGGTGGGCTTCGCCCAGCTGCACAACCTGGACGAGGCGGTGGGCAGCGGCGGCGAGGAGGACGGGGAGCCCGGGGGAGGCGGCTGCGGCGGCGGCGGCGACGGCAGCGAGCCCGGCGAGAGCAGCTCGCTGCACATCTGCCACTGCTGCAACACCTCCTCGTGCTACTGGGGCTGCCGCTCCGCCTGCCTGCGCTCCCTCCTGGGCAAGAAGCCGCGCCGCAGCGCCGCCGCCGACGGGGGGGACCAGCCGCTGCAGCCGCCCGCGGCCGCCGGTCGCCAGCCCCCGACGCCCGAGCGGCCGCAGCCGCCGCAGGTGGAGCGGCCGTGGCTCGACTGCCTGTGGATCGTGCTGGCGCTACTGATCTTCTTCGGGGACGTGGGCACCGACCTGTGGCTGGCCCTCGACTACTACCGCAAGGGGGACTACGGCTACTTCGGGCTGACCCTCTTCTTCGTGCTGGTGCCGTCGCTGCTGGTGCAGAGCCTGAGCTTCCGCTGGTTCGTGCAGGACTACACGGGCGGCGGGCTGGGCGCCGTGGAGGGGCTCACCAGCCGGGGCCCCCCCATGATGGGGGCCGGCTACGGCCACGGCGTGGGGCCCTCGGCCACGCCGGGGGCGCAGCGCCTCTGCCGCCTCTCCGTGTGGATCTGGCAGACGGTCATCCACCTGCTGCAGATGGGGCAGGTGTGGAGGTAAGAGCACTGCGGGGGTGGGGGCGGGGGCCTGGCCAGCCAGCCCTGCAGAGGGCCCCGCGGGCGAGGCCGAGCCCTCCAGAGTGCGCTCTGCCCCCGAGGTGCCCCGCAGGTGGGCTCTTCGGACGGGCCTTGGCCCGGGGGTCTTGAAGGAGGGGTTTGCCACGCACTTCCCCTGGCGTCTCAAGAAGACCATCGTTCGGTCTGGATCCCTGGCCACGCCTTTTGGCCCAGGGAGGCCCAAGTCCGGCTGTTTGTCTCCGTCCCTGGTTCGCCCTTAGCGGAGACCCTGCCTCACCCTTTCTCTCCCCTCTTTCTCATATTCCCGGGGTCCCTTTGCCCTGTATCCCCAGGTAACCAGCCGCTAGCGCTTTTTATCTGCACCCCAGCTCGCCTCCTGGGGGGGAACCTTCCTTCTTCCAGCCAGTTTGCACTCGGTTTTGTCCCCCGGTGAGACATCCTCCCCTCTTTTCCCCGTCTTCTCTCCGCAGTGGCCTGTGTGGGGGCCCTGTGCAACCCCCCTGCTGGCTCTTCTTTTGGCCCCCCTCCATTCCACGCCCCCTCCTCCTTTCCTGCAATCCTGTCCCTTGCAAATGCCTACAAACTGCTGCTCTCCTTGAAGGAAAAATGACTTTTTGGGGGGCCGAATTAGACGTGCCCTTTTCTTAGTAACAGGTAAAAATGTATAGTATATGATGGGTGAAAGCGTTTTTAATTCTCACAGAAAATCGCTTAGCCACCTGGATACACATTCTGGTGGAGTGTTGTTTTTGGTAGCCAGGGCAGTACGCAGGTGATTTATGTTTACACAAGCCTCAAGCTTGGCTCTGAGGACCTTTCTCCTCTTGTACATTTCCCGTGTGCCAGGTAAATCCTTCAAAAACCACTTGCAGATCGCACCCCCCCCCCCTTTTTTTTTGACAGCGTTTACTGGCTAAACTAAGGAAATGATCTTATAAAAACCTTGGTAAATCTGCGTCCTCCAACTTAAATCAGTTTGAGTGTATTTTGGAAACATTGAGTTGTGGATGAGAGTGTTTGCAAGAGAAAACAACCTTCCTGAAGAGAAATTACAGGAAGCTCTTCAGGTACATTGCTTCTGTGAGAAGACATTTTGCCTTGATTGCTCAGGCACCTATGCCTAGGAGGAGATTTTAGGTGCTCACATTTTTCAGTTTACTGAGATGTACCTAGGTTAACTGAAATAAAGTTCGTTGTCTTTTGAATTGTCTAGGTCGCTATTCAGAATTTTAAATACAAACGTTTCAGAAAGCATGGAATTGAATTAAGTCGAATCACGAAAGACAGTGTGAGACTTTTGTCCTGCAGAATTTACATGCAAATTCAGGATTGGAGTTTTCCTGATCTTGTGAATGGTTTTCCTGGTCTTGTGTTCCTAGGTTGAACAAGCGACTTTTTTTTCCCAGCCCTGTCTACAGATAATTTGTTTCCTGCTGATACGTTTATAGGAAGAGGGGGGAAAATTAGGGGGAAAAAAAAAAGGTGGTTAACTTTTAGCTATTATGAGCCTAATTTGGGGTCAAGGAAAATTTTGAAGTATGTTTTAAATTGGAATTCTAGCTCTGAAAACATCCCAATCCATACTGAATCGAAGAGTATGTTTGGTATGGGGATACTATTTTTGGTTTATTGCAGGTGGGTGACATGCAAAGGAATGAAGACAAGAGAGACAAAAAGTATGGGGAGAGGTTTTTGAAATAGTAGTAAAATTTAACAGCATGTAATTAATAAGTAGGCTTGTATAGAATAAGCCTAAGTTACCTATCTCTCCAGGTCTTAGACATGGAGATGTGGGCAATCAAAATCTTGGTGTCAGGTTCAGATTCCTGAGAATTGTTTCTAATGTAATCCATCCTAGGTATTTCTTAGTAGTAAGCTTTTGGGACATACTGAAATTGGAGTTCTGTTTCACAAATTTTTTAGGCAGAATAATCCCCCCAGCTGGCCCATTTACCTAAACCTTAATTGTATTTGACAGAGTAAAAGTTCAGGTTGTGGACTTTTTTTTTTTTTAAAGGTATCTGTGATTTACTATGAGTTTTTTGTTTCTTTTTTCAAGATTAGAATATATGTCTGAATGTTGTATAAAGTTGATATTAAAAGACATGCTAATTCAGCTAAGGTATTTATTCTAATGTATTAATACTACAATTGAAATGCTTACTGAGGAAGGATTTTTCTAATTTTTTTTACTTGTTTTGCTTGAAATACTCCAGAAGCAGGGTCTTTCTTTAATACATGCTAGTCACGTGGCTTGCATGGAAATCATTCATAAGTAAAAGCTTTGGAGAAAGGTGTTTATTCTTTTTTAGTTTTAATCTCTTGGCAAGCTTGTCATTGTTTGTAAGCATACATCATCTTAGCTTTTCTGCAGATCTTTTGGTTTACAGTTGTTCTCTGAGTCATATTTGCTGCTTAAATGTTATGTACTTCATGTGGTCATGTGACTTAAAGGTTAAGATCTAAGAATTTGATTTGGGCTACATTCCCAAGACAAGATGTTGGTGAGGTTGTCAAAACTGATTGCATTAAACATGAAACTTGTCTCTTCACTTGCTTTTTTTTAAATGTAAAATTATTTGACTCTTGCTTGGACCAAAGCACAGTGCTTATTTAAGAAAAATTAGTTTCTTTTGACAGAGTGGTGAATTTCTATGCATGTTGCCTTTCCTGTCAGGATGGAAAACACTTGACATCTCTTTCATCAGATGACTCCCTAGAATGTCAAAAAATGTTTTTGGTTGGGCCAAAGTTGGAGTGTGGAAGGATAGTTACCTGTAGGATGACTTGTTTCATGAACCTTGTGATTAAAGTCTGTTTAATGCATGCTTTACCATCACTAATTACTTAACGTGGAACTTTCTGTCTAGCTTTATGTGCTCTATTTTTCAGGTGTTTTTCCCATGGATAGCAGGTCTGTGAGTCACTCATACCAGGAACAGGAGTTATACCAGCCTTCACAGTTTAGTACAATGTGTTGCTATTAGAAAGTGAGATCATTTTCTTGGAAGGTTACAGCTTAGGAACAGGTTTGCATATTGCATTTTTGTGTGTAAGTTTTTTCCTTCAGTGTATCAGCCTTTCTTTGCTTTTGTGCTGCTTTTAGAGAGTGCTTGTTGTGCTGGTCGTTCACTGCAGTCAAGGAGCACAGTTTCTTTGACTGAAATGTCATGGTATGTCACGATGTTGCAACCTAATCATTAATTTTTCTTTTTATGTACTTATTTTTATGGGTATGTTTTAAAGATTTTTCTTAAAATGTTAATTCTTTCTGCCACTTTAAAAGTGAACATCAGCTGTTCTTTACCTTGGGAAATGAGGTGGAGTGTCCATCTAGTCAAGGCTATGGTTTTTCCAGTGGTCATGTATGGATGTGAGAGTTGGATGGTGAAGAAAGCTGAGCGCCTCAGAACTGATGCTTTTGAACTGTGGTGTTGGAGAAGACTCTTGAGAGTCCGTTGGACTGCAAGGAGATCCAATCAATCCATCCTAAAGGAGATCAATCCTGGGTGTTCATTGGAAGGACTGATATTGAAGCTGAAACTCCAATACTTTGGCCACCTCATGCAAAGAGTTGACTCATTGGAAAAGACCCTAATGCTGGGTAGGATTGGGGGCGGGAGGAGAAGGGGACGACAGAGAATGAGATGGTTGGATGGCATCACCGACTCGATGGACATGGGTTTGGGTAGATTCCGTGAGTTGGTGATGGACAGAGAGGCCTGGTGTGCTGCAATTCATGGGGTGGCAAAGAGTCGGACATGACTGAGCGACTGAACTGAACTGAACTGAAAGGGTTGCCTTCAAGGGACAAAAAAAAGGAAGAAATAATTCACCTACCATAATGGGTTCATCAACCTGTGAACAATCTAAAGCTTTATTTTAGCTTTCTTTTCACTTCAAGACTGTGATATAACATAGGGACATAGCTCTCTGTAATCAGCAGCAAATGTTGGTGAAGATCCTTCTATAAATTACCCATTCCCCCTTACCCCCCAATGTAGGGATACTTGGAAAATTATGGAGGTTTGTTCTTGCTGAGTATTTTAGAATAGTGGCTCTTAATTCAGGCTGAGAATAGAACCTACTACGACATTAAAAAAAAAATACCTGAACGTTGCTAGACCTGCTGAGGAAGAATCCCAAGGTGAGACCCAAGCAGTCTTATTTTTAGAAGCTCCACAGGTAATCAGATGGTCAGCCAGGCTTGAGAAGCACTTTTAGAATTGAGTTTCAGGCTTATTCCATTTGGAGATTGTTATTGGATTTGTGTTCTTAATATGTTGGAACAATTGGGAATGGAATGCTTTGATACTGTGAAACTTGGTTTCTGGACAATACCATAACCAAACGACTTTACCTTGGAAACATGAGTGTCTAAACACAGTACTTGGATTGTCTCAAGTGTATGCACTTATCGTACTCAGGGTTTTCTTCTTTGAACCTAAGTATGAATCTCATTCTAAAAGGATTCCTAAACTCAAAGCATTCTTTAGTATTGTGGCCCACTTCTTTGCCTTTTAATGTGATTCAAATAGCACTTTTATGATTGTGTTGCATGTTAAAGGGAAATTAAATTTGAAATGATTCTCCTAAGTAGGGTTGAGGTAAATATGACTGGGATTACAAGAGGTGTTGGACTAAGTGGTCTGTAATGTCCCTCCAGCTCTAAAATGTTGTGATTTAAGAATGGAAATGTTATTTTACAAATAAGGAAAATCATTCATATGGGGCCAAAATACTAGTCAGAGTCACCATAAAAGATTGTATATGTGAGTTTGTGTCTATGTCTGTGTGTGTGTAGGGGGGCTTTATATAGTATCTGTTTGTTACTGGATGGGAATCTCAATATTGTAAAAATCTTTTCCCCCCATTTTTGTGTATATATTTAATGGAATTCTGGTTCAAAAGAAACTCAGTGGGTTTGTTGTTTTTTTTTTTATGGGAAACCCGAGAAAAATTGATCTGAGGAAATGATGCATGTATATAGTCAAAAAAAATCTTGAAAAAGAAAAATGTTCCTCTGTCAAAAAGTGAATGTACTATAAAGTGTCAATAATTAGATCAATGTGCCACTGGCAGAGGAATAAAGCAAATAAGTGTTGAAGCAGAATAAAGAGAAATTGACAAGTTTGTGGGAATTTAGTAAATAGTGAAAGTGACATTTCTAATCAGTGAAGGGAGAAAAAGATTATTTAGCAAATGATAGTGAGTCAATTGACTACTCAGTTGGGGGAAAAATTGCTCTCTACATAAACAAAAATTCTAAAAGAATTAAAAGTAAAAATGTGAAATATTAAATTGTAAAAGCACTGAAAGAAAATGTAGGGTAATTTATAATCTTTCAATGGGCAAGAAGCTTTGATACCATCAAGAAAAAAAGGGACAGATTTAGCAAAGACAGTCTCGTTTTGTTATTGTCTTCCTCCTCTCTCCACTTGAGAAATCATAGAAATCCATGGTTAGTTGTGAGAGTAAAAGAGTTATATTTGGACAAAGAACTATGTACCTAAAGGAGAGTATGAGGAGAGAATCTCTGAAGATTATTTCTTATTTTTGAGTGAACAGAAACAGAACAAACTAGATATCTATGGTGAATTTTCAAAGGAAGGCGATGAAAAAAATGACACACTTTTAGTAAAATTGTAAGCGGTGATGAAGGAAGGCTAGTATTTTCAGAATGATCCAGAAACAAAACACCAAATTCATATTGCCCGAAACCTAGTAGGCACATGTCATAAATCATGGGCAGTTCGTTTCTGCCTTTTAACATCATTTGCTTTGATTTTGCAAGCTTCCATAATGTCAGTTAGTTAGGGTTATGTAATGGATAGATTCTGGAGTACTGAAATGATTATGTTTGCGTGCTCCGTCCCTCAGTCATATCCGACTGTTTGTGACCCCATGCACTGTAGCCCGCCAGGCTTCTCTGTCCCGGGGATTTTCCAGGCAAGAATACTGGAGTGGATTTGCCAGTTCCTCCTCCAGGGCATCTTCCTGACCTAGGGATTGAACCCATCTCTTGTATGTCTCCTACATTGGCAGGTGGGTTCTTTACCACTGAGCCACCTGGGAAACCATTGCAAAAATTAGGTGGGATGCAAAAAGAAAGAAAATGTTTCTGTTGTTGCTGTTTTTGCCATGGGCTGGTTTGATTTACAGTGTGCTTTCTGCAAACACGATTGTGGTTAAAACTTTAATTTATTCCTTGTGATACTCTCTTTACCTTGTTTCTTCTACTCAGAAATTCTGAATTTCTTATTTGGCTCTGAAAGCATTCATTTTTTAAAAAAATCATGAAAATGTAGCCTCATTTAGAAAGTTCACTGACTTTTGATTTTTGCCTAAAGGCAATCCACTATTTATCCCTGTTGGAGATACTCAAAAAAGAAGAATGAAAAAAAAATTCCACAGGACACAGCAATAGTATAAAGGGAACATTGGAGTTAAGAAATCAGATTTATCATTCTGCAAGTTACCAAAAAAACTCGGGACTCAGTTTCCTCATGTTTATCAAATAAAGAGCTAAATTCATTGATTTTTCAGGTCCCTCCATTTTAGAGTCTATTATGCTGTAGATATTAGCACTCTGAAGTTTTAAACAAGAAATTTCAGACCCTAGTTTGAAGAATTAAAATATTTTAAAGTGTGGATTTCCCAGGAACTACTTTGAAGAAGTATCATTTATTTTGACTTAATTTAAAATTTTTTATTACTTGTAATCACATTGCTACCTATGGAAGCATTATAAATACTAGTATATTGCTAGCTAAGGTTAAAATTTATAGCAGATACTTGTTTTCCTGGTTTATTAGCAACTTTTGTGGAATTTGCAATTTCAGCTAAAATTAAAGTGTCCTTTTATAATCTTCTGTTTGACATATTTTACTGTTAGGTTTAGCTAAAGTGATGCATATGTATAATGTACATTTTTGAGGTTTTTCTGAATTGATTACCAAGATTAATTTCTAATTGGGAAGAACCTTAAAGTCACCTACTGCAATTTATCATTTGATATGTAACTTTGAAAAGTTAGTGGGTTTTCTTTTTAATATTTTGGCTTTCTTGTTAGTTGTAAGTGATTTTTGGAAATGATTCTAAGTGAATCTTTTTGTGTTTTGTATTTTATTAGATTAAGGTATATAGTACTCTTGTCTGGAAAATCCCATGGACAGGGGAGCCTGGTGGGCTGCAGTCCATGGGATCGCGAAGAGTCAGACACAACTGAGCGACTTCACTTTCACTTTTCCCTTTCATGCATTGGAGAAGGAAATGGCAACCCACTCCAGTATTCTTGCCTGGAGAATCCCAGGGACGGAGGAGCCTGGTGGGCTGCCGTCTATGGGGTCACACAGAGTCGGACACGACTGAAGCGACTTAGCAGCATAGGTACTTTAAGTTGAACTTGGGGAAAAGATAAGATTTGCTTGAAGGATTCAGTGAATATTATTATAACAGTAATACATTTGTACATAAAATTCAACCTTAGATTTTTCTTTTCTGCATGTCTAGTGTGGGTAAATCTATTGATCTTGGTATATTGCATTATTTTAACATACTTTAAAGCAAAATGACAGTATCGTAAAGGTAAAATTTTTCATATTGCTAACAAAAAAATGTCCTTTATGTATATTGCTTTCATCATGAAATATCAAACAAGTGGTTTTTAAAGTAACTTTTGTTTTGAATACAGCATTTTGGTTGTTTTTCTTTTTAGTTGTGAGGAAGCTGTTTCTGTTTTATCTGGGTTATGAATTTACAGAGTGTGGATTGTATGTTCATCAACTAATTTCCAGGAAGAGATTTGAATATTCAGTTCACAGAAAAGTAAACGCATCAGTTTTCTTCATAGCACCCTTGGAAGGGAGAAAGAGTTGATAGTTACTGTTTACTCTGGCTAGATGCTCCCAAAGAATCGTAGATACATGAAATAAAAAGTTTCTCTTCCCCCTTATGCCCCCGTTTCATCCTGTCTTAAACATACTGCTCACCTGAAGAAGATGGAAAAGGTGAGGCAGATACCAAATCCACGGCTTGGAAAGCCCAGTGAGAAAACAGAGCTGGCAAGGAATTAGGCACCCAAACCCTTCCAGACGGTACGCATGCTCTGTTTTCTCTCCTTGGCTGTGTTTGGCTCTGGTGGTCAGAGAACCGCTTGTGTTAGGATAGGCCTGGGACTTGTTAGAATGCAGATTTGTGGGTCTCCTATGGGCTTAAAGAATCAGAACCTTAGGGAGTTGGACCAGGGAATGTGTAATTTTTTCGGGTTGAGGGGACTGCATTGTGATGCCTGTGGGATCCTAGTCCCTGACCAGAGACCAAACTCGTTAACCCCTCCCCTTCCCCATTGGGATTTTGGAGTCTTAACCACTGGACCTCTGGGGAAGTCTGGGAATGTGTATTTTTGCTGTCTTTGCCTGAATCAATTTTGACTTTGCTGGTGGGAGGTGGGGGTTTGTATTTTAAACAAGCTCCCCAGTCCTTACCTCTCTAAAGTTGGAGAGCTGTTGCTGTACTGGAATCAGAACCTGAGACATAAGGAAGAAGACAATTCCATCCTGAAGTTACTGTGAATCTAGGCACTGGTGGGTTTTCAACCGGTTGTCTGTAGACAGAGTTTACACTTCATGTTAGTTTTGGAGGAACAAAATTAAAATCTGTCTCATTTGTCCTCTTGTCTGTAATAGCAGTAACCCGAGGTAAGGGCTAATGGAAGTATATATAATAGGTTAGAGTGTATGACTCCAAGGAGAGTGGAGATGGCATATAGAAATTGTTTTTACAAATATTATGTCATTTAACTTTCTGTTAAGGTTTTTGTGTCCATTTTACAGGTGAAGAAATGGGTTTAGAGAGATTGAGTAATCTGATAAGTCACTGGTAACTGGTGGAGGAAAGTTTTGAAGCAGATCTCACTGGTGGCAAAATATATGCAGTTTCTACATCTATTTTTCTTGTAATGATCAGGAGACTCTTTCCATTAAAAACTTTGTTTTACTTTGGGGCTTTGCTGTTCTGGCTTGTTGAAAGTGGAAGAATGACATTCTTGAACTGCTGGGGTCTCTGAATGTACATGCTGAGGTTCTTGGAGACCTCTGATTTCTAGTCTAATGTGTTAAACTCTCCTGAGAAGATATATCCATATGTTGATTCTCTGTCTGCCTGTTGTAAACACCAGTAATAGTAGCTCTTTCCTGAAGGTTATAAAGCAATTGTTTTCAGACCTTGACTTTGTGTCAGGGTCACCTGGAGAGTCAGTTATTTGGGTTCTGCTGTAAGAGGTTATGACCTAGTAGGTCTGGGATGGGCCATGGAATCTATGTATTTAGAAAGCCTGTGTTTTTCAGAATGTTCCCCAAGCAGTGCAGGGATGAAAACCACATATCTATAGGCTGATTTCTGGGCTTCCCTTGTGCTCAGCTGGTAAAGAATCCGCCTGCTGTGTGGGATACCTGGGTTCGATCCCTGGGTTGGGAAGATCCCCTGGAGAAGGGAAAGGCTACTCACTCCAGTATTCTGGCTTGGAGAATTCCATGGACTGTATAGACCATGAGGTCACAAAGAGTCTGACACGACTGAGCGACTTTCACTTTCACTTTTGCATAGGCTGATTTCTATCAATATTTACAGCAGTAGTTCTCAAGGAGAAGAAGTTTATGTTAGAGTCACTTGGAAATTTTTTTTTCTTGTAAACTTGAGTACTAGGTGTATCAGATATATAGAGGGGTGGAGTGAATAAAGGAAGCTCTGATAATGATTTTAATGGAACACCAGTATTTAAGTAATCTCTAGTCAGACCTGACTCTTAGCTGGAATGATTGGTGAACGTGTATATTAATCCAGTGGGTATATTTCCCATATGCTATGGCATACCAGTTATACTTAAGATTGACAATACTGTCAAAGCATTTCACATTAAAACTGTACAGTATATAATTGAATATTCTTTTGATTCAGAAGCTTCTTTGGAAGTTTGAAGTACTTCAAGGTCATTATTAGCACGAATGATCACTGTTGGGGCTCCAGAAGTGCCAGGTTAGAGGCATTTTATTATGTCCGGAAAATTGATATTCAATCCAGAGTGAATTTCATGTCTCAGATTTTCAGAAATGTTATATTTGTTGAAATTGGTGCCAAGGGTAGGCTTCCTAAAAAGAAACTGGTGAATGAAAGGGGAGAAGTGTCCTAATAGGTGTTAAATAGGTGTCATTAGAGACAGGAATGAAGGAAGCAGAGAAGAAAAATAACCTAACGTTTGCCTTGATGGAGTCACAGGCAGAAATGGCTCAAGGAGGGGTCAGGAAGGGGTTGTACAGTCTTTAACTGGCCTATTCTCTGCTGGTAAGATATAGTACAGGGATCAACAGGGTCCCCTAAAATCTATACACACCAAGATAACATCCCTTTGAGCTCCATCTCAGAAGGTACTGTGGTAGTGGTGAGAAAACCCAAGCTCCTTGTAACTGGGAAGCTCAGGATCAGAAACCCTAAGAGGGTCAATAGCTGGCAGAGAGGGACACAGGATGTATGGGCAAGCACACCGTACACTGGTTGTATTCTCTGTGATTCTGGATAAAAATGAGAACTCCATATCTGTCATTTTGCTTGGTTTTAAGGAATGCAGCTCTTGAGTAGTGAACTAAATGGTTAGTAGTTATACATAGCCTTATATATTTAGGATACTGTCATTTTGCCTTCTGTAAGGCAGTTTTCATCAAAGCTGACCCTGAAGGAAGAGGTTATGCCTTCCAGTAAGGGAGTTATATATTCAAAATTTAAGCAGTCTCAAGTGGTTTTGCTTAAACCTAGTGGGTAATGGCATGTTTTGGGGTTGGAAGAAAAGAGAAGCTACATTAAGGACTTACTACTCTATTCTCAAATGTCAAAATGCAGCTGAAGTTAAAAGTAACTATAATATAAATTTGGAAAAATAGAGAATTGGAACATCTTTGTGCCATTTGGGGGTCATATTAGTTATTTCCATTATTTAATAGGGACCACATAATTTTGAGGTAGTTTTCAAGATATAGTGCTCTGGGATTAAATAAGATGGTATTTGTCAGACATTTTACAAGATTTTGAATGGGGCCCTGTAAGGTTGGAATGTGTCGTTTTGCCTATTTGGCATTTGCAGTTTACTGTCTCAATTCGTGGTACAGTTGTATCTACCATAATGTGATATTCCTGAAAGCCCTCTCATTCTGTCAAATCAAACAATAAAGCTTACAGGACTGTGGGAAAAATAGGATTAAGGCTAGACTGCTTAAAACCATGTGACTTTATAACCAGAGCACTAACAAAAACAATGACAACCCAAATAAAAATATTAGCATTGTAGCACTGGGGACATTTGTGCTCAGTTTCATATCCAGATGGTTCAAGACCTTGTTTTATCCTGGGACATGTTTTTCCTTCTTTGAGCTGTAGATTCTTGTAGGTATTAGCTTCTATTGGAGGCCAGTTTTCACCAAAATTAAAGCTCTGGTCCAGGGTTTAGCCTTCATGTGTGCCCACAGCATCACCAGTTAGTGCAAAGTGCAAAGATACGGAAGATGCTAAATCAGCCACCACCGCTTGTACTAAAGGAAGGTGCTTTGGTAAGAATCTCACCAGTTTCCTCCCCTCACCCCCCCGCCCCGGCCCCCTGAGTCTTTATTATTTGTGAAAAACCTTGTCCTTGATAGCTTTGAAACATGAGCATGCTGGGAAGGATCACTTAGAAACCAGCACTGTTTCCCGATTACACTGTTGTTCCCATTTTGCCAGTCATGTGTGAAAGACTCCATGTTACAGAAGCATGTGTTGTGGCATAACTGACACATTTGAATCTGTGATGGTGTCAAGATGCAGATCTGTTGTTTTGGAAAGTTGTAGTTTTGGAGATCCTACAGTGTGTCAAGGTTAAGTGAAATTTATTATTCCTCTGTTTTGTTGGCCTTTTTATACAATAAAAGAAGTGAAGAGGGGCTATTTCAATTGACTTACACATTTTTGCTCTGTAACATAGTCATTGAATGGAATGAGCTCATGTCTCAGTGCTATATTAGCACTTGAGCTACATATATGAAGCAGGAATGGCTTTAAGTTTCAACTCATTTGAAATGAAGTTATAGTGAGGTTTTAAATTAAAAGTCATCTGAGCATAGAGTAAATGGGAAAAAAGAGCAACAGTAGCCAGTTGTCAAGATAAAGACTGATGGGTAGAACAAACAGACGGCTTTCAGCAATATAAACAGTCTGTTTTCATAGGGTTGTTTTGTTTTGTTTTAGGATTGGGAGAACTTCCGCATTAAGTAGTAGTTAAATGTGAAAGGCAGCAAACATACGATGTGTATGTTGATATTGCATTGTTTTTCTTAAGTAACTGTAATATAATAAACATCTCCATGGCTCAACATGAGAAATTCATTGCCTGCAGTGGGCAGTCCTGGCTGACCATGGCTTTGGCTTTCTTTAGGGACTCTACTCCCTCATCATTCAGCCAGAGAAAGAGATTATGGAGAAAGCATAACTGTTTCTTAAGTGCCCTGACTTGAAGCGACTCACATCACTGATGCTAATAACATCCCATAGGGAGAACAGCCCTGTGACCATGCCCACATAAAAGAAAGCCTGGGAATGTGGTCCTGCTGGGGAACAGCTTTGTGCAACAGAAGAGGGAGCTTGTGGTTTTGGTGACCAGAGACTGAGAAAGAAAAAAATCCTGTACCTAGATCAGGTACCCTACAAATTAGATTAAAGGAGGTGTGTGTGTGTGTGTGTGTGTGTGTGTGTGTGTGTATGTGTGTATGTATGTAATGTAAATTGGTATTGCTTGGAGTATAAAAGAGACAGTTATTTTTAAAACTTTGATTTATATTTTAATTTAATATTTTAGGATTTGCTAGCCATGTCAGGTGCCTTATTTTACTTGTAAAAATGTTAAAACCATTCTTAGTCTGAGGGTCATAAAAAATAGATCAACTCTATTTTAACTGGTCAGGTAAGATAAGTAGCAGTTTAAATTAGATTTTAAAGGTAGCAACTGTGTTTAATAATTTTGTGTGATCTATGCTAAATACACCAAACTAAAATATACAACTAGAGTTTTGAATAACTTTTCTTTAGAAGAAACTTCATTGAGATTAAAGTGATCTTCATAGACTAAATAAAAAGTACTTAAAAATAAAGTACTCTATACCTGTGCCTTGTCAATGTTTCAGGTCTTAAAAGAAATAGTTCATCTGTGTTTAGGACACTTTGGAATCTTGATAAGTGGTTGTAACTTTAACAAAACCATGTCCCATACTTAGGGAACTCGTTGACTGCTATTCTCCAAATAACTGCTCTCAAAAGTCACTCCTTATTTTTATCTGTTAGTGTACAGGCCACCAAATATATAACCTAAATATGTGTGCAAAATTCATACCTAAGACATTTACACTAAAACTTTATATTACTAAAACTAATTGGATTTTATTTGTTTTGTGTGTTTTGTGTGTTTATTTGTTTTGTGTTTCCAACCACTGGGAATGGATTAAAATTATCTAAAAATTGCTTATAAAGGTGTTAAAGCATCTAAGTATGATTTAATGTAAAAATGAAACTGAAAATTTTCATTAAAACATGTTGATATGTTTTATAAATCTTTCTGGAATTCAGAAAATATTTAAAAGATAGAGGCCTGTTAGTTTAGTAATGAAGGTTTAATAGTCAACTTGTTTTAAGATACTTGTTTGTTAATTTCAAATATGACTTAGGTTACACTTTCTGATATTCTTAATTGGCTTTTAAAAATTAGGTTACTAAAGCATTAAAATAATAAATACATGCATTTATTTGGAGGTTATTTAATAATTAAAGCTTCTCTACATAATATCACCACCAGTTGAGACTGTACCAGGGTCTAGATGAGGATCTTTTTTTTTTCTTACAAAGCCAAAATCTGTGACCTGTATAGGTAATACATAATTAATATCTTCTCACTCTATTGTGCTTGAGAGAGAGAACTGCAAATTATAATTAGAGTAAAATCCAGACACTGAAATCTTTAGTAGGAGCTGTATGGTGTTACAGGTCAAATACACACTACTTGAGATAAAATTCTTTGTCTAGTTGATCTTATTAATATAACTTTTAATATTTTTAATGTATTTACTTATATTATCTGGTGCTGGCTTAGTCTTTCACTCCCAGTGTTGCATCAGTTGTATCCAGAGGACACTGCCCAGTCTGCAAGCAGACCTGACTCCCTAGTGTTGTAAGAAGCCTCTGGGCAACCCTGTCTGAGCTTGATCAAAGCAAATACTGTTACATCCAGGGATTCCAGAACTTAATACTGCTGCAGACATTGAAATGCTGTACACTGTGTTTACAACTTTATTCACAAGCCTTTTCAGTTTTCGGTTCATAAGCCCATATGGGTGTACTCTCCGAAATCTTTTTCATGACACTGTAGCAATATTAATCAACACAGATCTTAGGACTTCTTCTCCAGACCAAAGAAAAAATGAATCACTAAATTTCACATGACTAATCACTCTTGGTTGATGTAGATACAGCTTTAAATAATAATGTTTTTAAAAATTCAGTAAATAATACTTCATACTCATTAGAAGACTCCTAACTACGTTTGAAACTAGCATGATTGTGTAAATCATCTATACTAGAATTTAAAGAAAAAGATGACTCCGGTCAGAAAACCAGTAAAACAAGTATTGGTGAGGTTGTAGAGAAATTGGGACCTTCGTGCACTGTGGCTGGTAATGTCAAATTATGTAGACATTGTGAAAGAAGAATGGTGATTTTTCAAAAAATATATATATGATCCAGCAATTTGACTCTTGGGTGTATACCCTGAAGAACTGAAAATGGGAACGTGAAGAGATGTTGGTACCACATGTTCATAACAGCATTATTCATAATAGCCAAAAGATGGAAGCAACCTCACTGTCCATAGATAGATGGATAAACAAAATGTAACATATGTGTATAATGGAATATTACTCAGCCTTAAAAAGGATGGCTATTTTGACACATGATACAGCATTGGATGAACCTTGATGCCGAGTGACATAAGCCAGTAAAAGAAAAAAGACAGATACTGTATAATTCTACTTTTATGAGTTAACTAGAGTAGCCAGCCTCATAGAGAAACAGAAAGAATGGTGGTTGCCAGGGGCTGGGGATGGGGAATGGCAAGTGATGTAGTTTCAGTTCAGGAAGATGAAAAGAGTTCTGTGGATGGGTATTGGTGATTGTTGCACAACAGTGTGGATGTGCTTAATGCTTCTGAACCAACTGTACACTAAAAAATGGTTAAGATAGTAAATTTTATGTCACGTGTATTTTATGAAAATTTGAAAAAAATCAACAGACAAACCCTTCAGATAGTTTTATTTCTTCATAGTCCTGCTCACAACTTAAACACAGAAAACCAATGAACAAACAATATCATTTTCTCTTCCTTGCCTAGTACTATTGTCAGTTTAAAAAGCAAAAGCAATACTAATTATTTCCCCGCAGCCAATCCATGGGGATCAGGGCATACCTCTTACCAGTGTTCTAGTCACAGTGTCCAGCTGGGAACCGGCCTCAGTTGTGTTACCTAAAAAATACTGTTTTGAAATTGGTCTCGTCTGCTTCTACCGCTGTTAGGTTAAAAAGTCCTAGTGTTGGTCACCACAGTGATACCCGGGGTCTTGGCTATGAAAAAGACAACCAAGTGTTGTTAAATCTGAGATGACTCCAATAAAGAATGGGTGGTATCTGACATCCAAGTTGTCTCTCCTACAGCCTGGCCTGTGGTGATGAGACACTGCTTGTAAGGAGGGCCAAGGGAGCCGAGGCCCTCACAGCACGTCTTCTGGAGCCTGAGTGCTTAGTCTCAAGCCTGCCCTAAGGTTTCCTCATAGGTAAAATAGTGCTTATTTGGGGTAGAAAGATCTGGAACAGCTTTGTGGAGGAGGATATTACTACCTTACAGGGTTGTTTTGAGAATGAGGAGTTAATACCTGTAAAGTCTGAGAATAATGCTTTGATACACTTACCAAATGTTAGATATTAACAGCTTTTTCTACCTGAAAATTGTACCTGGCATTGATATGGTTCTTAACCAGACCAAATTTTCTTCCTTTATTTGACTGTTACCAAATCCTCTTTCTACATGTAGAAATATGCCTTGCTTAGATGTTCAAAGTGATTTCTTCAACTAAGGATGTGATATGGTCAAAGCAGTTAGAAATATGTGTCTATTAAATGTTTGTTCTCATTGTAAGTGAAACCAAGAAGAAAACTATAGTAACTTTGTAGTTTATTTACATATTGTTAAATGCTTGTATAAAAAGTGAGTTGCCCATATTCAGGAATAGATTTGACAGGCAGTCTTTTATTTTTTTTAAAGTCTTCATTGAATTTGTTACAATATTGCTTGTTTTATGTTTTTTTTAATTTATTTTAATTAAAGGATAATTACTTTACAATATTGTGACGGCTCTTGCTGTACATTGTACATCGACATGGATCAGCCATGGGTGCACGTGTGTCCCCCCATCCTGAACCCCCCTTCCACCTCCCTCCCCACCCCATCCCTCTGGGTTGTCCCAGAGCACCGGCTTTGGGTGCCCTGGCAGGCAGTCTTTTGACATACATTCTTGTCTAAAAGTCAAAACATATTATGTAGCACCAAAAAGAAATCTAAATGTTTATATGGGTTTTTTAAGGGAAAAAAATGTTATTATGAAATATTGTCACCCCACTCCAGTACTCTTGCCTGGAAAACCCCATGGATGGAGGAGCCTGGTGGGCTGCAGTCCATGGGCTCACTAAGAGTCAGACACAACTGGGCCACTTCACTTTCACTTTTCACTTTCACTTTCACTTTTCACTTTCATGCATTGGAGAAGGAAATGGCAACCACTCCAGTGTTCTTGCCTGAAGAATCCCAGGGATGGGGTAGCCTGGTGGGCTGCCGTCTATGGGGTCGCACAGAGTCGGCCACGACTGAAGCGGCTTAGCAGCAGCAGCAGCAGCAGCATGCGTGTATAAACTTCTGATGGATAAAGAGTTCACCACCCTTCAGTTGATAAAGAAAATACTGCATACAAATGGTTTAACTATGCAACCGTTCTTTAAAATCCCCTCAGCCAAGATAGATGTTAACCAGCCATTTTATACTGTCGTCTAATAATATTGACAGATTTTAATTCTCTGAACCTGTCACCAGGTCAAAGACCTTCAGTGGTCTCTCTTTGTTTACAGAAGGTACTCCAAACTTTTAAACCCAAAGTATGAAGTCTGTGGTTCCAGAAGGCTTTTCTAACCCCATATTTCATTACCTCCTTACCCTACTACTCTATTTTCATAATGAAACATTCTTATAACACTCCGTATTTAACCAAAACATTCTCATCCCTTATACTTGTTTGTCTCTGTGCAATCTAGTCTCTAATGAAACCTGGAAAACAGCCGTTGCCAACTCGTGATGGGGGTGGGGGTGGGGGGATGCCAATGGCAGTTGCCCAGGGGCTGGTTGTTTCAGGTGGTGATTTTAATTTCTTGCCTTGGAAATGTTAGTGACTTTAATTTCTTGCCTTGGAAACGTTAGACAAACTGAAAGTGTGTAGAAGTTTAGTCTGTTCTCTACAAATGGTGGCTGAAGTCTAGGTAGGAATTAGTAAATTAATAATCAGTTACTTGCTTTTCATAAAGGAAGCATCTGTCAACTTGTAGTTCAACTGTCCGACTTAGACAGGTCTTCTCTTGCTAGATGCCTATTCTGTGGGCCACTGGACTCCTATAGGCTCAGGCAGAACCCAAACCAGTAAAAAAAAAAAAAAGAAAAAGAAAAATGGAGAATTAAAGAGCAGAGAAAGAGTTTACTTGGTTCTTTATCAAATATCTTTAAATGTTTGTCTTAGTTCTATTTACAGCCAAAATTACAGTAAAACTGGAAGCTTTTGGTTTGAGCTAAGCTCCTTGCCCATTTCTTTCTTTTTTTTTTTTTTTTAAGCTATCAGGTGTTTATTCTTAAAAACTTGGTATTTTTCAAAGTGATTTCTCCATGGTTGGGATATTTTATATCCTGTTTTTGTCAGCTTTAATGTGTATGTATAAGAACGTTCCTTTTTTGATTGGAATTCAAATTGTACTCTTTCAGAACTGCCTGATGACCACCTGAAGCCATATAAGACTTTAATACAGTGATTTTGGGGGCCCATTTGTAATTTTCAGAGTTTCATAATATTAATATTAATTCCTGAGGTTGGTGCAGGTTGACCCCAGAGCTGTCAAACTTGCGAAAGATTAGAGAAGTCTTAATTCATTGTTGAGCACATGAGGTTACTGGATGTGACTGCAATATGTACCTGTGGTCTGTTTTTGGTGATTTTTGCCAGTGATGGTGTTCTTTAGGATAACCCCTTTCTCCATAGGATAGTTTCCTGCTGCTGCTGCCTGTTGGTTGGAAGACCTGGCTCCCCCCTGGACCCTGTGGTGCTGGGCTCTCTGTAGTCATCTCTTGCCTCTGTTATAAGACCAGGCGTAATGGGATCAGTGCTGTGTTGCTTACAGTTAAGAAGGACCTTGGACTTCAGGCTTTGTATGTCAGAGTGGTCTTGCAGTGTACATTAGCCCACTGTATTAGCTTCCTCCTAAGGCTCTTGTGACGGAATATCGTGAATGAGATGGCTTACAGCTACGGAGATTTATTCTCACATTTCTGAACACTGGGAGTCTAAAACCAAGGTGCCAGAAAGGCCATGTTCTCTCTGAGTCCCTGGGTAGAATCCTTCCTTGCCTCCTCCTAGTGATGGTGCCTCCTCCTAGTGACGGTGATGGCCGTCAGTCTGTGGCATCCCTTGGCTTGCAGCTGCAAAGCTTCATTATCTGCCTCTGATGTCGCATGAAATCCTCTCTCTGTCTGTGTCCAAATTTTTCTTTTCTTGTAAGGACACCAGTCTTGTTGGACTAAGGCCCAGTCTACTCTAGTATGACTCCATCTTCATTTATTACCTCTACAACTTACCCTGTTTCTAAATAAGATCTCAATCTGATATCCTGGGGGTTAGGACTTCACATGTCTTTTTGAGAGACACAGTGCAACCCATAACATCCATGATTTTTTCTTTAGCATGGCAGATTTGGAAATTCTCTTAAGTGGTTGACCCAATGTCAGTCTGACTAAAAATGAAGGCAGTTTGGATATAGTAGTAACCTTTAAAACAAGAAAATTATGTGGTTATGAAAACAGACTATAATGAAGGTTATGAAAGAGGTAAAACTAGAGCTTCACTGTAGGATAAGCAAGGCTCTTTGAGCTGGGCTATATGATGTTATACAACCTGTTCCACCTAACTTCCTAGAGTCAAAACTGTGATTTTCCCAGTAGTCATGTATGGATGTGAGAGTTGGACCATAAAGAAGGCTCAGCCCTGAAGAATTGATGCTTTTGAACTGTGGTGTTGGAGAAGACTCTTGAGAGTCCCTTGGACTGCAAGGAGATCCAAGGAGTCAATCCTAAAGGAAATCAACCCTGAATATTCGTTGGAAGGACTGATGTTGAAGCTGAAGCTCAAATACTTTGGCTATCTGATGTGAAGAGCTGACTCATTAGAAAAAGACCCTACTGATGGGAAAGATTGAAGGCAGGAGGAGAAGGGAATGACAGAGGGCGAGATGATTGGATGGCATCACCGACTCAGTGGACATGAGTTTGAGCAAGCTCCGGGAGATGGTGAAGGACAGGGAAGCCTGGTGTGCTGCAGTCCGTGGGGTCGCGAAGAGTCAGACACGACTGAGCAACCACCACCACCTAACTTCATACTGTAACAAATGGAAATACGGTGGGGCTCCCTTACCCATTACTGTAACTCTACAGATAGTGCATTTTCCTCAAATTTTGTAGTTCTGTAGGCTTGGGCTTTGGAACAGATTGCGGAGTTCTCGAAGCCTTGGTTTGCCCCCAAGTGGAGTGAGAACTCTGCCTCCCAGGTAGGGTTATTCAAGGTTTGGATGAGTCGACGCTGGCAGAGCGTCTGGCACACATGGCATGCTTGCTCTGTGGGAGTTGCCCTCTCCATCTTCTCGTAGTCTTGGCCACACTGAAAGTGGCTGTCAGTGGAGCAGCTGGAGTCCTCCGTGCTGCCAGCAGTAACATCTTGCTGCCAGTGGTGCCAGACTTTGCCCAGTGTGGAACTAAGAATAGTGACCAGGCAGACTGCCAGAGGAGGTCTCTTGCTCTGACCTAGAGGCTTTGTGGGGGTGCACTGATTGCTGTGGGTCTGGGTCCCCGTGGGTACAGTGCTGTGAGTGTCAACACTATGTGCCTCAAGTACGCCTCATCTGCCTTCTCACCCAGATTTTTCAATATCCTTGGATTTTGGGTGGCAAGAGGTACCTTAATGCTTTGGAAGACAGTCTAATATGAAATTTAACTCAACATAATTTTTTTTAAGTATATACGTTTGTTTCAGAAATAAAGGGACATTATAATAAAACACCAGTTTACCAGCATATTTGAAACCGTTTTTTGCCCTTTGAAGTGTCAATAATATGCTTAAGTTTTCTTTGGGGGGAATTTATTCTTGACATAGTAAATGTAGTCAATCCTTGCTAATCTTTTACAATAGGCCATTTACTCAGCCAACTTTCAGTTTCTGGTTCTGTAAATTGGAAATGATAGTACCTGTATACCAATCTTCTACGATTCTAAGCATCACAACAGGATATAGGCATATGTTGGTCAATTGGACTAGATCATTTCTCAGGTTTACTTCAGTTGTGAGATTATTCAGTTTTTTGAAGACGGATAACTTGTAAAAGTGCTTTAAAGATGCTAATTGTGTAGGACAGTGATGATAATATCAATTTGGAAACACTTGACACTCAAGTTGGCAACTTGAAAATGAGTTTTACAAAGTCATTTATTTTATACTTACAAAATCGTTTGCGAGGCAGTCTCTTTTGGAAGTCAGAAATTAATATTACTTTGTCCAGCTTTAAATGCACATCACCCTTCTGATTTGTTAAGGATAAACTTGCACAGCTGTTATTTTTGTACTTGGATCACGCTCTTTGTACAGTCAAGAAAAGATCACAAAAAATGCTGAGTAGCCCTGTTGATACTGTTGACAGACTGCGGGAGGTATAGTGATGATGCTGAGGTGTCATTGGTCTGGTAGGAGAGGGAAGCATAGTGAACAGGGTTTAAAAATCTTAAATTGCTTTCAGACTGAAATAATGATTTTCAAGTAGATAATCATAATTAATTTTTTTTTTCAGTATTTACTCCAGTAGGGATCTGAGGAATAGATCTTGCTATAGATCTTCTTTTTTTCTCTTCTGTATTTTGTATAGGAGTAAGGGGAATCCTGATAATTCCAAATTACTTTGGGACTTTGGCTAAATATTCTATCCAGAATGTGGCTTAGGGGTACTTGAGAAGGTGAAAAGGTCCTTTGGTTGTCATTTCCCTTTTGCTCCCCAGTGTCTTGAGGAACGAGTTACTGAAGAGAGCTGTAGGGCTTGTCAGGGAACCTCAGGTAGGGAGCTGGACTTGGAGGAATCTCAAGTTAGGGTCTCTACAACGGAAGTCAGTGTAGCCTCTCACTTGATTAATGAGCCACCAAAGGAAGGCATGTGCGTTCTTTGCTACAGTCACAGCCACTTTGTTCTTTGACTCAAAGGAAAGAACAGAATGTCTAATTATAATAATCTTCTAATAATTACAATATTTTGCATTCATTTTCTTTTAAAAATCTATTTGAGTAACTACTAGCCTTCAGAAGATGTTGGAAAATAGTATTTAGGCAGCAGCTGGCAGCTACCAATGTTGGAGTCTGTGCAGTGCTCAGCTCGTAAAAGATTTCATTAGTTGGACATACACTTTGATTTCCTTATTGCTGCACAAGTACATTCTCTTGAGCAGCTGCTTTGGAAAGGAATGTACAATAAACATTTCTACACTTGTTTTAAATATGTGGGTTTTGTTGGAGTGTCACTTGCCATCTGGTAGAGAGAGGAGTGGCTTACTTGTAGAGAGGAAATGTCTGGAGTCTCTGCATGTGTTCCTAATGCAATTTCAGGTCCCCTTTTCATTTTTCATTCAGTAAGAGGAAATAATTGACAGCTGTAATTATTTTTCTCTTAGATCCTTAGGAAGAACTATATGTAGGATAGAATTTATAGAAATATTTTGAATTGCACCTGGTCAGTAGTAGTTTTAATTTGAAAGCAGATGTTTTTTCTAGTGTTTATTGAAACTTAGTAGATTTTAGACAAATAAATATATTGTAAGCAAATCAGACAAAAATACTGTTATATGTGAAAAAAGAGCTGCCCTCATCCCAAATCACTAACAGCAGAAAGGTGCCACATTCATCCCTCCCCCCGGTATTTTTTTCTGTGTCCCATCAGCTAACTGAATATCAGAATATTTGAGTGGAATTCATAGAGAACTGATTTGTGGGTGTGTCATAACCACATTGATGGCTATTGATAAGAGCAGTCAGATATCAGTTCTGTGGGGGCCACAGGAGCCACAGGGACTGGTGGAGGTGGGTTGAATAAAAGAAAATTCTGCCTCAGCAGGGACATGGGCAGGAAGAGTCATCATCCAGGAACTTACTCATATTTGGAATAACCACCCTCCCAACGACTGACTCACATTGAGCGTCTCCTGGGGGCAAGGCATTAAGCACTGTATGTAAGTCTTTCTGAGTCCGTGCAGCTATCTTGTGAGACTAGTACTGTTGTCCCCATTTTACAGACATGGAAATGGAAGCACAGAGAAGTGAGTTGCCCAGCATCAGGTGTCTTAGTGACAGGCTTGGATTTAGCTAGTCTGGCCCCAGAATCACATTCCCACAGTGTTATACCATCTTTTGGAAACACACCCCTGTTCTCTGGAAGCTGTTATATTTTAAAATCATACCTTTTGGTCCCCAAATGAGGCAAATGGAAATTGTATATACATTAATGACTTAAATAGCAGATGAGAAAGTTGGTATAATTAATTAAATCTGTGACTTGAAACAATCCCACTGTTTCAGAGACTTGCAGGAATCCTCCTTCTGGTTTCGCTTGTTAAAGTAAATGTTTTTCCCCATGAGTCTTCTGTAGTGTTTTATTCTTGGTGTTTTTCTTTGGGCCTGCATGCTTTCTGGCTTTTACTCCTGCTGAGTAGGCAAACATATCTGGAGACAACCATGGAGTACAGGAAAAGAAAAGCTTTGCAGTTTAGAATTGATTTATGTGGAAGCTTCTACTGTGGTTCAAAAAAAAAGGTGGCGGGGGGAAGCCCTACCCTCCTTTATGCATTAATTATCCCCTGTTGTAGTAAACCAAGCTTGTTTTATACGAGGGGGAGGCAGGCGTGAATGTGTCAGAGGTCAGTGCCACTGTGATATTCATGTGACTGCCATGGGAAGTTATTGTTGAGAAAGTGTGCTTGTGTGGATACAAAATGTGTAGGAAAAACCCCCCTGAAGATGGGTAAACTGACCTAAAGTCTGTGCCTTAGTGAAGGGATGGTATTTTGAGGGATGTTGCTCTTAACCTCTGGTAATTAGTAGTGAAACAGGCAACATCTCCTGGGATGACTTTTTTCCCTCTCAGTCAGTTTTTGAATTAGTTGTGTGTATGTGTGTGTGCACATTTATGTGTGTCTACGTGCCCCTAATTATAGCACCAGTAGAATTCCTAATGACCTTTTTTGTTCTGAGGTGCTCTGGGTACAGTTGGTTTCTTTGGTGGCCCATGCTCCAGCAAACCCCTTCATGGATCACAGCCTTGTCGTGGTGAGGGAGCTTACATAACTCAATGAAGCTATGAGCCAGCCCATGCAGGGCAACCCAAGACAGACAGGTCATAGTGAAGAGCTCTGACAAAACGTGGTCCACTTGAGGAGAGAATGGCAAACCGCTCCAGTATTCTTGCCATGAGAACCCCATGAACAGTATGAAAAGGCAGAAAGATAGGATGCTGGACCCCTGGGTCGGAAGGTGTTCAATATGTTACTGGGGAAGCTGCTGCTGCTGCTGCTAAGTCGCTTCAGTCGTGTCCAACTCTGTGTGACCTCATAGATGGCAGCCCACCAAGCTCCCCTGTCCCTGGGATTCTCCAGGCAAGAAGACTGGAGTGGGTGGCCATTTCCTTCTCCAATCCATGAAAGGAAAAGTGAAAGTGAAGTCGCTCAGTTGTGTCCGACTCTTAGCGACCCCATGCACTGCAGCCTACCAGGCTCCTCCGTCCATGGGATTTTCCAGGCAAGAGTACTGGTGTGGGTTGCCATTGCCTTCTCCATACTGGCGAAGAGCAGAGGGCAATTACTGATAGCTCCAGAAAGAATGAAGTGGCTGGGCCAAAGCAGAGATGGCACTCAGGTATGGATGTGTCTGGTGGTAAAAGTAAAGTCCAGTGCTGTAAAGAACAATATTGCATAGGAACCTGGGATGTTAGGTCCATGAATCAAGGTAAATTGGATGTGGTCAAACAGGAGATTGCAAGAGTGAACATCGACATTTTAGGAAATCAGTGAACTAAAATGGACCGGAATGGGCAAATTTAATTCAGATGACCATTATATCTACTACTGTGGGCAAGAATCCCTTAGAAGAAATGGTGTAATTCTCATAGTCAACCAGAGTCTGAAATGCAGTTCTTGGGTGTGGTGTCAAAAACGACAGAATGATCTCGGTTTGTTTTGAAGGCAAACCATTCAACATCACAGTAATCCAAGTCTGTGCCCCACCACTAATGTGAAGAAGCTGAAGTGGACTGGTTCTCTTTGAAGATCTATAATATCTTCTAGAACTAACACCAAGAAAAGATGTCCTTTTCATCATAGGGGATTGGAATGCAAAAGTAGGAAATCAGGAGATATCTGGAGTAACAGGCAAGTTTGTTTTTGGAGTACAAAATGAAGTGCAGCAAAGGTTAATGGAGTTTTGTCAAGAGAACACACTGGTCATAGCAAATGCTCTTCCAACAACACAAGAAAGGACTCTGCACATGGACACAACCAAATGGTCAGTATCAAAATAAGATTGATTATATTCTTTGTAGCCATAGATGGAGAAGCTCTGTATAATCAGTGATTACAAAACCTGGAGCTGACTGTGGCTCAGATCATGAGTTGCTTATAGCAAAATTCAGGCTTAAATTGCAGAAAGTAGGGAAAACCACTAGGGCATTCAAGTATGACCTAAATCCCTTATTATACAGTGGAGCTGACAAATAGATTCAAGGGATTAGATCTGGTAGACAGAGTGCCTGAAGAACTATGGACAGAGGTTTGTAACATTGTACAAGAGGTGGTGACCAAAACCATCCCAAAGAAAAAGAAATGCAAGAAAACAAAGTGGTTGTCTGAGGAGACTTTACAAATAGCTGAAGAAAGAAGAGAAGCAAAAGGGAAGGGAGAAAGGGGAAAAGATATACCCAACTGAATGCAGAGTTTCAGAGAATAGCAAGAAGTCAGGCCTTCTTAAATGAACAATGCAAAGAAATAGAGGAAAACAATAGAATGGGAAAGACTAGAGATCTCTTCAAGAAAGTTGGAGATATCAAGGGAGTATTTCACGCAATGATGGGCATGATAAAGGACGAGAATACACAGAGGAACTATACAAAAAAGATCTTAATGACCCGGATAACCACAGTCGTGTGATAACTCACCTAGAGCCAGATATCCTGGAGTGTGAAGTCAAATAAGCCTTAGGAAGCATTGCTATTAACAAAGCTAGTGGAGGTGATGGAATTCCAGCTGAGCTATTTATAAAATCCTAAAAGATAATGCTGTTAAAGTGCTGCTCTCAATATGCTAGCAAATTTGGAAAATTGAGCAGTGGCCACAGGACTAGAAAATGTCAGTTTTCATTCCAGTCTCAAAGAAGGGCAATGCCAAAGAATGCTCAAACTCCCATACAATTGGACTCATTTCGCATGCAATTAATATTGTGTTCAAAATCCTCCAAGCTAGGCTTTAGCAGTGCGCCAGCTGAGCACTTCCAGATGAACAAACTGGGTTTAGAAAAGGCAGAGGAACCAGCGGTCCAATTGTCGACATTCATTGGATCATAGAGAAAGCAAGAGAATTAAAAAAAAGAAAACCAACCCAAAAAACCTGCTTCATTGACTATGCTAAAGTCTTTAACTGTGTGGATCACAACAAACAGTGGGAAATTCTTCAAGAGATGGGAGTACTAGACCACCTTACCTGTGTCCTGAGAAACCTGTATGCAGGTCAAGAAGCAGCAGTTAGAACCAGACATGGAACAACTGACTGGTTCCAAATTGGGAAATGAGTACAACAGGACTGTATATAGTCATCCTACTTAATTAACCTCTGTGCAGAGTATATCATGTGGAATGCTGGGCTGGATAAATCACAAGCTGGAATTAGAACTGCTGGAAGAAATATCAACAGCCTCAGATAATGCAGATGATACCACCCTAATGGCAGAAAGTGAAGAGGAACTAAAGAGCCTCTTGATGAGGATGAAAGAGGAGAGTGAAAAAGCCAACCTGAAACTCAACATTCAGAAAAAAACTAGGATCCTGGCATCTGGTCCCTTCAAATAGAAGGGGAAAAAGTGGAAGCAGTGACAGATTTTCTCTTCATGGGCTCCAAAATCATTACAAACAGTGACTGCAATCTTGAAATTAAAAGATGCTTGCTCCTTGAAGGGAAAACCTAGACAGTGTATTGAAAAACAGAGATATCTCTTTGCTGACAAAGGTCCATAAAGTCAAAACTGTGTTTTCTCCAGTAGTCATGTATGGATGTGACAGTTGGACCATAAGGAAGGCTGAGCAATGAAGAATTGATGCTTTCGAATTGTGCTGGAGAAGACTCTTGAGAGTCCCTTGGACTGAAAGGAGATCAAACCAGTCAGTCCTAAAGGAAATCAACCTTGAATATTCATTAGAAGGACTGATACTGAAGTTCCAATACTTTGGCCACCTGATGCAAAGAGCCAACTCACTGGAAAAGACCCTAATGCTGGGAAAGATTGAAGGTAAAAGGAGAAGCGTGGAGCAGAGGATGAGATGGTTGGATAGCATCACTGACTCAATGGACATGAATTTAAGCAAACTTCAGGAGATAGTTTTGGACAGGGGAGCCTGGCAGACTACAGTCCACGGGGTGACAGAGAGTTGGACACGACTTAGCAACTGAACAACAACAACTCCAGCAAATCCTTTCTTCTTTATGTCATTCTGTCCCCTCATCTGGCAAAGCCTGTGACATTTATGATAAAACAGACATCAGGAGCTCAAGAACAATGTATGTAAAAAGGACAACATATTTTGCCTTTTGTTTCTGTCGTAATTTCTAAACTAGTAAAGAGTCAAGAGTTCATTGTTGCTCCTCTAAATCCTTAGGTTGGAAGTAACCATTGTGGTGGGTGATAGAATAGAATATCATTTTAATTATTCAAATCTAAGGATATTTTCTAACATTGCGAAGACCTAAAAAACAAATGAGTTCAATGTACTTTGTGTTCAGATGCTCTTGCTTTCCTGTCTGAGATTCTGCTTTGGCACTTGAGATGGACGGGCAGCAATTATTTTCAGCAGCTTAAGATATGATTGACATAAAATTTACCCATTTAAAGTGTATAATTCTGTGTTTTTAGTATATTCACAATCACTGCAATCTAATTTTAGAACATTTTCATCCCTCCAGAGGGGAGCCCTAAACCCATTGTAGTTACTCCTCCTTGCCCCTTGCCTGCAACTCCTGGGAACCAGTAACATCTGTAGAATAGTTGCCTCTTCTGGACATCTCCTTTAAGAGGAATCATGCAACATGTCATTTCTGATTGGCTTCTTTGACTTTTACATGTTTCAAGGTTTATCCGTGGGGCAGCCTGTATCAGTGCTTCGTTGCTTTTTATGGCTGAATAAGAAAATCCAACTGTATTGATAATACTACATTTTGTTTATCCATTTGGGTTGTTTCTATTATCTGACTGTTAACAGTGCTGCTAAAATTCATGTGCAGGTTTTTGTGTGAGCTGTGTTTTTGTTCCTATTGGACATATACCTAGGAGTGGACTTGCTGGGTCCTGTAATGATTCTGTGTTTAACATTTTGAGGTGCTGAGTAGGGTTGCAAGTTAGCACTGTAATTTATTTTTTGTTTAGTATGAGACATTGTCTGGTAATCAGGACCTTGTTTAAGTCATTTTCATTTAAGGCTCTCCTGGGATACTCGTTAGTGACCCAGAGCTAACATCAGATCCAGCTAGAAGTTGCAGTATTTATTTTCATGACTGTACAGGATTAGTGTTATTTCCCACACCTGTGAGATCACATGGACTTTTACTTTTTGCTTCCTCTTTGTTTCTATATTGAAAAAATATTTATAATGATAAAATATTTAGCATAAAATATACCATTTTAACATTTAAGATTTTTATCATTGTGGTAAAATATGCATAGTGAAATCTATCATTTTAACCAGTTTTTAAGTGTGCAGTTTGGTGACATTAAGTGCGTTCACAATGTTGTATAATAATCATCACCATCCATCTCCAGAACTTTTTAATCTTCCCAGACAGAAATTCTGTGCCAATTCAACGCTGACTCCCCATTGCCTCCTGCCCAACCCCCTGGTTCCCTCTGTCCCACTTTCTGTTGTCAGGATCTAATACCCCCTACAAGGGGGATCATACGTTGGTCCTTTTGTGTCTGGCTTATTTCACTTAACATGTTTCATAGGTTCATTTATCTTGTGATATGTATGAGAACTTCATGCCTTTTCAAAACTGGAAAATATTTTGTTATACCGACATACACAGCATTTTCTTTATCTGTTCATAGTTTGGTGGGCGTTTTGGTTGTTTCCATTGTTTGGCTTTTGCAAATAAAACTGCTGTGAACACTGGTATACAGATCCTTGTTTGAGTCCCATCTCTTTTGGGTGTACGTATAGGTGTCTAATTGCAGGATTATATGATAATTCTGTGTTTAACTTTTTGAGTTAAAACTGCCAGCTGTTTTCCTCAGCAGCTGGTGAACAAGTGTTCTAATTTCTCCACATCTTACTTTCCTTGTTTTTTTCATTACATTCATCCTGGTAGGTGTGAAGGTATCTCATTGTGGTTTTGATTTACATTTCGCTAGTGGCTGGTGATGCTGAGCATGCTTGTTGGCTATTCATATGTCTTCTTTGGGGAAATAGCTATTCAAGTCCTTCACCTGTTTAATTGGCTGGCTTGTTTTCCTGGCAGTCATCACAGTTCTGTTATGCTGTTTTCAGTATTGTTATTGACTGAGTAGTAGTGTTAATATTTTTCCTATCTAATATTAGATTAAATAGATTAATAAAAATTAATAATAAAAATAAATAATTAAATAAAATGTAAGATTTTAATAAGATTTGGTGCCTTATAGCTTAAGGCCACATTTTTGGATTATTTTCCTCTCTGTAAATGCTCTTCTGAAATAACCCAAGACAGCGGTAAATGTGATTTGATTTATTATTTTACAGTTACACATTTATCGGCAAAACTGAAGTACAGTTAGAATGGTTCTTTTTTATCTAGTTGATGGATAGTATGCATTATAATCAGTTTGCAAATATGGAAAGTTGGCATCATTTGGCAAAACATTAGACAGGGACTACTGCATGTGGCTTTTTAAGACCTTACTGTCCTCTTACGTAACACGAGACAGTATAACACAGTGTATTCAGGAGAAGACAAATTCTAGCATTACACATGACCGAATTTGGTGACCATTTGGACAAAAATTTGAGGCTCCTGGATGCAAGAATACATAATGTTTTTGTACTGTTCTTCGGCTACTTTTGTCCCTGATCAGTTATGTTAATACTGGATTGGAACTCATTGTTAATTTTTTCAGGAGCGTGACCTAAGAGTTAACACATAACCTTTATTCTGAAGACTCAGTTGGGGCAAAAATAGAAAACAGGTGCTAACAGGTTATGGTTTGTGCCAAGTGAGCCCAAAGCTGCTGTGGCTGTAGACAGTGTGCCATCTTTCCAGCTGTATCTCATTGCCCCTCACCTTGATTGTCCAGGCTTCAACTCGAAACATAATTTGGTTCAGATTCTCCACAAAACCAAAGGAATTAGTAAATCTGCACTTCTCAGCTTAAAAGAGTAGTTACCAAGGAAAAGGTGGGGTGACTTGCTGTTTACATGTTGCTTCAGGGGGTTTCTTGGACTGAAGGTGTGTCTTAACCCTTTTGCCACCTTTTGTTCTTTGGTGACACATTATCTCCTTTGAACCCCTCATTGGAAAGGTAAACAAAACCTTAAAGACTTTGAAATGTTTCATAAGTAAGTGATGGTGGTGTACTAGGAGCTACATCACACGTGTCCAGGTCTGATGTTCTTTCTGATATTTCATGTCTGACAAGTGGATTTTAAGAAATAGTTGAATATGTGATTAGAGAAGAGCAGTGTAGTTGGAAATTAGTGGATAGAAGAAAAGGGTGAATCCTAAGAATGAGAGACCTTGACTATTATGGCATAGATGTGTATATTTATTTACCATACTTGAGCCATTTATTCCTTATGTTTTAATGTTTGGTTTATTTGAAAGGAACCAAGCCCTATACCTGTTAAAACAGTGACTGAAAACAGGACTCCTGAATTTTCATTTCATTATTTTTACTTTTCCTCTCAGACCTTTCGTTTTCCCCACAGGAATCCATAGGGGAGAAGACTAGAATAACATAAATGCAGGAGCAGTAAAACCAAGGGGAAAAGGCTAACGACAGCTCTGAGTAAGTGCTGGGAACAGAGCGTGAACCCCAGGGGTGGAGAAAAGGCAAAAGTCGAGCGGGTGCCTAGAGTAATTGACCTCATTCCAGCATGGCTGCTATGACACACAATTGGAGAGTTTGATACTGTAAAGGATCAGAGGACTGTTGGCTCTGCTTGAGGCACTTTCAAACCTCACTCCTGTACCTGAATTGAAGCAGAAGCCTGTGGGATGATTGGCTTTCTGGCTGTGAATAGGCCAACTCAGTAGGGAAGCAAGTAGGAAGTAGTGCTGGGCTGGTCACACTCCTTCTTCCCACTATAGAGGGAAGAGTGTAAGGGTGGAGCGAAGATGAGAGAGACTCCTCCAGATACTTCTTTTCACATTACCATTCAGAAGCGCTGAGTCTGTAACTTACCAGAATAGCTGGGCTGAGGAAGAGTTGTCTTTTTGATGTCTATTTGACCTTTTGTTTTGCATGCATTTGTCAGAGAGGATGGGGCCAGGGACAGCAGAGAAGATTTAGAAAGAAGTAAAATTTAAACCTTTCTTTTAGCTCTTTGACTGTGGGTGCCTTGGGTATGTCAGTGAACTCAACTCTGCCTCAGTTTCTCAGCTGTGAAATGAGAGACATAGGTAAAATAAGTGAGTTAATGTATCTGAGGTGCTGAGGCAGTGCCTAGCACAGAGTAAGTACTACAGAAGTGGTGGTGGTAGTATGAGACACTGAAAACAGTAACAGACCGTGCAAACAACAAAATTGATACATATTTTATCCTACCTAAATAAGTACTTTTACCAAATTCAGTATGTATTTTGTTACTCGGTATTCTTTTTCTAGAGTTTCACCGTCAGATTTTATTATGGGATTTAATTTTATCGTGGATGTCTGTCTCTAGCAAATGCAGAACATAGTTGTGTGACCAAGTTAAGACATGGTACTTGCAGATTTGGGTGGATTTTTTGAGCTCTTTTGAGAATGCAGAAAATCTGACAGTGGAAACATCAAAAGACAAACTCTCTGATAAATTTTTCCTGTAACAGTAATTATTTATTAGAATTAGGTGCATATGGAAATAGGCTTGGTAATACCTTGTCCTGGGTAATAATTGCTCTGCAGTGCTTATACTTCACATGCAACTGAATTTTTTCAAAAGTTTGAAGAAGTGCTAATTATTAGAACTGAACCCACACAGAGTATGATTTACTGTTTTCTAACAATTGTTTGTTATTTGTTGATTTGTGATCATCATAAGTGGCCTGATTTTATTAGAAAGTAATTTTAGTTTGTAATCACTTGGTTTTGGTATGATACGGTATTAGTAAAGGATTCTATTTTCCTTGCTTTCATGAAAGGGGGAACAAATTGGGTAAAATAAACCTTCTCTTTAAAGAACAGCTGTTTCCTCTTTCCCCGAAGTGATATTTCTGGTGGCTGATGGTCCAGAAAGGTTAGCTGGACTGAGAATGGATCACTGATTGATGCATAAAAATGTCTGTGAGGTCTCAAACGCTTGTCCTACATAGTTCTGCTAGGTCTTAGCCATTGGATGTGACATCTAAGTAAACAGATAGTGGTTTGTGGTTCATTACAGAGTTCTTTTTCTGGGTCCCAAGTATCAGCCAGACAGACCGTCTTGAAACTTTGAAGTTCAGTGCCCCACTGGGTTAATCAGTAGGCCTTTTGTAATAACTAATGTCTTAAAAAATTTAAAAAGTCTAAGGTCACACTTTTATATAAGCCAGAAGCAAGCCAAAAAAAGTAAGTTTATTCTCAAAGATACCTTGATTTCTTAAAGTTAATTTCTCCTAGGCACTCTGCTGAGATCATGTCCTATTGAGAGTTTTGATTCGATTGTTAATGAGTCTTCTTACCTTTGCTGTATTCAGATATTTTAGCATCTTAAAGTTGAAAGGATCCTTGGAGATAATCAGATATATGTTCTCAAGTACATGAATCTTACCTTTGGTATGATTTTGAAGTGATCCTTATGTGTCTGCTGGAATGCATGAACCATTTTTTAAGGCAACTCTTCCATTGGTAGATTTTCTTAATTATAATTGACAAATTTTTGCTTTGGTTTGAGTAAAATACCCTTTATGGCATGTCTAATGTAACTTAATGGAGATTGGACAACTGATCTGTAAGCTAATGGTTCTTTGAAGTTTGGAAACTGAATCTGAGAAGTTTTGTAACCAGATGAAACTAGACTTTTAAAAATAAACTTTTTTTATTTTTGAATAATTTCGTGTTTACAGAAAAGTTGTAAAGACAGCATAGAGAGTTCCTCCATTGTTAACATCTTACATTATCATGATACATTTGTCCAAACCAGGACGCCAATATTGATGCATTACTATCAGCTAAACTCCAAATTCTTTATTTGAATTTCACCAGTTTTCCTATTTGTCTCTTCTCTCTGTTCCAGGATCCAGTCCAGGGAGCCAACCTGCATTTTGTTGCCACATCTCCTCGGTCTCCTTTGGGCTGTGACAGTTTCAGTGTTTCCTTGTTTTTCATGACCCTGACAGTTTTGGGGAGTACTGGTCAGGCATTTTGTAGAACGTTACTCAGTTTGGATTTGTCCAGTGTTTTTTTCATGGTTATACTGAGGTCGTGGATTTTTGGAAAGAATACTAGATTTTTATCAAGAAGGGGTAAAATGCCCTACTTGATACATTGCTGTCAGGGGGCTCATGATGCCTCCGTGATATCATGGTTGAGGTTAACCCTCATCACTAGGGTAAGGTGGTGTTTGCCAGGTTTCTTCACTTTAAAGTTAGTCTTTTTCTCTTTTGCTATTCTCTTCTTTGGAAGCAAATCACTAAGTGGCCCACCCTCCAGGACTGTGAGCACATGTGTGTGAGGGATCTAAGCTCCACCTCCTGGAGGGGCATTGACAACATGTTACTTAGAATTCTACAACCAAGATTTGTTTCTTCTCTCCCCCAAAGTAAATATTTAGATTCATCACTGTGCAGTCACTTTGCAAGTATATTGATGACAATTTAATAGACACTTAATGGGTCTCTAACAGGTACTGTGCTGATTTAGGGGGCAGTATTTTTAAATTCTTTGGAGTCACATGCCTCTTTGAGAAACTGATAATTGCTATAGACTTTAGGGGTTTCACAGGTCTTTGACTTCGTTTAAGATAGTCTCTGCCTTTCAATAATTCAGTTCAACCAAGGAGACAGGCAAGAAAATAAAATATGTGTTACCTGCTATCAGGGAAGTTTGAGTTTAGTGTTTTGAGAACATAGATAAAGGAGTAGTTTTATTTTGGGTGAAACGCTTGGGAAAGTTTTGGAGAGGCAATGCCATTTAAATTTGGGCTTGAAGAATGAGAGAGTTAAATCAACTAAAGGTTGGAAAAACATTCTAAGCAGAGGGAACACAAGGAATAAGACCTATGCAAAAAGGCATGGTGAGGATTTAGGTCTTGCCATGGTATAGCTGAAGTGGGAGGTGGGCTACATATAAAATTGGAGTGGTAGGAGAAGGTCTACCCAAGAGGATTGAGTAACTTTCTCAGTGTATAAGTTTTGAAATGTTTAAATGACTGTCTAATGATTTTGCCCACAAATTATTTTCATCTTAGTTTCATGGCTCTGTAATTTACTACTTCACCTGCGTGTATAATTAAAGGGTGAGTAGGAGGTAAAGAGATGTCGACCACTTTCTCAAGACTTTTGGATATGAAGGGACTTGAGGCAGGAGAGAACTGGAAGAGATTGTGGGGTTCAGAGAAGTTTATGCAAGTTGGGGCATACTTGCATGTGTATTTAAATAAAAGGAAGGACCCAGTAGAGAAGGAAAGAGGGTAATTGAAATAAACCTATTAAAAAGGTGGGAAGGTTGATCCAGCAACAACGAATTGATACTTTGCATCTGGAAAGAATGAGGAAATAATCTAATATATAATGAATGGCTCCTGTACATTGTATTTAGAATTATCAGACTGTAAGGCTTGCAGTTGGCTTATGGGTAAATTGGGGCTGTGACCTGACCTTCAGTCTTACTGCTACTGTATTCATTGTGCATATCTAATTCCTTTTATAAATATGTTTAAGGCCTTTGCTAAGTTCTGGTGATAGGAGAATGTATCAGAGTTCATGCTCTTGATGAACTGAGTTGAGATTGTTAAGGATACAAGATAGATATATGAAAGGATAAAAAATAAATACAAAGAGAGAATTTCGGCAGTTCTTTCTCATGCTTGTGGCTGCAGGCTTTGGCCAGAGCAAGCACTCTCCATTTCTTTTCAGAGTATGAGGAAAATGAAGTTAGGGTCTGTGGTAATTTACCCTGTTCTAGTTTCTCCTTTAGAGGTGAATTCAGATGGTTCTATACTTAGTAATCCTTACTGGGCATTTTTATTTTATTCTTAGATAATTTTAACTATAAACTGTGAGGAGGATTAATTTTTATGGTGACCTCTTTTCTTTCTTTTAAGTTAGGCCACAATGTTAATCGCTAATTTCTTATCTGATAGATACTATTAATAAAAGAATCACCCTCTTACGAGGAAAATTATTCCTAAATAAAGCTTTATAATTTAGCACATGTTTGAACATAGACTTGACCCTGTGCTTAAAAAAAGGAGGTTTTTGGTCATTGTTATAATGCTCTTTGGGCATGGTATTAATTGACTTTAGAGATTAAAATGAAACTTCATTAGGCAGCCATTACTCTTGCATTAATATTCGGTAATTAAATTTGCATTAAATTTCGGTAATCCTTACCGAAAAAACTTACTCTCTTTAAATATATATATATTTAATATATATATTTAATATGTGTAAATATACAAACCTTGTATACTGGTTTTATTGTTGAAAACCTGTGTAGTATTTCAGTGACAAATAAAGGTGTAAGGAATGTTTGAAGAGAAATTTTAATAAGGTTATATCATTTGTACTAATAATTGACTGAAGGCTGTAAGGTCAGTAGATTTTATGCTTCTAGACTCATTCAGTCAGCAAATATGTGCAAAAGCACTGTGTATATAGCAGAGGATAAGAAAGTCATGGTTTCTGTGTCAAGCTTCCAGTCTAGTGGAAACAAATTGAACAAGAGTAGTTGATGCTTTTATCTGATGTGGGTATATGTAGGTGCTTATTACCTCATTTGCACCAGCAGAGACCTCTTTAGTATTCTGAAATCTGCAGCAGAGAGATGAGTAGAATCTGACAGAAGAGTGAGGGAAGGATGTATGAGGCGGTGGGCACAGTTACGAGGAAGGGAGTGTGCCTGTGGAGAGTGGGGTCCTGCACAAGCAGACCCAGAAGGTGAAGTGTATGTAAGCAGGAGGAGTGCAGGATGTGGTGACTAGGGCCCCCCAGTGAGGGTCTTGTAATGTAAGGCTTTTGACTTTATCCTAAAAGCTCCAGAAAGCCATTGCTGGGCAAAGATCAGATTCTCTTTTTAAATGTTGGGGAAGCTCACTCTGGAGTGGAGCAGAGGGGAACAGAGGTTGACAAGAGGTTTGAGCAAATATGGGGAGGCCAGTTAGCCTTGTGTGATCATATCTGCAGGGGTGATGATGGGTGCTTTATGAGAATTCAGTAATAAACTATTTTGAGAGATCTGACATAGGTGAAAAACTGGATACTTGTATAAAACAAATAGCACTCGCCTCTTTTAAGTGTAAAGCTTTGTATAGTGTATATAGTTCTTGAATCTCATTTAAGGATCCTGAATTACACTGAGGATCTGTATCCTAAAGACAGTACAAGGCTATTGTGAAAACTAGTCATTTTTCCCCCCTCTGGGGTGGGGCTGTCTCTTGTTTAGTTTAATTTTTAATGAAACTTTAATATTCAAATTATAAAGTGTTTTGGTCTTACTGATTTGAAAACAGAATTTCTTTTCAGTTTTAAACATACCTGACCTCCACTCTGGATTATTTATTTGACCCTTAATTAACTCCTAAGGCAAGGAATTCAATCTGCCCAAATGTTAAACAGTGCCATTTAAAATTTGGAAGCCCAGAACAAAACAGGCTGAGGTGACGATATCCAAGCCAAACAGACTCGTTTTGAGTAACAAAATAAACTTGTTAAATAAGCGCAATTCCAGGGAATATGTCGTATGAAGACCAGAGAATCAGGTGCCAGTGGTTGGGGGCCTCAGGATGGAACCATGGGCCTGGCCAGAAGATTCTTAATTGTTTTCCTCTTTCATAAATAGGAATTTTTTACCTGTGTGAGAATTTATATGAATGGTTCCATATAGAATCATACAGATTCCTTGGTGTGTAAATTCTTTAGCTCAGCATTGTTTTTGAGATTCACCTCTGTTGTTGGGTATAGTTGCAGATTGCTCTTTTGCCTTGCTGTATAGTGTTCCATTGTCTGAATATATAATTTGCTTATCTGTACTAATATTCATGGGCATTTGGATTGTCTTGGTTTTTGGATATTAGGAATAATGCTACTATGAACATGTTTGCCCTTGTCTTTTGATGAACATATGTACACATCTCTGTTGGGTATGTTTCTAAGAGTAAAATTTCTTTGTTGGTTTTAATACTTTTGTGTTTGCTTTAGCTTTCTGTCATGTTATTTTTATTTGGCTTTTTATTTCATTTTTTCTTTCTGCACATTATCTTATGATCAGTTTTAGTAGATACTGACAAACATTTTTATAAAGTGATGGTTTCTCTTTATAATTTTCACTCCTAGTAGCATTTTGCTTCACATCCTTGTTAATTCCTAGTATTGTTTATTTTAGTCTATTGGGTATATAAAACTCCATGCAGTATTAGAATACTTTTATGTTTGGTTTTATAGCTGATACTTTTCTTATTTCAGAATTTTCTGGTCAGTCTTACCTTTTCAGTCAAGGTGAACTTTAGAATCATTTTGAAATTTACAAAAATATGTTGAAATTTTTATTTAGAATGTTACTGATTTATAAGTTACCTTGAAGTGAATTGGCAGCTTGCGATATTGAGTCTTCCAATTCAAAATGAGACATTTCCCAGTTAAGTTGAGGCTTCTTTTATGTTCCCCAATTGAGTGATATGGATTCTTTATACAGATCATGCATATTTCTTACTAAGTGGATACCTCATTGTTATGAGTTTTTAAAAGTCTAAATATGATATTTTTTTTTATTTTCTAATTGGGATAAAAACCTTGATAAGATATATTATTTCTTTAATGTTCAGCTGTATTTTTTCTATTGATATTATTTTATTTGGATATTCCTCAGTTTTAATAAGTTAAATTACCATGCCTTTTTATGTGTGGTATGTGTGTGTATTCGTGTGTTTTATTATTCTCCTTTTTAAAAGGAATTGGGAATTTTTCTTTCATCTGTTCATGGGGACACTTTAAATAGCTTTAGAACACCGTATTCCTTGACTGTGTAACAGATCGTGCATGAAATACCTGGATTTGATATTTGGAATGTAGCTTTTTTGCTTTCCTTGTTCCATGCAAGATATTACCCATTTATGTTTATTATTCTTTTAATCAGTTTTGCTGACTCTTTATTCATTGGACCTTATACTCATAATCAGCATTGAGTTAAGAAATTAGTCACCTATAATTTTTTTCACTTTTTTCTCATTTTTAGTTATGTGTATTTATTTATGACTTCTCTTTAACTTTTGAGTAGGCTGATTAGTGACTTATAGATTATATTGACTTTTATTTCTAAGACACAGCCCTTTTTTTGTGTGGATTTCAATTGATGGTACTCGTAATTCCTCTTCTCCAGTTTCCTAGATTCATGTTTTGTTTTGTTTTCTGACTTCGTCATTTGTATACTTATTCATTTCATTCTTACTTAGTAACATAGACATTTAAACTGTGAACTTTCTCATATTAAAGCTTTGGTAGTGACCTATAGATTCTGACATGGTTTTAAGTTTAATTATAATTTTTTAGGTAATCTATAATTATGTGTTTGATTTCCCCTTTGGTCTAACATTTATTTGTGAGAGAGTATTTTAAATTCTGGTAGGTTTGGGGATTTTTGTTTGGCTTTGCTGTTGTCATAAATCTTCAGTTTTATTTTATCATGATTAGAATGTTTGAGTTATTTCTTCCGTTCGTAATTTGTTAAGATGTTCTTTACTGGTCTGATATTTCACTCTTTGTGTAGTGTTGTGACTCCTTGAATAGAAGTATAGTTCTCTTTTTATGATGTAGAGTTAGATGTGAGTGCATAGATATGAGAATGTGCCTGTGTGTCTCAACTTAGTATTTTTCTGTATTTTTAACTTTTTACTTACTCCATCTGTCATGGCCTGAAATAAGTTTATTAGTAACCTTCATTGATGGATGATTTTATGTCTGTTTTTCCTTTGTGGTATTAAATATGTAATATGCACATATTTAGATTTTTAAGTTTCATTGAAATATAATTGGCTTACAGAAAACTATGCACATTTGAAGCATATAATTTGGTATGTTTTGGAATGTTTATCACCCTTGAGAGTCACAATTAAGATAATCAACATATGTATCACTGTTCAAAGTTTCCTTGTGCACCTTTATAACCCCTTATTATCCCTTCCCCAGACAACTACTCATCTGCTTTTTCACTATAGATTGGTTTACTTTTTCTAGAATTTTATGTTAATGAAATTATATAGTATGTTCTCTTTTTTGTTTTTTTTTTAACTCATCATAATTATTTTCAGACTCAGCCATGCTGTTGGGCGTATTAATAGTTCATTCCTTTTTTTGGCCCGAATTATTCCATTGTAGAGACCCTAGTTTGTCTATCCATTCATCTGTTAATGTATACTTGGGTTGTTTCCAGTTTGGAGTTACTACAAATAAATATGCCACGATCATTTGTGTACAAGTCTTTGGGCTTTTTCTTTAGGTGGTAAGTACCTAGTTGTGGAATGGCTAGATCAAATGGGAGGTATATGTTTAAGGTTTTAAGACATTCTTACTGTTTTCCAAAGTGGTTTAACCATTTGGCATTTCCATGAGCTGCATGAGAGTTATTTGCTGTTGCTTCATATCCTGGCTGAATCAGTTTGCTAGGGCTACCATAACCAAACACCATAGACTGAGGGGCTTAAACAGCAGAAATGCATTTCCTTGTGATTCCTGAGGGTGGAAGTCCAAGATCAAGGTGTTGGCAGAATTGCTTTCTCCTGAGGCCATTTTCCTTGTTTTGTAAATGACTGCTGCTCTGTTGTTGCCTCTTCACACAATCTTTTCTTTGTAGTCTTGTTTTGTATCTTAATTTCCTCTTCTTATAGGGTCAGATTGGATTAGGGCCCACTCTAACTTTGTTTCAAGACCCACATATTCTGAAGTACTGGGGGTTAGGGCTTCAGTCTATGAAGTTTGGGGCACACAGTTCAGACCAACACTTGTTCAGTGGGATCAGTTGTGATTTTAGCCTTTGTGTGGATCACAACAAACTGGAAAATTCTTCAAGAGATGGGAATACCAGACCACCTGACCTGCCTCCTGAGAAATCTGTATGTAGGTGAAGAAGCAACAGTTAGAACCAGACATGGAATAACAGACTGGTTCCAAATTGGGAAAGGAGTACATCAAGGCTGTATATTGTCACCTTGCTTATTTAACTTATATGCAGAGTACATCATGCAAAATGCTGGGTTGGATGAAGCACAAGCTGGAATCAAGACTGCAGGGAGAAATATCAATAACCTCAGGTATTCAGATGATACCACCCTAATGGCAAAAAGCAAAGAGGAACTAGAGAGCTTCTTGATGAAAGTGAAGAGGAGAGTGAAAAAGTAGGCTTAAAACTCAGCATTCGAAAAACTAAGATCATGGCATTTGGTCCCATCACTTCATGACAAATAGATGGAGAAACAATGGAAACACTGAGAGACTTTATTTTCTTGAGCTCCAAAATCCCTGCAGATGGTGACTGCAGCCATGAAATTAAAAGACGCTTGTCTTTGGAAGAAAAGTTATGACCAACCTAGACAGCATATTAAAAAGCAGAGACATTATTTTGCTGACAAATGTCTGTCTAGTCAAAGCTATGGTTTTTCCAGTAGTCCTGTGTGGATGTGAGAAGAAAGCTGAGCACCAAAGAATTGATGCTTTTAAACTGTGGTGTTGGAGAAGACTCTTGAGAGTCCCTTGGACAGCAAGGAGATCCAACCAGTCCATCCTAAAGGAAATCAGTCCTGATATTCATTGGAAGGACTGAAGCTGAAGCCCCAATACTTTGGCCATTTGATGCGAACTGACTCACTGGAAAAGACCCTGATGCTGGGAAAGACTGAAGGCAGGAGAAGGGGACAACAGATGATGAGATGGTTGGATGGCATCACCAACTCAGTGGACATGGGTTTGAGCATGCTCCAGGAGTTGGGAAGCTTGGCATGCTGCAGTCCATGGAGTTGCAAAGAGTCAGACATGACTGAGTGGTTGAATTGAACTGAACTAAAGAGATGCATCGTGGTATCAGTTGGCATTTCTCTAAATGACTAATATTTTTGAACATATTTTCATCTGCTTATTGCCATCTATATATCTTCTTTGGCAAGGTATCTGTTAAAATTTCATGCTCATTTTTAAATTGGGACTGTTTGGTTTCTTACTGTTGAGTACTGAGAAATGTTTATTTTGGATACAAGTTCTTTATCACATACATGCTTTGAAAATATTTTCTGCTAGTCTCTGGTTTGTCTTTTCATTCTTATAACAATATCTTCTAATGAGCAGAAGTTTTAAATTTTGATGAAATCTGTTATATTAATTTGTTCTTTTATGGATTGTGCTTCTGGTGTTGTATTTTAGATGTCTTTGGCAAACCCAGGTACACAAAGATTTTCTTCTGTGTTATCTTGTAGAAGTTTTACAGTTTAATGGGTTATATCTAGGTCTATGCTATGATCCACTTTGTTGCCTTTTTGGGGTATATAATATGAAGTATAGATCAGGTTGTTTTTTTTGCTTATCAACATCCAGTTATTCTAGTTCATTTGTTGACAAGTTATTTTTTACTGAATTGCCTCTGCACCTTTGCTGAAAATCAATTGCCCATAAATATGTGATTCTATTTCTGAGCTCTGTTCTGTGCCATTGATCTTTTTGTGTATATTAATGCCAATATCATGTTCTCTTGATTACTGTAACTTTAAAAATTAGTCTTGAAGCCACTTACTCTAAGTCCTCAAATACTCTTCTTCCTGACAGTTGTTCTGGCTCTTTTTAACAGTAGAAACTTGCCTGAAAAATATAGTTTCTTTTCTTATATTAGATTTGTAACCAGTGTTCTGTTCCTCAAATAAAATAAATTCTGATTCTATTTCTTGATTATTTATTCTAATCAGAGAAAATGGTGGGAAAGCTGTACCTGCCAGTATTTTGACATGAGATATGTCCTAAGTATAGATGATTCATTGTGGGAAGTACCTGTAGGATCTCCCTATGATCCCTGCATTCATAACAGTCTTTCTGGAATGGATTTCAAGGGCAGAGTTTTAGCAGATAATCATCTTCTAAGGGAGAGGCACATATTTTAAGAATGTCGTTTACGTTGAGTACAGTGATGAGAAGACCCTACCTTACTGCTCTTCTGTCTTCAGAGAGGAAAAGGGGTTGATGCCTGCTTCAGGTAGGGCAGTTAGAGAGAAGGGGCTTAGGGCATTTACTGTGGGTCAGAGGAGAGTGGTTTCAAGAAATAAGATTTTGGACTTAAGTCTTATTTTGGGGTATGTTTTATTTGTCAGCTTTGTTCCAGTATTTATTTGTTTGTCTTAATTCTAAAGATCTTAGGACTCTTGTACAATTCAGAAAGCCTGAGATTTAAGAGGAGATGATAAAGAGGAAAAAGGGACTGAAAAGATTCAGAACTAACCTGTTTTCTTACTTTTATTTCAATTCAGCAAAATCTCCCTGCTTGTGCTTCATACATAGATTGCTTATATTGTGGAATGGTATTTTTCCATTTAGGAAAAGTATTTTTCTTCCTTGTTCCATTTGACCCAGAAGAGCAGATTTTAGACCTTCTCCCTGCTCTCCTTTTTCTTCCAGAAAACTAGGAGCTGCGGAGATATGGTGGCAGTTAGTGTGACCCTCCCATGGAGTGGGGCAGTAGAGAACCTACTACCCCAGATAATGACTCAGATGATGACTTTAAGGAGACCCTTATGTATCCTTGAGATGTGAGAGCTACTGTCTAGGTTTGAAAGAGAACATCTCATTAGCCTTGTTCCCCCTGTAGTCTTTACAGTTGTTGTTATCTAGTATGTATTGGTTTCTTGGAAGAATTAAAACATAATTTCAGTCGCCATCTCCTCACTGCATATAGCTCTTGAGAAATCCAAGGTAGAATGGTGGCTCTTTGCTGCTGCTGCTCCCCTGCCCAGGTTTCAGAAATATCAGAGAGGAATGTGGAGACATTTATGTTTTTTTTAAGTATGAGCCCAAAGGATGCTTTTGAGGAAATACAGATGATTGAAGGATGAGGCTTTTTGATGGAAGATTAGGGCAAAAGGTAGGAAGCCAGGTCATGAATGACCTCTTTGTTCAGTTGCTGTCATGTCCGACTCTTTGCCACCCCTTGAATTGCAGCACACCAGTGAATGACCTCATTCATAAGCAAGTAAAGTGTTTAGACTTCATACTGTTAGTGAGGGGAAGTCATTGCTAGATTTTAAAATAGGAGGTGACATGATCTGGTTGGGTCTGTGGTGTAATGGCAGGCACCGAGTTAATTCTGTTTTGGGTGTGGGGTGGTTGTGAGACCTTGATGTATCCTTGGGAAATAAACATAGGTTTTAAAAGGAACCAGTCTATTGGGAACGGTGGGAGTTAGCTCAAAGTGTTTGAGCTGCCTCCCTGTTTCTGAAGGAGGACTTTAAAAGAGCTGCTAGTAATGCTTTTCCTAGCAAAGGTTGGTCTGTTCTTCTGCACACAGTTCTTCCAGGAGTCAGGTCTTCGCTAAGTCTTAGAGTTTAATATATTAGTATTTGTTCCTTTCCAGATCTCCCTGGAGAGTTCTTGGCTCCATTCTTTCCTTGGGGTCTGCTCTGCCTTGCACTTTCACAAAATAAAACTGGGATCCTCAGTTCTTGCCCCTTCTCCAGGAAGGTAACCTGAAGGACATTTGGCCCAAAGATCTGTGTTTAGTTCCAGGGTTCAGAATGATGATTTATCACTCCGGTCCACCTTCAATTTGCCTTTCACAAGGAGGTGTTTTGTGTGAAGCTGGTACCACATTTCTGTAGATCTGTCAAAATGTGATTCTGGCTGGTTATAAACATAACAATGATAATACTTTAGTTCTGACGCCTTAAAGCAATACAGCCTTCAATAAATGTGCAGTTAAATTCCAGTCCTAGTGCCCATTTGCATCCTCTCCCTTGTGTGCTTGTGTTTAAAGCCAGTTATGTTCCTATGTTTGCAGTGTAACTTGCCGTTGAGTATTTGTCTTAACACTAGATGTCAAATGAAAGTTTTCCTTACAGACGGTTTTTTATCTCAGAAGTGTGTAAATTTTCTTATAACCCTTCTTTTTGACTTGAATCTGTTTGACTTGACTCAAGCAGACTTCTGTCCTTGGGGCTTATATTTTGGGCATTTCCACTGGAAGTTTTTTTCAGGGGCTAGAGATGAGGACGCATCACATTACAGGTGGAAAGAAATGTAAATGGCCAAAACTAATAAAAAGTACATGTACATAGAAAGGGAAGAAAATAGTGTGAAGAAAGTAAAAGTTGAAAATTAGGTGATTAACAGGTAAGACAGAGAGGTCTGAATAAGAGGTTTAGTTGAGAGGTGATTATTAAGACTATAGAATAGAGATGCTTAGACAGCGCCTCTTAGAACCACCACCTGTGGCTGTGATGCACTGACTTTGACTTTGAAGACATTTAGTGTCTGTAATAGATTATTTGGTTCAGTTCAGTCGCTCAGTTGTGTCCAACTCTTTGTGACCCCATGGATTGCAGCATATCAGACTTCTTGTCCATCACCAGCTCCCAGAGCTTGCTCAAACTCATGTCCATCGAGTAGGTGATGCCATCCAACCATCTCATCCTCTATTGTCCCCTTCTCCTCCCGCCTTCAATCTTTCCCAGGATCAGGGTCTTTTACAATGAGTCAGTTCTTCGCATCAGTGGCCAGGGTATTGGAGTTTCAGCTTCAGCATCAATCCTTCCAATGAATATTCAAGACTGATTTCCTTTAGGATGGACTGGTTGGGTCTCCTTGCAGTCCAAGGGACTCTCAAGAGTCTTCTCCAACACCAAAGTTCAAAAGCATCAATTCTTCTGTGCTCAGTTTTCTTTATAGAAAAGAAGTTATTTGGAATTATTTGGTGAGTGCTTTTCAAAGTGTAGGCATAGCAGCCTACATAGCATAGGCTATGGCATAGCAGCATCCCATCACTGGTACTTGTTAGGAATGCAAATTATTGAGCCCACCCCAGACTTGAACCAGAATCTCTGGTGGTGGGCCCAGTAACCCTGAAGTTTAAGGCCCAAATGTTAGAGAAAATACGGCTCTGGGTCAGTAGTGCTAGGAAATCACGCTAGTTACATACTGTGGTGCTGGAGAAGACACTTGAGAATCCCGTGAATAGCAAAGAGATCAAATAAGTCAATGCTAAAGGAAATCAACCCTGAATATTCATTGGAAGGACTGATACTGAAGCTTCAGTATTTTGGCCACCTGATGCCAAGAGCTGACTCATTGGATGCTGGTGGGAAAGATGCCCTGATGCTGGTGGGAAAAATTGAGGCCTAAATTGAGGAGAAAGAGGCAACAGAGGATAAGATGGTTGGATGGCATCATTGACTCAGTGGACATGAGACTGAACAAATTCTGGGAGATGGTGAAGGACAGGGAAGCCTGGCGTGCTGGGAGATAGTGAAGAACAGGGAAGCCTGGCGTGCTGCAGTTCAGTTCAGTTCAGTTCAGTCGCTCAGTTGTGTCCGACTCTTTGCGACCCCATGAATTGCAGCACACCGGGCCTCTCTGTCCATCACCAACTCCCGGAGTCTACCCAAACCCATGTCCATCGAGTCGGTGCTGCAGTTCATGGGGTCGCAAAGAGTTGGACAGAACTGAGCGACTGAACAACAACAATATAATTGAGTACCCTGTTTTAGAGATCCCTTCTCTTCTTTTTTGCTCTGGTAATCCTTATTTGTAGCTATAATTTCAATGAAAAAAAATTCCAGAGACTTGATGATGTATTGAGTGTTACGTGTTCAGGTTCCACTCGGTGAGCAGCTTGCATTTTCTATAGCTTTACAGCTCTCGGCCTTTCTCTGTAGATTTTATACGGACAGGGTAAGTATACCCTTTCTCTTTCTTTAGGTTTTTAATCAGGATTATGCCTGTTTAGATTTCCATGTGGAAATGTATGTGTGGTTTTAGGAATTGAAATTTACTTGAAAGATATACAAAGAAGAGAGTCTTAATAGTAATTAAAATAGAGAATTGATGGAAAACATTTTATTGAGTTTTTCTTTTGAATTTATGATATGAGAAGGGAAAATCCGTTAGAAACATACATTTCATGATCTAACTAAAGTTAATATTTAAAAATTATTTTTGAGTGGTTTAGTGGTATAAAATACCTTCAAAGACACACAGTCTACCTGTCATCCTTGTCTCTCAGCCACTGATTCTCTGCCCCTGAGTCAGCCAGTGTTGTTTGCCTATCCTTTTATATACATGTGCACGCACACACACATTTATAAATATATTACTGTTAAAGGATGTTTATTTTTTGCCATAAACAGTAGCATACCATACCTTTTATGATGGACAGTTACATTTTTTGAAATCTTTTGCTGGTGCTGCGGTACTGTGGTAAGCGTATATGTATACCACACATGCATACATATACACATCTAACCGTCACACATGTGTTAATGTATCAATATATCTATAGCACAAGTTTCTAGAAGTTTACCAGCCATGTCACAAAGAGTATATGCCTGTGCGGTTTTGATAGCTGTTGTCACATTGCCCTCTGTAAAAGCTGTACCAGTTTGAACTCCCACCAGCAGTGCAGGAAGGTGCTTATTTCTCCACAGCATCACCAACAAATTATTTTGAATTTTTGCCAGTGTGGTTGGTAGAAAGTAATTTCTGAGCATAGTTTTAATTATGTATCATGTTGATGCTCTGTTTATTTGTTTTCCTTTCCCATGAATTTCTATCTGGTGGCTCCGATGGTAAAGAATCTGCCCACAATGCCAGAGACCCAGCTTCGATCCCTGGGTTGGGCAGATCCCCTGGAGAAGGGAATGACAACCGACTCCAGTATTCTTGCCTGGGAAATCCCATGGACAGAGGAGCCTGGCTGCAGTCTGTGGGGTTGCAAAAAGTTGTACACGACTGAGTGACTAACGGTTTCTTTCATCCCATGAATTGCTGGTAGCTTTTGAGTATACCTCTCTAACTTTTCATTTACTCAACCAATATTCTTTGAGGAACTTCTCTCTGGCACTTTGTGAGCCTGAGAGATACCAAATTGAAAAATTTGCTGTGGGGTTGGTTTTTGTTTTTGGAAGATGAAAGACACTTTGAAATGCAGCATGCTGAAGAAGACAAGCCAGGAAAAGAGGGTGTATTTGAAAGTACACAAAGCAAAATGACTGGTTGATAGAGGATTTAGGGAACCAGAAAATGCCTGTTTAGTTGGATGTATTGTGTGTGATGTCATGACATCATTTCTAGGTCTTCTCAGAATTCACATTGTTTGATTATAGAATCTACTATTTGGAAACACATTTATTTTTCACGTGATTAATGTTAATATTGCTGCAGTTAAGTGGAATATTAAGAAGGCCTGAAGGTTTCAGTGGTTTTATGGTGATTCTAGTAGGTGTGTACATATTTGGATTCAGTGTTCTGTATAAAGGCCCCTAACTTTACTTCTCACTATCATGCCACTTCCACATTACTTCTCACTTTGTCTGGATGCCCCATGACTGTGATGGAAGGTCCACAATCTACCTTACAGTGTTTCATACGAGGTTCCCAATGACTGTCCTATAGGCAAAGTGCCCAGAGCTGAGCTAGATCACAGCAGATCCCAAGTAGGTCATAATGAGAACCAGTTGCAGAGCAGGCCAAAGAAATATTTGTGTCTTTTTAAGGGCCAAGTATTAGCCATAGTCGAGAGATCCTACCCCTTTAGCTTAAAGAATTCCAAGGAGACCATACCACTTGGGTTCAGATTTTGAGTGACTCTTTCCTTTGTATGTCAGTGCCCTTGGCGCACTCTCTGTGTAACATCCCAATCCTAGTTTCTGTCCGAAATCCTGATGAATCCAAGGAGCATGGATGGATACTGTGAGGAGAGAAGAAAGAAACCCTGAATTTCCCTTTAGAGATCTACCATACTATTAATGACACACTGCTCTAGTATACATACCATTGTAAAATGCTTGTTCTTTGGAAAACTTGAAAACTTAAGGTGCAAGTCTTGACTAGAAAGTGAAGAGGAACTGAATTTTTAACTATTTGCTCAAAAATGTATCATTTTGGAAGTATTAAAAATAAATAAATTTTAAACAGTTAACAGTTTAACAGCAACCCAAAAATAAATTAAAAAATGAAGCCACCCAACAGTTACAAACTACTGGGCATAAAATAGGTAAGCGGCAGGGATTTACTGTGTAGCACACTGGACTATGTTCAATATCTTGTAATAACCTATAATGGGAAATAACCTGAAAAAATATATATAACTGAATCACTTTCTGTACACCTAAAACTAACACAACATTGTAAATCAACTGTATTTCAACAGTAACAACAAAAAAATGAAACCAGCTGCTCAGTATTTTTACTTTAACTTAAATGCTAAAGGAAATGGCAACCCACTCCAGTGTTCTTGCCTGGAGAATCCCAGGGACGGCGGAGCCTGGTGGGCTGCCGTCTGTGGGGTCGCACAGAGTCGGACACAACTAAAGCAACTTGGTAGTAGTAAATGCTAAATGCTAGCCTAGTTCTAGAACTGAAAATGACTTACCTGTCTTTCTAGAAGTATATGTTTTGAATATGTAATGAGATTTCTTTTCCCGTGGCTTTGAAGAATTGATTTTACTACTTTATTGTCAGACCTTTCATGTAAGAAGTGTGATCAGGGATTTTTCTATGCAATCTGGCACAAGAATTCAGATTGACACTTGAGCTTTGTACCTCAAATATCCCTTTTCCTTATGTGCTGTTATATATCAAATAGATGAGATTTTTTTCAAGTGAAGATTGAATTGTTTTCTCACATTTATTGTGAACTGGGAGAAAAATGAAGAGGTTCTTTCTTTGAGGCAGTTAGCTTTGGCTGGTTAGAAAATATTCCTCTTTGTCTTACTTCCTTGTCCTTTTCACCTCGATTTTTAAAACTACAAATGCAAAATCCAAAAATAAATTTAGGATGAATTAAAATTCTGGTTGAATTAAGATACTGTAATTTAGTTATATGGCATTTGACATTAAATGTATGTAATCTTTTTGTAAAAATTTATTTATTTTTTAATTGAAGGATAATTGCTTTACAGAATTTTCTTGTTTTCTGTCAAACCTCAACATGAATCAGCCATAGGTATACATATATCCCCTCCCTTTTGAACCTCCCTCTCACCTCCCTCCCCATCCCAACCTTCTAGGTTGATACAGAGCAGCTGTTTGAGTTTCCTGAGACATACAGCAAATTTCCATTGGTTGTCTGTTTTATATATGTAATGTAAGTTTCCATGTTACTCTCTCCATACATCTCACCCTCTCCTCACTTCTCCCTGTGTCCATAAGTCTATTCTCAATGTCTGTTTTTCCTTTACTGCCCTGCAGATAAATTCTTCAGTACCATTTTTTCCAGGTTCCGTATATGTGCATTAGTATATGATATTTATCTTTCTCTTTCTGACTTACTTCACTCTGTATAATAGGCTCTAGATTCATCCACCTCATCAGAACTGACTCAAATGCCTTCCTTTTGATGGCTGAGTAATATTCCATTGTGTTTATGTACCACAACTTCTTTATCCATTCATCTGTCGATGGACATCTAGATTGCTTCCATGTTCTAGCTATTGTAGATAGTGCTGTGGTGAGCAATGGGATACATATGTCTTTTTCAGTTTTGGTTTCCTCAGGGTATATGCCTAGGTTTGGGATTGCTGGGTCATATGGTGCTTTTATTCCTAGTTTTTTAAGGAATCTCCATACCATTTTCCATAGTGGTTGAATCAATTTACATTCCCACCAACAGTGCAAGAGGGTTCCCTTTTCTCCACACCCTCTCCAGCATTTATTGTTTGTAGACTTTTGGATGATGGCCATTCTGACTGGTGTGAGGTGATATCTCATTGTAGTTTTGATTTGCATTTCTCTAACAATGAGCGATGTGTTTGTTAGCCATCTGTATGTCTTCTTTGGAGAAATGTCTGTTTAGGTCTTTTTCCCACTTTTTGATTGGGTGGTTTGTTTTTCTGGTGTTGAGTTGTATGAGCTGCTTGTATATTTTGGAAATTAATCCTCTGTCAGTTTTTCATTTGCTATTATTTTCTCCCATTCTGAGGGTTGTCTTTTCACCTTGCTTATAGTTTCCTTTGCTATGCAAAAGCTTTTAAGTTTAATCAGGTCCCACTTGTTTATCTTTGATTTTATTTTCATTACTGTAGGAGTGGGTCATAGAGGATCTTGCTTTGATTTATGTCATCAAGTGTTCTGCCTATGTTTTCCTCTGAGTTTTATAGTTTCTGGCCTTACATATAGGTCTTTAATCCATTTTGAGTTTATCTTTGTGTATGGTGTTAGAAGTGTTCTAATTTCATTCTTTTACATGTAGCTGTCCAGTTTTCCCAGCACCATTTATTGAAGAGGCTGTCTTTGCCCCATTGTAAATTCTTGGCTCCTTTGTCAAAAATAAGGTACCCATAGGTGCATGAAGTTATTTCTGGGCTTTCTATCTTGTTCCGTTGGTCTAGATTTCTGGTTTTGTCCCAGTACCATACTGTCTTGATGACTGTAGCTTTGTAGTATAATCTGAAGTCAGGGAGGTTGATTCCTCCAACTCCATTCTTCTTTCTCAACACTGCTTTGGCTATTCAGGGTCTTTTGTGTTTCCATATGAATTGTGTAATATTTTATTCTATTTTTGTGAAAAATGCCTTTGGTAGTTTGATAGGGATCACGTTGAATCTGTAGATTGCATTTGGTAGTATAGTCATTTTCACAATATTGATTCTTCCTACCCAGGATCATGGAATATCTCTCCCATCTGTTTATGTCATCTTTGATTTCTTTCATCAGTGCCTTATAATTTTCTGTGTACAAATCTTTTGTCTCCTTAGGTAAGTTAAGTTTATTCCTAGATACTTTATTCTTTTTGTTGCAATGGTGAGTGAGGTTGACTCCTTAATTTCTCTTTCTGATTTTTCATTGTTAGTATATAGAAATGCAAGTGATTTCTGTGTATTGATTTTGTATCCTGTGACTTTGCTCAATTCACTGATTAGCTCTAGTAATTTTCTGATAGTATCTTTAGGGTTTTCTACATACAGTATCATGTCATCTGCAAACAGTGAGAGCTTAACTTCTTTTCTGATCTGGATTCCTTTTCTTTATTTCTCTTCTTTGATGTTACTTGTTGCTTTTCCCTTGCTGCTTTTAATATTCTTTCTTTGTGTTGAATGTTTGTTAGATTCATTAGTATGTGTCTTGGCATGTTTCTCTTTGGGTTTATCCTGTATGGGACTCTTTGCACCTTTTGGACTCGATTGACTATTTCCTTTTCCATGTTGGGGAAATTTTCAACTATAATCTCTTCAAAAATTTTCTCATACCCTTTCTTTTTCTCTTCTTCTGGGACCCTTATAACTTGAATGTTGGTTCGTTTGATATTGTCCCAGAGGTCTCTGAGACTATCCTCAGTTCTTTTCATTCTTTTTACTTTATTCTGCTCTTCAGAAGTTATTTCCACCACTTTATCTTCCAGCTCACTGATTTGTTCTTCTGCTTCAGATATTCTGCTATTGATTTCTTCTAGAGTATTTTTAATTTCAGTAATTGTGTTGTTTGTCTGTGTATGTTTATTCTTTTAAATCTTCTAGGTCTTTGTTAATTCTTGCATTTTCTCCATTTTGTTTTCAAGGTTTTTGATCATCTTTACTATCATTATTCTTAATTCTTTTTCCAGAAGTTTGCTTATTTCCTCATTTACTTGGACTTCTGTGTTTCTAGTTTGTTCCTTCATCTGTGCAGTATTTCTCTGCCTTTTCTTTTCTTTTCTTTTCTTTTCTTTTTTTTATCTTACTGAGGTCTCCTTTTCCCAGGCTTCAGGACTGAAGTCTTTCTTCCTTTTAGTTTCTTCCCCGCTAAGATTGGTGCAGTAGTTTGTGTAAGCTTCGTATAGGGTGAGATTTATGCTGAGTTTTTTGTATTTTTCCTCTTACAAGCGAGACTGAGTGAGGTGGTAATCCTGTCTGCTGATGATTGGGTGTGTATTGTTTTGTTTGTTGTTTAGATGAGGCTTCCTGCACAGGGTGCTACTGGTGGTTGGGTGATGCTGGGTCTTGTATTCAGGTGGTTTCCTTTGTGTGAGTTCTCACTATTTGGTACTCCCTAGGGTTAGTTCTCTGGTAGTGTAGGGTCTTGGAGTCAGTGCTCCCACTCCAAAGGCTCAGGGCTTTATCTCTGGTCAGGAAGGAAGATTCCACAACTGGTTTGTTATGGCATTAAGTGAGATTAAAACACATATCCAACAACGAGAAACCAAAGATGAACCCCAGACAAATGGCAGTTACAAAATCAGGCAAATGATAATTAAAATAATGAAATATACACATATACATGTACATCCATAAGCAAAATCAAAACAGTCCAACAAAAATACAGTACAATAGATTGACCTGGCGAATAAAGGAAACCAAAAATTATATCTACCAGTTAAGAACAAAAGTAACTAAAGCACAAACTGGAAAACAACACTAAAGCAAGGTGCCACGTGGGGAATAAAGCAGTGAAAACAAAACTAACAGATGAGAGGAAAGGAAAGAAAGAAAGGAAAGAATAGATGTGCAAAGTTAAATAAAAGTAGATAAAGAAGATACATATAACGTTGAAGAGTAACTGCAAGGGGAAAAGAACAGTAGGAAAAGCAAACAAAGGAATAAATATAGAAAAAAATTATAATTTTTAAAAATTAAGAATTAAAATTAAAAATTAAAAGGGAAGAGGAAAAAAAAAAGGAAAACTCCACAGAACTGCAAAAGACCAACGTAGAGGCAGAGGTTTGTAACAACAATAAATGCTGCTGCTGCTGCTGCTAAGTCGCTTCAGTCGTGTCCGACTCTGTGCGACCCCATAGACGGCAGCCCACCAGGCTCCTCCGTCCATGGGATTGTCCAGGCAAGAGTACTGGAGTGTGGTGCCATTGCCTTCTCCAACAACAATAAATAGTGTGATTGAAAAAAAAAAACCCTCAAAAGCTTAAATAGATTTCACAGTGCCAATAAAATCGACAACTACAACAGAGTTGGGGGCGGGAAAAGAAGTAAAGAAAGAAAAATCCAAAAGAAACTACAGAACAAGTCAAAACATAAGAATAATAACTGTTTCTCTTGAGTCACTGCTGTCAGTGTCCTTTCCCTTGGTGGGAGTCTCAGTCCACCTCATCTCCCTAGGATGCCCTCCAACGCTGTGCTGGTCTCTGGACCTACTGTGGGGGCAGCTCACATTCTAATCTGGTCTTACTCCTCTGTGTTCTTGCCTCCAGTGTCCACAGCTATCAGAACTAGTGTGTTTTCTTTTGTGGGAGTGCTCAGTGTCATTTTATATATTCTGTAGACACAGAGTCTGCCTGGTTGATCGTCTGGATTTAATCTACAGCTTGTACAGCTGGTGGGAAGGTTTTGGGTCTTCTTAGTCACACTGCCCCTGGGTCATCCACTGAGGTTTGCTCCTGAGGCTGACCTAGAGGACTTGGGTTTGCCCCTGTGAGTGCCAGGTGTGGAGGTGGTGCAGCTGCTTGGGTCGCAGGGGTTCTGGCAGCACCAGGTGAGTTGGCAGCTAGGGCAGCAGGAAATACAGTGCTCTAGAAGGGTATGGCAACCAGTATTGGCCGACACACTCCAGTATTCTTGCCTGGAGAACCCCCCTGACAGAGAAGCCTGGCAGGCCACAGTCCACAGGGTCACAAAGAGTTGGACACGACTGAAGCAACCCTGTGTGCATAGACGCAAGACTTTCTTTTTTGCCTCTGACGGCTCTGCCCCAGTGAGGGTTGAGTGTGAAGGTGGCACAGCTGCTTGGATTGTGGGGACCCTGGCGGCGCCAGGTGTACAGGGACATGGGACTCCTCAGCTGCAGGAGTTATGGCCCTATCAGAGTCTTTTTTTTTTTGAGCCTCTTGTAGCTGGTGATGAGATGGCCTCTTTGGCTAGTCTTTCTCCATAGCTCTTCCTGTTCAAGTACTTAGAAGGCTCCCTTACCTGGGGCCCTTCTCTGTTGTTTGGCGTGTCAGGCACTTAAAGGGGCACCCTTACTGGGGTCCTACTCTGTAGTTTGGTGCATCAGGTGCTTGACAGGCCAGCCTCTCTATTGTTCAGCTGCTGATGCTGGCATGTGTGAAGCTATGGTGATGGCTACACCCCCTACGCATGACTCAGTAGTATCCCTTTGCTTCCATGGCTGCCTGGCTTTCCTCCACAGGCATTTCCCACCACAGTCTCCTCCCTCACATCCGCTAGGTCCGTCTCTCCACAGTCAACAGCAGTCCTTGCCCTGGGATTACTCCACAATCCCTAAGGTTCAGCTCCCTGCCACTAGGCCTTCCGGGGGTCCTGTATCCCTGTCCAGGGTATGTATGGCTGCAGCAAGGACTGTCTGATTCTCATTACATTTAGACTGCCAAGATCAGCTGTTTCACTCTCAGCCTTAAATGTTTCTCCCCCAACTCAGACAGTTGCCCCCATGTGGGGATCAGATACCTGCTTCAGTTCCCCCACCCACTGAGGGCAGGTCCAGTCTTAGTAACACTCCTGTTTTCCCCCCTAGTTCCTTTGTCCTACCGAGTTTTGCGTGGTTCTGTATATTCTTTTCCGCTGGTCAGGTTCTCCTGACCACTCTCAGCTGGTGTTCTGCATGCACTTCTGTGTCTGAAGGTGTATTCCTAATGTATCCATGGAGAGAGATGTACTCCATGTCCACCTACTCCTCCACCATCTTGTTCTCAGCTGCATCATCTCTTATGTCCATGCACTTGTAGAATCTTCTCAGCTTTCCCACAAGTGAGCGTATCCTCAGTGAAGAAACAATGATGGATACTGCAAACTTCCCTTTTATGTCTCATAGATGGTGCTTGTTCCTCTGAGTGTCCAGGAGTCTCTGGTGGAGGCGTGGGTTGGCAGTGGCCTGCTGCAGGGTTGGGGGCACTGAGTCTGTAATCTTTTTAAAAATGATATTTTATGGTTGGTTGTGTCCTGTGAATTTTTGTTTAGTCGCTAAGTGGTGTCTGATTCTTTTGTGACCTCATGGACTTTAGTTTGCCAGGCTCCTCTGTCCATGGGATTTCTTAGGCAAGAGTACTGGAGTGGGTTGCCATTTCCTTCTCCAGGGGATCTTCCTGACCCAGGGATCAGACCTGCATCTCCTGCATTGTCAGGTGGATTCTTTACCCCAGAGCCACCAGTCATTTAGTTTCTAGATTCAATTATTAACTCTTGAACAAGAGATGGTTTGGGCATCGAGTGGTCTTCCTGTGGAAGTAGAAAGCAGATCTGTATGCTTGGTAACATTTAAAGTCAAGGATGAACCACTCAAGAAATGTTTGATGATCAGATTCTTTTTTAAAAGTCCCATCAGTGGACTTTAAAAATCACTGAAATACCTGATTTTGCAGCGATGAACCTTTTTAGTTTTTAACACCAGTATTTTCCACAAAAAGGAGAGACTCTTTCTCTTTCTTCCTCCCTCCATCCCCAAAATAACCTGTCTTACTAAATTGAGAAATCACTTGGCAAATGAAAAGGAAGTGCTCCTTGAAAGTAGGAATTTATCTTATTCTCACTTTTGAATTGTGATGTCTGTTTTAAAGCACAGGTACTATAGAAAATACTCGGGTGACTGTCATTAAGGAAAGGTTAATGTGTGGTGTACTGTCTCCTGTAGAACAGGGAAATGTGCTTGACACAGGAACTTGCTTTCAAATAGGTTAACTCATAGAGCTTCTGCACTTAGAGGGATTTAATTCTGAAAATCAGAAGAAACCTTAGAGATACCTAATTTAGCCCATCCTCCTAATAGTATAGCCACAGAAATGGAGGCGCAAAGCATTTGAATAGCCCATGCAGGGCACGTGGCTGGTTATGTAATGGCAAAGCTGGCATTGTAGCCAGAGCTCCTTGCTTGTAGCCCTCCCTGCACAGTACTTGAGGGGTGGGATGGAGCCCTCTCCCAAATTTACCTATGTGCATTTCACCTGCTAACTCTGTATTACCACCTCATAGAGCAAGGCTGGCAAGAATAGAAATTTTACGTAATGATATTTTTGAATCATTTCATATGTTCACTGTACATTAAGCTCCTGAAAGATAACCTGCCTACATTGTGGCTTTGACTACATTTCAGACTATTTAGTCTGTAGTCATCTTTGCACTGTTCATTTTTAATTAGTTGAAGATATCCAGTTTTAGATCCTCTTGAATTAGGAAAAGGACATTTTACATTTGCAAGTAAATATCTGTCTTTAGCCTTTTGTTGTTAATTTCCAGTTCCCTTGCAGTTTGGCTAGCAGATTTGGCTTGTGTTGGTTTTTCTTTTGGACTGTGTTGAGATTTTCTTCATGGTCTAATAATACGTGATTAGTATTTGTGAATATTCAAATATATATTTGGAAAGAATGTGTATTGTCTGTTAATTTATATATATAAATGTGTGTATATATACATTATATATATATGTATATATATAATGCAGCTTATTAATGAGTCTTTCAAATCCTTTGTCCTTGTTTTTTTATCTGCTTCATATTTTGATTTCTCAGAAAGATTTTGCTATGGTCTGAGTGTGTCCCCCGGCCCCCAGATTCTTACATAGAAATCTATAGCCCCCAAGGTGATGGTATTAGGAGGTGATTAGATCCTGAGGGCAAACCTTCCATGAGTGGGATTAGTGCCCCTGTAAAAGAGACACTGGAAAGCTTCTTTGACCCCTTCTGCCATGTGAGTATGCAAGGTCTGCCCCTGGGAAGAAGGTCCTCACCTGAAAGTGCTGGCACCCTGATTTCTAACTTCCAGCCTCCAAAACTGTGAGAAATAAATTTCTGTTGTTTATAAGCTGCCCATTGATCCGAAATACCCATTGGTATTTTGTTACAACAACCCTATGGTGCCAAGATTTGTTAAAGCCTCCCTATGAATTAATTTGCCAAGTTTTGTGATATTTTTATCAGAGCTGTTGTTGGTGCGTATATAAAATGTATTATTTCTGTCTGCTTAGTGGATTGTTAATTTATTATGTCCTTTCTGTCCTGTTTATTGCTTTCTTTACCTTAAGTTCTACTATGAGCCTAGTGCTGATATATCTTCCTCATCACTTCTCTGCATCAATGAAACTTAGATCCAGCCTGATGACCTTGTAACAACTTCTGTCCCTCTAGTCTGCTGACGTCTCACCCCTCATTTTGTCTTACCTTTATACCACTCAAGTATTCCTGGTTTGTTTGTGGTCTGCCTCCCACTTTGAGAGTTAGCTTCAGGAGAGCAGACGTGATGCTTGGTCCCTTCCCTCCACCTCCATCTCCGTCTTAAGCATCTCGCAGAGTCCTGGCACATAGTGAGCATTTTATGAATGTTGAATGAATGAATGGGGTAATGGTTAGCATAAAAAGTGGTCAGTAGGGGTCCTTCCTGAGATTGGGGGGCATCTGTATGTTTAAAAAGTGATTTTGGAGGGAGTGCAGTTGTTTGTGATGGGGACTATGCACAGACCCCAGCAGTGGGTGGCTAGGGTCGGTGTAGAAGGGATGACTCAAAGGCTAGGATGGGTTATCAGTGTGGGCGTTGAAACCCCTGAGAAAGATCACAGGAGTTGTTTGGCTTTTAGCACAGGAAGGTGACGGAAGTATTCACTCATGGCTGCTGGGCTCCCTGCACTTTGCGTGTCAGACTGCCTGTGACTCTTAGCTTCAGAGGAGCTCCTGGATGGGAAGTTTTAATGTTCCTGGTTCTGTTTTCTTCTTGGAACAAGTGAAGTGTTGCTCTGTTGCCTTCTAGCATGGGATGTGACTGAGGAAAAGTCTGAGGCCTGCCTGACTCCTTTTCTTCCATGTGGGGATTGCTTTTTCTGCCTGCCTGCTTGAGGAGATCTTTATTTATAGCCCATCTTTTCCTTTCTTTTGAATTGAGAGCAGGGTATGTGAAAGAAGACAAAATGCAGCTACATTAGGTAATTGACCCATGAGCCCCCTTAATTAAATCTTAAAGTGGCTAGAGCTCTAGTGTTTCTATATTTATTTATTTACTTGTCTGAGGCTCCTGGGCATCTGCAGAGCCCACACTCTTATAGGTGTGGACTCGTATCTTCCTGCAGTAACTTAGCTCTCTAAGCCTCCCCTGAGACAGGCTCTGATTGTTACCTAAAGCCCAGGCTACTGTGAACCAGCAATTGTATTTCAACCAAGTACAATTGATGTGACTTCATTCTAGAATTAATCCCTTCACTCTGTCTGCTAAGGCTCCCCAGTGTTGCAATCTGATTTTTCTCTGACCGACCTTTGAATAGTCGTATACCTTCTGAAGTTGCACTCAGTTGGGTTTAGAATCTAGGAGGATTCTAGAATCTATGAGCCTAGAAGTTCTTTCAGGGCTGAGAGGAAGGAGGGTGTAGTTGATGGAGCTTTGAAGTTAGCACCCCCAAGATCAGGTCTCAGAAGTGCCTCTAATTATTTTGATTCCACCCAAGTTGCTTGGCATCATGGGGTCCTGCTTGGATGTTGTGAAGACTGCAGAAAATGTTTGTAAACTATGTTGCATACTACCTGCCATAGAGATGTTTAAGTGATAGTAATTTTTATTGGTTATTTTGTTAATTTGTGTTGCTGTTGCATATTGAGTTTTAAGAACATTTAAATTTAAACATGTTAAATCTAGTTAGTGCAGCTTCTGGATGGCTAGTTTTATATGTTAGTGCTTTTCCTTGATGTAAGCAAATTTTTATAGTCAAACTCTAGTTTGTCACCTTATGTTAATTGGGATTAAACTTTGAGATGGCTTGTAATAGTTGTCTCACTCCCTGTTTCATCTCCTGAGTACGTGGGGATCTTAAGCTTAGAGCTTCAGTAAAGTGGCCTCTTTTATCTCCGGTAATCTTTCTTCAGCCCTTCTCAGAACAGCAGCACTTTCAAGTTAGTCTTGAGTGTAGTGTTAAATCATCAACTGGAGCAGCTGGGCTAATCTTAAGTATGACTCTTGATGAGTTAGGTCATCATAGAAGCCAAAGGAGGATGTGTCTTGGTCTGGATCCTCTTCTCACCATCTTTACAAGACTAGTCATTCAAAATGTTTTTAGCTGCCACCCTGATATTTGTATTCATCCTTGGCCTTCCAGTCTGAGCATATTTCCTATTGTGCTAATATAAAAGATGGTTAATTTTTTTATGCCTAGCAGTTTGCTAAGAATTTTTATTGTCATTATCTCAGTTGATCCTCACAACAACCTAGTGAAGGATCTTCTTTTCATACATGGAAAAGACACCCCCGAAGTCTGCAGAGTTGAAGCTAGTGGAATGACCCAGCTCACGCATATACAGTGGTGTTGACACGAGATTTTGTGTTGTCCACACTGCCTGAGAGGGCTTCTGTTTCAAATGATGTCAAATAAAATCCTGTGTGTGGGGTGTGTTTTTTGGTTTTGCGGGGGGATGGTGAAATTCACATAAAATTAACCATTTCAGAGAACAGTTCAGCAGCATGTAGTACATTCAGCGGTACTGAGCAAACATCGCCTCTGCCAGGTCCAGAACTTTTTCATCACCCTGAAAGAAAACCTGCACCGATTAAGCAATCCCTTCCACCCCCAGCCCCTGACAGACATCAGTTTTCATTGTCTCTGTGAATTTACCTGTTCTGAATATTTTATACAGATGTGATCGTTTTCTCCGCTTTCTTTCACTTAACAATGTTCTCAAGGTTCATCCACATTGTAGCATTGTTTCATTCCTTTTTATGCCTAAATTCTATTCCATTGTATGGATTTGCCACCTTTTACTTAAACATTTATCTGTTGATGGACATTTGAGCTATTTCTGCATTTTGGTAGAAAGTGAATAGTGCTGCTGTGAACATGCAGGTACATATTTTTAATCTATTTCAAATCATTTAATGCTCCTAGGTATTTACCCAAGAAACCAAACCTTACGTCCTTGAAAAAATTTGGATAAGAATGGTTATAACAGCTTTGTTCATAATAGTCGAAAATTGGAAGTATTTTGAATCCTTATTTGGGTCTTTGTTATATGGTATATATACTCATTGAAATGAAATTATTTAATTTTACTATACATGAATTTCATTTTTTTTTAAGAGAAAGCAAATGGGGCAACCCATGAACCTTAACTTCAAAATAAATTCTGGCTGCTGTATTGTCTTAATCTGTTGGGGCTGCTGTAACAAACTACCACAGACTGGGTGGCTTATGAACAACAGAAATGTATTTGTTATAGTTCTGGAGGCTGGAAGTACAAGATTAACGCACCATCATGATTCTGTTTTGATGAGGGTCCTCTTCCTGGTGCATCAGTTCAATTCAGTTGCTCAGTCGTGTCCAACTCTTTGTGACCCCATGAACCGCAGTACGCCAGGCCTCCCTGTCCATCACCAACTCCCAGAGTTTACCCAAACTCATGTCCATTGAGTTGGTGATGCCATCAAACCATCTCATCCTCTGTCACCCCCTTTTCCTCCTGCCCTCAATCCTTCCCAGCATCAAGGTCCTTTCAAATGAGTCAGCTATTTGCATCAGGTGGCCAAAGGATTGGAGCTTCAGCTTCAACATCAGTCCTTCCAATGAATACCCAGGACTGATCTCCTTTAGGATGGACTGGTTGGATCTCTTTGCAGTGCAAGGGACTCTCAAGAGTCTTCTCCAACACCACAGTCCAAAAGCATCAATTCTTCGGTGCTCAGCTTTCTTTAAAGTCTATCTCTCACATCCATACATGACCACGGGAAAAACCACAGCCTTGACTAGACGGACTTTTGTTGGCAAAGGAATGTCTCTGCTTTTTAATATGCTATCTAGGTTGGTCATAACTTTCCTTCCAAGGAGTAAGCGTCTTTTAATTTCATGGCTGCAGTCACCATCTGCAGTGATTTTGGAGCCCCTCAAAATAAAGTCAGCCACTGTTTCCATGAACTTCCAGAAGTTCAAGCTGGTTTTAGAAAAGGCAGAGGAACCAGAAATCAAATTGCCAATATCTGCTGGATCATCGAAAAAGCAAGAGAGTTCCAGAAAAACATCTATTTCTGCTTTATTGACTATGCCAAAGCCTTTGACTGTGTGGATCACAATAAACTGTGGAAAATTCTGAAAGAGATGGGAATACCAGACCACCTGACCTGTCTCTTGAGAAACCTGTATGCAGGTCAGGAAGCAGCAGTTAGAACTGGACATGGAACAACCGACTGGTTCCAAATAGGAAAAGGAGTACGTCAAGGCTGTATATTGTCACCCTGCTTATTTAACTTATATGCAGAGTACATCATGAGAAATGCTGGGCTGGAAGAAACACAAGCTGGAATCAAGATTGCCGGGAGAAATATCAATAACCTTAGATATGCGGATGACACCACCCTTATGGCAGAAAGTGAAGAAGAACTAAAGAGCCTCTTGATGAAAGTGAAAGAGGAGAGTGAAAAAGTTGGCTTAAAGCTCAACGTTCAGAAAACGAAGATCATAGCATCTGGTCCTATCACTTCATGGGAAATAGATGGGGAAACAGTGGAAACAGCGTCAGACTTTATTTTTTTGGGCTCCAAAATCCCTGCTGATGGTGATTGCAGCCATGAAATTAAAAGACGCTTACTCCTTGGAAGGAAGGTTATGGCCAACCTAGATAGCATATTTAAAAGCAGAGACATTACTTTGACAACAAAAGTCCGTCTAGTCAAGGCTGTGGTTTTTCCAGTGGTCATGTATGGATGTGAGAGTTAGACGGTGAAGAAGGCTGAGCGCCGAAGAATTGATGCTTTTGAACTGTGGTGTTGGAGAAGACTCTTGAGAGTCCCTTGGACTGCAAGGAGATCCAATCAATCCATCCTAAAAGAGATCAATCCTGGGTGTTCATTGGAAGGTCTGATGTTGAAGCTGAAACTCCAATACTTTGGCCACCTGATGTGAAGGGTTGACTCATTGGAAAAGACCCTAATGCAGGGTAGGATTGGGGGCAGGAGGAGAAGGGGACGACAGAGGATGAGATGATTGGATGGCATCACCGACTCGATGGACATGGGTTTGGGTAGACTCCGGGAGTTGGTGATGGACAGAGAAGCCTGGCGTGCTGCAATTCTTGGGGTCACAAAGAGTCGGACACGACTGAGTGACTGAACTGAACTGAACTGTTTCAATTATTTCCCCATCTATTTGCCCTGAAGTGATGGGACCAGATCCCATGATCTTAGTTTTCTGAATGTTGAGCTTTAAGCCAACTTTTTCACTCTTCTCTTTCACTTTCATCAAGAGGCTCTTTAATTCTTCTTCACTTTCTGCCGTAAGGGTGGTGTCATCTGCATTTCTGAGGTTATTGATGTTTCTCCTGGCAATCTTGATTCCAGCTTGTGTTTCTTCCAGTCCAGCATTTCTCATGATGTACTCTACATAGAAGTTAAATAAGCAGGGTGACAGTATACAGCCTTGATGTACTCCTTTTCCTATTTGGAACCAGTCTGTTGTTCCATGTCCAGTTCTAACTGTTGCTTCCTGACCTGCATACAGGTTTCTCAAGAGGCAGGTCAGGTGGTCTGGTATTTCCATCTCTTTCAGAATTCTCCACAGTTTATTGTGATCCACACAGTCAAAGGCTTTGGCATAGTCAATAAAGCAGAAATAGATGTTTTTCTGGAACTCTCTTGCTTTTTTGATGATCCATCGGATGTTGGCAATTTGATCTCTGGTTCCTCTGCCTTTTCTAAAACCAGCTTGGACATCTGGAAGTTCACGGTTCACGTATTGCTGAAGCCTGGCTTGGAGAATTTTGAGCATTACTTTACTAGCGTGTGAGATGAGTGCAATTGTGTGGTAGTTTGAGCATTCTTTGGCATTGCCTTTCTTAGAGATTGGAATGAAAACGGACCTTTTCCAGTCCTGTGGCCACTGCTGAATTTTCCAAATTTGCTGGTATATTGAGTGTAGCACTTGCACAGCATCATCTTTCAGGATTTGAAATAGCTCAACTGGAATTCCATCACCTCCACGAGCTTTGTTCGTAGTGATGCTTCCTAAGGCCCACTTGACTTCACATTCCAGGATGTCTGGCTCTAGGTGAATGTGAGTGATCACACCATTGTGATTATCTGGGTCGTGAAGATCTTTTTTGTACAGTTCTTCTGTGTATTCTTGCCATCTTGTCTTAATATCTTCTGCTTCTGTTAGCTCCATACCGTTTCTGTCCTTTATTGAGCCCATCTTTGCATGAAATGTTCCCTGATATCTAATTTTCTTGAAGAGATCTCAAGTCTTTCCCATTCTATTACTTTCCTCTATTTGTTTGTATTGATCACTGAGGAAGGCTTTCTTTTCTCTCCTTGCTATTCTTTGGAACTCTGCATTCAGATGGGTATATCTTTCCTTTTCTCCTTTGCTTTTCACTTCTCTTCTCTTCACAGCTATTTGTAAGGCCCCTTCAGACAGCCATTTTCCTTTTTAGCATTCCTTTTTCTTGGGGATGGTCTTGATCCCTGTCTCCTGTATCATGTCACAAATCTCCATCCATAGTTCATCAGATACTCTATCAGATCTAGTCCCTTAAATCTATTTGTCACTTCCACTGTATAATCATAAGGGATTTGATTTAGGTCATACCTGAATGGTCTAGTGGTTTTCCCCAGTTTCTTCAATTTAAGTCTGAATTTGGCAATAAGGCGTTCATGATCTGAGCCACAGTCAGCTCCCGGTCTTGTTTTTGCTGACTGGATAGAGCTTCTCCATCTTTGGCTGCAAAGAATATAATCAATCTGATTTCTGTGTTGACCATCTGGTGATGTCCATGCGTATAGTCTTCTCTTGTGTTGTTGGAAGAGGGTGTTTGCTATGACCATTGCGTTTTCTTGGCAAAACTCTTATTAGCCTTTGTTTACCCTGCTTCATTCTATACTCCAAGGCCAAATTTGCCTGTTATTCCAGGTGTTCCTTGACTTCCTACTTTTGCATTCCAGTCCCCTATAATGAAAACGACATCTTTTGGGGGTGTTAGTTCTAAAAGGTCTTGTAGGTCTTCATAGAACTGTTCAACTTCACCTTCTTCAGTGTTACTGGTCAGGGCATAGGCTCCTGGTTCATAGTGGAAGCATTTTCCTTGTGTCCTAACATGATGAAGGGGACAAGGGAGCTCTGTGGGGTGTTCTAATCCCATTCATGAGGGCTCCACCCTCAGGACCTGATCACCTCCCAAGGGACTCCCTCTACTGATCCTGTCACTTTTTGGGGTTAGGGTTTCAACATAATTTGAGGGGATATAAACACAAATATAAACATAGCCTGTATTAATACAGGAGGTATTAATTACCCCCTAAATTAATACAGGGGGTCAAAAGTGGAAACAGATCGGTTAGCAATGGCTTGGCTCAAGATGGTATCACTGAAGCTGGTAAGTGTTTAGATTCTATATATATTTTGAAGGTAGAGCTAATTGGGTCTACTGATGGATACAGTGGTGGATATGAGGAAAAGAAAGTTGTCAGGGGTGATACTAAGGTTTTGGATGAGGTAAAGTTGCTATATACTGAGCTGAGAAAGACTCTGAGGGGCAGGCTTAAAGGGAAATCAGAAATATGGTTTGGGAGTTGCAGAGGTACCTGCTTGACACTTAAGAGAAGCTGTTGAGTAGGTAGTTATAATCTAGGAGACAGCAGCAGTTCAGGGCTCTGATCCAGGCTTGAATATAAAATTTGGAGTTGTCAGCACAATTGATGTTTCAAATCCTGAGACTGAGTGACTTTCTTAAGGGAATATAGACAGGGAGGCCTGAGTACTGAACCCTGGGTCACTTTTAACTTTTAGGGTTATGTCATGTATGGATGTGAGAGTTGGACCATAAAGAAGGCTGAGTGCTGAAGAATTGATGCTTTCAAAGTGTGGTGTTGGAGAAGACTCTTGAGAGTCACTTGGGCAGCAAGGGGATCAAACCAGTAAATCCTAAAGGAAATGAACCCTGAATATTCATTGGAAGGACTGAGCTGAAGCTGAGACTCCCAATACTTTGGTCACCTGATGCAAAGAGGCGACGCACTGGAAAAGACCCTGATGCTGGGAAAGATTGAGGGCTGGAGGAGAATGGGGGTGGTAGAGAAGGAGATGGCTGGATGGCATCACTGAATCCATGGACATGAGTTTGAGCAAAGTATGGGATATAGCCTGGAGTGTTGCAGTCCATGGGTTCCCAAAGAGTTGGACACAACTGAGCGACTGAACTGAACTGGGAAGAATCCAGCAATGAGCAGTGAGAAGGCCTGGCCAGTAGGGTGGAAGGACAACCAGAATACTCTGGTGTCTTGAAAGTCAAGTGTGGGAAGTATTCATGGAAAAAGATTCACCATCTTGGTTAAGTAATATGAAGACCAAGCATTGGCTGTTAAATTTAGTCATGTAAGGATTACTGAGAGCTGACCGTGAGACTGGGAGCTAACCGTGGCTCAGATCATGAACTCCTTATTACCAAATTCAGACTTAAATTGAAGAAAGTAGGGAAAACCACTAGACCATTCAAGTATGACCTAAATCAAATCCCTTACAATTATACAGTGGAAGTGACAAATAGATTAAAGGGATTAGATATGATAGACAGAGGGCCTGAAGAACTATGGACGGAGGTTCGTGACATTGTACAGGAGGCAGCGATCAAGACCATCCCCAAGAAAAAGAAATGCAAAAAGGCAAAATGGTTGTCTGAGGCCTTACAAATAACTGAGAAAAGAAGAGAAGTGAAAGGCAAAGGAGAAAAGGAAAGATACACCCATTTGAATGCAGAGTTCCGAAGAATAGCAAGGAGAGATAAGAAAGCCTTCCTCAGCAATCAGTGCAAAGAAAGAGGAAAACAACAGAATGCGAAAGACTAGAGATCTCTTCAAGAAAATTAGAGATACCAAGGAAGATTTCATGCAAAGATGGGCTCGATAAAGGACAGAAATGGTATGGACCTAACAGAAGCAGAAGATATTAAGATGAGATGGCAAGAATACACAGAAGAACTATACAAAAAAGATCTTCATGACCCAGATAACCACGATGGTGTGATCACTCACCTAGAGCCAGACATCGTGGAATGCAAAGTCAAGTGGTCCTTAGGAAGCATCACTACAAACAAAGCTAGTGGAGGTGATGGAATTCCAGTTGAGCTATTTCAAATCTTAAAAGATGATGCTGTAAAAGTGCTGCATTCAATATGCCAGCAAATTTGGAAAACTCAGCAGTGGCCACAGGACTGGAAAAGGTCAGTTTTCATCTCAATCCCAAAGAATGTTCAAACGATCGCACATTGCACTCATCTCACATGCTGGCAAAGTAATGCTCAAAATTCTCCAAGCCAGGCTTCAACAGTACATGAACGAAGAAATTCCAGATGTTCAAGCTGGATTTAGAAAACGAGAGGAACTAGAGATCAAATTGCCAACATCCGCTGTATCAGTGAAAGAGCAAGAGAATTCCAGAAAAGCATCTACTTTTATTTTATTCATTACGACAAAGCCTTTGACTGTGTGGATCACAACAAACTGGAAAATTCTTCAAGAGATGGAAAAATGACCTGACCTGCCTCCTGAGAAATCTATATGCAGGTCAGGAAGCAACAGTTAGAACTGGACATGGAACAACAGACTGGTTCCAAATTGAGGAAAGAGTACGTCAAGGCTGTATGTTGTCACCCTGCATGTTTAACTTACATGCAGAATACATCAGGCGAAATGCTGGGCTGGATGAAGCACAAGCTGGAATCAAGACTGCAGGGAGAAATGTCAGTAACCTCAGATATGCAGATGATACCACCCTTATGGCAGAAAGTGAAGAGGAACTTAAGAGCCTTTGATGAAAGTGAAAGAGGAGCATGAAAAAGCTGGCTTAAAGCTCAACAATCAGAAAACTAAGATCATGGCATCTGGTCCTGTCACTTCGTGGCAAATAGATGGGGAAACAATGGAAACGGTGGCTGACTTTTATTTTCTTGGGCTCCTAAACCACTGCAGATGGTGACTGCAGTCATGAAATTAAAAGACGCTTGCTCCTTGGAAGAAAAGCTATGACCAACATAGACAGCATATTAAAAAGCAAAGACATTATTTCGCCAACAAAGATTTTCCATGTATGATGTGAGACTTGGAGTATAAAGAAAGCTGAACTCCGAAGAATTGATTGTTTTGAACTGTGGTGTTGGAGATCACTCTTGAGAGTCCCTTGGTCTGTGAAGAGATCAAACTAGTCAATCCTATTGACTAGACAGGAAATCAGTTCTGAATATTCATTGGAAGGATTGATGCTGAAGCTGAAACTCCAGTACTCTGGCCACCTCATGCGAAGAACTGTCATTAGAAAAGACCCTGATGCTGGAAAAGATTGCAGGCAGGAGGAGAAGGGGACAACAGAGAATGAGATGGTTGGATGGCGTCACCTACTCAATGGACATGAGTTTGCGTAAGCTCAGGGCGTTGGTGATGGATTGGCAAGCTGCAATCTGTGGGGTCGCAAAGAGTTGGACATGACTGAACAACTGAACTGAAGTGAAATGTATTACTGATGACCTTGATGAGAAGTTTCTGTGGTATGTTGTTGGTGAGCAGCTGGTGTGTGGGCTAAGTGTGTGAGCGTGAGTGAAAGTCGCTCAGTCATGTTCGACTCTTTGCAATTCCATGAACTATACAGTCCATGGAATTCTTCAGGCCACAGTACTGGAGTGGCTTGCCATTCCCTTCTCCAGGGGATCTTCCCAACCCAGGGATCGAACCCAGGTCTCCCACAATGCCGGCAGATTGTTTACCATCTGAGCCACAAGGGAAGCCCAGAAGATGGGAGGAAGATGACTGAATAGGTGTGTGTAATGGGGACAATTCCAGGCTGTTTGTCTGCTTATAAAAATGCTCCACAGAGAGAAAACGTGATGAAGCAGGAGTGAGGGGGAAGCCAGAGCTGGAGCTGCAGCCTTGGTTTTTTAAAAGAAGGAAAGAGGTCAAAGACTGGAGTGAGGAAATGCCAATTAATCCAGACCGGCAGGGGGAGAGGAGCATATATGGGTAAGCTGCAAGTCAGTGGGTACAGGGTGAGGTGAGATTCCCATGGATCTTTTGGTTTCTGTTTGCTGATTGGAAGCAGAAAGTAATAGTTATCAGCTTAAAGTGAGGATTGGGGAAGAAAGGTCTTCAGGGTTACAGAGGGTAGGGGTGTGAAATAATTATCTGAGAAAGTGGAAAATCAGTGGATTGAGGAAATGTAGTTTGATTATGGGGCAGCTGAAAGGGGCTATTTGAAGTTAGTGGTGGAGATTTTTCTCCTGCCATGTTAAACTGCTCTTGGGCTGGCATGAAGTAGGCAGAAATCTGGATATGAGTGTTGGGTTTTTGCTAGTTGTGGTACCATGGGATGAGAGGGGTGAGGGGGAAGAATGTATCCAAAGGGAGTGGTGGACTGTGAGACTGGGATGTGAGGATCAGGACAGGGGAGGAATAACAAAAAAGTGGTAGGATCAGTGAATTGAAGGATCCGCATTATGGTTGAGGAATTGTTGGAGCTGGCATCTCCAGGAGGTAAGCAACAGTCAGGATGACTGCTCTGGAAGATTAGGTGGTAGGTGAATAGGATGCTTAAAATTGAGATGGTTGAAAGGTTGCACTTGTTTGGTAATTAGAGTATGATTAATAAACTCAGTAGTTTGTTTCCATCCTTTGCATATTTCCCATTATTAATAGGACAAACTCAATAAAACATTTAGATCTCTCTCATATATTAAATTCATTCTGGCTAATTGGTCCCATGTTAATTGGTACAGGATTAAGGCTTTAATGATTGCTTAACTCATATTTTCTTCTTTCCCCCATTGGTAAATCAAACATCAGTCATCTTGTGTAAAAACTGAAATAGAAAACTGAAGTCTAATTTTAGTATAAACTATGCATGGAAATAGCCGTGTCCTCCTTAGTTAATAGTATTGAAGTTTCCAGATAAATTGAACTTTTTCTCCAAATTTAAAATGGGTGACATAGAATCAGTGGTAAGACTATAGTATATATGCAATAACTCTGTGTAGGCCGAATCATGATCCTCCAATGATGTCACATCCTAAGCCCCAGAAACTATAAGTATGTTAACTCACAGTGCAGAAGGGACTTTGTGGATGTGATTAAGTTCAGGATTCAGAGATGGTGTGATTATCCTGGATTATCTAGGTGGGGTATATAATCTTAGGGGGCCTGACAAGTGAAAGGAGGGAGCTGGAGGGTCAGAGTCAGGGGGATTTGAAGATCTGCACTGCTGCTGATGCTGACCTTGAAGATGGAGGAAGGGGCTGTGAGCCTGTGTATGCATGTGATGTGGTCTCTAGAAGCTCCCCTAGAGCCTAAGTTGGCTTTGAGGAGTTGGCCTTGAGCTGTATCAGTATGACTACAGAGTCTGTAAGACAGAGTAACCTGCGGGCCAGCCGAACTTGATCAGAGCCGGTGGGGTATATTGTATCTGGGTAAGAAGTGGTACTATCAGGAACAGAGTTGGTTAGTCATGTAATACAGGCAGGTTTTTATACTGTTAATTCGAATACCAGAGTACCCCCATTTAGTACTCAGTTTTACTAGAGTAATAATCCTGTGGTAGAGAATGATACCAGAGACTGTTTACCCTGACGTTTTAAAATAGTTAGATAATGAATTCTTTTGCTTAGATTTCTGTGCTCCCTGAACAATGCTTGATTATAATTTGGCTTCCTGTGTGGCATGTCTACATGGAAAGAGTTCAGTGAGCAAATGATTCAATTATCTGATTCCCTTTGATTATATATTAGTTTCCAGTATGGTTTGCTTGTGGACAAGGGTGTGTGAGAATACATTGACCAGAGGGCTCTCATTTCTGTTGGTTCTGTTGGCTGTTGTAACTATTCACTCCTGAACTGGTATTCTGGTCTTAAGTTAGTCCATTGCAATCAGTCCGTCCCTGGGAAATGACTCTACTGGAGACCTTTAACTGATTATTTTTGCAGACCCTCAGAGGATTAGTTCTGAATCTTGGAATTCCGCTAGGTAATATAACCCCAGAAGGCTTGTGGAACATAAAATATTTTTCTCAGGTATCATAGCCCTGCTTCTACAAAGCTGAGAAGCAAACATGAGTGAGCTTTGCTGAACTGAATTTCTGTAATTGAAAACGAGGAAAGAGACAAGTATATCAGTTTTCAGAATCAAGATAATTTCAACATCTGGATAGTTTGGAAAAATAGGCTGAAAGTCAGGTGAGATATAGCATAACCAAGTGTAGAGTTTTGTACTGTATCGTTTTAAAAAAATGTGAAGTGTTAGTTATGAGAAGATAAAATTTATTGGAAGTCAGAAGAGTGCTCTGTAATGACCTAGAGGGGTGGGATGGAGGGGTAGGAGGGAGGCTGAAGAGGGAGGGGATGTTTGTATTCATATGGCTTATTTACGTTGTTGTACAGCAGAAACTAACACAACGTTGTAAAGCAATTATACTCCAATTAAAAAAAGGCCTGAGGAGAGCTAAAATATCTACAGCTTATGTTAGATGAATATATTACTTTCTAAAACAACTCTTAAATATCTTTCTAGATTTGTTCTAATAGTTCTAATGGAATGTAGTCAGAACCCTTAAATGTTTAGCTTAAATTTGATATCTTGCTCCATCTACCAAAATAAGGTGAAAAAACTCGATGCTTAATTTCATTTACTAGAACAGAAGTATGTTAATTTGCTGCTAAAATCGATACACATGGTGGACATTGATGTTTAGCATTTGCTAAAACTATGGAGAATGGAAAGAATAGCAGAATTCTGCAAAGTTTCAAAGTGAACAGCCCCATACACACATACATGTAAAGGGAAGCATACATACAATAACTTGCAGGATATAATGGCTAGTTAGTATGCGCTGTCATTGGCTTGTATTATTTGTAACAAAGTAATCATTTTTTTCAATTAAATGTAGGGTTTACCTGGATGTCTGTTACCTGATTTTAATAATTTCAATATGGGAGAACTAGACTACTGCCACCCACAGCTACTGTGGTAAGCACAAATGAATTGCAGTGTAATCTGAACATTGTGTTCACATAGTGATCAGATTGTATCAGGGCATTTGTTTAAAGACATTTCTTGTTTGAGTTCATATATATTTCATCATTATGAGAGAAAATAGGGCAAATCCATAAGGCAATTTGAAATATACCTACTAATAGGGAATATTATTAAATATGCTTGCTTTCTTGTACTGTTGTAATTAGCTTTGTTATCACTCTGTTTTCTTCCATTCTGATTTGTCCACTGTGCACATTTTGAATACCTACTATATAGAAAACATTAAGCTAAAAACTGAGAGAAGTGGAAGATAACAAAAATCAGTGACAGCTTGTGCTTTTAAGCTCAGGATAGAAGTCATTTCAGAGACTGAATTGTCAGTTGAAGAGAGAAGATTCTGTTTGTTAGGAATATCATTTCAGAGACTGAATTGTCAGTTGAAGAGAGAAGATTCTGTTTGTTAGGAATATGCAGGGAGCCTGTAAGAGAGGCCTTAGGAGTACTTAGGAGTAAACTGTATTTGCTTATCTGTGTAATGGAATCATAAGTTCCCCAAGGGAGGGGCCTTGCTGATTTGTGTCCCCACGCTCTGGTACGTAGTCACTTTTCAGAAAATAGTTTTGAGTGAATGAACAAATGTAGATCCCTCTATAAATTTGGCAGTAAACACAAAGAGGAAGGAGGGCGTTAGCTAAACTCAGTGATGTGTTCAAGGAAACGGATTGTGGATTAGCCTCTGGATCAGGAAATCTGAAAGTGTCTGTAGACAAAAGGAAAGGAACCATTGGAGAGAAAACGGAAGATGTAAATGAAGGAGGGACTCATTCATGGAATGAAATTCCACAGGGACTGTGTGGTAAGGGAAGAGTTAGCCTTAGGAAGGAGATCCCTGTGTACCCTTACATAGGAGAGAGAGAAGGGTTTGGAATTTATAATAATATATTAGTAAGGGCTCAGGTAAAATTAATTAGCATTAATTAATATGCTGATAAGTCCCACAGCACTTTCAATTATAGTGGCCTAATAACTGAAGAAAAATGCAGGTTGAAAATGTTCAAAATTGTGTACATGCCAGTGGTTAGGCACCGTGGCTACTAGTGAGAAATGGTGCATTGTAATTATCAGGTCCATTTGTCATAAACTTTTGAGGGTGAAGGCTCCTGCAAGTGCCAACATCTAGTCGTGCCAGAGGAGGAGATATGCCTCCTTGTCCTGCTAAATAATTCAGAAGTTCTGTCTCTGCTTACTGCTGATTTGGGATAAAGGTGAAAAGGTTTATAGAGTTAAGACCATTTTTAAATGGACAGATTTTTTTTTTTTTTGGAGCCTGTTTTGTTCATTTTTTCTTCCTTCCTAGGAGACTGATTTTCTTAAGCAATGTTTTACTGGGAAGCCTGGCCAGTTTCATGTATTGTTTATCATAGTGGGTATCACATTGAGTGGCAAGATTGTCATTTGAAGGAGTTGGGTTTGGCAACTGAGATCACTGGAGACATCTCTAGCAACAGCACACCCATTGGACTGGCCCTATCTCTAGCATAGAGGGTATGGTAAACAAGCGATGACTGACTTCGAGGCACATGCTGAGCTATTTATTGGATAGCCCATTAGGCACTTAAACATAAACTCAAAACCTTGCAACCTGCCCCTGGTTTATAAGAGTGAAAGTGGACTTTGCCTGCAGGTGCAGATTTAAGAACATGGAGAAGCTAGTGGTGGCCAGCTTCAAGAAGCACAGTGCCCAGGGCCGTGATGACAGTTTATATCGGGGTGACCACTGAGTACCTCTGTGGTCCTCAAACACTTCTCATGTTCAGAGGATGGCTTGTGAGACGTGACTCGAGGCTGTAAATAAATTATTTTCCATTTTGAGAAATGAATCCATAGTCTTGAAATGCTGAAATAGCAAAGCATCCTTGAAAAACATTTTAGTTATAGAACAATAATTACATATATAACAAAAATTATATACAGTAGTTATAAAGTAATAAGTAGAAAGCCCTTCCCCCAATTCTTATATGTTTTGGCAGTTTCTTGGATAGCTTTTCATAATTTTCATGTTTTTCCCTTTTTTTACTCACACTTTTGCACGCTTTTTAAAAATTATTTTTTAAATAAATGATATTGTATATCTGTTCCGTGGTGTCATTTATGCACTTACTGATACTGGTATCCCCTACTTTTTGAAAGTTCTCTTTATTCTACTTCATTTTAAAGAAAGTCCTACTTCAGTGCCTATTTTCTCTAACCAGAAGAATTCCAAGGAGGATTTTTGCTTTTATGAAAAAGAGCCAAAATAGCCTTCAGTGTCTGTTTTCCAGCCGGCTGTTACAGAGGCAGTGTGCACCCCAGCCAGTGAAAGTGGCCCCACTAAAGTCCTTCCCCAGGAACCACACTCAGCATCTCTGTATCCAGCTTCCATAGCTTTGAACTATGTGAGCATCTGTGCTTATCTCGATTTATTTTGTGGATCCGTTAGCAGGATGTGTCCTAAGGTAATTGCTTCTTTGCTTTATTCCATTTTGGCGTATGAAAGGTTTTATAGGACTGCAGTTCTTTCAGATAGTTGGTGAAACCTGTTTATCTAGGACACCTTTCCTCAGCTAGATGAAATGAAACATAATTTTTTTTAACCAGGTTCCTTTTGATAGACATTAGGATGATTTTCCAGATTTTTCTTTCATTATTGTACATTAATGTTAGAGCTGTAATATTGTCATTATAGTCTCCTTGTACAAATATTTTTGCTTACATGAAAGAAGAAATATAAAGAATCCTGGTCCTAGAAGTCAAATTTGTGGGTCAAAAGCATGTAGGTTTCTACATTTTTATAGATATTACCATTGTTCCACAAACATTTAGTATCAGTTTACACCTTTCCTAGTGGTATAGTTGAGCACCCCATCCCCCAGATTCTTGATCATCTTTGCTCATCTGTTAGTATGTTGTTTTAATTTGCATTTCTTAAGTTATGAGTGTTTGAAGATGTTTTCATGTTTATAGATCATTTTTATTTTTCAGTGAATTGTCTGTAGTCATTGCCCATTTTCCAGTGAATTGTCTTTTTCTTAGCAATTTGTCAAGACTGTGCATATTAATATTTGATGCAAATATTTGCCTTGGTTTACTGTTTTTGTTTATAATTGATTTTTGTTTGATTTGTCTTCTATAAAATCAATTGTGACTTCTTTTTGACTTCTACAATTAAAAAAATCATAATTAAAGTCCTTCCTGTTTTTCAAAATTTATTAAATAATTTTTTTCTTCAAGTATTTTTTTTTTCATTAATTTTTATTTATTTAGTTGGCTGTACTTGGTCTTAGTTGTGGCATGTGGGATCTAGTTCCCTGAGCAGGGATTGAACTTGGGCCCCCTGTGTTGGGAGCACAGAATCCTAGCCCCTGGACCACCAGGGAAGTCCCTTCAAGTATTTTTATAGTCTCATGTTTTAACTTTAATTGTGGTATACCTGGAATTTGTTTTGTAAAGGAGTGAAGGTAAGGATTTAGCCATAAGTTTTCCAAATGGCTAGGAGTTGCCTCAACATCATTTTTTGGAGCATTTTCCCATAGAATCCTTGGATTTGAGATTTTCTGACTGATAAATGTATGGCACTTATAGTAACATCTAAACTAAGGCACTGATTTTCGTGAGAATGTATATTTCATTGGATGCACTAAAACAGGCATTGTTTTTATAGAAATTTGATTCTATGATTTGTTTAAATTTATAATTAACTTAATGGAACTCTGATTTTATTAAACAGGAGACCTCAATATAGGAGTCTTGAAGCGACAAATGGAGTTGTATGATTAGTATAACTTAAAACTGACTATAAAATTATTTGCCTTAATTAGCTGTAAAACATGTCTTCTGAGTATTAAAATCTCGTTGGTTTATCATTAAAGGCCTTGACCAAAGTGGGAGCAGTGAAAATTGTAGAATTTGAAGAATAGTGTCAGATATTTGTTGTTGCATTTTCTGGGTTGGATGGATTGGTTCAGGGAATATGATAGAGCTGTAATTTGTATGACAAAACATACTATGACTGAAGCAAAAGGGGGAAATGAAGCTGTGAACATAGTATGCATGAGGCTAAAAGTTTCTCAAGGGAAAGATTTGAGTTTTGAAGAGGCAGCTACTTTTTGATTTTTGCCAAAGAATGCTAGCAAATATGAGTTGAGAAGAACTGTGAGTTCCCTTTGTTGATGTAAGGCACAAATTTGAGATTTTTAGGTAAGTGTTTAAGGCTTACAGAAAAAGTGTATTTATCGATTATTTATGTTTTCTTTGAAATTTATTGCAATGGAAAACAGGGATCTATGACATACGTGATCAAGGAGGTAGCACTGACTGCTTACAAATAAGACCAGCGTGCAGTTTTCCTTGATGAAAATTTGAATGCATCAAAATAAAAAGCTTACAGAATCATCTTATGAACATACATGGGAAAATGATCTTCGAAGCTTATTGAATTTGTTTTTAATATTTTCACTTGAGGCAAATCATACCCTAAATCTAGATATGGCTCAAAACAGTTATTTTCTTCTTTATTCTAAATATTTAAGTATAAATTACAGTTTATTACTTTAAAGGATGGTTCTGAGACCTAGAAACTTCAGAGTCAAACCATTTAGCTTTGTAACAGTTGTCTAGATACTAAATTTAGTTGGACTTCACATGAAAAATCAAAGAAGATAAGCTAATTCAGACGTGTTTATGACCCCTGATTTAAGACAAACATAGCTTAAATTGAATCGTGTATATATTGTGATATTTTTTGGTAAGGTACCATATTCATATACAGTTAAAGAATTTCATTGGTATAGATCAAGCAGAGAAATGCAAAACATTAAACAATGTGTAGACTCTAGTGGTAATTCCTGTATTTTATTTAGTGGATATTTATGAATGGCATAAAAATTTATAAGATACTCATTTTCATTACACTATAGTTAAGGCCATCTCTTTTAGTGGCACTTTGGCTGCAGAGTTTCTGAGTTTTAAATTGTGGGTTCAGGTGAATGAAGTACTCTTATAGTAAGTGATTTTGAAAGCTTCTTGGCTCATTTAACCTTACGAAATAGTCTGAAATGTTTACACTTGTTGTTGAAACCACTGAAGCTGTACGAATGAAAGAGAACTAATTTTCAGGATCAATGTAGGGTTTTGAAAACACAAGCTTCACACTAAAATAGAGACCAGGGCTTCCCTGGTGGTACAGTGGTTAAGAATCTGCCTTGCAGTGTAAGGGACACTGGTTTGATCCCCAGTCTGGGAAGATCCCACCTGCTGTGAAGTACCGCAACTACTGAGCCTGTGAGCCACAAGTACTGAAGCCCATGAGCTTGAGCCCATGCTCGGCAACAAGAGAAGCCACTGCAGTGAGAAGCTCTCACACCATAATGAGAGAGTAGCCCCCACTCGCCACAGCTAGAGAAAAGCCCACCTGCAGCAACAAAGACCCAGCACAGCCAAAAGAGTTAAAATTTAAAAAAAAATTAAAAAGAGACCAATTGGTGACTGACATTCACTTGCGTCATGAGAGCTGTGCTTCTCAGTGGGTTTTGTTTCCAGCCCTACAGCCTCCTTCTGTTGTCCCTGATACATACTGCCTTCCTCCTCTCATGGGAACAGAGCAGTCCTTATTTTCTGTCCTCTTAGCGTTATAACCCAGACCTAAGACAAAAAGTTAGGAAATAAAAGGCTAGGATCCCACTCACTGAGGTTTGGAACCATCTTTCATATTTAGCATTTGACTTCCAGCACTTAGAACATTCAGTGTTTGTTGAATGAGTGAGCACTTACTTTGATTGTAGAAACAGGTTAATTTTCGCCTACTTTACTGTTGGAATGAGGAGGTCTTAGAATACACAAAAATGTGTTTCTTAGGGCCAGACCATTCCTCTGGTTCATTATTACACTTTTCTTTCTTGTCTTGGTTTATGTGCATAAAGAAGAGCTTGGTTGCTGTCTAACATCATTAGCTTCATTAATGATATTGTTATATTTAACTCTGTAAGAAATAAAGAAACATTTCATAATCTCAGGAGATGAATGAATAAAATACTACTCTGGCTTTGTTGAACCACCTTGGAATTAAATTGTCCTTATTGTCATACCTAGCAGCTGGCAGGGTAAGAAGAGTACCCTCTCATTCTAAGTAAGGTTATGATACTCTGGATGGAAATTTGTACATTTTCATTTTTCCTGAGATTAATAATGGCTTCTGATATTTTACATTTCAGTGTCATGTTAGAGATTTCATTTCATGACCTTTTGTTCATTCACATGTATTTTTGTTTTTAGCTCTAAACGAAAGACATGAGGCCTAAGACTGAAATGAGGTTGTTTTGAGGTCATCTGATTTCTGACTAGAAGGTGTGCGATCGCCTCGTCCTGAAACCACTGCAGACAGAATGGTAATGGCAAAGGCTGAGACAAAGAGAGGCCTTCATGTTTTTCTGTGTCTCCTCTCCTACCCCAATTCCTTTCTTTATAAGCTTAATTTTTTTTTTGTAAGTTGTGAACAAAAGATGTTAAACAACATGCTGGCACTCTAACTAAACTGGTTCAAGTGTTTAATAGCAAAAGGATTAATTATATAAAACTATGTATCAATTAAACCTTTTAGAGTTGGTTAAACATACTTTTAAAAAATTGAGATCTTGTGAGCTACTTAAGTAGCAGCAAAATGTTTATTATAGGAAAGCACTTCAGACTGTTAAGTATTTGCAGATTGAAATAATTTTTTTTTCCCCTTTGAAGACCAATATAGTTTGCTCTCAAAAGAAACTATGGACTTAATAAGTTTTTCAGACTAGATAGTAAGGATTCTTGCCACAGGTTTTTTTTTGTCATAAAGAATTTTGATGTTTTATGTATGTATGTGTTTTTGGTTTTTTAAAATGTGAAGTGCCCATTAAGAGTGTTAGTTCTATCAGTTAACTCTGCTCTAATTATTACATGTATCTTAGTTCAAAATATATTTTATGATAGCAGTACTCTATTACAGTAAAACATTTTTAGGAGGGTGTAGAGGCTCTCTTTATTAAGTTTATTCCGATGGACCATGTCCTGTTAAATGTGTTGATGTAGCAGTGCTTATAAGGCAATTCCTAGACCTGATACTCCCAGACCCCCCAGAATGGAATCTCAGCAGATTCTTTGCTCAAATTCAGATCTTATACTTAGCTACTTTTTCAGAGTAAGTGGTTCTTTATGTCATTTCATTTCCGCTACTACATGTAATGGCGTTCATAGCAAAAATAATATAAATTTACTTATATTTAGTCTAAATAAATTATACATCAGTTTGTTTAATTGATGAGATGCTGAGAAAATGAAATTGTCATTCTATTCCAGAGAGTAATACAGAGGGCAAATGCTAAAATACTGATGGCATTAAGAATTATTTTTTTTAAGTCATGTTTATTTCATGTTTTCTTCTAAGACTCAGTTACAGTATAGTTCTAAACATCACCTAATTTCCCTACAAACGGTATTTTCTTATAAATAGTATCACAAATAGTATTTTATGGGTAGTATTTTCTCAGATGTTGAGAATGACCTAAAATTTATAAAATATATTCTTCTATTTCGTGTTATATGATCTTCTGTGATGATAGACTTATTTGCATGTTACATAAATCCAGGCAATGTTTTGGCTAATCCAGAGTGCAATAACTTTGTATCTGTGAGCTCAATTTATACTTAAAATTCAGCCTAGCCTTGTTCTAAAAAAAAGCAGTATACAACAGGTTGTTTCCTTGTTTTATTTTGTTTCCTAATTTGCTTTCCTCTTCTTTTGGAAATGTGAACTCTGAACTTTCAATTTTCTATGGAAACATTAAATAGGCTGATCTAAATAGCATGGTGTTTAAGCCTGTAATTAGGAGAATTGTTCCTGTAGTTCATTTTGTGTATTAATGTTTTTATGAGAATTACTGGTTAAAAATAACCATGTCTTATATTTTCCGAAACAAAATTGTTTTTCTTTTTCAAATAAATCCTATATAGATGGACCCTGTTTGAGTTTACAAGAACTTTGAAGGTCATCTTTCTTATTTCATGTGCTAAAAGCTAGTGTAATGAAGTACAAAGACTTTAACCACTATTAACTGGCTAAAACATAGTTTCTAAAGGTGAGTTATGTAAGAAGGAAATAAAAAATTTCATTAATGCACCTGAATGTTTGTTGCCTTAATGATAGCTTTTTAAAAAAATAAAGCCAAAACCAGTACCACTTTATATTTTCAAACTGCAAATATGAAGATATTTTGACTCAGTAATATTTAAATAGGTAATGTGTATGAGTGTAGTTTAGTATTTATTTTGTTGTAATTAAACAGCCTTGTTACTAAGGAGAACTTTGATGTTAGACTTTAAAAACTTACAACTGTAAATGGGGGAAAAAGCATTAACTTTAAAATGTCATTTTTAAAATTATAAAATACTGACCTTTTCTAAGAAAATCTTTTCCTTTTGACATTGTTTAATTTTTTTTCCTTTTTGTTTTTTAGGTTTGCAATTTTTTTTGGTGATGGCATGTTCAGAATCTTGGATCCCTAAGTTGAATATGTTGGAAATATTTAGGAACTCTGGAAATTTGTTGTTTTTGTATATGTAATGACTTACTAGGTGAATCAGTAGATTTAATAAAACATATAGAAGAATAGGCATTATAACTTTGTATTTCTAAGTTAGCATGCGTGTCTAAAATTCTCAGCTGTTAGTATCAATGTCATTCTCTGGAGACAGATATCTTTTGAAAATTTGGGGGCTTTTATGGAGCTCGTATTTTCCCAGGCAGTTTATATAATCTTCCCATGCCAATTTGATCAGCTTTTTTGCCTTTCTCTCTACCTCATGTAGTGTCGCTTCCTTAGTCAGAGGTGATTCTTGATCAGGAGGAGAAAGATGAAATAATTGTCAGGTGATAGTCCTAAAGGTATTAATATCGAAACTTCAACCTGGAAATGGCTTCAGCATGGTCATAACAGGACATGCAAATTCTACCCAATATATCCAGGTACACCAGTGGCAAAACGCTGCCAGTTTTCAAATTAGATATTATCACATTGGACGGAAGTGCCAATAAAGAGGGAAAGATGCCGCTCGGTTTCTCCTGCTTCTCTCTCCCTGTTGTTGAATGAATGAATTAGGAAAGGAACATGGCCATGAAACAGACTGTGTGAATGAAAAGGAGAAGGAACAAAACTTGATTTTCCAAGGACTATTTCCCTTAAAAATGGAAAGTTGCCCATATTCCACATGCACTGTTTTAAAACTGGGGGTTACTCTGAAGTAGACCCAGAATGTGAACTAGGGCATTCTCAACCAAAGGGATGGATGGAGAACTGGTGTTTGATAGGAGAATCAGGCATTCTTTGGGTGACTGGAGTGCCATGATTGGTAGTTGTCCTCTCTGGCTTGTTCCTGCTGGGATTTAAGAGATTTAAGCATTCTGGGATGGGTAGTTATGTTGATGGTCAAATATGATTGCCTCCCTTTTCTTTTGACCAAAACTGGAGAAAGGTTGATTATTTTAAGACCATATTCAGAGCAATTGAAAAAAGATTAAAGGGAAAGGATGAGGAGAATTCAAGGAACTTTTAGAGACTGAGTGCTAGCTCAGTAGGGTGTTAATTATTTATTCCAAGTTTTATTATTAGTAGATAATCCAGTAATCCAGAAATTGGTAGAACAGAACTTTTGATAACAGTTCTATTAGAAGGCGTGTAGAACCTAATAAACTATATAAAATATGCTGTAACTGCATCCTCCTTCCCCTTGCTTTGCTTGGTTTAATAGGAATTGGCTGATATATATTTAATAAATGTCACAATGAAAAAATCAGAATTTTTTAAAAATAAAGTTACATTTTAACCTAAATATGTATTGCCTATTTAGCTGCTTTCCCATTACAACTGACTTTTAAAAAGAACTGTCCTTCTGTGATACTTTTGTCAATAGAGGTGTTTTCCTCTTAGCCAATTCTAGCCACAGTATTGACTGGGCCTAGGCATTTGATATATCCCAAAGGAATTAGCCAGGAAAAGACTTGGTCCCTACTGGAATGAATATTTTAAAGACCTTCTTAGATTCTGAACACTGTGAGTACAAATGAAAGAGACCCAAGAGAGGGAAAAACTTAAGAGCCTAAGAATAAAGATGATGGTGGGGATGAGGGGAGGGCTAAGCTCTTATATAACTAAGCTGAGGTGCTTGAAGGCAGGGAATTAGTTTCCTGGAGATTATGAGATAGTATGGGAAATCCCTTGAACAGTAGGCATTCTGATGTTAATTTGGGTAGTTCACACTGGCATACTATTATTTTAAAGATAGTGGCAGGTGATCTTGGGAAATACAAGTGTGTTTCCTAGTAATGAGTTTGATTTCATTCTGGCATGTTATGAATGGGCACATGGCTCAAAGATTAGCTTAATTAAAAATATCTTAAATATTAGAGAAAATACCATAAAAATGGGCCTTTTGTCCCTGTTGTATAACTTCAGGAAATATTTTAGAATCCTGAACATAGTGGAGAGTTGATGGCATGAGTATAATCAGTATTTGATGGTTGCCTTCTAGAAACTTCCAAATGAAACCTAAATTTGTTTTACGTTGACCTCAATTGTACAACAACAGCATTTCTAGTGTGTGTGTCCCATGGGAAGGTCTGTACCTCCTTGGCTCACTGCACATCACAGCCTTGCACATCACTGTGAGCATTCAGAGACTGACTCAGTTACCTAAGGTTGATTAGATATTTGGGGAGAGTCAGTACACAGCAGCACACACAAGAAAGTGAGCCTCAAACAATGGCTGTTTGTATTTTGGAAGTTTTACACCCTGTTTGGAAGATCAGAAGAAAGCTTTGGATCATTTCCACAACAAAACTACAGTTTCTGAGTGTAGAGGTTGGTTGTCATTCAGGAAGCCCTGATCTTAAAGACCATCTTCATTTTACACCTGACCTTGTTCTGGCTTTGTTGTCACTCTCCATCAGTAGTTGTCTGTTACCTTTGGATGGAGCACCAGATCTTGAAGGATACTTACTGCCTTATACACTGAACTGTTGAAGCCACAAGTCCAGAGCTTTGTGACGTCATGGTGAAAAAGCTTTCTGCAAAGGGCTGCTGCAAAGGTGCAGATGGTAAGAACAGGGCCTGAGGCATTAGGTGCGGGACTACCCTCCTAGGTAGTACCTGCCTCCTGCTGGCTTAGGGGCATTTATTTCATAGTAAATTGAATATTATGGTTTGTTTTAAAAAATGAGCATATTTCCTCTAAAATTTTTAGTTATTATAAAGATTTTCTACCTACATGTGACGTTTTCTCATGATTTAGGATATCACATTCATAGTACAAATGAAATGTGTACTTCAAATGAACACAGTGACTGGAAATGTGGGATTCTGTTATTTGTGACTTTGAAATTTGTAGCACATTTTCAGGAAAATTGTTGAGATTCCCAGATACTTCGTTCTTTATTCCTTGCAGGTTTTCTTGAGTGTATGATTATTTCTGAATTTTATTAATCTATTTATAACTTTAGAGAAAACTGCCTTCAGTTCATGTTTTGACGCAGAATACTTGGATTTATCTTAAATTAGCAGTGTGTTTTGAAAAAAGTTCCAGTTTTAGTAGCTCTCATCTCCACTTTGGAATCTCAGATCAACTGCTTGTTACAGCATTCATTGGGACTTTTCTGCAAAATACAACTCCACTGAGAAGGTCATCCTTGAAAAATCGAGAAATCTGAAGAAAGTAATTTTGGGATGAGTAGAAAGATGGAAGATCATCATACTACAGCGCAGCACACTGGAAACACCTTAGACTTCACTGCTTTTGTACGTCAAACATTTGAATGTCTTCTGTGAACTGGACTTGTAGACAGATAAAATGTATCTTGACTAAGAAAAGCACAACTCTAGCCTCAAAAACACTGCCATCAGGACAGCTGACTCTTGATCGTTCACACTGGTCGAAGGGAGCCTGGCTCTTTCAACCTGACTAAACTTAGATGTCATGCATTCCGATTCAAAGCTGTTTCTGTGTCCCTTTTGGAATATAGTGTTTGGATTTTACAATATGTGCCTCCCCATTTCACCTGCCCTGAAGGAAGAGCCTGAGTTCATCTGTGCCCCGATGCTTTGTCTCTGTCCTTTCATTTCTGAACTCTTGACCTAAATGTGGGGAAAGCATTGAGTATAAAGAATTGCAGAATTGATCAGATCTATTAAGTCTGTTCCACTTCTCCTTCCTGGGTAATTTTATTCCGTTTCCTTTTCAACTCTTCTAAACATAGCCCAATTTCCGCCCCTTTGTCTTAGGTCAGGATAGAATTATATAACCACACTGTCCAGGCTTCTTCCCTCTTGTCATATTTTGTTCCGCCTGCAACAGGAGGTTTCTGTTGCTTTACTCTGAAGGAGTCTCCTTGTGTCCTTGTATTTCCATCTCCCTCCCTGCATGTTCTTGTGGGGAAATAGAATAGAGGCAGACTTAGCACTCTTGGCTATCTAATATTTGCCTGTAAAAGTCCCTAGTATTTTAAAGAGGTCTTCTTAGCTGTGGTGTTGGCAGACATCTCCGATTGTGCTCAGTCGGGTGTGGCTGTCCACTCCCCCTCAGTCCTCCTGAGAGCCAGGAATGAACCTCATCTCTCCCCAGGCACAAGATGAGCCAGTCTGACTTCTCTGTAAGCTTGCTAGTCCTGGAGTCATGAGTTAATGAGAAAGTTAGAAGAGATCCATACGTTTCCTCCAGATGCTAGTAAAACAAATCATGTGCAGAGAAAACGACATAAGCCTTTGAAAGCAAGATTTGTCAAAGAATATGCCAGATTTTAGGTTAACCCACACAAACCCACATTGACCACCCACTTATGTCTTACTTTAAAAAAATACACAGATTAACATAATGCTTAGAAAATACTACCAAAGTACCCAGACATTTTCAAAATGTGATAGACAGTATCTCTAAACATTTTTTTTTACAAGTAGCTTTCAGAAACACGTGCAAATGTGTTTTGTGTAGAAGAGTATATACTGAATGTAATATTCTGACTGTTATTCTAATAAAATTAAACTTAAATCATCTCGTTATATAAAGCCTAACAATTTGAAATTGTTTTTGAGTAAACTATAGCATGAAACTATTTTCACTTCTCATAGAATGTACAGATATTCCTGGAAGCTGCTCATGTGTGTCTGTTTTCCACATAAAATAAAAATATTGTAAACAGGGTCATGTCTCCAGTAAGAGTTTCCAAACTTTTGGATGTAATTACCAAATGCTTGGGGTTGGGCTGACTGGAAATACATCTCAAGTTTTCCTGTATTATGTGGCAAATTTTGTCCAAATAAAGTAGCTTTGTCCCCTGAAGGGGCTTTTAGTAATACTTCTGTTAAATGAAACATGTGAAAGTTACAGGAAAGGAACAAAAAGATCCGTAAATGCCATGGCCTCAATTAGGGGTTTGTGAACTTTTTCTCTCCAAGTTAACAGTGGTAGTGTCTCAGTAGGAGTGGGATGGAGGTGGGATTTGTAGTTTGAAGGGATAAGGAAAGAGCCCTGTCTGGAATCAGCAGTGCTGTGGGTCAGCGTGCGTAAGCTGTGACCTGTGTGGACCCTAAGTGCAAGGTTAGGCTTGGTGCTAGAAGTCTCAACCCACCACCGTTCCTGAATGACCAGCAGAAGGGTGTTGATCTGAGGCAAAATAGGAGAAAGAAAAGACGGTATAATGACTTCAAAGAATAAATTTTCAGTTAAAAAAAAAATTGTCTATGCCCTTATTTGGTAAAAATAAAAAGCTTGCCGTCCCAAGTTAGTCCTCTTAAAGCTATTTAGAGATTTTTATAGTGGCCTGTGAAATCAAAAGGCTGGGAGCGGCTGCTGCTTGGACTATTAATTCCAGTATTCTGTGCAGTATTAGCATATTAGTTAGGGTCCCAGTTGTTTATTCCACAATCCATAACTCACAGAACACTGATGAGGGTGTCAGAACAGTTTGGGAAGGTGTAATTAACTTCAGCATTGCTGTGCAATGGGTGTCATCATCTCAAACTGCTACACCTCATTACACTTAGCACCTAAAAGGATGGCCCGTATCCCGTTTCAGCCAGTGGTTGACTGGAAATGTCCCAAACAAATTTCCAGTAGTTTTGTGTGAAAATGAACTGATAACACAAAGATCTGCTACAATACCAACTTTGAGGAAGTTGTTTATACTGCTTTGCAGTTAATTTTTTTCAACCTGTAAAATGGTCATCAACCTGCAGAAAATTCTACACTAATAAATGACTAGGAACTATGCAGTGGTTATAATTTGTTTTACTTCTATTTCTGCTTATCTCTAATATTAAAGTTCAAGATTGAATAGTCTTGTGTGACTAGACAACTTTTACTAATTTATCTTTAGAAAAACCAGACAAAAGAATCTGGAAGAAGGAGAAACTGAGGAATGAACCCAGGACGTGTTTGGGTGGCAGAGTGATCACCTTCATGTTTACCCCTGAAAGGGCATTTTCCAGAAAAGTACAAGCTACATAACTCCAGTGTTGTATCTCGTCTACTTATGTGCTAGCCACTGTGCTAAGTGACATATATATATATAAAATGTGTCTAGGAGTGAATTTCCAAGAAATAAACTGAGATTTCTTCCTTTGACAGCTTTGAGATGATCAGTATCCTTCCTGAACAGGTGCTTGTAGGCAAGTTCAGAGGGAGTCCGTGATCTGTAGCCATGGTTTACAATACTCCAAAGTACCTCCCTTTGTCTCCAGGGATACTGCAAAATTCTCACTGAATTGCTCATTAAGGAAAGCTTGTCATATTCTACATTAAGTGTTTTCCTTAGAGACTTTATCTTAGGAGACCCAACTTTGAGTTATTAAACCCAGGGCTATGATTAGTGAGGCAGACACCTGCTTTCTGTATTCACTGGGACTTGAAAGCAAGAATGAAAAAAAGTGAAATTGGTTTGAGAGAGATTTTGGACTTCATTTCCTCTATGTCATGCATCCTTTCCCGAGGGTAGAAAACAATCAGCAAAGGTTTTAAGTTTTTCAATACTGGAAGGCACTACTTTCCCATTAAAATTTTGGATTAAATATTTTGAGCATCTAATTTTGTAGCAGAGAAAGAATAATTGATGGAAATCATTTCACCTAAAATATGACCCAAGATTTTGTGGTAGGTTTGCAATTTTGGGAAGAGAAAGCACAAATTTCTTTTTATGGGCTTTTGATAACACAGTTATATGCGGGGAATTTAGTTTTTTTCCTCTCACATCTCAGTCTTACTCCAAACCAAGTAATGTTTTCAGTCAAATAATATCTCAGGAACTTTCCCTTAGGAATTAGGATTTTCTTTAGCTCCTGAGTTGCTCTCAGAGGCTTGAGGCTTCTCTAGGCCCCATTTTGACCTTAGGAAACTATTGGGTTGGCCAAAAGTTCATTCGGGTTTTCCCATACGCTGTTATAGGAAACCCGAATGAACTTTTGGCCAACCGAGTATACCACAGAATGAGTTGTGCAATTTTAGAAGCCCCCTTTGCAGGATCTGTTATGAAATACAAAAATATTCACATTGTAGGCTAGTTTTTCTCACTTTGAAAGGGAGGGATTATCCTTTCTAGTGAATGGTTGGTTTGTGGATCTCAGTTGCCTTCCCCAGTACTTCTTGGGCCTGATTCAGTAGGACCTTCTCCCCCACCCCACCCCACCCCACCCATGCCCCGGTTGGGGCTAAGGACCACAGCTGGACTTCAGGAAGTTTAAGGCAGGTGATGGACTGGCTTTTCACATCTACCAGCATAAGCAGTTCCTGTTTGCTTGTTTTATAACATCTTTTCAGAAAGTCATTGTAGCAAATTGTAGTTTCTCCTTGCCTCAAGATTTTTTAATCTGTTTAAATTGAGATTTAAAAGTAGAGTTAATTCAGTCGTTTCCTCTTAAAAAATGCCATCAGCTGCAGATCTAGAATTTCATCTTCCAAGTCCTAAATTCTGATTTCAAAAAAAAAATGATAAATTTGGTCTGAGTAGCATATGAAAACCTTGTAACAGCCCTTTCTCTTTCCATTCTTTTTTATTTTTTTAAGCTGGCACTTCTAAAGGAGGATATGTTTATAAATATATAACACTACAATAACAAAACTAATTATGTCAACAATACCACTGCTGTGGCAGAATGCAATTGGGTCTGTCTGGTTAAGCACTATTATTATTTTCTTTAAAAGAAAAAACAGCACAACTTTTGTATTGGGATATAGACAATTAACAATGTTGAGATAGTTTTAAGTGAACAGCAAAAGGACTCAGCCATACATACGCATGTATGCGTTGTCCCCTCAACTCCCCTCCCATCCAGGCTGCCACATAACTATCTTTCCATTCTTCGTCTGCCCCTGCAGATCTTAAGTTGCTGGCCAGTTTAAGGATTTAAAATTTAGAACAAGACTTAAGAGGTAATAGAAGGAAAGTGGCACAGGGCTGAGTGAAAGTTCTTAAAGTGCAACAAATACTGGACTAGGGTATATTTACTGTTGGTTTTTATGGCTGAACATACTGGAGCTGAGCACTGTGTGTTAACTCTTGCCTCTTCCGGTTCTGTTTTCATCCTCATTTTCCTCTTGTTGATGGAGACTTGAATTCTCACAAATGAAATATCTAAGCCCTGGATACCCTGGTGCCCAGCCAGCAGTCAACTGGGCAGAGTTTCTGCATCTTTTGACTGCTGAATGAATGAAAAGACCATGTTTTTCAACAATTGGGAGTTGTCACTTGCCACTCTTGATTCCTGTTTCTCCCCACCTTTTCAGTATGAGAATCTCCAGCAAAATCATTTCTTCCTACAACTATTCCGTAGAGGATCTTGAGAAGCACTGTACAGTTGGAATGGCAGTTAAGTAAATAATCCATTCCTGCACTATACAGATGGATGCTCACTGCGTTCTGGGCGCCCTTGTGGGCTCTTGGGGAACAACACACAAAGCGTGGTGTTTACATTCTGGCAAAGGTAAACAGACACAAGTGAAGGATCACACTGTGGAATAAATAGAAAAGAGCGAGAATGTGCCGGGGACCCTGGTGAGGGATGGAGGGGCAGGTGTCAGTTTTCAAATAGGGAGATCAGAGGTCTCCTCCCTGAAAAGTGTGACTTGAGAAAGATGACCACAGTAACGGGAGCTGAAAAAACAGGTTTATCTGAAGGGAGAAAGAAAATAAATATTTCCAACAGTTGTGGATGGCTTTTCTTGCCACTCCTTGACCTGTGTTAGAGGCTTGCACTGCATCTGAGAACAGCTGTGCACGTTCTTCCTGATTTCTGCCATTGGCATTCTTCCCGCCAAGAATTTTCATTCCCAGGGTCCGCCCAGGTGGCATCTCAATGACATTATTTGTGGAGATAGGCAAGGGCCTAACAAGCTGCACTGGCAGAATTGCTGCACTGCAATGGCAGAATCTCGACACTCAAAGAGTAAGGAGGGTCCGCTAATGAAGGATGGACTTGTAGAAGGGGGCCTAGGCGCCATGTACTTTGAAAGGGGGTTAGAAGGACAGGCCAGGCTGATCAAGATCATACTCAAGGCGGGTGAGAATGAGACAGGTCGTGGAGGAACCCAAACACCATGCAAGGAGTAGGGGTTTGGTTCTACAGGCAGCAGGGGACCACTGCTGTCCTTTTGGGCTTCTCTCACGTGAGCGTTTCCATCGAGTACAGTGAAGATTCATTGGCTCTTGGAGAATGGAAAAGAAGGTGGTTATTAGTAATTTCCTCTCTTCCATCTCTCAACACCTATGTTTCCACAATGCAATAACGTTTTTTTTCTCATAAAAAGGATATGATTTGTAAAAATTTCAACTGGCACAGAAAAATAAAAGGCAGAGTTCACCATCTCACTACTGTTAATATCCTGATCACCATCAGTTTAGATTTCTTCATTCTCAGGAGTATATAGTATTGATACTCGCTAACAGCATCCTTTGTAATAGGTTCTCCATGCAGATACAACCAACACTCTATTGCGGGAAGTTTAGTAGTTTACAATTTTCATTATTCAGGTTCTTTTCCGTTTTCACCCTTATAAATTTCAGTGAATATCCTTCTGTAGTGTCTGCAATTTACCCAATCATCTCCTTGTTATAAATTAGGGGCAATTCTGAAAACTGGGATCCTTACAACTGAGATACATGATACTGGGATTCAGCGCGGCAAGACATTACTTGGGAGCTAGCTGCGCGTGCGCATGCACGCAGAGGCGGGTGCAGGTTTGTGGATGTTTGCATGCGTGCCTGTGCGTATGTACGTGAGTGCGTGTGTGCGTGCCTGTGCGTGTTCGTGCACTTTCCTGTGCGTCCCAGCGGCGGCTTATGTCTTCAGGCCTTCGTGAGAACGGTGGCTCGTGGTTGAGAGTGGTGGCCTCTGCTTTGGGCGCTTAGGAGACCGTGTCTCGTGTCTCTGCATCTGCAGCCGCTCTCAGAAGCCCGGTTCCCAGCCCCGCTGTCCGCAGAAGCCCTCGGCATGTAAGTGCTTATCCCATATGGTAGCCAAACTCAGAACTTTCTCGCTTCCTCCCATGAAACTGTTTTGACTCCATGATTCACTTTTCTCATTAGGCAGATCAAAGAGATAACACGCTTTTCTGAGAAGCTGAACATCAGGGCAGAACCCTGATCTATTTCTCAGAGTAACAAGGCTTTATGAGCATTAAGTGTGTTACTCCCTTATAGTTCTTTCAGGGAAATATTACCTCTGGAGGTGGTCGAATTGGATCACTCAGGGGGTCTTCTATACATGCCGTCCTCCCCAGCCACTTTTCATCCTTCAGGTCTCTAGATGGTTCCTATATCGAGCCATTGTGTACTGGACACAATGAGCAGAACTCAAGGAGCCCAAGACTCTGCCCTGTTACATGGGAGGCTTGACTTAGGTTCAAGTCATAAGGTCTATTCCCTCTTCTTAAAAATGGGTGCCATTTAGAAACCATGGTGGTAAAGAATCTGCCTGCAATACAGGAGATCCAGGTTTGATCCCTGGGTTGGGAAGATCCCCTGGAGAAGGGAATGGCAACCCATTCCAATATTCTTGCCTGGAGAATCCCATGGACAGAGGACCCTGGCAGGCTAGTCCATGGGGTCACAAAGAGTCAACCCAACTGAGCATCTAACACTTTCACTTTTTTTCATGAGAAACCATAGCTATATCACCTCTTCTGCTCATTGGCCAGCCCCAGTGGTAATTCCCATTCCTTTCTGCCCTAGGGCCTTTGCACTCACTGTTCCTCTTGCCTGGAATGCACCCCCAGAGGCTTACAGGGCTCCCCACCTTGGCTTCAGTTAGCTCTCTGTAAATTGTCTCATCAGAGAGGCACTCTCTGACCAGCCTGTGCAAAGCAGCATCTCTGATATTAGTTCTTTTATTTTCTCTTGCAGCCATCACAACCTAACAGGAAAGATTTGTCTCCTCCACTAAACCATAAGCTCAGAGAGGACAAGGTCTTTGTGTTGTTCCTGGATGTTTCTTCAAAGCCTGGAACAACACTTGACATGTGGTAGATACTCAGTAAATACGTAATATTTGAAGGAGTGAATGAATGAATCCCCCACTACTGCACCTAGCTAGGGAGTTGTGAAGAAACTTGGGAGCTTGTAAAGAATCTGGAAGAAAGCCAAAGATGTAAAAAAAAGCCCCAACTGCCTTAGAGGAGCAGACTTCGGGGCTGGGTCTCCAGGTGGGGTCAGCCTCGCCAGCAGGTTGTTCCTGCCTCCAGCTCCTTCTCGGCCTGGATGATCCCTTGCAGCCATGGTGCTAACAATCCCCTAGTTGGAAGGTGACTATACCTTTAGAAAACATTTTAATGGATTAATACATTCAATAGATTGATATTGTTGTTTAGTCACTGAGTTGTGTCCAACTCGGCAACCCCATGAACTACAACATACAAGGCTTCCCTGTCCTTCACTGTCTACCAGAGTTTGCTCCAGTGGTGCCATCCAACCATCTCATCCTGTGTCACCCACCCCCCCTTCTGCCCTCAATCTTTCCCATTCTCAGTGTCTTTTCCAGTGAGTCGGCTGTTTGCATCAGGTGGCCAAAGAATTGGAGCATCAACTTTAGCATCAGTCCTTCCAGTGAATATTCAGGGTTGATTTCCTTCAGGATTGATTGGTTTGATTTCTTTGCTGTCCAAGGGACTCTCAAGAGTCTTCTGCAGCACCACAATTTGAAAGCATCGATTATTTGGCATTCAACCTTCTTTGTGGTCCAGCTCTCACATCCATACATGACTACTGGAAAAAACCGTAGCTTTGACTAGACGAACCTTTCTCGCAAAGTGATGTCTCTGCTTTTTAATATGCTGTCTAGGTTTGTCATAGCTTTTCTTCCAAGGAGCAAGCGTCTTGTAATTTCATGGCTGCAGTCACTGTCCACAGTGATTTTGGAGCCCTAGAAAATGAAATCTGTCACTGTTTCCATTGTTTCCCCATCTGTTTGCCATGAAGTGATGGGAACAGATGCCATGATCTTTGTTTTTTGAATGTTGAGTTTTAAGCCAGCTTTTTCACTTTCCTCTTTCACATTCATCAAGAGACTCTTTAGTTTCTCTTTGCTTTCTGCCATTAAGGTGGTGTCATCTCATATCTGAGGTTATTGATATTTCTCCCAGCAGTTTTGATTCCAGCTTGTGCTTCATCCAGCCCAGCATTTAGCATGATGTACTCTGCATATAAGTTAAATAAGCAGGGTGACAATATGCAGCCTTAAAGTACTCCTTTCCCAGTTTTGAACCAGTTTGTCATTCCAAGTCCAATTCTAACTGCTGCTTCTTGACCTGCATACAGGTTTCTCATGAGGCACATAAGATGATCTGGTATGCCCATCTCTTTAAAAATTTTCCACAGTTTGTTGGGTGATTGATGCCTTTTGATAAATATGAACAAAGCCTGCTCCAGAATGCCACTCCAATATATATACACCTCACTCTGGCTATTTGGGGGCATTGCTTTAAATTTCTTACATTTTTTTCTTTCGTGAAATGCCTCTTAGGTTCTTGGCACATTTTTCTCTTAGTTTTGTTTTGTTTTGTTTAAGATGTTTTTATTGGAATTTAATTGCTTTACAATCACATTAGTCTCTGCTGTACAATGAAGTGAACTAGCCATACGTGTATCTCTCCCTCTTGGACTTCCCTCCTTCATACCCCATCCCACCCATCTCCCTCATCACAGAGCATCAAGCTGAGCTCCCTATGCTATACAGCAGCTTCCCACTAGCTATCTGTTTTACACATAATCCCTGAAAGCTCTGTCTTTACCTTTGTCACTTGTACACATATTTCCCCTCATTTAACTTTGTCTATAGTATTTTTGACATTTAGAAAATTTTGTACTTTTACTTAGTCAAATTTTTCAGTCTTTTATTTTATGCTTTCTTCTGCATTTATACTTGAAAATGTCTTCACAGTCCTGAAATGAGATGATTGAAATTAGTTTTAATTGTAGACTTAATTGGAAGACAGTGGAATTAGGGCTTGGCAGTAAGCATTTCGAGGAAACTACAAACCAACTAACTACCTGTGAGCTAGTTTTAACCAAGTGTGTACATCAGAATCACCTGTGAGGGCTTTTAAAAATGTACAGATGCCTGAGTCACACCCCAGAGCCACTGAATCTGAAGCTTAAAAAAAAACTACCAGGCCTTTCCTGGCAGTCCAGTGGTTAAGACTCCATGTTCCCAATAGAGGGGGTGTGGGTTCAATCCCTGCTTGGGGAACTGAGATCCCACTTGCCACATGGTGTGGCCAGAAAACAAACAAAAAAAAACTTCCATAAGTCCACAAACATAAGAGCAGAGCCAAGTTGTACATCATTTTTTTTTAATTCTGCTTGCTTTGAGCATTACATTTTATTAACAGAGTGGGTATGTCTTGTCTTACCCTTTACTGCTTGTTAACAAGGAAGATCAGAGTGCTTTCTGAAGAAGAGGACTCGGAGCAGAGTACTGGGGAGCCCTCTGCATATGTACAATGGGCCTCTGGAGGCACCACTCTCCCAAGTCCACATTTAGTGGACATTCCTGTGATTATTTCCAAGCTTGATGGCTGACCTGCATGCTTGCATTACACTATGGCAAGTGGATTGTTTTTTTTTTAAATAATTGGGAGAGATAAAATATTTACAAATGTAGTATATTTGATAAATATATAGAATGCAACCTCTTTGTAGAATATCTAGAATATATCAGAAGGTACAGTATATTTAAAAATTATGAGTGTGATACTTCACATTTGTATGTTTATTTGAACCAAGATTCATTACCCTTGGCAAAGGAAATGGCAATCCACTCCAGTATCTTTGCCAGGAGAATTCCATGGACAGAGCGGCCTGGCGGGCTACAGTCCATGGGGTTGCAAAGAGTCAAACATGACTGAGCAACTAACACTTTCACTTTTCATTACTTTATGATATAGGACAGTATCTCATTTGAAATGGGGTATAGACCTTGCAAATTTAGGAAAAGTATTTACAATTTGGGAAAAGAAAATCAAACCAAAAATGGCTATTTCTATGTCTCTGAACAGATTTGAACTATGCTCATTAGTGAACATTGAAAGAACACTCCTGTTTCTATAGCCTGGAGTTGTCTCATTAAAAGGTTTTATAAGGAAAGCAAATCAACCTATATTTTTTGCCTACAAATCAATCTATGTTTTTTTTTACTGTCCACCCTGTAAGTAGCATCCTGAATTCTAAGGAGCAGCCATTCCACCCATAGGAGGTGAGAGGAGGGCACAGACCAGCCTTGGCATCTCAGAGGCTCGGAAACAATGGGAATGATGGTGGTGTGCCTCATAGGGCTGTAAGAAGGGCTAGGTGGTAATTGAAGTCCTGGGTCTGGCAGCCAGCAACTACCCTATTAAACGTGATGCCACCATCCTTCAGCTGTTCACTGCTCTGGGTGACTTGAAGAAGGATATTTGGGGGTTAGGGGCAGGAGATGGAGGATTCCAAGGAGAGGTCTCTCTCTCTCTTTGTTTGAGTTCCCTTGATCAGTTAGAGAAATTATATTATGCCCCCCAACAAAAAGAGGCAATATAAAGACACTGAAGTATAAACTGCTAAATTGTGTTACAGATAATATTTACAGTTACAGATAATATTTACACTGAAGTATAAACTGCTAAATTTTGTGTTACAGATGATTCATTTATTACTTATGAAAAATCAAAAAAGGGAGAGACAGCTGTGGCCTGGAGTGTACAATTTTTAATGTCATTTTCATGTAGAAAATGCTTCAATCAGATTTGAATGCATGTTAGGCAATCACAAGGAGAAAAAAAGATCATATTGGGGTGGAAAGTTCCCCTGGAGAAGGGATAGGCTACCCACTCCACTATTCTTGGGCTTCCCTGGTGGCTCAGATGGTAAAGAATCCACCTGCAAACGTGAGAGACCTGGGTGTGCTCCCTGGGTTGGGAAGATCCCCTGGAGGAGGACATGGCAGCCCACTGCAGTATTTCTGCCTGGAGCATCCCCATGGATAGAGGAGCCTGGTGGGCTGCTGTCCATGGTGTCACAAAGCGTCTGACATGACTGAGCAACTAAGCAGAGCACAGAATTCTAAAAATAAAGAGAATAAAAATAGAAAACATCAAAGTGCCTCACATACTATAAGGAAGTATTATTTAACAAAACATTTGTTTCAGTTTGATGTATTTGTAGGGGTGTGTGTGTGTGTAGTGAGTTTCAGTGGAAAATGTATTTCTCACTCTGCATTGTAGTCAGAAAAGCTTACAAAGCAATGTTGTGGGCTCACAATCCCTTATCTACAATTCCACATTCCAAAACATGAACCTGTTTCCTCAAGTTTGGCACTAGTTCATTTGGCAGCAGAACATGACCTACAGTGGTTTAAGGGTATTTATAGTCTTTGTTTATCCCACTTACTATGAATATTTGTATACTTAACTGTAGAATGGAGTTGTGCCTTTGACCCCAGCGGACTTGTTGCACTTAATTACTTTCCTAAGGGCCAAAAAATTCTGAACCATAGAGATTGCAGACCTGTGTAAGGGCTGTATCAGTTTAACAGTTTTCATTAATTCAGCAAATGTTTATCTAATGCTTTCTGTGACCTCTGTATTGTGCTAGGTGTCGAGTGTGCATGCCTTCTCAGTCACTAAGTCATGTCCGATTCTTTGCCACTCCATGGACCGTAGCCCACCAGGCTCCTCTGTACATGGGATTTCCCAGGCAAGAATCTTGGAGTGGGTTGCCATTTCCTCCTGCAGGTGTGGAAAGAAGAAAAGTTTATGTGAGATGAATTCTTTAGGAATTTCAGAATCCCATGGGTGAAATTTCTAGTCTTTACTGTAGCTGTTCCCTCATTGGACCTGATGTTCCAGCCATGGGGTTGCAAGTCATGATTGGTGCTTGATGCTTTCCTGTCCCTTTGCCTTGGCCTATGTAGTTTTCTTGGCTGGAATTTCCTTATCCTTTTCACCTGGTTATAGTAACCGCCCCCCCCCCCCAATCTATCCATCTATCCATCCATCTATCCACCCATTTCTCCATCCACCCACCTCTATCCATCCATTCACCCACTTCCATCTATCCATTCATCCATCCATTCACTCAGCCACCCAATCATCCATTTATTGAGCCTCTCCTATGTGCAGGGCACATACAGCCTACTCCGGTTTACTCTGCCGTAAGTAATCACAACTTTCTTAAAACCCCCTAAATACCTTAAACCTCTAAAATGGTGTTTATCGTATTACAGGGTTTTTTGCCAGGTTAGGCACCAAAGAGCAGGTACAGTCCTATTCATTTTTAATGTTTTGCACTTGTAGGAGCTCATTAAATATGCTTGAAGAAATAAATTTCAGTTTGTACATTCAAAACGTTAAAAGCAGTGTTAACATTATGGTTTAAGCTTCCTCACCTGAATCCATGTGTTCAGCGTCTTCAGCTCATTGACTTTAGTGAGTGTATCCCGCCCTCACTTCCATCTGTTGGCTGAAGGAAGGAGGGACATTCTCCCTCAGCCTTTCTGCCTCCACATTCACTGAGAACCTGACTCCGGGACACCCGACGTGATCTCACCTCTCTAGGGTCTTGGCATGAAGTTAGAGAAGGAAGATGGTGCCACAGAAGATTAGTAAGAAGACAAGGCAGTGTGAGGTGTGGGTCAAAGAAGTGGTGCTGGCATCATGATTTGAAACCAATCGTAATGAAACAGCTTGTTTTATGCTTGGTAGTGTAAGACTGGTTTTGAGAGATTTATTCTTTTGCAAAGGGATCTGGGTCGGAATTATCATTTTATGTCAGATTGGGTTTCTGTAAAAAAAATTGTTTTTGGCTCAAGTGGATATTTAACAACATCTCTACTATATGTAAGCTGATACACAGGTGTGGATTTGAAGTTGTCTTCTGATATCACAATTTTATGAGGTGCGAGCCCGAAATTTTTCTGACCTGACACTGAATGGAATTTTCTTAGCACATTTTCAAAACAGGTGTCGATGAATTCTGAAAGCTCCTGGCTTCCCTCGCACCCCTTCTTTTCCGGTACAGTCCCAGGAAATGGTTTCCAACCACACTGTGGCTAACTTTATGTTTCCACCAACCAGTCACAGGTTGGTTGGTTGTGTCTGTGGTTATTCCTTACCCGGGGAGGCTGTTTGAAACTGTGGATTGAAAGGAGTCTTTCGAGGACTTGGCTCGTTCCAGGAAGATGTCTCTTGTCTGCCTTGTGTGTCTGGTTGCGTCTTTTTAGTGACGGGGAGCTCATCATTTCTCACTGTTCATGCCATCTCTGGGGGCTTACACACTGTGTTGTCTGAACGTAGTGAGCGGGCTGGGCTCTCCCAGCAGTTGTTCCTGGGGAGCATTCCCTGGAGCAGCCCCAATCCTCCTCGTGGGGTTCAGGATCTACTGGCAGTGGATCTGTTGCAGTTTGGTTTGAGTCCTGACATTATCGGAGCCCTAACCTCAAGAATGCTGGTCAAATGCCTTTACGATTATTGTGAATGGCTCAGTTGTCCTCCAGAGCCACGAACAGTGGGATCCCCCTCTGGCTGGCGAGTGGGGAGGCAGTGGGAAGAACGAGTGTGAAGATTTGGGGAGAATTTAGGTGCCTGAGTATGGATTGGACAGGAGACAGATGACGGATGGTGGGTGCATGGGGGAGCAGCAGAGGCCCTGACACAGCCATCCCAGCAGGAACAAGCTCATCAAAGTTTCGGGCATGACCCTTGAACCTCCAGGTGCCCTGCGGCCAGGTCAGCACATCTGATTGGCTGAGACCAAGTCTTGTGCCCCCTTCCACCACCACCCCTCCAGTTGTGCTCCCAGTGGAGGAATTGAATGGAGCTTTCCACTTCCAGGGTGGGCAGCAGCCACCCCCTGCTCCCAAGATCGCTTACACAGAAGCTCGGGGCCCAGCCAATGAGGAGAGGGCTGCTGGATGCCTAAGAGCCAGTAGGGGTTCCTTTTCAGTCCCAAACTTTGATCAAGTCCTGAAGTCACCATATTGAATATGACACCTAAAAAAGAAGAAAAAAGTACATTGATTTCCTCTGTGTTTTGAGCTTTGGCATGTCTGTTTTATTGGCCAGAGAGGTAAATGTGAGTTTGTAACAGAACCAGTGTCAACTTAGCCCTGCCTTGCTAAGGACTAGGCTGGCGCTGGCATTAGGGGGTGTCCTGCAGAGGGTGATCGATGTTCCTCCATGACTGCGGGCTTCTCACTAACACAGCATGTTCCTCACTTCCTGGGGCACCTTAAAGCACAGTCAAGATTGCTGTTGAAGTGGAAGGGTTTCTGTGACCTTTCTAACACTCAGAAGTTTGTTTTCTCTGCCTCTTGGTTCTGTGAGTTGGGACGGAGCCCCTAGAAACCCAGGAAACCCCGCCCCTGGCTGCCCTGGTGCCCTCCACTTGACCGAGCCCCTCTCACCCTGGCTCCGTCTTGGTATCGTCTCAAGTTACCCCTAGCCGCACCCCACCACCTTGCTCCTCTGCCTCCTGACCATGTCCCTGTCTGTCCTGGGCCTCCCAGGTGTTTCATTCACCGGTTTGACCCAACAGAGAGGTCTAAAGGTGGGACAGAGATGGTGTCTTAGATTCTAGAAAGAGTCCAGTCTCAACTCTTTAAGGAATGTGAACAGTAGTGGGTGTACTCTTCGCCATGTGTTTAAAAGGCCACCGTTGTATATGCAGCTGGGGCTTAAAAGCTGAAAGGAATCGATTTACAGCCAGCTTGAGTGAACTCATGGGAGTTGGTTGCTGGATGGTTAGTGGCCACAGTTGACTGAGTGGAAGGATCTTATAGGCAGGAGTAATATTTAAACTTCCAAAAGACTCGTGAGGCCCCTCAATCAAGTGATACTCCCCTAGGCTGGGTGGGGGCCCAGGAACAGCCTTTAGTTGCAGGACTGTGATTAAATCTGAGGCCCCAGGGGTGGAGCAGGGTGGCAGGAAGAGCACATGGGGTGGTAGTTTACCAGGCAGGATAAAATTGGTTCAGAGTCATACCAGCCCTGCTTGTAAGACAGAGGTGCAGTCTTTATTCCCAATGCTGCTTTTTCAGGGAGCGGGGGCTTTTTTTTTTTTAGTTTGGTTTGTTATTCTGTTTAGATGGATGAGAGTTGAATTGTATCACCAGCCAATGCATTGGGAATTTTCTCTTAGGCTGTCCTAGTCTTCTTTCCCCAGTGAGCCCACCCCGCCCGCCCCACACAGAGGCTGTGTGATATGGTGGAGACCCCTCACCTCTTCTGTAAAATGGGCCCAAGGATGCTTGCCTTTCAAGGACATTGTGAGGACTCTGTTGGAATGACACAGGTGACAAAGCATCTGGCGCTGTGCTGGCCACTTCAATCTTATCTTGGGAGTAGGTGCTGATTACAGGACAGCAAATTATTCTTCAGATCTGAACATGGGTCCCAGCTGAGTTCTCAGAAGTCAGTTCCCTAGGTCCCCGTGCTGCCCTGACGAGGACACTGAGGACCCATAGGTACGGCGTGGAAGAGTGAGGACCAGTGCCCACATCGTGTTTCCCAGCTCTCCCCTTCTTCAGTGGCCTTCAGGATCCTTTCACAAGGAGTCATGCTTAGATGGAGCATAACACAAAGATAGAGGCTCTGGTTATGAAGGCTTCCCTTGCATTAAGTGCAAAAGCCACTTAATTATTTTATCACTAAAGTATTGCCAGATGCAGATATTGGCTGTCATCTTTTCATCTGCGTATGGTCTTTTGCACTTGCATCTTTATTGAGGCAATAGTCCTTTAGAAACAGATTTATATATATATATTTTTTTTCTTTTGCTTTGAAATTAGAGTGGTCCTTTCATGAAATGTTCTTCTATATCAAGATCTTAATTGGAAGAGTAGGATCTGTCCATAAATCTGAGTCTTGTCTGGTAGCCCTCCATGCCCTGCCACCGCCACATGTTCAAGTTTAGGTGGAATTTGAAGAAGTGGGGGTGAAGGAGGTGGGGCTCCATGACTGGAGCCAGAACAGTAGGACCAGCCATCCAGTCTCCATGCCCAGTAATATCAGTGCCTCCTCAAAAATAATGTCCTTGCAGCACCCCCCCCCAACCACAACAGCACGTCTAACAGCCAAGGAGAGGACAGATGTGATGATAATTGCTCCCATTTATTGATCTTCTGTGGCCCTCAGTGACCCTTCTATGGCTAGACAGTTTCCTCTGGTCATCCGTGTTCATCTTCCTGACTCTATGAAACAGGTATGAATTCCATTTTTAAGATGAAGAAATGGAGACTTAGAGAAGTTCACTTGCCTGAAATCACACACATAGTAGATGGTGGAGCTGGGATTCAAAGCCAGTCTTGTCTTTCTTGAGAGGCCGTGCTTCTCAAGAATCATGGAAACAGGGCTTCTCTTGGTTGATCGTGGCCAGTCACATAGGTGTTTCTAGGTCTGCACTGTAAACGCTGCTCTCCAAGCTTCTTAGTGGACATGTCACCATTTCTTGGCACTTTCAGACAGGGTTGGACAGCCCCAGCCTTTCCTCTGCCTGATTCCTACTCCTCTCATAGCTGGGCATGATATCCTCCAGAAAGCCTTTCCTGACGCGCTCCCCGCCCCCCCCCAACCCCAAAACCTGGATGGTGCCTGCTCCTCCTACCACCTGGGCCAGACAGCATGTCCCGCTGAATGGGGCAGGAACCTCATCTCATTCTGCCTGTGTCCCTGAGTGCTCAGTGCCTACTGAGCTCTCTTGGATACAGCAGCTGTTGAATGAGTGGCCCACAAGGATATGGCCAAGAGGAAAAAAAATCTCATGGAGTGCTGAGCTGGAATAGGATGTAGAGCCTCTCTCATTTACAGATGTACCAGGTGGTCCCATGGATGGGATGGGTGGAGCCAAGGCTGGCACCCAGGCTTTCTGGGACCCTAGCACAGTGCTCATCCCACTGTGGCCCAGTGCCCCTCCCTGGTCTCAGCTCACCCTGTTGCTTCAGCATGCCCAGTGCACCGTTCCTCACTGGCATCTCTGTGAACTGTCTTTGTTTAAAACTACAGTGCAGAGCTGTGTTTGTTGAGCAGTCTGTGTGAAGTCCAGGTAATAAATGCTGTGGAAGTCCAGAAACCATATGGGGAGCTCCCAGCTGGGTTGGCAGAAACCACTTCCTCCCAGTAGCCCAGGGGTAATCTCCAGAGGGCAGATTTGAGAGTCACCCACCCCTTACCCTCCTCCTGCAAACCTGAGCTCTATTTTCTGGCTTGAGGGGCTTTGTACTGGGTCCCAGTTTCTTTGAGTAGAAGGGCAAGTCAGTTTCCGCTTTCCTCCGTTATCAGGAACTCAGATACAAGGAGGAGGAAAGCAATTCGAGGTCTGTAACTGCTCCTGAATCCATACTGCTTTCTCCACACCCCTCCTCACATCAGAGCCCACAGAGACATTGATTGTTTTGTAACGTTCCTTTTGTCTGAAAGTCTTGGTTTGACCTCTAGACTATCGAACTTCAAGCAAAAATGTTTTGCGTTTTCCTGAATTTAAACAATGCCCCAGTAAAAGGAGCATGCCTTCGGTTAATATTCTGCTTCTCCCTGTCCCAGGCAGCCTGCCAGCTTCTGCTGATAAACTGTGACACTACGGGACCCTTCTTTCCCTAGAGCCATAATCATCATGAAAACCTTTCCTACTTACCATGGGGCTGTTTACTCTGGTTTAATGTAAAAGATTTCACCATGGATTTAGGTTTGAGAAAAGGAGGGCCTTCAGGTTACATTCCAGCCTTGCAGGTGTGTGTGTTAAGTTGCTCAGTCGTGTCCATCTCTTTGCGACTCCATGGTCTGTACCTCACCGGGCTCCTCTGTCCAAGGGATTCTCCAGGCAAGAATACTGGAGTGGGTAGCTATTCCCCTTCTCCAGGGGATCTTCCTGGCCCAGGGATGGAAACAGTCATGCAGGAAACATTTCTCAAGTGTTAAACACTTACACTAATGTGTAGTTTGTTGGTCCTATGCATAGTATGGAAATTGGTGTTAGTTGTACTGTGTTTCCTCGATTCAATGCAAAGGCCATATTGAGAAGAGAGATTGCTGATCAGTTAGGGTGCTTTTGTATACAGGTACAGAAAATGCACTTCAAAGTAGCCTGTGTAATAAGGAAAATGTATCATGTCATTTAAGAAGTCTTTAGGTAATGTGACTCTAGGGTTGGTTAATACAGTAGCTCAAAATGACATCAGAGAGCCAGGCTCCTTCCTTCTTAATGCTCTGTCATCCTCAGAACATCAGACTGGGTCCCACTGTGGTTGCAGAATGACTTTCACTGATCCCAGTATAATATTGCCATATGACATGTCCAGAGGAAGAAGAGAAGGTCTCTTTCCACATCTCTCTCTCTTTTTTAATCTTTTGACTGCATCGCTTGGCATCTGGGATCTTAGTTCCCCAACCAGGGATTGAACCTGTACCCTCTACCCTGGCAATGTGAAGTCTTAACCGCTGAACAAGGGAAGTCGCTACACATGTCTCTCTTTAAGAAGGAGGAGACCTTCATATACTTCCCACGGTGCACGTCTACCGTGTTTCTTTGGCCAGCGTCTACCCTGTTACTGTGCCTAAAGTTAATCCCAGGAGGGATGGGATTCTAAGATTGATGCAGGCACATTAGAATTCACCCTGGAACTTGAGAGCTGCCCCACTTTCCCTGTGCGGAGGAACACCATCAAGATCAGAGTTCTGCTCACCAGGAAGGAGGGGAGGAAGGATATGGGTGGTTAACCAACACTGGCAGCCCAGAGTGTTCTTCCTCGAGACCACTCGTGCACGCCTCCTCAGAGGGGAGATTTAGCAGTGTTTAAACAGCACAGCCCCAAGCTGTGATTTTTACAAGATTTGGAAGGAGGAAGAGAGGCACACTCCGGGGAAAGACTTCCAGACCCTGAAACAGAGGGAGGCGAGGGTAGGACAGAGGAGAAGCCACGTGTGTTGGGCGGAGGCGGGGCTCGGGGTGAACGGGTTCCACTCATCCACCTGCCAGCCCTGAGGGAAGGCAGACCTCTGCGGGAGGCAGTATTGCCGCGGCGACACTCCCCGGAGATTGCTAAGAAGGGCAGGACCCATCCCTGCGGGCGGTACTGGCCAAGTGACCTCGGAGGCCTCTGTTCTGTTTCAGATATTTCTGGTGTTAAACCTTCTCAGAGAATGCAGGCCGCCGCCACACCACTGCATCTGTTAGTAGCAGAGCAAACTACTGCACTGACTTTTTGTTTGAAGTCTCCCCTTTCACCGAGGAGGCAGCAGGATCTAGAAAGGAGATACTATCAGAGTGGGACACCGGAGACCTGGATTATATGCGCACCTCCGCTGGGGATTTACTTTGTAGTTGAGGTAAGTCATTTAACCTCCGCACGCACGCGGCTTTCCAGTGTGCACAACTCGATTTGCTGCCACTGAAAAGCTTTTTCCTCGTTCCGACATCTCAGAGGTGTGAAGTCTCGGGCTGCCTTTGTGTGGGCCGGGCAGGATATAGTGTCTTCATCACATTAGGATCCTTTTCAGCGACAGAGCTAATAAAGTGACAGGACACTGTTCTGATGAGCACCTCCACGTGTGATGCCCACCCCTGCTGAAGGCTGACGGTTACTGATAACGACGGTTAAAAGCTAGCACTGCCTGAGCACCTACCGTGTGCCCGACTGTATCTGCAGCTCCGGCTCATTAGTGCTCAGACTTCCAGAATATTCCACGGGTCAACCCAGTTCAACCTCTGGGTTTACCTGTAGTGTGATTTGCTTTCTCAAATACCTTCTTCATGTTTAAGCAAATGTTTATAAACCACCGAAGCCATGCATCAGTGCAAGTCTCAGAGAAGGCAGTGGCAACCCACTCCAGTACTCTTGCCTGGAAAATCCCATGGACGGAGGAGCCTGGTAGGCTGCAGTCCATGGGGTCTCGAAGAGTTGGACATGACTGAGCGACTTCACTTTCACTTTTCACTTTCATGCACTGGAGAAGGAAATGGCAACCCACTCCAGTGTTCTTGCCTGGAGAAGCTCAGGGACGGCGGAGCCTGATGGGCTGCCGGCTGTGGGATCGCACAGAGTTGGACACGACTGAAGCGACCTAGCAGCAGCAGCAGCAGCAGCAGCAGTGCAAGTCTGGGTTAGGGAGGTGCATTCCATTTGTTTTTCTTTTTTTAGAAAACACGTTTGGCTTCTGCTCCTAAATCTTCCCCTGAGGGAATGTGAGCAGCTGCGATGCCATGAGCTGTAGGGAGACTGTCCTCCAGGGGACCCAGGCCCACCTGGAGACTCTGTCCCTCCCATTGGTGATGCTCAGGCTTCAGTGAGCAGGAGGATCCCCTGGGGAGTTTGTGAAGCCCAGGGTCCCCACCTGCATACATGCTGGGGTCCCCACCCGCACACGTTCCCAGTTCCCCACCTGCCGATCCTCGTGGGGCCCCACAGCAGACATCGTGACCTGGTCGATTTGGGGTGACATGCAGGTGCAGCCCCACAGCTCCTCAGAGGATGCTGAGACCAAATAGCTGTAAATCCCAGTGAGGGTAACACCAGTCCTGCTGATGTACAGAATGCTGGCCCACAAGAGGACAGGCAAACCAGGACAGACGAGCTCTGGGGGCGGGGTGCTGGTGTCAGTGCAAAGGGGTGAGAGCAGAGTCAGCTGGCCCTCTTCAAGGCTTCCTCTGGAGAGACAGTGTGAGCTGAGGTGGGAAGTGGGTAGGAGAACACAGAGTGGAGGTCCCTGCTGTTCCCAGGTCCACACCAGCAGCCCAGGGGTGAGAGTCTTTGAGGAGAGGTCTTGGGTGGGTGCCCCAGGGCAGTTTGATCCCACGGCTGACCTGTCTCCAGAAAAGAGGGGTTACCAGCAGCCCGACCTCTGGCAGCCTCTTTCCTGAGTCCTGTGGTGCTGGGTCATTATCCATCCTACCCCACTTCGATCATTGTTCACTCCACTCTTTCACCCCTGGCCATTGTCATTCTATAAAATGAGAAAGACTAGCTTCTCTCATGGGATTGGTTTGAGGATTCAGGCAGTCATCACACACACACACACACACACACACACACACACACACACACACACCTTTCACCTCGAACACGCATGTGCTCAGGCGCTCTTCCCAGCCTGGGTCCCCTGCACAGGGGTTGAGGCAGTGATACCTGGCACCTGGCACCCGGGACAGGCGTGCCATAAACACCTGTGGAACTTTGCTTGTTGCCAGGGTTATAGAGATGGGAAGATGTGCTCCTTGCTCTTAAATGCCTCACATGACATGGGGAGGCAGGGCATGGAGGATAATTTGTGAGGGTCATGGGATCAGGCAAGAGCTGATGCTCAGAGAGCTTCGTGCAAGCTACTCTGGGGTGTCAGGACAGCAGGGCATTGCCTGAGGGTCAGGAAAGCTGGAAAGGAGCTCTTGGAAGGAAGAGAAGGAGGTGACCATGGGGCAGAGGATGGTGTGGGTGGGGCAGTGACACCATCCCCACAGAGACAGAGCTGAGAGGTGGAAACAGTTTAGGGGTGCAGCTGGGAGCACCAGACCCCAACAACTTATTTCTCAGGCAAAGGAGGTTGGGATTGGCTCGTAGGTGGGTGATGAACATCTCCTGGAGTCCAGTATCAGGCAGATAGTTTATTTCGCTGGCCTAGGCCAATGTTTCCTTTGGAGCTGACCGATTGTAAATTGACGAGCAAGACAAAGGATGTGCGAGTTCTCTTCCATCTAGAGTGTGAGTAACCGCCCCTTCCCTTGAAGCTGGCAGCCGGCCCAGCACTGACAGAAAAGAACCTTCTCTGAATCTTGGGAAATAGGGAAGCCGTTACTGGCAAGTGCCTCTTTGTAAAAGGGAAAAAATAGATCCCACACATTAACTTTGAAAGCTAGTGAAGTCTGGTAACTTATTTCAAACAGATTTGGACTGAATCAGAAATACGCCAGGCTGGTGGGTGGAGTTCTAAATTTACACCTTCCTCTCATCATTAAGATCGGGTAGATGTTTCATTAGCGTGAGGTGCTATGTAAACATAAAGTACTTTCAGAATAAATATTTTCTCTGCCCTGCCCCTCCCCCCCGCAGTCAGGATCTGCTCTATGGTAAATAGTACAATTCTCAGAAACAGGAGAGTTTTATTTTTAAACTCCCCTAAATTCTTGGGAGTGCTAAGTGATCCAGCCTTGAGGCAAGATCGTAGCTTCTATTTGTGCAAAGTCGAACACGGCTGAAATCATATGTGCCAAATTATTCTGAGCTCTTGAGGGCACAGAGCACACAGATGGTGTTCTGGCCAGATTTCCAACTCTCTGAGTTTGGTAAATACTGATGGTCGAAGCCATAGTTTAATTAGGTCAGTAAGTGCTGTTTCGGGCTTCTCAGGTGGCCCAGTGGTAAAGCATCCGCCTGCCAAGCAGGAGACACAGGTTCGATCCCTGAGTCAGGAAGATCCCCTGGAGAAGAAAATGACAGCCCATTCCAGTATTCTTGCCTAGGAAATCCCATGGACAGAAGAGCCTGGTGGGCTGCAGTCCATGGAGTTGCAAAGAATCGGACATGACTGAGCATCTAAACAACAACAACAAAACACTTGTTTGTGGGTGGACAACACTGTAGAAAATCAGAACTGGAAGATATGCTGGCAGTTATGCTCTGTAACTAATTACTCAATATAAGTGTGGAAACTGAGGTTCAGAGAGGACTAAAGGCAGGCCATGTGGTGAGGCCAGACAGAGACTGGACTAGGGACCCCACAGAAGTCCCCCTTTGCACCAGATTCCTTATTTTTTTTCTTTTGATGTTATTTGTTGTAAAAATGGTTACTAAATTAGTTTTTTTATAAATGACAATATTCAAGTTAATGTTGTTCAAGGAATCAAGAAAACCCAGGCAATGAATTTTCACTTATAAGATACAAACACTTTTCCAGAATCCCCATTTTCTGTTTACCTAAAGGAGTTTCTGTTTTTTTAACAACAACAAAAACTTTATCTTCCTATCTCAAAAACTTTAAGACATATATATATGTGTTTCTGCATTTCTTGGCAAAAATTTAAAATACGTAGCTGTGATCATAGTAGGCATACCATTCGGTGTTCCCCTTCTTAATTAATATAATACAAATCACCTCCACTTATGGTTATGTGCCTTTCATAATTACTTTTGTGACAGTTTACCAGAGCTTTCACTGAAACTAAACATTCCCTTCTTGTTTGGCCACTTATGTTGACGTCTGATGCAGGCGTGGACATCTCGGTGCATGTGGCTTTTTTGCTTTGGATGAGTTCCTCACCCTCTTACCCCGTAGAAACATCACTAGACCTTGAAGGGGAAGCACATACAGGTTGGAAGGAAAAGCTTTGACCCAGGCTTGGGGAGAGCCCACCAAGTGTGCAGTAAAAAAGCTTAAATAAAGCCAGGACCCCAGTGGGGATGCTTGTTCAGTCTCTCAGTTGTGTCTGACTCTTTGCGACCCCATGGACAGCAGCATGCCAGGCTTTCCCGTCCTTCACCAACTCCTGGAGCTTGCTCAAACTCATGACCATCAAGTCGGTGATGCCATCTAGTCGTCTCATCCTCCGTCGTCCCCTTCTCCTCCTGCCTTCAATATTTCCCAGCATCAGGGTCTTTTCCAATGAGTCGGCTTTTTGCAACAGGTGGCCAAAATATTGGAGCTTCAGCCTCAGCATCAGTCCCTCCAATGAATATTCAAGACTGATTTCTTTTGGGATTGACTGGTTTGATCTCCTTGCTGTCCAAGGGACTCTTAAGAGTTTTCTCCAACACCACAGTTGGAAAGCATCAATTCTTCTACACTCAGCCTTCTTTATGGTCCAACTCTCACGTCCATACATGACTACTGAAAAAAATGTAGCTTTGACTAGACAGACTTTTGTGGGCAAAGTGATGTCTGTGCTTTTTAATGCACTGTCTAGGATGCTGTGCCCCATCAAATCCCAGAAATCACGTATGAGAGGTGATGGCAGTTCAGGCCTGGGAGCCCAGGGACCCCTGGGGGAGGAGCAGATACCCCACAGATGGATTGCTGAAGGAGGAGGAGGGTGGGGAGAGCACCGTGATCCCCCCTCATCCCCCCACCCTCGTGCTGTACCCAGGTCTCCTCATAGTGATGATATTGGCAGGGTGCAGGGCCCCCTCCCAACTCTTGAAGGCAGCTGGGCTCCCCTGAGTCTACAAGAAGGAGGTCCCAAGAGGGGCCTGTTTCTGCAGTGGCTGGTTGTTGTGCAGTGGTAGCCTGTGCATTCCAGGGAGGATCCCAGAGATGTCATTTCCACCCCACTCCAGGCCCCCAGCTTTGTAGAAAAAGTCGGAGGCCGACAGGCTTTGCTCACTTGCTCCCACTCTCTTTTGTGGGAAGGTCAACCCCAGGGACCCACTCTTATCCTTTCATGGCCTCTTTAGCTCCTTTTCAGTCCTTGAACCCAGAGATAGCAGAATTGCAGCACAGCCCGATCCCTGTTCAGGAAAGCAGGGTGTGTCCACTACTTCCTGGGCTTCGTCAGATCTGGGTAGGGTGTCTCAGAGGAACTGAGGAAGGGCCGGGGTGCCAAGGGCAGAAGGGGGGCTTCAGGGGCCACTCTTGGAGAAGAGGCTCCTACTTCGACCTTGTCCCAGGTTGCAGGGTGAACCCACATTATTTCACCTCAGATTTTGAGATTCACAGGCTGTTTGAACTACATCCCTTCCAACTTTGCCCAACTCTTGCTCCTGCCTTACAGCATGGTGTGGACAGATTGCACGTTATGATTTGAGCCCCACCCCAACTTGATGAGATGTTCTGGACTCTCAGTTGTCAGTGACATCTTAGAGTGAAGCTGGGCTTTCCCGACTCCCCCCACAAGCAGGGTTGGACCACCTTTTCTGTGCCTGGAGCAGAAAAAAAAAGGAAGGCAAGAAAAGGCCTCCCTGGTTGGCTCAGATGGTAAAGAATCTGCCTGCAATGCAGGAGACCTAGGTTTGATCCCTGGGTAGGGAAGATCCCCTAGTAAAGGAAATGGCTGCCCACTCCAGTATTCTTGCCTGAAGAATTACATGGGCAGAGGACCCTGGTGGGCCACAGTCCATGGGGTCACAGAGAGTCTGTATTTGGGACAGAAGTCCTCTCCTCCTATTTCCTACACCCAGCACGTTGATCCTGGCCAAGCGGCGGCATGTTCTGGTGGTAGAAGAAGTGGTCCCTCAACAGAGCCCACACTGCCCTGCTCACTGCAGGCAGGAGCATCCTCAAGTGGGTGCCCTACACTGTGCACAGCCTCTCTGACCTGTTGGTGCCCCATCGAGCCTCAAAGGACCAGGAGTGCATGCTTTTTATGCCGCCTTTGACTGAGGCAATGAGGCTGCAGCCTGAGTGACACTGGGGGAAACAGTGGGACTAACATTGATTCCTAATGAACTATTGCAAAGTAAGCCCCCTACTAATTAATGCACATGAAAGCTGCCCTCTCTCCCCATTAAGCCGACAGGGCTTATTCTTATTTACATCTTCTTTGATTATAAGGTTCCCTTTCAACTTGACGGTCAGAACTCGGGGTGGAGAGCCATGGGGAAAGGAAGGAGAACTCAGTCTGAGCCAAGTTACCTCCGAGGGCTCATCTGAGCCTGTGCCGTGGGAATTCCTGGGCTGGATCAGCCCCAGGAGAGGAAACAAGGCAGATGCATTTAATTTCTCAATTAAAATGCCTTAAATGCCCACAATTTCATTGTGTGATCAAATCATATTTGAAATACACTGGGCCAGATACATTTGTGATGAACTGCTGTGCAGATAATGGAAATCATTTCAATAAAACTCTCATCCATGCTAAGACCTTAATCAAAGGATAACCTATTTGACATTGGATCACAGAGAACTGTGTAATTCTGCTCCTGCAGGAATAGATTTATTCCATTTGAGTCATGAATGCATTAGGAAGCTGAAGTCATGCTAAAGGTACAGTCCCTCTTCTGAGTTTCTCTGGCACTTTTGATTTTCTCAGTAATCCTCAGTTTTCTCAGAATTTGGTTTTCTGTGCATCAAACCTGTGCCATTTTCAGGCAGATAGCCTAGAAAGCAGGGACTACCTCTCCTAGTCCCCTAGGTGTTCCTTATATTACTTTTACCTAAACATAGTGCTTTTGTTGTTGTTGTTTTTCAGTCACTAAATTGTGTCTGACTCTTTGCGACCCTATGGATTACAGCATGCCAGGCTCCTCTGTCCTCCACTATTTTCCAGAGTTTGCTCAAATTCATGTCCATTGAGTTTGGGATGCTATCTAACCATCTCATCCTCTGTCACCTCCTTCTCCTCTTGCCCTCAATCTTTTCCCAGAATCAGGGCATTTTCCAATGAGTTAGCTCTTTGCATCAGGTGGCCAAAGGATTGGAGCTTCAGCGTCAGTCCTTCCAATGAGTATTCAGAGTTGATTTCCTTTAGGATTGACTGGTTTGATCTCTCTGCTGTCCAAGGGACTCTTAAGTGTCTTCCCCAGCACCACAGTTTGAAAGCATCCACTCTTTGGCGCTCAGCCTTCTTGACCGTCCAACTCTCACATCCATACATGACTACTGTAAAAACCATAACTTTGACTAGATGGACCTTTGTTAGCAAAGTAATGTCTTTGCTTTTTAATATGCTGTCTAGATTTGTCATAGCTTTCCTTCCAAGGAGCAAGGGTCTTTTAATTTCATGGCTACAGTCACCATCTGCAGTGATTTTGGAGCCTAAGAAAATAAAGTCTGTCACTGTTTCCATTGTTTCCCCATCTATTTGCCATGAAGTGATGGGACCAGATGCCATGATCTTATTTTTTTGAATATTGAGTTCAAGGCAGCTTTTTCTCTCTCCTTTTTCATCCTCAACAAGAGGCTCTTTAATTCTTCTTCACTTTTTGCCATTAGAGTGGTATTATCTGCATATCTAATGGTTTTAGCTTTACCAAAAGTTTTGCCATGGAGGGCTTTGGCCCAAATCATTACAGGTCCCTGAGTTTCCTTCATGATTATTTACCATTGATGCGTCCTATACTTTTTGTCATTTTATTACACTCATCTTATTCAGTGAGCCTTTGTTCCCTCCTTTGTAAATGGGGATGATGCTAGCTCCACTCTCTTTCCCAAAGAGGTCGGCAACACGAATGGGCCAACAGTGCCTGAGAGGCGGGCGTAAGTGGTGGAGATCAGCGACACTCTGGCCTCCTGGCATTCCCTCTGGGTCTCTTTCTGACTTGATTATGTGCTTTCGAGGGGCAAGGGCTGTCTGTCTCCTCCTCCAAATTATTTCCTGGCACCAGCCAGCACTCAGCAGAGACTTCTTGGTCAGCCAGCTGGACAGAAGTGGGTTGTGTGGATGGCTCTGGGGAGCAGCCAGGGAGTCCTGCCCAGCTCTCCCCCAGCACATCAAGCTGGGGGTGGACTCGACCCAGCAGCGGGCACTGCCGCTCCGTCTCCCAGGTTCCATGATCACATTCTACCAGGAGCAATAGATAAACAGTTAAACTGCTAAAATGAGCCCTGTAATCAGGTCAGTGGAATTGTAAGCGATATCTCTTTTGATGTGTTCTCATTTCTTTTTTCCTCTTTCTTTACCTTCCTCCTAAAATCTGTCCTGTTTTATAAAGAGACTCATCTCTGATTGGGCATATGCTGGAGCTTGGACAAATGTTGTGAGAAGAGACCTCTTTTTGTTAGTTCACTCGAAAGCTGTCTTATTACCGGGACAAAAATGACTGGTGAGGTTGGGCTCTTCTAATTAGGCAAAGAACAAAAAAATATGTCAATTAACAAGTGCATTTTTTTTCTTGCTTTTTGATGTGTGTCTCTGCAAATAGTTCAGGGTATTGCCCGTTTGAGGAAGTATGTGTGCTCTCCTTTGGGGGTAATTCAGGTACCTTTTGGATGTTTTTTTTTACCTCCATTGGTTTTGTATTACAAAATTTATTTGTATTACTTTGTCTTTGTAACAAAATTCAAAGACGTGTTATAAAGTAAACCCACATCCTCCCCTTTCTTCCTTGCCCCTCTTCCTGCTCCAGCATCCCCGCCCCCACCCCAACCAGGTGACAACCAGTCTCTTCATACTTAGTCAAACTCATATACAGAACACAGATTTTATTTCACAAAAATAACGTAATCGGAGACATACCATCTTCAACTTGCTTTTCTTGCTGTGGATGAATCTCCAATCAGAAAAACAGATCTACTTCCTTATTGTTAAAGGCTGCATTTATTCCCTTGTTCCATATAACCTAACCTAAATCAAAGTGGTGATGCTCCAGAATTTATCCATTTTCTCTCCTGCCGATAACGTATGTTGCATCCCCTCTGGTTTCCTTCTACTGTTGCCGACTAGCAAGGAGACGCTGCCCACACACGGCTGTCCATACTGGGTGTCTGCCCAGAGGTCACTTTTTTCTCTGCAGGGGAGTGGAAGTTCTCTCCCTGTGAGTGGTGGCTGGAGATCGACCCGTGGGTCCTACTTCCTGCCCCAGGGGAGCAGACTTCGGGCTGCAGAATGGTTGGAGTTGTAAGGTCCACTGGTGCCCTGTTTCTCTGCCTTGCACAGGGGTCCCTTTGCCTTGGCCATCGGCAGAGGTTGGTTGGAATAGACTGCTCATGGTTGGAATAGACTGCTCATGGGGATGGGGCCCCCTCAGCAGGGGATGTTTGCCTCGGGGGTTGAATGGGATCACTCTGGGCTCCCCACGGTGGGGCTGGCTAAATGGACTCCCCTTCCTCTCTTGGCATCGTTGGTATGCCAGGAACCTCTGGATGGACTCTTAATGGCTAAGACCTTCCTGGGTTGCCACTGGGAACAGCCTATGCCCGCCTCTCCTGTGGGGGTGGCCTCTGTCAGGCACAGGGGACCCAGAGCCACAGAGGCTGGGTGACTCTGCACCCATCAGTCATGAGCACCCCTGAATGTTTCACCAGGGGGCCCACATTACTGGAGGAGAATGAGCTGGGGCTATGTCAGAAGACACCGAGCTGAGGTTCCTTGTTGGAGAAGATGGGTGCCAGCTGATGGAAAGGAGGAACCAGCATGGAGTGAGCCCAGAATTGTGTCCAGAAAGGGCACAGGAGTACAAAGGGCCTGAGGTGGGACATCCTTAGGGTGGGAAGTCAGGGCAGCCCTCGGACCTGGCGGCAAGGTGGGGTGCTTGGCAGTAAGTGAGGAACAGATGCAGAGGGGCTCAATGGCTGGTGTGGCGTGCTGGGGTGTCTGGGTCACTGTCGGGGCCCCAGATGACATCCCACCCTGGCGTGTGGTCAGGTATCTGACTTCCTCTAGTACAAAACTCCTTCATTCCAGTGTCTTGGGGGTGGAGGCTGAGAAACACACACTGCTGACTGCGACAACAGTGCTGGGGGGCTGTCACAGGGCAAGGAGCTGCCGGTCCATGAAGGGGGCCACTGGGGCCACGGAGACCCCTGAGCAGATGGCTCATGGGGGGTGTTTCTGGCGGAAGGAGAACACAACAGAGTTCTGGGCTTGTAAGCAGGGACAGGTGTGGGCAGTCAGGAAAGATCTCTGGGCCGCTTTCCTCTTCTGTCAAATGGGGACAGCAATCCGTGGGCTCTCGGTGCTGATGATGATGTTGATAAAAGCTCTGAGTGTAGAGTAAGAAATGCAGTCAGTGTCAGCTCTGCGTTCCCTCTGGAATTCCCTCCCCTACTTTATCCTTCCAAATGAAAATTTAAAAATAGGTCTGTTTTCCCAGTCTGCTGAGCAGAGACTCAAGAAATCCTAGAATCAGATACCGAGGGAGGTTGTAGAATACCTTTCCCCAGAGAACTTCAGCACTGCTGCTGTCTGGAGTGGCCCCGGGTCAAGATCAAGATCAACAGTAAGGCCCTTCCAAGTAGGAGTGAGTGCTCGCCTCACTCCTGCCCCTCTGCCCACCCAAATCTCACCCCCAAACCCCCAGCCTGGCTTGGGCCAGCGCGCTTGGATGCCGAGGCTGCTCCCAAGCTCAGCTTCTCTCCTGTGAATCCCCCAGGGTCCTGATTCTGAGCAGAGAAGGCTGTGTGTGTGAGGGGTACCCCCTCCTGTAATTTTAGCAGCAGCAGACTACACACTCATGCTGACACAGATTGGAGCGGTTGCCATGGGGACCGGAATCTGTGCCCAGATTCGCTCTGGAGCTGGGAAGATGGTGAAGGGTTTCTACTTTATGGAGGGGCTGCGGGGAGAACAGCCTTGGGCTGCTTCCTTGGCTGTTCTAGTGGCTTCAGCCAAAGGTGACCAGAAGAGAACTGGACCTGGAAGGTCACCTCCTCCTCAGGGCCCCACTGGGTACACAGGATGGGCTGGGTCCTCACCCCCTAGGGCTGCCCACCTTCCTCCTGTACCCTCTTCCTAGCATGCAGTCAGGATAAGGATGACAAGTTTATACGGACGGTTCTGCAGTCCCTTATCTAGGGGCCATTCATGTTTGAAATTCAGTTCTGGGGTTTTCCAAAGGTGACATGGTGCGTGTGTGTGTATCGCGTGCCTCTGAGTGTAAAGTTCCAGGCAGCCTCTCACAATCAAACCTGTGAATATTTCTGCAGCAAAGCATAAGAATGTGCACACACGTGGAGATTATAAGTAGCCTTCTATTGGCTGGGGGCAGATCTCACTGCCAAAATTTATGAAAAAGCTTTGGTGGTTCAAGTTTTTTTGGCTTTGGAGTTGTGGATGAGGGATTGTAGTTCACAACGTTTCTTCTTTCACATTTGCTTTCTTGTTTAATTCTCCTGAAACCCCGGGCTGTTACTCTACTTAACAGATGGTAAAAGTGGATCTTAGGATAAGGGACTTCTAAGATCACAGAAAGCGAGTACTACTGTGAGGACTCAAACGTGGGACATGTAAGCCCAAATTCCAATTTCTCTCAGTTATACAGGGTTTTATGGAACTTGGCAGAGAAGCAGTTTGCTTCTAAATAATGAGACACGGGTGTGATCCCTGGGTCAGGAAAATCCTCTGGAGAAGGGTATGGCAACCCATTCCAATATTCTTGCCTGGAGAATCCTCATGGACAGAGGAGCCTGACAGAGGTCCAAGGGTTTGCAAAGCGTTGGACACGACTGAAGTGACCTAGCATGCAATAATACTAATAGCACTTAATATAAGGAACTAACATTGATAAAGCATTCAGGACAAGCTGGGTGCTTTGCAGAGTGCTTTTGTGTAAAGTCGTCATGTAGCCCCACAGCTGCCCTGGGTTAGACTGTTTGTGTTCACCTCAGATTCATACATTGAAATGCTAACCCCCAAGATGGCGATATTTGGAGGTAGGGGCCTTTAGAAAATGATTAGGTCATGAGAATGGAGCCCCTATTAATGGGATTAGCACCTCTATGAAAGAGACCCTCACCCGTTCCTCCATGCAAGGTTACAGCGAAAAGAGGGCCATCTGTGAACCAGGAAGCAGGGGTCACCAGACACCGAATCTGCCAGCACCTTGATCTTGGACTCCAACCTCCACAGCTGTGAGAAATAAATGTCTGTGGTTTGTAAAGCACTCAATCTGTGGAGTTCTGTTATAGCAGCCTGAATGGACTAAGACAGGGTTGAGGGTGTTATTCAGTGGAGTGGTCAGCTTGGGCCTCATAGGAAGGTGACCTCTGAAGGAGGTGATGGCGTGAGCCTATGGAGTCTGGAGGAAGAACACTGCAAGGCCTGGACTTTCTAGCATGGCAGCCACTGCCCCTGGGTGACTGTTGAGCCCTTGAAACTTGACCAGTCCAAATTGAGATGTGTGCTAAGTGTCAGATACAAACCGAATTCCAAAGGCTTCTAATGAAATTCAGGAATATGAAATAGCTCACAAATAACTTCTATATTGATTACAATCAAAATGATAATATTTGGTATAATAAGTGAAATTCATTTCATCTTGTAAAAGAAAAAGCTATTTAGGGACTTCCCTCGTGGTCCAGTGGTTAAGAATTTGCCTTGCAATGCAGGGGACATGGGTTCGATCCCTGGTTGGGGAACTAAAATCCCACATGCTGTGGAGTGATGAAGCCTGCCTCTCAACAGAGATCCCACATGTCGCAACTAAGACATGATGCAGCCAAATAAATAAATATTAAAAATAAAACTATTTAAATGTGGCCATTAGAAAATTTAAATTTATGTTTGTGAAATATAAGTTTAAATTACATATGTATGAAAACAATTACATCTGTGGCTTGAATTGATGGCTAACATTATGATTCGGGTGGACACTGCTGTGCTAGATGGGAGCAGGCCATGTAATGGGAATGGAGAGAGGACCAGTGTGGATGGGCACAGAAGGGGAAGGGAGGGGCAGAGAGTCATAGGATTTTGAACAGAGAAGTGACTCGGGCCTGATAACATCCTGTCATCTCTACTTGAGCTGTTACAACCAAGCAACACAGACTAGACTGCTTGAACAACAGACTTTAATTGTCTCGAATGTCTGGAGGCTGGAAGTCCAAGATCAAGGTGTCAGCTGGCTTGGTTTCCAGTGAGACCTCCCTCCTTGGCCTGTAGGTGGTCACCTCAAAGTATCCTCACATGGCCTTTCCTCTGTGTACAGCTCCCTGGTGTCTCCTCTTTTTATAAGAACACTGGTCATCATAGGTTATCAGCCTCATCACCTGGTTTAACCTTAAGTACCTCTGCAAAGGCCCCACCTCCAGATACAGTCATACCGAGGATGAGGGCTTCAGTACATTTGAGGGCACACGTTCAGTCTGCAGCACACACTTCCTCCTTCATCTTGGGTCTCAGCACTGTTCTCATCCTGCTTCTAGAAGGCGACTGCCTACAGATGCTCCAGCATTAGAACTTCGTTCCAGAACAGTGCATTATCACTTCACTGGGGCCTGGCATGCAGCCTCCACTTGGCAATTTCTCCTTGGGGGCCCGTGCCCTGAGGCTCACCCCTGGTATTGCATACACTTTACCATCTTTTTGCCCATCTTTCACTGGATCATGAACTTCCAGGGGTGAAGGAGTGTCCTTGCATCCCCAGCAGAGCTCTGGGACATAGCACATGCTCAGAGAATGTTTGTGGAGCAAATGAGGGCCTAGACTGTATTCTCCAGGGCAGGACCTATGAGTCAGGAATCACTGGCATTGCTTTATCCATCCTCCACATCTGGCATAGTGTCTGTTACCCAGCCAGGGCCCGGGGAATTGATTGATTGATTGAGTAGATGAATACATGAATGAATCATGAGGTTGGAAGCTCTATCCACCAGACGGGGCTGGGAAGTGCTGCAGGATGGATCTCAGGTGTTGTATCTGACAACTAACAGTGGGCCACAGGCAGTGTGGGTGTCACCGAGCTTGGGGAGACCAGAGTTGGGAGAAAGAGTGTAGCTTCTGCTAACCAGAGCTCTGAGTGCCCTGGCTCCATTCTTTCTGTGTCTGCTGGAGCTGGTACAGAGCAGACCTGTGGCTGTAGCCTTGAACCTCAGAGGCAGGACTTCGAAAAAGTATCCGAGCTCCCTGTTGCCCAAAGAGTAGGGAAGCCTGCCTCTTTTAAGTCTCACCTTCCTGCTCAAATGCCTTAAGAGTCTAAAATTTGTAACCTTCCATAATGTCACCCAGACCTGTGTTTCAACAGTTTTTTTGTTCCCTTCCAATTATTTTCTTCAGACAGCCAAAAAGACTACTGCGTTTTCTCCGTGTTGCGGCTTGTCTCCTTTCAGATTCCAGAACCTACCACCTGGACTCTAGGCCTCTTGAACGGGCCCATAGAGCCCAGGCTGCCTGCCTGGGAGCACCTCCCTGGTGGCCATGGACTGGACTGTCCAGCTCAGGGCCTGTAGCTTTACTCTGAACCTGAAGTCCACTCAGGGCACCCCTCCATCTGCCAAGGTCAGCAGAACAGCTTCTTGACAAGGGTTTTGACTTCTTAATCTATTATCACAACCTGTGATTGAACTCTGTACAACACAGGCCTCAGGATTTACTGGCATCTTTTAATTCTCTATTATTGATGGAAATTTTTGGTCTGGAAAGAAAAGCTGGCTTTGGGATTGATTTTCATCAGTTTAATTCATCTTTGGTATTGATTGGTACATATGTTAGAGAGAAAGACTACATCTGGGCTGCTCCAGATGGACAGGGGGTGTTATCACAGAGTGTCCACAGATTGGGAGTAGTTAGGGGACCACGGTCACCTTCAGGCATGTCTCGTTTCCTGCCTTGTTCAGCAGTCCTTCCTGTATAGGGCTCTGCCCCTTTGTTTGACTGTGGGTCTTTATGGGCAGGATGTGTCTCTGAATTACCCTTCTGACCCTTCAGATCCAACACAGTACCTAGCACATGCCTGGCTCTCAGCCAGCATGTGTTAACCCATTTGTTTAAACACAGCCTCCAGAGTTCATTACAGCCCTTAGGTGTTGCTCATCAGGAGGGAATCCCAATACTCAAATCGTGCACGTGTGCAAGAATTCTACAGGGACGGGGATTCCGGGAAAGTTACTGGATATCAGTCACACAGCCTATGAATGATTACCCTTCTCAGGAAAATACCAGCAGGACCCTGACTTCAGAATGTGCCAATCACAAATTCTTGTGGCACAAGGCGGCGATCCTAGCAGGCCACTCCTGACACAGTTCACATCTTTGAGTACAGATATGGTGCTTCTGCCTCCAGCCTCTACCTCTGTACCCACATGCTGTCGCCTGGTAGGTATGGCCCGCTGTCGCTGTGCCCAGCATCCCAGGGGCAGTGTGGAGGGATCTGGGCAGGACTTGCATCCTGGACAGCCCTCTGTCCCTGACCCCTCTTCTAAAACCAGCTCAGTATCTGCTTCTTGTACCCAGACCCTTTTCAACCTCCAGTTTCTCTGCTTCCCACCATTTCTGTGGCACTTTTTATCCCATGTGAACATAAACCATTCTTTTGTCACGTTGGAGACAAGAAGCCATTGGACAGTGGAGTACACCAAGACATTTGAGGATTATGTGATTTAAAAAAAAACAAAAACCTTGGAAAATTCTTTCTAAAGATTAAGATGAAGGGATTGAAGATTAACTTGGAAAATTCTTAAGATCAAGGGAGGTGACAAGACACATGAGACAACTTCCTGTCATAGCTCATAGTTAAGAGGTGATCCTCTCTCTAACTGTAGGTAGGAACAACCCACTGCCATGATCTCATGTTTCCATCTTTGCCATGGTTGCTGGGAGGCTTCGAGCCAAGTTCGGTGCGCAAATTGTATTCATTCTCTCGAGTCTAGATTTTAAAAGAAAGTTATGATTATTCCTCCTTCCACCTGTATATCCCCACTTAGCATGTTTCTTGACTTTATTTTTATAATAATGATTTTTGCTTTATGCTGTGTCATATCCTTTTAGCAAATAGGCAGGAAGTAAGGAAATAGTTTTAAAGTATTTCCAAGCTTTTATTACATGAGTAAGAAATAATACGGTCATGTACAGTATGCTTCCTAACATTAACCATTGAGATCTTTATCACACCTCCTCTCTCCCATTCTAACATCAACTCTATTTGTATCAAAGTTTAGGGTTCAGTTTTCTGTCCAATGACAGTAAGAATCTGAAGGTACACAGATCCATAGATTATACCTCTTCCCTAATTGATTTATATTTTTAAGTTACTTCATTGCTTATATGCCTTCTTGGGATCTATCTGTTGGAAAGTGGAAGAAGTATAAATACCTGGGGAAGAAAAGGAATGAAAGGGTGGAGGACGCAAGTATTTGAAATATGGAAGGAGATTCAATAGAAGTCGATGTGTTTTTCTTAAGATGGCAGAAAATGAAATATTTAAAGGGGTGAAAGTCGAGGACAAATCATGATGATTCTTGAACTGTACTTTTGACTAAGCAATGTATTTTCTTCCTACAATTTGTTCTGTTTCCTTTCCTGAAAGACAAAGAGTTTTTTCCTCCCCTTAGTCTGATGAGAAATTCAGACTTAAGAGATCAGAAGATGATTGATCACCACCTCGGCAGGTAGGAGAGTAGGAACGACGATGGCCCACTGATTTTTTAATAGTTATCCACGTTTCAACAGGGATGAACAGGGATCAAAAAGGAAACTAACTTTTCTCTCCTAGTTGGCAGATTAATGGGGAGGAAATGTGTCTCAGAGAGTTAGTGGGGTTGTGGTGAGGGTGCTGGGAAGGCAGGGAATGCAGTAAAGATGAAGGAAACCATTTATTGGAAAAGAAACAGGAAATGGGGCAGAGCAGAGAAGGAGACTGGAGGACGTGATGAGGCCATGCAGAGAAGTGAAGCATGAAAGAGCTATAACCCAGAACACAGTAAATGGAAGGGTTGATGGGCATTGATATAAAAGGGAACTTTAAAAGGTTGAGTGAAATTGTGGGTTGGAGCAAGGCACTCAGTAAGCTTTTTGTCAGACCCAACGGCAAGTTCAGTAGATTTTAAGGGAAATTATTAGCTCAAGGAAAAAGTTTGAAGAGAAAGAGATGCATTCACTAATCTCTAATTGAAAAAGAATGGAGACAGCAGTTCAGCCCCGATATCTGGCATAACAGCCACTAAGGGGGAGAGTTGAGGAGAGGTGACTAGTGACTATCTGTGGCTGGGTCCACTTTGCAGCTGCGGACAGGTGGAAGGTGGGGAATCTTCCAAAAGTGTTCACTGAGCCAGGTGTCTCTGGGGCTGCTCCTGGCATGGTCCCTTCCCCACATATTCAAATATCATTCTGACTCATACATCTCCCACCCCAGCCTGGCTTGCCATATTCTATGCATGTAGTAAGTGCTTTTGTTAGTTAGGCTAATGTTGGATGCTGTAGTCATTAAATGTCAGAGTGTCAGTGGCTTAACAGGATTTAAATTTATTCCTTGTCCACATAGGATGACAGTGGGGTAATTCGTGGGCAGCCTTCCATGGGGTGATTCAGGCCCCCCAACTACCCCATCTTCCATCTTCAGGGGTACCAGAGTCCTTCATTTCTAGCCAGTGCATGGGAAAAGACAAGGGACAACTACCCATGGGAGAGTTTTATGGGCCAGACCTGGAAAAGATGCTCACCTCCACTCACATCCCATTGGCTGGAACTCAATCATGTGACCACACTGATTGCTAAAGCATTCTGGGAAATGCAGTCTGACTGCTTGCCTAGGAAGAAAGGATTGGTTTTGGTAAATGCATAGCTGCTTATGACATTGTATTAAAAAAAGATTTGTTCCATAAGATACATGAAACTCAAACTTTAAGGTCAGCTCTCATTAGAGAAAATTGTGTTTTATTTCTGTGGGATCCTTTGCTTTTTTTAAGGACTCAGCAAAATTGCCTTAAAGAATCTATAGTGCATTCTCAGTTGCTCAGTCCCCATTTTATTTGGGTCCTACGCTCTACCAAGCACACAGAGAAGAGGTGCTGTTGATGAGATAACTCCTGACTCATGAAGCCAGTGATCTTGGGGTCTGCACATGTGATTTATAAGTTCTTACTGGGGGATTGAAGGAGAGTGAGGCTAAGTGAAGGAACCTGGAAGTTAGGGCATCAACCTCACTGGATATCTGATTCTGCCTGTGGACATTTGGCTTACAGATCACAGGTTCATGCCTTGGATCTCTCAAGAAGCCCAAAAGCCCTTCCTCACCCTCTGGCTTTGGCTTCCCATTTCCTGGGGTACATTAATTGATGTTGCTCCCTGAAACCCACTTCCCAGTCAGCGGCAAGCACCCCGTATGGCCTGGACAGAACACGTCTCCAGCCAGAAGGCCCCCACCAGGTGAGCCTGGGCAGAAGTACCTGAGGATGCAGGTGAGGTGGTGCAGACAGCCTCTCCTCCCGCCCTGTCTCACCTCCAGATCCAATCTAACTTGCTGTCTGCTGTCAGGTCTGGTTTCTCTCAGCATCCTGGTCGTCCCAGACTGTTCATGCCACAAAATCCTGTGTTTTGAGATTGCTCTCCCCTGGATGTCTTAGCCCGCTGCTGTCCTGGTTTCACCCTGTTACAATTCCTGCCTGCTCTTCAGAGGGCCAAGTGCAGCTGAGGGACACAGGCCAGGGAGCTAAGAGCAGCAACATCTAATGCTGGCTGTGTCCTTGCCTGACCCATGCACACCGACTCAGGACTCATTTTAACAGCCTCAGGTTAAGTCCCTGCTCCGCTGGCCGACAGCTGTCCTCCCCCTCCTTCTTTTTCTGCCCAAACCCCCTCCTCCTTCTCAATCTATTGGCCAAGGAGATTGAATGGGCCCACTCTGCCCTCAGACACCTGCCCCCGACCAGAGGGCACTGGACTTGTAACCCTCCATCCTCTTCTTTTGATCCTTCAGCACCACGGACAGGGCTCCTCCAGCCTTAATACCTTGTGTGGAGTATGTCTCCATCTTCCCAGCTGGGGTTGGAGTTCTCCAGGCAGGACACTTTCAGGATGTGTTGAATCAGTGAACTAATGAGTGGATTTTCACAGAGTGGGGTGGGGAGGGGCACCTCTTCACCAAACCTGAGGGGTGGGTCCGATGGGCATGGGGGTCTGCCAAATGGGTTTGTCAGATGGTGGCTCCTAGTCACATTTTTGCTGATTCAGAATTTTTTAAAATGGACTCTCCAAGTGGACTCTGTCCTGCTTTAGCCTCAGCGAAGTGTTTTCACCACCCACTCTTTGAAGATGCAGCTATAACCCAGCTATTCCAGTCAGGAAGCAGAAAACTGGCCATTTCCACCCCTCCACTAGGTGACCATTGCAGTCAGAACATGACTTTGGGCATGACTCCAAACGCCAGCTTGGAGACTGAGGACAGGTTTTCTCCTATTTGAGCTCCATATCTATTTATTTCCATATCTATAAAATGGGGATAGTCCTATTTACCATTCAGAGTTGTTAGTAGATTGCTGTCAGGATTAAAAGAGGTATTCCCTTATGGCATATGTATTGTCATTGGAATTATTTTTAAATGCTTCTTCTTGACTACAAGACTTGTTCTTGGCTCTATCCTCAGGGCCCAGTACATGGCACAGTAAGTATTTGTTTGAATGTATTGCCAGAGAAGCACCAAACTTAGCACTGAGCACTGGGTAAGTAGACAGTGAACAGTGGTAGTTCCTGCTTTATCTATCTCCCCCTTCTAGAATGTGAGTCCCTTTGTGGACAGAAGGTGTGACCTCCTCTTTGTCGTCACTTTGTTACCTCTTCAATTCGTAACTGAGAAAAACTGCCAACAAACCAATAATCATACAGAAGCAAGCCCCTGGGTACTGGAAAACCCAGGGCAAGCACTTTGTACCTCTACCTTTGGAGAGCATATGGGAACATCCCCAACTCATGCCCAGTTCTGGCACAATGGAGGCCTTGTAGGCTTGCAGAGGATGCAGGGTGTCTAGACACAGACAATGTTGGGGAAAGGTCTGCAGTAGAGGCAAGGAGAAGGGGAGGAGGGAAAGCTTTGCAGCAGGGGGCTGACAAATTGCCCTCTCAGAGCTGTCCATCTTGCTGGGAAAGATTGAAGGCAGGAGGAGAAGGGGACGACAGAGGATGAGACGGTTGGATGGCATTACCGACACAATGGACATGAGTTTGAGCAAACTCCCAGAGATGGTAAAGGACAGAGAAGCCTGGTGTGCTGCGATCCATGGGGTCACAAAGAGTCGGACATGACTGAGTGACTGAACTGAACTGAGCTGTCCCTCTAAAGCCTGGTTCTCAGCCACTGCCACCCAAAGCCATGTGGAATCTGAATGACCATCTTCACCTTTGGGATGGAAGCCAGCCCACCTCCACAGACTTGTACTTAGGAGGGGAGTTTGCCTGGGGTTCTTCTCCTGAATCACCCCCTGCTACCCTCCTCAAGCTCTGAGCTCCCGCTAGGGCTTGTGGCTGCTGGGGGAAATGGCAGCCACCATATCATACCACTCCATACCATACCACTCCATACCATACCACACCACACCACACCATACCATACCATACCATACTACTCTGTCCCACACCAAGCCACACCATGCCATACCATACCATGCCATGCCATGCCATGCCATACCATTCCATACCATACTATAACATTCGATACCATACCATAACATTCCATACCATAGCCAAAATTGGAACACCAGACATGCATTTTTATCAGAATGATATTATTTTTCAGAATGATTTTTTTCCTTTCTTGAATGAATTTTCATCAGAGCAGTATCATCTGCACCTGGGACTGTCTGAACAGGATTCCTGAGTTAGGGGATAACTCGGACTAGAGAGACATTTTGTGAAATGCTTCACCCCCATCGCCTCACTCCGTGACACTGCAATGCTTAATAAAATGCCACTGTGAGCATCACCTCCTTTAATCCTTGACGCACTCTTAGGTGGATACTGTTGTTCCCATGGTCTGGATAGGATCCCGTGGCTGGTTAGAGGGGGAGGGGCCTGGACCTCGAGCCTTTGCGGGTGGGTTGGGGCGCCGGCAGGAGTGGACATGTGGAAGGGGGAGCGGACAGGCTGGCTGCGCCCTCCGCGTACCGGTCCCTGTCTAGGTCTCCAACCCCTGGTCCCCGACGGCCGCTCCTCCCGGGCTGGCAGCGGCTGCCACGCGCCTGGAAGAAGAGCCTTGTTTTTCTTGCACGCAGAGCCTGGTTTGTAAACAAACACTGGGGCGGGCGCCGCCGCCCGCGTAGCAGATGGTTCCGCAGCTGCCCGCCTGCCCGCCCGCCCCGGGCGGTCCCTCCCTCTCGCAGCCACGCCAATGCGCCGGCCCAGCGGCGCCGCCCAGTGCCCGAGGCCCAAGGGACACCATCCCACCTTGAGCCGGGGCCTGTGGGATGCTTCTTATGTTTATTTCATGCTGTCGGTTAGTTCATTAGTTCAACAAAGATCTACAGTATAATATGCAGGGACTAAGCTGGTCCCCGCCTTCACAACCTTGAAGGGAGATGGAGAAGTAAACAGGTCCATGCAGTTCAGCTTGGGGAGGGCCAGGGTGGAGTACACAGACACAGTTCTCTGGGAGACCAGAGAACTCTAACCTACATTTAAAGGATCCAGGAAGGCTGCCTGGAGGAGGTGCTGTGGGGCTGAGAGAATGAGCAGCAGTTAGGCAAAGTGGGAGGAAAATAGGGAAGAACTGTGCCAGATGGAAGTAAGGGAGCTTTCGGATCATATGAAATGAGATCCTTAAGAGAAGGAACTAGCTTGGGAGGAGCTAGACTTGTACCTCAGAGCAGTAGGGAGCCAGTAAGGGTTTGATGTGGGCTTCCCTGGTGGTTTAGCTGGTAAAGAATCCGCCTGCAATGCAAGAGACCCAGGTTCAATTCCTGGGTCAGGAAGATCCCCTGGAGAAGGGATAGGCTTCCCTTCCCATTCCAGTATTCTTGGGCTTCCCTGGTGGTTCAGATGTTAAAGAATCTTCCTGCAATGCGGGAGACCTGGGTTAAATCTCTGGGTTGGGAAGATCCCCTGGAGGGGGGCATGGCAACCCACTCCAGTATTCTTGCCTGGAGAATCCCCATGGACAAAGGAGCCTGGCGGGCTGCAGCCCATGGGATCACAAAGAGTCCCACACGACTGAGCGACTAACCACAGCACAGCAAGGATTTGATGCACAGGACGAGACCCTTCTGGGTCTGGGTTTTCACCCCACAAAATGAAGGGATTGAACTAGAAGACCCAAAAGGTAGTTCCCCAAAAAGGCTGGCCCCGGAGTGTCCAATAAAAATTCAAGTTCCAGGCCACACCCTAGACCTCTCAAATCAGAACCTTCCTGGCCCGACTTTGCAATCTGTATCTTTAGGCATCTCTTCAGGTGACTCCTGGTGAAGGCTTGAGATCCAGAGATCGAGGAGGTGGCAGATGCAGAGTGAGTCATTACACTGCTGGAGAAAGGGGATCTCTAGGGGATCCATGGGCAGAGGTATGGATCTCCTGGGGTTCCGTGTCTGAGGCAGATCACAGAGCCATGTCTGTCCCTGAAGAGGGTCACCGCTGACCTGGAGCCATGGATGACAAGCAAGTAGAAAGAGCAGCCTGGGGCCCCAGCTCTCTCTCTGGGCCTCTGCTTCATCAGCAGTAAAATGGGGATGATACTGGCCTCATGGGAGGGTCCAGTGTGGTAAGTTAGACCCAGGAACTTCATCCTGGAGAATGCTCTGACTATGTGGGCAAACTTTGGCTGATTGTCGGCTTTGCCAGTGTTTCTCAGCCTTTCAGACCTGTAGATCTGACCACCTGCAGGAGCTTTGATAACATGCCGGCCCCTGCCTGGAGACTCTGAGCCTGCCAAAAGACAGGCCTTCAGGACTCTGTAGATGAGGCTGATGCCACCAAAGGTTAAGAGCACTGAGCAAGCTGTTGCTTGCTGAAGAAGTTCACTGAGCTCTTAAGTGTCTGTGCCTAAAGTTCAACCAGTGAGAGCACGAGCAAAGTGACCAGTAGCACCAAGAGAGCAAAAGTATGCATGGCCAATACCCATGAATCCTCCCAGGCTGCACTCCTTGTCTCACCATTTCTGCTACTGAGTAAGAAACAGCTCTATGGTAATGGTTCTGGGTTCAACTCCTGACTCTGCTCCATAACAGATGTGCAACCCTGGGCAGATTATTTAATGCTCTGTGCCTCAACTTCCCCACCTTTAAATAGGTGTAATAATATATGTCGTAAAGGTTTAATGTAAGTAAGTGAGATGATGCACACACAGAGTACCTAAATCAGGGCCTGGCACTGTATAAATGCTAGCAGTTATTATTAGTATCTGCAGAGTAAATGGGCTTCCTTGGTGGCTCAGATGGTAAAGAATCTGCCTGCAATGGAGAGTAAATAACTAGATGAAAGTTGATTATTGTTTAATTGGCCATTGGGGGCAAAGATTCTTATCTTGCCTAGTCCTGTCAAAATCTGTCCTCTTCTTTCTAGGCACACGGCTGGCTGCTCAGCTGGATCACATTTGCCAGCCTGTCATGGTGTGTCCAGGGAAATGTTTAGCAACCTTCGAAGCCGTGGGTTGAGAAGGGCACAGCTGACCCATTAGCCTGTGTCTTGATAGGATGACTTCTTTTTATTTTCTAAAATAAGAAACATTATCAGCAGACAATTTAGCGGTTTTACTACTAATTCCAGAACAGTTTCACCACCCCTAAAGAGACCCTTTCCTCATTAGTAGTCACTCTCCTTTACTTCCCTCCTCCCAGCCCCTGACAACTGTGAATTCTGTCTTAATGAATTTGCCTGTTATGGACATCTCATATAAAGAGAATCACCTAGTACATGTTCTTTTATGAATGGCTCCTTTCACTTAGCGTAATAGATGGGGAAACAGTGGAAACAGTGTCAGACTTTATTTTTTTGGGCTCCAGAATCACTGCTGATGGTGATTGCAGCCATGAAATTAAAAGACGCTTACTCCTTGGAAGGAAGGTTATGGCTAACCTAGATAGCATATTTAAAAGCAGAGACATTACTTTGCCAACAAAAGTCCGTCTAGTCAAGGCTATGGTTTTTCCAGTGGTCATGTATGGATGTGAGAGTTGGACGGTGAAGAAGGCTGAGCGCCGAAGAATTGATGCTTTTGAACTGTGGTGTTGGAGAAGACTCTTGAGAGTCCCTTGGACTGCAAGGAGATCCCATCAATCCATCCTAAAAGAGATCAATCCTGGGTGTTCATTGGAAGGTCTGATGTTGGAGCTGAAACTCCAATACCTTGGCCACCTCGTGTGAAGGGTTGACTCATTGGAAAAGACCCTAATGCAGGGTAGGATTGGGGGCGGGAGGAGAAGGGGACGACAGAGGATGAGATGGTTGGATGGCATCACCGACTCGATGGACATGGGTTTGGGTAGACTCCGGGAGTTGGTGATGGACAGAGAGGCCTGGCATGCTGCAATTCATGGGGACGCAAAGAGTCGGACACGACTGAGCAACTGAACTGAACTGAATGTTTTCAAGTTTTATCCATGCTGTATCAGTACTTCATTCCTTTTTATGGCTGAATGATATTTTCATTGCACGCATACACTAAACTTTGTTTATTGATTTATCAATTTTTAAAAATATTATTTACTTATTGACTGGGTCTTCGTTGCTGTGCAAGCTTTTCTCTAGTTATAGTGAGCAGTCTTCTCATTGCAGTGGCTTCTCTTGTTGGGGAACACAGACTCTAGGGTGCCCAGGCTTCAGTAGTTGTGGCACGTGGGCTCAGTATTAGCAGCTCCCAGGTTCTAGAGCACAGGCTCAGTAGTTGTGGTGTATGGGCTTAGTTGCCCTGAGACATGTGGGATCCTCCCAAACCAAGGATAGAACCCATGTCTCCTGCATTGGCAAGCGGATTCTCTACCACTGAGCCACCAGAGAAGTCCTATCTATTCATCAGTTGATGGACATTTGGGGTGTTTCCACTTTGGGGCTGTTATGAATAATGCTACTGTGAACATTCCATATGAGTTTTTTGTGAACCTGTATTACCCATTCTCTTGGATACAGCACTTGGAGTGGAGTTGCTGGGTCCACATGGTACTGTAGGTTTTACTTTTAAGGACCAGTCAGACTGTTCTCCAGAAAGCTGACACCATTTTACATTCTAATAGAACCTCTTGGAATAGAGCTGCCTATATACCTGGATTCACACATGCAAGAGAATCCAAATCATATTTTATTTGAACAATTATCTTTTGGGCTATCTTTGATACAGCAGCTCAGCTCTCACCCTAATATACCACCCTACTGAATCTTCCTCCCAGTCTTGGGAATATAAGGACTAGAGTGTTACCTTTGGTCTGGTATGAAATCTACACATGTACGATAGTCTTGCATTTAAGTGGGAGATTCTAGCAATCCATGCATCCATTCATCTATTCATCCACCAAAATTTTTTGAGCTCTGATGATTTGCAAACATTATGAACCAGGGTCTCTGCCTTCAGAGATCTTATAGTCCAGCTAGAAAGCCGGGCAGGCAGTTTGGCCACTAGGATAGACACTGGGCATGGAATTCAAGCAAAACTAGGTGGGTCCAGTTTCTGCCTCACTTGCTGGCTGAAGGGATGTGAGCAGGTTCCTTCACATCTCTGAGCCTCACTTTCCTCGTCTGTAAAGTGGCAGTACTAATGCTTGCAGGGAATGTGTGCCAGTTAAGGACAAAATGTACTAAGTGACTGGCATGAGCTAGTTGCTCACAATGGTTGTTTTTAATAACACCTCACTGGAGTGGGCAAAGTGGGTTCTCCTTCGGAGCTACTTGGGGGATGGGGGAGGGATCCAAAGGACTTCACAGAGGAGGGCACAGTTACACTGGATCTGAGAGCTGGGGAGGGGTTTACCAGATGAGGGGGTGTTGTGGGATGGGCAGAGGGGGAAGCCATTGCAAAGATGAAGTCTGGAAATTCACAGCCTGGTTATAGAACAGTTCTGATATAAAGATGAGTCTCAGGAAAGAGAGGGTAGGAGGAATTGAGAAAGTAATACTGTGTGTGTGTGTGTGTGTGTGTGTGTGTATACACACACACATATATATATTCATATTTATATACACACATACACACACAAACTAGAGTCCCTTGGACAGCAAGCTCAAACCAGTAAATCCTATAGGAAATCAACCCTGAATGTTTATTGGAAGGACTGATGCTGAAGCTGAAGCTCCAATACTTTGGCCACCTGATGCGAATAGCCGACCCATTGGAAAAGACCCTGATGCTGGGAAAGATTGAAGCCATGAGGAGAAGAGGGCAACAGAGGATGAGATGGTTGGATGGCATCATTGACTCAATGCACATGAGTTTGACCAAACTCTGGGAGATAGTGAACGACAGGGAAGCCCGGTGTGCTGCAGTCCTTGGGGTTGCAAAGAGTCAGACATGACTTAGTGACTGAATAGTAACAACAATGCACTAGCATATATAAAATAGATGGTGGGAAGCTACTGTACAGCACAGAGAGCTCAGCTTGGTACTCTGGGATGACGTAGAGGGGTGGATTGGAGGGGTGACTGGAAGGGAGGTCCAAGAGGGAGGGGATATATGTATACGTATAGCTGATTCGTGTTGTTGTATGGCAGAAACTAACACAACATTGGAAAGCAATTATACTCCAATTAAAAAAAAAAAGCTGCGTATGCTTCCCGACACTTCCACCCAACCCTGCCTCCCCCGCTCTGGTCCAGCCCTAGCCTGATTGGCCTTGGGGCCTGTGTGGCCTTGGTTTCCCCTGCCTTTGAGCCCTCTTCTCTCCTCCTGCTCTGAGACCTGAAGCTCTGCTCATTGAGATTCAGGCTTTAATCAGAGCTTAAGACCAGTTGAACCCCCAAGGATCCTGGCTGCCTGACCTGATTTTTTAAAAATCCAGTCTCCATCTGGGTTTGGGGGCTATCAGTGCTTCCTTATTAGTGCGTTAGAGACAAAGACGTGGGGTTTTACCATTCACGTGAAAATCAGGAAGGTGATGATGATGTGGGCAACTATACTGGTATTAATAAAATAGCCATTTTCTATTTAATCACTCAGGGTGGCGGGGGCCAGGGAGGGGTAGCACGGAGAGCACAGGAAGCGTTAACAAGGCATCTGGACTTTGATCCTGATTCTGAAAGCCATTTTCCACTTCTGAAAAGTGATGGACTCGGCTGGATGCATTCCCAGGCTCCCTCTACTTAACAGTCTGAAGCTCCAGGAAGGCACCTTAGACTCTGCCACCCAGCTTACCATCATTAGAAGCACTAGGCCTGTGATGGACTCAGCTTTGTCATTCACCTCTGAGCAAGGCAAGTCTTTCTTTGCTCTCTCTCCTCCCAGGAGTGGCCTGTGAACCAGCCCGGTCTTACCCCTGGAATGGAGACCCGGTGGGAGTGGAGGAGCATTTTCTTGGAGGAGAGTGAGCCCTAGGCCTGGTGTGACCCGGAGGCCCATGTCTCATGACTTGGTTCCTTGTCCCCCCTACCCCATAAGGGCTGGATTATTGTCAGTAATTGTCTGTATTTTGATGCTTTGACATCTGGGGCCTTGCTGACCATGGAGGGACTGCCCTTCCCAGGGGTAGCCAATGCGTAGAGGTAGTAAAGAGCTCACCTGCCAGTGGGCTTTCCTGGTAGCTCGGTGGTAAAGAATCAGTCTGCCAGTGCAAGAGACCTGGGTTTGATCCCTGGTGGGAAATATCCCCTGGAGAAGGAAATGGCAACCCACTCTAGTATTCGTGCCTGGAGAATCCCATGGACAGAGGAGCCTAGTGGGCTATAGGCCATGGGGTCGCAGAGTCAGACATGACTCAGTGACTAAACAACAACAATGACACCTGCCAATGCACTTTTCAGATACAACCCCAACCACTTCCACCTCTTTTATCCCGTCCTCATGTTCCAGGCCACTGCCCCCCTTCCCTGATCACCTCAGGGCCAGGTACGGTAGATAACGGGGGACAGCCCTGTGCCCCACACCCCATGGAATGATTGGCTGGCTGATCCTGAGCTTGCTTACCCCTGGCTTGCTCATCTGTCCTGCAGAAACCACAATACAGGCCCTTGCCACAGCTCCTCCCCTCTCCTTCTGCCTCCTGGCTGACCCTAGTGGTCCCCAGAGTGGCCCTCCTATTGGATCTGTGAGCAACAGACTGTCTTTTCAATGGCCCATGTCTCTGTTCTATTGGAAACTCACCTTTTCCAATACACTATATATTTTTTAAAAAAATCATTTATTTTTATATTTGACTGCGCTGCGTGTGTGCAGACTTTCTCTAGTTGGGGTGAGCAGGGGCTGCTCTTCGTTGTGGTGCATGGTCGTCTCATCACAGTGGCTCCTCTTGTTGTGGAGCACAGGCTCTAGGGTGCATGGGCTTCAGTAGTTGAAGCACACAGCCTTAGTTGCCCCACAGCGTGGGGAAGAATCTTCCCAGAGCAGGGATTGAATCCGTGTCCACCTGGAATGGCAGGTGGATCCCTAGCTACCAGACCACCAGGGAAGTCCTCCAATATACTGTATTTTAAAATACAGTGATGATGTGTGATGGCCTCCTGTGATGATGTTCACATCTTCTTTGCTTCTTACACCTCCAAGTACCAGAATTCCTCTCTGGCACTGAGCTCTGTGGGAAGCCAGGTGTTCTCAAGACCTCCTGGTGTCTGCTGCGGCGGTGCCAGCCTGGTCTGCCCCCAGGCGGCCTTACCCACCTATCTCTCTAGCCCAGAGGCTAAGTCAGAATGCAAGGTGCTGGGTCATCCACATGTTAGTGCCCCTCTCAGGGTGATGGGATCCAATGAATGAATGCCAAGGTGTTTCTCTTTTCTTCTGTATACTTCTCTCTGTTTTCTAAATGTCCTAGAGTGGACAGACATTCCTTTCAAAATCAACATTCCTGTGTTGCGGAATATTTACTCTCCCTTCATGTTTAAAGATTCGTGGTACAATTTGACTGAAAGACATGTTTCATGCTGGTGGAACACAAATAGAATGAGGAAACCATACTCCTTGTTCTCAAGGAGCTTTCAGTCTTGGAATAGTCTAAAAGGATACATAGGGATAAAACAAGGAAGGGGGATAAAGATGATCTTTTAGAATTAAGGCATTTGACAAGACCCAGGCAACAATTTTTTTTTCTCTTTTTTGACCACCTCTACCCATTTCACCCACTGCTCCCCCTCCATACCAATCTGCCCAACAATTTTTTAAAATCAGCTCAAACACCATTCCATGTTCGATGCATGAGACAGATGCTCAGGGCTGGGGCGATGGGATGACCCAGAGGGATGGGATGGGGAGGGGGGTGGGAGGGGGGTTCAGGATGGGGAACACATGTGGATCCATGGCTGATTCATGTCAATGTATGGCAGGAACTACTACAATATTGTAAAGTAATTAGCCCCCAACTACAATAAATAAATTTATTAAAAAATAAAAATAAATAAATAAAATCAGCTCAAAGCAACTTTTTTGCTACTGGTCAAGATAGAAGTTATTTACATTGACTTCTGAGATATGAGTTTAAGAGAAATGCCTGGATATTGAAGAGGGATGTTAGGGTTGAAATACTGAAAGGAACAGTGTCATGCATGGCAATAGTTACAAACTACTATATAAATATCCTTCAGTCAGTCAGTCAGTTCAGTTGCTCAGTTGTGTCCAACTCTTTGCGACCTCAAGGACTGCAGCACACCAGGCCTCCCTGTCCATCACCAAGTCCTGGAGTTTACTCAAACTCACGTCCACTGAGTCAGTGATGCCATCCAACCATCTCATCCTCTGTCGTCCCCTTCTCCTCCCGCCTTCAATCTTTCCCAGCATCAGGGTCTTTTCAAATGAGTCAGTTCTTTGCATCAGGTGGCCAAAGGATTGGAGTTTCAGCTTCAGCATCAGTCCTTCCAATGAATATTCAGGACTGATTTCCTTTAGGATGGACTGGTTGGATCTCTTTGCAGTCAAGGGACTCTCAACAGTCTTCACCAACACCACAGTTCAAAAGCATCAATTCTTCGGCACTCAGCTTTCTTTATAGTCCAACTCTCACATCCATACATGACTACTGGAAAAACCATAGCTTTGACTAGATGGGCGTTTGTTGGCAAAGTAATGTCTCTGGTTTTTAATATGCTGTCTATGTTGGTCATAACTTTTCCTCTAAGGAGCAAGTGTCTTTTAATTTCATGGCTGCAGTCACCATCTGCAGTGATTTTGGAGCCCCCAAAATAAAGTCGGTCACTGTTCCACTGTTTCCCCATCTATTTGCCATGAAGTGATGGGACTGGATGCCATGATCTTAGTTTTCTGAATGTTGAGCTTTAAGTCAACTTTTTCACTCTCCTCTTGTATTTTCATCAAGAGGCTCTTTAGTTCTTCTTCGCTTTTTGCCATAAGGGTGGTGTCATCTGCATTTCTGAGGTTATTGATATTTCTCCCAGCAGTCTTGATTCCAGCTTGTGCTTCCTCCAGCCCAGTGTTTCTCATGATGTACTCTGCATATAAGTTAAATAAGCAGGGTGACAATATACAGCCTTGACATACTCCTTTCCCTATTTGGAACCAGTCTGTTGTTCCATGTCCAGTTCTAACTGTTGCTTCCTGACCTGCATACAGGTTTCTCAAGAGGCAGGTCAGGTGGTCTGGTGTTCCCATCTCTTGAAGAATTTTCCACAGTTTGTTGTGATCCATACAGTCAAAGGCTTTGGCATAGTCAATAAAGCAGAAGTAGATGTTTTTCTGGAACTCTTTCACTTTTTCTATGATCCAGTGGATATTGGCAATTTGATCTCTGGTTCCTCTGCCTTTTCTAAATCTAATTTGAACATCTGGAAGTTCATGGTTCACGTACTGTTGAAACCTGGCTTGGAGAATTTTGAGCCTTACTCTACTAGTGTGTGAAGTGAGTTCAATTGTGTGGTAGTTTGAGCATTCTTTGGCATTGTCTTTCTTTGGCATTGGAATGAAAACTGACCTTTTCCAGTCCTGTGGCCACTGCTGAGTTTTCCAGATTTGCTATCATATTGAGTGTAGCACTTTCACAGCATTATCTTTTAGGATTTGAAATAGCTCAACTGAAATTCCGTCACCTCTACTAGCTTTGTTCATAGCGATACTTCCTTAAATATCCTTAAAAACTTATTTAGTAACATGGAAAGAAAAGTGAACTTTAATATGTGAAAGTTGTGAAAAAGTGTTAGCTATATGAAAAATTTCATATATATTTTATCCATTCATCTGTGTATGTTGCTGTTTTCAAAATCTAGTAAGCACTGCTTCCGTTATGGTTCAATCAGCCCAGACACAGCAATTTTAAAGGTATTTTCTTTCCCTTCATTCATTTAACAAGTGTTTCTTATATGTTCATTATCTGTAGAATGCTGCATGTTTTCTGGGCTGTGATTCAGATCCATGCATTGTGTCCCCAAGAACTCACTATTCTGTTGTAGGAAGTAGATGTGAAAAATTCATACAATTCTTGAAAATGATTAAGAAGCTCAAGGCCCAGCTGTAGTGATCTGGGAGAGCTTCATGGAGGAAATGGGCCTTGAAGGATGAGCAAGGTGGGGACTGAGGATTAGGAGGGGAAGAGGGGCGGAGAGGGTGGGTAGCATATGGGGAGGAGCTCCAAAGCAGAGAGTGATGTCTAAGAGCTTGGGCATTGGGGTCAGTTGGGCCCAGTTCTTCTTCATCCCTCCGAACTTGGGGACCATCATGCTGAACAAAGCTATGTCAAGCTTCTTTACCACCCTGCAGACTCTGTGACTTGGAATTTCATTGAACGTTCTCTCTTGTGTGACGTGAAGAGAAGTAAAAGCTCCTACCTCATAGCGTCGTCACAAGGATGAGATGATGCATGTAAAGAGAGGAGCTTGCTGGTCACAGGTCGCTTCTCGTTGCATGTTCATGCATTCATTCGTCATGCAGGGTTTGAGCCCCTACTATGTGGCAGGGCCTGTGCGATCCACAGCAGCGAACAGAAAAGACAAAGCTTCTTGCCTTGTAGAGCTTCCGTTCTGGTGTGCGGGAGAGATGGAGAATATGAAAAATAAGTAACCTACATTGTGAGTGAGGTAGTGACTAATGTGATAAAGACAAAGCAGGGGATAAAAGAGGGCCAGGACAGGAGATGCCATGTAGGAGAATTGACATGACTTTTGTTTATCATTTCATTTGGGTGGAAACCAGGTCACATGGAGTCACCAAGAGCAGGAGACAAGTGCTTTTGAGAATAGATTGGGTCTCGGGGCTCTGACGGAGGCTTCCAAACAGAACAGCGTGGGGCTTGAGTTCTTACTTCCAGGCTTGAAAGGGGTGGAGCCAGGCAGTGGGGAGACGGTGGCCATGGAAGGGGGAGAACAGAAGAGGGGAACTGGACAGCCAAGGATGAGACCCAAAATCTGGCAAAAAGTGGGCACCCAAGTTGGGGGCAGCTACCTTGCCTGTGGCCTCCTTGGCTGGGTTGGGCAAGCCTGGGCTGGGAGAGGTGAGGCTGGGAGTGAGCCACGAGGGGTGATGAGGAACTCAGAAAGTTTTCTTCTCCCTGCTGATCACCTGCATGGAGCCTGGGGTGGTGAGAGGGGCAGGAAGGAGACTGGAGGTACATGAAGAAGGGGTTCACATGTCCCTTTTCAGGCGTAATTGTCAGGCTTCTCCCACATCAGCAGAGGTATTCACTGCTGCACAGTGTGGCTGCTTGTGTGGACCACTTGGGTTCTGGAACTTGGTGGTCCCCACGCCCTATCACAGGACAGCTGGATCTGACTCCAGCTGTGAGAAGTGCTTTTATGAGGATTGTTCTCTCTGCGGAATCACCTTTGAGGGAGCTGCCCGTCTCCCAGCCATGAGCCCGGTTATTTGTAAAGAAACTCCCACCCTTTCTTTCACCGCTTTCCCAGTGAACTCGGGGAATATTTACCCAGCAGTTCTCAGAAGAGCCTTGTGAGCCGCTGGCAGTCGGGAGCATCTCAGTAGCTGAGCATCATCTAGAAAGGAAGGGATCTGGGGAACCGGGGAGCTTGTGGGAGATGTAAATTACAACATGGGAGATGTAAATTACAACAGTGTAAATAAAGAACTTCCCAGTAAACGCATAAATAAAAAGCAGGCCATCTTCTGAGAATAGCAATCAGGCTTGGCTTGGTTCTGTGTTCCCCAAGTTTGATGAGATCGGCAGGAGGCCTCCTTCTATTTTTAACAGAGGAATTACCTCCCTGGAAGGTTACCGCCTAAGCCCAGAGCAGAGCTCAGGTAGGAGAGCTGTGGGTCCAGGGTGCAGCCTCAAGGCAGGGCTTGGAGCTTTCAGGGAGGGTGAGACCTCCTCCTATCCACGTCCAAGCAGAAGCCCTACCTGTACCCCTCAGGTGGCCCTCTGGCTTTCTCCTTTTATAGAGGAGGCCTGACTCCCACCCAGGCCTCTGCTAGCCCTTAGGGCCTTTGCATGAATTAGAAAACGGGCCCTGCCTTGAATAACTCTTTTGGTTATGTACAAGGGACCCAGCCCCCATCTCTGGCTTCACACACAGTCCAGCCTCATCACATCTTATCCATCACACCCCCCTCACTTCTTCCCACCCACCACCAATGTGAGACAGCTGTTCCATGTTGTTCTCTCAGAGGGAACAGGAATTGGGCTTCCTGAGGGGGCAGGCAGGAGAAGGAAGTGGCTTCAGGTCCCTCCCAGAGCATAGTTGGGATACAGTGCCATGACATGGGCACGTACAAATGAATGATGTAGATGGATCTGTGTAGGAGGGCTCTTTCTCCTACTGCTATGGGACTCAGCTAGGAGACCCAGAGTCACATACTCTCAGATAACTTGGTATATGTTTGTAGTATAAACATCCCACCCCAAGACATTACATCCTTGGGCAGTGCACAACCTGAACACCTGTACATGGGTAACATTTTTGTCAGGCTTCATGACTTCTAGGGGAAGTCATTGGGGAGTCAGCAGTTAAGACGTAATTCCTTGAGCTGTGTTTCTCATTCTCTGATCCTGCTCAGCCTTCACTGCCCGTATGTTGCTTGCCTTGGACCAACAGGAAGCACAGTGTCTAGTGGAAGAGGAAGGATATGGCTCCTCTCATGGTACCTTCTTCCCCGTGGAAGGAAGTTTCATTCCCTTTAGCTGCTAACTTCACTAAAAGACATTGATTTTTAAGACATCATTGCTGGGTGCTACCTACCCAGGTACCATGACAGCCTGTGTTCTTGGAACTTGGACCTTGGATTCCCTGTTCACTATTCCCATCCTATTTCTTTTCTCATGAAACAGTAATATTACAACATTAGAATTAAAGAAGAAAAAGTATTCCATGACTCCACCTTTGTAGCACAGTGGTCCAGCGGCTCTTTTGCTTTCCCATGTTCCTGCTGGAGCTCGCCCATGTGTGCATATGTTTGTGTGTGTTTGAGGACCCTCTAAATCCCTGAATTCTAGAGAGCTGAAGGAGCTAGAGAATATCTCACCCCTACTCCCTGCTTAGGTGGGGTGAGGTCCCTCCTTTCCCCTGTGCTGTGATGTGTTTGTTAGACAGCAGGAAAGTGAGATTTTGTGGACTGGGGGTGTTTTTATTTTTATCCACAAGGCGAATCTTGGTCCCCATGGGGATTCTCAGGAACAGAAGGCTAGAAACAGAGCTGATCAGTGAAAGCTATTCCAGAGAGAAGGACTCATTGATAAATTCCTGCATGCCCAGGGGGCAGTTGGAGCTCCTCTGTTTGTGGGAGCCCACAGAGCCAGGAAGGGGAGCAGGGGGACTGGGGATGGGTGCAGTCCTGCTGCCGGCCACTCCCCCTGCACATTCTGGAAATTAGGCAGAGGTCCAGTTCCCCAGAGCCAGCTTGCAGGAGGATCAGGGGTTGATCTCTGCCTGTGATTGACGGGTCCGTCTGGGTCCACGGGGGATGGCAACTCTTAGAAGAGTGTGAAGCGTTCAGTGCTGGAGAGCCTGAGGTTACTTAGAAATCAAATGAGCCCTGCCTCCCAACCCTTGCCCTCCCTTCTTTAGAGCTGAGGAGGAGGAGGCCTGGAGAGGGGAGTGGTTTATCCAAGAGGACACACTGTGCCTACCCCAGGCACGGCGGGGCAGGGGAAAGGCTAGAGGATGTCAGCCCCCCACCCCGCCCCCGCGATGCCTCTGCAAGGCCCACCCCTGATGTTAAGCCCCTGCAGAGCTGCCACCAAGCTGTTCTGAGTCTGAATACCTAAGTGATGATTTTCCCTGTGAGAATTGAGCCCTGTGGGGCTGATGCTGAGGGGGCCGGTAACTGGCCAGAGGTCAGATGATGATGGTGTGGTGCACAAGCCCTGGAAGCTCTGGTTGGCCAGGAGGCCCCCTTCTCAGCAGAGCCCAGGCCAGTTGTCCCCGCAGCTCTGGGCCAGGTTGGTGGCTCTCTGGGTGCAAGGAAGGGCTTGGTGCCAGAGGAGCTGCACACGCATGTGTGTGTACACATGCACGTGCAGAGGCACACAGAGGGGCATCATTGTTGCTGTCACAGGTGATGGTAACAGAGGCATTTAACAGAAGCTTTTCCCCTGGCAGGTGCCTTCGTTCATTTTCACTTGGGGGCGTTCCTCCCTGAGTGGTTGCATCCTTGGGCCCCGGCCCCACCTCTGCCAGGCCTTCTCTGGCTCCCTCCACCATCTCTCCCTCCTGTCCTTCCTTCTGTTCTTATCTGGGGCACTGGGTCCCACACCTGGTTACCTCTTGATTTGCTGGTTTTGAGGACAAAGCACGCATCACTGGCCATGTGGACCTGACCTTGGCTCATTCGGCAAGTGTGGGGAGCGGGGACCGTGGGGCTGAGTAAGAGTGGGAGGAGATGGAGGTGTGTGCGGGGGCCGGGGGCAGGGGAGGGCAGTCCCGAGGCTGCGCTGCACACAGGGCAGGCAAGCAGACATGAATCAAAACCTGGCATCTGCTGCTGCAGGGCTGTGTGTCCCTGAGCAAGTTATATAACCTCTCTGAGCACATGGGAATCAAGCACGCCATCTGCCTTCCCCAGGACGCTCAGGCTGGGAGGGTGAGGGCTTTGTTGGGGGCACTGCTGTGTCTCCCCACCCCCGACACCTGCATGGTGCTCAGTACATACAGATGATGCTGGTGCAAGTGCTGAAAACAGGACCCTGAAGCAGTGAATGGAAAGCGGTGAAAGTGTGCTGCCCGGGAATCAGGAACTGGGCTTGGGTCCTTGCCTGGTCCGTGATGTTTTATTCTGGGGCTCTCCCCCCAGGAGTCGGAGTACTCTGGCGCTGCATTCCTCTCGCTTCCCTTCCCTCTTGTCACCTTCTAGTTCCGTGAAGGATGTTCATAGGCAGCTTCCTTCCTTCTTCTTCATTCATTAATTCAAGAGCTGATCATGGGCACGTGCTAAGTGCCAGATGCTGGGATACTGGGGTGAGCAAGGCACCTACAGCCTCTGCCCTGATGATTGACCTTCCAGTGGGAGCTCTGCAGGACAGGCAGCTAATAGTGCTGAATAGTTAAACTTTGCTGTAACTGCTGGGAAGCGAAGACGCAAGAAAAGTGGGTGGCTGGATGGGGAGAGTCTGCTTTGCATGGGGGCTGAGTTCCTTTACTCATAAGACCAGAAGGTGGACTGGTTACTGGTCACTGGGTCACTCTCAGCTTTCTCCAGCTTGCTCTGCCTGGACCAGGAGGTTGAGGGGGAGGCTGGAAGGGCACCACAGAGTATGGATGGCTGGTCAGGCTTGCCAGGTGTCAGCAGCGCTCCTGTCTCCAGTCCAGCCCAATAGCATCAGGGGACCCAGAGGGCTTCCTGAAGAGAGGGAGCCTGCGGTGATTTGATTCGGTGATTTGAGACTCGGGAGTGAGTTTGTGTGATACCTGCTTGGGGGCGGGGCCTGGGGGAAGGGACAGGGAAGCCGGTTCATGGAGGTCCCCAAGCTTTCCTTCTGGGCCAGTCCCGAGTAGGCGAGGTGACCCTGACAGAAAATGGGGAGAAGGGAGGAGAGAAAGCCGACTGTGACTCAAGGTGAGGGGAGCAGGTAGAGAAAACCAGAGAAAGAGCAAAGCAGGATAGGCTGAAAGAGATGCCCTCAGCATATCATCCCTTCACCCACTCCCTCCTTCGACAAGTACTTATCAAGCACCGAATGTGTGCCAGAGTCTGTTGTAAGCACTTACTGGTGGTGAACTACACAGAGGAGATTTCCCCCTTCATGGAGTCTCGTGGGGAAGGCTATAAACAAATACTTGGATGTGTGCTCAGTCACTCAGTCGTGTCCAACTCTTTGTGACCCCATGGACTATAGCCCACCGGGCTCCTCTGTCCGTGGGGTTTCCCAGGCAGGAATACTGGAGTAAGTTGCCATTTCCTTCTCCAGGGGATCTTCCTGACCCCTGACACGCATTGAACCTGTGTCTCCTGTATTGACAGGTGGATTCTTTACCACCCTGGGAAGCCCATGAATAAACCCAGTAAATCATTTAATCTGGGATGATGATAAGTGCTATGGAGAAAAAATTCAGGGGAGGGGACAGCACCTGTGAGGCTGGAGGTCAGGGGAAGACATCTAAGCTGTGACATTTAAGCAGTGTCCTTAGTGATGGGAAGGGCACCTGAGGTCTGAGACAGTATGGAGATGAGCCCTCCAGGCAGGGGAACAGCAAATATTAAGGTCTCAGAGCGGGAACATGCTTGAAATGTGTGAGGACTGGCAAAGAAGCCAGTGTGCTTGGAGCAGAGAGCAGATGGGAGACCTGTAGGGATAGAGAGGCAGGCCATGAAGAGAACTTGAGACTTTGCATTAAATGTTAATAGGAAGCTGTGGAGGGCTTTCGCTATAGGAGGACATATTAGTTAGGGTTTGCCAGAGAACTGAACCAATAGGATATAGATATAGAGAAAGATTTATTGTGAGGGATTGATTTACATATCTCTGAAGGCTGAGGACTCCCACAGTCTGCCATCTGCAAGCCAGTATCCCAGGAAAGCTGGTGGTATAATTCAGTCCAAGTCTGAAGGCCTTTGAGACCCAGGAGCAGGAGTGTCCAAGGACAGGAGAAGATGGGTGTCCCAGCTCAACCAGAGAGAGAGAATTCACCCTTTCTCTGCTGTTTTGTTCTGTCCAGGCTCTCAGTGGATTGGTTGAGGCCCACCATAAACCCTACTCGCCAGCGTGATGGTGTTAGGAGGTGCTTAGGTCTTGAGGGTGGAGCCTTCATGAATGGGATTAGTGCCCATATAAGGGTCACGAGAGAACTTCCTTTCTCTCATTGTTCTCTGCCAAATGAGGATGCAACCAGAAGAGGTCATCACCAGAACCCGACCCTGGTGACACCCTAATTTTGGTCTTCTAGCCTCCAGAACTATGAAAAATAAATTTCTGTTGTTTATAAGCCACATTAGCTATGTATTTTTGTTATAGCAGCAGTATTGAATGAAGACACTTGGGCAGACATGAGACATGGAGACATAAGTTTGGGAGTCTTCAGCGTGTGGGTGATACTGAACGTGTTGTATGGATGAGACCACTTAGGAAGAGACACCTGCTCAGCTCTGAGCTCTCCAGCACTTGAGGGACAGGGAGTGGAGGAGGCTACAGGGAGGCCAGCAGTGGCTGTGAGCTTAGAAGAAACCTAAAAGGCTGTCTGGACACCAAGGGAAAAATGGCTTTCAACAGACAGTGATGCCTGATGGTTGTTACAGGCCAAGTAAGATGGGTCCTGAGAGCTGATCCTTGGACTTGGGAAGACTTAGTCAAAAGACTGTGCTGACTTTTGACAAGAGTGGTTTCTCATTGCGGTGGCTTCTCTTATTGGGGAGCACAGGTTCTAGGACACAGGGGCTTCAGTAGTTGCAGCTCCTGGACTCTAGAGCACAGGCTGAACAGGTATGGCACAGTTGAGGGCTTAGCTGCTCCACTGCATGTGGGATCTTCCCAGACCAGGGATCGAACCCATGTGTCCTGCATTGGCAGGCAGACTCTTCACCACTGAGCCACCAGGAAAGCCTTGGTTGACCTCTTCTTTTTCTTTCTTATTTCTCAGCTGTTATTAGAGGAAGGTGTTAGCCACACCCTTTGGGATTTATCGGTCAGATGTTTCCCTTGGAGCCGCCCCCATGAATCCCTGGGGAAGGTGGGAGCATCCAGCACCTACACAGTTGGGTCTGAGTGTCAAGGCTGGTTTGCTTAGTTTCCTTCGCTCTTGTTCAGTCCCCTTCTCTTGGGTTTCCCAGTAAAGAATTGGTAGTGGTGGTGTTGGCAGACCTGGGGGCCCTGCAAGGCTTCAGTCTCCAGGCCCTGGACAGTGCTGTTCTGCAGCCACTGCAGAGAGGACTGGGGAGGGGAGGTGGGAGCCATAGCCAGCCCCAGGCCCAAGGTTGTGTTCCCAGGATTTCGTTCTGCTTCAGGCATCGATCTTCCTGCAAATAAACAGACTGACGCACAGTACCAGCCCTCTGTCTGACCCTGTCCTGAGAAACAGAGGTTTTGGCTCCTCACCAAATAAGAACCAAGTGAAGGCAGTGGGAGAAGCTGAGGGATGATTTCATGAAGCCAAATGTGTCTATTCTAGCCAGGAGAACCCCAGAAAAGAGTTTCACAAGAATAAGCTGCCTTGCAGCAAGCCAGCAAACAGTATGCCTGTCCCGGGGAGGGCTTCCAAGCTCCCCAAAGCCCTGAGCCACTTACCCTCCCTGCAAAAAGCTTCCTGCCGCCAAGGCCAGCCACTTATGCAGGGTGACCTCCAAAATGCTGGCCAGGGCACCGTCACAGGATCCTGTCCTGCATCAATCCCAGCAGATGCCCTGTTGATCCCATTGATAAAAGCCTGCAGCCACTGCCTCCGCCATGGCCCTGGGCAGCTAGCCAAGGCCTGCTTCATTCATTGACGGGCAGCCGAGCTGGGGGGAGTGAGGTAGGAGGTACAGGGGGACTCTGTTACAGAGGAACCGAGCAGAGGCTAGGGTCCGCCCCAGGCTTCCGGCTAAGAGTGCTGCCTGGAGTCAGGGTCTCACAAACCAAGGACTAGTTCCAATCCTAAAGGCCTTGGGCCTTGAGTGAGTCCAAGAGGAACTCAGAAAGGGGCCCTGGCCCCTGTGGAGTCTTCAGCCTGGAAGAGGCCTGGACAAGTTCTTCCCAAACCTGTGGCCTCATCCGCATCCCCTGGGATGCTTGGAAAAATGCAGATTTCCCAATTCTACTGAGAAAATCTGGTGCTCAGGAGCTGGTCCCAGGAATCTGGGAATCTGTATTTTTCACATATTCCTCAGGTTTTTCTCAGAGGTGCCTGCAGTGGCCTCTGGTGATCCTGAAACTGGCTCTGCTCTGCTACTGCCTGTTGCTCTATCACGTCCCCTGGCTTTATTTTATGCACAGCACTCATCCCTCCCTGAAATTATCTCATTACTTGCTTAGCAGCTAGTTGTCTGTCCGCTGCCATTGAAATTGTGCTTCTGTGGGCTTGTCTGTTTTGCATACTGCCGCCTGCCTCACATCCAGAGACAGGCTGGCACGTCTTCGGACCTCCATTCCTGCTGGTTTGCTGATCTGAGTTACAAGGTACAGGAGGCTCTCGGCAAATCTCTGGAAGTTGTAGAGGTATTCAGGAAAGCTCCTGATGTTCTCCGCTTTTGGGGGGCTGTACCCTCCACCTGGTGTCAGGAGAGCCCAGGTCTGAGGGTAGCTGGTTGGATGGGGAGGGGTCACCACGCCCCTGCAGGACCGTGAGCGTCTAGGGGTGCAGTTGTGTGTGCGGGCGTGTGCACTGGCTGGGGAAGGCCAGCTGACAGTAGAGCCACAGTGAAGACCCCTGAGAACCTTCTGGACATGTCCACGGGAGCCAGTCTGGCAGGGAGGGGCCCTGCTTTTTGTGTCTGCTGCAGGCCCCCATCTCCCAAAGCCGGAGAGTCCTTCCTGTGGATATGATGAGGATGATGCTAGAGCAGCTGGGGCGGTCCCTGTGCAGTGCTGAGCGCTCCAGATGAATTACTTAGTTTAACCCTCCCAGTAACCAGGATTTAGTAGTCGTAGTATCTCTTTGAGTAGTTCTCTAATGAGCCCCACGGGCTTCCCAGTTGGCTCAGTGGTAAAGAATCCACCTGCCAATGCAGGAGATGCTGCTTTGATCCCTGGGTTGGGACGATCGCCTGGAGAAGGAAATGGCAACCCACACCAGTATTCTTGCCTGGAAAGTTCCATGGACAGAGGAGCCTAGCGAGTATAATCCATGGGGTAGCAAAGAATCAGGCACGACTTAGTGACTAAACAACAAACAGCATAATGAGTCCCACAGACCAGAGGAGGTAGGGACTGGCATGGGGTACCTACCCTTCCTGCCCTACTGGAGTTATTGGTACAGTCAGAACCAGATAGGTAGAGCAATTTTAGGGTGGAAAATGTAATGCAAAGAACAAATAAAATATTTGTATGGGGAAGCAAAGATCTTTGGAGTTGAGATTAGAAAGCTAATGTGTTGCTCATCTTCCCCAGCCTCAATTTCCTCATCTGTGTAATGGGAAAACCATCACCCCATCTACTTATGAGACAGAGCTGGTGTGAGGGTGATGTGAGAGAACACTTGCAGACATGTTTAATAAGCCACAGAGCACACTCCATGCTGGCTGTGGTGATGGAGGGAGGCCATTGGAACTAGGAGGGGGGAGGCAGTTCATTCATTTGGTAGAAGTTTCCTGGGCTGACCCTGTCTACAGGAGGACACATTCAAAGGTGTACAGGATCCAGTCTCTGCCTCCAGGAGCTCTGTGGATGGTGGGCAAAGAGATCGGGGCACTCATAACCAAAACTTGGCTCCCCAAGACAGAACTTCCAGAGAGCCTTAGGTAGGTACAGAAGTGAGAAATCAAGGTAGGCTGCATGGAGGAGGCAGGCAACCTGGGAGAAAGAAGGTTAATTTCCCGGTTTCCACTGTGGCTTATCTGGGAGACTTTGCCCACCCTGGCTTCTCACCCTCATCCCCTCTGTGAGTCCTCCTGCATAGAGTGTTTGTCTTTTTTCCTTTCCCTCCTCTTCAGGAGAAATAAACTGGGCATGTTTCATTTATTTATTTAGGCCATGCCATGTGGCATGTGGGATCTTAGTTCTGACCAGGGACAGAACCCACGCCCCCTGCGGTGGAAGCATGGAGTTGTAACCACTGGACCACAGGGAAGTCCCAGGCATGTATTATTTATGGTAATTAAGTTAATATTTTATGTTTTATAGGCTTAAATCTTTTATCCTCTCATAATGTGTGGAGTCCCTGGGGAGCCAGCATGCCCGGGCACTCCATGGAGATTCCCCCTGAAAAGGAGCCCCTCAGGTGGGCCTGGCTACCCAGGCTGGCAGGGGCACTGAGGTGTCTGGGGACCTGGCAGCATGACCCACAGGCTATGATCACTGCTGCACTGCAGTTTGGGAGCCGGGCCACCCTGCACCAGGGTTGGCTGGTGGGGCCCCTGGTTTCTTCCCCTCACTTTCCCTGAGTTCTGCAGACCCGGCTGGAAAAGTCATGTCTAGGGCTTCCTAGGGGCCTGAGTGCTGGTGGTGGCCAGGGAAGCTACCCCATGTCTGCAGCAGCAGGGGCCACGACAGGAGCCACACTGAGGACCGTAGAGTAAATGGCCAGAGTGGTGTGATGTGAAAAGGGCAGCAGGCGGGTCAGTGCTTCCTGTTGGCAAAAAGATGGGGAAATCAGACCATGTATTCATCTTTGCTTCTGTGCAAATAAAGGGCATCTGTAAGGATGGAGTATGGCTGGGGCCTGGGTAGGGGAGTGTCAGGAGGACCTTATACACACGTATGTATACAACATATGAGTGTGTGTGTGTGTGTGTGTGTGTGTGTGTGTGTGTGTGAGTCGCTTACTCGTGTCCAACTCTTTACAACCCCATGGACTCTAGCCCACCAAGCTCTTCTGTCCATGAGATTCTCCAGGCAAGAATACTGGAGTGGGTTGCCGTTTCCTTCTCCAGGGGATCTTCCCAACCCAGGGATCGAACCCAGGTTCGATCATTGCAAGCAGATTCTCTGCAAGCAGAATTCTTTACCATCATTGCAAGCATTGCAATGCAGATGCTTGCAAGCAGATTCTTTACCGTCTGAGCCATGTGTCATTTTGTATTTATATATGTAATTTTTTGTGTGTGTGCATTTATATATATATGTTTGTATACATATGAATTTTGGAACAGAGTGAGTATATGAAAACCATCTTTAATGTCTTATTCTACCAGTGATATGAGGCCCCAGGGTTTTCCTCCCCCGTCCTGGGCCTGATGGAGATGGGCTTGCCCTCAAGCCGCTCCCAGGCTCCAGGGCTCTGGGCCCGGTTCCTCCCTCTCCTGGGCTCTAACCTCCCTCACCGCTGCCTGCTTCCCAGCACTCTGCCCCTCCACCCCGTCCTCAGGTCCTGGCAGGCTCCTGCACTGGGGCTGGTGTCTTCCCTCTCAGTGCCCCTGCTCACCTGGCTCGTCAGCCTGGTTGCTCGGCTGGTCTGTCGAATCTGTTTGTCCTCAGATGTTCACAACCGATAATGACCCGTGTCCACCAGGCCACGCCCCTACCCCCAGGCTGGGGCAGCGGTGTGTTCTCATGGGATGAAACTCAGAAAATATCAAACATCGATTTCTAAGTGAACACAGCCTCCTACTTGGAGGTCGTCGACTTTCATCTCTCGTTCCTCTCTTGTGTTTTGTTAACATCTGCATCATCGACATGATTTTCAAAAGCTGTGTTGATATCATGCGCTTCCTACCCCTTTCTATTCTGCTTGTTTCTCCTGAATATTCTGTTATCAACATTCCCCACATTTTTATAAAATCCTCATGAAAAACATTTCTAGAATTCATTATAGAGAGGTTCTGTACCTTGAACTGCTTCCTAGTTTCTAAGCAGCCTTTACACTCCGACCCTGGCTGGGGAAGGGACCACTGCCTCGGATGCTTGTGGAGGGGACAGAAAGCGTTGATGTCCATGATGAGACCAGAGCAGACATCAAAGAAATGCCTTATGTGTCTTCCTTGCCAGCACAGCCCCCTGAATCTAGGAGGCCTCTTCAAACCCCCAAACTCTGAGGTTTGGTTTTCCCTGTGAGAAAGCGACATCTCCAACCAGTGATTCCCATTAAACAGGAGGACAGGAGGCTGTTCGGGGCCTAGAAGGAAGAGAGGAAAGGGAAGGAGGGAGGCAGGCAGGCAGACAGGCAGGGGTTTGTTTCTGAGGAAGGCAGTGGAAAGTGGGATCTCTTCTTTTCTGCCCGCTGCCCGCCCTGGGCTTCTTGTTGCAAAGCCTTGGCCTTTGTAAGGAATTGCCTGGGATTCTTCATACTTCCTCAGCTCCCTAAACCAAGGGAGGTAGCTGGCTGGCTGGAGCCAGCATGGTAAAGGTGAGTGGTTGTTGAAAGGTGGGAAACCCCAGCCGTGGAGGCATGAATAATTCAGTGCATCAGCAGTTAGCAAGTTATGCTTTTAAGGAGTGAATGGGGAGCTTGTTCAGCTAACGGCCTGACATCCTTCGGCTCTTTGGAGAGCAGCTTTCTTGCATTCCATGGACTCGGGTGTGAGCTTGCCGAGTGGGAGCTCACACACAGGAAGGGCCTGGAACAATCACTGGCTCATTCAGTAAACAAGTCTTCAAGCATCCGCTGGGGGCTACGCAGGGGAAGGGGTGAGTCCAGACAGGAGTTGGCCCATGTGCTCGTGGAGGTGACCGCTCCTCCGCTCACACCCAACAGTCTCCTTCCTCCTGCTTGCCGGGGATGGTGGGCTGGTCTCTGCTCCAAGCGCTTTGTTGGCTGAAGCCATGTCCATCTGGGTTCCACTGTCCTCATCTGTAAAAGGACAGAGGCACACAGAGGTCCCTTAATGTTCTTCCAGCCCGTAAGTGCTTATTCCCCTGCACAGGGGATGTTTGGTGAAAGGGGAGGGTGAACTTGACCTGGTCATGATGGTTGCAGGGCCCTTGAGGCTGCAGTGCTTCCACTCAGATGCACTGGCCAGTCACTTCTTGTTGCCCCCAGGTCCTCAGTCTCACTCCTTCAGCGATGCCTCCACCTGCTTTTTTTTTTTTTTGGCTGCTCTGCACCTTTGTTGTTGCTCACAGGCTTTCTCTAGTTGCAGCAAGTGAGGGGTACTGTCTTGTTGCAGTACGAGAGCTTCTCACTGCGGTAGGTTCTCTTGTTGCAGAGCGTGGGCTGTAGGGCAAGTGGGCTGCAGTAGTTGCAGCCCCCAGGCTGCAGAGCACAGGCTCAGCAGTTGTGGCAAACCGGCTTAGTTGCCCCCTGGCGTGTGGAATCTTTCTGGACCAGGGATCGAACCTGTGTCCCCCGTGTTGGCAGGTGGATTCTTAAACCACTGGAACCAGGGAAGTCCTCCTCCCCTGCTTTTTGACCCACACTCTGTCTTTTTTCTCTTGCCCGCCTCTAAGTTAGATCTGCAGTGGGGTTCTGTGACTTGAATGCCTTTTCGCGTTTCCTCCTCTTGATTTTTCCTTGGCAAAGTGGGGTTGCCTGGTGATCATTTCCTTTCTGGCCTCTATGGCAGTTACCATGCTCCACACTTCTCCCAAAGTCTCTCGGCTCTTGCTGGCTCCAGCTGGGCCCTGGGCCTCCCCGAACCGGTCACCGTGGCCAAATCTGAACGACCTCTCCTCCCTGGAGCGGAGCAGGTGTGTGAGCTGAGAGTTGTGGATTTGGGGGCTTTCCTGGTGGACAATGGGTGAACGTAACCAGGTGGCTTAAGCTACAGAAGCCCACCTGACCCCCTCTGGCCAGACTGAACAAAGCTAGTTAATTCTCCAAATCCCTGATGGATGAAAACCGCTTAATTTATTAAATGGCTCAGATTACTTCTCTGTGTCCCTGAAGTGTACTCTTCCCTTCCCCCTCCATTTATTTAGTGTCCCCCGCACAACAAATGTTTCCCTGCTCCCTGGTTTAATTATACTTTACAGTACCTGTATCACCTTGGCTGAATCGCACCACCTCTTGGGGGTGCAGATCCCTAACCTGTAAAATGAGAGGGCTGGCCTAAAGTAGTAATTTTCTAAACATTTGAAAGCAGAGGCATTTTTTTTCTTAAAATACATCTGACACAAAGTCTCAAAATACAAAACAGATACAAAGAATGTGTTCCCATAAAAATGGGTCCCCTACCTTAAGACTTGGGCTTCCTTGGTGGCTCAGTGATAAAGAATCTGCCCACCAATGCAGATGACGCAGGAGACAAAGGTTCGATTGCTGGGTCGGGACGATCCCCTGCAGAAGGAAATAGCAACCTGCTCCGGTATTCTTGCCTGGGAAATCTCATGGACAGAGGAGCCTGGTGGGCTGTAGTCCATGGGGTCACAAATAGCACGCACTGAGCACGCATGTATGCTACTTTAAAACTTAGAATATTCACATTTGATCCAATCAGTAAATGAGAAAAATGGGTCCATTGTGGCAAAGCAGAGATTTGAAATCAGGGATTATAGTTAATAGACTTACACATCAGTCTTGGCATTTCAATATATCCGTCTTGCATATGTGTAACACAGTCTTAAGAAAATCCTCATCGGCTCACATCTGCAGCTGTAAATAGTAAGAGTTTTCTAAGAGCTAGACTGATAATTGTTGAGTTATTTCCTCTTGAGTGAAACAGATCCAGTAACGTGATGGAGGATTTTGCTTAATTATCTTTTCATAGTAGAATCTCTGACATCCATTCCTTATCGTGCTTGTGAATGGGATACTAATCAACACAAAAACTCACAAAAGGCATGAACGTTGTCTATGGAATGAGGCGAGATGGTGGGTTGCACTTTTTCTGAGGTTGTGTGACTGCCATCCATGCCTAGTCTGGAAGGTGTCACAGGCTTATATACATGTTTGCTGAATGCAGTCCACAGGAACTGTCTGAGCACCCAGGCTCCTGCATTTAACAGGGCTGGGCATGTCCAACTCTGTCCTCACCTGAGACCTCTACACAGCCATGTTCCAAGGAGTTCAAACACGAGGAGCTTCAGGGCCCCACTGCACAAATATTACATAAACGTGCCCCAAGTTAAAGGTATCAGTGGCCACCCAAGATATCCAAATTTAGTATGTGACGTAGAGGATAAGGGAGCTTCGCTGGTGAATCAGACGGTAAAAAAATCTGCCTGCCAGTGCAGGGAGTGGAGAAGATCCCCTGGAAGAGGGCATGGCAACCCACTCCAGTATTCTTGCCTGGGAAATGCCATGGACAAAGGAGCCTGGTGGGCTACAGTCCATGGGTTGCAAAGAGTCAGACATGACTGAGTGATGAAGCAACAGCAACAACAGAGCCCAGCTCACCCCATAGGCATGGATGGGTGCTGAGATGCGGCCCAATGCTCCATCTCTCCTGGGGTTGTACTCAACTCAGGGCCTGAAGCAAAGAACTCTGTGGGTGTTTTATCTCCTGGCTCCTGTGGGCTGATGAGGAGCGGGAGCTGCCCCAGCGTGGGAAGATGACTTGATGGTACTGCTGATGTGGTGATGCTGATGGTGCGAGCTGGATGGTGGGTGCTACGTCATCATTGTCATCATCATCATCATCATCCAAGCAGCCTCCAGATGGTGGGGCTGGGCCCTAGGCTGCACTTGTCATGTTTTGTCTCTCGATCTCAGGGCAGCCCCTTAAGGTAAGTATAATCGTCCCCATTTGACAGATCAATAGACTGTTCAGAGAGGATCCATGACTGACTACCTGGTCACACTGCTGCCTACTAAGTGTGTATGGATCTGAAGCTCAGAGTCTTTGGGGCACCTGCTGGTAGCCAGCACATCAGCAGTGCTCCCCAGGAGAAACCCGTGTTATTTGTCACTGCAAGGGGACAGGCAAGGCTGAGCTGGGGGCATAGATGCCAGTGGGTGTGCTGTGTCCATTCAGTGTCACACATATGCCCCTCTGACCTGTTGGCCCCGTCCACGTAAGAGGCCAACGGGGAGGTAAGAGGGTAGCCAGGCCTGGCAGCTTGCAGCTGTCCCACCGGGAACCTCACAGCCACTAGCCTCCCTGGGTGCTGGCACCTTTAGGGGCCGGAGCTCAGGGCCCAGGTAATATCCTATTCTGTCCAGTTTTCAGTGGCTGTCGAGCTGACCTTCCTAAGATGCACACCTCTCCCTTCCTGGAATGCCTCCCAGGGCTCCCTGCAACTTGCAAGGTCAAAGCCAGACTGCCCAGCCCAGCACGAGGCCCATGTCTCTGGCTCCCTGGCCTCATGCCCCGTGCGGCTGCGTCCCACTTGGAGTTTCTTCCTGTTTTCCATAAACGTCCTCGATGTTTTACCTTTTGGCCTTTGCTTATGCTGCCCTCCCTGCCCTCGGTATCCTTCTCTTTATTTTGTTTCGCCCAGTCCCCACTCCCCAAAGCTTGGTTATAGTGCCTTTCCTTCACCTGTCCTCCTGCACCTGTGAGACCCTCCAGGCTCTGGCTTCCATGCCCCACCCCCAATGCAGCCCCTCCCATCTGGACTCCTTCAGCCCCTCCTCTGTCCCCTGGCCTTGGCCTCACCACCTTCCCAGAGTCTCTGTTCCCCCTCCACCCAGGTGTGTGCCTGTTGAAGGCGGGAACTTTGTCTCATTTGGTTGTGGTTCTGGACAGTTGTCTGCAGTTGGCACTCTGCACGTCACACAGGTGATGCTAGGGTGACAAGCACACAGCTCTTGGAATCGGAGGATCTGGTTCTTGTCCTGGCTCCCCCTGTGGATCTGCATGATTTACCCACAGAGAGAGCTTTCTGATGCAGGTGGTTCTCAGACTCTCTTTGAGCAACTCCAGTCCAGGTTGACTTTGAGGCAGGCTCTTTCTGTTTAATTGAAGTATAGTTGATTTACAATATTGTGTTAGTTTCTGGTATGCAGCAGAGTGATTCAGTTATACATACATATATATATATATATATATATATATATATATATATATACACATATAGATTCTTTTTCATGATCTTTTTTATTATAGATTGTTACAAGATGTTGAGTATAGTTCCCTGTGCTGTACAGTAGGACCTTGTTGTTTATCTATTTTATGTACAGTAGTTTGTACCTGCTAATCCCAAACTCCTAATTTATCCTAATCCCAAACTCCTAATTTATCCCTCCCCTCCCTTTCCTCTTTGGTAACCATAAGTTTGTTTTCTATGTCTGTGACTCTGTTTCTGTGTAAATAAGTTCATTGATATCATATTTTAGATTCTACATTTCAGTGATATCATGTGATATTTGTCTTTCTCTATCTGACTTACTTGATTTTGTATGATAATCTCTAGGTTCATCTATGTAGCTGCAAATGACAGTGTTTCATTCATTTCATTTTAACGTGGCTGAGTAGTACTCTGTTGTCTATATATGTACTGTATCTTCTTTATCCAGTCATCTATCACTGGACATCATGGTGGCTCCCATGTCTTGGCTATTGTAAATACTGCTGCAGTGAACCTTGAGGTGCATCTGTCTTTTCTAATTATGGTTTTTTCCAGATATATGCCCAGGAGAGGGATTGCTGGATTATATGGTAGCTCTATTAATATTTTTTTTGAGAAACCACCATACTGTTTCCATAGTGGCTACACCAATTTACATTCCCACCAACAGCGTGAGAGGGTTCCCTTTTCTCCACACCCCTTCCAGCATTTATTATTTGTGGACTTTTAAAATGATGGTCAATGATTGGTGCGGGGTGATACTTCATTGTAGTTTTTTACCATAATTTTAAAAAATTATTGATTTATTTATTTGGCTGTGCCAGGTCTTAGTTGTGACACTCGAGATCTGCGATCTTTGTTGCAGCAAGCAGAATCTTTAGCTGTGACGTGTGAACTCTTAGTTGCAGCCTGTGGTATCTGGTTCCTGCCCAGAGATCGAACCCAGGCCCCCTGCACTGGGAGCACGGAGTCTTAGCCACTGGACCACCAAGGAAGCCCCCCTTCAATTTTCTCAAGCACCCTGTGAGATGGGTCCCAGGAGTGCAGGAGGCAGAGTTCAGAGGGATGCCTGGCCGTGCCCCGGAGCAGAGTCTATGGATGGCTCAGGTGCCAAGCCGTCTGGCTGCGTCTGGAGCAGGCACATCGGGTGCTTCCCTTTAGTACCCATTCCTTCACCCGCACGGCTCTATTACAAGCCTCCTTCATATCACATGCCAGGTTTGAATTTGATCCAGGCTCCCATTTTCCTTTTTCATTTTCACAAAACAAAGATTTTCCTTTTCCTTTTCAACCTCGCCCTCCCCCACATAAACTCCTGTGAAAATAGCTTGTGTAGCTGAGCCTCAGGCCAATTTGTGTCTTTGTGCTCAGCACACACACTCCATCTTTCGCACCACAAACAGCTTTGCTCAGAAGAAATATGTTTTCCCTCTGCAAAACTGCCATTTTAGGCCAACACAGAGGAGGCAGAAAGAGACTATTTCACTTTTTCTTCCCCTGGAAAAACCCACCAAGATGTTGTTTTCCCTTGCTTTTTCTGGAGGGGAGATATTTCTTGACAGTTTTCGTTGCTAATCTGGCTCTCCGCCCTACGTCTGGTGCCAAGTTGTGAAGGAAGCAAAGGAAAAACTAGTTGAGCAAAGGCAAGATTCTCCTAGAGGGGCACCAGAACCCTGCAACTCGGGAGTTACCAGGGACCCGGTGCTGAACTCTGGCTCATGTCCCCCAAAGGAGCTCCCTCCCAGAAGCCCTGGGTGGGGGACACCCCTATGGCAGGGCACAGGCGGGATGGGGGTCCCGCCTGGTGTGCATTCATTCAACACAAATGCTGCCACACTTTCTTCCCACAGGCTGGGGACTGGGTCTGGGGGCTTTGAGATTACAAAAATGAATCAATCATAGATTCTGCCTCCACACAGACTAGTAGGGCTTCCCGGGTGGCTCGGTGGTACTCAACACACCTGTCAATGCGGGCGATGCAGGTTCGATCCCAAAGTGGGGAAGATCCCCTGGAGAAGGAAATGACAACTCACTCTAGTATTCTTGCCTGGGAAATCCTATGGACAGAGGAGCCTGGCGGGCTACGGTCCATGGAGTCACAAAAGAGTCCAACGCGACTGAGCGACTAAACAACAATGAAGGGAGTGAAGATTCGTATATTTATTTACTATAACGTTGAGTAAGGAGTGCTGTATTGACTAAGAACTGTGAATAAAGCCCTAGGTCCATATGTGAGGTTCATCTGAGCCAGGGAATTGAGGGAGGTGTTACGGGAGGAGGTGGCACTCGATTTGAGCATGAACTTTCCACCAGGGTCCCTGCTGGTGCACTGGAGTTGGCTGTGTGAGTCTTGCCTCTCTCTTCCCTCCTTCTTCTTCCTGGACCAGCTCAGTGTGAATCCCTTGAGGGTGTGTGTGTGTGTGTGTGTGTGTGTGTGTGTGTGTGTGTATCTGTGTCTGTGAGGTCTTCTCATGCTGACAGACAGCTACTAAATGTTCCGAGTCTCTGCCTTTCTAGGCTCATTTCCTGGACCCTCATAGCCTTGCAGTTTGGTTCTCATGACCCATCTCCATGGTGGGAGTAGAGTGGTCCTTTTCCACCATGGAACCAACTTCCTGAGCAGGCCATGCTGGTCTCTGCCAGGCTTGTGTGCTCAGACTTCACTGCTAAGCAACCTTCTGGATGTAAGAGAAACCACGGAGCCGGCACAGCCCAGAGGTGCTGTCCCATGAGACCTGACGCATGTGTGCATCTGGGCTTGGGGACCACCATGGATTGAAAGGGAGTAGCCCAAAGGATCCCAGACTCTTCCCTTCCCTTACCCCCTCGGCGTTTTCTCTCAGTGTCAGGTTCTTTTGGGCTCAGCTTGGGTCAAGTGCTCTTCCGGTGAGAGGGAGGGATCTGAGGAAGTGATCTGATTGGCCCAGCCTGAGTCAGTCTGCCTCTGGTCCAGCAAACAGTAGCCAGTGGATAGAGTCATCTCCTCAAGGCCGGCAGGGCCCACCCCTGTGATGGGGGAGTGGCAGTTGGAGAAATGGGAGAGTCACTGTGAGCTGGGGAGATGGCCGCTCTGCATCTCCTGTGCCAACTCTACTTTTACTAGCCATGCCACCCCTCTGAACCTCCACTGGCTAGTCTTTAAAATGGCAACAAGACCACCTACTTCATAGTCTTCTTGTAGCAATTAAACAAGACAGCACCTAGAGCTTTTCCATAGGCCTGGCACTTGGCTCATATCTATTTTTTTTTTAATGATTTTATGTATTTTTGGCTGTGCTGGGTCTTCATTGCTGCATGGGCTTTTCTCTAGTTGCAGAGAGCGGGGCTTCTCTCTCATTGCAGTGCACAGGCTTCTCATTGCGGTGGCTTCTCTTGTTGCAGAGCACAGGCTCTGCATGAGCCTCAATAGTTGCAGCACTTGGGCTCAGTAGTTGCGGTTCCTGGGCTCCAGAGCACAGGCTCAGTAGTTGTGGCACATGGGCTTAGCTGCTCTGCACCATGTGGGATCTTCCCGGATCAGGAATCGGACCCATGTCTCCTGCTTTGGCAGGTGGATTCTTTACCACTGAGCCACCAGGGAAGCCTGCCTCATATCTATTAAATGGTGGTGACGTGTGCTGGATGATGGGTCTGAAGGAAGGCACTCCCTGGCTGGTCTCCCCATCTGGGTGCTTTCGGATGAAGACATTGAAGTAGGAGGTTTCACTTCACATCGTCCCCACATTCCTTCCACACCTTGGAGATCGTAGTTGTGGCTGGTTAGCAGACTGTGCCGTGAGTCTCCTGATACACCCAGCAGAGCCAGCTCCCTCCTGCCCAACAGGAGGCCAGGCCAGGGGAGTGTGGTCCTGTCCTCACAGCCACAAGGATGTTCACTGTGTTGTCTGTCCATACCCCCAACCCGCCTACCCACCAGAAACGTTGCTAGACTTGCAAGGCCTCAGGTTCTAAGCAGGGGGTCATTGCCGGTGGGTTGTTATTCAGACATGTGCTATGTTTCTCAAGAGGAAGGTTATATTTTACTGGGAGTTGTCACTAGGATCATTTTTTACTTTTGAGTTGAGCAGGGTATTCAGTCTGAGGATTTTTCGGTGCCTTGTCCCTGGTGGCTCAGAAGGTAAAGAATCTGTCTGCGATGCAGGAGACCCAGGTTTGATTCCTGGGTAGGGAAGATCCCCTGGACAAGGGAACGGCAACCCAAGCCAGTATTCTTGCCTGGAGAATTTCATGGACAGAGGAGCCTGGCGGGCTATAGTCCATGGGGTCGCAAAGCATCGGACACAGCTAAATGACTAACACACACACACCTCCCTGTAGGATACCCCATTGGTTGCATGAGGGACCCCAGCTATCAGGTGTCAGGAGAAAGAACAATGGCCACGCGGGGTTCTTGATTTGAGCAGTCTGGAAGGACCAAAACTGTGAGACTGATGTTATCAGGACAGTTGTCCTGGTGTGGCTGGATTTTGGACCATTCTGGAGGGTATGTTGGCATCCAGATGGGAAGGGAATAGGAACGAGGACATTTAGGCCAGAGGACAGTATGAGGAGCCACCCAGAGATATAAAGGAGCCCAACTTGGGCAGGAAAGAGACAGGGAGCTGATTGAGCTGGAATGGAGACATGTGCAGGATGGAGCTGAGACAGGCATGGGGTGGGGACCTGGATTACTGCAGAGCATGAATGTTGAATAAAGAATGGACCTAATCCAGTGGGTACTCAGGAGCCATAGCAGGTCGTGGAGTGATGTGTGTGTGGTTTGAGTGTTATTATTATTGCAGATTTGTGTGTAGGACGGACTAGTAGACCAGTTAGACTGTAGCAATTGTTCCAAAGTGGATGGAAAATAGCTCCAATCAGCATGGCACAGCAGGGATAGAAAGGAAAGGATTAGTCTGAGAGAAGTTCTGAAAGGAAAATTGAGACACAAGAATATGAGCAAGAAGGAGGAGTTAAGAGACTCCCAGGTTTCAGATGGGCAGGAGGGCAACCGGAATCCCATTGAGGATGTGGAGGTGGGTGCCTTGGCAAGGGTGAGTTCTTTTGCTTGACATGCTGAACGTCGTAGTCCTCTTGGGCTACTCTAATAAAAACCATAGACTGAGGGGATTAAATAACAAAAATATTTCTTTTAGTTCTGGAAGCTAGAAGTCCAGGGTCAGGGAGATCGTATAGTTGGGTTCTGATGAGAACCTTCTTATTAATAATTCACTGACAGCTGCCTTCCAGCTGTGTCCTCCTATGATGGAGAGGGGGAGCTCTGGTCCCTTCTCCTTCTAAGGCCCTCATGACCTCATGGAACCCAAATCACCCCCAGTCACCCACCTCCACATCATGATTTAGAGCTTCAGCACATGAATTTGTGGGGTGGGGGAACACCAGCATTCAACCCATAGAAGAGACTATGAGGGGGCAGTGAAGGCCTTCTAAAGGGAGAAGCCCCAAGGACGGTCAGGGATCTCAAGGGGAGTTGGAGGTCCTCACACGAGGCCTGGTCAGTGTAGGACATAGGGGTCATCAGCCCAGAAGGAAGACTGGGGCTGTGAGGGTGCAGGGCCTGGGAGGAAGGGGCATGGAGAGAATGGCTGAGAAACAGGACGGGATTCTTAGGGACAGCTCAGGTAGAGGAAAGAGCAGCGCCCATGACACAGGACTGGAGGGCCACTGAGGGCTCGGTCAGCATCTTTGCATGGCTGCAGAGAAGGCAGCAGGTGCAAGTGTGATCTCAGGTGAGTGAGTGTAGTCCTGGCCCTTGAGGCACTCACAGCTGAGATGGAGAGACAGGTACCAAGGGCTTCCCCCAGGGGTCATCTGCAGAGGGGTCAAATCCCACCACTGACACTGACCAGTGGTGTGACCTTGGGCAAGCCACTGGGCATGCCAGAGCCTCAGTTTCTACAGTCTGTGTAAAGGAGAAGAATGCCAGCTGCCCCCCCCACCGCCCCCACAGGGCTTCTGTGAGGATTGATGGGCTGGTACCTGGGAGGAGCTTTGCCTGGTATCCAGCTCTTAATAAGTGCTTGCCATTAACATAATCATTATTAGGGAGGAAAGTTACCTAGTACACTGAGTGCTCAATGCAGCCTGCAGAAGCACCTGCAAGATTGGGTAGCTGGGGTCTGGCCCCAGTAGGCAGGGAGCACAAAGGAGCTCCCCCTGCCCCGAAATAAGAAAACATGGTGTCAGTTCATCTGAGGTGCTGTGGTCTCATTCGCTGTTGCTAGGCGTGCAAAATGCTGCAGCCACTTTGGAGGACAGTTTGGCAGTTCCTCACAAAACTAAATATATTCTCACCATACGATCTAGCAACTGCGCTCCTTGGTATTTACCCAAAGGAATTGAAAACTTATGTTCATACAAAAACCCACACATGGCTGTTTATAGCAGCTTTATTCATTATTGGCAAAACCTGGAAGCAACCAGGATGTCTCTCAGCAGGTGAATGGATAAATAACTTGTGGTACATCCAGACAATGGAATATTATTCAGCAATAAAAAGAAATGAGCTATTAAGCCACTAAAAGACCGGAGGAAACTTAAAAGCATCTTATGAAGTGAAAGAAGTCAATCTGAAAAGGCTGTGTATTGTTTGGTTTCAACTATATGATATTCCGGGAAAGGTAAAACTATGCAGGCAGTAAAAAGATCACTGGTTGCCAGAAGTTGGGAGGAATAGGTGGAGCATAAGGGATTTTTAGGGTGCTGAAGCCATTCTGTGTGATACTGTAGTGGTGATACATGTCATTGTACATTTGTCCAAACCCATAGAGTATATATACCACACTCTATGAACTGTAATGTCAACTATGGACTTTGGGCTTCCCATGTGGTGTGGTTGGTAAAGAATCCAACTACCAGTGCAGGAAACCCAAGATACATGGGTTCAATCCCTGGGTCAGGAAGATCCTCTGGGGGAGGAAATGGCAACCCACTCCAGTATTCTTGCCTGGAGAATCCCATGAACAGAGGAGCCTGGCGGGCTACAGTCCATGGGGTTGCAAAGAGTTGGTCACGACTGAGCACATACACATGAATGCATTGGGTGTCTATGACATAGGTTCTTCTGTGGTAACAAACAGACCACTCTGATGGGGGATGCTGGTAACGGGGGAGGCTATGTGTACAGGGAGCAGGGGCTATATAAAAGAAAGAAAGTGAAAGTCGCTCAATCATATCTGACTCTTTGAGACCCCATGGACTGTAGCCTGCCAGGCTCCTGTGTCCTTGGAATTCTCCAGGCAAGAATACTGGAGTGGATAGCCTTTCCCTTCTCCAGGGGATCTTCCCAACCCAGGGCTTGAACCCAGGCCTCCCGCATTGCAGGTGGATTCTTTACTATCTGAGCCACCAGGGAAGCCTAAGGCACTATATGGGAACCCCGTATACCTTCCATTCAGTTTCACTCTGAACCTGCTCTAAAAAATAAACTTGGTTATTTTAAAAACAGTAAAAAGGAGTGTGGCTGTACAGAGGCAGCCCTCATTTCAACAGTGAATTGATTAAGCAGTTATTTGAGCATTGACTGTCCAGAGACTTCAGCATCCAGCACAGAGAGAACAGGGAGGGGGAGGTGCCCTCAGAAGCCACTTAGTCTCTTGGAGGGCTCAGCCAGCCTCTGCTGATGGCCGCCGGGGTACCATGATGCTGGGGTGTAGGGGCAGCTCCCAGGAGAAGGGGTTCCCGGCCCAGCCTCGGGGACTGTAACTCTGGATCTTGAGGTCAGAGAGCACCGAATGGAGGGGTTATTTTTAGGATGGTTCACAGAATGGTGACTGACCCCACCTGAAAGGCGAGTCCATCTACTCCTTCTGTTCTTACTGCAGCATGTCAGGGAGGGGTGAGTCCTGTGGCACAGGTGAGGACGCAGGTGAGCCCATGAGCCACTGACCCAGATGAGTTAGGTGGAGCGACCTGGGCCAGTTCACCATTTCTCTGAGCTGTGGTTAGTTTGCCTTTAACATGGGTCTAACACCTACTTTGTAGAATCATGGTGAGTATTAAATGATATAATGGATATGAATGTCTGTGCTGGCCAATAAATTATGATGTGGACCCAAAATGTGAGCCGCATTTGGGATTTTACATTTTCTAGTAGTCACATTCAAAAAAATAGAGAAGTAGGTGAAGTGAATGGCTCAGATGGTAAAGAATCTGCCTGCAGTGCAGGAGGCCTGGATTAAATCCCTGCGTTGGGAAGATTCCTTGGAGAAGGGAATGGCAACCCACTCCAATATTCTTGCCTGAAGAATCCCATGGACAGAGGAGCCTGGTGGGCTACAGTCCATGGGGTCTCAGAGTCCACACCATTGGGCGACTAACACTGTGTAAAATGAAGTTTTATTTAACCCAATGTGTAAAAAATTATCATTTAAACATGTAATCAGCATAACATTTGTTAATGAGATAATTACACTTTTTTTTGGACTAAATCTTTTTTTGTTTGTTTGTTTGTTTTAATATTTATTTACTTGGCCATGCCAGGTCTTAGTTCCAGCACATGGGAACTTCGATCTTTATTGCAGCATGCAGACTCTTAGTTGCAGCATGTGGGGTCTTGTTCCCTGACCAAGGATTGAACCCAGGCACCCTGCATTGGGAGCATGGAGTCTTAGCCACTGGATCGCCAGGGAAGTCCCTGGACTAGATCTTTGGTATCTGGTGTGTGTTTAGTAGGGGCTTCCCAGGTGGTGCAGTGGTAAAGCATCTGCCTGCCAGTGCAGGAGACACAAAGGATGCAGGTTCCATCCCTGGATTGGAAGATCCCCTGGAAGAGGAAATGACAACCCATTCCAGTATTCTTGCCTGGGAAATTTCATGGACAGAGGAGCCTGGCAGCCATTTATCTCAGTTGGGACCAGATACATTTCCCAGACTCACTGGCCACGTGCAGCCAGAGGTTGCCATGCTGGAGAACACAATGGTTCATCAATAGAGGCAGTTTATCTCCCTCCCTCCATGGTATCACAGCCCAGAACTCTGCTAATTACTCATCTGGTCACGCTCTACCTAGTGTGTATCAGTATTATTAGATCAAGAGCTTTATTTCATGCACCATGATTGTATGTTCATAAATTCTAACTCATGAATTCACAAACTTGCAATCACAGGCCCGTGCAAACACAGAAATTAGGCTTTTGTTCCTGAAGCAATGTGTGTTCACCACTTTTGGAATATTCATCCAAACCAGGCATGTGTTTGAGTTGGTTTGTGTGAATCACCATCTCCCTCAATGCTGCCCCGACTCTAAGCTTCTTGAAGGGAAAAGATGTGTCTTGTGCACCCCTCCATCTCCCTGCCAGCCCCTCCCTGCACCTCTGAGTGTCTAGCTCCTAGCAGGTGCAAGCAGGTTTTCAATAGGCATTTTTTGAATCAACTCCATCAACCAAAGTATCGGTTCCTTTTTAGAAAAGAAGCATATTATAAAGACAAGGCTCTAAAGTCAGATTATGTAAAAAATGTGTTGAAAGGCAGCAGGGACATCAAACATAACCAGTGGATTGAAGTTTTTATTCACATAGACATGGACCTGGCAGAGGTGAGCGCAGGGCTCTAGCAGATAGGTGTGTGTTTGGGACATGAGGCCGGAACAAAAGTGTCTGGAATTCTGTCCCAGGCATTTGAACTTCTGATGAAAGGAATTCTGTCTCACACCCACATGACACACTCCAATCAGTTCAAAGGCCTTGTAGAACCTGGGAGCCCCGTGTTCTCTCTGTTCAAGTCAGAGCCCTCATTTGGGGGCATTTGCCCCCCACCCCCCCAGTACCTTCAGTTGCCCAGATCCACAGGAACCCAGAGAGAGATGCTAGGGAGCACCAGTGGAGGCAGGGGAGGCAGGATACAGGAATCAACAACCCAAAGTCACAAAAGCAGAAAAAGGATAAACACATGGACAGAGAATCAGATACACACACACACACACACACACACACACACACACACACACCCCTCTCCTAATAGACATAGTGTCTGTAACAAGGCAAATGTAATTTATCAACATTTTTTGACAACTCTGGAAGAGGGAATTCCTAAACCAGTTCCATGGAGCAAAGGGTGGACATTGGAAATTAACAGTACATGATATTTCATGCCTACTTTAAGATGTGTAAACGTCTTTGGTAGAGGACTATGTGTGATGATGTGTGTGGTGTGTTAGGTACAGGCATGAGAACTTTCCTTGGTTCAACTGCAGTCGTGATTCTCCCCACCCTCTTCTTCCTGTAAAGCTTTTTCTTTGGTCTTTATTGAATTTGTTACAATATGCCTTCCATTTTATGTTCTGGTTTTTTGGCCACGAGACATGTGGGATCTTAGTTCGTCTGCCAGGGATGGAACCCATACCCTCTGCGTTGAAGGCAAAGTCTTACCCACTGGACCACCAGGGAAGTCCCTTCCTCTAAGGTTTTAAGTTCCCTTCTGTATATATTCCCACCTACTCTACCCATTTTGCTGGGGAAAGACAGTGCGCCTCAGTAATGAAAAAAGGTCTCGAGTGACAGGCTGGCCCTAGGAGGGGAGCACTGCAGCTTTAGGCGATGCAGTTGTTGTTCAGTGGCTCAGTCATGTCTGACTCTTTGCGACCCCATGGACACCAGACTTCCCTGTCCTTCACCATTTCCCAGAGTCTGCTCAAACTCATGTCTATTGAGTCAGTGATGCCATCCAACCATCTCGTCCTCTGTCATCCCCTTCTCCTCCTGCCTTCAATCTTTCCTAGCATCAAGGTCTTTTCCAATGAGTTGGCTCTTCACATCAGGTGACCAAAGTATTGAAGCTTCAGCTTCAGCATCAGTCCTTCCAAGGAGTATTCAGAGTTCATTTCTTTTAGGATTGACTGGTTTGATCTCCTTGCTGTCCAATGCAGGGGAGAAAGCCCCATCTGGAGGAAGGCTCTGTGTGGAGAGGGTGCCTTTGGGCAAATGCTAACTGAAAGAGACTGGGGACATCTTTTGTAGGTGTGGATTTCCTCAACTCTAAATAGAGCCCCTCCTACCGCTCCCATCCTCAAGGGACCATCTTAGATTTTAAGATAGAAAGCATCTCTTTAGAAAGGAATCTCCACCGCTGATACCTCCCCCACCCCCGCCGCCTGCTCCTGCCTAGAACCCCTGTCTCCTGCCTCCTGCAGTGTTTTTCAAACTAGAGCCAATGGACCACCAGTATCACATGCCTGGAGGGTGGGGTCGGGTTGCCTGTGAGGCACCCCAGCCACGCCCCTCCGGGGGCAGAGTGGGGTGGGTCGGGGTCTGCAGGTGATTCTAGCACATGCTGGGTCTGAGAGCAGTGTCCCCCCCGCCCAATCCCGGGCCGTGTCCAGGGCAGGACCGTGGGGACAGCGCGACCTGGGGAAATGGGGATACCTTGAGAGCCACCAGCGCCGGCCATCTCTGCCCCGGCACTTTCTCACCGCCGCCCTGACTCACTGATTGAGACAGGTTCCTGTCTCTGGTTTTTGTTCAGCACATCAGAGGCTGAGTCTGAGCCTTTGGTCTGGAGTTTGAACAAATTGAAGCTGAAACTGCCTCAGCGGGGTGACTGGGAGGCGGCTGCGCGGGGAAAGGAAAGGAGGGGTGGTGGGCGTGTCTTTCTCGGGGACCTGGGGAGGCAGGAGCCTGGGTTGGGGATGCCCAGCTGCGACCCGAGGACACAGAGGATGTTTAAGAGGTGCCTGATGAATTAAATATTGCTTAATTAAATATTAATAGCAAATATAGAAATGGAAATGATCGCTCTATTTTTGTAGACTGCGTGGCATAGTTGAAAAAGCTCAGGCTTTAGGGATTAAAACAAACAACCACCCATGGGTCTTGGTTCTTCGATTTAACCACTGAGGAACCTTGGGACACAGAACCCCTTTGAGCCTCTGTTTTTGCATCTGTAAAAGGGGGACTAACCAACCTTAGTTGTGTTGTAAGGAGGAGAGAAGAAAACAGGTGGAAGCATATGAATCCTTCTCTGCTCCCACTGGCCACTTCATCCCTTGCTTGAGGACTCAGTTTGACATTTTGACTCTCAGTCTTTGTCCCATACGCTGCATCCAGGACCTGACTTCTGGCATTTGTCTAATGTCATCATGTACTCTTTTTTTTTTTTAACACATTTAAAAAAATAATTAATTTGGCTGCATTGGGATGTGGAACTTCTGTTGTGGCATGCTGGCTTTAGACCAAGTGGGCTCAGCAATTGCAACATGCGGGCTTAGTTGCCCTGGGGCATGTGGGATTTTAGTTTCCCAACCAGGAATCTAACCTGCGTCCCTGGCATTGGAAGGTGGATTCTTAACTGCTGGACCATCAGGTAAGTCCCTCTTCATCGCTTTTACACTTGAGGTGGACTTTGCCTTGGACCCAGTGGGACCACTCGGCCACTTCTTATCTGCAGCAGTTTTTGCTCTTTGAATGCAGAGGACAAATGCTGGAGTCCACTGTGCTGCTCCTCCTAGTAATGGTCATGGTGACCCAAGAAGGACGGCCAGCTTGGTCATGACCTATAGGCCTTCCCCAGGAGTGCTCCTGGAAGCACTGTTCTGCAGTACCTTTTTCAGGACTACCGGTGCTTTTGGCCCCTGCTGTCTGTTCCATGCATAATCACACAGAGAGAAGGGTTGGACTCTTTTTAAGAGAGGGATCAATCTGTCTCAGATACACTGCCTGGACAGGGCAAAGACTGTTTTGGTTACATTTCTTGAAAAGTTCCCCAGTGGGCTGTAGGCTCCTCAAGGTTGGTGGCTTTGTTCCTTTTCAGTGGGAGGTAAGGGTTAAGTGAATGCTGCTTGGGACACAGAGGAGTTTTCCAGTACCAGCTGGTGATGATGGTGGTAAAGAAGGCAGGCAGGAGGAAAGAGGTCTGTAGAGAACAAGGCCAAGTTCAAGGAGATAAGCTTACCATAAGAGCTCCTTGAAGGCAGTGTGTGTGCTCAGTTGTGTCCGATTGTTTGCAATCCCATGGACTATAGGCCGCCAGGCTCCTCTGTCCATGGGATTCTCCAGACAAGAATACTGGAGCGGGTTGCCATTTCCTCCTCAAGGGAATCTTCCCTACCCAGGGATGGAACCTGTGTCTCTTGCGTCTTCTGCATTGGCAGGTGGGTTCTTTACCACTGGCACCACCTGGGAAGCCCTTGAAGGCAGGGATTCTGTCTTATCACATTGGTATCTCTGGAAGCTGGTTCAGTCTTAGCATAGAAGAATGGAACAGTAAAGCAGGGAGGGGAGACCTGGGACTCTGATTGGATGCTATTTGGAATTTAACAGTATGTCAGGACCAAGCATGTATAGCAATCATGAATTCTGATGTTCTTGACAACAAGAGTTGTCAACAATCTCCATGGATTTTGGAGCTTTGGGGATCCCGTGTGACCTTGGGCTCCTGGTTGCAGCTTCCTCTGAGTTTATGAGCTGAGGGCTGTTTTCTGCTTGAGGGGGCAGAAGGCTAGGAGCAACTATGAATTGTGCCGGGCTCTGAGGGAGTCAATTATTATTGACTAATGTTTGTGTCATGATTGGAACCATTACTTAAACAAGGCAGTGCCCCTGCCCATGGGTTTCTCTGCTAAGAGCATCTTTAATCTGATGGGATGTAACGGCAGCTTGCACATCTAGGAACTCCCAGCTGTCTGTCACTTTATTATATGCCTTGTTCTTCCCTTCCCAATCACAACAAAAATCCAACCTTTTCACCCACCTGATTGTAGAAAGAGGAAAGACGGATTCTGTATTTGCTTGTCCTTCCCCTGGGAGGCTCTGCTGTGTCTTTTCTGAGAGGCTGCGGTGTCTTAGGACTCAAGAGTCTCCAGGCTGAGTTTGTAAGAGAGTCTTCTCCCCAAGGAAGCTGTTGTAGGGAGGTGGGTTAAGGTGTGGGGAGACCAGGGCTTGATGTGTCTTAAAGCCAACCATTTGTCCACTGGGCTCCCCCCGGATCCTTTATAAAAGGTTAGCCTTTCCCACCAGCAGGATCGCATCGTGGTCCTAAGTAGCTCTCCTTTACATAGTGTGAGCCAGCCGCTGCTCTAAGTACTCGATGCATGAGACAGATGCTCAGGGCTGGGGCAATGGGATGACCCAGAGGGATGGGATGGGTAGGAAGGTGGGAGGTGGGTTCAGGATGGGGAACACATGTAAACCCATGGCTGATTCATGTCAATGTATGGCAAAAACCACTACAATATTGTAAAGTAATTAGCCCCCAACTAAAATAAATAAATTTATTTAAAAAACAAACAAACAAAAAAGCACTCCATGTATACTAACTCTTCAGATTCTCCCAGCAGTCCTGTAAGACAGTTACTCTTCTTCTTTTTTTAAATAATCTTTTGGCTGTGCTGCACAGCATGTGGGATCTTAGTTAACTGACCAGGGATCAACCCCAGGCCGCCTGCATTGGCAGTTCAGAGTCTTAACCACCACCACCAGGGAAGTTCCCAGTTAATCTTATTATCCCCATTTTCAGTTCAGTTCAGTCATTCAGTTGTGTCTGACTCTTTGCAGTCCCCATGGACTGCAGCATGCCAGGCTTCCCTGTCTATCACCATCTCCCAGAGTTTACTCAAACTCATGTTCATCGAGTCGCTGATGCCATCCAACCATCTCATCCTCTGTCATCCCCTTCTCCTCCTGCCTTCAATCTTTCCCAGCATCAGGGTCTTTTCCAGTGAGTCAGTTCTTCACATCAGGTGGCCAAAGTATTGGAGTTTCAGCTTCAGCATCAGTCCTTCCAATGGATATTCAGGACTGATTTCCTTTAGGATGGACTGGTTGGATCTCCTTGCAGTCCAAGGGACTCTCAAGAGACTTCTCCAACACCACAGTTCAAAAGCATCAATTCTTCATTGCTCAGCTTTCTTTATGGTCCAACTCTCACATCCATACATGACTACTGGAAAAACCATAGCTTTAACCAGTCGGACCTTTGTCGGCAAAGAAGTGTCTCTGCTTTTTAATATGCTGTTTAGGTTGGTTATAGCTTTTCTTCCGAGGAGCAGGGGTCTTTTAATTTCATGGCTGCAGTCACCATCTACAGTGATTTTGGAGCCCAAGAAAACAAAGTCTGTCACTGTTTCCATTGTTTTCCCATCTATTTGCCATGGAGTGATGGGACCAGATGCCATGATCTTAGTTTTACAGACTATACAGATGAGAAAACTTGACACACAGAGAGGCCAGCAACCTGCTTAAGGTCATACAGCAAGTTTTGTACCCTGTGGAAGCACGGGTGGAACCACCTCCATTTTACAGGATGGATCACAAGGACCTTAGCACAGGGCTAGGTACAGTGTAGGAACTGAGTTCTTGCTTGTTGGATTAATTCTTTTTTCTTCTTTGATGATATCTTTTTTGTTTATTATTTTTTTAACACCAAAGACATTTTATATTGGGGTATAGCCAATTAACAATGTTGTGATAGTTTCAGGTGAAGGGACTCAGCCATGCCTATACATGTTTCCATTCTCCCCCAAACCCTCTTCCCATCCAGGCAGGCACTTAACACTGAGCAGAGTTCCATGTGCTATACAATAGGTTTTTGTTGGTTATCCATTTTTAAATGTAGCAGTGTATACATGACCTTCCCAAATTACTTGTTGGATTAATTCTTGAACAACCCGATGTACTGGGCAGTGGATGAGATTCTGGTGGGGGTGGACGAGTGACAGGGGAAGGGTGGGGTTGGGGGCACACACACAGCGCCCCTTCCTGCCTTAAACTACATTAACTGGGGCTCATCCTCGCCTCCACCGAGAGCCCAAGCTAAGTGCCAAGGCCTTTGCTTGAAGTCCCCTCCTGCTCTCCCCATCCTGGAAGTTCCTGCATTGGAGAAGTCAGGGCAGATGCATGCCCTTATGAGACAGGCCAGGGGACCAGGACTGGGGGGAGCAGGTGTGAGGCTCACTGTCTCCTCCCATCTGCTCTGATCAGGTCTGGCTCTTCCCTGGAGAGGTGGCCATGCCCCGCCTTGGGGAAGAGAGCCATCTTCCCTCCTCACCATTGATTTGTCAGTGGTTGCTCCACTATTTATAACCCACTGCCTTTCTGCCATGCTTCAGCTCAGCTGGGAAGTGAGCACCATGACCTCTGATCATATTTCTCTTTGCTGGGTTCAAGCCTATAAGGAAGTGAAGCATCCTCCGAGGTCACAGCTTCTGAGCCCCCCAGGTGCCAAATCAATGTTGGTGCTCTTAGCTTGAAGGTTGGAACCAATTAACCACTTTAGCCTTGCCTCCAGGAGCTGTGTGTGCAGGCTCAGCTGAGGTCTCTGGGGGCTACAGCCACAGCCTCAGCCAGCTGTGTCCTGAAGGCTGGAGCCTGCAACTAACTGCTTGCTCCACTTGGTGGGTTCCATGCTCTGAGGCTGGGCCTGGGTGTGTTGGGAGCACCAACCAGGCATTCTACTAGCTGTTGCTTGGGTCTCTTACCTCCACTCCCTGATGCCAAGGAGCCCTGTCTCCATCTGCAGAAGAGAATGCCCAGCAGCCCACCTCCCCTTAGGCAGCTCAGCTCAGAGAGCTGGGATGGAGGAAGTGCCACTTCGATTGGTCCAGAAGTCCACGAGTAATGGGTCCCGCCCCTCTACTCTTGCAGCCCCAGTCTCTATTTTTTTGTTTGTGTTAGGTTGCTTCATTCGTGTCCGACTCTTTGGGATCCCATGGACTGTAGCCCACCAGGCTCCTCTGTCCATAGAATTCTCCAGTCAAGATTACTGGTGTGGGTTGCCATTTCCTTCTGCAGGGGATCTTCCAAACCTAGGGATCAAACTCACATCTCCTGTGTCTCCTGCATTGGTGAGAGAATTCTTTACCACTGAACCACCTGGGAAGCCTTTGATGAAAATGATACCATCTGACAAATTAGTGTGCATCTAATACCCCCAGGTGTATTCTCCAAGGATACACACGTGTTTCATGAGCTGGAATAGTGGAAAGACCTGGTCTGTCCATTCTCAGCTGCTACCTCCAGGTGCTTTGTCCCCCTCCCTCTGGAGACCCGAATCTTATGGAGAGAAACACCAGCCTAGAGTCCCCATGGTGGAGGCACCTGTCCCCATCCCTACTGCTGCCCCCACCCCGAGTTCACACAGGGAAGGAGAGCCCTGAGATGCCATCTGACACACACCTCTGCAGGTGAGCAGCTGTGCCCAGGCATTCCTTTCAAGAGCAATTTAAACATCCAGGTCTCATCTGGAAAGACAGGTATGAACCAAACGCCTTGCGATCACTATGGTAACCGGTCACACATCTCAGTGGGTGGCAGGAACGGAAGGAGCCAGGAGCTGAGTCACCCTGAGAGGGAAGCTGTGCCTGGATAGGGGTGAGGGGATTTAAGTCAGACAGATGGAGGGCCTGCTGACAGCCATGTAACCCTGTGACAGCCAGAGCTTCTCCAATAGAGAAGAACTCTCGGACTGTCATGTGTCCATAGTCTGAAGATCTGGCCCAGAGGCCTGGGGGTTTACCCTGTGTCACCACAGATGCCTGAGGACAGGTCTAGCGGAGGACCCAGTAACCGAGGAAATAGGCTGGTGGTCAGGGCCCCTCTCAACCTGGCACAAACTGACCTTCTCCTCCTCTCTTGAACACCATCTACCACCCGGCATCACCTATCTCAGGAGAGATCAGGTCTCCACTGCTATGGGTGCATCCTGGTGTATTTGCCTGAAAGGCCACTCCTCTTGGAAACTCCCAACCCACTCTTCAAGACCCAGGTCAAATGCTTTCCCTCCAATGCTTCATAAATCTCCATTCTTAACTTCTCCAAGGGCACCTATCACATGGACTTACCTATGTGTGTGTCGGGGGATCTGATGCCCACCAGAAGGTCGGCCCCTCGTGAGCAGACACATGCCCAGCTGGTCTTGGATGACAGGACCCAAGAGTGTGCAGCTACAGTAGGCTCAGCGGATGCTGGTTGACGGAAAGGATGAATTAGGGTGGTGATGTTAGTAGGCAAGCCCGGCAGAACCAGAGCTGTGCCCAAACCATCTACAAGCAGAAACTTGGGTTTCCAGGCTAAACTGCTGTTGTGGTTAGTTAGAAAGGAGCGCAAAGCTCTTTACAGTTTGCACAGCTTATGCATCTGGAATGCTACAGCTTCATTTCTGTTAAGCAAGTTGTGAAAGCCTGGGTGCTGACCTTGTCAGACTGAGGTCCTAGGTTGCCCCTTCAGTATACAGTCATCTCTCTCCATCTGCCCGTGGATATTCTGTTGTTCTATCCATTATCATCTATTGCTATCACCTATCTATATGTCTGTCATTCACCTGTGTCTATTGGCTGTCTAGCATCTATGTGTATGTCTCTACCATATAATTATATATCTTCTATGTGTATCAATCCATCCATTGATCATGTCCCTATCTGTCTATCATCTGAAAGGTGACTTGCTCACCATTTGGGCGCTGGAGGATCTGAGAGGAGGTGGAAGCTGGGAAGAAACTGGAAAACTAGGGAAGAGAAGGGTGGACTGGCTCTGGGTCTTGCGGGCTGGACTCGGGAAGAGATGAGCTGGTGAGTAGGAACGATGAGCTGGTTCCCAGAGGAGGTGTGGAGGAGAGGCGGCACCAGTGGAGCTCAGTCGCGGGTTGCAGAAGGCTCAGGCGCGGGGGCGAGGGCTCCAGGGGGATGATGTCATCCATGGCCACGACCAGGGAGGCGGGGGCTTTTGCGACGCCCTCGCCAAGAGCTCCGCGCATCCGCAGCCAGCCCCCGGGAGGCGCTCTCGGGGTGCGGACTGGGGCTTCTTGGTGACAGCGCTGGCGACTCCGGGCGAGAAGCAGCAGGCGAAGGCCACCGGCGCCGAGAAGAGCCGGGAGGAAGGGTCACCGGAGCGAGGGCTCGGGATCAAGTGGGGTGCTCGCGCGCCTTGCGCACTCACCTGGGGTCGCCAGCCCGAGCGCGCGACGTCACCCGCGGCCGCGGCGCTGACTTGCTGTTCGGAACGCAGACTCTTCCCATCTGGGGCACGGGGCGGGGAGAGGGGGGGCTAAGGGGACGCGGTGGGGGCGGAGGAAGCTCCCACCGGGGAATCGGGCTCTCTGCGCAGCCTCCTGCCTTTTCCCCATCTCCTGGGCGCGCATCCCTTGGCTGGCCCGGCTGCGTGGAGTGCAGGAGGCGCCGGGAGGGGTGCACAGGGGATGGAAGGTGCAGGGGGCGAGGCCAGTGGGCTGGGGCGGGATTGTGTGGGGGCAGCGGGAGGAGCAGGATATCAGCGACGGATTTGCTGAGAGTCCAGGTTCCTCTGCCCTCCCCAGTTAGGTCGCCTCAGCAGCCCGAGATTTAGAGAGGCCGGCGTCGGTCGACAGGGTTGCACTGCCATCCACTAGCGCCCTGCTGGCCCTCAGAGCAGATCAGATAACGCTCTTCCTCTCTCTTTTCTTTTCTCACCTTTCCCTCGTCATTCCCTTCGTCTCCCTTCCCAACCCCGTCCCCAGCTTTCTCTGCCCCCCAGCTTCTGGTTCTGAGCAGCAGCCGGTCCCTGGAGGGCCTGGCAGTGGGTCTCAAGTTAAGCCAGCCCTGCAGTCTGCCGGAGGCTGGAGAAACCGGGCGCCACCTGGCCCTGTGCCCATTCCCAGCTTCAAAGACACTCAACAGGGAGAGATCTCTCTTTGGCAGACCTGGCTGAGTTTCTCTGCCAGCTGCTTTTGCGCTTAACACCTACCCCTCACCCGCATTAGCCATCCCTCTCCAAAGTGGATTTCTAGCAGGTATGGGAGTTAAGGGGCAAAGAATGGCAAAGAAGCCCTGGCCCATTTAGAGATGTCTGTGTTACTATAAATACCCCTCATCCTTCCTAAATCAGAAGTCTAGACAGTGTGGGAGTGTCCCTTTTCACAGATAGCTGGGCTCCTGGATGAACAAAGGTGCAGTGGGAGGGGATCTGAGAGCCATGCTAGGAGAAACTCGGGGCGGGGGGTGTGTGGGGGGGTAGTTGAAACTGGAACTAAGGCGATCTGTGTGTGTGTGTTAGTCGCTCAGTTGTGTCCAACTCTTTGTGACCCCATGGACTGTAGCCCACCAGGCTCATCTGTCCATGAGATTCTGCAGGCAAGAATACTGGAGTGGGTTGCCATTCCCTTCTCTAGGGGATCTTCCTGACCCAAGGATTGAACCTGGGTCTCCTGCATTACAGGCAGCTTCTTTACAGTCTGAGCCACCAGGGAAGCTAGTTTGGATAACCTCAAAAAAGAAAAGAAAGGGTATATTGCTTCGTACATATCTCAGAGTGAACACACCCAGGTAACAGCACCTAGATCAAGCTCTCACCTGCACCTTGGAAGCGCCCCCCAAGTCTTCTGTCCAGCCCCAACTCCAGGGTAAACCTAGCTTCTCTCATCATAGCAGGTTTGTTTTTATCTGTTCTAGAAGGTCAGTAGGAAGGAAATCATGCAGTATGTACCTTTTAAGACCTGGTTTCTTTAACTCAGTGTGCTGGAGGGAGAGGGAGGCAGTGTCCATGTTTGACTGTGGTTGTAGACGTTTTGGAATTTGGATGTCCTTCCCAACAGGACAGATCATTTTTCCATCCAAGAGAGTGGAGGGGCTGCAGCAGGGGTCTTCCTTGTCTGGATTCATCTTCCTGGGGGCTTTTCCTTACTAGCTCCTGCGGCTTTCTCCAGCAGGAATCCAGTGTTCCTCTTACTCACTGGGCAAAGGCTTTCCCCCAGATTCATGGTGAACAGCCCCCAATCCTGACACCGAAATTTCTCCTAGCAAATTGCCTTTCCTTTCCACAGGAATGGCTTTGAGCTGAGACGAGATTGGAAAGATGATCCTGAAAGAGGTGTTCAGGCGAGCCTGCGTTCGTAGCTCCAGGAGGGAACTGGTCTGGGTGGGGGGAGGGCTCCGGCCTTCACTGAAGCGTTTGCAGGGGCCAGTGTGTAATTAGCATCCTCAGGAGCCCGCAGGGTTTCCTGCCTTCAAGGAAAGAACATTTGCAAGCCTGTACAGGTTAACAGCTTCCCTTTAAACGTTTTCCTTTTGTGGTTAGCTCTTGTGCCTGCTTTTGAAAATGTGGTCATTAAAAAAAAACAACAGCAAGAATCAATCCTCCCAGAAGGGATGGAAGGGCTGCTACCCTCCTTGGGAGCCCTTTCTTCCTCATGCATAATAAAGATTAAGATTAGGAAGGCACGACAAACGCTTAGGGGCTCTGAAAATATGGATTATGCAAATGAGCTATTTAAGGACCTTTAAAAACGCTGACCGGGTCTCAGAGTATTTACCTGCTGTTAGAAAATGGGGATTGTCTAAACAGGGCATTGGGGAACCCCTAAGCGCTCAGATTATGATGGATCTGAAGAACCTCACACATCCCTCCTGACCCCTTAGGCCTGTCTGCTGTGTGAGGGAAGAAGACGTGTTTGGACAAAGCTGAGGTTTCATGGAGTGACCTGCGATGGATTTGGGTCTGTCCTGCAGGCCTGGATGTTGGAGGAGGAGGAGAGCTGATGCTGGAGCCAATGCTGGAGGAGGTTCATGGGGAGCCCCCTACATGAGTGGTTTGGGTACAGGTGGGCTGGAAGACAGGGCCATGGACAGGGGAACTCTGAGGTCCTTCTACAGCCCTCGTGTGTGTAGTCGCTGTCACGTCTGACTCTTTGTGACTCTTTGGACTGTAGCCCGCCAGATTCCTTTGTTCATGAGATTCTCCAGGGGAGAATACTGGAGTGGGTTTCTGTTCCCTTCTCCAGGAGATCTTCCTGACCTAGGGATTGAACCCAGGTCTCCTTCATTGCATGCGGATTCTTTACCCACTGAGCCATCAGGGAAGCCCACAGAGATAATATAGCAAATCCCTACTACTTAAGGAACCCCTCTGAAGTACATTCAATTTTTGTTTAATTCATCCTGCAAAGTAAGGGAAGAGCTTCTGTAGAAGTGGATACAAGCACTGGTTTCCATATATATGGTGGGTACTGCTCCTGTTTGCGCTCCTTCTGGATGAATGGATGGCACTGATTCCCATCGTGGCCACCCACTCCGGTATTCTTGCCTAGAGAATGCCATGGACAGAGGAACCTGGCGGGCTACAGCCCATGGGGTCACAAAAGAGTCAGGTTCGACTTAGTGAATGAGCGAGCGCATGCACGCGCGCGCGCATGCGCGCGCGCGCACACGCACACACGCACACACACACACACACACACACACACACACATTGGTTCCCATCAGCAACACAGATTCGGAGCCAAGTCTAGGCACTGTGAAATCACAAAAGTGGGCCACATATTAAGTGCCTCTCTCAATGAATCTGTGGGGACAAATTGCTGGTATGAGGGTTAGTCCTTTGCCGTCTGGAGCCTGCCTCTGCCAGACAGAGCCCTCAGGCAGGAGTGTGTATCTCCAGTAGATACCAGTGCGGCCCCCTCAGCTGGGCACATCCTCCCTTCCCACCTCACTTCACCCTTGGCCTCGGCTGCTTCCTCCACCTGGGGGGTTCTTCCCCTGCCACCATCACCACCAGCCTCCTCACGCCCTCCTTCAGATCGTTCCTCAGATATCTCAGCCAGGCCTTTCTGCCTCTTGAAAGTCACAGCCCTCTGGCCCCAGCCATTCCCTGTTGCCTCCTTGGTGGCTCAGCTGGTAAAGAATCCACCTGCAATGCAGGAGACCCTGGTTCGATTCCTGAGTTGGGAAGATCCGCTGGAGAAGGGATAGGCTACCCACTCCTGTATTCTTGGGCTTCCCTGGTGTCTCAGATGATAAAGAATCCGCCTGCAATGTGGGAGACCTGGGTTCAACCCCTGGGTTGGGAACATCTTCTGGAGGAGGTTATGGTGACCCACTCTAGTAATCTTGCCTGGAGAATCCCATGGGCAGAAGAGCCTGGCGGGCTACAGCCCATGGGGTCGTAGAGAGTCGGACGTGACTGAGCGACTTTCACTTTCTGCTTTATTCTTCTCCCTGCACTTACTACCATCCATGTCACTCATTTATTTATTACCTCCTTGTTGGTTAGATTGTGAATTCCCTGTGACCGGGGGCTGTGTCCCCTTATTCTCTGCTCTATCCTTGGCATCTCAGACAGACCTGGCATTTAGGAGAAGTCCCATAAACATTTGGTGAGTGAATGAATGAATGAGCATATAGAAACATGAATGAAGACTTTAGGAACCCTTTTCAGCCTGGTGCCCACCTGCTTTCTCGGCTTACCCAGCGTGCACCTGTGCCCTCTGGCTGCAGGGTAGGATGCCCCCACAGCCCCACCTGGCTCTCCCCCTCTCCCCTACCTGAAAAGGCTCTCTGATCTCCGTTGAGACTCCTTGCTTCCTTTCTCTTGGTCCCTGTGGCATCCTCCACTTGCTTGAGTGTTGGCAGTTTTGTCATTGTATTGTTATAATAACTTGTTTCCATGCCAGTCTCTCCCAGTAAATGGGGGCTCCCTGAAAGGACATGTGGCTCTAGTGGTAAAGAACCCATCTGCCAATGCAGGAGATGCAGGAGATACAGGTTTGATCCCTGGGTTGGGAAGATCCCTTGGAGGAAGACACTGCAACCCACTCCAGTATTCTTGCCTGCAGAATCCCGTGGACAGAGGAGCCTGGAGGGCTACAGCCCATGGGGTCTCAAAGAGTTGAACATGATGGAACAACTTCACATGCATGCCCTGAAAGGACTATATTTTTGATTTGGGGGAAAGAACTTGAGTTTTGAGTCAGAGTTCAAATTCTAGCTTTACTAGTTACTGCTGTAGGACTTTGGCAAATCACTTAATTGTTCATAGCCTCCGTTTTCTTGTCTGTCAAATAGGGTTAATCATCTTAAAATTTGACGGGATGGCTGAGAATCATAGGGGCAATGCATACGATGTCCTTAGCAGAATGCACGGCATGTGGTAGGCAGGGCATGACATAACAAGGGGTTATGAGTGAAAAATGGCCACATCACTTATGCCAGAGTTCACCTCCCACTCTGGTGGACAGGTTTTGTTCTTTGACCTCCTGGGAGTGTCTGGTTTAAATTTGTGTCACTGTCATGAAGGAAAAAGAGGGAAGAAGGGGGCACTGTTATAGACTAAAGGACAATATAATGGAATATGTGAGCCTTGATATTGGGCCAAAATAAAAGTTATAAAGGACATTTGGGGGAAAATGGAAAATTTAAATATGGGTTAATTACTTGCTAACAGTGAATCAAATACATTTCTTGGTTGGGATTTTAAAAAGGACTGTTTAATGAGTGCAGATTGTGTGCTAGGCATTGTGAAAGCATTTTACAGGTGCTCCATCATCCCTATGACATAGATATTTTTATCCCATTTTATAATCTGGAACTGAGGCTTAGAGAGGGGAAATCATTTCCCCAAAGTTATACCACTCTTAAGTGCCCAGGACCAGTTATTATTATCATATTTTAATAAACATTTTATTTCAGACTAGTTTTAGATTTACAGAATTACTGCAGAGGTGTTACTGGGAGTTACCATATATCCCATACCCAGTTTCTCGAATTGTTAACGCTTCACGTTAGTGTGGAACATTTGTCACAACTTATGAATCAGTATTGATTCATTATTATTAACCAAAATCCATACTTTATCACATTACCTTGTTTTTTTTTTTTTTTTCTAACATCCTTTTTCTGTTCCATGATCCCATCCAGGACATGGTTTTGTTTTTAGTCATCATGTCTCCTTAGACTGGCTGCCTTTCAGACTTGTTTTTGGTGACCTTGACAGTTTTGAGGAAGACTGGTCAGGTATTTTGTAGAATGTTAAGCTATATAGTCCATGGAATTCTCCAGGCCAGAAGACTGGAGTGGGTAGCCTATCCCTTCTCCAGCGAACCTTCCCAACCCAGGAATCAAACCAGGGTCTCCTGCATTACAGGTGGATTCTTTACCAACTGAGCTATCAGGGAAGCCCTATTTTGTAGAATGAATGGGTCCAATTCTGAACTCAAATCTGTATTATTCCAAAGCTCCTTCTATTTCCATCAGACCCTCTGTCTCTTCATTGAGAGAGACAGAGGTGGAGGGGGGCGGGGAGAGAGATTGATTTACCCTTAGAGCGATTTGCCAGAGGCTGAGGGGCTTCCCAAGAGGCCCTAGTGGTAAGAACCTTCCTGGCAGTGCAGGAGACATAAGAGACAAGGGTTCGATCCCTGGATTGGGAAGAGCTCCTAGAGGAGAGTGTGGCAACCCACTCCAGTATTTTTTTTCTATTTTTTTTTAATTGGAGGATAATTGCTTTACAATATTGTGTTGGTTTCTGCCATACATCGACATGAGTCAGCCACAGGGATACATATGTACCCTCCCTCCTGAACCCCCTTCCCATCTGCTACCCCATCCCACCCCTCTAGGTTGTCACAGAGCACTGGGTTGAGATCCTGGTGTCATACAGAAAATTCACACTTGCTCTCTATTTTACATATTGTAGTGTGTGTTTCCCTGCTATTGTCTCAGTTCATCGCACCTTCTCCTTCCCCTACCGTGCCTACAAATCTGTTCCCATTGCTTCCCTGAAAATAGGATCATCAGTACCATCTTTCTAGATTCCATATGCATGCATTATTATACAACATTTGTCTTTCTCTTTCTTACTTCACTCTGTATAATAGGCTCTAGGTTAATCCACCTCATTAGGACTGACTCAAATGCATTCTTTTTTTTTTATAGCTGAGTAATATTCCATTGCATATATGTGTACCACAACTTCTTTATCCATATTTGTCGATGGACATCTAGGTTGCTTCCGTGTTCTAGCTATTGTAAAAAGTGCTGCCATGAACACTGGGGTACCTGTGTCTCTTTCAATTATGGTTTCTTTAGGGTATATTCCCAGTAGAGGGATTGTGGGTCATATGGTAGTTCTGTGTCTAGTTTTTTAAGAAATCTCTGTACTGTTCTCCATAGGTGCTGTATCAATTTACATTTCCACCAGCAGTGCAAGAGGGTTCCCTTTCTGCACTCTCTCCAGCGTTTATTGTTCGTAGATTTTTAAACGATGGCCATTCTGACTGGTGTGAGGTGATACCTCATCATAGTTTTGATATGCATTTCTCTAATAAGAGCGATATTGAGCATCTTTTCATGTGTTTGTTGGCCATCACTCCAGATCTCTTGCCTGGAGAATCCCATGGACAGAGGAACTTGGTGGGCTACAGTCCATGGGGTTGAAAAAGAGTCAGACACAACTTAGTGACTGAGCACAAGTAGCTACAGAACAGGACCAACCCACATGTGTTGACTTTTGGGGAGAGGTGTGATTTGGGGCCTGACTCTGTGTCTGTGCTAACAAACCCCTTACACAGCTTTTGTTGTTGTTGTTCTGTCACTCAGTCATGCCAGACTCTTTGCGACCCCGTGGACTGCAGCATGCCAGGCTCCCCTGTCCTTCACCATCTCCTAAAGTTTGCTCAGATTCATGAATTGAGTCAGTGATGCCATCCAACCATCTCATCCTCTGCTGCCTCCTTCCCCTTTTGCTTTCAATTTGCCCAGCATCAGTGTCTTCCAGTGAGTCACCTCTTTGCATCAGGTGGCCAAAGGATTGGAGCTTCAGCTTCAGCATCAGTCCTTCCAATGAATATTCAGGGTTGATTTCCTTTAGGATTGACTGGTTTGATCCTCTTGCTGTCCAAGGAACTCAAAAGAGTCTTCTTCAGCAGCACAGTTCGAAAACATCAGTTCTTCAGTGCTCAGCCTTCTTTCTGGTTCAGCTCTCACATCCGTGTATGACTGCTGTACACAACTTCAGACAGTTTAAGAGAGATGATCCTTCAGGCCCTTGCTCTTTTTGAGCTAGAAGGTCTTCATGAGGTAAGCCAGTGTCCCTCAGCTTAGGGAGCCCCAGGCCTAGAATGGATTCTTAGGATCTGGGAGGTATGATCTGAGCAGCTTGACCTGTGGCTCCTCCGGGGCTCCCAGCAGCACCTGGGCCCAGATGGATGTGTTATGTTGGGCATGGAGCCCCCGTGGGCCATGGGCAGGAAGTGGAGAAGGGCGCCTCTATGAGAGAGAGGGAATCAAAGAAACCCCTGATGTAGTTCACAGGGTTTCCACAGTCTGCCCCCCTGCCTGAGAGCCCACATCATCCTTTGGCCTTGGGTACACACTGGAGCCAAGTGGGAGACAAAGCTGGCATGATGGGGGACATGGTAGAGGACCGGGCACAAGAGATTGGGCTAGATTCTATAGAAGGAGGAGCCATGGCGGGCATTTGAGCAGGACAAGCACATGAGAAGGAAATGAAAGAGAGGTTGGCTAAACTACGCCAGAACCTGGTTGGAGCAGAGCTGCGTCATCCTGCTCCCTGGGTGGACCTCACAGTCGGAAATGAACATCAGTCCCTGAATAAGGCACATGGATGCTTCCTTCTCCTCTCTCTCAGGCAGAGCCCACATTGCTTTGCTCAGGGGAGCCCTAAACACCCCAGCTCTGCCACCCACCCCTGTGGTCTCAGGACCCTGCCCTGCCCATTGCCCCACTCACCAGAGAGTTACCTCTTCTACCTCTGGGGAAGGGGAGCAAGGAGGCCTGGGAGGAAGGCAGAGGTGTCCCTGGTGCTGATGTGGCCGCCCTTGTACCCACAACGACCAGATGAGATCTGAGTGGATGTTTTTCCTTTGGTTTCATTTCCTGCTTTCACCAAGTGTGCTTTGTTTGGGGGAAAGAAGAGCTGACTCCACTAGCCCGCCTTCCTCTGTGGGTTTGGTATAATCTGTTCTGCACCCAGCTCATCACTATTGATGGCAGTAATGATGATAGCTGGCTGGCAACAATGTTAACAGCTTTATTTCTTGGTCCCTGTGAAGGGCTGCAAGGGAGGGCTGACCTGATGGAAGGGAAATACTGGCTTCTAGGCATCAGATGAACACTGGGACCCAGGCTTTACTGCCAGACCCACAGAAGCCCTCATATTATCATCTGGTCTTGAGGCTGGCATATTACTTAAGATACATTTAGCAGCAGGAACAGAATAACCAACTAACAGAAGCTTAATGAGAAAGGCATTTAATTATATTACATAACAGAATGCTAGAGATGGGCATTTCTAAGAACTGTCTAGTAGTTCGAAAATATTAGGATGTTGGACCCCTGTCTCTGCAACTCTCCTAGCCTGACCCTCATGCTCATAAAGTGGCTGCCACAGTTCCCATTATCAGAGCAGCATCCCAAACTGGATCTACGGGGATAGGTATAACATGAATTTGTTCCTTAGCAGCTCCTTCCTTTTGCTGAGGAGCAAAACCCTAACCAGAAGCCACCTAGCAGGGTTCTTCTTAGGGTTCATTGGCCAGAATTTGGTTATATGTCCACTTCTACACTAATCACCAGAAAAGAGAAATAGGGGTAATTGCTTGACTTAAACCAATCATGTTCATTCCCTGGGTTGGAGGAGGAGCCTACTTTCTTCACTTTGCGGCTGGAACAGAGATGAGTTTCTGTAAACTAAGGGAGAAGAGGGAGATGGCTTCTTGCTGGTTAACCTGCAGAGGCAGCCACTGGAAACCCCATATCCAGTTGGACGGGAATGCCTGCTTGTTCTGTAAGTTCTTCAAGGGAAGAAATCCCACAGCTCCTGTCAGTAGTGTACCGCCAGGCTCTCTGTGGCCTCTGAGCCTTTACACATGCTGTGTCCTCTGATTGAAACCCCAAACTCTGCTCCTCTGGGTCTGGCCAGCATGAGCCTGCAGGTGCCAGCTCGCCGAGAAGTCCCCTTTTACGTGGCTCCTGTGTCATTCTGCTCTGTCTCCCAGCACTCTGTATGTCCACGGACGCCTTGCTCTGTATCATTTGGTGGCTTATTTTTCTTTCTCACATCAGAAAATGTATTTTATTTCCCATCATAGTCCATTCTGGGAAGACAGATAAAGTATCTTGGTCATACTGGTGTCTCCAGTGACTGATGTGTCATAGAGCATCCAATATACAAAGTAAGGAGTGAGCAGTGAAAACTGTGGTACCTTCTGCCCCAGTTGTCCCCAGGCAGATGCCGTCTTCTCTAAGCCAGGGTTGCCCACAGTGGGCTCTGTGTGAATGAATGAATCATTCATTCATTGCGGCAAAGGCCACATCACTGGCTCTCCTGCTTCTGTTCTTTTCCTCCCCCACCCATTTCTCACTCCACTCCCTAGTGAATCAATCATTCCATCAATCTCTGTCTCCCACATTTTTCTTCCTTCTCTCTTTGAAAACATTTTTATTGTAAGTTATAACATCCATCGTAGAAACTGAGAAACACAAGTGTGTAAAGGAAGACAATCAAATGGCAACTCGTGGTTCAGAAATAACCACTGTTAACAGTCTGATTCATATCTTTTAATATGTGTGCTAGCATGAATATGTATGTTTAACATAACATAACATATTATGTTTTTCATTAAACAGAACGTTGTTGCATATTTCTGTATTAATGCACTCCCGTCTCATTGTTTTTTATTGTGATGACGTACACATCATATGGGCTTCCCATGTGACCCTAGTGGTAAAGAACCAGCCTGCCAATGCAGGAAACATAAGAGATGTGGGTTCAACCCCTGGGTCGGGAAGATCCCTGGAAGAGGGCATGGCAACCTACTCCAGAATTCTTGCCTGGAGAATCCCAACACTGCTTAGCTGCAGTGACATTTTTTGTCACTAGAGGTCACCAGGGCAGTAAGGCTGTGCATGGGCTCGGTTGCTGTACCTTCTCAGTTCAGTTCAGTTGTTTAGTCATGTCCAACTCTTTGAGACCCCATGGATTGCAGCGCGCCAAGCTTCCCTGTCCATCACCAACTCCCGGAGCCTACTCAAACTCATGTCCATTGCGTCGGTGATGTCATCCAACCATCTCATCCTCTGTCGTCCCCTTCTCCTCCCGCCTTCAATCTTTCCCAGCATCAGGGTCTTTTCAAATGAGTCTGTTCTTTGCATCAGGTGGCCAAAGGATTGGAGTTTCAGCTTCAGCATCAGTCCTTCCAATGAATAGTCAGCACTGATTTCCTTTAGGTTGGACTGGTTGGATCTCCTTGCAGTCCAAAGGACTCTCAAGTCTTCTCCAACACCGCAGTTCAAACGCATCAATTCTTTTGTGCTCAGCTTTCTTTATAGTCCAGCTCTCACATCCATACATGACTACTGGAGAAACCATAGCTTTGACTAGATGGACCTTTGTTAGTGAAGTAATGTCTCTGCTTTTTAATATGCTGTCTAGGTTATTCAAACATGCTTCTTGGCTTGGCAACTCTAGGAAGTATCACTTCACCTCTGTCAGGCTGTTTTTTTATCAGTAACTTGAGTGTGTTGGGTTAGGTGTTCCTCAAGGCTTCTCCAAGGATAGAACTTTCTGGTTGTCCTCACAAATGGACATCTCTGTTAGCTGCTCTTGGTCTGGGCATTCAAACAACTTCCTCTTTCACATTTATCTTAATTCTCTAAATTGTCAGTTTATAAGTACATGAAAGGTCTCCCAGTTGACCTTAAATCTTGGGGTCCTGGGAGAAGCCTTCTTGACTGTGCCCTTGACTTGCATGCTGGCCTGGAGCTGAGCATCTCATGCTGTCCTGAGAGTGATTGATGGGGCTCCATCTGCACACACTGATGGGCTCCGTCTGCACACACTGATGCTTACCCCATCCACAGGAAGAGAGTCAGTTACTTTAAAGCTTCCCCTCAACTCATTTATACACAACCAAAAGAGATCCAGAACAAGACTCATTTCTCCATCTCCTTGGGCTGCCTCGCCATTGGGTCAAATATGGAAAACAGTTTTTATTCAGAACTTTAAATAAATTTTGCTGTCCAAGAAGAGACTCTTTGCCCCTCATTGTGTTGGCCCAACTCTTCTCTTTTGAAATTAGAAATCTGGTGGCCATCGATTTATTTCTTTAAACATTTTTGTTCTGGAAAGAAAAAAGCATAAAGAGAAAGCTCTCATTGATAAATCCTCAGCCCAGAAATGATCTGTCAACATTTTGCCTAGTTTTATTTTTGTGTTTTCATTCACATTTCTGAGATCATACTATAAATACAATCTGCATGCTGGATTTTTCTCTTAACATCGTGTTTTGAGCATTTTCTCATGTCAATAAAACAGAATTTGAATGCTTGCACATAACTTCATAGAAGAGATGAATCATAATTTGGCCATATCCTCAACGTTGGATATTGAACTTGCCTCCAGTTTCTCCATGTCATAAACGATGCCATGAACTGACTGAAATTCCCCTTACTTACTGTTATCAAGATGTGTTTGAAAGAGTGAGACAGCTGGGCTTAGGAAGGGGAAGATAAGGGTTTCTGTTACCTTCCAGTTGTGGGATGTGGGGTACTTTGTACCTTATGTTTATTCTTAGAACAGTCATGGGAGCCAGGTTTTGCAGATGGGAAAATGAGACTGTGAGAGATTTAGGAATTTGACTGTCACGTCCCACGGCTAGTTAGCAGCTGTGCAGGATTTGACCTTGAGTTAGTCTGCTTGCAGAGCTTGCGTCTCCTTTGCTGCCATGCTGCTCAGTGGCAGAAGGAACAGTCTGTGGGGGTCTGGGCTGCAGGGAGCTTGTGGTCTCACTATCAAGGGGTATTCAGGTCTTAGCTTATCTGTGAGGGCCCAGGGGAACTGTATCCCCATTGGGGGCAGTGGGATCAATGAGTCCCCCAACTTGGAGAACTGGGAGAGGTGAATCTGCTGGGGTGCGGAATTGAGTGTCTGCTAAAGTTTCCAGCCTGCTTTGCTGAAAACCAGCTCGGGTCCCTGCGTCTTATCCACCTCTTTTCTCTACCGCTGTTAATAAATCTGAATCATAGCGTTTGGCTTTGTACTCATAAATTTGAAGTGGAGTTTTTACCAGGCTGTCAGCAAGATGGAGAAGGCCAGATGAGAAGGAGAACTGAATTCTAGGAATCTGGACTATTTTTAAACACATCCTTGTTATTCTAGATCTTACAGGTCACTGGTACCAGAGAAGAATTTTGCAGACCTGACAGCTGGTGTTAAAACAATTAGGCTCAAAATGACAACCAAGGGATGTGTGTGTGCGTGTGGCCACACTTCCTCTTTCTCCTCCTTGTATTGTGGGGCACATTTCCTAGACATGTCTGAGGTGGAGCCAGTTGGGTCGGTGGGAGGATGGGTGATTTGGGGAGTGAGTTCCAGACTGGGCTTTGGGGGGTAGTTGTGACACCCACTCTGTCACACACAGAGATGGTCACCCCAGACCTGCACTCCCCTCCCTGACCTCAGCCTTCTCTTCCATAAATGGCAGGGCAGGGTTGGGGTGAGGGGAATTAGGACCTCTCTAACGCTGAAGAATTGATGCTTTTGAACTGTGGTGTTGGAGAAGACTCTTGAGAGTCACTTGGACTGCAAGGAGATCAAACCAGTCAATCCTAAAGAAAATCAGTCCTGAATATTCTTTGGAAGGACTGATGCTGTAGCTGAAACTCCAATACTTTGGCCACCTGATGTGAAGAACTGACTCATTGGAAAAGACCCTGATGCTGAGAAAGACTGGGGGATGGAGGAGAAGGGGGTGATAGAGGATGAGATGGTTGGATGGCATCACTGACTCAGTTGACATGAATGTGAGCAAACTCTGAGAGATAGTGAAGGACAGGGAAGCCTGGCGTGTTGCAGTCCATAGGGTTGCAAAGAGTCAGACAGGACTTACCAACTGAACAACAACAAAATTTCCCCTTCGTTCCCAGATCTGGATCCTGTGATTGGGACCACAGATGCCTCTTGGCACACTAGTTTATGGTCATCGTGAGCCCCAGTCATCCCCTACTCACCCTGGTCATGCCTACCTTTCTGCTCTGATAGTCTAAGACTTGGCCACTCATTTTAACAGGAATTCTCTGGGAGGAACAAGAGACAGCTTTGTCTGTTTCCTGGTCTGCCATGATCTCTGCCACATTTCCTTATCTGGACACAGCTTGCCTTTTGTTTTCATTTCCCCCAGCACTTCGTGGGCTTCCCTGGTGGCTCAGTTGGTAAAGAATCTGCCTGCAATGTGGCAGACCTGAGTTCAATCCCTGGGTTGGGAAGATCCCCTGGAAGAGGGCACAGCAACCCATTCCAGTATTCTTGCCTGGAGAATCCCCATGGACAGAGGAGCCTGGTGGGCTACAGCCCATGGGGGTCACAAAGAGTCGGACATGACTGAGTGACTAAGCACACAGCACTTCCCACCCATCTTGACCAGAGTTCTCCAGAGAAACAGAACCAGTAGAAATAGAGACAGAGGCAAGGAGGTACTTATTATGAGGAACTGACTCACACAGTCATGGAGGCTGATGAGCCCCCATGGTCTGTAGCTGGCAAGCTGGAGACACAGGAGAGCTGCTCTGTAATTCCAGTCTGAGTCTGAAGGCCAGCAGGCCCAAAGCCCAAGAAGAGCTGATGTTTCAGTGAGAGTCTGAAGGCAGGAAAAAGTCATCATCCCAGTTCAAAGGCTATCAGGCAGGAAGAATTTTCTCTCATTTAGGGAAGGTCAGCCTTTTTGTTCTATTCAGGTCTTCACCTAATTGGATGAAGCCCACCCACATTAGGGAGGGCAATCTGCTTTATTCCTGTCAACTGATTGAGATGCTAATCCCATCCAGAAACACCCTCATAGGCACACCCAGCATAATGTTTGAGCAAATGTCTCCGCACCCCGTGGCCCAGTCAGTTGACACATACCGTTAACATCATACCACCCAGTATTCTTTAGCCAGCCACACACTCATGGATTTTCATGCCCCATTACAGATGTTCATGTCCTCAGGCCATTGCGTGTACTATCCCTTCCCCCTGGAATGGTCTCCCCTTATATAAGAAGCAATTCTCTTCTTGGTGCCTTATTTATTTATTTTTTTTTTTTTAGTAATTTTATTTATTTTTGACTCTAGTCGGTCTTCAAAGCTGCACGGACTTTTCTCTAGATGTGGAGCGCGGGGGCTACTCTCTCGTTGTGGTATGCCGGTTTCTCATTGTGGTGGCTTCTCTTGTTGCAGAGCATGGGTGCCAGGTGCTCGGGCTTCGGTAACTGTGGCACATGGGCTCAGTAGTTGCAGCTCCCGGGCTCTAAGGCATAGGCTCAGCAGCTGTGGTGCACAGGTTTAGTTGTTCCACCGCATGTGAGATCTTCCTGGATCAGAGATTGAACCTATGTGTCCTGCTTTGGCAGGCAGATTCTTTACCACTGAGCCACCAGGAAAGCCCCTGATTATTTTTTCAAATGGCATTTCACCGGCTAGAAGGAGAAAGCAAGGTCTGCAGTATTCTGATGTGGCTGAGAGCATAGACTCTGGGCTCACACCCTGGCTCTTGTGTTTACTAGCTCTCTTGCTTTGGGTTAATCTGCTTCATCATCTTGACCTGCCTGTGCTTGCTTCATGGGGAGAAAATGACTGTACTTGCTTCATGGGGTGGTTGTGAGGATGGAGGGAGCTAAAGCAGGTAAAACTCTTAGAACAGTATCTGACACACAGAAGGGTTGAGATACTTACAGGTGATGTGGTTGTCTTTGTTGTAGCCCCAGGGCTAAGCAAGGTGCCTGACATATACTGGATGCCCCTAAGTTTTTGTTGAGTGGGGTCATTTTTAATAAAGTGAATACAGAAAATACAAGGGACTTCCCTGGCAGCCCAGTGGTTAAGACTTTGCCTTCTAGTTCAGGGGCTATGGTTTCGATCCCTGGTCAGGAAGCTAAGATTCCACATACCTTGGGGCCAAAAAACCAAAACATGAAACAGAAGCAGTGTGGTAACAAAGTCAACAAAGACTTTAAAAATGGTCCACATTAAAAAAATCTTAAAAAGAAAAGAAAATGTGAAAGTCAGTACAGATGAGTTAGTTTGAGAGAAAACCTGGAGAGACGCCTTTGCGTGTGTGTGTGTGTGTGTGCGTGTGTACACATATGTCTAGTTGGTGGCAGAAGACTTTGCTTATTTCGCTCCCCCTCCCCTAAGGCCAGTCCTTTTCTCATGGACAGGAACTGTCTTTACACAACCACATATGCACGTTTCTGTTGACACCACCAGGAGACAAAAAGCTAAGAAAATAGGGATGGGTGGGTATCATCTTTCATTCTTTTTCAAGGAGGAAACTTGCAAGGGAAATCTGTCATTGGGAAAAATTTTATTTCTTGCTCTCAACAGAATAGAGATGTGCTCTGTTCCTTCACACTTAACTTCCGCCATATATGAAGAACGTTCAAGAGAAAAGTGGAGTCTATAGAAAAGCTGTTCAAAGCCTTTGCTCAAATTAGCTGGAGGCCATCAGAAAATATTGTCAGGAGAGGACAGAAGAGGACAGAAACCACTGACAAAGTAGGAGCGTGACGTCTGCAGCTTTGGGCACCCAGATGTAATAAAACTCAGTGTGCCCATTGATCCACTCACCCTCAGAAGAGCCTCTTAATAGAGTAGAGAGAATCATGGTGAGTTACCAAGGTATATTTTAGTCAGTATCCGTGAAAAATATCATTGATCTGAGAAGTTGCTTACAGATAATGATGACCAAAGAAAATGTGTAATTTTTGAGCCATTGCCTCCTTTAAAATTTCTCTCTACATTTAGATTTCTGTGGATCTGTAGCATAGGATCCCAAAACTTAGTCCTGAAGGGGTTTTTGAGTGGATATAGTTCACCCTCTGTGATCACGTAAGTAAGGAAACTGAGGCCCAAGAGGGTGACTTGCTGGAGGACATACGGCCAGTGTGAATTGCACATTTTTCATTGATCCATCACATTCACTCAGCCCTCACCTGGCCATGTTCAGCAAAGAGATGAGATGTTGTCAAAAAGATCCCAACACTTGGAGCCAAGCCAATGTGAGATTTGTGGGTAATATGATAAACGGTGTGTGAATGTGGTTACACACACATGTGTAACCTCTCAAGACTTCCCAGCCCTGCCTGGAAGCACCAGATTCCAGGAGACTGGGGTGATCCCCCTGTGCTCGCCCAGTCTGGATCAGCCTCTATCATATGGCCAAAGTCCCGCCCGGTATTTCACTTACCTGCTATAGCCAGAAACACTGGAGACTGCGTGCTCCTTGGCTGGGCACCTGAAAGGCCTGTCCGGCCCTGGCTCTGACCTCAAACCCTATCTGGGAGCTGAGGTCCCTCTAGAAGCATCCGTGAGGCAATGTGGCCACCCACTTTAGTTCCAGGCCTGAGGAGCTGGCCCAGTGAGGGCAGTGCAGCCACTCCAAAGGACAGTATCTGGAGGTGTGTGACGAGCCCGGGCTTGAGTCAGATGGCGCTGATCTCTCTGGAGCCTCTGGTGTGGTTATGTCGTGGGTGGTCACGTTACACCACAGAGGGATGCAACTAGAGGGACCTCAGCTAGAGGATGCTTCTAGAGGGGCCTCAGCTCCCTGCTAGGGGTGGAGTTCAGAGCCAGGGCCTGGCAGGCCTTTCAGGTGCCCAGCCAGGGAGGACGCAGTCTCCAGTGTTTCTGGCTGCAGCAGTAAGTGAAATACCAAGTGGAATTATGGCCACATGATAAGGGCCGACCCAGACAGGGTGAGCACAGGGGCTTGCCGAGCTCAGAATTCACCCCAGACTGCACCCTGACAGCTTGCGGGTGGGCTGAGGTTGCAGGTGTGGAGTGAGGTTGCAGGTGAGGCTGCTTTTGTGGCTATGGCTGAGTGGACCGGGGAGCCCTCAACCCTGTTTGGAAGAACTTGGCTTTTGGGTGATTGAAACGCCAATGGGTACCTCCCAAGGGACCATAGAGGAGGAGCTGGGGGTTCAATGTGTCTGGAGTCAAGTGGGCTGGGAGTAGGACAGCAGGGCTCCAGGCAAGGGAGGGGATGAGGCTGAGGCTGGGAAGGAGACAGAGCAGAGGGAAGATACAGGGGCCAGCCATTGGTCCTCCCTCCTCCTCTGCACCCCCTTCCAAGCCCCCTGTATCAGGAGCTTCGATTGCAGGGGCACCTGCTATTTGAGCCAGAGCTTTGCCATGTGTCCCCCCTGAAGACGCAGGCCCTGCCCCCTCGCCTCACCTTTCAGTCCCCCACCTCGCTGAGAGTCACACCCGCCAAGGAGGGTCCATTCACAGCCAGAGAGGTGGAGTCAGAGGGGTCTCCGTGGCTGGGCCTGCACCTCCTCCCCCACCTCAACAGCCCTTTCCCCCTACCTGCTTCCTCTCCTTCCTTCCTTTCATGACGTCACCTCTCGCCACTGCCCTCACACCCCGTCCCCTCCTGCCGTCTGCTTCCCTGCTTCCTGACTGCAGAGATGCCGCGAGTGGTAGGTGCTGATTAAGATGGATGGATTCGTAAGAGGCATTCAATGTGACTGGAATAAAAAGCACCACAGCCTCGCCTGGACGCGAGGGCGCGCGGCCAGAAAGTAGCATCACTCAGGAGATTACTTTACGACTGCAGCTCGTCCTTAAAATAGCACGGGCCCCTCCACGTTCCATTTCTGTTGCTATTTATATAAATGTAGATACACGCACATATACATTTTTAAACAATCTTTTCTCGATTTCCCGCCTACCCTCTTCTCTTACTCCTTATTTGTTAACGGAGGCACCAATTTTTCTCTTTTTTAAAGAAATGTAAGAATCCAAGGTCACTGGGGAAAGGTGACTTTCTCTGACCTTCCAAGGGGGTTTTTGGCTTCGGGTCAGCATGAGGGTGGTGCCATGCAGGAATTTAGTGGAGCGGGGTTTGAGGTCCCCCGTGTCTGTTTGATGATGCTTTACCCAGGCTGTGGAGTATTTACCCCAAGGACCATTCCCTTCTCCATCTCCCATGAGACAGTCACAGCATCACCTGTCCTTTTGGAGGCTTGCTCTCCAGATAGAGTTGACTTGTTTGATACACAGTCGCTGCTTGCTTAGCAAGATGGAGGAGGTCGGGAAATCGGTTCAAGGTCAAGTGGAAGCGGAGGCTCCCCACCCCAAGTCCTTCCTCCTTATGTCTGGTCTGGGCCTCACTTTATCATCATATAAGCAGGAACAAGACGGGTGGGAGTTCCCTTTAACACATCAGATTTATTTTACTTTTTAATATTGTTGTATTTATTTGTTATATTAAACATACTTTATTTGTTTATTTAGTTGGCTGTGCTGGGTCTTTGTTGCAACACACAGGGTCTTGATTACAGCACACTGAATCTTTTTGTTAGTTGTGGCTTGTGGGCTCTAGTTCCGTGACCAGGGGTCAAACATGGGCCCCTGGCCTTGGGAGCATGGAGTCTTAGTCCCTGGGCCACCAAGGAAGTCTCAGATGTATTTTAAAGGATCACAGGCTGTTACTCACTCAAAGTTGAACCCAAGTTTCGAGTTTCTCACTGTTCAAAGAAATAGAGACCTTTTTTAGAGACAGTGCCAAGGAATTATTGAGAGAAGCACTCTGCCCCTTTAGACAAGAAGAGGGCATTAGAAGTTAGTTAGACTCAAGGTCTCCAGCATACATTCAGAGGGGTGGGCTAGATGAAGCCTTTATTCTGATAAGCATACAAAGTGAAAGTTGCTCAGCTGTGTCTGACTCTTTGTGACCCCATGAACTATACATACAGTCCACGAAATTCTCCAGGCCAGAATACTGGAGTGGGTAGCCTATCCCTTCTCTAGGGGATCTCCCCAACCCAGGAATCCAACTGGGGTCTCCTGCATTGCAGGCAGATTCTTTACCAACTGAGCTATCAGGGAAGCCCTTTTATTCTAATAAGTAGCCACTAAAATCTGTTGGCCTGTGGGATATGTGTGTGTGTGTGTGTGTGTGTATGTTTATGGCTAAACAATGCTGTAGAATTTCCTACCATCTATTAATTTTTTTGTAAGCTCTTTAAAAAGTATAATTGATAGCTGAACAACAACAGGCTGGAAGAAGATGATGTCACTACTCAGCTATTTATAGCTCTCCATTCCCTGAAGAATGCAGAGCTTGATATTTAGACTGTGAAGGCCTGTGGGTAGGACTCCTGCCCAGTTCTGTGCTTCCTGCTGTGTGCGTCACATGGCTGTCTCATGACATCCGTTGTTAACCACCTGTTTATAAGCAGGAAGCTGAAATATGGAGCCAGCATCTAAATGGAGAATGGAATTACCCAGTTCTATTTTCCCACATTTTTTTTCACTAAGCTTTTCCATATATACATATATATATACACACACCAGAGAAAAACATTGTTTGAACCAATTCCAATCTAGATATACAGTCAGGAGTAAAAAGAAAAAGTACTGTCTTACACAGGATGAAGAAAGAAAGTTGAATGAACAGAGATAGATATTGAAGATCAGTTACTGAAGACAGTAATCCTGTGACTTTGCCTTTAATGAAATTTAGACTAGAAACCATGGTTCTTGTTCTGGGTCCAGAGGTTCACTGACTGCTTATTCAAGTCCATAGAGAATCTTTCTGGAACCTGAGTCATTCTTTGTGTAGAAGGCCCCCTAGAGTCTGCTTTTATATTGATTTGAGCTGTTTTGCTGCTACTTGAGACCTGTAGCAATCCTGTTCTTTGTTGTTGTTGTTGTTCAGTTGCTAAGTCATGTCCAACTCTTTTGGAACCCAGTGAACTGTAGCCCACCAGGCTTCTCTGTCCATGGGATTCTCCAGGCAAGAATACTGGAGTGGGTTGCCCTGCCTTCTCCAGGGGATCTTCCCGACCTAGGGATTGAACCTAGGGATTGAGCCTGAGTCTCCTGAACTGACAGGCAGATTCTTTACTGCTGAGCCACCAGAGAAGTCCCATAGCAATGCTGAGGACCCAGAAAAGATAGACTCATCTTGTTCAGATAACATCCAAGTTAATCCTGAAATAGAACTGGCTTCTTTGATTCCTCTGAATCAGCATGACCCCCAGGCTAGTCTGTTAGCAAGAGGATCAAGGAAGAACTAACTAGAACTCTCAAGGGAAGGGAGGAAGGCAACTTCAGCTAGAGCAAATCTTTGAACACTGAGAACAAGTATGAGCCACAGTGGGTTGTGACCATAGACAGCAACTGCTTGGACCAGAGAAGGCTTTTCAGAACCATGGTCAGCAACTCCTGCTACTATTAATGTAAGAAAAGCAGTAAAATATCCTGCAGCTGCTCCATATCCTATCTCCCAACCATACTGGCTTGTGACTAAGGACAGCTTTGGGGGGAAGGTGGGCGCACAGAGCCGATTTTTCAGAACCACAGCCAGCAGCAGCCCACACTAAAATCCCCGATAGAGACTCCTTTGTACAGAAGCAACTCTTTGCTGACACTGCATTGAAAACCACTGCAGGTATAACCATTGCCCATCCAGATACCAGGCTGTTCCAAAACTTTACACACACACACACACACACACACACACGCACGCACACACAAATAAATTTATATAAAATGGGTCTGTCCCTTTTATAACCTCTTCTGTGAGGTGAGGAGTGTCATGATCTCAGTCAGAATTTTACAAGGAATGCCATTGCTTTCTAGGAGAACATGGTAACCTCCTGTAGGTCACATTGTGCAAAACTGACCATAACCTGATTTCCCAGTTAGTGATCTTCTCTGCAGACCATCTGATCACATGAATACGTACTTATCAAGGCTGAATCATAACATTTTATCTGTTGCCATCACATGTAGCAGAGAGAAGTTAGTGAAAAGATACCAGGAAGGAGGGACTGATTTGGCTAGATCATTTCTCATATAATCTCTTCCAGACAACTTCCCATTTGCATGGAAACACTTTTTTTTCTAATAGTCTGCAACCTAGATAGGATATTTACATGTGTATTTTGCCTCCCCACCCCTGCATCATTACAATGTTATTAATAATACTTTCTCAATAGCAATAATACTTTCTCAATAGCAATAATAATAGTACTAGATTCTATTCTAAATGTTTTACATGCATAGTCTCATTAATTTTCATAACTTCAGTTCTGTGAGATGCACATATTGTCCCATTTGTGGTTAATTTAAGACTAAAATTTAGAGAGGCTAAGCAACTACTCCAGGGGATCTTCCCAACCCAGGAACCAAACCAGGGTCTCTCACATTGCAGACAGATTCTTTACTCTCTGAGCCACCAGGGAAGCCCCAAGCAACTACTAAATGTTACCTATCCAGCTACTAAATGTTACCTGTCCAACAGATAGTAAAGCCAGGATTGAACCTATTCTTCCAGCCACTCTACTATATTAAGAGCTATTATTTTAGCCTCCTCGCCCTTCCTCATGACTTCTTTCAACTACTGAAATGGATTTGGTGTTTAGAATTATATCTCATGTAGATATCGGCGATCTCATGTCTCACATGGTTTGAGATTTTGGCTTAGCCAGGTTTCAGCTAACTCTCATATCCAATTGTAAGTCATTGTGTAATGACCCCTCTGGCTAGCTTGTTTTTATCACAAACAGTTCAACCAAGGGAATGATAAGAAAAGTGTTAACCCACGTACAGTCTTTTTGTCGGCCTTGGTGATATCTCACTATTCATTTTCCTTAATTCAAGCAAATGAGTCAGTTATTTATGCTTTCTGTTTAACTGCTGGGTTTTCCAGGTGATTGCTCTCGCCTTGATGTTGGCTCTCCTGGACATTACTCCACTCTCTGTATAATATAACCATCACAGAGCCCATGCCCGTTAACTAGGCTGTAGATTCACCCCCTTGTCTATGTCTTGATACTTAGCACAGGCAGTTTCAGGGAATCAACAGAAAAATGTAGCTGGTTCCCAGTGGTATTCAGGGACTGTCAGGGATGAATCTCATTGCCAATGTCAAGTCAACCCTTCATGTCTGGGGTGGTGTCCTCTGTCTCTTCCTGTGAATAACCTAGAATGTTGTGACTTCTTGTCATTGAGAAACACTCCACAATCACTGGACAGAAGGACAAATCTGCCCCTTAGGTCCACAGCAGGGCCTATGGCAGATTATAGACCTTGAATTCAGAGAGCCATGACTCTTTTTTTTTCTTTTGCAAGTTTATTTCATGAAGAAGAATTGGGACCAGTCTCTCTCTGACTTCTTTCTTCCTTTGGCATCCTAAGGTGGTGCCAGCTTCCATGGCTGTGATACCTTCTACACCTCTTTGCTCTGAGGTACCGATGGGCCTCAGAATAGGCCCAGGGTCCTTAACCTTTGTATGTAATGTGGAATGAAATCTATACAGTCTGCTCCTCAAGGGCTCCCATGGTCTGTGTGCACCTTGCATGGAAAAGCAGAAAGGTGATGGGGGAAAACAGAATTGAGCTTAGAGTCCCTGCTCCTTCAGATTGTGGGTGACGCTTACATGACAATGGGGTTCTCAACTCTCCTGGAAGCGATAGTGGTACCTGTAGGTCTACATAATGTCTGTAAGACCTGCTGGGGATTTCCAAAGGACAAAAAGCAAAAGGTTCCACAGGAGACCAGGATTCACCAAACAAAATGAATTCACCATTCATCATCACTAGAGGCTTTCCAGGTGGTCTAGTGGTAAAGAATCCACCTGCCAATGCAGGAGATGTTGGTTCGATCCCTGGGTCAGGAAGATCCCCTGGAGTAAAAAATGGCAACTCACTCCAGTATTCTTGCTTGGAAAATTCTATGGATAGAGGAGCCTAGCGGGCTACGTCCATGGGGCCTCAAAGAGTCAGACATGACTGAGCAACTGAGCACACATACACATCACTGGACGTCTTAGGGAGAATGACTGGGTTTATTCACCTACTTGTTTATTCAGCAAAACTTTATTGAGCAGCTTTTTGTGTGTGTTCCAAGAGTTGTGCTAAGTAATGGAGAGATAATAGCAAAGAAAACAGGTTAAAAACTCATGGTCTCATGGAACTTATATTCAGATAATAGATAAAATAAAGAAAGAAAATGTTAGTAACAAGGAACAAAAATCAAAGCAGGGGATGCAGATATGAAGTATTGTTGGAGGGAGTGCTAAAATTTTAGATGGGCTAGCCAGAGGAAACTCCAGCAAGAAACTGACTTAACTAATATTTTAATGGAAAATTGTAAATACACTCCCAAGTAGAAAAAAGAGCATCATTAACTTCATCTACACGTGACCCAGAGAAAGTGGTTCTTGAGTAAAAAGACCTGAGAGTAGTGAGGAGGGGGGCACACAGATGTTGGGGAGAGAGTGTTGCAGGTCCCTTCAAAGGCCTTGGGGCAGAAGCTCGCCTAGAATGTTTGAGGAACAGCAAGGAGGCCATTCAGGCTGGATGGGGGAAGACGACAGGGATGGTGGTGGGAAAGGATGTCAGAGAGGAAATCGGGCTGGTATCATGGGGGAGGGGTCTTGGGAACCATAGTACAAACTTTGATTTTTTTTAAAAAAACTTTAGTCACCATGTTGCACATTAGATTCTTGGACCTTATTCATCTTAGAGCTGAAAGTATGTACCATTTTTCCAACTTCACCCTATTTCTCCCAGTCCCTGGTCCCTGGCAACCTATTCTACTTTCTGTTTCCATGAGCTTTATTTTAATTTTTTAAGGTTCCACATATAAGTGAGATCATGCAGTATTTGTCTGTTTGTACTGGCTTATTTCTAGTCCTTCTGTACTAGAAGTACTTATGCTGAAGCTGAAACTCCAGTATTTTGGTTACCTGATGCAAACAGCCGACTCATTGCAAAAGTCCCTGATGCTGGGAAAGATTGAGGGCAAGAGGAGAAGAGGCATCAGAGGATGAGATGGCTGGATGGTATCACCGATGCACTGGACTTGAACTTGGACAAAACTCCGGGAAATGGTGAGGGACAGGGAGGCCTGGCATGCTGCAGTCCATGGGGTCGCAAAGAGTCAGAATGACTCAGCGAGTGAACCACAACCCTGGCTTATTTCACTTAACATAATGCCCTCAAGCTCTATCCACGTTGTCACAAATGGTGGAATTTTCTTTTATCTCATGGCCGTGTAATATGGTGTTTTATATATAGTCACTGCCTTTTGGTTATCCATTTATTTGTTGATGGACACTTAGGTTGTTTCCATACCTTGGCAATTGTGAATAATGCTGCAATGAACATGGGGTGGGTACAAATATCTCTTTGAGATACTGATTTCATTTCCTTTAGACAGTCTATCCAGAAATGGGATCACTGGACAGTATGGTAGTTCTATTTTTAATTTTTGAGAAACTCCCATACTGTTTTTCCATAGTGTCTGTACTTTCCCACCAACAGTACACAATGGCTCCTTTTTCACCACATCCTCACCAGTGCTTGTTATTTGTTGTCTTTTTGATGATAGTCATTCGAACAGGTATGGTATGAAAGGTCATTGTGGCTTTGATTTGCATTTGCCTGATGAGTCAGTGATGGTGAGCATCTTCATATCCCTGTTGGCCACTAGAATATCTTCTTTTTAAAATTGTCTATTCAGTTCCTCTGCCCAGTTTTAAATCAGATTATTATTTGTTTTGTTTTGTTTTGCTGCTGTGTGGGTTCTTTATGTACTTTGAATATTAACCCCTTATCAGATACAGGATTTGAAAATATTTTCTCTCATTCCGTAGGTTGCCTTTTCATTTTGTTGATGGTTTCCTTTGCTGTGCAGAAGTAAGGTGTTTGGATTTTGAAGTAAGATCTCTAGATTTTGATCTCACTGACATGGGGAGTCACTGCAGATTTTTAAAGAGATGAGATGATTCACATTTTAACAGGATCCTTCTCATTTCAGTGAAGGATAGACTATGGGGACAAAAGTAGCAATTTTTTTCCTTCGGGGAAGATCTATTGCATGGTGATAATCCAGGTGAAAGAGAAGGGTACTGGATTAAAGCAGTCACATGAGGGCTAGCAAGGAGTGGTTGAAATACGAATATATGTTTGAAATCTAAAATAATAATAGACTGGATGTGGATATGAGAGAAAAAATTCAAGTCTGACTCCAAGGTTTGGGGCCTGAACAGCTGGAATGGTGGCTTTCCCCATTTTCTCAACTGTAAATTGTTGATGCTGCTGCTGCTCTTAACAAATGGATTATTGAGAGACTCTGAGTGAATTGATGAGCTAGCAATGCCATTTTAGATTCCTTGGGCAGACGGCACCTCTTCAGAAGATAGTATTGTGGCACCTAATTGGTCATCTCTACATAGCTGAGCGCCGAAGAATTGATGCTTTTGAACTGTGGTGTTGGAGAAGACTCTTGAGAGTCCCTTGGACTGCAAGGAGATCCAATCAGTCCATCCTAAAAGAGATCAATCCTGGGTGTTCATTGGAAGGACTGATGTTGAAGCTGAAACTCCAATACTTTGGCCACCTCATGCGAACAGTTGACTCATTGGAAAAGACCCTAATGCTGGGTAGGATTGGGGGCAGGAGGAGAAGGGGACGACAGAGGATGAGATGGTTGGATGGCATCACCGACTCGATGGACATGGGTTTGGGTAGACTCCGGGAGTTGGTGATGGACAGGGAGGCCTGGCATGCTGCAATTCATGGGGTCGCAAAGAGTCGGACACGACTGAGCGACTGAACTGAACTGAACTGACATAGATGTGTTTATCATGTTTTGGAGTTTCTTAAAGATTTGAAGTTGCTTAAACATTACTTTCTTAATACATAGGCACTATTTGTAGATTGCTGTATATCATGCACTCAGCTAATCCAATCACATACATTTTGTTTAATCCTTAAAGCAAACCTGTGAAAAAGATCTTAATATCCTTACTTTGGGGCTTCCTAGGTGGTACTAATGGTAAAAAACCTGCCTGCCAATGCAGACACAGGTTTGATCCCTGGGTCAGGAAGATCCCCTAGAGGAGGAAATGGCCCTTCATTGTTCAAGAACACCCTCCAGTGTTCTTGCCTGGAGAATGCCATGGACAGAGGAGCCTGGCAGGCTACAGTCCATGGTGTGGCAAAGAGTGGGACACGACTGAAGCGACTTAACACGCACGTACATCCTTACTTTACAGATAAGAAAACTGAAGATCAGTGAACTTAGAAGGAAAAATGGCCATGATCACTCAGCCTATTTGTGGTACAACTGCAATTTAAACCTAAGTGTGTCTAATTCTAAAGTTTTTTCTCTTAGCTGTTGACAGTCTACCGCAGGGGCCCCCTATTTCTGGGATCTAATGCCTGATGATCTGAGGTGGAGCTTATGTAATAATAGAAATAAAGTACACAATAAATGTAACATGCTTGAATCATCCCCAAACCATCCACACTCCACTCCATAGTCTGTGGAAAAACTATCTTCCACAAAACTGGTCCTTAGTGTCAAAATGGTTATGGATTGCTGGTCTACTGCCTTCCACTTCCTTTTTTGCTCAAAACCCAAAAGCTCCCCTGTTTTGATCAGAGTTCTAACACGTCTTTGTAGCAAAAAATTATTTTAAAACTTCTCCATAGTACCAGAGTCTTGAAATATAAAGATGACAGTGGTCCTTTTATCTTTAATGTGAGTTATAAAATTTTTCCCAATTGATTATTTGTCTTGATTTTATGGTATTTTGTTTCATGAAAAAATTTACTTAAAAAATCGCATTTGTAGAGCCTTCTTATGGGGTTAGGGCATAGTGTCATATTTAACAAGGCTGTCTGAATGATGAGATTATAAAATAATTTCCTAATTCTAACAATTTCATTTTATGTTTAAATATTTGCTCCATCTGAAATTTACTTGGTGTATGTTGTGAAGCAGTGTCCACTTTTCACTTTTTCCAGGTTCTGAAGATCTGTGTGGGGCTTCCCTGGTAGCTCAGCGGTAAAGAATCTGTCTGCAATGCAGAAGCAACAGGAGACACGGGTTCAGTCCCTGGGTGGGAAAGATCCCCTGGAGGAGGGCATGACAACCCACTCCAGTAATCTTGCCTGGAGAATCCCCATGGACAGAGGAGCCTGACAGGCTATGGTCCATAGGGTTGCAAAGAATCAGACATGACTGAAGCGACTTAACACGCAAAGACCTGTGTGATCATCACTTGCTGAATAATCCCTCCCTGTCCCCAACTGACTCGAAATAAATGTTGCCTTTGTGGTTTATTATATATTCCAAGATGCTTTTCAGTCCATTTCTGGCCTTTCTAATCTATTCAATAGATCTGACTGTACCTTATTTGTCAGGGCTACTCTGTTTAAACTATTAATATTATATAGCTTTGTAATTAAAAAAAATTTTTTTTGATGTGAATCATTTTTAAAATCTTTTTTTTAATTTGTTATAACATTGCTTCTATTTTTAAAAATATGCTTTTGGCTTTTTGGCCACAAGGCATGTGAAATCTTAGCTCCCCAGACCAGGGACTGAACCCACACCTCCTGCATTGAATGACAAAGTCGTAACTGTTGGACCACCAGGGAAGTCCCCTGTAATGTTTTTTTTTTTTAATCGTTTATTAGTAGCTTGCTATTACTCCTGTTTTTCCAGAAATTTCCTAAGTATTCTTATTTGTTTATTTTTCCATGTGAATTTGAGAGCCTGCTCATCTAGTTAAATAAATATCCGTTAGTATTTTTATTGGAGTCAAGTGAAATTTACAAATTGACTTAGGGAGAATTTTAAATCTTTGCAATGTTGGAACTTCCTGTTCAGGAACACAGGATGCCTTTCCATTTGTTTAAGTGATAGTCGAGTTTTAATATTTTCTTCATACGCATTTCCCAGTGAGTATATCTCTGTGTATTTTAGCTTTTGCGTTACTATTATACGGCGCTTTCGTTCACTGGTTGTTTTCATTTGGAAAGCTGGTGAAAGTGAAGTCGCTCAGTTGTGTCCGACTCTTTGGGACCCCATGGAGTGCAGCCTACCAGGCTCCTCCGTCCATGGGATTTTCCAGGCAAGAGTACTGGAGTGGGTTGCTATTTTCTTCTCCAGGGGATCTTCCCGACCCAGGGATCGAACCTGGGCCTGCTGAATTGTAGACAGACGCTTTACTGAGCCACCAGGGAAGTCTAAACTGATGACTACTGCTTATTAATTCTGTACTTAAAAACCCAGTTGGATTCCTTTACTTCTCATTTAATCCTCTGGAGTTTTCACCTGAAAATAATAATAAGTTTACCTTCTCCTTTCTAGTTTTTATATTTTTTCTTTCTCTGTCTCTAGTTTGAGTTCACTGGTACCTTCAGACCAATGCTAAAAATTTGTATTTCTTGGCATTTCAAAACATTCTTGTGATACTTCGAATGTTTCCCAAATAAGCATGATACAGCCTTTTGAGTTGAGGGAGGTGAGTGTGTGTGATCATGTATGCAAGTTAAGTATTTTATTGTATTTTAAGATGAAAGCAAGAGTTTTATTTTGATTGAGAATGGATGTTGAATTTTGTAAAGTGTTTTTTTCAGTGTCTATGGAGATGATCATATGATTTTTCTCTTTTGATCCGTTAGTATGGAAAGTTATGGTTGTAGACTTCTTAACATATCCCTGTGTTTGCAGGATACATAACTTGTTTGTCTGAGATACGTCTTTTACTGTCCTGATGGATTCTGTTTGCTAATATCCTATTTGAGTCTGGAATACTATTTCTAAGAAGGGTTGTAATACTATTTGTGAGTTTTAATTTATGTTATTGTCTTTTAGGTTTTGTTGCCAGTGTTATACTGGTTTTATAAAAAATTTTGTAAGCTTTCCTTCTTTTTCTGTGCTCCAGAACAGTTTAAATTGCATAGCAGTTTTCTGTTTCTTCAGGATTAAATAGAATTTTTTGTTAAACTAATTGGGCTCAGTTTTTTTTAGTGGGTTCAACTCTGTAACAACTTTTTTCTATGATCATTATTTTCTTTACTTCTATCTTTCTAAAGATTGGTTTTGGTAATTTGTACGTTTCTATGAAATAATTCATTTCATTCAGGATTGCAGGTTTAGCTGTGTAGCATGGAGCAAATAAGTCATTGTTTCTTCACCCCATTTCTTATCTTGTGCATTTTGCTTTCTTCCCTTCTTTCCTTGATTGTGATAGATAGCAATTTATTTTACTTTATCTCAAAGAAACAGCTCTTAAATTTATATATCAACCCATTTAAAAAATCATTGAGGGCATGGAAGCATGTGAATTATCATATGTGAAACGAATTGCCAGTCCAGGTTCAATGCGTGATACAGGGTGCTCGGGGCTGGTGCACCGGGATGACCTGGAGGGATGGGATGGGGAGGGAGGTGGAAGGGGGGTTCTGGAAGGGGAACACATGTACACCCATTCTTATGAACCCGTAAGGTAATTGGCAAGTACCCCTGTTGCACAGATAAGAAAACAGGGAAGTTAAATGACTTGCCCAAAGTTACACAGTGAGAAAGGAGCAGAGATGGGATCCCAATGGTGCCAACCCTTCCCAGGGGCTCTTTTCCCAGCTTGTCCTTGGGTCATTCCCCATCCCCAATACCTTCCGGTGTTTGTGCCAAACTCCACTCTCCTTCAGCCACTTCAGCATCTGCAAGTGAAGATCACAGCATGTGGAAGTTCAGAGAAATGAAAGTGAAAGTCACTGAATGTGTTCGACTCTTTGCAACCCCACGGACTATACAGTCCATGGAATTCTCCAGGCCAGAATACTGGAGTGGGTAGCTATTCCCTTCTCCAGGGGATCTTCCCAACCTAGGGATCGAATCCAGATCTCCCACATTGCAGGCGGATTCTTTACCAGCTGAGCCACAAGAGAAATGCCAGGCCCTCTAATTCCAGCCACAAATCAGTTTCTGGTTCTTTTCTACACTTGCACCCAAATCCTTCCTTATAAGCTCATGAAACTGACCCTGGAAGGATTTCTCCTGGACTGTGGCCTTTCCCTCAATACTAACTGGACAGCCAAGAGAACATTTTCCATGTTTTCCTCTTTGTCACAACACAGTCACTAAAATTCCTTCTTGGCCTTGGGGGTGGATCAAACACAGGTTCGTGGCCCGCGAATGGAGTCCTGGAGCAGCAGAGGGGGCAGGGGGGCCGCTCATAAAAAGCACCATGTGTCCTGTTTCTCCAGGTGGGGCTGCACCTGGCTAGCACGTGTCCCTGTCAACTTTCACAATCATTGTACGAAGACATCTTAGAGAAAGCAGGACACAAAGCGCATGTCCCCAGACTCCCTTTCTTGTAAAAGTAAACAGTTCATCTGCTCTCTTGGCAGTGATTTTCAGCTGGGAAAAATAAAAGGGAAACTGCGATTCTCACTGTATCTTTTATTTATCTTTGCTTTGTTGCCACGTGTTCATTATACCCTCCGCCATTTGCCTTTGGAAGAGAGCTGGTTGGAGGGACGTCATAAAGAGTTGAGTTGACATGTGCAGACTTTACAGGGTTGAAATGATCACATCTCCACTTGAAAGTCTTCCCTTGTGGCAACCTTGACGTGAACCAGCAGCCAAACCTTCAGCACTGGTGGTGGGCTTTAGTGCAGGGAAGACTGGATGGGGTGAAACCTGCTCTATGGAAGCTTAACAGCCAGGCTTATTCCAAACCAGAAGTTTTTCTGAACAACTAATCTTTGGAATAAAAGCCCAATTCGTGGATTTGTCCATTTTTTTTTCATTAGCCATCGTTTGGATTTGAGATGTGACATCTCTACATAATAATAGGTCCTTTTGGGGGGTCACCTTCGGGATTACCTGTTTTTTAAAAAGTCTATGTTGAATTTGTTACAGGATTGCTTCTGCTCTATGTTCTGGTCTTTTGGCCAAGAGGCAGGTGAGATCCTAGCTCCCCAGCCAGGGATCGAACCCACACCCCCTACATTGGAAAGTGAAGTTTCAACCAGTGAAAGTCAACCACCAGGGAAGTCCCAATAGGTCTATTATTAACCATGAAACCATGGCACTTCCACCAGAGAAAGAAGGAATAATCAAAGAAAGCTTCAAAATTGCTGGATAATTGGGATCATCAGCCACTAGAACAAGTTATAGATGGAAACTGTGAAATGTCATGGCCTTTAAAAGAAATTTTGTTGTATTTTATTACTTGGGAAAGTCTAGTCAATACTAAAATTGGAGGCTTATTCTAGATCCCCTGGGCCTATAATTCTGTTAATTTATTTATCTATTATTTTTGTTATTTATTTTTTATACTTTCAGTTCAGTTCAGTTCAGTTCAGTTGCTCAGTCGTGTCTGACTCTTTGTGACCCCAGGGACTGCAGCACGCCAGGCCTCCCTGTCCATCACCAACTGCCGGAGTCCACCCAAACCCATGTCCATTGAGTCAATGATGCCATCCAACCATCTCATCCCCTGTCATCCCCTTCTCCTCCTGCCCTCAATCTTTCCTAGCATCAGGGTCTTTTCAAATGAGTCAGTTCTTCGCATCAGGTGGCCAATGTATTGGCATTTCAGCTTCAACATCAGTCCTTCCAATGAATACCCAGGATTGGTCTCCTTTAGGATGGACTGGTTGAATCTCCTTGCAGTCCAAGGGACTCTCAACTGTCTTCTCCAACACCACAGTTCAAAAGCATCAATTCTTCTGTGCTCAGCTTTCTTTATAGTCCAACTCTCACATCCATACATGACTACTGGAAAAACCATAGCTTTGACTAGACGGACCTTTGTTGACAAAGTAATGTCTCTGTTTTTTAATGTGATGTCTAGGTTGGTCATAACTTTTCTTCCAAGGAGTAAGCATCTTTTAGTTTCATGGCTGCAGTCACCATCTGCAGTGATTTTGGAGCCCCCCAAAATAAAGTCTGTCACTGTTTCCACTGTTTCCCCATCTATTTGCCACGAAGTGATGGGACTGGATGCCATGATCTTAGTTTTCTGAATGTTGAGCTTTAAGCCAACTTTTTCACTTTGCTCTTTCACTTTCATCAAGAGGCTCATTAGTTCTCATTTTCTGCCATAAGGGTGGTGTCATATGCATATCTGAGGTTATTGATATTTCTCCCAGCAATCTTGATTCCAGCTTGTGCTTCCTTAAAAAATACATATATTTTTTGCTGCACTGGATCTTCATCGCTGTGCGAGGGTTTCTCATTGCGGTGGCTTCTTTTGTTGCAGAACGCAGGCTCTGGGTTCAGTAGCTGTGGCACACAGTCTTGGTTACCCCGTGACACGTGGGATCTTCTTGGACTAGAGATTGAACCTGTGTCCTTTGCACTGGATGAAGAATTCTTAACCACTGGACCACCAGGGAAGTTCCTATTTTGTTACTTTTTAGATTTAGGTTTAGAGATGGCAGACTCTCTTTTGTTCTTAAACTACTTCTGTCCCATGCCTCCGACAGTGAAGCTCAGCAAGACCTGGGCACTTCCTGAAACCCCTTCACCCCTTCCCAAAACCTTGTCCTCACCCTCATGTCTGATCTGTCACCAGGGCTTGCTGGCTCTGTCTTGGAAATGTCTTCTCAATTTGGTTGGTCCTTCTCTCCTGTGCCTCCTGGTTCTGTGCGGTGCTTTGGTTCAGAATACCCCACGCCCACTTCAATACTGCCATGGATCCCAGACCACACAGACAATGGATGGAATCCATCCTGCTGTTGTTGTTCAGTTGCTAAGTCATGTCCAACTCTGCAACCCCATGGATGGCAGCATGCCAGGCTCCTCTGTCCCCCACTCTCTCCCTGAGTTCTCTCAGTTTTGTGTCCGTTGAGTCGGTGATGCTATCTAACCATCTCTTTCCCTGCCACTCCCATCTCCTTTTGCCCTCAATCTTTCCCAGCATCAGAATCTTTTCCAATGAGTTACCTCTTCTCCTCAGGTGGCTAAAGTATTGGAGTTTCAACTTCAGCATCAGTCCTTCCAATGAATATTCAGGGTTGATTTCCTTTAGGATTGACTGGTTTGATCTCCTTTCAGTCCAAGGGACTCTCAAGTGTCTTCTCTGGCACCACAATTTGAAAGCATTGATTGTTCGGCACTCAGCCGTCTTTATGGTCCAACTCTCACATCCGAAAATGATAACTGGAAAAACTGTAGCTTTAACTCTATGGACCTTTGTCACCAAAGTGATATCTCTGCTTTTTAATATACTGTCTAGGTTCGCCATAGCTTTCTTCCAAGGAGCAAGCATCTTTTAATTTCATAGCTGCAGTCACTGTCGGCAGTGATTTTGGAGCCCAAGAAAAGAAAATCTCTCAGTACTTCCACTTTTTCCCCTTCTATTTGCCATGAAGTGATGGGACCAGATGCCATGATCTTAGTTTTTTGAACTGAGTTTTAAGCCAGCTTTTCCACTCTCCTTGTTCACCCTCATTAAGGGGCTCTTAGTTCCTCTTCACTTTCTGCCATTAGAGTGGTATCATCTGCATATCTGAGATTATTGATATTTCTCCAAGCAATCTTGATTCCAGCTTGTGATTCATCCATCCAGCATTTCACATGATGTACTCTGCATAGAAGTTAAATAAGCAGGGTTACAATATATAGCCTTGTCATATTTCTTTCCCAATTTGGAACCAGTCAGTTGTTCCATGCCTGTTTCACTGTTGCTTCTTGACCCACATATAGGTTTCTTAGGAGGCAGGTAAGGTTGTCTGGTACTCTCATCTCTTTAAGCCTTTTCCATAGTTTGTTGTGCTCCACAGTCAAAGGCTTTAGCATAGTCAGTGAAGCAGAAGTAGATGTTCTGTAACTCTCTTGCTTTTTCCCATGATCCAATGAATTCTGCTATGGAAGCTCTTAATGATTTCACTCTCAGAAAATTGATTTACATCCTGTGTGTACAGTCAGACCCACATCCATGAGCACACAGGTCTGTCTCCATGTTTGTTCACGAGCTGTGGCTTGCTCTCTGCTCATTCATCCTTTTACCTGGGCCTACCTGACAGTGGATGAACGGAAGCAGATGACAAAGGGTTTGGGGGGAGATGCGGTAGGAATTTAAAGTTGAAAAAAATATTTGCATTTCTCTGGCATTTTCCCCTATTAATGTACTTTGGGGATCCTTTTTGCTGCAACAACTTAGAGGTTCCTACTGCTACCCAGAAGTTTCCCTGACTCTAGTCCCTCCAGTCTCAAGGTGGCTAGAGAGACAGGAGTCTTTGCACAGGATGTGACTGGCAGGAGAGGAGATGTCAGAGGGATTGGATCTGACGTGGTGATGCTGCTGCCTCATGTCCCTGGCAGATTCCAGGCAGGGCCGCCCAGGAATCTGGAACATGCTGGCTGCCTTCTGCTGGCTGGGGCTGAATGTGCCCAGGGCCACCAGGACTCTGGAACTTGCTTCCTTTTTCTGCAGATACAAAAGAACATTCGTTGGTTTTCTTTATGTGCTACTTCAGCAGATGCGTATTAAGCCCCACTGGGCCCCACAGGGGTGGAGGGACAGGTTGAATGGGCCTCAGTCCTTCCTGATGCCCTTTCTGGTGACAGAGAGTGGGAAGAGAGGTGGAGTCAGATATGCCATGAGTCCCCCAGAGGCCTCAGGGGAGGACTAGCTCTTATTCAGCTGGGGATTCAGAGAGGCTTCAGGGAGAAGGTTGAAGATGGGGCTAGACCCTGATACTCAGGGAGGACTTCAATAGGAGGAGGGGAATGGTGGGAATTCCAGGCAGGGAGAAGGTCAGAGGGCTGGGTGTGGCAGTGGGAGGCCCAGCCAGGGCTGGTCATGGCAGCAGAGTGATTTGCTTAGAGGGAATCTTCTTATGGGGTCACTTAGAGCTGTGGCTGGAAAGGTGGCAAGGAGATGTTTGGGAGGCCTGAAATGTCCAGCTCAGAAGCGTGGCCTTGCCCTTAGCCCACATGGATGCATGCTTAGTCGTGCCTGACTCTTTTGTGACCCCATGAACTGTAGTCCACCAGGCTCCTCTGTTCATGGAATTTTCCAGGCAAGAATACTAGAGTGGGTTGCCATTTCTCCTCCAGGGGATCTTCCTGACTCAGAGATAGAACCCACATCTCCTGTGTCTCCTGCATTGGCATGCAGATTCTTTACCACTGATCCACCTGGGAAACTCCTACACCCACAGGAGCCAGCTGATTTCCTAGGCAGAAAGTGGCAGTACAAGGCTGTGCATCAGCCTTTGGGGGGTCAGGGGAGAGTTGTCTAGCCACCTCTGGCGCCTAGTGGCCTCACAGCCACACTAGCATACTGAGCCTGAGGCACTGATTGGGGTGGAGAAGCCCCAGCAGCCTGTGGATGTGGGCATATCCATGGAGACACAGGATAAACGCCTTTGTCAAAGCCAAGAAGTGATGCAGAGAAGAGAGAGGGCCCAGGACAGAGCTGGGCAGGCCGGGCAAGAGCAGCTCCTTTCCTTCTGTGTTTGGGTCAGAGGCTATCACTGCAGCTGACATGGTCATGGTGAGCAGGCTGCCTATGTGCCGCTCTCTGTCTTTGGAAGAGAATGCACAAGAGTTTCTAATAAGAAGCTCATAAAATACACCTATTTCCTATTAAATTAGTCTCTAATAAATTGTCCTACACTGCCCCCACCATATCACATGCATTATTTAATTTGTTTTAGATGGTGTATATTTCCCAGGATGTATAAATCCATGGAAATTTATTAGTTTTGACAAGAGTTATTGAATGCCATATTAAGTTTTTCAAACTGGCAAATGTTGGATGGTGTAAAAATTATTAATTAATGCATAACATTAAATACCAATAAATTGCATGGTATATTTATGAATTATCTTTGAAGGTCATTAAATATGCATATCGGGCAGTAAATCTGTTCTCTCTTATAAATCTGTTCTGAATTGAGGCGAGTTATGGTTTAAGTGGTAGTGGGGGGAGGGGTAGGCATCCCTGGACATCCCCGGGGGCCCAGGTGGTGCACAGGAACAAGGGACCAGTCTCCTTCATCTCCATCACTCCCTCTAATGGAATGGGAAGTGGGCTCGAGTCAGTGGGCCATTTAGGTTTCAGATGTGGAATCAGGAGAGCAAAACTCTGGAAGTTGGACAGATGGAGGTGACAGTGTCTGCTCCAAAATCTATGTCTTCGGTCATCACCTGCATCACTATCAGCTGCTGAAATAAGAGATGTCCAGAGTTGAGGGCCTGTCGTGTGTTCTGATGTGTGTTAGTTGCTCAGTTGTGTCCAACTCTGCGACCCCATGGATTATAGTTCGCCAGGTTCTTCCATCCATGGGATTTTCCAGGCAAGAATACTGGTGTGGGTTGCCATTCCTTTTCCCAGGGGATCTTCCTGACCCAGGGATCAAACCCGTTCTTCAGCATTGCAGGCAGATTCTTTCCCCTCTGAGACACCAGGGAAGCATCTGATCCTAGCCCAGTCACGGAGGTTAAATGCCTTTCCTACATAGCTCATTCCCCAGGGGCAGGGCTCTGGGTCCTTCCCACTCATGGCATGAAAGGTGGGGATATGTTGCTTCTTGTATCCGCTTGGCTGTGTACCTTTATCTGAATGTCACTTTTCCAAGAGCTGGGGGATCTGCCAGAGCTGCTTTCTTTCCTGGGCTGCTGACACCACTGTGCCCTCCCTTCTCGGAGAAGCAGGTCGGTCTGTGACTTCTTCGTGAGGTTGTGTGGGGTTGTGTCAGCCATGCCCCCTCCACAGCACTCTGTGGGGACAGCCCAGGGACTCTTTGCCAACACATGGCTGCAAGTTCTTTCCTGTACCCTGTAGCTGTTGGCCTACCTGAGGGAGCCTTGCTGAGGTCAGGCATCATGGGACCGCTTGACAGAGGAAGAACTGAGGCTCAGAGCCGCTAGGCTACCCCCCAGCCTAGCATGAGTTTTGAACCCAAGTGTTCTTTTAAAATGTTTATCTTGTAAGCTGTGGCAAAGTTGACATAAAATTTGCTCTCTTAACCACATGTTGTTTTGTGGCATTAAGTCCCTTAACCTTCTTGTGCTGTCACCACCACACATCTCCAGGATTCTGTCATCCTCTCAATGGAGACTCTGGTACACACTAAACTATAATGTCCCGTCTGTCTTAATCAGCTCAGGCTGCTGTAACAGAAAATCATAGACTGGGTGGTTAAGCAACAGAGATTTAGTTGTCACAGTTCTGGGAGCTGGGATGTTCAAGATCAAAGCGCCAGCAGATTGGGTTCCCAGTGAGGGCTCACTTTCTGGCTTGCAGGCAGCTGTCTTCTTGCTGTGCCTCTATGTAGCCCTTCCAGTGTGTTCATGGAGGGAAAGAGAGCTCTCTTCCTCTCTTTTAAGGGTGCTAATTGCATCATGAGGACCCCAGCCTCATGACCTCATCTTGACCTAATCACCTCTCAAAGGCCCCACCTTTGAATACCATTGCGTTAGGACCATGAAGAAGGCTGAACACTGAATAATTGATGCTTTCGAACTGTGGTGCTGGAGAAGGCTCTTGAGAGTCCCTTGGACAACAAGGAGATCAAACCAGTCAATCCTAAAGGAAATCAACCCTGACTATTCATTGGAAGGACTGATGCTGAAGCTCCAATACTTTGGCCACCTGGTGTGAAGAGCTAACTCATTGGAAAGACCTTGATGCTGGGAAAGATTAAGGGCAAGAGGAGAAGGAGGTGGCCGAGGATGACATGGTAGGATTGCATCACTGACTCAATGGACATGTGTTTGAGCAAACTCAGGGAGATGGTGAGTTTGAAGGACAGGGAAGCCTGGCATCCATAGTGTTGCAAAGAGTCAGACACAACTTAGCTGCTGAACAACAGCAAGGGGCTAGGGCTTCAGCAGGTAAATTTGGGGGGACAAGCACCATCTCCCCTCCCCTCACGGACCCTGATGTACTGACATCAATTTCTGTGCTCTTTCCTCTGTTGCTTGGTACAGATGGAGCCTTTTTCTAGGGAAGCAGCTCTTGGAGAGGAAATAGAATCTCGTGAAGGTGACATTTCCTGGTAAGATGGAGAAGTGGGAATGATGATGAAAGTGAGACTGTTTTCTAGACACCCTAGGTGGCAGTCCAGCTATTCACCTGGCACCTCTCCCTCACCAAAGCTAGGGATGGGAGTGAAATAATTTTTTTCCTGCTGAGGCCAGAGCCCAGGATGTGGCTGGGGCTTCCCCAAGAGCAGAGTCTGGCAGGGCCTGTGGTCCAGGTTTAGGGCCAAAGAGGGGGACTCTGACCTCTCCTGGGATATCTACCTCTGCCAAACTGGTGGTCCCATGCTGTGCTGCCCAAGTGCTATTTTGAAGAGAAACACAGGAAAGAATCAGGCAGCAGTGGTCCCACTGGGTGACAGTCCTGTCTGTCAACCCATCCTTCTATCAATAGAAAGTCCTCCATGCGCCTAAGGAGACATGTTTCACTCTAATTCTCGGTTTATTTGTTAAAGCTAGAAATATACAGCACACTGTTCTCTTAAAACTAAGATATCAGAGTCTGCTAGCATCCACAGAGCCCCAGCTAGCTGCAGGTGCCTTCTGAAGTATCTGCTCTTCTCTTCTGCCCCACCATCTCCCAGAGGCAACTGGGACATACAGGGAGGCATCACTGGGCCATTGGAAAGATATGTGTTACAGTTTGGCTTTATCGTTCATTTGCTGCGTGACCTTAAGCAAATAGCTCCACCTCTCTGAACTTCAATTTTCTACTTGTTGGGGGGGAAAAAGGAATGATAGTAATATCCAAAAAAAGGAAAGCCTATTTGGAAAGCACCTAGTCATGATACCAATGCAGAATGGTGCTCAAGAATTGCCAGCAGCCTTCTGCTCTCTCTGAGCCTCAGTTTTTTCATCTGTGAAGTGGGGATAAAGTAGGTTTCAGAGGGCAATGGGGAAGATTGAAGGAGATAGTGTGTGGAAAGTCTGGTACACTTAAGCTTCAGTAATATCACTCCTTCCTCTGTTCGCAGTGTGGAGCCCAGCAGGCGTGGATTCTAAATGTAGGGGATGCTTCACAGGCTTTCTGGGCAGTGGACATTTCCATGCCTGTCCTGGGAGGAATGATCAATGTAGTGTCTTACTCCTCCACCGTGGTTTTCTTACGTTTGGTGATGATCACTGAGACACTGGCACGCCCGTGGCAGTTAGCATTGGGTTACTTTAAATTCTTAACTTAGAACATGGGTGAAGTTCATTCTTTCAGAATGGGTGGTCCATTAGTTCCTGTTAATTTGGTCTCTGCTCCTGTGATATGTGTTCTCAAGGAACACTTCTGCATAATGTGCAGTAATACCCTCCTGACCTGGAAGAATCGAACCTGAAGCCTCGTCTATCAGGTACATTCTCAAGGAATGAGAAAGAGCAAAGCTACTACCAAATGACCAAATTAACTGCTGCAAACTCCATGTGCAAAAACTTAGGCAGATTCCTCCCAGAGATGTACCAGGCTTTCCCTAGGGACTTATGGAGTGTGAATCTTGGCATAGTTTTTTTTAAGTTGTATGTGTGTATGGTAAACGTGTGTGTGTGTTAGTCTCTCAGTTGTGTCTGGCTCTTTGCGGCCCTATGGACTGTAGCCCGCCAGGCTCCTCTGTCCATGGGATTCTCCAGGCAAGAATACTGGAGTGGGTTGCCATGCCATCCTCCAGGGGATCTTTCTGCCCCAGGCACTTAAGCTGTATCTCATATGTCTCCTGCAATGGCAAGCGGGTTCTTTACTACTGAGTCATCAGGGAAGCCCCTCTGAAATGTCAAGGAGCATCAGAATCACCTGGAGGGTGAGCTCAAACCCAGATTCCTGCCCCTGCCCCCAGAGATGCTCTTCCAGAGGACTGAAAGCAGGGACTGAGAACTTGAATGCCTGACAAATGCCTGGCCGATGCCCACCCTCCTGGCCCAGAATGGTGCCCTGAGTGGCCAGGTCGTACAGACCAGCATCTCAAAGGTGGTCCCTGGACCAGCAGCATCCTTTGGGAGCTTGTTAGAGATGCAGATTGTCGGGCCTCACTGAATCTGAAACTCTGGGGATGGGGTCCAGAAACCCTTCCCATCTGTAGCTTAGCAACCCTCTCCTCATCCTCCAGGTAATACTGATGTACTCTGAAGCTTGAGAGCCCCCACTGTAGACCTCTTGGCATCTCTGTACTTGAAAAGGCTCCCAGCTCAGACCCCTCCGTCCCCTGGGCTGGAAGGCGAGCTTGGCTTCCTGGAGGACGCCTAGTACTTGGAGACACTGAAATCAGTTTTGGTTCCCAGGGAACCGGGAGGCCTGCATCTACGGGGTGTGAGACAGCACCACCTGGAAATGGGAAGTGCCTTGACTTGGCCCAGACCAGATGCGTCAGAAGCTTCTCTCCGTCGTGTGAACTATCGGAAGCAAGAACATCTGTTAAATTGTTCTCACTTTCGTGCTTTGTGCAGAGGAAGAGTTAAATTGTCAGATCCTGTCAGACAGCCTTCTGTTGCCGCGGCAACGCCCTGCAGCTGCTGGATTGGGAGAGATGGTGCTTTCAGGCCCCAAGCCCTTAGTCCCCCCATGTCTTGAGTGAGCTGTTTGCTGTCTTGGTTTTCCTTCTGGAAAGAGAGTAATCCAGAACGGCTCCCACAGGGCCCCTGAGTGCCTGCGATTATCATGTAAAATGACTAGAAAGCCAGAAGGATCGCCCTATGCTTGTAGTCCTCGAAAATTATTTGCTTGAAGAGGCACTGTGCTAGGTGCCAGCGGTTCACAGCGAGCCCGGCAGCTCCCCATGTAGGAGTGTCTAGGGGGCCCTTGAGCCCTCGGGGACCAAGGTGCTCAGGAGACATGTCACCTTCTATTGTAGCTCTATTCCCTCTATGGTAAGCAGATCCAGGGAATAGACCCGACTCAGAGCCGTGCCCACGGGGTGGAGCCGCATCAGAACTCAGCTTAGCCACTGGAGGAAAGGCTTAGGGTGGACTGGTAGCCACAGGACCCAGGGATCTAGGCCAAAGCTTGCTAGCCTGTGGGTCTGGGGCCTGGGAAATGCTGGAGGAAGTTGAAGGCAAAAGGAGAAGGGGCAGCAGAGGATGAGATGGTTAGATAGCATCACCGACTCAATGGACATGAATCTGAGCAAACTTATGGGAGAGAGTGAAGGACAGAGGAGTCTGGCTTGATGCAGTTCTGCTGCTGCTGCTGCTGCCAGGTCGCGTCAGTCACATCCGACTCTGTGCGACGCCCTAGATGGCAGCCCAACAGGTCGCAAAGAATTGGACACGACTTAGCACTAAACAGCAGCGACAATAAGGTGGGCACGTGAGAGCTCAAAAATCTGACTTGCTGGGGCATCTAGACGTGGGGCCAGCTCCTTCAAGGAAGAGGGTTGGAGTTGGGCGGGAGAAGATGCAGAGCATGGTCACCCAAAGCCAGTTACAGAATTGAGTCGTATTATGTGATTTAATAACCTCTCCATTGTCTGGTAATATTATGCTTTGGGAAAAAAGCATTTAAGCCTACTTATGGTTTGCATTTTCTTACCTCTTAGAAAAGACTGAAAATAAGTCCCCTCTGTGCTCTCAGGAGGCACCCCCTGCTCCCCGCTTGGGCAGTAGTCCCCCCATCAGAAGTGAAAGTGGTGGTTAAGCCAAGATCTTTCATTGTACTTCGGAGAACAGCACAGTCAGAGCAGTACTTAAGGGAGAAGGTGCTTAACGCTCTCCCTTAAAAAAAAGGTATAGCTTTTACTCTAAAAAGGTGGTGTATAGTCAGACTGGCATTTGTGTCAGATGCATGCAAAATACCCCCATTTTATCATCAGTGAAATAAGCATTCCTGTGGCCCTTGGCATGAGGAGAGGCCCCAGCCATGGTCACTGTCTGTCCTTTCTCTCGATACTCCCACTTCCTCACGTTAAAAAAGTGAGAAGAGGCAAATCGAAGGGTACAGTCTCTGTTTCCCGCCCCCCCTGGGCCAGGATGCCGCTGATGGCTGCTGGAGCCCTTTACCTCCTCCATCTGGGTGGGTGTCTGTGTGTGAGGTTCTGCCCGAAGGGACAGTCTTGAAATTCTCCTGGATTTCTTCACTCACTCACTCATCAGAGGTTTCCCATGTCTCCTTCCACATGTCAGGGGTTCTGGATTCAGGCTCACTGTGAGTTCTATCCCTGACTCCTGTGTCTCCGGCCAGCCCTGGCCAGGCAGGTAGGGACTCGCACAGCTCTTGGTCTAGAAGCCATTCTGTGTCATGACTTCTGTCCTCACTGCCCACTGTCACTCACTACCCTCTCTTGAGCAGAATGTGGCCAAAGCCCCGTGGTGTCCAGCTTCCCCACTGGTGGGCACACAAAAGCCAGAACTATCTTCTTAATTAGTAAATTGGATCTTGCCACTTTGCTGTTTAAATCTTTAAATGCTGTCGTTCTAAAGGCTTCTCTTTGTACTTAGGAAAAAACCCACCTGCTTATTGGGGCTCGAAGGTTACCTCTGCTTTCCTCTCTGACCTGGTGTCATGGCACTTGCTGTCCCCTGCTCACCACACCTCAGTAGACCCTCACCCTGCCCTCTGCCTGCAGCATTCTAACCCTGGACCTTAGTACTCAGGACACACGTCCCATCCTCAGAGAGCCCTGCTTACTGATCCGTCCAACCTGGGCATGCCCAGCCGCTCCCCGTCACATGGCCTGCGTTTTGTTTTCTTGAAAAGACTTACTGTTTTTTTTTGGTGTAGGTGTTTCTTCCTCGCCCACCACTAGAATGCCAGCTGCATCCCAAGCTCCTAGAAAAAATCATGCTGTGTCACAGGCCCTTGAGTACTGTTTGATGAAGGTGTGAGTGGTGGAGTGCATGAGGGAGAGAGAAGGAGTGAAAATGCAGGTCTTGGGACTTGGGGCAGCTTTGATGTCAGACCTGAAGTGCCAATTTTCTCTGTGTGTGTTAGTTGCTCAGTCGTATCTGACTCTTTGCGACCCCATGGATCATAGTCCCCCACCTGGCTCCTCTGTCCATGGAATTTACCATGCAAGAATACTGAAGTGGGTTGCCATTCCCTTCTCCAGGGGATCTTCTTGACCCAGGGATCAAACCTGCATCTCCTGCATTGAAGGCAATTCTTTACTGTCAGAGCTGCCAATCCTTTGGCACCTCTGAGCCTCTGTTTTCTTGTCTGTAAATGGAGAAAACCCTCTCTGGCTGGACTATTTGGGGATCAAATCAGACAACCATGACTCAGTGAAAGACCGTCTGACCCACAGTGAAAATTCTTGAGTTTGCTTTCTTCTCTTCTCCTCTCCTGATCAAAGGGAAGGCCTCAGTTCTCACTTTAATCTGTTTCTCCTCTGCCTTTGGGAACATATGTCTCCTTTTCCAGGGACTGGCTGTCAAGGGTATGCCTCAAACTCTGCCTGATATTCATAGGTTAATGCGCTTGAGGCTTCCTTTGATCTCCCGGAGGAAACTATACCAGTACCCACCTGCCTGGAAGAGACCTGCGTGCACTGCCAGTCAGGAGGCAGCCTGGACCGCAGGCAGGTTGAAGACAGGGCCTAACTGAGGGTGAGGCAAGCAGGGCGCCAGGGCATGAAGTGAGAAGGGCTTCACTTCACTCCGCGGGGCTGTTGTAAGCTCAGGGTCATACATGAGAGCAAGGGACAGGTTGAATTCTGTACCCTTCACCCCTCATGGCTCCAGCCATTTGTTTGGAAGAGACCCCGAGAAGGACCTCCCAACCATCCCTGCTGAAGGCCCACGGAGCATCCAGCTCCATAGATAGTTGACTCCTCTGTGATTTCCTTCTATCTTCTCTGAACTGGGTGGTATGGACTGAGTGCTCTGTCCTCCCAAGAATCATGTTGAAGCCTTAACTCCTAACGTGACAGTCTCCACATTCGGGAGGTAAACTAGACTTAAGTGAGGCCATGAGGGTGGGGCCTCTGTGATGGGCTTGTGCCCTTATAAGAAGAGGAGGAAGAGGAGACTTCCCTGGTGGTCCAGCAGTAAGACTTTGCCTTCCAGTGCAGGAGGTGTGGGTTCGATTCCTGGTCTGGGAGCTAAGATCCCACATGCCTTGTGGCCAAAAAACCAAAACATAAAGCAGAAGCAATGTTGTAACAAATGCAGTAAAGACTTTTAAAAATGATTCACTTTAGAAAAAAATCTTAAAAAAAACAGAGGAGGCCAGAGTTCTGTTATGAGCCCTGAACTCGTGTGAGGACACAGCGAGAAGGTTGCCATCTGCAAGGAGGGGAGTCCTCACCAAGACCTGAGACTACTAGCACCTTGATCTGGACATTCTCCGCCTCTATAACTGTGAGAAGTGATGTCTCTCTGTTATTGAAGTCTTATTTGGTTAGAGCAGTCCCAGCTGATGGAGCTATTGGGCCAAACCAATCTACCCATAGTGTCAAACTATTGGTCCTGACCCCCCAGCCTCCAAGGCCACAGGGAGCTGGTGGCAGCAGAGGGGGACCCAGTTCCTCTGTCATTGTGCAGTCACCCCACCAAGCTCACTGCAGAGTGGGAGGAGGAGAGGAGGAGAGGCACCTGAAGAGCCCTCCCGCCATCCTGGAGGGTTCATCCCTGCATGAGCCTACATGCAGGAGCCACAGAGCAAGCATGGGCCCAGGGTGACTGGGAGAGGTGGTCAGGACTCAGGGCATCAGCAACCCCAATTCTGGCTGCAGGAGCCCTGGAGAGGGGTGTCCTCCAGCCTCCAGGGAGCTCAGGCCCCCTTCTCAGGCTCAGTGTTTCCCTGTTGAAGCGTAGATGTGACTTTCGCCCGGGAGGAGTTACCTACTTCACAAAGCAGTACTGCTCCCAGGCCTGGCTGCTGACCGCAGACCTGGATGCCCCCCAGGACAGTCAGCAGTCCTGATGCCTCCCCCTGTCCCCTCTCCAGAGGCTGTCAAACTCATTGTCACTTCCTCCGCTGAGCTCCTCCCCCCTGGTGGGATAGAGGAGTGAGTCAGCCGGTTCGAAGATGAGAAATTACAGCTGAAATGGCACCGCCTCTGTCAGCCAGTGACCAACCTGCTTCTCCATCTGGAAATGGGAGAAGGTGGGGGTGGACCCAACCCTTTTCACCCCCACTTCTGTGACTCCCACCCTGACAGCAGCAGGCACACTCCTTCCCAGGTGACAGATGCCTCCGAAACTGCCCATCTCGCCAGTGGATGTTCAGCTCTGAGGATGACCCCCGCCTAGAATAACTTCCCGTGGGCCCTTCTGGGAGAATGGCGTCACCCACCAGGCAGCTCATTGTCACTTTTGATTTAACCACATGGAGCACAGTGAAAACCGAGGTGAATGTCCTAATCACATAATTACATTAGTGCCGGCTCCAAAGAGTCAGCAGGCTCCCTGAGTCCCGGGGTTCGGGCCTGTCTCCCACGCTCCTCACAGATGGCACAGAGAGAACATTCCTTTTCCAGATGACTTGTCTTGGTTATCATCCAGGCCGAGAACTGAACTTCATGGAGGGCTTGCAGAGTCCATTTGGAGACTATTTTGAGATTCAGGGATTAGAGAAACAGGGCTAAGAGCCATTTAGATCTTCTAGCCTGATGAGCATGAGGAAAACTGAGACCCAGAAAGGGCAAGGGACTTACCCAAGGTCACACAGCACATCCCCGGACCAACAGACTTTACAAATCACCATGGTTTCTCCTGTTTGTTTTGGTCTAGTGCATTTGGAAATGTCCATGTTTGATTAAAAATGTAACTATAATAGCTTTTTTTTTAACAGTTAAAAAATCAGCTTAAAACAGGATAATAATATTAGGGGGTCATTCTGAGATTTGGTATACCAAATGACACTAGTGGTAAAGAATCTGCCCACCAATGCAGGAGACAGTGGTTTCATCCCTGAGTCAGGAAGATCCCCTGGAGAAGGGCACAGTGACCCACTCCAGTATTCTTGCCTGGAGAATCCCACGAACAGAGGAGCCTGGCTACAGTCCATAGGGTCGCAAAGAGTCGGACACAACTGAATTGACTTAGCATGCACGTCAGCTCTTAATTTGGTTTAGTTCAAGTTCCTGGACCAAACACGACCAACTCAGATCTGAACAGATTCCCTCGGTCCCCAGTCTGGCTGGTTTGGAGGAGGGAAGGAGAGGCATTTCCTGGGTTGGGGTGAAGGTCCCCGGTTGATGAGCTCCATCCTCCCCCGGTGGAGGGACTGGACATCAGGGAGGGATGCGAACAGGCCGCACAGAGGGAGGGTGGGCCTCGGAGCGGGAGTCCGTGGCTCCTGGCAGGCAGTTGGAGTCTCCATCTGTCCCACAGCCCTCTCATCTCTTCTTCCTGTCAGTGACTGACTGCAGCATCAGTACCTCAGGGCCTGCCTGTCTGTCTCCTGGGAGCCTGCCAGACGTTAACACTTCATCCCCTAGTCCCTACCTGTCACTGCCAAGGGGAGGGAGTGGGGTGGGGAACACACGGGGAACTGCAAGTCTGCTGCTGGAAGCTTGTTCCAGGCGGACAACGCCCAGCTGAACGGAAGGACCCGTCTGGCGGGAAGGGGGTCTCCCTTCTGATGGGAATGGGTACCTGTCCCCAAGAAGCTGAAGGCAGTTTAATTCCAAATTCTAGTCCAATCTCTCACCCCACTGGGGTGGAGGTTGGTGTGGGAGGAGCAGAGGGGCAGCTGGCCACTTTGCTTTAAGTGTTGGCCGTGGCCCCTGTGAAGTCACTGGCTCCGCTGCCCCTTCCTTTGATGGCCGCTGCTTTCTCTGGGAAGCCCCCTGTGTGGCTGCAGACCCTTCACTCCCTGGGGCTCGCCTGGCTCTGCACCTCCAGGTGTTCTTCCAGTGGTGTCCGAGCATCGCTGTGTCCCTCCCACCTTCAGGTGAGCTCTCTGCCTTCTTGGGGAACGTCTCCTCTGAGTAGGGTCAGCTTTACCTTGCAGGAAGGGTGGAACTGGCGCCCCCAGGGCTGAGAAGACAGACCAAGGCAGGGCTAGAAGCGTGATAAGCCGCCAGCGTCCATCCCCACCATCCACCAGGGCGGACAGGGCAGAAAGTACTGGGGAATGGAGCCAAGTAAAGGACTACCGCTGCGGGGGGTGGGGGAGGGGTGGGGAGGGGGTGGGGGTGGGGGCGGGGGGGTAGGGGGGTATGGTGAATGGGGGAGTCTGTGCCTCAGGCTACTGAGGAAGGTGAGGCTGATTTCCTTTCAGCTCGAGGCAAACTGTGAGAGTCATGCTGTGCCAGCTCTCTTGTCTGCCCCTTCCCCTCACCCCACCCCCGCAGCACCCCAGAAGAGACCCCAAGAGCGAAGGCAGCAGACAATGCCGAACCACAGTCTGGGAGTCAGGAGACCTGGCGGGGATCATCACAGCCAGGCTCCTCTCTGGAGCCTCAGTTTTCTTCATCTGTAAAGGAATTGGTTGGATTCCTGCCCATTCCACTTCTAACTTCCTGTTGTATTCTTGCAAAATGAGATGGAATGTGTTACCTCCTTTGGCTGAAGTCAAAGGAATGATTGTGTAATAGCAGGAAGGGAACCAGAATTTGAACCTCCAGGTTCAGAGCCCTTTGACCCACACTCTGCACCCAAACTGGCCTCCCTGGTGGCTCAGATGGTAAAGAATTTGCCTGCAATGCAGGAGACCCGGGTTCAATCCCTGGGTCAGGAAGATCCCCTGGAGAAGGGAATGGTTACCCACTCCAGCATTCTTGCCTGGAGAACCCCAGGGACAGAGGAGCCTGGCAGGCTACATGCCATGGGGTCGCAAACAGTCAGACACGACTGAATGACTTTCACTACACCTACCCACCTGCTTCCTGGCCTGATGACCACGAGGCCTGGCACTGGCAGCAGTGCTGAAAGAACAGACAGAGACGCCTCTTCCCCAAGGACAGTCCCAGGACTCTGCTGGTTTGCCAAGACTTCCTAACAAAGTGCCACCAACTGGAGGCTTAAACAACAAAAACTTATCTTCTCACAGTTCTAGGGACTGGGAGTCTGAGATCAGGTGCTGGCAGGGTTAGTTTCTGCCAAAGCCTCTCTTCCTGGCTTGTAAGCGGCTACCTTGTCCCCATGTCCTCACATGGCCCTCTGTCTGGTCTGTGTGTGCACAGAGGGAGACGTCTCTGGTGTCTCCTCCTTTTCTTGTAAGGACTCCAGGCCCATCAGGTCAGAGACCTCATTTAACCTCAGCCACCTCCTTAATTGTCCCACTTCCAGATTCTGTCACTGTGGGGTGGGGCCCTCAATATAGGAATTAGGGATGGGGTCGGGGGACACAGTTCAGTCCATGATAGCCACCTGCTGCTGTGTCCTCATGTGGTCCCCCCCAGTCTGTGTGTTACCTGTGTCCTCATCTCCTCTTCTTATAAGGATACCTGTCATGTTGGGTCAGGGCCCACGATTATAGACTCGTTTTACCTTGATTACCTCTTTAAAGATCCCATCCGCAAGGATACTCAGTCTGAGGAGTTAGGCCCTCACCATATGGGTTTTTGGGGAACACAGTTTAGCCCCTAACAGAGTCCTAAGCAGACATTTCTGGGAGTGACTTCCCTGTAAGAAGGGTGACAGTATTCCAGGGTGATTATGAGGAACACGGCTGCAGGGGCTAAGAGGAGCTGGGAACCAAGTCATCTGATCTCAGAGGGTGGTCTTGGAAACCCCCAAGAGACCAGCCTGTGCTGCTGTGCAGGAGTTTAATGTGTAAAAGTCAGTTTGTGCCTCAGTTTCTTCATCTGTAAAATGGGACTATGATAGACCCTCCCTCACAGGTCACATTAAGTGAGTTAATACACATAGTGCACTTAGACTGGCATCTGACATAGATCCCCACTCAATAAATGTTAGAAAGCAGGAAGAGAAAGGCAATCATGAAAAAGAATAACAGAACTGGAGTAATTACACTTCCTGTTTTCCAGCCTTTTTATACAAAGCTATAGCAATCAAGACAGTGGTGCTGTCATAAAGATAGGTAGGTCACTGGAACAGAACTGTCCAGAAACAAATCCTGTGCGAAGACAGTTAAATGGGAAAAGAATAGTCTTTACCGCAAGTGGTGCTGGGACAGCTGGCCTCCACAAGCAAAGGAATAAACTTGGGCCTCACTTTACATCTTATCTAAAGACCAACTTTGATGGATCATAGGCCTAAACATAAGAGCCAAAACTCTAATGCACTCAGAGGAAAACATAGAAGTAAATCTTCATGACCTTAAGTTAGGCAAAACCTTCTTGGATATGACACCAAACACACAAGCGACAAAAGAAAAAATAGACAAATTGGACGTCATCAAAACTAAAACCTTTCATGCTTCAGAGGACATCATGAAGAAAGTGAAAAGATAAGCTACAGATTGGGAGAAAATATTTACAAATCATATATCTGATAAGGGACTAGTGTGTAGATTACATAGGGAATTTTTACAAATCAGTGATAAAGAGATGAATGAGTCAATTATTAATAATAAAACTACAAAAGATCTGAATGAACATTTTTCCAAAGAAGATATACAAATGGCCAGTAAGCAAGCACATGCAAAGGTACTCAACATCACTAGTCATTAGGGAAATGCAAGTGAGAATCACAAGATACCACTGCACACCCATGAGGATGACTAAAATTAAAGACAGATAATAACAAATGTTGGTGAGGATATGGAGAAATTAGAGAAGTCCTGAAAATGAGGCAGCCACTCTAGAAAATAGTCTGGCAGTTCTGCAAAAAGTTAAACCTGGAGTTACTATATGACCCAGCAGTTCTACTCCTAGCTCTGTACCCAACAGAACTGAAAACACAAGTCCACGCAAAAATTGGTACAGCAATGTTCACAGTAGCATAATTCAAAATAATCAAAAAAGTGAAAACAGCCCAGACATGTTCATCAGTGAATAAATGAATAAACAAAAGGTAGTGTATCTATGGGGCTTCACTGGTGGCTCACATGTAAAGAATTCACCTGCAATGTGGAAGACCCAGGTTCAATCCCTGGGTCAGGAAGATCCCCTGGAGAAGAGAATGGCAACCCACTCCAGTATTCTTTTTTTTTTTTTATTTTAATTGAATACTAATTACTTTATAATATTGTGGTGGTTTTTGCCATACATTGACATCAATCAGTCATGTATGTACATGTGTCCCCCCATCCCAAACGCCCTTCCCACCTCCCTCCCCATCCCATCCCTCTGGGTCATCCCAGTGCACCGGCTTTGAGTGCCCTGTTTAATGCATCGAACTTGGACTGGTCATCTATTTCACATATGGTAATATACATGTTTCAATGCTATTCTCTCAAAACATCCCACCCTCGCCTTCTCCCACAGAGTCCAAAGGTCTGTTCTTTATATCTGTGTCTCTTTTGTTGTCTCATGTATAGGGTCATTGTTACCATCTTTCTAAATTCCATATATATGTGTTAATATACTGTATTGGTGTTTTTTTTTCTGACTTACTTCACTCTGTATAATAGGCTCCAGTTTCATCCACCTCATTAGAACTGATTCAAATGTGTTCTTTTTAATGGCTGAATAATGTTCCATGTGTATATTACCACAACTTCCTTAACCATTCATCTGCCAATGGGCATCTAGGTTGCTTCCATGTCCTGGCTATTGTAAACAGTGCTGTGATGAACATTGGGGTACATGTGTCTCTTTCAATTCCGGTTTCCTCGGTGTATATGCCCAGCAGTGGGATTGCTGGGTCATATGGCAGTTGGAAATAGAATCCAGCTTTTTAAGGAATCGCCACACTGTTCTCCATAGTGGCTGTACTAGTTTGTATTCCCACCATCAGTGTAAGAGGGTTCCCTTTTCTCCACACCCTCTCTAGCATTTATTGTTTGTAGACTTTTTGATAGCAGCCATTCTTTTTTTTTTTTTTTAGACACTGCACTTGATTTATTTTCTCGTGAACTATACCAGACTATTAAGACCTTTGCTTTCTGTCTCTGAAATACTCAAAGCAAAAAAAAAAAAAAAAATGTGGACTTCTGCTAGCAGCCATTCTGACTGGCGTGAGATGGTACCTCATTGTGGTTTTGATTTGCATTTCTCTGATAATGAGTGATATTGGGCACTCCAGTATTCTTGCCTGGAGAATTCTATGGACAGAGGATCCTGGTGGACTATAGTCCATGGGGTCACAAAGAGTCGCACATAACTGAGCGACTAAGACTTACTTAGTGGATCTAGGCAATGGAGTATTATTCAGTAATAGAACAGACTAGAGTACTCCAAACCCATTGGCAGCCACTTGCCACCCCTCACACCACAGCCCCATGTAAGGAAGCAGAGAGACCAAGGCACAAAGATCAGAAAGAAACAACGTGATGTGCAATGTACAAGAGGCTGCTCCTGTTATCTGGCACTAAAACCAAGTTCCTCTGTGATGAGCCCCAGGTTGTGCTGTCCCCGCACGCCCGCCCAGCCTGCAGGTCCCCAGCATTCCCACAACCTCTGCTCAAGTCCATTTCTGTCACTGACTGTCTGCTTCTTCCACATGGCTCAATCGCTGGCTCCATGCCAGCCTGTGCTCCACAGGTACACATACACATCCGTGCATGCTCCTCTGTCTCTACCCTTCTGCTTTATTCACACTGGTCACTTATCACCCTGGGCATAATGCTACATAATTATCTGCCCCTTTCTTTATTCTCTACCTTAGTCTGGAACATGAGTTCTAAGGGTGTGGGCTGAAGATGCTGTGTTCTCCTGGCTTCCAGAGCACCTGGTACAAGGAGCTGCCTGGCATAGCTGTCCCTGGGGATGTTAGTGGACTCTGATTGGGTAGCTCTTTGTGATTTTGAAGGCATCTTCACAGGGAGACATGTTGCTGAGATTCTGGGACTCAGCCAGTCCCAGGTGTGAATCCCAGCTCCTCCATCCTTGCCGTGTGACCTTGGGCACACAGCATACCATCTCTGGGCCAGCCTCAGGTTGCTTATGTAGAGAATAGCCCAGTAATAGTGCCTGCTTGATGGGGCTGGCATGATAGCTACTTAAGATGGCCCATGAGAAACTTCCAGCAAACTGCCTGCCTTATAGAAAATGATCAGCAATTACTCATGGATAACCTTGGGAGGGGTATGGTTTAGTCAGTGAACAAGGGGTCTGCAGTGCTGGCCAGCTGTGTCATATGCTCTTGTATCTCAGATTCTGTTCTGAATGTGCTGAGGTATGGATTAATAGTTAAGCATTCTGTGTCTGAGAGGAAGGCTAGGCTCTCTATTCTCTTTTTATTTTGGGCTTGCTGCACCTTCATTGCTGTGCAGGCTTTTCCCTAGTTGCAGCGAGCGAGGGCTACTCTTTTTTGCAGTGCATGGGCTTCTCACTGCGGTGGCTTCCCTTGTTGCAGAGCACAGACTCTAGGTCACACAGGCTTCAGTCGTTGCAGTTCCCAGGCTCTAGAGGACAGGCTCAGTAGTTGAGGTGCACAGGCTTAGTTGCTCTGAGGCATGTGGGAACTTCCCAGACCAGGGATCGAACCCGTGTCTTCTGCATTCCCAGGCAGATTCTTTACCACTGAGCCACCAGGGAAGCTCCTAGGCTTTTTACTCTTGTCATGCGTTCTTAGACCAGAGACTGTTGTGTGGATGTGTCCCTTTCTTCACTTGCATGTGCAGGAAGCCAAAAGAGATTCCACAGAGATCCTTCTTCCCATTGTATGGATGATGCAGGAGAGGATCCAGGTGTGTGATTCTGGCCATCTCAGGCCTGGCCAGTGGGGATGACAGGAAACGCCTGGGGTCCTGGGCTCTGCTGTAGCCACCCTCTGCCCTGTCCAGGGCTGCTGGCCCAGGATAGGTGCTGTCTGCTCTGACTGGCTCCTCGGAGGAACACTTGCTGCCTCTGGGCCTCGGGAGCCTATGGGGGATGCAGCATCTGAGGCCTGACTGGGAGGGTGCCCTGGGCCACACTGGCTTCAGGGGGAGTCCTCTTCGCAGGCCTTAGAAGGGGTGGTGTGCTAGTTGCTCAGTCGTGTCCGACTGTTTGTGACTCTGTGGGCTGTAGCCTGCCAGGCTCCTCTGTCCATGGAATTCTCCAGGCAAAAATACTGGAGTGGGTAGCCATGCCCTTCTCCAGGGGATCTTCCTGAGCCAGGGATCAAACCCAGGTCTCCTGCATTATAGGCAGAGGCTTTACCATCTGAGCCACCAGGAGGCAGAAGGAATAGTGACTGAGAGTAAAGCGGAACCCCCACACTACCTACCAGCCAGCCTTAGCCCACCTGCTGAAGGAGGCAGAATCCCACCCTCCCCTGCTCAAAAGCTGCTCCTCCCTCTTGATGTGGACCTTCTCTGGTCCCAGCCACTCCCTCTTCATCCATCCGACTGCAGTCCACCCATCCATCTATCCATTCTTTCCTGGGCTAGGGAGGATGGAAAGGTGAGAATGACCCGGCTCCTGACCTCAGAAAGCTCCCAGTTTCAGCCCCATGGGTTATCTCTCACCAGAAAGATTCAGGAGAGGGCCATGATGAAGCCATAAGCTTGGCCCCACGCCTGCTGGGTCAAGGCAGACGGGATTGGGAAAGGGGCTTATGGCTGTAGAATTGGTCTCTTGAGTATCTGAGATTCTGCCCAGACTTCACCTCCTCCTGGAACCTTCCTCACTTCCCCCATTGTGCTGGGAACTTCCTCTTCTTTACCCACAGCCCCTCTTGCTTTTGGGGACCGTGCAGTCCATAGCCTTTGGCCCTCGACTAAGTGCCCTCACCTCTCCCTGCTGAACAGGAGCTCCTTCGGGCCTGGACCGTGCCTGGCTCTGTGTCTGGCACGTGGCAAGCCTCCAGCATGCCTGTCAGGTAACTGTTCCGTGAATGATGTACCTTCCCGGCCACGAGAGCAAGAGGTCAGAGCCGCGGGGAAGAGACAGGGCCCGGGGTTGTCTCCTGCTCATACAACCCATGCCCTGTGCTGCCAGGGGAGCCCCTGTTTTCCGCCCTGACTTCAGGGGAGATTCCAAACCACCTTGCTAGAACCTTAAGAAGGCGATGAGGAAAAGTCAGTGTGTCAGAGGGGTCAAAAAGTGTACCCACATGGAGAGAGAAACTGTAGAGTAATTGTATTGTTCATATTATTCTTAAACCCCATCTGGTGTGGGCCTGAGAAGTAGCTCTGCTGCCTGCAAACAGGGGAATGGGGGGGCAGTGACCTCAGAAACGCCAACCCTGGCAGGTGATCTGAGCTCAAGGTCAGATGCGGCTTCTTACCCCACCCCTCCTCCAGCCCGGGTGGAAGCAGCCAGCTCCCCGCCTCCCACACACCTGAGGGGTTGCCCCGGCTCTGTGGCTTCGTCCAAGTCACTGCTGCCATCACCACAGTCATCACCGTGCAGGCCACAGAGTCGAGTCTGCTCGGCTGTCCGCTCAGATGTGGAGATTTGAAAAGAAGTTATATGATCAGAGCTATGGTTTTTCCTGTAGTCATGTACGGATCAGAGTTGGACCATAAAGAAGGCTGAGCATTGAAGAACTGATGCTTTCGAATTGTGGTTCTGGAGAAGACTCTTGAGAGTCCCTTGGACTGCAAGGAAATCAAACCAGTCAATCCTAAAGGAAGTTAATCCTGAATGTTCATTGGAAGGACTGATGCTGAAGCTCCAATACTTTGGCCACCTGATGCAAAGAGCTGACTCATTGGAAAAGACCTTGATGCTGGGAAAGATTGAGGGCAGGAGGAGAAGGGGATGACAGAGGATGAGATGGTTGGATAGCATCATAGACTCAATGGACCTGAGTTTGAGTAAACTCTGGGAAATGGTGAAGGACAGAGAAGCCTGGCGTGCTGCAGTCCGTGAGGTCACAAAGTCGGACAAAACTGAGCGACTGAACAATACCACCACCGCTCTGGGGTAGAAAAGGGACACTGGGATGAGCTGGCCTCACCCTGCAGCAGAGGCTTACGACAAAGGCACAGGCGTGTCCTCCTACCCGGGCCCAGGGATCCTCAGGGCCATTGCCCTGAGCAGGCTCATGCTTATATGTTGGTCACATGATTCAGAGCTCATACCAGATTGCACGTGACTTTACTTTGGGCCAGTGGATCCCTGCTGAGGTGGTGAGGCACTCTGAACACACATGAATGTGTCCTTCACTGGGCAGGGCCAACCTCCTCCTGTAGTGCTCTGGTGCAGACCAGTAAATCCGTTCCAGCAAGAAGCAGGCAAAGCAAGCACTGGAGGGCCACTGTCAGAGTCTTCAGCTGTCATCCGGATGAAGGTGAAGTGGCCTCTCCACGGTGGGCACAGCAGCGGTTCCAACTCCCAGCAGAGACTCACAAGGGTGGGTGGGGCCAGGGACGGGCTTGCTCACTTGGTTAAGAAGAGCCCGCGCCAACCAGCTGGAGAAAGAAAGGCAGTCCCTTGTTCATTCAGGACTGGGAGCTTAGCAGGTCAGAGAGTAAGGCTTGAGGATGAGTTGGGGGCAGATGGGGATGCCGGAGAAGAGCAGGGAAGAGGACTCCAGCTTCTGCTCTGGGCTCTAGCGCCCGGACACCCTCTGTGGACACCCCGAGCTGACACAGAGCTTGGAGAAGAGGGGGGTTTTCCTTATACCTGACTGGGGAGTTTGCACTCTAAACTTCCCAGGGCTCAAAGATTTGACTAGCAAGCTGACCAATTGGTTCATTCATTCATGAGACAAACATGGAATGTCCACCAAGTGTCCAGCAGTGTGCTGTGCACCAGGTGTGCAGAGATAAACCCAAACCTCAAAACTTGGCTCTCTGTCCTTCTGGGAGCTGATGAGAAACAGACAGCGTTCCTCAACATGTACGTTTGCAAAGGCGTTTTGATTTTTTAAATGAGGTGTCTTGCAGAGTCTCAGAGAAGAAGCAATCACTTGGGCCCCCCTGTGCCAGCGGGGAATTGAGGCGGGTGGGGCACTTCACACCCATGCTCTGAGGGATGCTGAGGCCACCTTGCCACCAAGACCTGACACCCAGGAAGACGACACCCACTACAACCACCTCCCTTCCCTGAAGCTTTGGGGAGCTTTCCTCGTCATCTCCACTCACCCCAGCTAAGACATGCTGTCTCAGATGCGTGCCCCAAGCTGGCCACCACTGCTCAGCTGATGTTAGACGCTGGAGAGAAGGGCTAAAAATAGCTCTGATTTGATGCGCTGCTCTCTGGGGCTGAGCCGGCAGCTGGCCCCTCCACCTTTCCTCCGCACTGAAGATGTCTCAGCCAGAGTAGGGGGAGGGGAGGGGTGGGGGGCTTCTAGGCCAGCCAGGCAGTGGAAGGTTCCAGAATCCATTCTCACACTCAGAGAGGGCCCAGAGCCCACAGCCGGGGCTGTGTTGGTACACTCTTCCCAGTGTAGAGTTGGTTGGATAGCATCATAGACTCAATGGACCTGAGTTTGAGTAAACTCTGGGAAATGGTGAAGGACAGAGAAGCCTGGCGTGCTGCAGTCCGTGAGGTCACAAAGTCGGACAAAACTGAGCGACTGAACAATACCACCACCGCTCTGGGGTAGAAAAGGGACACTGGGATGAGCTGGCCTCACCCTGCAGCAGAGGCTTACGACAAAGGCACAGGCGTGTCCTCCTACCCGGGCCCAGGGATCCTCAGGGCCATTGCCCTGAGCAGGCTCATGCTTATATGTTGGTCACATGATTCAGAGCTCATACCAGATTGCACGTGACTTTACTTTGGGCCAGTGGATCCCTGCTGAGGTGGTGAGGCACTCTGAACACACATGAATGTGTCCTTCACTGGGCAGGGCCAACCTCCTCCTGTAGTGCTCTGGTGCAGACCAGTAAATCCGTTCCAGCAAGAAGCAGGCAAAGCAAGCACTGGAGGGCCACTGTCAGAGTCTTCAGCTGTCGTCCGGATGAAGGTGAAGTGGCCTCTCCACGGTGGGCACAGCAGCGGTTCCAACTCCCAGCAGAGACTCACAAGGGTGGGTGGGGCCAGGGACGGGCTTGCTCACTTGGTTAAGAAGAGCCCGCGCCAACCAGCTGGAGAAAGAAAGGCAGTCCCTTGTTCATTCAGGACTGGGAGCTTAGCAGGTCAGAGAGTAAGGCTTGAGGATGAGTTGGGGGCAGATGGGGATGCCGGAGAAGAGCAGGGAAGAGGGGCCCCGTGAGCCACCCGCATCGGCATTTGGGCAGTGTGAGGGGGTCCTCGGCTAGGACTTCTGCATGGACACACACGTGTATATGCCCAGGTGGGCACTGGTTGCCCCGTGCCATGCCTGTGATACACTGGAAAGACATTCTCAGCCCCTCTGCTCTGTGAGCTGTGGGCCTCTGACCCCTCACAGCCCTGGAGCTTCGCTTCTCTCTGAAACTGTCCAGAGAGGGCAGAAAACCTGCCTCGTCGTAGTGGTATCCTGCCGGGCTGCTTGGTAAGTTCTCTCTTGTCTCCAACCCAGGTCATTCCTGCTTTAATTGTGCTCCTCACACCCACTCTGGCCATCTGCCTTGGAGAACATGTATTTTATGTATTTGAAGGTGGTGTTGCAGGTATCTCTTGGTCAAATGAGACCATCAGAGCAGGGGATAAATGCACCTCTGCGTGGGTGCTTACCATGGTGGGGTAGGGGCAGCGTCTGTACAGCAGCATAACCCAGGGGTTAAGATCTAGCTAGAGAGGCCTCTCTGTGTGTGACTCCAGTACGGATGGGCTGTGAGGAGGGAGGGACCTCTAGGGGTGGAAAGAGGCATGTGGCACAGCTCATCAAATCAAGGCTGAAATCTGACTTTCCAACCTGGTGTGCTATGCACCCCCTCTGAGCCTCTGTTTTCTGATTCTATAAAATGGGGCTAATAGATGACCTAATTCATAGAATTGAGAGTGAAGTGGGAAGAGAGGGAAGGGGGAAATGATAAGGAATAGAAGAATGTAGTGTTTCTGGGTTAGAAGCACTGTCTCTGGAGTCCAGTGCTTGGCATGAGCCTGGGAGCCTCATCCTGGGACTTCCTCTTGCTTCAGTTCCTTCATCTGTCGATGATCGTAACATTCTCAGATTAAATGACGTAATATATATAGAAGGTTTACACTGTGCCTATTATGTAGGGAGAACCCCACAAACAGGAGCTATTACTATACTGAGGACCCAGCATAACAGGAGTGGGGAAGGGAAATGCTGTGACCTGGGCATGAAGTGAGGCACGTGGGGAAAACTGGGCCCTTCAGGGATGATGGGGACAGCAGAAGCCAAGACACTGAGAAAAGCACATGCCAGGAAGGCCAGGGACTGGAGGCCAGCAGGTGTGGCTAGGGGCAGGGCAGAGGCAGGAGATTGGATACCTCACTGCACAGCCAATAGGGAGCCACCTGGGTTTCTGGATCCAGGTTAGCCTCGATTTTCCTCATCTGTAAAAATGGAAGTATCAGTACCTGGCAGAGGTTAGGCAGGCAGGCTGAACCCCTATCCTGTTTGCCCCAGGGAGGACTCTCAGGGGTTCCTACCTGGGCATGGAGTCAGTATCCTACAGATGGGAGCGCCTCCTTTTTGACACCACAGCCCTGGAGCCCCCGTTAATGCCTGGGGAGCCAGGTCAGCTTCCATCCTCAGCAGTGACAGACCCCAGACCAGCAAGGTTCTTGCACAAGCGCCATGCAGCCCAGAACCCTGAAACTGCCCTACCTTGCTTTGGGGCCACTGCACAGCCACCTGGCCTTAGGCCCCTGGGATGCAGTCAGCAAGGCAGAGGACACACGGGAAGGAGCCCTCCACCTAGAAGGAGGGACCAAATGAGAGTGCAGCTCAGGGCATCATCATGACATCTCTCAATGCCTTTACCGCGACCACAAGCCAGGCTTCCCCGGTCTGCCAGGCTCAGGTGGAAGTGAAGCAGGACAGGTGTGAACAGGGCCAGGGCTGCACAAATTCAGATGTCAGTGAGCTCTGGGGTGTGTGGAGGTAGCAGCTGGCCCAGCACTGTCCTTGATGTCGGGGGCAGTATTCCTCCCATAATGACAGCCCTGCATCCCCTCTCTCCTTGTCTAGTAGCTGCAGCACCCTCTCTCTGGCAATTCCCAGCTACCAGTGGGAGAAGTGGTAGATTCCCACCTCTACCCAGAAGTGATGTGCTTTAGCCTTTCCCTCTGCATCCGTCCTCTGAGTCAGCTGTGACGCCAGGGGCAGGCAGGGACCCACGCCCTCAGGGATCCCAGGTTGGATCCCGTTGACACCAGGATATGATCATGGGCTACGGGGGTCTGTACAAGTGAGGACCTGGACTTGTGCAGTGTGTTCGGGTTCGTGGCGGTGTGTGCATGTGTGTCTTGCTGCATAGGGCACAGCGTGTGGCCGTGAGGGTGCGTGAACTTCACACGTGGTTAGCATGTACACACGTAGCAGTGTGTCCACATTGTGAATGCAGTGTGCATGAGTGTCTGTGTGTGGCGTTTGTGTGGCACGGTCTTGGTGGTGGTGGTGTGTGTGTGTGCCTGTGAGAGAGTGCTCCACGCCCACCCAGGACGAGGGTCAACATGCCCCCGGAGGCATGGGCTGCTTGTGTTTAAATAGTACAAAAATATAAAAGTTTTTTTTAAATTGATGTATAAGTCACTTACAGTATTATACTAGTTTCAGGGGTGCAGCAGAGTAATTCGATATCTTTATAGATTATACTCGAAACAAAGTTACTATGACGTACTGACACTATTTCCTGTGCTGTACGTTCATCCCTGTGACTTATTTATGTAATGCCTCATAGTTTGTCCCTCTTAATCCCCTTGCCCTGTCCTGCCTTCCCCTAAGGGAACTCATTTAAGTGGTATGTGTTTTTTTTTTAATTTCAATTTCCAATTGTTCATTAGTAGTCCGTAGAAACACATTCAGTTTTCATACGATGACCTTGTATGATGTTGTTGCTGTTGTTCAGTCGCTAAGTCGGGTCAGACTCTTTGCAACCCCATGGACTGCAGCACATCAGGCTCCTTCCTCTGTCTTCCTTGTATCATGAGACTTTGCTAAACTTGCTAATTAGTTCTGTGAACATTTGTTTAATATTCCTGGGGATATTATCCAGACAATCATGTCACTTACAAATAGGGACAATTTTACTTCTTTACTTGCAATTAAAAAAAAAATTTATTGATTGATTATTTTGGGCTGTATCAGGTCATAGTTGTGGCTTGGGGGCTTAGTTGCCTCACAGCAGGTGGAATCTTAGTTACCTGACCAGGGATCAAACCTGTGTCCCCTGCATTGGAAGGCAGATTCTCAACTGCTGGACCACCACGGAAGTCCCTTTCCTTGAAGTTTGTATAAACTTATTTATTTCCTCTGACTTATTGTACTGACCAGCACTTCTAGTATGATGTTAAATAGGAATGGTGATTGTAGATCAGGAACAATGTCTTGTTCCTGATCTTAAGATCTTCAGTCTTTATATCATTAAGTGTGATATTAACTATTAATTTTTATAGATGTCCTTCATCTATGTCAGGTAAAGAAAGCTCTTTTCTATTTCTGGTTTGCTGAGAGTTTTTTTTTTAAAAATCATCAGTGGATGTTGAATTCTGTCAAATGCTTTCTTTCTGCATCAGTTAATGTAGTGTGTGGTTTTACCTGTTAATATCATTAACTACATTAATTGATTTCTGAATATAGAATCAGCCTTACATTCCCCAAATATATTCCAGTTGGCTATCGAATACTATTCTTTCCATATATCACTGAATTTGATTTGTTAGTATTTTGTTAAAGATATTTGCATCTGTGTTTATAAGGGATGGGGCTTCCCTGATGGCTCACACAGTGCCTGCAATGCACAAGACCCAGGTTCTATCCCTGGATTGGGAAGATCCCCTGGAGAAGGGAATGGCTACCCACTCCAGTGTTCTTGCCTGGAGAATTCCACGGACAGAGGAGCCTGGCGGGCTACAGTCCCTGGGGTCACAAAGAGTTGGACACGACTGAGTGGCTAACACTTTCACTTTTATAAGAGACATTGTCTGTAGTTTTATTTTCTTGTGTGGCACGTGTCTGACTTTGACAGAGTAATACTGACCTCATAAAGTGAATACAGAAGTGTTCTCCTTTTTTCTGGGAAAAAAGTGTATAGAATTGATGCTATCAATATTTCTACTTCCAGTGTTTGGTAGACTTTGTTTTTCTCTTAAAGATTCTCAAAGCTTCAGGTCCCCCAAAACCTGGACTCAGCCCTGTCTGGGACTTTGAGGGTGAGTTGCTCTCCACAATAGAAACTTCGCAATGTGTCATAAGAAGCAGCAGGGTACTGTAGGTCCAGACAGGTGAAATTATTCAGCCTCTTGCTTCTAGCTTCCCTTAGCTAACTGCCAGTGGGGCAACATAATTTGGCCAAGACCTCTGATGTACCTGAATCATGAGTTGCTATGTGACTTTGGGGAAATCACTCAGCCTCTCTGAATCTCAGATGAACCAAAGAGGAAAAGATGACAAATATGTCTCCTTCAGAGTGTGCTGTAAAAGGTGAAAATGTGCTCAGAGAACTAGAGAGTTCTCCTGGAGGCATAAGGAACTTTAAACAGTTCTGTGGTTTATGAAGTAAGGGGAGAAGATAGCCTTGGAAGAGGAATAAGGAGAATGGACTGAAGGGAAGACAGGAGGAGAGCCCTTTGTGGGGGGTCAGTAATAGGTGCCATCCTTGGCCTCTGGTCTCCCATCTGTTCTCATAGGCATTACCTCATCTGAGTCCCCTGAGGCCCTCTAAGGGGACCATGATAACATGCATCCATTTGTTCACCATGTCCTAGGGTCCTCCTCTGAGCCAGGCATTGCATAGATGAGAACATTGAGGCTCCATGAGGGTAGGAGATGTTCCCCAAGGCAACACAGCCAGGAACAGAAATGAAAAAGAACCCAGGTGTTAGGGGCAAACCATGATTGTCCACTGTAGTAAAAGCAAGCAAGTTGTATTAAGTGCAGAAAGAAAGAGACAACTGGTCTACCTCATAGAGCTGTGTGGGTGGGAACTGAGAGCACTGGCCCCAGCACAGAATTCTGGGCTTTCAGCCCTCCTCAACCCTTTACTTAGCTGGGTAAACCGAAGCACATTTCGTAACCATGGCACTTCAGTTTACCATCTGTTAAAGAGGGGGTAGTATTGCATCCACCTTATACATCTGTTGCAAGGATTAAGTAAGCTAATAAATGCAAAATGCTCACAGCAGTGCCAGGCACATGTGAGCGCCACACAAACACTGGGTGTTACTTGTCAAGAGACTTGGCCATTCTTTAGGCTCTGAGAAGCCAGAGAAAGACGGAGTTAATAAAAGGATCCTTCGGCTTAGCGATCCTTCGGTCTGCCCCCCTGTGATGGGTGAATTGTCCAAGGTCGAGCAGCCCCGCGGACCTCACACCAGACACAGGTTTCCTGAGTCCTCGCTCCACAGGACAGCTGCCTGCCTGCCTTTAGATCCATGCCTTTCATGATCCAATGTTCTTAGGACAGAAATACTGTGACAGCAGGTGACACAGAATCCAAGTGGAAGCCAGTCAGGAGGAAGAGAGTTGGATGTTTTTCCTCCCAAACCACCTTTCTAGGGGAAGTGAGCTTTCTGGAACCCGCCAGGGAGAGGGAGAAGGTGATGGAGCAGCAGCCCACCTTGTGTCTCCTGCAGATGCTTTCTCGTGGGGACGTGGCACATCTGGGACTGCCCCTCGGCCTGGCCAGCTGCCCCCTTGCACCCCGATGCTGCCGCATTGAAAGGTGCAGGCCTTGGGAGGCCCCCGGCTGGGAGTGAGATAACAGTGCGGAGGAGCAGCCTTCCTGCGTGGCTTAGGGTCTGTCGCCACCTTGTGGCCATGGGCCATGGCTGTCTTTGCACAGGGGCTGAAGACAGCAAGAAGAGGCTGCTGGCTGGGCTTCCCCAGAGGTCATCAAGACCCCACTCTGGATTCTATAAGGTCTACAAGGGACCCAGGGACTTAGGACAGAAGAGGAGGGTGCAGGATCCAGAGGATTGGGTGGAAGGCCCTTGACTGGGAATTTTGACCTGGACTCTGATGTAGCTCCTACTCCAGGTGGCAGGCTATGTGAGCTGGTGTCCCAGGAGGCATGATAACCAGTTTTGGTCTCAGACTTGATCCCGGTGCACACTGGGCTTTGAGCATCTGTCTGCTCATGGGTAGAGAGTGGCTCCGGTTCTTCCCCACTCCTCCCTTCATCTCTTCCCATATCTTGGGATGTTACCAAAGAGGCAAGCTTGGTTTCTCTGGCAGATGTTATGGTTGAACCACTGTGTTCTGGGCTCATTGTCTTCCATTTTGCTGGCCATGCTGGACAGAGGGGCTAGTGGCTTGGGGAACAGGGGTGTGGAAGGGCAGATCAAGAGCTCCCTTTGCCCTGGCGAGGCTGACCTGGGCGAACCTGAGCGTTGGTGTTACCCCGCCTGAGGACCTGGATGCATAGATAGGCTTGGGTTGTGATACGTAATCGTTCCCCCGTTGGGCCCCCTTGTGAGGCTAGGGGAAGTAGAGGCTGTGGTCTGAGAGAGTAGACCTGAGAAAGTAGAGCTTTGTGGTGTGGCCCCTGAGGGAGTCTGTGGCCCCTGGCACTGTGCACTGCAGGTGCCACATCTGAGTAGAGAGGAGTTTAGGAGCATAGTGACCATATCCTACCTGGGAGACCTGCGGCACCAAGGCTCTCCTGGCCACGTGGCTATGCTGGGTGCCCATGCAGAGCCTCTGGACTCGAAGCCCTGCTTCAGCTCCTTCACCAGGGCACCCACGTCTCCTCCTGCTCTGTCTCCCCAGGCCACCATCCGACCTGATCCGACCATCCCTTCTGCCCAGAATTCTGGAGTCCGGCTCCCCAGCCCCTTCCAACAGCTTGGGACCACACGTCCTTAGAGCGGCCTCTCCCGCCCAGCCTGTTGCTACGGTCACCTCATCTGGTCGGTCTCCTTCAGGCCCTCAGTTCTGACATAGCTTCCCTCTCCTTTGTCCCTTTCTCTTTCCAGCATCTCCTCCAGAGCTCTCTGTCTGTCTCCCTTCTCTCTGTGTATCTGTCTATTTCTTTCTCCCTGTCTCTCCACCTGTCTCCATCTCTCTCTGATTCTGTCTGTCTCTCGCTGTTGCTGTCTCTCGTGTCTCTCAGTCTCTGCCTCTCTCTCTCAGTGACCCCGTAGCCTTCCAGGTCAGGTACAACAACCACCCCCCTCCCATCCCCATCCTTTCTTTTCCCCTGGTCCCGTGATTTGGGGAACACACAGACAGAGGCCAAGAGAGAGGAGTGACTCATGGGAAGCCGCACAGCTGGTAAGTGATAGAACAAGCAGACAAGGTTTCAATGCCCTGTTTCACTTCAGAGCTTCTGTTTCACCAGGTGTTAAGGGACGGTAACCAGAGCTGCCCCACAGGGCATGACAGGACCTTCGGGAGACGCCTGCCCGCGGTGGTGCCCGGTGGGGCTGGCAGCCGCGCACTGTTCACTCCAGCCTGACACCCTCCCTGCTCCAGCGCCTCCCTCCCCGCAGTTTTCTGTGGGGTTGTTCTCTGCTCACCCCAGGGAGTGTATATGCAGGAAATAAGGCGTCCATCTCAGCAACCCCCCGCCATGGGTCTTCTTCAAGGTCTTTTCCATAGGTAGGAGGCCCACCAGTTTGGACTTAGGAGCATCACTGTAATTTTATATTATTTTGCAAATGTATGTTTTCTCACCTCTGCTTCTAAAGCACGGGCTGCTGTAAAATCCAAGTAAGGTTCCTGGGCAATGCCCACCTTTCCCATTGCTTCAGGGAGGCGGGTACAGAGCCCTTCTCTGGGAGCCTCTTAGAAATTCGGTGTGCCTGGGGAAGCGGGCTGCCTTCGCAGTGCTGCAACAGTGCTGTCCTGCAGGGGGAACTCAGCCCTGGGGGACAGGAGTCTTCCTTCTTCCACAGGCCCCCCGGGGGAGGGTGTGAACAGAGACAAGCTCATGTGTCCGCAAGAGATAGACAAGACAGGAGAAAGTCGGGGAGAGAACAGGTGATGAGGCTGGGGGGCAGGCAGGGCCCGGGAGCCGAGGGAGGGGGTGGGGTTTTCTTCTGAGTGTAATGGGAAGTCACGGGAGGATTGAAGGAAGGTGGGGGCATGACTGCATCTGTGATTTTGACAAAGTGCCTTGGCTGCTGGGCAGAGAGTGGGTTGTTCTGGGGGCAAGAGTGGGCCCTGGGAGGCCAGTTAGGAGACTTCTGCTCTGATCCAAGAGAGAGGGGGTGATGGTGGGGACCAGGCTGGCAGTGGCAATGGAGACAGACCCCCAAGTGGGCCCCTGATGGGGTGCCTGGGGACAGCGGGGACCATGTAGGGGGTCAGCCACGCTCTCAACCTCTGTGATTCTGGCTTGGTGGTTTAGAAGACACAATGGTGTCATTCCCGGGGGATGGCCGGGGATGCACGTGTCATTCTGGCCTGTTGTCTGTGACCCCGATTGATGCTGCATGATCTTGATCCTAACTGGGCCCACTGTGCTTTCTGAACCTTGCTTTGGTCCTGGCGCTGCCCGCTCCTCTGGGCTGGGCTTGGCCCCGGAGACCGCTGGCTGAGTCTGGCTTCTGTGTGTGCTAAGTTGCTTCAGTCATGTCCGACTCTTTGCTATCCCATGGACTGTAGCCCGCCAGGCTCCTCTATCCATGGGATTTCCCAGGCAAGAATACTGGAGTGGGTTGCCATTTCCTTCTCCAGGGCATCTTCCCAAGTCTGGCTTACATGATACTGTCCATCCTCCCCTTGTCGTGGCATGGAGAAAGTGTCTACAGTTTAGGGAAAACTGCAGAATCTCAGGGACGGGGGAACCTGGTGGGCTGCCGTCTGTGGGGTTGCACAGAGTTGGACACGACTGAAGTGACTTAGCAGCAGCAGCAGCAGCAGCAGCCGTGGGGGCTTTCTTCCATGGGCCTGGATCCACAGCCAGCACTTGGATCATCTCCCCAAGCTCCCCATCAGCCTCATGACGCTGTAACTCTCTTATGTTAAAGAAGAGTAACAAAGACACAGAGTCGGGGTGATTGGTCCAGGTCCCCACAATTAGCAGATGACAGAGCCCACGCCCTCCACTGGCACTGCTTCCTTTGCCCTGTGTCCCTCTGGGAGGGAGTGGGGTCCATGTGTTTGTGTGGCTGAATCCTGGGCCACACCTCAATGGAGGCGCCGCTGTAGGCTCCCCCTAGTGTGGAGCGGGGCACGCATGAGTTTTGGGGTCCAACAGCCTCGGCCAGCTCCTGGTGGCTCCCGCATCCACCTCTGGAGCCTGTGCCTGTGAGCCCTGCCTGCCTGTCCCACGTGGGTTTACTTCCACCTGTCGCCCGGGACCCAGGCCACATGGGGCAGCCAACCAGTGATCCTCAGTAGGAATTTAATAAATGCTAATTCCTTTCCCTCCTCCTCCAGAGAGGTGAAAACCCTACTGGAACTTTCCCCCTGGGATCCTGAACTTGAGTGAGCCCACCTGCCCCCTGAGCTCACCTGTGATACTTCCTTGGCAGGCCTGCAAGGTCACTGGGTCCCACTCTTCCATTTCTCACTTTACAGTTAAGCAAACCAAGGAGGGGGGGAGGGGACAACTTGCCCAGGCCCCCTTCCCTGGCCTGACCCCACCCCACCACACCCTGAAGCCTCAGTACCTCATTCCTGGGCTGGGAGAACCCCTAGAGCTGGTCCAAGCGCCTGGAAAACCTCAGAACCAAGGAGGGGAGGCTGGTTTGGCCCGGAGGGCCTGGCCCTTCCAGAATCCCCACCCCAACCCATGCCTCTCTCTGTGTTCTGTCCCGTCTCTCGCAGGTATATCCGCACCATGTACCTGGGGATTCAGAGCCAGCGGCGGAAGGAACACCAGCGACGCTTCTACTGGGCTATGATGTACGAATATGCAGACGTTAACATGCTGCGCCTCCTGGAGACCTTCCTGGAAAGCGCCCCACAACTGGTGCTACAGCTCTGCATAATGATCCAGAAGAGCCGCGCCGAGACGCTGCCCTGTGAGTCCCCCCATCCCCACCCCGGGGCTGGGGGCCACCCTCCGCGCACACTCGCCCATCCGGATCCCCAAGTCCCCGGTGCAGCATCTTTGCGCCCCCGTGGGCACTCCCGCACCGCCGCCGTCACGTGTGCGCTTGTGCGGCCCTCGTGCACAGAGCAGAGCCCGGTCTCCAGTGTCCCTGGCGCGGCAGAGCAGGGGGCCTGGGTCTCCCAGTCCAAGGAAAAGGCCCCTTATCTTGGTGCTGGCCTGAGCCGCGGCGTTGGCACACACGGGATGAGGGAGACAACACGTGCCCAAGAGACTAAATTGTGTCACGCGGCATCAGCAATTTTAGACATTCTTCAGCCCTGGTGCTTCAAACGCGTTTACAAAATGTAGAAGCCCCGTTTGTAAAACAGGCTGAAGCAGCTGTATTCTAGGTAGATGGGGGGTGGGGGTCCAGACCCCAGGGTATCCCGCCCGCCGACCCCACCCCCCACTCCTGGCCCCTGCGGCTCCAGATATTCTCCAAGCGCCCAGGGGCTGGTCTGGACACCACTGGTCTCTACGGCAGCAGGAAGCCTTTGGGGGCCACCCGGAGACCCAAGAAGCCCTTTCTAGGTGGGACTCCTCTGGTCAAAGCACACTGTCACCCTGGGTTGCTGATGTCAGGGCAGACCCCAGTCAGACGAGCCTGCAAGTGTCCAGGTCATGTCAGAGCTTATTTCAGTGGGGCTGGAGTTCTGATTGGGGCAAAGGTCCAGGGTGAGGAGGGTCTGGAGATCACGATGCTTGGGGGATACTGGGGACATTTCATCCTGGGGAAGATGTAGGCTATGTGAACCCCAACATTTGAAGGTATGTAGGGGAACCATGATTGTTCCGAAGAGTGGGAAGGGGCTACAGAGAGATGGTTATCAATTCACAATGTGGGAGACATTCCAAATAGCAGGAGCCATCCAGAGATGGAGAGACTGTCTCATGAGGTAGTGAGTTTCCCATCATGGGGTGCATTCAAGCAGAGATGTTGCTGAAGGGACTCAGCGCAGAGATTCCTGACTCCAGAGGATGTGAGTGTGTATGATCCACAGTAGCGAGGCAGCTGGGGCAGTGGGTCCCTGGCCATTGGGGCCTGTGGGCCTCATGGGTCCTTGCCTCTGGGCCCCCGGCTCCCCAAACTGCTCCAGTGGGCCCTGGGTGCCACCAAGTTCACAGGCACCTGTAGGGCACTCTCCAATGGGATCCCCCCTTGCTCCACACCATCTGGAGAGGACAGCCAAGTCTGTGAACTTGAAAGGGGCTTATCGGCGACATGGACGCTGTACGTTCTTGCAGGGCAGCAGCCTGGAAAGATGGGGCTACTCCCCCTGCTGCTTGACAGCTGTGTGACCTATGGCAAGGTACTGAGCCTCTCTGTTCCTCAGTTTTCTTGTTTCCAAAATGGAGATAATCTTGGTACTTCATCCTGGGAACCCACAGAGGGTTGTTCTGGACATTTTTGACATGACGAATGTCAAGGGCCTCAGGCAGCATCTGGCCATTTTGTTGTTGGTGATGGTAGAATTGGACCACACATTACTAATGACATCATGGCCAGATGGTCTCATTTGGTGGCCTTTGGTGACACCTGTCCACTTTGTACCATTAATGCTAGTAGACGCTTAGGTAGATTGCTGTTTTTGTAATAGGTGAGTTTTCCACGGATCTTGCCAGATACCAGCCTCTTCCACTTTTTCTCCTTATGCCATCTCTCCCCCTTTGATTCCTCTTTTATAACTGGGTTAACATTACAGTAGTCAGCCTGAAAGATGGATTTGTATCCAATTTACCTGTAAAACTGGTTGTTTTTGTTCAGTCGCTCAGTCATGTCTGATTCTTTACAACCCCATGGACTGCAGCACACCAGGCTTCTCCATCCTTCACTATCTCCCAGAGTTTCCTCAAACTCATGTTCATTGAGTCAGTGATGCCATCCAACCATCTCATCCTCTGTCGTCCCCTTCTTTTGCCTTCAATCGTTCCAAGCATCAGGGTCTTTTCCAGTGAGTTGGCTCTTCGCATCAGGTTGCCAAAGTATTGGAGCTTTAGCTTCTGCTTCAGTCCTTCCAATGAATATTCAGGGTTGATTTCCTTTAGAATTGACTGGTTTGATCTCCTTTCAGTCCAACAGACTCTCAAGAGTCTTCTCTAGCACCACAATTCAAAAGCATCAATTCTTTGATGCTTATCAATTCAAAATACAATCGTAGTGGTAATATTAAATCATGCAGATATTATTGGGCTTCCTTTGTGGCTCAGCTGGTAAAGAATCGCCTGCAATGCGGGAGACCTGGGTTCATTCCCTGGGTTGGGAAGATCCCCTGGAGAAGGGAAAGGCTACCCACTCCAGTATTCTGACCTGGAGAATTCCATGGACTGTATAGTCCATGGGGTCGCAAAGAGTCAGACATGACTGAGTGACTTTCACCTTCACTTTCACTTGAGTACTTTGGTCGTTTGGAGTCCTGCTTAAATCAGATGTCTCAAGTCAAGTTTAAATAAAGATTAAAATTATACATTTTACCTGGTAAAATAGTGCCATTTTTCACTGGTAATGAGCCTGGTGTCAGCTGGGAGCTTTGAGAGTCTTCCTGGCTGTGACAAGGATGGGGAGGCAGTCTTGCATGGTGAAAAAAGTCCACCAGAGCTGTGAGTAAATTCCACCTCCACCATTTATTGGCTTTACAGTGTGGGACAAGTTGATCTCATAACTGGGCTTCTTCATCCATAAATGGGCATAATAACTCCTCTGGGTGGTTGTGAAGGTCTAGTGAACTGCACATACCTGTCTACAGCACTTTGGCTAGTGTATTATGGGTACATGACACAGTCTTCCAGTCAAGAAAGATGCTTTCAGTCAGGTGCCAATACTATGTGCAGAGGGTAACAGGGAACATAACAGAGGTAGTCCAAACCCTCATGAATCTTCCACTCTCTCTTGGGAGACATAACAGGAACAGTTAGCTAGCTGGTGTATTGTGGCAAATGCTTTAAGCAAACAAACATGACGCCAAGACTGTAGTACCTGGGGTGGGGTGTGCAGAGAGCTTATTTGTGCAGGGTTGGGCTTCCCAGGTGGCACTAGTGGTAAAGAACCCGCCTACCAGTACAGGAGACGTAAGAGACATGGGTTGGAAAGATCCCCTGGAGGAGGGAATGGCAACCCACTCCAGTATTCTTGCCTGGAGAATCCCGTGGACAGAGGAGCCTGGCCGGCTATGGTCCATAGGGTTGCACAGAGTCAGACACAACTGAAGCGACTTAGCACACACACATCAGAGAAAGCCTCTCTAGAGAGCTGACTCTTAGCCTGAGTATAAACAATGAAGAGGAACCAACTATGGGAAGAGCAGAAACAACCTTCCCGGCAGAGGGAATTGCATATACAAAGGCCTTGGGGTGGAAAAAGCCTGGCTTATTTTAGAAAATGACAGTACTCAGCATGGCTGCAGGTCAGCAGTCAGGGGAAGGAGAGTGATGTGGGGGAGGGTGGAGAGGAAGACATGGGCCTGCCAGCTTGGGTGTGTACCAAGTGCAGTGGGAAGGGTTAGGTAGGAAAGCTATATGATTAGATTAGCTTTAAAAAACAAAAAATTATTTGCCTGCACTGGATTTTAGTTGCAGCATGTGGGATCTAGTTTCCTGACCAGTGGTTGAACCTGGGCCCCCTGCATTGGGAGTGCAGAGTCTTGGCCACTAAAACACCGGAGAGGTCCCAGATTAGCTTTTTTAATTTTATTTTTTTATTTATTTTTGGTTGAGATGGGATTTCATTGCTGCCTAGGCTTTTCTCTAGTTCTGGAGAGTGGCTTCTCTTGTTTCAGAGCACCAACTCTAGGCGCTTCAGTAGTTGCAACTTCAGTAGTGGCAGCTCCCGGGCTCTGGAGCACAGGCTCAGTAATTGTGGCTCACAGCTTAGTTGCTCCAGGGTGTGTGGGATCTTCCCGAATCAGGGGTTGAACCCGTGTCTCCTGCATTGGTACCAGATTAGCTTTTAAAGAAGATCCCTTTCCTGGTGTGCAGGGAGGAAACCAAGAGCCCAGAGCACCTGTTAGAGGCAGCTGTGGGGGTCCAGGCCTGAAACGATGGGCTTGGAGTGCTTGGAAGAGGAAGCCAAGCGCACGGATTGGCAGACAACTCTGGAGCAGAAATCAACAACACAGGCCTGGGGGAGGTGGTGATGGAAGGAGGTTGGGGGTTCCGACTGGGTGTGTTGAGATGAAAGGTGCTGTCTGGGGATCGGGTTGAGAGTTAGCAGCTCTGTCGCCTTTCCCGACTTTGGCTGTTTTCTGATGCTTTTGGCCAGGGTGGGAGAGTGCCACTCGCTCCACCCACACAGTGCCTGAGCCTGCCTTTTGGGATTGAGCTCACATTGAGGTATTGTCTTTCTTATAAGACTCTGTGACTTGTTGCTCGTGGCCTTACACCCACCACATGTCAGGCATCTGCTCTGCTATAGCAAGATGCTGTGTCAGGAATGGGTTTGCAAAGACACCTCTCCTTTGGCAGGTATCCTTAAGCATTGGTTTTCTGTTAGACAAACATTGAACTCTAAGATCCAAATAGGCCCCTGTCTTTCCATCCCTTTGGTGTTAACCTCCCTAATTAGTTTTTTTTCTTTTTTTTTTTTTTTTTGAGCTGCCCCTGTGTATCATGCGGGATCTTAGCTCCCCAACCAGGGATCAAACCTGGATCCCTTGCACTGGGAGTGTGGAGTCTTCACCACTGGACCACTGGACGTTTCTGGTTTTCTTCTTTCTTAAGCTCACTTGCTGGCTCCTCTTCTATCAGAAGCTCTTCCACTTCACACTTGCTCCTTTTTCCAGCAAGAGCTGATGGGAAACTCCACAGAGATGCAGGTGTCCATCCACTTTCTCTGCTGCTCCTGTCTGTGCCTATTTCTTCAGCTGCTCGCATCCTGGAGGAGGCGTCAGCTCCCTCTCCGGATCAGCTTTCCCTTCTGCGTGAGGACCAGTTTTCCACGTTCCCATTCTCAGAGGAAGGAGGGCCAGCTGTGGGGTTGGTCAACCGGCCCTCCTTGCCCTCCTCTCCCAATGATGAAAGATGACCACCTGTCTCCTCTGGGGAGATTTCTTTTCTCTAATGTGAAAAGTGCTTTCTCCAGGCCTGCTTATATGGACATCAGCTGTTACCCTCCAAACCTGGGTCACAGAAGTTGATTGCATACATGCTTAGTCGCTCAATGTACACGGGTACATTGCCCGTGTCCAACTCTTGGCAACTCCATGGACTGTAGTCCACCAGGCTCCTCTGTCTGTGGGATTTCCCAGGTATGAATAGTGGAGTGGGTTTCTATTTCCTCCTCCAGGGGATCTTTCCAACCCAAGGATCGAACCCATGTCTTTCACGGTTCCTGCATTGGCAGGCGGATTCTTTACCATTGAGCCACCTGGGAATCCCCAAAATTGGTTACTTGATCATTTAGGATTTTGGTTACACTTAGGTAAAGCTGCTGCCCAGTAGGTGACAATGATGTGGTTATGTTGCCTGAAGGTGACAGATCTGTGCTCTACACCAACCTGTGAATTTCCACTGTGTCAAACACCATCAGATAATGCATCACCTTGTACAAAGTTATAGGGAGTTTTGGTGCCCCGATCCTCTGTGATGTTGGCCACCACCTGGCCTAACCCTGATGGATTAGCCCCCTCCTCCCTGACTCCCCACCTACTGCCCCACCCCCACCCCCCGGTGCTGAGCTGGAGCTGCTGGCTCTGATATTCCTGGGCTTCTGACCAGATTGATACAATGATCTTCCAGCCTCCAGTCTGGACTTCAGGGTGCTCATCCCACCTCTGTGTCTTCACCTCCTGGATTAATAAAGGGGAAGATGTGTGCTTCCCCTGGCTGCCTTGCATCTTCACAGATAGCTACAGTGAAGAGGGACATGCCTGCCTTCTGCTACCAGAACACAGACTCAGCCTCTCTCACTTCCCTGGAGGAGGATCTCTCCAGCTCTGTTTCTGTCTCCTTCTGAGGAGTCACCCCTCCTCTCCCATCAGATACTTGCTTGGTGTCTGCACACAGTTCCCTGAACAACGAACTCCAGCTCACAGCCCTGCTTCAGCTCCCAGTGGCTTCTTATCAAACAGAACATTAAAACCTCACACTCTTAAACAGAATCTGCGAGGATTTTAAACAGAGACATGTCACTTTCGGTTCATCTGTGTAACTTGACTTTGTATCCAATTCTGAGGCCTTTTGGCTGAGGTTGCCCCTAACAACCAGCAAGAGAAAAAGAGAGTAGAGTTCTTTTTTTTTTTTTAATTTGTGGTAAGAACAAGTGAGATCTACCCTCTTAACAAATTTTAAGTGCAAAAGAAAGTGCAGTATGTACATATGAGGAAGAGTCCTTAAAGCAGCAGGAAAGCTATGAGAAAGGCAGGGTAAATCAATTTCATTGGTTGCACAGGGTAAAGAATCCGCCTGCCAGTGAAGGAAGCACAGGAGACACAGATTCCATCCCTGGTTCAGAAAGATCCCCTGGAGGAGGAAATGGCACCCCACTCCAGTATTCTTGCCTGGGAAATCCCATAGACAGAGGAGCCTGGTGGGCTACAGTCCATGGGGTCGCAAAAGACTTAGTGACTAAACAACAATAGTTAGCACAGGTGAAATAACAATTGGCTGCCTGAAAATGTTTGTGCATCAAATGCTGTAACAAGAGGGACATCGAGGCAGGCTAACCAGTGGTGCTTCATGGGGGAGGCTCTGAGAGCTGCCGGTTCAGAAGCCTGAGCAGTAACTATAATGTGACCACTTACTCAGTAACTATTTGCTAAGCACCTACTATGTGCCAGGCATGATTCCAGGAGCTGGGGGCAGATAAGAGTAATAAACAAAATAGACAGAAAGTCCTGCTCTCATGGAGCTTATGTGTCTTGGAGAGAGAGATGGACAAGGAGTAGAACAAATATTTTGTCTTCTGTATTAGAAAATGGTAAGTATGCAGCAGAGCGCTAAAACTGGGAAGAGAGCTGCGGGGGAGCAGAGCTGTGTCCAGCTTTCAATAAGGGGGCAGGAAGGGGACCTCTGAGCAAAGATGTAGAGCAAGGAGGGAGCCAGCCTGCAGGTCACTGGAGGTACACGCACCAGAGGAGGGCATAGCCAAACGCAAGGCCTTGAGCTAAGAAAGTGATCCCAGTGTTTCAGGAGCAGCCAGGAGGCTGGGAGGATGGGGCATGATGCCCGCATTGCTTCCATAGCTCAGCCCTTCCCATGGTCCTGTCAGCAGAGCGTCTTTTCTTCTTCTTCTTGGTTAAAAATATATATATTCAAACAGCTTTATTGAGATACAGTTTGTATACTGCAGGAGTCATTCATTTGAAGTGTACAATTGAATGGCTATCACTCTGGGAGCATCAGAGCTTTGAGTCTTGTTGGCCGTTTGCTCCTCAATGAGGGTAGATTTACTGGGGCTTTCCAGTGATGGCAGACGGCTTCCTTCACAGTGTGCTGCTGGCCCACCAGAATTCTGGCATTCGTGAGGCTTGTGCCAGATGAGGTGAGTAGCTGACATTTGTTCTAGAATCTCTAAAGTCTGCCTTTACCCAGCTGGCAGAACCACAGTGCTCTCCTGCTTCTGTGGATTAATATGTGGATTAATATCACTAGACCATGGGCCAGGAGCAGGGCATAGCCCCCGAGGTCTTGGGAACCATTAATGGGAGCTTGCGTGTGAGTCCATGGGAGAAGGGGGAACTGCTGGAGCTTGTAAGCCCAGGGCATTGGGGCCTTTGGAGCTGGAGGTACTAGGTTGGAAGCTCCCTCACCAGCAGTTTGCTGATGTTGTAGCTGTTTTAAAAGACAGATTTTGTTATCGTTTAGGCATCTCAAGGCCAATAGATCAAGAGACAGCTGCCAGCGAAAAACTCACTTGTTACTCACAGATTCCCAAGAAGAGGCCGGCATGCCACATCATGGTGGGGGGCTTGGGACAGGCTAGTCTGAATAATATCAGGAGGCTCTGTGGTCCCAGGCTGTCCCTAACTGTCTGGTACCTGGCTCTGAGGTGATTAGGACAGGGGAACAGTGGTCTAGAGTGTCAGGGCCCAATGAAGGAGGTGTGAGTTCTAGACTGATTGGTTTGTATATGACAAGCACCTCTTGTTTGCTATTTCTAGGAATTTGCTAAACCTGAGAGGGGCTGTCGCTCCAGAATCAGCATGGCCCCAAACGGGAACCATCAGAATACAAGCACATGCTTCAAGCCTTAAAACTAGACAAATCTTTTTACCTCCTGGCACCTTGGTTTCCTCTCCTATAAATGGGGTACCAGTAGGCATTTTAGGGGATTATTGTCAGGATTAAAGGAAATAATTTATGCAAAGTGTCTGGCACCATGCCTGCTGTATTGGGAACTCTTGGTGGGTATTATTCCTCCTCATCTCTGCCTTCTGCCCTCAAGGTTTTCTTCTGAAAGACAGACGCATAAATGGAGGCTCCCCGGCAGTTCTCTTTTCCCGCTTTCAGGGATAATGGTGGGAGGGTGAGCCTGCTGGTGGGCTCCTTTCTCCATCAGCCCCTTTGAGAATCAAAACACCCCTGCGATTTTGCACATAGCTTCAGAAGGACCAGACCAATTGCTGCCCTGCCCTTGAGGGGCTCACCTACATCAAGGTGAGAACATACTTAAGGAAAAAGGGAAGGAGTAAGAGAGTGTATGGGATGGTGAATGACACTAAAGTGGGAAATACGGCCTGGAACTGAAGCTCCAATACTTTAGCCCCCTGATGCAAAGAGGTGACTCTTTAGAAAAGACCCGGATGCTGGGAAAGATTGAAGGCAGGAGGTGAAGGGGATGACAGAGGATGAGATGGTTGGATGGCATCACCAACTCAATGGACGTGAGTTTGAGCAAGCTCTGGGAGTTAGTGATGGACAGGAAAGCCTGGCGTGCTACAGTACATGGGGTCACAAAGAGTCGTACAAGACTGAGCGACTGAACTGGACTGAAGGCCTGGAAGGTGGGAGGAGGTACTGGGAGCTGCAGTTTTTGGTGTCTGGCTGGCAATGGCCTGGCTGAGAAGCCAAGCTCTGGTAAAAGCCTTCATGTGGTGACACTTGAGGGGGCCATGCAGGTGATGGACAGAACCAGCGCACACGTCCTGTGGTGACTCTGTGCCTGGAGCACATGGGACAGAGGGGGTGTGAGGAGCTAGCTGGAGGTGGCCTCAGAGCAGCCAGGGGCTGTCCTGTGTAGGGCCCAGGGTGAAGGCCTGGCACCATGACAGGAACTTCGGTTTGAGGCCATCGGAGAAGGAAACGCTGAGGAGCGTGAATGGGGACTAGACAGGGTGCATTCATAACTCAAGGCAGTGTCTTGAGGAGCCCCGCAGGCCTTATAAGGACCACAGTCTTAACTCTGACTGAAACAATGTGTCAGCCACCAGAGGGTGACCGTACTGGGTTTAAGGGCCTCTCCGGTCAAAGATGTCAACTGAGACTTCTGTCCCTCATGCTCTGTTTCGTTGGTCTTGACGTACGGACGTACTCTTTCTAGAAATCTTAGATCCCTAGTCTGGTGATCAGAGCCCCAAGACCCCTGACCCTCAAGCCTTTCTCAGGGGGTGGCCCCCAGGAGGCCCTGACTCAGTGACCTCCCAGCTGGTGGCGCTGAATTCAGGTTGCCCAGTGGGCCAGCTGCACCCCCCACCCCACCCCTCATGGTCTGCACCAGGAAAAATGAGCAAGCCATGAAGGTCACTGCCTGGAACTCGTCATGGCTGAACGAGGAGTGTTTAGCGATCTCCAGTCTGATCTTTGAAATGCGGAAGGTGATGGAGCTGTAAGTGGGAGGAATCATAAACACACCCAGGCTGAGCACAGTGTGGGTTTGGGTCTCGGCCAGGGTCATACGTTGACTTTGGGGTTGACCTCAGGCCAGACAGAAATCTTCCAAGTGAGCCGCTGCGGAGGGAAAACCCTGCACCCCCTCCCTCTGTAATAAAATATGTGGCAGGCCTTTGAAGAGTGATCATTTAACAGGAGGAAAGTCAGGCCTTTGAAGAGTGATCACTTAACAGGAGGAGAGTGATCTCAGCTAATTCTGGTGGTCGCCTCTTTCTTTGTGGCTTGCATGTTCCTTTCCTGAGGAAGGTAGAGGAGAACTTGGATTTGGTTTTCAGCTCCTTTATCAGGGGCCTCTCTCAGATACCCATGGGTGCCACACTTCCTGTCCACTCTCCAAGAAAGGCTTAGATCCTTCACACCCAGGGCACCCAGCCCCTTTTAAGACCAAATCTGAAGGGTCTGTCAGTACAGTGGTTACTTTTAAGGCCAATGAGTCTGAGTTTAAATCTCAATTCTACTTCTTGATGGAAACGGCCGTCTTCCTTCCGTGTCGCCAGGTGGTCTTTCTTCTGTATGAGCGCACCCTGGCATCTCTATGGGCCCAGATGATCTGTTCTCATAAGGTCATGTTGGGCCAGGGCCCGCCCTCATGACCTCATGGTAAATTCAGTGTCCCTTTGGAGGCCCTGTCTCGGGGTACAGTCACATACTAAACTCCTGGGGGGCAGGACTTCAACCTAAGAATTTGGGGGAAGGGGAGGAGATGGAGACACAGCCCATAGCAAGTGCCTACATCACAGTGTTCTTCTCAGTAAGATTCCTGCTCAGTGAATCACAGGGTGTGTTTTTTCATGAGGATGCCTGTTTCCTGTTGGGTGAATGGGTTGAAGTGAGTGATCTGTGTAGCCACTGAGGATATAATGGTTAGTGATCTACAGCTTCACCAGGTTGGAAATGGATGAAGCAGAGAGGTAAGATGTGGGCTGGACATCAGCAGACCCGCAGACCCCCGGCCGACTGCTAGCGCTCAGTCCTCCACGTGACCGTCTCCCGAACCTCTCCTTGTAATTCAGCAGTGATGTCTTATGACATTTGGGGAACACCCATGCCACATCCTAGAGAGGATTTCCAGAAGCACTGACCATGGACCGAGGCAGCAAACAGGTTGGCTCAGAGGTGAGTAGTTTGTGTAATACCCTGAAGCCACCCAAAGGAACAGATCTGGAAGTGGGGCAGGTGACGCAGAAGCTACACTGACAATAGAGGATTGATGTGACTTCACCACATGCAGCCGGTGGACGTTTGAATTCCTATTTGCTAGTACGTGTCCTGGATGGGGCTACCGTCACAACATACCAAACAATGAAATCAGGACGATGACAGCTGAGGGCCTGTCCTGCTTCTGCACCCCAAGTTTGTTCAAGAGCACACTCAGAGACTGGATTAGACCACGCTTCAGCAAAAGCTAAAGTGCTTTTTCTTACTTCGTGAGCTCGGCACTCCTGCTTTTCTGTGGACAGGGGAAGTAATACATTTTGCTTTATTAGAAGGAACAGAAAAATCAAGCCTTCTTCCCATTCAGCTGCTGTAGAACTCCCCTTTGATCACTGAGGGTGGAAGCACCTCCAAGATGTATCACTTTTAGCATCAAGAAAGTGATAGTGTTCACCGGAAGCGAGGTTACGTCACAAAGAAGCTTTCTGAGGATGCTCCAGTGTCTGGTAATAAGCCTGGCATGTTCCCTGCCCTCCAGAAGCCAACAGCCCAAGTCACGTGACTCCCAAGGGGACCCATCCCCCTTCCAGCCCCAGCTCCCAAAGAACAGGCGTGCAGGAGGCTCAAAGGTTAGCGTGACCACTGTGACATGGTCACAGAGACCACATGGCCTCAGGAGAGGCTGGTGGAAATGTCCTGTGTGACAAAGGGCAAAACAGGACACTGTGTTCAGAACTTTCCAGAAAAGTGGTAGAAGCATTGTCAGGCATTTTCAAGATTGGCTTTGATGGAGAAATTGGAATCATTTCTTCTGTTTATTTTCCACGTTGGTTGTTATGATCAGAAAAGCAACGCATACTCATTGTAATAGTTAACTTCCAGGCTTTTTCTCTGCTTCCACCAACAAGATGGTTTTTGTTATCGGACTCTGATGTTCTGCAAGCTGCAAACCAGCACAGCTCCTTGAAATGCTGGAATAGAGGGGATGAGGGGGATGGGCGAGGAAGAAACGGTGCAGGGTAGGGCTTCGGGTGGGCGGGAGGGTAAAGCGACAGAGGACTTTGATCCTTCACTGAGGTTGGGAGAGGAGTGGAGAGGTGAACAGGGGCTGAGGGAAAAACAAGCAGAAGGCGGAAGTTCTGGGCCAGCTTCTCCGGGCTTAAGAATGGGGCTTCTGGATCTGACCTTGGAGCTGAAGAGAGAAAACGACCAGGTGACTTTGATGTCAGCCTGGAAGAACACCAGAGGGAAATCATGCTCTGGGGCAAGGGAGGGGGATTTGGTTAGGAGATGTGGTCCTTGGGGCAGTATTCAGGACTCCAGCTGAATTGAGCTGCATTTAGTTCTGGAATTTGGGGAGAGAGGGAAAACAAAAGCAGCGCTGGGTAGACTGAGTAGAGATGATGCTTGGAGGAGCAGAGGTGTGATGGGGAGTCTTGCTTGAGAGGGGATTCGTGACGATGTCTGACTAATGACGATTGCCTGCTGGTGGGTGGATTTGGAGAGACTCTGGTCACTGTTTAGCGTGTTCAGTTTGACTGAGTTACAAATATCAGATAGGCAGCGTCCTAAATAAAACTGCTCTACAGGGATTCAAGTATCGCTTGGGATCAGACACGCTCACCTGCTTGTTGAGGAAACTTGGAGGGAAGAACAGGCAGAGGCCTTGGAGAGCTCACCATGCTAGGGAGGGGCAAAGAATCCCCAGAACCCGAGTTACCCTGCTCCCCCCCCATCACTGGATGGAGGCAGAGAGGGACCAGGCTTCACTGGTCAAGGCCTTAGGGAACCATGAGCAGTGGTTGGTGGGAGAAAGCCTTGACCAATGGGGAGGCCAAGAGTGAATGAAGAAGCAGCCCAAGAAACACAGGCTGTCCTGGCCCTTGATCAGAGTGGCCTTAGGGAGTGAGCGTGTAGTAGTTGTTGTTGTTTAGTTGCTCAGTTGTGCCCAACTCTTTGCAGCCCTGTAGACTGTAGCCCGCCAGGCTCCTCTGTCTGTGGGATTTCCCAGGCAAGAATACTGGAGTGGGTAGCCATGCCCTCCTCCAGAGGATCTTCCTGAGCCAGGAATCGAACTCAAGTCTCCTGCATCGGCAAGCAGATTCTTTACCACAGAGCCACCAGGGAAGCCCAGGGAGTGGATGAGAAGATGCTAAATGGGAGAAGAGCCTTTTGAGGGCTCCTTGGGGCATTGGATGAGCTTATGAGAAGGCAGAGGGTGACTTGAGCACCTTCTGAGAGGAGGAGAGTTGTGAAGCTTGGGGCAATGAGGAAGATTTTGGTCTTCACACCCCATAATCCATTTTGCTGGCTCCTCTGAGAACACAGCTTGCTAGTGACAAGGACATGGACCCCACGGTGAGCTTATGATTTCTTAGAATGGAAACACATGTGGTCCCACCCCCAGCAGAGGTGATGAGCCAGCCAGGTGGTCCAGGCTCCCCAACCCCTTGGCAAAGCACGTCAGCCTCCGCCTGCAGCTGTGGATCTCCAGAGGTTCTGGACTGGGTTATTGACGTGATTTCACAGAAGCCGTCAGCTTAGGGAGCAGCCATGGCCTCCAAGCTTGGTTCCTGATGCTTTGTTTCTTTCCCTCTCCTCCATTAGATTGTATAGTATGTGTGTGTGTGTGTGTGTGTGTGTGGGCGTCTCCCTGGCCCGGCAGCCCTGCAGTGCCTGGCAGTGGGCGTCCCCGGTTCTGACTGTGTGGGTTTGTGTCTCTCCGGCAGGTGTCTCCTCTGTGACCTCCCTGATGTCCCTGGCTTGGGTGCTAGCCTCCTATCACAAGCTGCTGCGGGACTCCAGGGACGACAAGAAGAGCATGAGCTACAGAGGGGCCCTCATCCACTTCTTCTGGCGCCTCTTCACCATCTCATCCAGAGTTATCTCTTTTGCCCTCTTTGCTTCCATCTTCCAGCTCTACTTCGGGATCTTCGTGGTGGTCCACTGGTGCGCCATGGCCTTCTGGATCATCCATGGCGGAACAGACTTCTGCATGTCCAAGTGGGAGGAGATCCTCTTCAACATGGTGGTAGGGATTGTGTACATTTTCTGCTGGTTTAACGTCAAGGAAGGGCGGACTCGATATCGAATGTTTGCCTATTATACGATAGTCTTGACCGAGAATGCTGCCTTGACGTTCCTTTGGTATTTTTACAGAAACCCAGAGACCACTGACTTCTATGCGGTGCCAGCACTGTGTTGTGTCTTTATTAGCTTTGTGGCTGGGATTGCACTAATGCTGTTATACTACGGTGTGCTGCATCCCACGGGGCCACGAGCTAAGATCCTTGTCAGCTCCTGTTGTGCCGAGCTGCTCTGGGGCATCCCTTTGCCCCCCGATGTTGAGCCCATGGCGCCTCAGACCCCTGGGTACCGGGAGACCCAGGTCACGCCCACCAGAGCCGTAACGGAACAACAGGAGGATCTCACGGCTGACACTTGCTTGCCCGTGTTCCAAGTGAGACCCATGGGGCCCTCTACCCCAACGGGGCGTCCTTACCTCCCAGAAGGGCCCCTCATTAAGATTGACATGCCAAGAAAGAGATACCCAGCTTGGGATGCTCATTTTGTAGACAGGAGGTTGAGAAGGACTATTAACATTCTGCAGTATGTCACACCCACCGCGGTGGGCATCCGGTATCGGGATGGACCGCTCCTTTATGAGCTGCTACAGTATGAATCTTCGCTCTGAGAGCATCCTGACCCAAGTTGAGAAGGGGACCTGAAGTTTGGTTTGCGGTAAAGCCGCCTGCAAGAAATATAACCCTCCCTTCCCCCAAAACACAGAACCACCACCACCACCACCACCACCACCACCACCACCAATGCTCCAAAAAAAAAAAAAAGAAAATAATAAGTCACAACCCCTTCAGATAAGCTTTCTTTCCAGTCGCTGTATGTATACAAAGATATTCTCTATGTTTTGTAAGTAAAAACAAAAAGAAAACCTTTCTTTTGTTTTTTACACATAAGTAACAGTATTGAAAAAAAAAATCCCACACTATGGTTTATAGGGTGGAGAAGGAGCGGTTGTCTCCACTCCAAAAGAAAAAAAAAAAAACAAAGTTTTATACCTTACACCAAGTGTAGATCATTTCCGGGACTGGTGCTGATTGAAAGAACAAAACAAAACAAAACCAACAAACAAACAAAGCCTTCAACTGCCTTATGCCCTTAGGTGCTGAGTTTCATTAAGTACTGTCACGTTTTCTCATGCAAAACTCTCTGGTGATTTTTCGCACCGGGAGAGGGAATATTACACAATCAAATGAAACCAATCTAGAAACGAAACAAAAAAAAAAACAACCAATGGAGAAAACTCAAAGCAATCTTTCTTCCTATCTGATGATTTGCATTGAAGAGAACAAATTGACCAAAAGCAACAGCATTGAAACCCCTCCCTCTTTTTGCTTTCTCTCCCTCTCCTCCTGTCCCTGCCCCAAACTTCCCAGCCCCTTCCAGGAGCCAAAAGACCATTTGAAACTCAGATGGTTGGCAGAGCTCCTTGAAGGCTAACTAGGTGCCATTTCAGTGTTCACCTAGTAAGAATCGCATTTGTTTCCTGGTGAAAAGCAAAACAGAAAAAAAGCAAAAGCCACCCTAATAATTCGATAAGAATAGGAAATTCTAAAGCAAATTAAAGGAGATTTCCATATACGTCATCAAGGAGAATCAGTAATAATAAAACTCAGCATAGTAGCAAAAAGAACGACATCAATTTAAAGGCACAATACTTAATCAGTGACTGGCAAAAATGATCTGTTCTGGCATTTTAAGGCCGTGAAAGGTATACACTTATCACATGTGATATTGGGTAAGGCCTCTTCTGTTTCCATTTGGTGGGAAGCCTTAAATTGATCTGGAAAGAATTCTTCATTTTTTTTCGTTTGTGCTTTTTAAAAATAGTTAACACAAAGAGGAAAATTAGAACATAAAAAAAAAGTCAAATTGTAATAACCTACCCATTTCAGAGACTGTTTGGTGCTTCTGTCTTTCACCATTGTGGTTGGCTGAAAGTCATTCAGCTCACTTGGTGCATCTGGGTTGAGTGGGGAATTTTGTGTGTGTGTGTGTGTTTGTGTGTGCCCATAGTGCACACACACGCACACACACATATGTGTGTGTGCGTGTGTGTGTGTGTGTGTGTGTGTGTGTGACTGCTGCAAGGTCTTGCCAGAAATGTAGAAAAAGCGATATAAGACAAATCCTGGGTATGGCTAAGGTCAAGTGTAAGGGGCTGGGAAGCTGGGGAGGGGATAGTGCTTGATCTTGAGTTCCTGTCTGATGGCAAGACACACCAGCAGCATCCTCTGGGTCTTAGAAGGCGTGTCATTCGGGTGAAGGTTTGATTCAATTATTTATTTTCTCATTGTACCAAGTTGAATTTCTGGAGGTGTTGTAAGTATGTGCAAACCATTTTTTAAACATTATTTTTCAAAGTATTGCTCCTGTAAGGAATATTTTGTTTTAGGGCATCGTTTCAATCCCATCATCTCTCCACTTGGGCACAAAACACAAATACAAAAAAAGGAAAAGAAAAAAATCACAAAAGGAAAAAATCTCTGCAAAAAAGATATATATATATATATATATATATACACACACACACACACATATATATATATATATACAAGTCTCTCTATATACACACACAATATTTTTAAGTAAAAATACTGTTAGTCTTTGTTGTGTGTAGCTGTGATTTTTTTCTTAATTCCAGATAAAACTGTTTAGGGTGCAAGGCCTCACATTGAACTACTCTTAAGAGAAGTTCAAAAACTGAGGACTTTTTTTTTATGTTTGTGGATTTTTTTTAAAAAAAATTTATTATTCAAAGAGGCTTCTCCTCCCTCCCTTCATTGTTTATCTAAATCTGTAAAAAACAAAACAGAAAAAAACCCCACAAAATTTAAATGTCAGTTGGGTTGTAAAACTGGATCCTTTTAAATTGTTTAGACTCCTTTGATTTCCTTGATTATTACTCGATTTGCAGTGCCGTCCTGCCCCCTCCCTTCCCGAAGTGTCCCCTGTGGTCCCCCCTGGCAGCAGGCAGGAGGGCAGAGGAGGGGCAGGAGGGTGCGTCTAGGTCCAGGAAGCACTCCATGCAGAGCACACCAGGCCCCGGGAGGACGCTGCTGGCCAGTCCCCACCCGCCCGAGGGCCCGAGCCCCTCGGGGGTTAATTAGGAGTTCCAGTCTGGTCAGAGGTGCTTTTCTTTTCTATTCTGCTTCCCTACCAAGGGCTTAGCTAACTGCTTACTCTGCAGAGGCCAGAGGAGGTGAGGCCATTTGAGGGGGCCCTCTGCATCCTCCCTGCTTGCTGGGGTCCCAGCTCTCGTCTGCCTCAGCGCTTCGGATGTCTGCCACCAGAGCGGTCCTTGACGCTGTCCCTGGTGCATCCCTCTGGGACCTTGGCCACTTCGGCTTGTTCATCTCTTCTTAGCTTTAGTTCCTTTCTCTTTTTCATTTCGAGGCAGTCACAGACTTTGATTTGCCACCTCTATTTTACTAAAACACATCCAGTGTGCGCGCACTTGTGTAGGGGGTGTGTGTGTGTGTGCATGTGTGTGTGTGTTCCATGCAACTGAGAAAACTGCTGACGTCCATTGACCTGGAGCACCTAAAGTTTGGGTGACTCAGGGAGGGCCCTCGGGGCACCTTAGCCACTGGGAACAGAGAAGACCGCAGGATGTTTCAGGAAGCCTTTCTTTCCACAGGGGTTGGACTGGGCTCCGTAGGACTCAAACAGGAGGGCGCCCTGCTCCCCTGACGTTATCCTCCACGCCTTCTATTGGGCATGGCCTTTCCTAAAGGTGAAAATACGCATCTGTGAGCAGTAACAGGGAAGTCGGGTTTTGCAAAGAGACAGGAAAAGGAAGTCAAGAAAGAAGTAAAGATCATGGGAACGAGGGAAACATAAAGAGAGTTTTCATGTGTCTTGTCACTCCCATGAGAAGTGAGGGCCTCAGCCCACCCCAGGAATCCCACCCCAGTTAATCAACCTGACCCCTGACAAACCATTACGGGCTCTGAGGCAGCAGCTCATGGGGCCCTGGCTGCTCCCCAAGGGGACGCTTTATGATGTTTAAAAAAAAAATCCCTGGGCTCACTTTTTGCCCAGGAACTCCTAATGAAAACTAATTAACAAGGCTCAATATTTAGGTCTGGTAGGAGATAAGCACACTGTACCAGGAGCTAAAGAATAAAGTCGGAAACTCTCTCTTTCCTCATTGCACCCCCCATCAAATCTGCCCACGGCTCCCCCACAGAAAATTTAGTCCTTCTTTTCCTTCTCAGAAATATGGTGGCATCTCTAAAATCGGGCTGATTTTGTTAGCATCATTTCTGCAAGCTCTGTGTCTCCCTTGCTCAGTAGGTCTGCCTCTTCTTGGGCCTCTTCAAGAAAGGTCCCCTCAGCATTGAGGCGATGTCCTCTGAGCTCATTGTCACAGGTCTGTGGGATCCAAAATAAGAACTAAGAGGATTTAAATTCATTGGATGAGCCCCCACTGACCTTACCCAGCCCCAGAGTTTCTCATTTCTCTAACATACTCTTCCACTCTGTCTTCAGAAGTTTCCCCTTGCTCTGTAGGGTCAGCCTTATCTAAACAGGCTGGGCACCGGGGGCGCTGTGGGGGTCAGGCTCCCTCTCTCTTGGTGGCAGACACGGCCAACAAGTCCCGTCCCTCTTTGGTCAGGAGAGACAACACTTCCTTATAGCCCAGGGGCTCCTCTATCTCTCCCACAACTCCCCCACTCCACTCCCCAGGCACAAAATCACCTAAGACACCCGGGCGCCTAACCCATCCCCTCAATAGCCACAGCCCCTTTGAGTCTCAGGGAGGTTTGAAAGAATACAAATACCTGTCTGGTCCATGGTCCTGAGGGTGATTCCACCAGCCAAACTGCATGTCCTGCCAGAGGCATCAGACCCTGTCCCGGTAGCAGCCTTATTCTTGGAGAGAAAAACCTATGGATTCTTAAAAAGCACTGAATGACATCATTCTCTCCGTTCTCCCTCTCCTTTCTCCCCCTCTCACAAGGTCACAGGGGCCGAAGAAGAAGTTTTTGATGCTGATCTCGTTCAGCCCTGTAAATGGGCATAGACGCCCTGTATGCACCCACCGAGACTCTGCTCACTGTGTTGATAAGCCAGATGGAGGAAGCTTTCTTCCTCTTCCCCTTTCTGCTCTGCTCCTTGCTCCTGGAGTTTGGGGGAGCTCTAATGAGCCCCGGACCCTGATGCTCCCAGACCACAGAAAAATGTTCTTTCTCCATTAGCTAGGAACATAGGGATGAAAAAGACGGCAGTGTGCAGGCCCTGAGCCTTTGGGCTGGAAGAAAGGGTGTCAGGTCCCAAACTAAAGAAGGCTGGTCGTATTCCTGTTCCCAGCTCTCAGCTGGGGCGGGGGTCCCCTAGCATTCATTTGACACATGTGATGGCATTGTCTTTGCCAAGGAAAGTGGCTTCTTACTCAAATAGAGCCCTTTCAAGACCTCTGTTGTGCGGTGACAGCAGCTCCGGGTGGTGGCCTTCAGGAAGGATGTACTCCTTGTGCACGTTCGTTTGATTTTCTTAAAATGCTAAAATCTGTGATTTCTTTGCCAAACTAAAAAATATTAAAATAATATCACCAGATTTGGCATGGGGAAAGGGAAATCATATTTGGAGAGTGTGAAGGGAAGAAGGCTCATTGCAATGAAATTCTCCTGATTCCCAGTGTAGACCAGAAAATGGCCAGGAAAAATCTCAAGGGGCTCAGGGGAGATGAAGGAGAGCCTCTGCCTGAGGGGAAAGAGGGGACTGCAAAGGGCAGACTCAGCCCGCCGCGGGCTGGATCTGCCTTAGAGGGACCAGTTAGCTCTGTTCATTTTGTCCTCAAATGTTGATTGTTCCTAGATTCTGTCCGGCCATCTTCCTCGTGACACACACACAGGTGTCCTGTAGGAAGTGAATCTAAATCAACATCAGCTTTTTACGAGAGTCCAGACATATGTGAAATGAACAAAGATGGGAAATTTCTCAAGGTTAAAGTCTGATCACCATCTCCTCATCCAACAGTGGCCTCATACAAACAGGACAGTCACACATGGAGCACAGAAACAGACATTCCGTCCAGATAAGCCACATTCCGTTCTCATTCACAGCTCGACCTCCTGGATGTGAAAATGGCGGTGGTCAGCCTATTGCAGGCTACAAAACCATAAGCTCATAAGAGGACTGCCCCAGAGCACCCTAAATCAGTGTGTGCCTATCTCAGTTTCAAAACCTGTGAAAAGGCCACTCTGCCCACTCAGAGATCTTTTTTGAAGTCCCTCCCGGGGAAAAAGATGATGCTTAGTCTTATTTCCTAAAATGGCCACCTAAGCCTCTTTTTCACCCATCCTTAGCTATTTTAAAGGTTTCATTTCTTGCTCAAAACACTGCATTTTATGCTATTGGCCAAATATCAAAAGACAAGGGCACTGCCTTCATCTGCCTGCAGCTTTATTCCTCTGCCCACCTGGTTCTGTCTGCCTTACTTGACTCTCCTGGGCATCATCTGCTTCTTCCCCTCCTCGTGGGAAGGAGCTGTGCCTTCTTCCTCCCTGTACCTTTCCATGCAGTGGCTGGCAGGAAGAGGTTGGTATGTTCTGGAGCCAAAGGTTGGGAGTCCTATAAATGGCAGCTCCTGAGGGCAGCAGACGGACACCGTAGGAGTTCCCCCTGCACACAGCCAACCCCTTGTGTCAAGAGCTAAGAATAGACCAAATCGGAAATGAGCAGGCAAGACCTCAGGGGCTCCTGCCCTGGTTTGCCCCCATCCAATGCAGAACAATATGCAAACCCCAATAGGAGATACCTGCCCTTGCCAATCCCTAACAGAAATCACAAGACCCTCATAACCAGAAATGGAAGTCGGTCAGCTCACTTATGCTCATCTAAGAGGGTCTAGTCCTAAAAATCCATCCTCAAACAAAGAACAAAGGAATAATTTCCTTTGGATACAGTGCCAAGTGGTCGCCTAGTGAACATCTCTCTAGAAGCACCCTTTGGCCGTTTGACATGGTGGATACAGACAGCTGGTCACCTAGCAGATGACTCCCCTTGGTCAGATTCTCCTTCCTCCACATGGGTCTGGGGTCCTCAGGCCGGAGTGGGGCTGGGAGATTTGTTTCAGCTATTGACCTCCAAGAAACCCATCTTTTGACCCAGAAAGATCAGGAAATGTCACAGGCTGATTCAGGGTCCCCACTGTGATCATGGATAACTCACTTCACCTCTCGGTGCCTTGGTTTCTCCATCTGTAAAGTGGAGAGGAAGAAGGCCAGCTTCTTTCTCTCCTGCTCAGGGATGCTGTGAGGATTCGGTCATTATTGCCTGTAGCAAAGGCATCGTATAAGGACCAGTGACGGTCTTGTTACTTGGGAAGTGAAACCACAGAAAGGTAGCAGGTTGTCCAGATACAGAAGCTCCTGGAAGCCCCCAGGACGAGCAACGTAGCTGGACAGGGCGAAGTCTCACAAACTTGTAGTTTTTAGATACTTCCCAGCACTGTGAACCCACACAATGGTAGTCTGGTCAGGCGACAGGGGGTCGCCTGGCTCAAGCTGGCCACTTGTAATTCTAAAACCAAATGTCCTGATGTTAAGTTTTCCTAAATTATTGGAGATTGTGGGAAGGATCCATTTGAAAACCTGATGTTCATTGAGCTTTGGGCAAATAAGAGAATGGGTGAATTCGGAGAGGATTTGGACATTGTTTTTAAGGTGGTTGAAAGCGCTTTAGGAAATATCTCTCACTTTTGTTCTTCCTTATAATCTTTTTCAATGTTGAGGCTCATCTCATCAAATGGACTGGTCTTCTCTTTGCCTCTTTGCAGAATACAGAAGCAAAACTTTGGTTTTTTTGGGGGAAAAAAACCCTTCAGCCAAAATGTGGGTCCCAATGGCAGATTTTAATCATTCCCTGGTGTGCTTTGAATGGAGCCTGCAGGCAAAGATTCAGAGACAAACAGGGTTTGGTGGATATCACTAATAGTTTTTATCCAAATCCGGCTAGTTTTTCCCCTCATCATTTGAATTAATATTTAGTTGAGTTTTGCTTTCCTCTTTTTCTTTTTTCTTTTCTTTTTACTATGGGGTGACTATTATCAATCCAACTATAAAGATACCCTTTGGGCAGGAATATAAACCCATCCTAAGAACCTCCATGTACTTCTTAGGATCTACACCAGAGTGAGGGCAGGTGGGAGCAGTGGAGAGTGATGCTAGCACTCCAGGAGGACCAGCTGCGACAGGGACTTTTATGGGCTCTGAGAACCTTCTGGGAGGGGAAAATTCTAGAAGCCTCACCCATTGTAGCTCAGTCAACCTGGCTCTGGTTCTGGTCCTTTCCTTGGAGTTCAGGTTGTATCCTGGTATAAAAATTCTCACCAAAAAAAAAAAAAAAGGCACTACCCAAACCTGTCCTACAGGTCCAGGTGCTACTGCAAAGCTTCCTGCTCTATGTCAGCCCTGACAAGACCTTTTTCCCACCTGCTCTGACTCTGCTCTCAATTAATATTATTGTTTTGACAGCACAAGGGACCAGATCACAGTTTGGAATTCAATAATGACTTCTGTTTGATTTTGTATCTGATCATTCTGTGGATAGGCCAAATCGTGCTGGAATTATTTCTTTCCACAAGTATTTCTGATGCTAACCAGAGGAAGGAAAACATGAGACGCCCGTTCCCAGCGGCACTCCTCTTTTGACGGGAATGGACGGCGGATGAACTGTACGCTATATGAATGAGGACTTCGAGGATTGGAGCCGCGGAAGAACAAAATGACTCAGTGGATGGGCAGAAAGAATGATCAAGAAGAGGCGGGCTGCCAGAAATTTGTGGAAAGAAAACAGTGGCCACTGTCTAATCACTACTTCCTACGTGCTCTGGGGCAGAAATACCAAGGCATGTTCTTTTCAAATAGAGGAAATCGATTTTTAGGGAGTGATGTATTGAAGCGTTGTTGTTCCAATAGAAGGTCAGAGAAAGCATCTACGGACAGGAAAGGCACACTTTCATGAACAGATAACGTGGTTGGAAGTAAAACAACGGCAACAACAACCCAGGACTCCATCTGTCTGCAGACCTGAGTGAAGTCACTCTTGGGGCCAAATTCTCTTTCTGTAAAGTGAGAAGAGTATTACTTACCTCACAGGGGTGTTGTGAGGATAAAGTCATTATTGAGGATAAAAGTATCACAGTTGTCAAGTTTGCTTCCTATTTCAAATCCTTCTAGACGTTCACCGAGCACCTGCTGTGTGCCAGGTACCACGCTAGGTGCTGCCGAGAGAGGGGAAGACATCTAGTTCCTCTTCTCTTTTTTGATTAACAGATATTTTAAAGCGATTGTAAGAGGGCAGAATAACAGAGTTTTCTCAGCATGGGCCAAGAGAGATGGTCTCTGTCTTTCTGCCCCCCAAAACGCTACCCTCCCTTTTTTCCCCAAGTATTTGGGCAAAAAGGGAGAGCTTAAATCCTTTTGACTTCCATCCGAGAATGCTCTTCAGAGAAGCAAACAAATAATTGATTACTCTTCTCCCTTTGGGGGAAAATGAAGGCAAATCTCAGCGTGTCCTGTGACCTGCAGATGAGGTTCCATTGTTTCTGCCATTGCTCTGGGCTCAGCTTCAGTTTGCTACCGCCTTCACCTCCTCTCTCCAGACCCAGAGAACGGTTGCTTGTGCTGTGTTGGAATAGCTGGGTGCTCTCTGGTTAGTTTGTGTCCTTGGAGAGTCTGGTACACTGTTGTTTGCTGGCAAGTCTTGGCTTCCAAAGACAAGGGTCTTCACTAGAAAACAAATCAAACATGCGACTGCCTTTTTTGTTTTTGTTTTTCTGGTGGTGCCAGGGTGGGGGAATTTTCAGTTCCTTAGCTGCCTCCCATAAGATGAAACTTTTTTAAATTCCTCCTTTGTTTTTCCATGTGCAGAGTTCTTCCTTTCCAAAACACACTCTAGGAATCAAGTCGGGATTCCGAAGTAGCCTAAAATATAGCCCATCTCAGATGATTTTTCCAGTGCCATGCTGAAGTTTCACTAGTTTATACAAAGAGCCAAAGCCCCCCCAACTGAGCTAAGCAAGTTGGAAATCCAAGCCCCACCTCAAAGCTTCCAGAAGTGCCCTGAGTCCTCTGTAGTATTAGGATTGCTCTTTCGATATTACGCGGGCCATCTCCCTAAATCCTCTGAAATCTTTGTGCCACAGAAAGATCATTCTCAGAGTTCAGAGGGGGCATCCTCAGTGTCTCAGAACCAGAGTGAAACCGCTTGTTATTCTGGAAAGTATTAGATGATGCCAGTCTTTAGGGAAAGAAGAGAAGTCTTTTCTCTGCCTTTCAGAGGGAAGAGGGGACAAAGAGAAAGGGAAGGTTATGTGGTTTGCAAAGTGGCTCTTTTGTTGCTGATAAAAGGCATGGCACTCAGCAGTCCACAGTGGTTCCCTCCGCCGTGGATGCAGTATGGGGAGGCCCTATGAGAGTTCCTTCAGGAACCCAAGGTAGTACCGGGGAGAGAAGGTATCTGGGTCCTGTCCTTCCAACCCAGGTCCCGAGGATGAGAGGATGTGACACTGCTGAGCCTCAAATCACCCTTGTCCACCCATGTGCCCCTCTCTAGCCTGCGCTCGAGACAGCTCCCGACCCTGGCATTGAGTCCAGAGGCCTTCCTTCCCTGAAGCCCGTCCTTAAGTACTCACAGATTCTAGGTGGGGCTGCTGGTCAGAAACTCAGTCCCTTCAGGGCTCTCCCCCTACCTTGTCTGGACGCCCCCATTGCTGCATGCTTCCTCCAACCCTGCAGGACTCCAAGCTGTGGCCCAGCCTGTCCTCTGGTCCAGCCTGCCTGGGGCTAAGGACAGGCTCTCTTTCCTCCTTCACTTAAATACATATGTCTTTAAAAGGGTCCCTGGGTCCCAGTGGAGACCTGAGAAACGGGGTGGGAGTGGGGGAGAAAGGGGCTGATAACTTTGGAGGCCAACTTGAGCTCTCAAGGGAAAATACAAGTTTTCTTGTCCCCTAGGCTGTCTAGGGCATCTTCTCATCAAAATAGCAGAAAGTTTTGTGCACATGATGGCTCATAGCTTGGCAAGGTCCCCTCCAAACTCACAGGGGAGGCTAACTTCCTAGTTACTGAGGACTTCGTTTTTACTTGTTTGGAATTATAGTGATTATGAAATGCTTGAGAGAGAGAGGACACATAAGCTAGAAGGTGATCTCTGAGACTTTGAGATTATGGTGGATTGTTCAGAAATGAGGAGCCTGATTGAAGTCCATGATCACCTAATTGCATCATCAGCTTCTTAAACACATCGAGACACATGAACGTGCCGTCTTGGGCATGTATATGTACACATGTGTGTATATATACAGACGTGTGTATCTATGTATATATATGCACACACGCACGTGCACAAACATATATATTTGTATGTATCTTTTTCTTAAAGGGCTTAAAAAGTTGCTGAAATGAAGTATTTTGATGTTAGGTCTCTTGCTGGACTTGAAATAGACCTCGCCTAGATGGACTTTTGTTTCTCCCTGGCCGGGGCCATGCTGGGCTCCCCTGAGCTGTAGTGTTCCTGCATCTCTTCCCCCCGGGACGGGAAGCAGGTCCGCAGGGCAACCAGAGACTCACGCCGCAGCAGACTAAGTAGCTCCCCGCTTTCTAGAAAGTAGATCATGCCTAGAAACTCTGTTAGCATGGTGGCCATCAGAGCAGGAAGGAGGGGGACACAGGGGGACAGGGAAGACGGGAAGTTACTGCTTGGAGTCCAGTCAGCATTAGATGTCCTTTGGTGCCAGGGACTCTGGCCATGGAAACTCAGACCCTGGGTTTGGCCGGGCAGTATGAGTGTCTGCAAACGGCATGAAGCTACCTCGTGAGGCCCACAAGGACTCGGGGAATGTGACTCCCTTCCTGGTGTCTCTAACAGAAAGAGACATTTCAGGGCAATCGCCTTTAGGAGGCAGAACTGACTTCAGAGCAGGACCACATTCCTCCCCAATGCAGTGATGGTCACAAGTCTGGGGACAGAGCTGGGAAGAATCCAGTGTGCATGGTGTGGATAAGTCCACTCGAATTCCCTCCCTCTCGGGGGACAGGATGCATGCGACCCAAAGTGCCAGGGTGTCTGGTTGTGCTGGAGGGGTCCTTCCACAGAGGGGAGAAGAACTTTGAGGGGGTTACCTGGAGGGAAGAGATACTACACTTGTGCTTTGAGTCACAAACCTCTCTTGCCCTGCTTCCTGTTCTTAGGTTTCTGCTTGCGCAGAAGCGAGGGATGGAGCTGTGAACTGAGAATGTTTGGGATCCAGACAGGAGCTGCCTGTCTGACCCATGTCAGCTGGGAGAGAACCACAGGGTCTGGACAAGACCCCTGGAAAGCTTTCCAAGCCCATTCCAGAAGAACAGCTTTTGGGGTCCCCTCCCTGACTTGTCACACGTGCACGTCTCCCGACCCTGGGTGGTGTGGCACATGGCCAGCTGCTGCAGACTGCCACCTCGGGAGCACACAGGACACTTCCTCCCCCCATTTTCGGGTCCCTTTCTCCCCAGCACCAGTCCCCAGGCTATAATAGCTCTGTTATCTCTTCCCTGAATGGACTCTTGTGACCAGACACATTAGCAAGAAACCTGTTTCCTACTGGTGTCACAGAATAGCGGTTCCTTGGGGTATAAGGAGGGAAATGCAGAGGTGGGACCCGGCAGATGGGAATACAGCCATGGATGGACTCAGGTGGCTTTTTTTTAAAAACAAACAAAAAACATGCGCAATCAAAGAAAATATGTGAGCAGGAAAGGAATGGAAGGGAGAGAGGGAGGGAAGGCAGGAGGAAGAGAAGAAAGGAAAGAAAGAAGGAAAAAAGAAAGAAGGGCAAAAAGAGGAAAAAAGAAAAATAGGCTCCCATCAAGTTTCTGCCATTTCTCGGCATCTGCAAGTAGTCACTGTGGTTTGGCAGCTGGTAGAGCTCAGCATTCCTAACTCCATTGTCTGTCCAGGAAAGGCCACACAGTCCTAGCTCTGGCCTCACTGACCTTACCCTGCAGGAACTTGGGGGGCACTTTCAAGCTCACTCAGTCACTGGCTCTCCCAGTGCATCCGCCTGCAGGGTCAGAAGGCTGGAATCCAGTCTCTCTTCCCCAGATAATGGTTAATTTCTAGGACGGTCTCTTAACATTTGTTAAGTTTCTCTTGGATAGTTTTCTATCAGTCATTCTTCCCATTTTAACCCCAGTGAAACTGATGACTTCCTAACTGGCTCTTTAAAGAGCAGAACTGATATAAATTCTCAGGTAAATCAAAGCTTTGAGGGCATAAAATTTGTAATTTCCCCTAAAGGGCTAACAAAATATTCTCTTGGTTACTCTTGAGTGTGAGCGGTATCTGAGAAGCTGGTTGGGAGGTATCTTGGAGGATCTAAATGAAGCAGAGTCATCAACACTGTTCATTTGGAGATTCCAACTATTGCCTCCCCACTGGACAAATGACCAGGCACACATTTATAAAAGGAAGGTTCTAGAACCTAGCAATTTCAGGTGGTAGTTGGCTGCAGGAGTTTTAGTCAGCCTTCTGAGACTCACCCTTCTCCTGTGTGTATCTCATCTTGATCCTCAGTTCCCCATGTTCCCTGAAGTAGATGTGTGAGTAAATATAGCTTCCAAACTTTAGACCAGACCTTCTTTTATTCTTAAGTTTGCTGATGTCAAAAATAACTGAACTCTAGACAGTGGATTGAGCCTATCAGCTGAACCTCCCAAGGTGGTTTACGGCCACCTTGCTGTTGACCAAATTCTCAACCTAAAGGAATATAAGTGAGCCTATTTCTAGCTCCATCTCTCTAGAGTCTGTGGGGAAGTGGTTTAGCCAGAGGTGGGGAGAGGGTTAAGGAGGTGCCCTTGCCCTCCATCACACCTGACCTGTCCAGGAAAGGCTTAGGGGAAACCTGTGTTAAAGGCCAGGGAGAGTCCGTATGCCTTTGGCAGGTGACCTAGGCTACATTAATTAATGGGCCCCTTTGGATGCAAAAAGAAGCTCTTAAAACTTGATTTAATTTCATTTAACTGAGCACCTATTGTATGCACAACACAGCCCTTGCCCATGGGTGATGAACCAAGGGAGGGAAACATTGACTGAATCGTGTAAGGTGTAAAGGCTGAGAATGGCATTCACCCATCCTAAGGATAAAGACTTCCCATAGGACTTCAGTGTGATCTTGGACCAATTATTTGTTTCCAAAATGTTCTTTTCAGCTGTAACACTCTGGCCACGATGACTCAGCTGGAAAGTCAAAGCGCTGTAGTGGAAGGCAGGATGATAAGTATTGGGTTGGCCAAAAAAGTTCATTTAGATTTTTATAACATGGAAAAAACTCGAATGGACTTTTTTGGCCAACCCAATACCATAGATGGGCTTTCCAGGTGGCACTAGTGGTAAAGAACCTGCCTGCCAATGCAGGAGATGAAAGAGATGCAAGTTCAATTCTTGGGCAGGAAGATCCCCTGGAGAAGGGCATGGTAACCCACTCCAGTGTTCTTGTCTGGAGAATCCCACGGACAGAGGATCCGAGTCGGCTACAGTCACGGGGTTGCAAAGAGTTGGACGCGACTGATGACTTAGCGCTCAATACATAGAGACACAGAGCAAATGCTGAGCCCCTCCAGCCGAGGGAGCACTTGACTCTGACAGTAAGGGGAGACCACGGAGCTAAGTCCATCAATATTTCCCTTCTCCAGAGCTACAGAACCGCACTTCTGGCTGCCGTGGATTGTGCTGACCCTTGGTCTTATACAGGGAGCAGGAGTAGTGACAGATGTGCGTTTCTTTCTCTCTGCCATCTCTTCTGGTTGGCAGTGGCAGGAGGAGCTGGGAAGGCTGGTGCCTGGCCCTCCCTGTCCCAGCAGCTCAGAACTGCACTGCACTCACCCATCCCAACTCCACCTGCTGGGGTTGCGGGGGGACTGTGGTCAGGACACCAGTGACTTTCGGTCTATGGAGAGGCAATAGGCTCAGAGGTCAGCAATGCGTCTCCCATCAAGAAGGAAGTTTTAGGAACCCCTGGGAGGAACAAATGGCCAGAGACCATTCTCCTAAAACTATGGACAGTCAGACTCCTGAACATTCAGGTCTGTTACTGCAGGAGGTGTGTAGGTTGAAAATACCATGAATGGAGACTTGGAGGCAGGGGAGGGTGGTGCGTCCAGGTGGCTTCTTTCTGTCCCATGAAGATGCTAAAGGGGGGGGGGGCTGTCTGCAAACAGGTCTCTTCTGGCAAAAGTCTTTTTTTTGCCCCTGTTGGCCACAACCCCAAAGTAGGTGTGAATGAATAGATTGCTGAAAAGTGGTAGGAATAATTCATTTTTCCTCACACTGAAATGGGGGTATCATTTTTGGTATAGATAAACATTAGAATTTGAACAACTTAAGGGGAAAAAAACCAATTCAAGGAACCAGAAGGAAAAGCAATAATTCAATTTAAATAAGTCTGTCACTGAGACTGCATTGTCAAACTCCCTCTGAGCAGCCTCCTGAGTTGTTGCATTGACCAGGGTTTGGGAAGAAGGGTCCCTGCAAATAAACCTTTTGATCTTAGTCTCAGGATCCCCCATCCTGTCAGCATGGGCTTAGACAGCAAGTCTCAGAAGCCTTGCAGGTCACACCAGCATGACCAGTTGGCATCCCTTCTTCCAGCCCCGACCAGGCATGACAGAAGGAATGTGGCTGGTGAGGATGGCTCTGCGCCACCCCCCAACCTCAGCTCCAGACCTTCTGCAGCAAGTACAGGCTCCCCATCCCCATGGGGAGTGTGGTCCCCCACCTGGAACGAGAAACACAGGGAGGGCTATTTCAAGGCCGGCAAGTGACTAATAAAAATTAAGATGCCATTTCCCATGCACTCTGCAGTCTGCCCCCTTTCCTTTTCTGGTTTGTCAGTGGCACACATCATTCTTGGTGCTCTGAATGGCCAACGACTTCCAATTTTCTTGGCCAGACTATAAAGATGGAGTAATTCTAATGTAGATTCTAAGCCAACACTCATGGTTCTCAGCTCTGTGGACAGGTGTGGACATCTCTGTCCTAATTTAATCTAGAGCCGGTGCTATCTGTGGCTAACAGTGCCTGTGGATGTAATTCCTTCATTTCATCTCTTTGTGTGTGTGTGTGTGCTAACGCATTGCCACCAAGGAAACATATTAGAAAGACAGATGTCCATAAAAAGACTTTCCTTAGCTTAAGATGTTTGTCCCGATTCTCACTTTTGTTAGGAGGGCTTGGTTTTCAGTGTCTCAGTCCCCCGCCCCCACCCCCACCTCCTCACTTTTCTTTTTAAAAATGGAAAGGTTTTCTTTTTCTATGAGCCAAAAAGACGCTTCCGTAAAAGGAACCGCATCAGGCTCTTTCTTCCCTCTCTCCCTGGTGAGTTGAAATGGATAGATACTCGTGGGTTGGGCTCATGTTTGAATCGCTGGCTCCAGGTTTCTTGCTAAAGAGGAAAGACTTTTTCTGTTGCCCCACCACGGCGAGGTCAGGGCAGTGACAACAAACAATTTAACTTCTCGAAACCTCGTGGTGCCTTTTCTTGTGGTGCTTCTCTTGTGTTTCTCCAGACAAGGCAGCCACTTTCAGCAAACAGCAGTGTCAGGGCTTTTCCTTGGTATTACGTGCCAGTGCAGTAAAAGACTTAATGTATACGTATATAAATAGATATAGAGATAGAGATATCACTATAGTTATATAATTATATAATTGAGGTTCTGATGCAGCTTTGGTGGGAGTTGATTACTCCTCTGCAAAAATAGACACTACTCAATGGGAACTCACAGCTCTGGGGGAGAATTTTGACTTCTGGGAAGGATGCCAACAAACAGGTTACTACCCGTGATGAGTTTTCTTCTCCTTTCTTGTAAAAGTCGCTGTCTCCATAAACATGGAACGTTTGCGAAGGGAGCCAAGAGCAGCTTCTTTTTTGAACTTCCTTTGGTGCTGATATTTTCAAAATTTCTTTGTTGGTTTTGCTTTCTCATCAGCGGCCAAAAGGCTGCTTTTCCAAAATCTCAACCCACCCATCAGTGGGGATGGGGGACTGTCTGGGAATAAAAGGCTAGAGGTTGGGGGTCTCTGACTCTGTGACTTAACCCAGACTGTTTTCTGGGTATGGCTCCCAGACTCAGTCTCCCCATCTCAAATAGACATCATATTTCCTTACCTCACAGGGAAGGGTAGCTTCAGAGGATTCATCAATGGCCCTCAAGCATGAAATCATGATTAATTTGGAGACAGCAACTTGGCATGTTTTTAAGATTCAGTTTGTATGTTGCTATCTTGAAGTTTTGCTTTCTTCCCCTCCTGCTCTTCCATCTCCACCGAATTGTATGTCCTCCCTTCGGCAATACCTTTGAAAATCGTGTAACTGATAGACCTCACCTAAAGGGTTGGGTAGTGCTAATTTCTCCCAAGGGAACAACATCACTAATACTGTATAAGGTGCTAGAATCAAACCTCATTTTATAAACTTTGGTTCTTAGAGAAAAACAAAACATGCAGAATTCTTTCTGTGAAGCCTTACTATAGATTGTCATAGCCAATTGTTTATCAAAAAAAAAAAAGAAAGAGAGAATAAAAAATAAAGATAAGATGCAGTGATTCTGTATAAAATGTAACAAAAAAACCTTCACTATTTCCTATATTAAATGTAAACTATCATATATATATATACATACATATATATATATGTTTGAGGCAGATAGAAAGAATGAAAAAGCATAAAGTATGTTCATCTTTCTTTTTATTTTCAGTTGGTTCACAACTGTTAGTACGTGAGCAAGAGAGGTTTATGGTGGGATGGGATAAGGAATGCCTAGTATGATATAGGAAATAAGTCTTATTACTGTTCCGTTCTATATGTTATTAGAAGGAGTCTGGTTGAATGTGAGGACAGGGAAATCAATGAAAACAGAGATGTGCTCTCTAAGTGTTTGGAGCATTGATGTTACGCTTTGGTGTTGTTTTCTCTTGTTCTAAGGTTTCTCAATAGCACTGTAAACGTCTGCTGCCTAAGATGTTAACAATCCTGTTTACCTCAAGAAAGCTCAAAGAGAGAGGCAGTTGTTTCACCCCATCTCTTAGGAAGTAGTGAACCCCTGAGCAAAACATGAGGCATTTCCACAGAAGATCAATAAGAGACTAGAACCATTTCTGGTGCTTTCCTTGATGCCCCCATTCTCACCTGCCCCTTCCCTTGCTAAAGAGAGAAAGAACCCAAAAGATGAGTTTTGACAAGAAATAGGGTTAGACTGTAGCACAAGCGGATGAGCAAATACAGAAACTTTGCCCGGAACAAGTGATGTGGGGTCCTTTTAAGTACGGCTGTGTAACTCCAGAGTTTAGTGTTCGCATGCGTGTGTGTGTACTGTATATATGCTTCCATGGATGAAATGTTTGATGAACAGAGAAAAATACCGTAAACAGACATGAACAGAAAAAAAAAATAATCAAATGCTATTTTATCAGACGACGCACTTGTTCACCTTGATGAGAAGCCACTGTTTTCACAACTATGCAAACCCTCCCGCCTTCGCCTCCGCGCTCCATCTCCCGCACAGATTTTTCTTTGTACCAGAACCACAATATCCAACCTCTGGTTCAAGGTGAGCATGATACAGTGATTCTTCTCCTAAATTTAAGAGCTCCCAAGAGAACTTTCCTTTGCTTTCCTTTTTGATGATTCAGTGTAACCCTGTTTGGTTCTGTAAGTGAACTGATGTGTATTTTTACATTTCGGTTACATGTTTACAAAAAAGCTTTCCATCCTCTTCTCTATTCAAAATAATTATTTTCTTGATAAAGTCTAACTTTTATAGGATGTTTGAGGGGTGTGTTGACTTAAGGCAAGAAAAAAATTTGGCTTAAGTGGAACAATGAGCATGTGACCTCGGGGGTTGGGATGGGAGTGGGGTGGGGATGTTTGTGGACCTGCAGCTAAATTAGCACCTACACCTTGGTCCTGAATAAAGACCCTGGCAGGGAGCTTGCTACTCTGGGAAAGATTTGATCCCAAGATTTTTCTTTCCTTATTTGTGGGCCTCTATATGGAGTAACCTGTCCCCAGAGGGTGAACTCGTATTTCCCACCCAGCTTTATGCCAACCTCATCCTTCCCACCTACTTGACGCACTCCACCCAGTGCCAAAGCCCAGTTCCCTGCCTTTGCACTGCTTCCTGCTCTCCCTCTCCTCCCTTGGCAGCCACTGAGTGGGGTTACTGCCTCTGCTTTCAGTCTGAAAGTTAGACAGAAAGGATGTCTCCAAGAACTCGACCCCTGAAGCACTGAAGAGGTCAGCCCTTGGTTGCGTGTCACTTGGAGGTATTTGCAACACAGCCTTAGCTCTGGAGATGAGCAGTTCCAGGTTACACTTACAAACCACCCTGGAGCCATCTTGGCCGAGCCCTTCTTCACAAGGTGTAACAGAGGAGTTGCTGAGCAGAAGAGCGATCCTGAGGTTAGACAAAGCACAATGTAGGCAGGGGCAACCCTGCACGCAGAAGGCAGCTTCTCAACTTCTCCGGTTGTCTGCACAAGTCTGAGTTTTGCACACAGTTTACACATCTTGCACAAGGTGGCCGAGCCATCCGAGACACTTTTTAAAAAGATAAATTCAGACACTGCCTAACTGCTCCAGCACAACCCGCTTCCACCCCACAGCTGGTGGGAGCTTGAATGGAATTCCTCTGGAATGAGAAAGGTCAGTCCTCTGACAAGAATGCATTTTCTCTGTGGGCCTCATTCCCTGCCTCCCCATCCTACACAGACTCTTAGCGACTCAGGGGATCTTACTCAAGTGCTGTTCATTTGCATTCTGTCCTGTTCCATCATAGGTCACTCCTGCTAAGACCCATCCCTGGAATTTATCATTCATTATTTCTCTTTTCCTCCTGAAGAGGCGCTCTCTTACCCTTGGAAGTACCATTCTGGAGACATTTAGACCTATCTGACATAGACCTAGGAGTCTTTCCTAGAAGCTAGCTCATCTCTACAGCTCAGAAAACATCTAGGGAATCAATGCCAGGATGCCAGGATACCATGAGATTTCTCAACCCCTGGCCCTGCTTAAAAAGTGACTGAGGGGCTGGTGGGACCCTGTGAACCCTGTGACCCCACTCCTCTCCCATCAACTCATCTGAGCTCAGGCCCTGGGCCAGTCTAGAGGACCCAGAGGCTCTGGGTCTTCCTTGATGTTCAGAGTTGAGGACAAATGAACCAGGGCCAAGGGGAAGTGGTCTCCATCCATGGCTCCTCCACCATGGCCTGGTCAGAGTGTCCAGCATCTCTTTTGGGGCTGCGACAACTGGCCTCTCTGGGAAGGGACATGCCCACCTCCTGGGACTGTGGCATCATTTAGTTTCCACCGCAAATCTACACCCGGTGATTGTGCCTGTTCAGAGGTAACGATTCACTCGAAGCACAAACATAACCTTTGCCCAGGAGAGTCTTCCCCCTCAGGGGATGAGTCCCACTGTAGAGCAGGAGCTGACCCTCCATCGGGTGGATGGTGGCCACTGATTGGTATCTGAGACCGTGCAGGCCCCAGAGATGTAGAGTTCTGGGATGTAGAGCCAGAGAAGTCAGATGCAGCCCAGAGCCCTCTCTGTGGTGGAGGAAGAGCCTCATCTGAGATGCTGTGTGTCCTCTCGTGGGGGAAGGGGACAGTTGCTTTAGAGGAAAAGGGTATTTAGGATGCGCGGAGTCTCAGGGTGTCAGAGTCTCAGTGTGACCTGTGGGCAGGTGACATCGACCTTCTGGGAGGGCTGGAGGTGTTGGATGCAGCTCACACTAACTGAGGCCCATGACATGGAAGGCTGTGTCCTGGTGCCTGCGAACAGCGATCTCATCCAAACCTTTACAATAATCTGGCAAGACGAGAAACCTCATCCCATTTTACAGATGAGGAAACTGAGGCTTGGGGAGCACAAGGGTCCTGTGGTCAGTCAGGGGTCCAGCTGGGCATCAGACCTGGATCTTTGGTCCCACTGGTCTTCCAGGCTTCTCTTTGTGCCCTTTCCCAATGGTTCACAGAGGCCAGCTAGCCAAGAGTGCCTGGCAGGGATAGCTTGGGACCAAGGCTGTCTTGGCATTTTTGTTTCCTTATAGATGGCCACAGAGGCTAGGAGAAGAGTGAGTTTTAGAAGACTAAGAGTTTAATGGCGATTTATGAAACGGGGTATCCCCGTGGGAAAGGATGCCTGTTTCCCATGTGAGCTCTTGGAGAGCTGGTGTCCTGAGAGCTCCTGTGTCCTGTGTCTCCTTTCGTGGGGTTTTGTAGTGGTGGTTTTTGTGCGATCGATTTTTAAAGGAGAGGTGATCTCCAGACAAGTGGATTATTTCTCTAAGGGTCCAGTAGAAGAATTGATCAGTAGGAATTAGGACAGAATCAGAAACTTAACCTTCACTGGGTAAATTCTGAGAAGGTTGTTGAAGATACTGGCTGTGACATGGCAGAGAGAAGGAGGATTCTCGACAGGCAAGTCCCCGTGCGAGCCTGGCTTTGGGAGAGAAGCAGTGTGGGTAGGTGTGTGCAGCCAGGGAACCTACATCGTCTCCCTGTCCCCGCTTCCTGGGCCAGTCACTTGTCTTCCTTGAGCCTCGGTTTCCTCATCTCTAAAACATGGAAGTGAGCCTGGTGACCTCCGTTGTGGGTCTCAACCAGAAAGGTACGAAAATAGCGGGACAGGCAGACGCACTCACGAACGTCTTGACAACTGAACCGATTCATTGGCTTTTGGGATGATGAGCATCGGGAGCCACTGTAAGTTCCTAAGCTGAGGGATGAAATGACCAGCATGGAAATACTAGGCTGAATAAAGTGGTTTTCACTGTGATGTGAACTGACTAAGGGAGGAAAACAAGATAAATGAGAGAGGAAGAGCGCCTGGGCAAAGAGATGGGCAGGAAAGGGCAGAGTAGGGAACGTTGGGGGAGGGGAGAGAAGAGCCCTATGTCCTGTATCCGCACAAACGTAGGTCAGCCTCCTAATTCACATGTTTGTTTTCAGTTATGTCAGCTTGATGCCTCCTGGGCGCACACGTGCACATACACACACATCACACACCACACACACACAACCTTAATCCTGCTGTAGTCAGAGCAGTTACCTACTGAGAAAAAAACCCCAGTCCTTGGGCAGAGCTGGGGCTTCTTCAGAGCACAAAGGAACGATGGAATCTCAGGGTTTGAAGGGGACTCAGACGCCACCTAATTATTGCTTGTCCACACAGTCATAGACAAAATGGTATCAGATTTTTCTCAAGGCCTCCCCTCGAGTGAAAATACTCCTTATTGAATGCCTGGAGTCCTGTAAGGACTCCAACGCTGTCTGTTGCTCAGCAGGCTGATTTCTTCTGCTTCCCGTCTCAGAGGGAAGGGGGACTTAGTCCCTGGATTAGTGAGCCCTCGACCACTGCTTCCCAGGAACTTCTTGAGGGGCAAGACTGGGAATCGCTTGAGAGTGATGGTCATAAGCTCACCTTGTCTTTGTCTCCTGAAATGATGCAAAATTAAGATGTAGCGACCTCATCCCCTCCCCACAGCCCAGCTCCAGGCTGGAGACGGCTGCTCACTTTACTGTGACTCGGTTTCTGCACGTTCTCAGATGAATTGTGTTTAGTTCCTCTCCCACCGGGTTCTGTCACAGTGCTATTCCTTCTCGGGACGATGTTTTATGTTCAAAATTCAAACATGACTCTTGCCTTGAGATGTACCTCAGAAGACAGGAGGAGGTTCCTGGTTATGGTCTTGGGGGAGAAAATATAGGGTCTTTAAAGTTCTTACAACACTGTGGCCCCTTCCCTTCTTCCCCAAACTATTCTCTCCTTGCATTTTCTAAAAATGCAATCCAGCCTGGGTGATGCTCTTCACGTGCCAGGCACTGTGCTAGGCACTGGGGCGGCAGAGGGGAAAAGATGCTCTCTTAGGGGATCTGCAGTCCAGCAGAGGAGAAAGATGGTCCACAAACAGATGGGACAGTGCAGCAACACTCCCATCCTGGAGAGCAGGGCTTGGTCCTGCCCAGAATGGGCTGACTTAAGCTTCCCTGATGTGCCATCGTTCAGGTACCAGCCTTCTCACCCTGTTCCCTCCCCCAATCCTGAGTCTCCCAGACTCACCAGGCATTCCTCTTGGACCCCTCTGTCTTCCCTCTTGCCTGAGCTGACCTGTTTTCACCTATTTCCCAGCAACACAAATCCCATCCAAAGCAGGATCACAAGCAGAGGCAAAATAAGTATTGAACAGTCCATGGAAGCTCGATTCAAGCTTGCTTGTAGCCCCGTCAGTGTCTCTGAGCTCCGCTTCCTCCACACTTCCTCTAGGGTCTCCAGGGCCTTAAGAGTCACTAGCCACAAGCCCAAGTTACTCCTGGGCTTTCTGGTTGGAGCCCCTAAGATCTCTGCCTGCACTTGGCTGAGCCGACCCTTTCTTGGTTGGTCATTTCATGGCTCTGTCCTCCCACTGTTTTCCTCCACCAGCCAGGGGTCCTCTCCTGGTCCCTTTTCCGAGTCCATCCTTCTCCCATCCAAGACATCAGACAAGGACTAGTTGGTTTTTTCATCAGCTACCACTGCCTGACAGTGCATTTTACAGTGCAAAATGCATTTATAGTAAAAACCAAGGCTGAAGATGACCTTCTCGGTGGCCTTTGAAGCTCTCTTTTGGAAAGGCTGTAAAGGGAAGTGATAAAGGGAAAGGGACGATCCCAGCAACCCAAATCAGTAGGTGCTCTTGACCTCACCCACTAGGAAAGCAGGGGATCCTCAGAAGGTAAAGTCATACTGGAGATGTCACAGCTGAATTGATTGCCAGCTATTTCCAGGCGTGTGTCAAGGGCCCTCCGAGGCCAGCGGTCCCCAGTGCAGTGGCTGCAGAGGCGAGGGTGCTCATAGACACCCTTACCGTCAACCCCCAGGCGCTGAACTCGGGAGGCTGCCCCACTCCCACCTGCAGGGATCCAGAGAAGAGCCCTGTGGGACAGGTTACTCCTAATTACATAGGTGAAAATTATATAGAGAGATATATTATATAATTATATATTTTTTCCTGGGCACAAAAGCAAAAATACAAACTTTATTATACCAGGGCTTGTAATTGAACACATATGATTCCCTGACTTAAAAATAAATTTTTTTTTTCATTTTGAAGCAGGTATTTTTTAATGGGGCTTATTTTGGGGTTTGAGATCACTGGGCTTCTTGCCCTGTGAATCCACGCTTGCTGCTGTGTTGAAAATGCATACATTGGTGACCACAGTATTAAGCCAAATTTAAACTCTTTAGTCTCCTTCATCTGTAAGTGTTATGTATCTACCTCATTATGATTTTTTTGGTTTCCTGTGCTTTCGTGTTGTGTACAATGTCAGAGGTGAAATGTAGATAAAAATATATATATATATATAAATATATATTTTTTGCTTTGCAATAAAGTTCAAAGCTATAACACAGACTATTCATGAAATGTCATAGCCTTTTATTGTGCTCTGTCCTCTTAGTTGTGAATTGTCCTGGGAGCCCTTTTGCTGACTCACCCGGAGTCAATATTATTGTTTGTCATTTGATGAATTCTTCTAATTATTTTAACTTGTACTTTTTCGACACATTGAATAAGACATTAGGATTCTTGAACAACTCTTGGTTCCAAAGGTGCTTTATTTCTGTGGACTCATGTGATCAAATGGAAGGAAAGTGTCCCTGCAGACTTCAATCTTCCAGATAAAATGATGGATCTTAATGCCATTGGGTTTAGAACAAAAGGTTTGTGTGTAGGGGGAAAAAGGAAACATTGGTTTGGCTTTGACTTTTCGAAGCTTTCAATTTTGATTTATGTCCCAGCTTTCTGTTTTTAATGTCAATCTCTTGGCATGGAATACGGTACCCACGAACTCCCGAGCACTCTCATCTGTCTTGGCTACTTTCGACATTTTGACTTCGCCGTTTTCTCTAGGTTGATTTCTTTGCATTGTGCTGTTTGGTGGTGAACCACCCTGTGCCCAGCCCTTACATCTCCTCCAGCCTTGTGAAATCCTCTTCCATACCATGTGTTAAGAGGGATGGCACCCTGGGAACGTTTGTAGTCGACAAGCCAGCGATGCCCTAAAGACCCAGTTACAGAAGAATCCTGACCAATTACAGTACAGGGTGAAGGGAACTTGAATAGAAATTTCAAGGTGGATTATCTGCAATTGACTCCCCTTTTCTGTAATTTGAACAGAATGACTTTCTTTTAACTAAGCAATTCAGGTTATGAGTCCTAGAAACTCCGTGTTTTTCTGGATCTTTTGCCAAAATATGGAAGACATTTCTCAACTTCATTAAATATGTTTTCAATGGGATAAAGAAAGGTCTGTAAGTTAAAGAGCCTTTAAAATGATACTTGAGTGATACTCTGTACATGTTTTTTTTTTTAATTCCCCAGCTCCAGGGAGCTAGGGAAAAGTTGTAATCGAAGCAGGGGAGGATAATTTCTACAAATGCTATGTTTTCCCTTGAAACACATACAATGACTATAAAAAAAGAAAAATGCTTACGATTCAATGTCATTGTATGTCCTGTTTTCCTCCTTTTTTTTTTCCTTCTGATGATCATAAGGAATTGCTTGTGCGTATTAAGAACAGACATTTTCACTTGTGTTTGGGGAGGCTTGCCTTTCTCCTTAACAATGCTGAACCGGCATTTCAACAGCTCTGGCTAGATTATACCTGGCCCGTTCTCAGCTATTTCTCTCTTTTTATGGTATAATGGTCTGTGTATAAATTGAAATGCAGATAAAATGTGTACTGAAGATGGAACACACTGGTGTTGACTTGAAGGGGAAAAAAATCTAATGATAAATATATATTTATCTATCAATCTATCTATATACCTTAAGTAGGTGAGTGGAAATATATGATATATCCACACACCCACACACAAAACACACATATAGGCACAATGACAATTGACTTCCAAAGTTGGTTTTAGGTTCTGAGGAATTTGCCACCTCACTGAGCTTCCCAAGATTCCAAAATTTCTTTTGAAATAATTGTCTAAGAAGTGTCTTGCTTTGTTTTTTAGGTACTAGAAAGCACAATTCTAATTATTCCCTGTTCCCTTGGGGACATAACTAATGTAGATTCAGAGGAGACCACTTGTAGGTGAGTTTCTATGGGATCCTTTCTTGCACCACCACCTTCCGGCTCACCCAATGCTGAAAGAAATTTAACTACAGAGCCTTCCATAGCTTTCTGTCTTTGTTCTGTCTTTCCACTCATCTCAAGCCCCCCACTTTCCCACAGGGGAGGCCTTGTTTGCTAGAGACCCTTCCAAAGTCTGAATTCTGGGCTGACTTCTCTCTCCACATAGGTTCTGGGCATTTCCACACTTGGTGTCACCTTTCCTGAATGACCAGACCCATTGCACCTCCAAATTGCCACCAGGATACAGGTAGCTAGGCGATTCCCGGGTGAACAGAAGGAACTCCTTTCTGTGGCTGGGGCAGAGGCATTTTAGGTAGGCGTGTTCATGGTCCTAAGCACCAGGTTTAATCTGCTTCTTATAGAGAAAGGATCCAAATGGACCAGGCTCTAAAGGTAACCCTGGAAGAGCGCGTGATACAACTTCTGAGCCAGACCAGCCAGTATGGCCCATGTGGTGTCCCACCCTTGGCCCACAAGCAAAGCTCCCTTAGTTGAGAGGAAATTTCCAGCATGACAGAGCGAGCATGAGGATGGAGAGAAGGGACTAAAGCTTCACCTCATTGTAAAAAGGTATTTTCTGCATGGTGGGTTGGTCTTTGGCCTTGACTGTTGTTATTGAGTTGTTGTGGAAAGTATTTGCACTGACCTGAGGCTGCTATGCATTCTCTTTCACTGTTACTAGTCTGGACGCTTCTCTGTCCTGGAGAAGGGAGAGGGCACTGCCCTGGGATGTGATCATTCTAGATAGAGTTGCTTTGAGTCCTGCTTATGGTTGTTTCTTGCTCTTGAACCTCTGGGGAAATCTCCAACCTGGACTCCACTTCTTAATCTCTAGCTGCTTTCTGGGTGGCCTGTTTTGAGGCAAGGACAACTTCTATGTTTGCCTGAGGTACTTTGAAGTCACTTTGAAATTAGAGGTGGGAAGGGTATTTCAGTGGGATGTGGAAAAGGATGCAAGAATGTCTATTACTTTGCATTTGAAGTGTGGTACAGCCATGGTAGAGACTTCCTGATCTTGGACCATTAGGTCTGCCATGTGCTGATGCTCCTTGCAAGGACAAGGTGGGTGGATGATGAAATTATTTCACCTCACTGCAGCTTTCCTGCCAGACAATATTCCCACTTCAGATTTGGTCTGTCAGCTGGCTCTCAAATATGTATCAAACACCTACTCTGCCAACAGCAGAGCTAGAATGGTGGGAGCGCTAAAGAGAAAACAAACCTCAAGGAATTAAATACGAGAGGCAAGAAATGTACATAAATAATCATAGTACAGTGAAAAGCAGAGCCCCAAGAGAGTGCAGAGTGCTAGGGGCATCCTGAACAAGAAGCCATGCTTCCAATTAGAAAGAAAAGAGGAAGCTTTAAAAAGACTGGCCTTTGAGTTGGGTTTTAAAGGCTCCATAGGATACGTAAAGATAGGTAAGTTGGGTTGACCATGCTTACAGTCGGGTGACATCATTGCTCCATCTGAGATGTTGGCTGCCTTCTGATAAGAAGGCAAGATGATTTCCAGCAAAGTAACTGTCCGCTTGCATTCACCAAGCCTCATTCAAAGAAGAGTCCTTCAAACTGCAGCCAGTTTCTCTTCAATTGGTAATGTGATTCAGAGAATGGCGTCCCCTTGTGGCTACACCCTCTCCCTCCTTGAAGGCTTCCCAGAGTTTCCAGAGTGGGGCTCAAGGGGTGCTCATGTGTGTTCATGTGCACGTCTTGGCTCAAAGCCTAGTTCCCTGCAGCTTGGGTGTGTCTAAAACCCATTCCCCTGGTCCTCTCAGTACAGTGGAAGCCAGAAGGAATAAGGTCATCAAGTGGTGGTGACAGGCTTATGGGCCTCACATCTCTGCAGGTGAGGGCAAATCAGAGGATTAGAAGGTGTCCATCGACCATTCCAAGTCTGATTTAAAGCCAAAGGGCAGGAAGGCTTGCATGTTGCGTGGGATTTCTGAAAGCTCAAAGCTGCCCACGAGACACGAAAGAGCCCCCTCTGCTTCTTAAAAAGTTTTAGTTCAGCCCTGGTCAAGCCAACATTCTAGGATATTTTGAGACTGCTGCAGCCTCCCAGAGTGACTAGACCTCAGCCAGCTTTGGGTGCGCCCTATAGCAGCTAGGAGCTTGTTGCTGTGGGCTCAGCATATCCTAAAGGGAGCTGAGTCTTTGGGATCTGAGGAAAGGCCCACTTGCTTCTATAGTTAGTGCAATGGTTCTGAGCCTTTCCAGATGCCATGAAAAGAGTATCGATGAAAAGGAGGCCAAGAAAAATTAGGGTTTGTCTGACCCTTTCCCCAATGGCCTCTAATTTCTTCAGCCCTACACACAGATTGCCTCACAGTTTCTTTAGCTTAATTTCATGTTCTGAGAAGGAAAAAAAAGACATTCAGACATTGGATGAGAGACACAAGGCACAAAGAAGATGGGCAAGCACAAGACCCCTCCCAGCCTTCCTGGAATTCATGTTTCCCCATCAGAGTGGCCTGGGGTTTGGTGGAGACCTAAGAATCTGAAGATGTCTAAGTGGACATGCATGGGTGGCTGTTCTGAACATTAGACCCCGATAATAGAATAAACAGGCTTGGTCCTCTCATTGGAACCCCCTGATTGTATGAGTTTACAGAGTATAGGTCTGTCTGGTTCATTAGTCATTACCTCTTTAACCTCCATAAAATAAGTCTTTGTTGCCAATCCATGGTCTGGAATCTTTTCATAATGGGAAGGGTGATGACCACCTGCATCCATAACCACATCAGTCCAGTATCCTTTCAGAAAAGGTGGGCTGCTATTTTGCACAAGTCATTTTTAAGAATATGTTAATAGTGATCTTATTATCTGGGGGAATTTAATGTATATCCTTAATTTACAGAGGAGGAAAGAGACATTGGGGTTTGAATCATTTGCCCAACTTCCCTTGATTAATGAAAGACAAACCACAATGTGGGCTTGGGTGTCTTGATTGAATGGCCATGCACCCCTCACTTAAACTGGTGGAATTATCTTACCTTTCTTTTCTTCCTGCTGCCTAATAGAACTCTGAGGGTCCACCTATGATGGGACATTTATCTCAGCTTGCAGCAGACTGAATGGCTTGACTTGTATATAAACAACTCATAGTGAAATGGACTAAGACCAGGGGGCCCTCAGTTATCAGCTTGAGTCAACAAATGGAAAAGAAACCCTTTCCCTGATTCCCAATGATTCTCTGAAAAAAAAAAAAGTGCCTGAATGATATATGAGAGTCTGTATTCCTCTGATTTCTCCCGAGGGGCTCTTTGTGTTGTAGAGAAGAGCTGAAGGCATTGAGTAGCACCTTCATCTTTAGGAGCCCAAGCTGCTGAAAAGCAAAACAAACAAACAAAAACCCAGACAGTAAAGCTCTGCATTCAACAAGAATTGCTGCCTCCAGACAGACTGCCCCACAGACCTTGGAGAACCCTGGTTCTAACTTTGCTTTGTCTCAGGTCAGCTGTCAAAACTGAAGCAGTCTCTCCCGATAAGAAGGAGAGCCCCTCCCCTGAGAACCAAGGGCTCAGGACTCTTGACTCAAGGCCAGTCTGTTCATTCATAACTTAGTCTCCTTATTTACTCACTCATCCTTCAACTAGAAAATAGCCCAGGCACTGGAGTAGAATTTTTCCTCAAGTAATTAATAGTCTGGACAGAGAACTAGAACCTATACATCAAGTGCTGAAGGGTAAGCCCTAAAGTGATGGGTCCAGATACAGCTCTTTGAGCTGTAAGGAAGCAAAGATGATGAGGGTGTTGTCAGCTCTTTGCCCCCACTGGTCTTTCTGAAAGATTGCAGAGCACCCCTAGTGAGTAGCACACCTTGGATTTAGGACCTTAACACAATGTGTCCCCTACTCTTCCTCTCCTTTCCCTAAAAAGTAGCCCCCAGTGGACACCAATATATTGGTTCCCTTGACTACCACTTTTAACAGATACCTCTTGCAATATCACCAGGAGTCCTTCTCTAAAGCAGGGCTCTCTTAGGGAAAATGGCTTGACCAGAAGGAAGAGACAAATCGAGAAGAGTAATGAGAAGACTCCTCTTTCCCTAAGATGGATTGCTTTAGAAAGAAAACAAGTTGCTTCACCTGCAGTTGTGTTAGCCTTGATCTGGAGACTGAAACAGGATGCAGATAAGGAATTTGGGAAAGGACTCTGTCTTAAATTGGGCTTCTATAACAAAGTAACATAAACTGGGGGACTTGAAACACACATTTATTTCTCTTAGTTCTGGAGGCTGGGAAGTCTAAGATCAAGATGTAATAAGTTTGGTGTCCAGTGAGAGATCTCCTCCTAGTTTGCAGGTGGCTACTTCTTTTCTGTGCTTCCCTAATAACTCAGCTGGTAAAGAATCTGCCTGCAATGCAGGAGACCCTGGTTCAATTCCTGGGTCGGGAAGATCCCCTGGAGATGGGGTAGGCATGTCTTCATGTGGCAGAAAGAAAGAGCTCTAGTCCATTCTTCTTCTTATAAGGGCACTAACCTCTTTCATAGGGGCCTCACCCTCATGACCTCATCTAAACTCTATTATCTGTCAAGGGCTCTACCTCCAGATACCATCACATTGGGAATTAGGGTTTCAACATATGGAATTTGGGCATGAGACAGGGGCAGGGGACACAAATGTTTAGTCCATAGCAGACCTCTTTACTTCCAGGAGATGAAAGACCAAAAACTCAACATACCTACCTTATCCCCCTGAGCTATTATTCTTAGGCATCATTTCTTCATGTCCACAAACACATATCTCTATCCTGAGTTTATGGATTTACACAGTATAGGTTCAGCAGTGTGATATGAATGTGTGCGTGGGTTGTAGAGAACAAGAGCGAAGGCTGTCATCTTAGGAAGAGACAAGAGACAAAGGAGGCACAATGGCATGACACAGTCAGCTAACCTTCAAGGTTTCCTATGAAATACAAAGCCCTGGGCTGATCCCCGCAAGACATTCACTCTTATGATGCCCCTTTAGGCCAATGATGAATTTGTATTTCATTCCTTTTAACAATGATTCTTTTGGGTACATTGTTCTGTTCTCATGGTGAACGCTGATATTTATCTTGAGGTGCATAAAAAAGAGTTTTTGAAGTAAAGGTATAGCACATCTATTGCAGTCACCACTAACAAGATACCCATCTTTAAAATATAACATGTTAACCTCCAAGTAAGTTCATTTCAAAGCTACAGATTATTCAATAGGTGGTTGTTGTTTTTTAAAGTCCTCATTGTTTAACAGTGATGAGAAATAGTGGGTTTTCAAAAGTTATTTTTAATTTCTTAATCTCCTAGTTCAGTTCAGCAAACTGGACCACTGTAAGTCTGCCAGTTGTTATATCCAGTGCTTTTCTCTAAGCATGGCTGAGTGAGAGCAGCCTGGAAGGACTTCTGTGGTAGAAATGCAGATTGTTGAGGAAGCTGTGCTGTTCCATCACAGGGCCAAGGAGAGCTGCCTCCAGCCCCACCTTCCTTCCAAACAGGGTCCCACCTCCCCACAATCCATTTGCAGTAGCAAGGCAGCTGGAATCACCACTAATTCACTGAACCAGCTGAAGTACAATTTCTTTCCTGCAAAACAAAAGCAACACTCCCTAAGGTCCCTTCTCAACCCAGAATTCTGTTATCAACACACCTACTCATTCAACAAATGTCTATGAAGCTCATTGTCTCCAGACTATGAACTTCTTCTTAAAAAAAAAAAAACAGGAGAAAAAAATCTTAGCTTTTCCTTTTAAACTCATCCTCATGTTTATGAGCATAAGAACCGGGGAGATTGTCCTTAAATGGAAGGAAAACATCTCCTAAATCATTCTGCTCTATTTTCCTCTTGCTCAACAGAAGAAGCCAACTTCTCACCATCTTTGTAAGCATACTCAAAACATGTATCTTGAAGGTAAAAACATTCTGCATCTCCCAATCCCTCTCTTGTTGATGTTAAGCAGATTAAGTGTATTAGGGGAAAGACCAGACCAGAGCATCTGCTCATCACGAGAGGAGAATCAGCTGTATTGAACGCACAGAGATTATTGACCAAGCCCACTTCCCCCACCAGTGTCCCTGGGCTGACTGTACCTGTTCTCTGCAGCCCCATTCCTGGGAATCTCTTTCAGCCAGCGCAGCTCCACAATTAATGGTAAACAGTATTAAACAGTCTCAGGAACTGAAAATGGGTTATCGCAGCCCAGTTCTGGAAATTTTCACCAGGCTTCACATTTGCTTGAGTTTGGCAACAGGAACTCAGCCCAGAGGAATCTTGGAGCATCTCTTCAGCATTTAAGCCACACTATCTATCATCCCATTCCCTAACTCTATCTTGTCCCTTCACTCCTGTAAGTACACTTGTGATCAACGATCCTTAAATGATACTTTAATGTCCAACTGCCAGATCAGAGACACCATTTGGCAAGAGTAGATCTAACTGGGCAAGGCTTTCAGGGTTCATCTCAAAAAGAACAGGGGCATTGGCTGAGGTCATTCGGGCAAAGCAGCTTGCGCCTTTGAAAAATCCTCCTTTGGAGGGGAGACCTGCAGTCCGCGGTCCCTGTAGACCTAAGCTGGCTTGGAAGTGACCAGCCCCTCAGTGGCACCCAGAGGTGTGAGCAGGCAGCTTGTTTGGAGTCCCACCACTTCTGTGCCCCAGAGGACCAGGCCTTTCAGAGCTGGGGGAAGAACACAGAGAATGTTTCTAGGGCAACTGCTTTGCTATAATAGGTCAGTTTGGGTCCCTAACTCCCCAGGGAAGGCTGGGTAGGAAACGGGATTGGGGAACCTAGGAAGTGCAGGGTCTCATAGCCAAAGCAATGAGGACCTGTGAGCACCTTGTGCCAAAAGTAAGGGATGCACACACAGGTTCTGCCCGATTCCACAGCCCCTAGGGTCAGAACAAGCCAGGGACGCGTGCTGGGGAAGCCTCATGCTTTGGCTGAACATGGTGGTCCACCGCCCCCCGGGGGGGGGGGGCACAGCCAGTGTGGTTTGGGGGCGCTGAGCCTGCAGGGTCTGACAGAACTGTCTTTTCATCTCAAGGAATGTAGCAAAATGTGCCCAGAGTTCCTCTCGGGCCCAGATTACAACCAATAATCGCGTTCTTCCTGGGCATCTCGCATTCTGTTTCAAAGGTAGGAAGTTTTCTAACAGAATGGAGGAATGTGTGTTTCTTCTTTTTCACATGATATAGGCGTGAGTAAAGGGGTCACTCACCTACACAGGTCATTCACGGGAGGCAGGTGGATCCCACCACCCAGGTACATCCCAGGGAGACGGGAGACAGGGCTGCTAACCCCCGACGCAGGACTGGCAGATCCCAGGCCCCAATCCCACTTTGGCTGTCGAAAATTATCCCCTTTTAATTTCAACAGACCTGGGGAGAGTTTGCCCCACTGAGTTAGGAAGAACTCAGGGTGAGGCTTGAGAGGAGTGGGAAAGAGAGGGGCTCGGCAGTCTTCTGGCCTGAGGTCCGTGCCCACAGCTGCCAGCGCCTGCCCCCGCCTCTTGGGACAGATATAAGGGCTCTTGGAGGCTCTCCAGGGCGCCTTCCTTCCCCTGACACCTTCCTTCCCCTGACCCATCCCGGCTGTCAGTTCTAGAATGGAAGCGCATGATTCCTCGTCACCCTTCCCTCTTCTCTGTCCCTCAGCATGAACATGAAGGCTGTCACTTGTCACTTCATTGAACCACATGGCTCTCTTTCACCCACTGGGTGGCTCTTCCTTTCAGGTATGATGTGTGGTTCTTGACTCTTTCCTCTGCATCCTTTCCAGAACCTGAGGCTCTGAGACTGATCTTGACAGAGGCCATCCCTTTGGCCAGACAAAGGCTCTTTGGTCCCCGCCCGCCCCACCCCCACCCCAGCCCTTGCTTAGCAGTTCCTTGGTCCTTTCCTAGGGGGGGCGATTCTTGATGGCACAAGGGCGTGACCTCTGTAACGGCTTCCTTTGACGCCATGAGGTGGTGCTTCCTCCTCTTCCAGTAGCCTGGGATGGAAGGCCAAAGCACAAAGCAGCAGTGCCCAAAGAGGCTCGTGCTAAACCAATTCTTTTTAAGTATGATGGGAAAGCTCAGTGACGTGAGAAACTCCCTTCAGATGCTCTACCCTTCAGCCCCAGATTTCCAGTCCTTTTCTGCTTGGAATTTTCATACCATCCATTTATTATTATTATTTTTTTCAATGGAAGAAGACTCTCATGCTAATGAGTGGTTCAAAGGACACCATCTTTTGTTACTGTTCAAAGGGGTGAAGACCGTCGTCACGACCTGTGTTTCTGTTGAGACATCCATTTCTCGTGCTGGGTTGCTTTCAGACTGGTGCATCCTCACTTATCAGGGACCTCTGATTCCAGCAGAGCAAAATCAGCTACTTACTCTAGTTACTGTAAGCAGACACATAACTTTTACTGTAATTTGAAAAACCTTGCACTGTAATGGTTTCAAAACAAAACAAAAAGCAAATCTTCTCAAAACTGATTTTGTATTTTTGATTGCATCTGACTTCTCACATTTTTGTATCTCACCGTGACCACGGTAGTGCTTCCATAGTTTGTGTTCAAGGTCTTGTTTCTTTCCAGGTTGAATTCTTAGGATTGTGTTGACGCCAAATGTTTCAGGGGCAGGACTGGGGCCTGGCTAGCAGACCTGTCTGGGGGTTGAGTGCTCCCTCGGCCAGATCACCGGCTGGCACAGGGAGCCTGGGGACCCAGTGAGCCGACGTCGCATTCCATCGCGTGAATTCCCACAGACAGCTCATATCTCCAACTAATCTAAGGCCAACAGTTTTGGCCAAACCTTTGCCAAGGACTCTCAAAACTGAGCTCCCCCCACCCCTGTACTACCCAGCTTCCTGGGTAAGGGAGGACATTTTTGAAAACAAAACTTGTGAAATTAATTTGTGATTATGGTTTTTTTTTTTCTCCTTGCTGGAAACGTGCTGGAAACCAGACAGCATGATGTTAATTGCTCTTTCTGCTTTTCCAAACCAATACACCTGTTGTGCTCTTTTGCTTCTTAGTGAAGAAAATTCTAGACACAGACCTAACTATGAACTCTTTTCCTCCTGTACTTCTGATTAGCAATTCTCCCTATGTATTCCTGACTTGTTGAAGTGTTTTCCTTCTTAGCATTGCTTCTCATATCTTACTTTATTTTTTTTACTGAACAACAACAACAAACCCACAAAGGAACAAATAATCTCTTTCTCTTTTTCTCTCTTTCTCTCTCTGATGTGTAATGTTGTGTTGTCCAGATTCTGTATAAAACTATGTATATGATGTATCTGATACTTGGCAGCCACTGGCTGTTACTTTAACCAATATAATTAACAAAAAAATGCATAATGTTGGTGTTTGATTTTTTTTACAAAAAAAAAAAAACAACCTAGTTAAGATGTTTGTGTATTTTTGCATGGTTAAAATGTACTTAGTGCATTGAGAAACGTCGTGGAGGTACTCAGTGAAAAGGCCGGTTTACTTTTTGATTCTAATGGTGATTGGTTGTTGACCAGACTATGCCCTATGATATCCGTCTTTAATTTAGCATAATTCTATTTATAACTTGTTTTATGACTCAAGATTCTACATAGTGTATCTATCTATCTCTATTGTATTCACTGTTCCTTAAAACCAGGTTGTGGAAGCTCATGTCGTCTGGCACAGATGTCTCCATTGTCGATCTCTGCTGAATTGTGTTCCATTTGATTTGCTGTACGGTCCAGACCTGAAGCAACCCCCCACCCCACAGACAAAGACTGTCATCTCTCATTCTAGAAGGCTGTTCCTCCGAGCAGTACTGTGGTTTACCCTTGCCATGGAACATCAATTTTCTCCCCTAAACCTAGTTATGTAAAAAGGAGGAGAAAAGGACAGGGAGTTAGACAGAAATCTACAAATTATATTTTATACATAATAGTACATATATTATAGATAGGCAAGCAGATAGACTTTAAATGCGAATTAAGCAGAAAGGCAATGGAAGATAGCAAAAGACTCAGAGAGAGAGACCCAGGGTTTCCCTCCCAGGTGTGTGACTAGATCAGTATGAGAGCTGCAGGAAAACTGTTTGTCCTTCTTGTGCCTCAGTTTCCCCAGATGCAAGATGAGGAAATGTTTTGGGTGGGGGGAGTGGAGGCAACTATACCTTCCTGAGTCTTCAGTGCAGTTAGAGCAAGAGTGGGTCATAAGAGACTGAACTGCAGTGAGTCTGGTGACCATGTTGGCAGCCTCCCTGCCCTTCTCAGGACACCCAGGCTTGCTCAGGGGAAAGATGCGTCATGTCTTAAAGAGCACGAGCCACTGGTCTGACATTACCCTGGCTTCTAGAATCTTCTCTTCCTTGTGGGGGCTCCTGCCCAGCACGGAAGGAGGTGGGACTGGGAGGAAATGTCTCTGGCAAATGGAATTGACTTTGTCTCCTCTGGAATCCTATGTTTCCTCTGCTCGATTCAGAATCATGGGCTTGCTTTTCCTCAGGGAACACAAGGACTTTCCTATTCCATATCTTCTCACCCCCACTGCTAGGAGCCAACATGCACAGCATTGTTGTGCAACCAACATTGCTATTAGAAGCACCAGTATTTCCAGCGTGTTTGGTTTTGCAGATGTTGGTCTTTTGGCAGAAAAGTCCACCTGTCTCCAGATGGGCCTTTCCTTCCTCCTCAAATCCAGAGACACAGCTGGTCCTCTGAGGTCTTCAGGCTTCTTGGCTTTGCAGTGAAATGTCAGCTCTGACAGCCAGCGAGGTAGACACGAGTACTTGCTGCTGTTCTCGCTCTGCAGAGAGGAGACCTAAGAGCTCAGTCTCTCGTCTTGTTCATCCTGCTGGACATTTGTGACCATGAGCACTGAGCTCATCACTGACCATTGCCGTGGCTGTTTTTCAAAATATATTGACTTTTTAAAATTAGGTTTGAGGGGCACTTGCTATATTTCCTCAGAGTCAAGGCAGACTACATAGTGGCAAGATGAGGAAACTCAAGTCCGGAGAGGGGAAGTAATTTTCCCAAAGAAGCACAGCTATAAATTTGCATCAGGTCCCCAACCATTCCTTTCCCCTCTCCTGACTGTAACTGGTAGTTCAGAGACCTTCTTTTAATTTGTGAAATTCAGATGATACTTCCCAAACTGCCATATTTTATGTAAGTTTCTGGGGAAGAGAAAAAGAGTCTGTTTTCTCAGCTGCTGCCGGCAATATGAGCAACACCCATAGACACACACCCCTTCTTCAAACCGGGCTGTCGGTAAACCAAGTCAAGAGGGTAGGGTTTTGAATAAAAAATGAGCTGCTGTCTTGTTTACCTATATTCTGAGGACAAGGAAGAACAATGAGAGTAAGAAATTGCAGAATTGAAATCTGTAAGTTTACTAAGTCCCTTGCCAGAACAGATTTTCTAAATAATGGGAGTGGTCTGTCCATCCACCCAGTCACCCCATCTTTCCTTTGGCCATGTCAACTTTCCTGGAGGTCTTCCACATCCATAGCATCTCATCTCCCTAGAACATTCCATTGTTTCTTTTAGCTGTTTCAGAAAGCCACACTTTTTCATCCAAATATTCATAATTCTTACTATAAATTTATTGTTTTCTTCTTTCCATTGTGCACCTCTCTGCTAACTTTTATCTCAACTGAACCCCCAGAATCCAAAGTGTGGTTCCCTTGTGTAAAATGGCGGACCCAGAACTTTCCTGGGTGTCATTCTTCTAAAACTGGTACAGGACTTCCCACCTCACCTTCCTCCTTTTGGGACCTTGGAACTGCCTGTTTTACTTGGCTTGTTCTCCTTTGGGAAAACACTCCTTGAGGTGTGTCCTCATAAGCTTACAAGGATGTACATAGAACATTTTTATTTTAATTTTCAAGCTAAAGTCTATGACTTGCTACCAATGCCCCTTGATTCCCTTCTCGTGTCATCACTGTGAGGAAAGTCCAGTGTTTAGCCTCCCTCTTCTTAGCCTCTAGTTCTTAAAAGTCTTTTTCTTATCAAATGGATTCATATCTTTGATTCCGATTATGGTGCCGTTTCTCTAAAGAGATCCAGTAACCTGAGCTGAAGATTTTTGAAGGGATTTATTCCTTTCAGGGGCTGCCATGCCAGCCTTTGACACCCCTACCCTGGTCAGAAATGTGACACTCCCCTTCCCCCACCAGGCCCTCCATCAGGCTCCAGAGAAAACTACACACGGCCAGGGATTCAGGAAGGACATTCAGTGTCCTTCCTGGTGGTGGGTCCTCCAAGAAGAAGCAGCTACAGCAGCTGCTTGTCCCTTAGACAAGTGTTCAAGTGGCTACTTGAAACCTTAGGGAAGAGTAAGTGCCTTAGAAATGCTGGGCCTTCAGAGAGTCTTCAGAGAACGCGTCCCCTAATGACTTTATGGGAGAAGGGTACCTGGCAGTTATGGCTCGTAAGGCTAATTGGCAGGATTTAAATTAAAAAAACACAGCCACCTGCTTTACAACATGGTAACAGCAGAGCTGAAGAACGTGACATTGATTTAAGGTTGTAAATCCAATCAATATATCTTTTAAAAAATTCAATGGAGTATAATTGCTTTACAGTGTTGTGTTATTTGTCCAGCAAAGTGAATCAGCCATGCATATACATATATCCCCACTTTTTTGGATTTCTTTAAACTGTTGGTGCAAAGCCACTATGGAGAATGGTATGATGGTACCTTAAAAAACTAAAAATAGAGTTGCCATACGACCCAATAATCCCACCCCTGGGCATACACCCGGACAAAACCATCATTCAAAAAGATACTGCACCCCAGTGTTCACTGCAACACTATTTACGACAGCCAAGACATGGAAACAATCTAAATGTCCAACCAATATATCTTAATTCTTGCAGAAAGGTGCTGGGTTTTAGTACCCACGCTGCATGAACACCCCATGTGTTTCTGATCACTGGGTTCTCTCTGTAAAAATAAGAGGTTAAGTTAGAGAACATCCAAGGGGCCTTGTTGTATAATGTGAATAAAATCAAAACATATATTGAAATACAAACAAAAATCAAATTGTACAATGAAGTCCCTCAGACCTACTAATAGGCTTCAACAACAATCAACTCTTAACCAATCTTGTTTCATCTGGCACCCACAGCTCGAGTTCTTCCTGGAAGAAATGTCACCCGTTTTTCTTAGGACCAAAATAATAGGACTTCCACCAGAGAAAAGTCAGGCAGGACACTGGTCCCCAGACAGCTGACCATTACAATTGGCATTTCTCCTTCTGCACATCATTTCCCCATGAATGCCCGCTTTTGAGGTGATGCTGAGTAATTAGATCACACCCACCACTGAATCCATGCCATTGCATCCTCAGGCCCCAGGCATCTCATGGAGAGCTCTGGCATTAGGCTGCAACCTGGTGCTACAGGATGAAGGGGATGTTATCTTATTTACTGAGCTTGCATTTGCTGGAGTGAGTCACTGTACCTTTTAGAAACTGTCTGAGAGCCAATTCTTCAGTTGTAAGCCTCCGCAGTCAGATTATCCTGCATTTTGCCAGCCAGCCTGCCCAGAATGGAGGCAACTCTTAAGGTTTGTCTTTTGCACAGTATTTCAAGGTCTGTTTCCTTCACTCCAGAACAAAGGCAAAGAAATAGGTTCTTCCATCTGTTTTGTTCAGTCTTCTCTGTGTTTCTCTGTGAGTGGGTTCAGGTGAAAGGAGCTTCCTTCAAACCCCTAAGGAGCCAGCCATGAGCTTACAACCCTTGTCAGGACCTCAAACTCCCATGGACTTCATAATTGTCATTCCATCTGATGTCAGGGGAACATTCCTGAACCCTGAAGGGCTAGTCCTATCCTCTAGTGGAGCATGAGTCTCACTGGGACATTTGAGCATCAGGCCTTGCTTTCCAGGACACACAGAGTTCAAGGCCATTGGGATGGGCCAGATAGTCTACAGCAAAGGACTTGCCCTAACTCTGCACGAGCCCTTGAGCTTCCACTTTTCACTCCATGGCTGGGTGACCATGGATGGCCTGCCCTCCCGAAAGGACCTCAGGAAAGAGAGTCTAGGGAGAAGTTGCCTCCAGCCAGGGCTGAGCCTCCTTGTCCACAGAGCCTTCCAAAGGGCAAACCCTGGGCTTTCACACACTGGACGCCCGGAGCTTTGGGAGCTGAGGCCTCCTGTGCTTGGGGTGGGGAGGTAGCTGAGGAGAAAGGGACTCCTTGCCTTTTGCTTAGGGCTTCCCTTGTGGCTCAGACGTTAAAGAATCTACCTGCAATGCAGGAGACCTGGGTTCAATCCCCAGGTTGGGAAGATCCCCTGGAGAAGGATATGGCAACCCACTCTAGTATTCTGCCTGGAGAATTCTATGGACAGAGGAGCCTAGTGGGCTACAGTCCATGGGGTCCCAAAGAGTTGGACTCGACTGAGTGACTAACACTTTCTCATCTTTTATTTACCTTCTGTCTGGCTGAATTTAGCTGCCCTTAATTTCTAGTTTGCTAAAGTCCTTATTGCCTTAACAACCACCTACCAAGCAATTAGAACCAGAGGAGAAAGCCCCTTGTGCGGCGTTCATTGGTGAGCCCACACCTGTCCTGGTCTCCCCCACACTGCTGTGCCTGAAGAGTCCCCAGCCTTGTCCCCAAAGCACTGGGTGAGCCTCCTGCTGAGACAGAAATGTTCCCAGGCTGAGGGGAAACCCAGTACTGCTCAGGCAGGAAGACTCCCAGCCCTCTACCCCCCCACCCCCAGCCCCCCCAAACTTTCACTACTGACCATTGTCTCCACCCTGCACACTTGCTCTGCTTCAGATCTGGACAACTCACCTCTCTCTGCGCCAACTCTTGTTCCAGAGACCCTCCACCCCGATCATTCTCAGAGCCGTTCCTGAAGACTGTCTAGACTCTCCGTTCTCCTGCACACCTTCCCCGCCTTCAGCAGCAGCACATTCCTTCAGCCCCTCCACCAAGCTCTTTAAAACGAAAGGCAGTTGCTGTCTTCCCGTGGACAATACTGAATGTATCTTCTGTAAGTGCAGACCATGTAGAGAAGTGGCTGGGTTCATCAAAAAAAAAAAAAAAAAAAAAAAGAGGGTTTTTGTAAAGCCTGTTTATTTTTTTAAGTCGGTTTTGAGCATTTCTATTTTCTCACCCTTCACATGGTCTTGGGGAACCCAAATTGTATCAAAGTCTCATGCCAAAACAAGCCAAAAGTTGTTTTCTTTACCTTTTTCCTCCATGCACCATGATTTAAATGATTGTTTCAGTGTCATTTTAAATGTTTTCTTGTGACATGTACTGACGATAAAAATCATCTTGACAAAAAAAAAAAAAAGATTTATACATGAATCAGAAAGTATTTATTTCAATTTTGTACCTTTCCATTTTAATACATTATAATGTATTGACTCAACTGAGATAATATAAACAGTTCATTTTAATAACATGTGTGTACGTGTGCCTTTTCCTTTGTTCATGGTGGGGGAGGGGCAGAGGAGCACGGAGTGGAAAATTCTGGGTGCTTATTAGCAGCCCTGTGAGCCTAAGTGGACTCTGACTGCACCTAAGGGTTCTCAGAAGCAGCTGGTAATCCCCCCTCCCCCCTGAGAGCAAAAGAGATGACGGGGGAATTAAGGAGGTAAGTAGGGGGGCCCTCTGGGCATCACTGCCTCCTGATATGCTGATGCCACCACCCAACCCCCGCAATACCACTCAGGTAGGAAAAAAAAAAACCCTGGACCCCAAACTACTGACTCTTGGAATCTGAATGGAGGCTGGCAACCAAAGGTTAGGATAGTGGCCACGTAGGGAAAAAAATCCATGGTAGATACAAGGAGTAGAAGCTAGAGAGAAAACTCAGTGTTAAAAATTGGGGATGGTGGGTGGGACCTCCATGGTGGTCCAGTAGCTTCTACTCGGTTCTCCTAGTGCAGGGGTCCAAGTTCAATACCTGGTCAGGGAGCTAGGTCCCACATGCCACACTAAGACCCAATGCAGCCAAATAAATAAATGAATATTTTAACAATTGGGGATGAGGATGGGGAGAGACAGAAAAGTTCTAGGTTGTATTTTCCAAAGACAACACTTTCCCCCCTAATACTTTATGCTAGAAATTCTGCCAAGGAATCCCTGGGACAAGCTGTCTTCATCAGAAATCCACTGACAACCAGCAAAAAGTTTCTCATTGCTCCAGTAGGACATGTGCTTTCTAAAAATTTTATTTATTTATTTTTTAAAGCCGCTTACATAAATTTATTTTTATTTACTTTTTGGCCTCGCTGCGTGGCATGCAGGGTCTTAGTTCTAAGACAAGGGATTGAACCCGTGCCCCCTGCAGTGGAAGGGACCACTAGAGAAGTCCCATGACAAATTTTTATAGCTGTCCTAGGATCAGGGCAAAATCTGATACAGCAGTCCCCATCCTGGGCTCTTTCCTGGAGGGTGGGGGTAGGTGGAAGGAAAGAGGCGGAACCTGGGCTGAGAGGGAGGGGGCATCCCAGGCAGTGGCATCAGGGGCTTGTCTGGATTTTAACTGTCCCAAGCAGATTTGACCAACGGGGTGGAGATTCTACCAGCCTCATGACAACAATCATCACTACTCGTGTCTGCTTGTTTGGACATGTTCTACTTTTTAACAGTGTCATCTGGGAGGAGAAAGGAACGTGGCTGGAAGGGAATTCATCAGCCCTTTCTTCCCCACAGAAGTATGGCGCCAAGTGGGACTCCTCCGAGGGAGGGAGAGAGGTTCCATCAGGTGGGGGTGTGTCGAGGACCCCGGAAGGAGAGACGGAGCCTCTACGCCCCTACTCTCTCCACTCCCTCCCCTGACTCCTCCCAACTTTTTAAATTGGTAACACTAACCTGCCCTTCACGGGCACCTCCCCCGGGCCCAGGTCCCTGGAACTCAAGCCTCGCCTTAACTCGTAAAGACAGCTCATCAGAGGAAGACTTCTCCGGAGGTGAGTCAGGGTCCCTGCTCTGTCTTTAGCTTCTTCTCTGGTCTGGCTCTGGTCTGATCACCTCTGCCCCCAGATTTCTCTCTGTGGATTTGACTCGTGGTCCCTCAAAGACCTTCAGTGCCACAGGAAGGGAGCACTCACCCCCGGGCACTGGGAGTGGCTTTTCTCATCCTCCCTGCCCCAAGCTGGGGCGTGGAGAGGAAACCCACGTGGCCTGGGTACCCCCGCAGCACTTTGGCTTCTGGACCTCAGAGAGTAGAGCTTCCGCCACTGCCTTGCCCCCCTGGCACTCACCATGCTGGGAAGAGGTTTTCTGTCTGCTGGGGAGTGGGGGAGGGAAACATTCACTCAAATAAACACATTCCTCCCTGAGTGACTTCTTGAGCGGGGCAGACCCACATACCAGCCCCTCCCTAGATAGACGCCAAGCCTAGGAGCACATACACGCCGCAGCACCTTCAGGAAAAGAACCTCTTCCCCTGCCCATCCCCACTTCCCAGACACAGTGAGGATCTCAATGGGTGTCAAAAGACATTTAGAGGAAGGAAGGCCCCAGAATCTGCAGTAAACATTGCCCTGAGATGCCCTCATCCTTCAAAACTGCGTCTCCGATCCCCTCAACACCCCTCACCTTCTTGGATATGAGATATGGAACACCGACCTAACTCGGTGTGGAATTTCCAAACCAGACTGCAGCCTGGGGCGGCTCACAGCCAGTGGGAGCTGATCTCAGATTTGTGTTGTTCAGTCACTAAGTGGCATCTGACTCTTTGAGACCCCATGGACTGCGGCATGCCAGTCTCCTCTGTCCCCGACTATCTCCCAGAGTTTGCTCATGTCCATTGAGTCGGTAATGCTGTCTAACCATTTCATCCTCTGCCACCCCCTTCCCCTTCTGCCTTCAGTCTTTCCCAGCATAAGGGTCTTTTCCAATGAGTCAGCTCTCAGATACTGAGAGGCAGAGCCTGCAGAGGCTGTGTTTAAAGGATGCCCGAATCAAAGTTTAGGAAAAAATGTAGAAAATGTGGCACCTTATACCACAGGATAAAACCTTCAGAATTAACCAAGCCCTATAGCAACTGTTGCCATGAGCCTTGGGATCTAAACCGGCCAGTTCCCTGACCCCATATTAGGTAAAATGCCCACCCTATTACCCACTCTGTAACATCCTAACCCATCACGTAATGCCACCCTTCCAGTAGGAATATTCTCTGTCTTGAGCCTCTAAAAATTGGCTACTAGCCCACAAAAGGAGTCAGCTCTACCTTGAGCCAGTCCACTGTTCTGACAGTGTCTCCCTGTAATAAACTTTATTCTTCTCTTAGTCTGCCTCATGTCTGGAAATTCTTTTCCAACCCGCACATAGACCCCAACAGGCACTTCTAGATCTAAAAAAGCATTTCACCTTCAAGTGAGTCCATCAGTCACGTGCTCATTGAGTAGCTGCCATGAGCCAGGCGCCATGCTGGGTGCTGGGGAGACAGGATGAATGAAACAGACCCTGTCCCACCTGGTGGAGCCTGGGATCAAGCCCTCGCAGGACTGGCTACTGGAACTCCTGAGCAACTGCTGCCTGGAGCATGTAACAACCCCCCACCCCTCATCCCGAGAACACTCATTTATCATCTAAAATTGGAGGGGCATCTCTCTGGGGCAGTTTGGGCCTGAAGACATTGTACACTTGGGACTACATGGCGTGCTGGGCAGGAAGGAAGACCCTGCTCTTGGAGTGCCTTGTCTCCACCACAGAGGCATTTCCAAGGTTTTCTCAGCAGCCTGAAACCTGTCTGAACCCTCCCATCTGGGCCTCAGCATTATTTCTTTGTCAGATTGGGTAAATTCTGTCTGCAGATGGCACAGTCTATCATGCAGTTCTCTGCTGTGCTCTTTTGGAAAAAAAAATTTTTTTAAGGGTTTCTGTAGCTCAGAAGGGCATTTGTCTTAGTCCATTCAGACTGCTGTAATAAAATACCAGAGACTTATAAAATACCAGAGGCTTATAAACTACAGAAATTTATTTCTTACAGTTGTGGGGGCTGGGAATTCCAAGATCATGGTGCCAGCAAATTTGATGTGAGGGACCTCTTTCTGGCTTGTAGACAGCCACATTATCTCTGTGTTCTCAAGCTGAGGAAGGGAAAACGGCTCCACCCTTCCTGATCTAATCTACCCCCGAGGCCCCCATCGCCAAATACATTGGGAGTTAGGCTTGCAACATACGAATTTTAGGGGAGCACAAACATTCAGTCTATAGCAGCATTCTCATTTGAGGGGATCCTCCACTGTTTGTCTCCCTTCTTCCCTCTTCCACCTTCTCTGGAGGTGGGGGAAGAGACTATTTTAAGAACTTCCCTCCATAGGACTGCCCTGGCTGACGTCGGGCTCCCAATGCAGAGGGCCTGGGCTCAACCCCTGGTCAGGGAATTAGATCCCACATGCGGCAACTAAGACCCAGTGCAGCCAAATAAATAAATAAACATTTTTTTTTAAAAAAAAGAATTTGCTTCCATGATGGACAGAAACTAGATATTTACTGGTGCGCAAGCTGTAGAGTACACAGAAGTAAAGTATAATGTTTTCCACAGGAAACTTATAGAATGTTACAAACCAATGTCCCCTCTATAAAAAATAAATTAAAAAAAAAAAAAAGACTATCAGATGTCCTTTCCACACACTAAGATACCCAGCACAGGTGCTAATGAAGAGATTCCAGAGCCAGGGAGGCACGGCAGTTGCTGGCTGATAAACTTTTCTCCAACTCTAAGATTCTAAAATGCCTTTTTCCCCTCATCTTAGACCATGGGTCACAAACTCTGTAATAAAATGTAATTAATGTTGGCAAATATTTTAGGCTTTGCTGGCCATACAGTCTCGATTCCGGCTACGTAACTCTGCTAATACAGTGCAGAAGCCGCCAGAGAGCCATATAAAGAGGTACTGACATGAGCTACAAGGATGAACCTTGAAAATGATGCTGAGTGAAAAAGAGCCAGGCACAAAAGCCTGCATATTCTATGGTTCGGTTTATGTGAAATGTCCAGAATAAGCGAATCAATAGAAGCATGAAGTTTATGAGCAGTTTCCAGGGGCTGGTGGGAAGGAGAAGGGGTAAGTGATTGCTGAAGAGCATGGAGTTTCTTTTGAGGGTGCTGAAAATGATCTAAAATTAAGTAATTCTGATGGTTGCACAATTCTGTGAACATACGAAAAATCAGAGTTGTAAAGTTTAAAAGGGTGAATCTTGTGGTATGTGGGCTCTATCTCAGCAAGGCTAGATTTTTTTTAAACAGCCATAAAAAGCATGTAGATAAGTGGGTGTGACTTTGTTCCAATGAAACTTTATTTACAAAGTCAGGCTGGATGTGTCCCTTGGGCTGTAGTTTGTTGAGCCCTGCACTAGACTGTAAGAGTCACATAGCCAGGGCTGTGCCTCGTTTATCATTGATCTCCAGGACTACTACAATAGCGGTCAGATAAGTTAGAACCCAATACATGTTTGCTGAATGAAAAAAAAAAAAAAGAATTGCCCTCTGTAAGACTGAGTGGAGGCCAGGATGACTTCAAGCCTTTAAGACAGAGATGGAGCCAAGAAAATGCAGGCTACTCATAATTATGCAAATTTGAGTCTCTGGTGAGATATACATCTGCTGCTGCTGCTGCTGCTGCTAAGTCGCTTCAGTCATGTCTGACTCTGTGCGACCCCATAGACAGCAGCCCACCAGGCTCCTCCGTCCCTGGGATTCTCCAGGCAAGAACACTGGAATGGGTTGCCATTTCCTTCTCCAATGCATGAAAGTGAAAAGTGAAAGTGAAATTGCTCAGTCGTGTCCGACTCTTCGTGACCCCATGGACGGCAGCCTACCAAGCTCCTCTGTCCATGGGATTTTCCAGGCAAGAGTATGGAGTGGGTTGCCATTGCCTTCTCCAGATATACATCAGTGCCCTAATTTTTAAATTCAAATTCAGTGAATGTTTCAATTTGGGTTCTGGCAACTACCTTGATCATCTCAAGAAATGTATAAATACATGCAAATAAGATATTAACATCACAAGATTGTTTTAGACTGTTTTCCCATCTGGTTTGGTCCTGTAATTGCGTGGGAAGGTACAGTTCTTGAAAGTTGACCTGAAAATACATCACCATCTCTCTAGGTTTGTAGCAGCCTGCAAAGTGCTTACTTCCAAAGCCAATTTCAGATTGTTACAATGTCTGCATAGTATCCATAAATATTAGGTCAACATTTTAGGGTGGTGGTTGAGGGGAGAGGGTTAGTTATCAGAGTGATCTGGAGAGTTTCTAAAAATTTTTATTCCTAGGACTTCCCTGGTGGTTCAGTGGTTGGGGCACCACGTTTCCACTGCAGAGGGCAGGGGTTTGATCCCTAGTCGAGGAACTAAGTTCATGCATGCTGCCTGGTGTGGCCAAAAATTTGAAAATAAAAGTAAAAATCAAAAGTCTTATTCCAGGCTCTGCCTTTAGAGATTATGACAGCATAGCTCTGCAATGGGACTGGAAAGCCGTATTTCTCAACAGTTTTTCAGATGCCTTTGAGGACTATCCCCAGATCTCACGTGCGAGTCTTACTGACCTGTTCTACTGAGCGTGTTCCCCATGTGATGGGCTTTAGTCTCACTCAGAAACAGGTTAGAAACAGCAGCTCTGCATTTTCACTGGTTCCCCAGACAATTGGCAGGAAAATGTGAGGAGCACTGGCGTAGGGTTTCAACAGACCTGGGAAATCTCTGGGAGATGATAACGGTCCCATTGTTGGCTGGTCAGGAAAGACAATGGAGAAGTTGGGCTGTTGATGGTCAGAAAGGCAGAGTGGACCATTGCTTCTATTTGACCAACACAGAAGAAGAGGAAGTGAGAGAAAGGCAGAGAGGATACAGCCAATAGAACACAGGTGCTCTGTCTCCCCAGGTTTATAAAAAATGAAATACCGACTTTATTTAGGCACATTTTTGCTGTAACTTTTAGAGTTGGCCTTCGTACTAGAGAGTTATCCTCAATATTCATTGAGGGTATCTGCAGAGCACGTTCACACTGTCTGTTGAGAGCTTTTAGTTGAGGCTGTGCTGTGTGCTTAGTCGTTCAGTCGTGTCTGATTCTGTGACCCCATGGACTGTAGCCTGCCAGGCTCCTCTGTCCATGGGGATTTTCCAGGCAAGAATACTGGAGTGGGTTGCCATGCCTTCCTCCAGGGGATCTTCCCAACCCAGGGATCAAACCCAGGTCTCCCACACTGCAGGAGGATTACTTACCATCTGAGCCACCAGGGAAGCCCCAGTCAAGGCTGTTTAATGCCAAAGAAAGTCCTGGGAATCCTGGAGATTGAGCCTGAAACCAACACTTCTTACAACCCACTGTGGTAGAGTCACCTGGGGTGCCCAGGCCTCGGTTTCCTCATCTGTAAAACATCTGTGACTCCCAGTCACATTTGATCTTACCTCCTGTTTTGAAATAAATATTGGTAACATCTTTGTGGTTCTAAAATGAAAATCATGGCTATAACCACCTACAGATGTAATATTTAAAAACTACTCTGATGCTCAACTGTAACCTAAGTGGGAAATTCAAGTGAATAGGTTGTAACAAAATAATATACATTTTAATCGGTAAAGGTTTGGGCAGTGTACTAAACGTGTCTTTTGTTGTCTGTATTCTGATGCTTTGGCATCTGGGGCATTCTTGCACCTGGAGAGACTGGATCTCCCAGGGCTGCTAGAGATATTATTCCTAGAGACAGTAAGCAACTTGCCCAAGATTAGGATTTGCTTTTTTTTTTTTGGCCATGCCACAGTCATGCAGGATGTTAGTTCCCTGACCAGGGATTGAACCTTTGTCTCCTGCAGTGGAAGCTCAGAGCCCTAACCACTGGACTGCCGGGGAAGTCCTAAGAGCAGGATTTTAAAATTCACACCAACCAGTCCAGAGCCCACCATCCAGCCACCTCCTTTATCAGGCTCTCACATTACTAATAGACCACAATTCCCTTGTCCCAATCACACCAGAACCAGGTACCAGAGCCCACTGAAATTATCCACACTGGCCAAATCCTAAGCCTGCTTCCCCTAACTCACTTGTTCTTTTTCCATGGAAACCATGATGAAGCCTAGCCCTCATTTTCTCCTTGTTCCTCTGCCTCCTAGCCCACCCTGATGCGTCCCTGTGTGCCCTTCCCCCATGCCGTGTTGTACTCCTCCTCTTGGGAACTGTGAGTAACAAGCTATCAATTCAATGGCATTCATCTCTTGGCCTGTTTGCCTTCCTATACCTCAAAGTTTGTATTAATACACTGTATTTTTGGAACAGAACTATATTGTGAGACATTGGGAAGTGGTTTATTGCCCTGACTTACAATGACTAAGCTTAGATTTAAGAAAAGTCAAAGATGATAATTCCCTGGCAGTTCAGAGATTAGGACTTGGCATTCTTATAGCCAGGGCTTGGGTTCAATCTCTAGTCAGAGAGCTAAGATCCCACAGGCCTCACAGAGTGGTTAAAAAAAAAAAATCAAAGATTAGGAGCCATTTCCTAGAAAGAGAATGAGAAAGCTGAAGAACAGTTAGACAAAGGGACAAAAGTTAGTGCTAAGTATTAACAGAGCTGATTTATTTGTACATGGCTGGAGAAAGAGGAAAATACCTTAAGTTAAGTAGGGATAAGATGTTGAGCTAGATTATAAATTGCAGAGGAAAATGAGAAAGGAGGACTTTGCAAATCATCCAGGCCTAATGTATAAGTGCATCAGAATAATTCCTCGTAGTGACATGGGATGTGGAAGGGATGAAATATCACAGAAAAGGCATCCCAAACCTTGAAATCCCATCACAGGTTGAAGCAGATGTTCTAACTCACAATGTCTGCCAGGATGCTGGAAAGTCTCATGGGGTCTGGGTAAACTCTTCCTGAGTGACCTGTCCTGAGCATGGTAAACACCCAGTGTCCTGAACTTCTAGCACCTCCAATCATGTGACAGCCAAAACTTCCTCCACGGATTTTCAAGATGCCCTCCTGGTGAATCCACTAAATTGGATAACCCCGAGCTACTCCCAGAACCAGCTTGCTTCAGTTCTGTGGCTCCAAGATGGCCAGGGCGTCGGAGATGAGGTATATTGCTAATGTTCTTTGAAGTCTGAGAGTTACTATTGCTGGACAAAAGGCCATTGCCATGATCTGGTCAGAACATGTTAAGACACAAAAGCAACAAAAATAGAAGAAAAAAGTGACAAACCAAGCCACAGTGATTATTTGAGAGCAAATCCTAACCTTTAAGTGAACATCAAAAACAACCCCAATTGTGCAAGTATATAGTTTGAGAAGCGCGGTTTGGGGTAGGCACTCTTCAAGACCCCAGGCTCTCAGTTGTGTAGGTGGTAGCAAGTCAGTCCATGGTGGGTAAGGGCTCGGGCTCTGGAATGAGACAAAACTAGTTTCAATTCTGCTTTTACCACTTGTTAGCTGTGTAAGTGGTGGTTCATTTATGTGGCCTCTCTGAATTAGTTCTATAATTGGTAAAATTGGAATCAAATGCCTAATTTACAATCAGTTGTAAGGAGGAGATAATACAGGTAAAAGTTTGGCCAGAGCAGAGCACTTAATAACCAATGTAAAGATATTATTGTTCAGTTGCTAAGTCATGTTGGATTCTTTGCCACAGGCTCTTCTGTCCTCCGCTACCTCCTGGAGTTTGCTCAAATTCATGTTCATTGAGTCGGTGATACTATCCAACCATCTCATCCTCTGCACCCCACTTCTCCTTTTGCCTTCAATCTTTCCCAGAGTCAGGGTCTTTTCCAGTGAGTCTACTTTTCTCGACAGGTTTAAGCTGTTAACTTGAAAATTTATACAGGATCTCATCTTTCTATTTTCAAACCGTCCACCAGAGGGCGTGCCAAACACTGTCCTGCAGCTTGAAAAAACTGCTGTCCTGTCTTGCTCCCCAATTCTCAATTTATGAAACATGCTCTAAAAATCCTCAGCACTGATACCTGAGAAAAGGGATGTACTGACTTTCCATTCATTTCCCCTGCCCCACTGTGAGGTCCTATACCTAAAATAAAAGCGCTCAACTGGAGACTGTTCATTTCATTGAAGTCAGACGTGCAATCTCACAGCCTTGAGGCCGCCTTTTAACATCAGCTGCAAAGGGCAGAGCTGGGGAGCAGCCTTTTCTGGTACAAGCAGCAAGGGGTGCTCTGTTCGTGGAGAATGCAACACAGTGATACAGACTAAAAGTCACTTCATGTTTTTTAGATCACCCCGTGCCAGTAATTCCAAATAATGTCAGTGATAAAATCCTCCCCCTTCCACACACACACACACAAAACCTCTCATTGTTTCAAGTTCTAAACAACTTCTGGCAGGTAAGATGGTGTTTTATTAGTACATATGTAAGCTTCAACATAATACATTTCCTTATTTATCCGTTAATAATTGTATTCTATCTGAAAGTTTATCCAGAGAACTCCCTGTTGTCCCGAAGTTCCTGCTCGGTAGCTTCAGCTTCATGCATTTTCAGTCCAGGGTAAGTTCCATTTGATACAGAAAGGTTGAAAGCTTGTGGGGGACGGGAGGGGAGGGGAGGGCGGAGGGGCTGTTGTTTTTGCTTTTTGGCCACACTGTGTGCCTGGGTGATCAAGGATGGTACTCAGTCCCTCTAAAGTGGAAGGACAGAGTCTTAACCATTGGATGTCCTCTGGAGCTTGGGGTTTATTGAACAGTAACTGTCTCCAGTGCCTGTTTTAGAAGCCAATTCAAAATAACCGGTGATAACACAGGGATTGCACAGAGGAATGGCCTTGAATTATTTCACGTTTGTCACTCTACATGATACCAACTTGGAGGTTTTGATTGTGTGTAAAATTTAAACCAGTTCCAGCTATAAAATAAATAAGTCCTGTAAGGTACAACATAGTGACTATAGTTAACAATACTGTTTTGTGTACTTGAAGGTGGCTAAGACAGTAGATCTTAAAAGTTCTCCTCACAAGAAAAAAAACTGTAACCATGCGCGGTAATGGATATTAACTAAATTCATCCTGGTGATTATCTCATAGTACGTGCGTGTGTGCTATCCGACTCTTTGTGACCCCATGGCCTACAGCCTGCCTGCCTCCTCTGTCCATGGGATTTCCCAGGAAAGCATATGGGAATAGGTTGCCATTTCCTCCTCCAGGGAATATTCCTGAGCCAGGGATCCAACCCCAGTCTTTTGTGTCTCCTGCGTAAGCAGGAGGGTTCTTTACCGCTCAGCCACCTGAGAAGCGCAGACTACAATGTTATATTTAATTGTATCTCAACCACAACAACAAAAATTTTTTACCAGTAAAATACGGAACTGTGAGATCTAATATTTTCTATTGGCAAGTGAGAATTTAGTTCATACCTGAACTATGTTCTAAATTTGAATAATGAACTATTATATGATTGTTGCTGCTACTGCTGCTGCTGCTGCTGCTGCTAAGTCGCTTCAGTCGTGTCCGACTCTGTGCAACCCCATAGACGGCAGCCCACCAGGCTCCCCTGTCCCTGGGATTCTCCAGGCAAGAACACGGGAGTGGGGTGCCATTTCCTTCTCCAGTGCATGAAAGGGAAAAGTGAAAGTGAAGTCGCCCAGTCATGTCCGACTCTTAGCGACCCCATGGACTGCAGCCTACCAGGCTCCTCCGTCCATGGGATTTTCCAGGCAAGAGTACAGGAGTGGGGTGCCATTGCCTTCTCTGTTTCTTGTACTAAATAATACTAAAACTCTCAAAACTTAAAATGTGAATACGGGGTTTGTGGAACCATCATCTGATGAGTGCTGCTGCTGCTGCTAAGTCGCTTCAGTTGATGAGTAGTTGTTGACCAAATGCTGATTTGCGTTTATTTATTCCTTGTAATTTATCAAAAGGAACTGCTGCTATTAAACTCACATTTTTTTCCTTTTCTGATCCAAAAACTTTTTAGAGAGAATTGGTTTAGTATTAGAAAGCAGAAGTACTTTTTATATTTTTATTAAGGGTTTATTTAGACATTGTTTTAATTTTTTACTAATTAGGATAATATATACCTTTTTTACTATAAAGGTAATATATATCTTTTTCTAAATTGTGTTAACCATTTTTAAGTTTATAGCTATAGATGTTAAGTATATGCACATTGGTTTGTAAAAATATACCTTTTAATCCATGCTTTAATAACTGTGTTAACTTTAAGTCTTCGTATTGGAAATCTCCCTTTCCAAAAAGGGAGCTCGTGGAGGCTTCAGTTTCTAGAAGACTGATTTCTTTAAACTATTTGAAATACATGTGTATATATATAGGTGGTTACAGTATATAATTTGCAACTTGACTCTCTCCAACAAATTGTACATTTTATTTCCCATGGCTGAAGAGTTTTTCTTTAAGGGTCAGCATGTTTAAAGCAGGAAGTGTTTTGGCATCATTTTGAAACTTTTTTACTCTTCGGGGAGTCGTCAGATTCTTTATCTTGCTTACTTATGTTCTTTTTAACTGCCCAAAATCATCGAAATAGGAACTGTATTAAATCTGACTTTCCAACTGCATTTGCTGACTCCCTGGGCAGACAGGCTATCCTGGTGATTCCCACTTGCATTTTCTAGCCATTCTGGAAGCTGTATTGAGATGTAATTTGTTCTCACATCTGGTACATGGGTTGGCTAGGATTATAGGTTTCAGAAATTAATGGAGATTTTAAAAAAAATTTAAGGGCTCTTAATTAGGTTTAAAAATAGCACCTAACTCATGACGAACGTTTATCTATTATCACCTGATCTTTCATTCAAGGTCTGCTTCCAATGGGTATGTGTTGGTTGACAGCAGAGACCCATCTGTGTAAGAGCTGTTTGAGAGAGGGTGTTGCTGGATCAGAAGCTGATTTTCCTGTCACAGTGAGCGGTTGGTGAGGGGAATTTTCTTCTTGTGGTATCTTAGTCCTTTCAGGTTGCTATAACAAAATACCACAGACATGGTGGCTTATAAATAGCAGGCAGTTTATTTATTGCCCACAGTCCTGGAAGCCCAAGATCAGGGTGGTAGTCTGGTCATGTGAGGGCCCTCCTCCAGGTTCATGGCCGGTGCATTTTTGCTGTGACCTCATGTGTTGGACAGAGAAGGCAATGGCACCCCACTCCAGTACTCTCGCCTGGAAAATCCCATGGACGGAGGAGCCTGGTAGGCTGCAGTCCATGGGGTCGCTGAGAGTCGGACACAACTGAGCGACTTCACTTTCACTTTTCACTTTAATGCATTGAAGAAGGAAATGGCAACCCACTCCAGTGTTCTTGCTGGGAGAATCCCAGGGACGGGGGAGCCTGGTGGGCTTCCGTCTATGGGGTTGCACAGAGTCGGCCACGACTGAAGCAACTTAGCAGCAGCAGCAGCATGTGATGGAAGAAACTTGAAAGCTCTCTGGGGCCTCTCTTGTAAGGGCACTAATCCCATTTTTGAGGGCTTCACCCTCACAACCTAATCACCTTCCAAAGACCCACCTTCTCACACCATCACAGTGGGCTTTAGAACACAGCATGGAGATAGGGGGACACATTCAGTCCATAGCAGGAGGCATGGAAAGCGGAATGGGAGTAGCTGTCAGTTCCTGCTGTGACTTAAGGCAACTTCTGGACTTTAGGAGTTTTCACATCTTTAAATTTAAGAGCTTCTTGAAGATGAATTACCAAACAAATTATCCCTCAGAAGACCTTGGCAACTAGTACACTGATTCCATTTTTCCGGTTAGTTGTAAGATCTTTCCTATAGTGTATGAACAAGTAAAAATCATGAGTATAGTTTTGTGTTTTGGTAAGAGATTCGTTTCCTTAGAACAGAACAATCCATAATGCAAACACCAACAAAATTTAATTTAATAACAAAATTTAATTCCTTAGTCTCTCTAGCCACATTTCCATTGCTCAGTAGTCACATGTGGTTAGTGGTTTCCCTATTGGACCAGCACAGATTATTTCCATCATCTCCAAAATTCCTGCTGGACATGCAGGTTTAGACCATATTCTCTGAAACATGGCTTAATGCAGATTAAGTATTAACCCTACATTAATTTGCATCTCTGCCTTTACCAACAGCTTCTCCCTCTCTCTCTGTCTCCTTGTAAGAGTTTTGTTGAGATGTGGTTCACATACCATACAATTCCCTCATTCAAACTGTACAAACCACTAGGTTTTAGTATATGCAATGGCTCTGAAAACATCACCGTGGTCAATTTTGGAACATTTTTACCACCTGAAAAAGAAATCCCAGGGACTTCCCTTGGAGAAGGCAATGGCAACCCACTCCAGTATTCTTGCCTGGAGAATCCCAGAGACAGAGGAGCCTGGTGGGCTGCTGTCTATGGGGTCGCACAGAGTCAGACACGACTGAAGCGACTTAGCAGCGGCAGCAGGGACTTCCCTGGCAGCTCAGGGGTTAAGACGTTGCTTTCCAGTGCTCAGGGTGTGAGTTCCATCCCCTGTCAGGAAGCTAAGATCCCACGTGTCTCAGGGCAAAGAAACCAGAACATAAAAGTGGTATTGTAACAAGTTCAATAAAGACTTAAAAGAATGGTCTACATTAAAAAAAATTTTTTTTGAAAAAAGAAATTCCACATCCTTTAGCTATTGTCTTCATATCCTCTTATACCTCCAGCTCCAAGCAATCACCGAAATCATTTTCTGTCACTATAGATTTCTCTGTTCTGGAAATTTTGTTATCAGATCAGGTCCTGCTGCTTGCTGCTTAAAAATCAATACTTACAGATGTTGGTAGAAAGGAGAGGTGCCTTTAATCAGAATGCTGGCAGTCTGGGGGAAGATGGTGGACTCAATGTTTTCCCCAAACCTCACTAGATTCTGCTCAGCCATGAAAACTGCTAAAGGGAAACTGGGAAGTCATCTCAGTTGATCACTGAGATTGGGGAGGGGTTGTCAGACTCATTACCATCCCCCACTGTTGAAGAGGAAATGTTAAAGTTTTACATAACCTCCTGCTCCTTCTGCCTCTGTAACTCAGCTTGCTCCTTGCGCAGTCTGAATCACGTAGGTCACGTAGTCTCAGAAAGTGGGGACTTACAATACTAGGAACTGGAGTTTATCTCACTCACCCTTGTCCTGCTCTTTGCAATTGCCCAGCCCCTGCACAGCTGCTTAAACATGACTGTCTGTGTGAAGGTCAGTCATCCCCCTCATCATCTTGACTGCTGTTCCCGTACATGCAAAGCCCCTTAGTTTAAACCAGCCTATTAGCAGCTAGTGTTGCCCACTATAGTCTGTCTATAAAAACTCTGTAACCCCTTTGTTTGGGGCTCAGAGCTTGGAGTGTTAACTCCTCTGGGCCCGCCAGCCTAATAAACCTGAGTTCTCCAGCTCTCCAAGTGTGGTGCGTGCTTTCTCGATTACCGGTTTCTGCAACACTGGGAGCAGGCTCGTGGAACTCCTCAAGATCGTTCTTTGTATGCATCTTGTTCAGACACTTTCTTCACCAGATTACTGAAGGGGAAGGTGGAGACGAAATCTGCTTGTCTGTTAAATCTTATTCTTCATTTCTACTCCTTTGCTCTATAGAAAGAACGAATGCATTAGGCAAAGTATTGTGTGATCAAAAGATTGAAAAGGTGTGCTAGGGCCAGAGATGAGTAGAACATGGGGTGGCCTAGTTTAAAGATAGTGACAAGACAAAAGGGTGCCTCCTATAGAGAGCTCTAAACTGCAAAAAGCTTTTTCCTGCCAAAAGATGCTTACAAATTCATATATTAATAAATGGGATCACATAATATATGGTCTTTTGTGATTGGCTCTTTTTTTCACTTAGTATGGTGTGTTGGGTCTTCACCAGTAGCTCAGGTAGTAAAGAACCCACCTGCCAATCCAGGCGATGTGGGTTCGATCCCTGGGTCAGGAAGATCCCCTGGAGAAGGGAATGGCAACTCACTCCAATATTCTTGCCTGGAGAATCCCATGGATAGAGGAGCCTGGTGGGCTACAGTCCATGGGGTCACAGAGAGTCAGACACAGCTGAGCGACTAGAACACATGCACAAACATAGGTTTGAAGGTTTCTCCACGTTGTAGCATGTATCAGTACTTCATTCCTTTTTATGGCTGAACAATATCCTATTGTATGTGGGCACTAAGGATCCTCTGTATGCCGCAGACAAAGGATGCTGCAGCCATGAAGCCATCAACCTCTACAGCTGCCTGCTATGGTGAGCCCCAAGGGGGCCCAAGGTGGGAAAGAACAGGATACTGGTCCTAGCTAGTTAAGGTGCATATCAAAGGAATGATTTCACTGAGCCTAGACTCCTGTCGGAGAAGGCAATGGCAACCCACTCCAGTACTCTTGCCTGGAAAATCCCATGGACGGAGGAGCCTGATGGGCTACAGTCTGTGGGGTCGCAAAGAGTTGGACACGACTGAGCGACTTCACTTTCACTTTTCCCTTTCATGCACTGGAGAAGGAAATGGCAACCCACTCCAGTGTTCTTGCCTGGAGAATCCCAGGGATGGGGGAGTCTGGTGGGCTGCCGTCTATGGGGTCGCACAGAGTCAGACACGACTGAAGCGACTTAGCAGCAGCAGACTCCTGCATCTTCCCACGCAATTCATTAACTTGCAGTGTGTTGTTGCTGTTTAGTCGCTAAGTCACATCCTGCTCTTTTGCAACCACATGGACTATAGCCCACCAGGCTCCTCTGTCTGTGGAATTTTCCAGGCAAGAATATCGGAGTGGGAATTTCCTGCTATTTCTTTCTTCAGGGGATCTTTCTGACCCAGGGATCAAACCCACGTCTCCTGCACTGGGTAGGTTTTTAACAGTGAGTCACTACAGAAGCCCCTTGGGATGTGTGGTTTTCTTTAACTGACAGTAATCTTTTGATGTTTCAACTACCTGGCTTTTGTTGCAAAACCCCCTATATATCCTGGCTCCTCTGTTATCTTTTTTGGAAAGTTTAATTTTTATTAAAGTGTAATTGATTTACAATATAATATTCGTTTCAGATGTACAACATTTTTTACAGGTGACTCCATTTAAATTTACTATATAATAATGGAAACACTTATTTATTTATTTTAAAATTTATTTTTAACTGGAGGATAATTGCTTTACAATATTGTGCTGATCTCTGCCAGACATCAACATGAGTCTGCCGTAGGTACACATATGTTCCCTCCCTCGTGAAACTCCTACCCCATTCCCTTCTTTAGGATGTCACATAGCTCAGATTTTGAGCTCCTTGTAACATACAGAAAATTCCCACTGGCTGTCTAATTTTACATATGGTAGTGTGTATGTTTCAATGCTACTCTCTCAATTTGTCCCACCCTCTCCTTCCCCTACTGTGTCCACAAGTCTGTTCTCTGTCTGCATCTCCATTGTTCCTTACCTCTTTAGAGCAGTACCTCAGAGCTATCTGAGAGGCTTCCTTATGGGCTTGAGTCCTGAGAAAGTGCAGGAAAAAACATAGTTTTTCTACTCTCAACTTTTAAGTTGTGCGTTTTTTTTTTCCAGTTAACATATGGATGTGCCACATTTTGTTTATTTCTTCATCAGCTGATGGACATTTGGATTTCTACCTTTTGGCTTGTATGAGTAATGCTTCTATGAACACTCCCTGGTGGCTCAGATGGTAAAGAATCTGGCTGCAGTGAGGGAGACCCGGGTTCAATCCCTGGGTCAGGAAGGTCCCTGCAAAAGGGAATGGCAACCCACTCCAGTATTCTAACTTGGAAAATCCCATGGACACAGGAGCCTGGTAGGCTGCAGTCCATGGGGTCGCAGAGTCGGACACAACTGAGTGACTAACACTTTCACTAAACTGTTGTATAAGTTTTTGTGTGGATACGTTTTCATTTCTTTAGGAGTGGATTGTAGGTGCAAATGGTAACTGTGTGTGTAGCTTCCTGAGGAACTGCCAGGAATTTTTCCAAAGTGGTTGTGCTGTTTTACATTCCAACCAGAAATGTTTGAAGATTCTAGTTTCTCTAAGTCCTCACACTTACTGTCTGACTTTTTGACTCTAGCTATGTTAAGTAGTATTGAAATCCATTGGTGTCATTTCTGGGGGGCTCCAAAGGGCTCTGGCACCGCATTCTGTGTAGAGAAGAATTCATCAAGAGCAAGGTGATGGAAGTGATTTATCAGGATAGGATGCTTGTGAGGCTAACAGAGGGGCAAGCAAAAGATGCAGCGCCTGAGAACTTGCTGCTGCTGCTAAGTCGCTTCAGTCGTGTCCGACTCTGTGCGACCCCATAGATGGCAGCCCACTAGGCTCCCCCGTCCCTGGGATTCTCCAGGCAAGAACACTGGAGTGGGTTGCCAGTTCCTTCTCCAATGCAGGAAAGTGAAAAGTGAAAGTGAAATTGCTCAGTCATGTCCGACTCGTCGTGACCCCATGGACTGCAGCCTACCAGGCTCCTCCGTCCATGGGATTTTCCAGGCAAGAGTACTGGAGTGGGTTGCCATTGCCTTCTCCGCCTGAGAACTTAGTGGGCTACAGTTTTATAATCAAAGGAACAGTAGGGAAGGGGAGAAGAACTTCTTTGTCTTTCTTAAGTTGACATCTTGTTTCCATCACCAGCTCCTTCAGGTTGAGCAAGGGAGTTTTCTTGTCTTTACATGGTCAAGCTAGGTCCTCAGATTGTTTTTTATGTGTACAGAGAGCATGTCCTAGGGATCATTAATTTACTGAGCTCACTGGGCAGTGTGTGGGTCTCATGCCACCCTTGTTTTACAGTTTGGGGGCATGTCCTGTGCTTTTGTTGCTAAGCAAGCCTGCTTTCTTGAGTAATAATTTACTTTATAGGGATCTCCCATATTTTTCTATGTACTGTCCCCTGGTGGGATTAATTACCTATTTAATTATCTACTTTGTCCTTTTACTCTGTCCCTGTCAGTATTTCACTGTGGTTTTGATTTACACTTATTTGATTTCAAGAATCTGCATTTAAAAGAATATTTGGGGGGACTTCCCTGGTGGTCAGGTGGCTAAGACTCTGTGCTTTCTATGCAGGAGGTGTAGGTTCAATCCCTGGTCAGGGAATTAAGATCCCACATGCGGTAATAAATACATTCATACATATATAAATATTCTATCCCACTGAATGGTTTTGACATTCTTGTTGAAAATCAATTCAGCATAGACATGTAAGTTTATTTTTGGACTCTCAGTTCTACTCCATTGATCTATATATCTATCCTTGTACCAATATCACGCTATCTGGATAACCATTGCTTTGTAGTAACATTTGAATTTAAGAAGTGTGATTCCTCCAGTTTTGTTCTTTTTCATGATTGTTTTGGTTATTTCGAGTCCCTTGCATTTCCATATAAATATATAGAATGCATTTATCTATCAATATATTTATAACCAGATTGTCAATTTCTGCAAAGAAGCTAACTGGGATTTCAGTAGTGATTACGTTGAACCTGATCACTTTGGGGAATGTTGTCTTTTTAACAGTATTGAAGCTCTCAATTCATGAACATGAGATGTCTATTTATTTAGATCTTTAAAAATTTCTTTGAACAATATTTTCTAGCTTCCAGAATATAAATTTTATACTTCTTTTGTTCAATTTATTCCTAACTATTTTTTATACTTTTGTAAATGGAATTATTTTCAGATTGTTCATGGAAAGCATATAGAAATACAAAAGATTTTTGTGTGTTGATTGTGTATCCTATAATCCTGGTGAACTTGTTTATTAGTTCTAATAGTTGTGGGATTGTTTTAGTGAATTCTCCAGGATTTTCTCTATGGAAGATGATGTTATGTATAAACAGATATAATTTTATTTCTTCCTTTCTAATCCGGATGACTTTTATTTTACTTTATTGCCTAATTGCCTTACTGGAACCTTTTGTACAATGTTGAATAGAAGTGGCAAAAGAATTTTGTATTATTTTTTACCTCTCAAAACCATTTAAGTATGATGTTAATTGTAGATTTTTCACCAATGCCCTTTCTCAGGTTGAAGAAATTTCTCTGTGTATTTGCTGCGTGGTTCTGTTTGTTGTCGTTTTTAAATGAGAAAGGGTATCGGATCTTGTCAAAAAGTTTTTCTGCAGCTATTGAGCTAATCATGTGGGCTTTGTTTTTTATTCTGTTGACATTGTGGATTATATGAATCAACTTTCAGGTGTTCTTTGTTCATATAGACATTTACAGCTACATATTTTCCTATAGGCGTTGCCTTAGCTGCATAAGTTTTAGTTGTTGTATCTCCATTTTCATTCATCTCAAAATATTTTAAAATTTTTGTTTTTATTTCTCCTTTGGTCTATTGGTTATTTAGGACTGTGTTATTTAATTTTCACATATATGTGAGTTTCCCAACTTACTTTCTGTTATTGATTTCTAATTTAATTCCATTTTGGTCAGAGGCTATACAGTTTAATTCAGTCGTTTTAAGTTTATTAAGATCTGTCTTATGGTATAGCATACACTCTATCCTGGAGAATATTTCATATGCATTTGGGAAGAATGTACAGTTTGCTATTGTTGAGAGAAGTGTTCTATAGATATAGAACATTTTTTAGTTTTTAATGGAAATTTCCACATGCATACAAAAGTAGAAACAGCATGTGATGAACTCTCAGCTATTCACCATTCAGCTTCAACAATCTCATGACCATTTGTAGGGGTTCTGACAGGTGATAACTCAGTGGTTCCCAATCACTGCAGCAACTTGGACTCTGGTTATTAGTGGCCTTTCGGGTGATAAGATCAAGAGACAGACGCATAGACCTTTTTCATGTTGCCAAAATGTCCCCTGGTCCAGAATTGAGGGGCAAGCTCTGGGTGATCTATGTTGGACCTCCAAAAATGTTAAAAACAAAGGAGCAACAAAATTGAGACTTGGCAAAGTTTTACAGTATGTGTAGTCAACAGTCAAATAACAGATTCCACGAGGATCTTGGAGGGAGGATATTTAATGCAGAATTAGGTTGTTCACATGAGGTTGTTTGCCAAGATGATTGCATATAAAATGTTATGTTGGTCTAAGCATTAAATAAACTTTGTGGCCGGATCTCAGCATGTCTTTGTAGCCAGCTGAGTAGATGCTGTCTAGTTTTCTGGGAACTAATTGTTAAGGTTAGTACTAACTGTAAATTGTACAGATTGTAGCAGATCCAAGTTATTGCCTGTAAGCTTGCAAAATTCTTTCTTATTTGATATTCCAAAGTCAAACTTCTAGCACCTTCTTTTATTTCTTGTTGTTTAGTCGGGTCTGACTCTCCGTGACCCCATGGACTGCTGCGTGCCAGGGCTCCCTGTCCTTCACTAGTCCCTTTATTTCTACAAACATATTAAAATATTTACTTTCTTTCCAATATCTTCAGTCTTTCGTGAATGTTTCTCTCCTCTTCCTCTAACTCCTGCTATTGTGACTTGTTTCCTCTTGTGTCTTATAAATTGTCATTATGAGACTGTGTCCGGTGGAACCCACCTGTAACACTTCTTTGACTTGAGTCTGAGATGCATTCCTTGAGCAAATAGTCACATTTGCTTTTGCAGACACCTGATATATGAGCAATCAAGGATGTTTTTAAATTATCAGTTTGGTGTTCTCAGGACTCTCAGACAGTATACATTCTGGCCCTAAACCTGTCTGAGGGTGAAGTGCAAATTTTTAAATATGTTTGTCTCCCCATCACCCAGAGTTGAAGTCAAGAGAGATGTTTCCTTACTATCTCCTTAAGAGAGTAAGGGAAAAATCCAAGGATTTTCCCCCCTTGGATTACTCAATGAAATGTGGCTTTCAGGGTCCCATATAATGAAGGTTTCCAGACGGTAGACTTAACCACCTGTATAGGTGCTAGACTTCATCTCCTTTCCCCTCAACCAAACTATTAAATGGAAACTCCGGGCACCCAAAATTTCCTTGAACAATAACTGCTTCTATAGCCTTGCTCACATTTCTGAATTCATGATTTCCATAATTTTTGGTCTTTGAGAGTTTTCTTTTACTTTTTTGCCAGGCCAGCTATGCATTTAATAGTATGTTGGGTTTTAACTTTTTAAAAAAATATGTAATTATAGGTGTTTTACACAAAAGGGCTATTGGGGTTTGTAATCTGCCATATAACTAAAAGTAGAAAGCAATAGTTTTGTGGGAGTTTTTATTTTTTACACTTAGAACTTTATTTCAGCTAGATCTTATCTTTGTGATTAGTTTGAAGCAAGGTTAAATTTTTTCTGTAGATTCAAACAGCATAAAAAAAGGCACAATGGAAAATGGGCACTAAATGAGTGTGTTAAGAACTTTGAGTTCAACTTTAGGAACAAAATGATGCACAAAAGCAAATATCAAGTAATTAACAGATTGCTTTCATATCTTTGACAAATGTCTGCTACCCGCCCCAGCCCTGACTCCTATTGATACAAAAGGTTCAAAATAACCTTTTCTATAGTGCTTTATTCACTGCATTTCCTCAGTTGTCTTACACTAGCTTTTCCCCATTGAGCTTCATGACTGAGGATCTATTTACTCTTCACTGTTTTTATTCCTGATTCTGCCAGGATGGTGGGGCCTGAATAATGATGGGGGATTAAGATGATGAGTAGATTTTAGGATTTTGTACTGAGTTTGGGTCCAGATAAAAGTAATCTGAGGCTGCTAATAAGAGTGTATCAATAGCTGATTTGTAAATGCTGCTGCTGCTGCTGCTAAGTCACCTCAGTTGTGTCCGACTCTGTGCGACCCCATAGACGGCAGCCCACCAGGCTCCCCCGTCGCTGGGATTCTCCAGGCAAGAACACTGGAGTGGGTTGCCATTTCCTTCTCCAATGCATGAAAGTGAAAAGGGAAAGTGAAGTCGCTCCATCGTGTTTGACTTGTAGCGACCCCATGGACTGCAGCCTACCAGGCTCCTCCATCCATGGGATTTTCCAGGCAAGAGTACTGGAGTGGGGTGCCATTGCCTTCTCCGACAGAAACTCAGAACTTAGAATAAATTCCATTCCTACAAGTTTGACAAACTGTCCTAATTTCTTGAAATATCAATTATATGTGTACTGTGTGCTTAGTTGCTCAGTCATGTTCTACTCTTTGAGAGCCCGTGGACTGTAGCCCACCAGACTCCTCTGTCCATCGGATTCTCCAGGCAAGAATACTAGAGTGGGTGGCCATTCCCTTCTCCAGAGGATCTTCCTGACCCAGGGATCCAACCCAGGTCTCCTTCATTGCAAGCAGATTCTTTACCATCTGAGCTACAGGGAGGTTCATCAATTCTATAAAAATATTACTTATGTAAATATAAAATTAAGCCATTTTCTAGAACTTATAGATTATTTTGTTATAGATTTAAATTATAATCCACAGCATTTTTAGAAATGAGAAAAATCCTAAAGATTGACTTCTGTTTAGAGGTTAAAATATTCAAATTTGAAAGCCCTTCCTACCCTTTGATTAGAATAGAAAAGTTTGCTTTCACTACTTTTTTAGAATTCCATTTTATTACAGTGCTTCCCAGATGGCTTTGTGACATTGTACAGGAGGCAGTGATTGAAACCATCCTCAAAAAAGATGAAATGCTAAAAGGCAAAATGGTTGTCCGAGGAGGGCTTACAAATAGCTGAGAAAAGAAGAGAAGCTAAAGGCAAAGGAGAAAGGGAAAAATATACACATTTGAATGCAGAATTCCAAAGAATAGCACGGAGAGATAAGAAAGCCTTTCTTGTGATCAATGCAAAGAAATAGAGGAAAATGATAAAATGGGAAAGACTAGAGATCTTTCAAGAAAATTAGAGATACCAAGGGAACATTTCATTCAAAGATGAGCACAAATAAAGGACAGAAATGATATGGACCTAACAGAAGCAGAAGATATTAAGAAGAGGTAGCAAGAATACACACTCTTGCCTGGAAAATCCCATGGACGGAGGAGACTGGTAGGCTACAGTCCATGGAGTCGCTGAGTCGGACACGATTGAGCGACTTCACTTTCACTTTTCCCTTTCATGCACTGGAGAAGGAAATGGCAGCCCATTCCAGTATTCTTGCCTGGAGAATCCCAGGGACAGAGGAGCCTGGTGGACGGCCGTCTATGGGGTCGCACAGAGTCGGACACAACTGAAGTGACTTAGCAGCAGCAGCAGCAGCAGCAGCAGCAGCAAGAATACACAGAAGAACTATACAAAAAAGATCTTCATGAACCAGATAACCACAATGGTGTGATCACTCACCTAGGGCCAGACATCCTGGAATGTGAAGTCAAGTGGGCCTTAGGAAGCATCACTACAAACAAAGCTAGAGGAGGTGATGGAATTCCAGTTGATCTATTTCAAATCCTAAAAGATGATGCTGTGAAAGTGCTGCACTCAATATGCCAGCAAATCTGGAAAACTCAGCAGTAGCCACAGGACTAGAAAAGGTCAGTTTTCATTCCTATCCCTAAGAAAGGCAATGCCAAAGAATGCTCAAACTACTGCACAGTTGCACTCATCTCACACGCTAGTAAAGTAATGCTCAAAAGTCTCCAAGCCAGGCTTCAACACTATGTGAACTGTGAACTTCAAGATGTTCAAGCTGGTTTTAGAAAAGGCAGACGAACCAGAGATCAAATTGCCAACATCTGCTGGATCATCAAAAAGGCAAAAGAGTTGCAAAAAAACATCTATTCTGCTTTATTGACTGTGCCAAAACCTTTGACTGTGTGGATCACAATAAACTATGGAAAATTATTCAAGAGATGGCAATAGCAGACCACCTGACCTGCCTCTTGAGAAATCTGTATGCAGGTCAGGAAGCAACAGTTAGAACTGGACATGGAACAACAGACTGGTTCCAACTTGGGAAAGGAGTATGTCAAGGCTGTACATTGTCACCCTGCTTATTTAACTTCTATGCAGAGTACATCATGAGAAATGCTGGGCTGGATGAAGCACAAACTGGAATCAAGATTGCCGGGAGAAATATCAGTAACCTCAGATATGCAGATGACACCACCCTTATGGCAGAAAGTGAAGAAGAACTAAAGAGCCTCTTGATGAAGGTGAAAGAGGAGAGTGAAAAAGTTGGCTTAAAACTCAACATTCAAAAACCTAAGACTGGCATCCGGTCCCACACTTCATGGCAAATAGATGGGGAAACAATGGAAACAGTGACAGACTTTATTTTCTTGGGCTCCAAAATCACTGCAGATGGTGACTGCACCACGAAATTAAAAGATGCTTGCTCCTTGGAAGAAAAGCCATGACCAACCTAGACAGCATATTAAAAAGCAGAGACATTACTTTGCCAACAAAGGTCTGTATAGTCAAAGCTATGGTTTTTCCAATTGTCATGAGAGTTGGACTATGAAGAAAGCTGAGCACCGAAGAAATTATGCTTTTGAACTGTGGTGTTGGAGAAGACTATTGAGAATTCTTTGGACTTTAAGGAAATCAAACCAGGCAATCCTAAAGGAAATCAGTCCTAAATATTCATTGGAAGGATTGATGCTGAAGCTGAAACTCCAATACTTTGGCCACCTGATGCGAAGAACTGACTCATTTGAAAAGACCCTGATACTGGGAAAGATTGAAGGCAGGAGGAGAAGGGGATGACAGAGGATGAGATGGTTGGATGGCATCAGTGACTCGATGGACATGAGTTTGAGCAAGCTTGGAGTTGGTGACGGACAGGGAAGCCTGGCATGCTGCAGTGCATGGGGTCACAAAGAGTCGGACACGACTGAGCAACTGAACTTCTGAACTTCCCAGGTGGCTCAGTGGTAAAGAATCTGCCTGTAATGCAGGAGCACAGGAAACATGGGTTCTATCTCTGGGTTGGGAAGATCCTCTGGAGAAGGAAATAACAACCCACTCCAGTATTCTTGCCTGGGAAATCCTATGAACAGAGGAGCCTGGTGGGCTATAGTCTATGGGGTTGCAAAAGAGTGGGACACAACTTAACAACTAAAGAACAACAATGACAAGTTTTATTACCACCTACATATTGTAATGAAGTTACGTCTATGTGACAGAGTATTCTGTGTTTTCTTTTTTCCTGCAGTGAAGCCTGGATATCCCTGTTCTTATTTTCTGCCTCTCTTCTCAGAAGACATCTCTGTTTATTTATCTCCACCTTGCTGATATCATACAGCATTTGTCTTTTCAAAACATGTTCACTTTAAATTGGAGTATAGTTGACTTGCAGTGTTGTGTTAGTTTCAGGCATACAGCAAAGTGATTTAATTATACATAAATGCATATCTATTCTCTTACAGATTCCTTTCCCACTTAGGCTATTACAGAATATTGTGTAGACTTCCCTGTGCTATTTAGTAGGTCCTTGTTGGTTATTTTTCTCTCTTACATATAGTGCTGTGTACATGTTAGCTCCAAACTCCTAATTTTTTTTCTTTCCGCAACCTTTCCTCAAGTCATAAGCTTGTTTTCTAAGTGTGTGAGTCTGTTTCCACTTTGAAATAAATTAATTTGTATCATTTGTATAGATTCCACATATAAGTGATGTCATATGATACTTCTTGCTCTCACTTCACTTAGCATGATAATCTGTAGGTCTACCCATGTTGCTGCAAATGACATCATTTCATTCTTTTTTATGGCTGAGTAGCATTCTATTGTATATCTATATCACATTGAAAGATCCAGAAATTGATTTGGTTTTTGTGCTTATAGCCTAGTTGGAAGAAAGTTTAGCAAAAAGGAACCAAGTGCAAAAACCTAATAGCAGAGGATGATTTTAATCCATCAACCTCTAGGCTGTGGGCCCAGCATGCTTCCACTGTACCACTCTGCTTGCTTACATGTGTGTTGTTTTAAGCCACTAAGTATGTGGTAATGTATTACAGCAGCCGCAGGAAACATACATAGTATGCAAGGGCTGGAAACACAGTAAGTTTTCATTCACTGACTGCCCTACCCCACCTTCACTGTCATACACGGGCACTCACCACCAGGTGTTGAACTTGCTGTATGAAGTTGCGATGGCACCTGTAACTTCAGAATTGCCTGGGGAGCTTGTGCAACAAGCTTAGGCTTCCAGAGGTTTTGATTCAGGAGGCTTGGGGAAGAGCCTGGGGATTAGCCCAGGAAATCCTAGTGTAAATATTTTGTCCCCCACAGTTTAAGAAACACCTCCTACAGCCAAGAATGATCTGTTGTTGCTGTCAGGGTCACCCTGAGGGGACGAGGACACACAGGAGGAGGCTCGCAAGCAAAAATAGTCGAAGACCAGGATGTAGAAAGCAGTCTTGGGACTTCCGCTGTGGCCCAGGGGTTAAGACTCTGCACTCCCAATGCAAGGAGGCAGGGAGTGTGGGTTCGATCCCTGGTTGAGGAACTAAGATCACACATACTGTACAATGTGGGAAATAAGGGGGCAGTGTCTGCACCTGCAGGCTGTCGTTCTGCACCTCAGACCTGCCTTTCTAGAGGACCTGCACAGGTCACCTTGGAGAAGGTGGGCTATCAAAACGCCCTTTCCTGGAATCCATTAAAGGGGAGGGGATATATATTTCTCACAATCACAAACCGTTTAAGTTTTCTGAGAACAGTGCTAGGGTCAAAAGAGAAGGTGCCTAGCTGAACTGCAAACAACAGTGCCCTGCTTTCAATTCTGTTAATAGTTGAGATGTAGCAGGCTGTGTGCTAGGAACACATCCTGTACTGGGCACTTTTATTTATTTTTATTTACTTGTGGCTGTGCCTGGTGGCATGTGGGATCGTAGCTCCCCGACCATGGATCAAACCCGTGCACCCTGCATTGGAAGTGCGAAGTTTTAATGATGGGACCACCAGGGAAGTCCCTGGCCACTTTTATGTATTTTAAATAATCATATGATTTTATTTAATCCTCTTGATAGCTCTGGGAGGTCTGTGTTCTTCATTGGATAGGTGGGAAACTGAAGCTCAGAGAGGTTCAGTAAATTGCCTGAGTTCACACAAGTGATAAGTGTTGAGGCAGGGCTCCACTTCCTTCTTGCAGCTGACTGCCTGTGGACCACAACCTGGCCCACACAGTTGTCCCCAGGGAATGCCCGCTGGTAAAGTGACCCTGACTTAGGGGTCCAGGCTCTGCTTAGGCCACATTCCCCAGGCTCCTTTAGTGATTCTCCTGCAGCAGACACAGAAGATTGTGTCCAGGATGAGGCTACCACCGAGATGAGGAGGCTGTGAGGACAAACTGATGAGCTGTGATCCAAACATGAGACAGATGAGAACTGTGTCATCGTTGCTGAAAACCTGGGCTCTGTTCTGTGGTGCCAAATAGAAGCATGGAGAAAGAGCTTTGGAGGCGTAGAAAAGAGAAGCTTTATTACTTTGCCCAGCAAAGGAATGCCCTCAAGACCATACCCTCCTTCCTGGGAACGAGGAAGGGGTCTTATAGTTTCAGGGTGGAAGATAAGGATCAGGGCTGATGTGGTCTTGCCGTCTTTCCTCAGATGCTGACTGAGATCATTAGGGCCAGCGTCAGGGGGCTCCGGAATAGGTTCTGGTGATCCTCAAGGTTGTCGTTTCATGACCTTCTTTCTGGAATGAAGAATGCCCACAAAGGAAAAGGGTGCTAGGAAGTGTTGTCTTGGAGAAGTAAACACCAGGTCATTGCACAGCTTTAACCAAGGGCAGTCATTTTCAGAGTGCAGTTCAGTAAGAAAGAGAGGGGAAAATAACATCTACAGGAGACCAGCTGAATGGGCAGAAGGAATAAGGGCTGAGGAATGGTTAACATAATGGGGATGCCTCAACTAGTTTATACTACAGCGTCACCTAAAGAACCAAGATGGGGGAGTGAGAAGGACCAGAGCTGTCTTGGTTGACCTTTGTCAATTAGTTCTTAATTTTTGGTGTTATACAGGTTGTTGTGTGTTGTTTTTTTTTAATAAAAAAGACCATCTACATTAGTCTGCTAGGACTGCCATAATAAAGTACCACACGTAGATTTAAACAACAGAAGCTTATTTTTTCCATTGTTCTGGAGGTTGGAAGTCCAAGGTCAAGTGTTGGAAGGGTTGGTTTCTCCTGAGGCCTCTCGTCTGTGGCTTGTAGACAGCGGCCTTCTCCCTGTGTCTTCACATGGCCCTCCCTTTGCGTGTCTGTGTCCAATTATTCTCTTCTAGTAAAGGATTTAGCCATGTCAGGGACTTCCCTGGCAGTCCAGTGGTTAAGACTCTGCACGCCCAATGCAGGGGGGGGCATGGGTTCGATCCCTGATTGGGGAACCTAAGGTCCCACATTCTACAGGTTGTGGCAAAAAAAGAAAACAAGAAAAAAAGGCTTTAGATGTATTGGATTAGGGCCACCCTAGACTTCACCTGCAATTCAGGAGACCTGGGTTCTATCCCTGGGTCAGGAAGTTTCCCGGAGGAGGAAATGGCAACCCACTCCAGTATTTTTGCCTGCAAAATCCCATGCGCAGAGGAGCCTGGCGGGCTATAGTCCATGGGGTCACAAAGAGTCAGACATGACTGAGAGACTAACACTTTTCCAAGACTTCGTTTAACTTTAATCATCTCTTAAAACTTTAATCATCTACAAACAGTCACATTCTGAGTTTCTGCGGTTTAAAACTTCAAAACAGGAATTTCGGGGGACACAGTTCAGTGATCAGGTCACTGTGTTTGTTAGTTGGTAATTATCAAGTTAGGATGGTATCCCCCCACAGACTAAGAGATGGGGGCCTTTCTTTCCTGAGGATTGCATTTCAAAGGAGTAGCTTTCAGGTCATTGAGAAAGACACTCCTGAGTTGTAGGATATCTCAGAGGGACAGAGGAAGGATTCACAATTGTAGGCCCTTTTTAGGAAATGTTCTGTAAGGTCAGGTCAGGGCCTGTCATCAGGTTTTGGGTAGAACAAACACTGAATTCTTTCTATGTTTGAGGTTTTTTAGGCAAGTGCTTTAAGGTGAGTAGAGCCATCTTAGGGCTGTGGCCTTGAGCTGTTAGAAATCAAGTTAGTGTTGGGACTTCCCTGGTGGTCCAGTGGCTAAGACTCTGTGCTCCTAATATACGGAGCATAGGGGTATGGGTTTGATCCCTGGTTGGGGAGCTGGGGGTGTCCCTGATAGCTCAGTAGGTAAAGAATCCGCCTGCAATATGGGAGACCTGGGTTCGATCCCTGGGTTGGGAAGATTCCCCTGGAGAAAGGAAAGGCTACCCACTCCAGTATTCTGGCCTGGAGAATTCCATGGACTGTATAGTCCATGGGGTCACAAAGAGTCAGACACAACTGAGTGACTTTCACTTTCAGAGAACTAAATCCCATATACTGCAACTGAAGCTCCTCTGAGTGACAACCAAGACCTGGTGTGGCCAAATCAGTAAATAAACAGTTAAATTGAATTTTAAAAAAAGAAATCAGGTTAGTGTTATTCAAGGCTTCAAATGTGGGATAAGGAGAGATGGGCAGATGAAGTCACTTGTGCTGAAAGTTTGCAGTTTTTAGAGGCCAAGACTGAGGCTTAGTTGAAGAAGGCTCAGAGGGCCTGATTAGAATTGGAAGGGAAAGTAAAACTGTCACTGTTAACAGATGACATGATGCTATACATAGACAATCCTAAAGATGCCACCAGAAAACTACTAGAGCTCATCAATGAGTTTGGTAAAGTTGTAGGATACAAAATCAGTATACAGAAATCTCTCATATTTCTATACACTAACAGTGAAATATTAGAGGAATTAAGAAAATAATCTCACTCTCCCTTTAAAACATTAAAACATCAAGTCACCTTTGAACAAATAAAGTTCAGTTCACTCTGAATCTTCTTACCTATTGCAGTACTGTGGGTGGTGGCTTAGTCACTAAGTCGTGTCCAACTCTTGCAACCCCATGGACTGTAGCCCACCAGGTTCCTCTGTCCATGGGATTCTCCAGGCAAGAATACTGGAGTGGGTTGCCATTTCCTACTCCAGGGGATCTTCCCGAACCCATGGATTGAACCCGAATCTCCTACGTTGCTGGCAGATTCTTTATGACTCAGCCATCAGGGAAGTCTCATTGCAGTAGTGTATCACTAGTTAAATCTGCTCTTAACACTCTAACTAGTGTCCGATTTGTTTATCTTTGACATTGATGATGACAGAATATCCTCTTAAGTCTTAGGAGAGATGTTCTCAAGATGAAAGATGAGAAAAACAGATGTTCATTGCTCCTTAAATGCAAAAACCTGACACGTACGCACGCATGCAGAAAACAAGGAGAAAAAATGGAAAGTGAATCAAGGGGCTGGAGACTTATTGCCAGGGAGGAGCTGATTAAAAATGCAGCAGAAAGGACTTCCCTGGTGGTCTAGTGGTTAAGACTCCACATTCCCAAGGCAGGGGCATGGGGCTGGTCCCTGGTTGGGAAACTAAGATCCTACATGCCACACAGTGTGGCCTAAAAAAAAATACAGCAGAAAACAGAGGAGAGAACTACTACTTCTTTCTGGTGTCTGGCCACATACACCTCCACTCCCCTGGGAATGAGGAGCTGGAGGAAGCATAGACCAGAGACCAGACTATGGAGACAAATCCTGGGTCATTAGTTATTTGTAGACAAACTGGTTCTTCATTCTTTCCCTATTCCTCACTTATCTTATCTCAAAAATTAAAAATTAAACTAGACTAAATAAATAATGGCAAAGGAAGCATTGGTAGTAGAAAGAACATTGACAAAAAAAGGTTAAAAAATGGATTTTGCAGTATTGTTTACAATTGCCAATATATAGAGGGGCAATCTAAGTGTCTATCAACAGATGAATGAATAAAGATGCAGTATTTATTAATACATATATACACACACATATATGCCAGAATTTCATTCTTTTTTATAGTTGAGTAATATCCCACTGTGTGTGTGTATATATACACGCGTACACAATGCAATATTACGCACACACACACACACACAATGGAATATTACTCGACTGCAGAAAAAAAAAGAATGAAATTTTGCCATTTGCAACAACTTATGCTTAGTGAAATAAGTCGTACAGAGAAAGACAAATACTGTATGATTTCACTTACATGTGGAATCTAAAAACCAAACAAGCAAACAAACAAAACAGAAAAAAGAGTTATAAACACAGAGAACAAAGAGGTGGCTGCCAGAGGGGAGCGGTGTAGGGGGAAAAAGAAATAGGTGCATGAGACTGGAAGTACAAACTTCCAGGTGCAAAGTAAAGGAGTCACAGGTATGAAACATACAGTGTAGGGAATATAGTCAATAACTACGCAATAACTGTGATGATGGCATATAGTAACTGGGCTTATCGTGGTGATCATCTTGAAATGCATAGAAATATTGAATCACTGTGCTGTGTAACAGGAACTAACATAGTGTTGTAGGCCAATTATACTTCAAAAACAAGCAAGGTCACAGAAAACAAAACCAGATTTGTAGTTACCAGGGGCAGGGATGGGAAGAGGAGGAATTAGATGACGGTAGTCAAAAGGTATAAACTCCCAGTTATGAGATAAATAAGTTCTTGAGATGTAATGTACACCATGATAAATATATTTAATACTGCTGTATATTACACATGAAAGTCGCTAATAAAGTAAATCCTAAGAATTCTCATCACAAGGGAAAATCTTTTTTTTCTATTTTATTTTGTATCTGTGTGAGATGATAGATGTTTCACTGAACTTACTGTGTGGTCATCGTCTCGTGATGTACGTAAGTCAAATAATTTTCTTGCACAATTAAACTTACATAGTGTTGTTGTTTGTTGTTTAGTCGCTCAGTCGTGTCTGACTCTTCATGACTCCACGGACCATAGCCCACCAGGCTCCTCTGTCCTTGGGATTTCCCGGGCAAGAATACTGGAGTGGGTTATCATTTCCTTCTCCAGGATACACTGCTGTATGTCAATTATATTTCACTAAAACTGGAGGAGAAAAAATGAAAATTTTAGTCCATGGTTTCTGCCATTTGATTTTAGATCAGTGATTTAAAATCTCTGAGCCTAATTTCTTCATCTGTAAAATGAGAGAGTTGGATTAGAAAATTCAACTTCATTCAGGTGTATTTATCAAATATTTATTATATGCCCGTGGCTGGAGCTACAAGGGTAAAGGAAATGCAGTCCTTCCCTTCGTGCAGGTAGAGTTAAGGCTGCTAAAGAGTGTGGTGGAAATTATTGACCAGTGGACGGGGTCTGGGCAGGGAAGGAAGTAACACTGAGTAAGGCTGGTTCAGTGCAGTTCAGTCGCTCAGTTGTGTCCAACTCTGCGACCCCATGGACTGCAGCACGCCAGGCTTCCCTGTCCATCACCAACTCCCGGAGCTTACTCAAACTCATGTTCGTCAAGTCAGTGATGCCATCCGACCGACTGGTAGAGACCTGAAGTCTACCCGAGTAGGGCAGATTTAGCATGAGAGAAAGTTAGGAAAAGGAAAGATTGGTGGATTGGGGGATTTGGAATTGTCACATAGAGAGAAGTTCTAACTGATGAAGCGATTACATTAAATATGAATGTATGATTTAACAACTCATATCTGAATTCCTACAAGTAACTCCCAACAATGCAACAATGAAGTTCATAGCAGCAGTTAGCTATTGCCAAGTCTTTTGGTCTTTGGTGAGCTTTAGGAATCCAGACATCCTCAAAAAGGTCAGCAATTATGCTTCCCTGGGTCCAGGGTCACATTAAAATTGAATCTCCAGTCCAGGTCACTCCAGACAACATAACATGCTAAGCTGCAGCTCCAAGTGTGTCCTTGTGTTTAGCTGTCAAATGCCAGACATTTGGTGTCATTTTTGTTGCTTAGTTGCTAAGTGGTATCCGACTCTTTGCTTGGCAGGCAGATTCTTTACTGCTGAGCCACCAGGGAAACTCCCAGAAATTGCATTAATGCCCATTATATTGTGTCAAAATATAATGGGATTATATTTTGTGATTTTTTTTTAACATTTTGGCTGCACTGTACTACATGTGGGATCTCTTAGTTCCCTGACCAGGGGCTGAACCTGTGCTTCCTTCAGTGGAAGTGTTGAGTCTCAGCTGCTGGCCTGCCAGGCAAGTCCCTGGTGGTGTTTTCTTTTGATTTTCTTTCAACCTTAACTTGGAAAAAAATTTCCAGGTATAGAAAAGTTGCAAGAATGGTCTGCTGCACATCTTTAAACCCTTCACCCAGATGAACCAGTTGTCAATAACGCCATATTTTCATTCTCTGTGTGTACACACTTCATGTGTATGTGTATATATATATATATATATATACATGTATGTATATGTACACTTCATCTTTAAATATTTCAGTATGCATCTCTTGAGAAAAAGGACATTTTCCTGCACAACCACATTGCCATTATCCCATGTAAAAAAAAATTAACATTGACTCAATAATATCGTCTAGTATACAATCCATATTCAACATTCCCCCCAAAATGTCTTTTTGCAGTCATTCTTTGTATCAGGAACTGAATCAAGTTTTTTGCCTCGCATTTGGTGGTTCTTTCCCTTTCACCTCTTCGAATCTGCTTGTCCTCTTGCTTTTGTTTTCTGTGGCACTGAATTTTTAGGGGAGCCCAGGTCAATTGCCTGGTAGTATATTCCATCCTGCGGATATGTCTGATGTTTTCCTCATGCCTAGATTCCAGTTAAGTGTGTCTGGCAAGAACACATCCCAGGTGATGCTGTGAACCCGACCTTGCCTCACATCAGGAGGTACAGAATGTCGGGGTGTTGCCCTCTTAACACTTGGCCACGGTGACCATCACCAGCTCTCTACAGTACGAAGACGTGCTGTTCTCTTTGTAATTACTGAGTCATCTTCGGAGTGATACTTGCAGGTCCTCTTAAGGTGGTCATCTCTGAGATAAAAAGACGGCGAGAAAAGCTGAGTAAGGTGAGAAAGGAAAGGATGGTGGAGGAAGGACAAAGGAAAGAAAGCGAGGGATGATGAGAGGGGAAATTGGACAGGTGTTACAGTCTGTTAAATAAAGGGGTGAAAACAAAACTATATGTCACTCACAGACTTAGAGAATGAACTTACGGTTGCCAGGGGGGGAAAAGTTGGGGAAGGGATAGGGAGTTTGGGATAGACACGTACACTCTGATGCATTTAAAAGGGACAACCAACGATGTCCTACTATATAGCACATGGAACTCTGCTCAATGCCTTGTGGCAGCCTGCATGGGAGGGGAGTTTGGGGGAGAATGGATACATGTATATGTATGGCTGAATCCCCTTGCTGTTCACCTGAAACTACCACAACATTGTTAATAGGCTATACTCCAATATAAAATAAAAAGTTAAAAAAAGTATATGTCACATTTTAAATTGTATATAAAGCTTCCCCTAAATAGTGTGGGGAAAGAAAGAATGGGTGGCTAGGGAAGGGTGGATTTAAGAGCTGGAAGGGCTTTCCTCCCTACTTAATTGGACAGCGACCCCAATTTAGGTTCAGTGACAATAAAATAAACCCTACAGTAATCACTGAATTTGCATTGTTGACAGTCCCACCTAGTAAATGTTCCTACTTCTTAATTATGCCTCTATTTTAGACATGTCTCTTTCTTTTAATTACATCCAATTATATGTAATTGCAAATTCTTAGTTCACTTCATTATGGCTCTGAGTAGAACAGTTCTTTTTCAGTATCCTGACTTACCAAGTATTCTCTTCATTCCTCTTTGCAGCTGCCCATGTGCGCAGGGGAAGTTCATACATGTATGTTTCCCACTGTCAGCTGGGTCCCCGTGGCAGATGTTTTCTGACACTGCTCCTGTTGAGAGGTGGAGCCCGTGTCCTCTCCCCTCGAAACCGAGTGGGTTTTAGGACTGTCTAAGATCCACAGAGGGCAGTGGAAATGACATTATGTGACACCTGCAAAAGTTGATGCAGCTCTGTTTTGCTCCTGGGAATATTCACTCTTGACATTTTCAGCTGCCATGTATGCAGCCTGTCTGTGCTGAGGCCACTGTGTTCCTGAGTCCAAGCTCGTACTCCTCGCCTCTTGTTCAGCTGCTAAATGGTGTCCGACTCTTTGCTGACTTCATGACAAGCCAATAAGTCAAGAAAGGAGTTGCTGGGGCAAGGAATATCAACTGTATTAGAAAAGCCAGAAGACCTAGATGATGGTGAACTAGTGTCTCAAAGAACCATCTTTCCTGAGTTAAAATCCAGCCTTCTCTTATACTAAAAAGGATGGGTGTATGGTTGCTTACTGTATACTTCTTGGTGCTGGAACCCTTTGTTCTTGGAGCTGCCCCCACAGGCCTCCTCACAATGTTCTGGAAACCTCCAGCAAGTCAAACGGCTCTTCTTTGTTCCCCAACTTTTTATCTCTATATGAATGGGAAAATATTACACCTTAAAGGTCAGAGCCTTGAGACTGGGGCTGTCCTGTTATATTTCAGGCTCTAGGCAACATTCTTGTAGCAAAAGCAATGGAAGACAAAGTGAAAGAGACAGATCTCATACGGAGTCAGATTTATTCTTCCTTATTAAAGAATTGATGCTTTCAAATTGTGGTGCTGGAGAAGACTTTTTTGACAGTCCCTTGGCAGTCAAATTTTTTCCTGCGGAGCCACCAGGGAAGCCCCTGGAATAGAATTTCTAATGAAGTTCTCAGGGAATGCCAATGATGCTGGTCCCTGTTCTACACTTCCTCTTGGTAGCAAGGTTCCAACTGGGTGCAAAAAATCTCAAGCACTTACAGCGAGCTGTTTAAAGATGGTTGGTGTGAAAATTGCAAGGAAGGCGGGTTGGGGATGGATGTGTTGAGTGGAGAGAAACAGAGATGAGGTCTGCAATGCTGAGAGCTGCCTAAGGGACTAAATCGTGAAGGGACTTAACAAATTAAGAAAAAAATTTAGAACAGCAGAGAGGGCTTCAGCTGCCAAGTGGAAAACAGACTGGAGGAGAACTCCTCTAGAAGAAAGGTGACCAGCTGAGAGCTACTCCTGTCAAGGAACAAATTAAGGCAGTTGCCCTGGGGATGGAGAGAAGTGGGGGAATTCACGAGCTTCCAGAGATACCATCAACAGCTTAGCGACTGATTTGCTTGGAGAACGGATGGAGAACACAGGAAAAACACGGCACAAGGTTATCAGCTCATTCCAGCCACCTACAGTCAACACATAATCACAAAGCACATGGAGAATAGCTGATCATCAGTGGTTAACACCACTGAGATGCTCCCACTACTTCTGGCTGTTGTTCACCAGCATTGCTATCTTCAGACTAGCTTCATTTCTACTAACTACTCAAGGCCGAATGGAGAAACAACACCAGGAACGTAGATCTGTACTTCATTTTTTCCCTTCTGTGAATATTACTGATAGATAGAAAAGATATGTAGCCAACAATTTACAAATAATAACAATAAAATATAACATATGCAGTTTTTAAAGCATCATTTTTTTCCTTTTTTAACATACGCTTTTAATAAATTCCTCACAGCCTATCAATTCTCTCAAAATGCTTTTGTTTATTTTCAAGCAATTAACAGATGACCATGTTACCATGAAAATGTTGGTTGATAACGTTCATTTACTCTAAGGAAGTAAAACGAAAATGAAGCAATACAGACATAACTTTACTCTTTCATCAGTGGCATTCTTTGTAGTATATGTCATAATTTAGCACTTACTGTCTTACTTTGTTCATTTATTGTGCAGGCTGCATTGTCCTCCATAGAGTAGACATTATTCTTTGCAGAGAAGGGCATGTCAGATCTATTGTTTCCATTCTCCACAGTGGCAATAAGCAGGTAGGCACTTAATGCATGCTAGTTGACTAGTTGATAGAATAATGTCTAGATGTTTCAAGTATCACATAAAATGGTGATAACATTATCTATCAGGGGTTGATGTTTTATATACATTATAAATGACACCATCTTATTTGCTTATTAGAATCCCCTGAGACCTTTATTTCCAGGCAGTTTGGATAATAACTTGTTTAACCACAGCTAGATCAATCCTGGGTGTTCATTGGAAGGACTGATGTTGAAGCTGAAACTCCAATACTTTGGCCACCTCATGCGAGGGGTTGACTCATTGGAAAAGACCCTAATGCTGGGTAGGATTGGGGGCAGGAGGAGAAGGGGACGATGGAGGATGAGATGGTTGGATGGCATCACCGACTCGATGGACATGGGTTTGGGTAGACTCCGGGAGTTGGTGATGGACAAAGAGGTCTGGCGTGCTGCAATTCATGGGGTCGGAAAGAGTCGGACACGACTGAGCGACTGAACTGAACTGAACTGAACTGAACTGAACTCACTTATTTTAATAGAATGAAAGCCTATCTCATTACTGTTGAACTCTGCTGCCATCTACTGTTCGTGTGGTGGTTGTTGTTCAGTCCCTAAGGCAGGTCCCATGGACTGCAGCACTTTAACAGCATTATCTTTTAGGATTTGACATAGCTGAGCTGGTATTCCATCACCTCCGCTAGCTTTGTTCGTAGTGATGCTTCCCAAGGCCCACTTGACTTTGCACATCAGGATGTCTGATTCTAGGTGAGTGATCACACCATTGTGGTTATCTGGGTTGTGATCTTTTTTGTATAGTTCTGTATCTTCTTGCCACTTCTTCTAGATATCTTATGCTTCTGTTGGGTTCATACTGTTTCTGTCTCTTATTGAGCCCATCTGTCCATGAATGTTCCCTTGGTATCTCTGATTTTCTTGAAGAGATCTCTAGTCTTTCCCATTCTATTGTTTTCCTCTGCTTCTTTACCTTGTTCACTTAAGAAGGCTTTCTTATCTCTCCCTGCTATTTTCTGGAACTCTGCATTCAGATGGTTTTATCTTTCCTTTTCTCCCTTGTCTTTCAGTTCTTATTTTCTCAGCTATTTTGAAGGCCTCCTCAGACAACCATTTTGTCTTTTTGCATTTCCTTTTCTTGGGGATGGTTTTGATCGCCACCTCCTGCACAATGTTACAAACTTCCATCCACAGTTCTTCAGGCTCTCTATCAGATCTAATCCCTTGAATCTAATCTTCCACTGTATAATCATAAAGGGATTTGATTTAGTTCATACCTGAATGGCCTAATGGTTTTCCCTACATTCTTCAACTTAGGTCTGAATTTTGCAATAAAGAGTTCATGAACTAAGCCATAGTCAGCTCCTGGTCTTGTTTTTGCTGTCTGTATAGAGCTTCTCCATTTCGGCTACAAAGAATATAATCAATCTGTCTTCAGTACTGACCATCTGGTGATGTCCATGTGTAGAGCTGTCTCTTGTGTTGTTGGATGAAGGTGTTTGTTATGACTAGCTCATTCTCTTGGCAAAACTGTTAGCCTCTGTCCTGCTTCATTTTGTACTCCAAGGCCGAACTTGCCTGTTACTCCAGGTATCTCTTGACTTCCTACTTTTGCATTCCAATCCCCTATGATGAAAAGGACATCTTTTTTTGGTATTAGTTCTAGAAGGTCTTGTAGGTCTTCATAGAACCAGTCAACTTCAGCTTCTTCAGCATTAGTGGTTGGGGCACAGACTCAGCAATAGGTTGAAGGTTGCTACTGAGGGGCATGTCCACAAGGCTGCAGCACTTTCCATTCCTGCTCCTGTTTCTAAGATAAGCAGAACCTTGGACACATTCCTGTTCTCTCCTTGTAAATTAGGATGCCCTGCGTCAGAAGAAGGCTCCAGGAACGTGTGTCTCCTTAATTTTTGTACTTTCTCCAAATGGAACATACAGCTTTTTATTGGAGTACTGAGTGTTTACAAAGCTGTGTTTGTGGCAGGTGTACAGCATCTTCCGTCTCCACCTACCTAAGTCTGTTCATCTTTCATTTCTTTTCTCACGTAGGTTATTTGATAGTGTGGAGTTCATCAGCCTTGCTCTCCAAGAGGTTCTAGTTGAATGGCTAGTTTGTGTGTGTTAGTGGGTATCAGTTTGACCCCACTTCCAGATAGACCCTTCCTGCTACATTTTCCCTTCACTGACAACCATCAGTTTGTGGTCTCAATCTGTATGTGGATTTCACTTCTGTGAAGCAGTCTTTCATGGGCATCAATGTCTCCTTGGCACATCTAAGAGATACCACACAATGTTAGGGTTTGTCTTTCTTGCTTCCTCCCTAAGATCATCTCTAGGTGCCTAGGTTACTGGGGATGTGATCAGGTCCTTCTTTTTCCTGGCTGGGCCATAGTCCATCTTCTGTGTGCCCCATTCATCTGTCCGTGCCCATTTGGTATGCTTCCGTGTCCTGGCTAGTGTACATAAGGTGGCGGTGTCCGTCTGGGGGCACATGTCTCTTGGAATTCGGGTTTTCAAGCTGGATACCATGTGGTGGGGGACTGCCCTTCCTCTGGCGGCTGGCTTTCTGACTTGTCAAGGCACTTGATACCGGTGCCTTTAGTGGCTCTTCCCCACCAGCACCCAGAGAGGGTCCCCTCTCCTTGACCTCACTCTTAGCTTTTCTTGTCTGTCGATGTTGTGCTCATGGCCATTTTGAGTGGTGCCAGGTGATCCCTGGTTGGAGTCTGATTTGCATATGTCTAACATTCGCCTCGCTGAGCATCATTTCGGGTGCTTTTTTGCATGATTATTGGAGTCGTATTGTCTGCCTCATGATCCTTCAGAGTTTGCCGTGTTGGATAGTCTTTTCCATGACTTGCCCCTTTAAATTGTTGGAGGCCAGTTATGATTTCAAGCCCAGGAGTCCGGGTGAATACGATGCTACCCAGAAGCCACAGTGTCAGGTTGTTGTTGGACCATATGGTTAGAAGGTGCAAGGGTTTCTTGATGCCCATCTCTGGTTTTTTTCTGCAGCCAGAGCTTTAGCGGAAGTCCCATTTAGGGGTTGTAAATGAGAGTGGAGTGTGCCACAAGAAACACCAAATGCCTGGGTCTCGTTTGGTCTGTTTCATTCAATGACTTTTTATCTGGAACGGGAGGGGCCTTGGTACAATATTGTGTGTCCTGTAGGACTCTAGAGTCCTTAGGAGTTTTACATGGAGAGATAGCTACTCATCTTTGGATTCTGTTCTCATGGAGGTCATTACAGTGTTGAGAGAACTGGCCAGATGTGCCTAAGTGTTGGTTGAGTATCTCCTGTGTATGTGACAGTTTGATTTTGTTCATCTCAACATCCTAATTTCTCCCAGGCCTCCTTCATTTTCCTTTGGCGATCAGAAGTTTGTTTCTCTGTTGCTCAGTCTGTTTGCTTTCTCCTGAATCAGTTCGTGATGTGCATTTTTAGATATTTGCGATGACTTTGATAGCGTTCTTTCTGATTCTGACTGACTTCACTTACTAGCATTATCCCTAAATATAATGATGTTCCTGCAAAGGGCATTCTTTCATTCTTCTTCGTGGCTGAGTCACTTTCCATCATATTCACGGATCACTTCTTTCTGGACTCATGTGTCTGTGGACATTCTGTGTGCTACACACGGCAATGTCCCCTGTGTTGTAAATGGTGCTGCAGTGCCTGCGTGAGGCACTTGTCTCTTTGAAAGCTGGTTTCTCCAAATATACCCCTGGAGCTGGGTGTGCCACATCACCTGGTTGCTGAGTTTTCACCTTTTCAGGGCACTGCTCTCCTGTTGTTTTTGTGACTGTTACTATTTACATGCCAGATGCAACATTAAAGGCTTCCCCTTTTGTAATCAGCCTCTCCACCATTTCTTCTTTCCTGCCATTTTTTTTTCTCTCCCTAGACTTTTTGACGAGGGCCTTTCACACTGGAGCAAGTTGATCCCTCTCGTTGTAGTTTTTATTTGGATTGTTTCTTAGAATTCATGAGTTTGAGCAGGTTATCACAGGCCTTTTAAAACTCTCAAGGGTGGGAGTAGGATTTACTGGTTGAACTTGTCTTTTGCCTTGCTCGTGTCTGTCGAAATTGTGCCTGGCAAAATTGTATTTTCGATGTCTTGCGTTGGAAGTTCTTTGAGAGTAGATATCCTTTAGAGCCCAGAAGTTACTATGTATCAGTGTCTCCTTGCCACATCTAATTGATATCACAGGATGTTAGGGTTTGTCTTTCTTACTTATGCACTAAGGTCATCTCTGGGTACATAGGTTACTCGGGATGTGATCAGGTCCTTCCTTTGTCTGGCCCTGGCATATTCCATATTTTGGGGGCCGCACCTCTTTCTTCATTCATCTGTCCATGCCATTTGGTATGCTTCCCTGTCCTGGTTAGAGTACTCAAGGCTGCGGTGCCCATTTGGGCGCCTGTATCTTTTGGAACTCTGGTTTTCAAACTGTGTCCTCTGTGGAGGAGGACTGCCTGATCATGGGGTGGCTGGCTTTCTGATTTTTCACGGCACTTGATGGCAGTGTCTTTAGTGCCTGTTCCGTGCCAGCTCTCTGGGAGGGGTCCCCTTTCCTTGATCTCACTCTTAGCTTTTCTTTCCTGTCAGTGTTCTGCTCGTGGCCATTTGAGTGGTCCAGGTGACCTTTGGTCAGAGTTTGATTTGCACATCTCTAATATTCGCCTTGGTGAGCATCCTTATTTGTGCTTTTTGGGCAGGTATGATCTCCAACCCAGCAGTCCTTGTGAATATGATGTTCCCAGAGCAATAGTTTTCAGGTTGCTGTCTGGCCATATGTCTAGGAGGAGGAAGGATTTCTGCCTACCCAGTTCTGGTATGTTCTGCAGTCAGAGGTTAGTGGAAGCTCTGCTTGAGGGTTGTAAAAGAGGGTGAATTGTGCCAGTTGTTTTTGTTCAGTCCTGTCTGATTCTTTGCGACCCCTTGAACTGCAGCACGCCAGGCTTCCTTCACTATCTCCTGCAGTTTGCTCAAACTCATGTCCAGTGAGTCGGTGATTCCATCCAACCATCTCATCCTCTTTCACCGCTTTCTCCTCCTGCCTACAGTCTTTCCCACCATCAGGGTCTTTTCCAGTGAGTTGGCTCTTCGCATTAGATGGCTGAAGTATTGGAGCTTCAGCTTCAGCATCAGTCCTTCCAATGAATATTCAGGGATGATTTCCTTTAGGACTGGTTTGATCTCCTTGTTGTCCAAGGACCTCTCAAGAGTCTTCTCTTGCACCACAGTTCCAGCACATGAATTCGTCTAAGCTTAACCTTCTTTATGGTCCAACTCTCACATCCGTACATGACTACTGTACATGTACATCAGAACATCTGTACATGACTACACATAGTTTTGACTCTATAGAACTTTGTTGATAAAATGATGTCTCTGCTTTCTAATATGCTGTCTAGGTTTGTCACTGCTTTTTTTTTTCAAGGACCAAGCATCTTTCAACTTGATGGCTGCATTCACTGTGCACAGTGATTTTGGAGCCCAAGAAAATAAAGTCAGTCTGTGTTTCCGTTTTTCCCCCCATCTATTTGCCATGAAGTGATGGGACCTGATGCCATGATCTTATTTTTTTGAATGTTGAATTTCAAGCCAGCTTTTTCACTCTCCTCTTTGACCTCATCGAGAGGCTCTTTATTTCCTCTTAGCTTTTGCCGCTACAGTGTTGTCATCTGCATATCTGAGATTATTGATGTTTCTCCCGGCAATCTTGATGCCAGCTTTAGCTTCTCCCGACTGTCATTTTGCATGATATAGTCTGCATGTAAGTTAAATAAGCAGGTTGTCAATATACAGCTCTGATGTACTCCTTTTCAATTTTGAACCAGTTCATTGTTCTATGTCTAGTTCTAACTGTTGCTTCTTGACCAGCATACAGGTTTCGCAGGAGGCAGATAAAGTTGTCTGGTATTGCTATCTCTTTAAGAATTTTCCACAGTTTGTTGTGATCTACATAGTCAAAGGCTTTGGCATAGTCAATAAAGCAGAAGTAGATGTTTTTCTAGACTTCCCTTGTTTTTCCTATGATCCAACGGATGTTTGCGATTTAATCTCTGATTCCTTGCCTTTTGTAAATCCAACTTATACATCTGGAAATTCTTGGTTCACATAATGTTGAAGCCTAGCTTGAAGGATTTTGAGCATTACTTTGCTAGCATGAGGGATTTCCCTGGTGGCTCAGACGGTAAAGCATCTGCCTACAATGCGGGAGACCCAGGTTCAATCCCTGGGTTGGGAAGATCTCCTGGAGAAGGAAATGGTAACCCACTACAGTATTCTTGCCTGAAAAATCCCATAGATGGAGGTGCTTGGTAGGCTACAGTCCATGGGGTTGCAAAGAGTCGGACACAACTGAGCGACTTCACTTTGCTAGCACGTGAGATGAGTGCAATTGTGTGATAGTTTGAACATTCTTTGGCATTGCCCTTCTTTAGGATTGGAATGAAAACTGACATTTTTCCAGTTCTGTGGCCACTGCTGAGTTTTCCAAATTTGCTGGCATATTGAGGGTAGCACTTTCACAGCATCATCTTTTAGGATTTGACATAGCTCAGCTAGAATTCCATCACCTCCACTAGCTTATTTTGTAATAATGGTTCCTAAGGCCACTTGTATTCACACTCCAGGATGTCTGGCTCTAGGTGAGTGATCACACCATCATGGTTATCTGGGGCATTAAGACCTTTTTTGTGTAGTCCTTCTGTGTCTTCTTGCCACCTCTTCTTAATATTTTCTGCTTCTTTTAGGTTCATACCATTTCTGTCCTTTACTATGCCCATTTTTTCTTGAAATGTTCCCTTGGTATCTCTCATTTTCCTGAAGAGATCTCTAGTCTTTGCCATTCTATTTTTTCTCCTCTGTTTCTTTGCATTGTTCATTTAAGAAAGCTTTCTTATCTCTTCTTGCTGTACTCTGGAACTCTGCATTCAAATGGGTATATCTTTCTTTTTCTCGTTTGCATTTCGCTTCTCCTCAGTTATATGTAAGGCCTCCTCAGACAATCATTTTGCCTTCTGCATTTCCTTTTCTTGAGATGGTTTTGATTACTGCCTCCTATGCAATGTTTTGAACCTCTGTCCATATTTCATCAGGCACTCTGTCAGATCTAATCCTTTGAATCTATTTGTCACTTCCTCTGTATAATCGTAAGGGATTTTATTTAAGTCATACCTGAATGGCCTAGTGGTCTTCCCTACTTTCTTCAATTTAAGCCTGAATTTTGCAGTGAGTCCATGATCTGAGCCACAGTCAGCTCCTGGTCTTTTTTCTGCTGACGATATAGAGCTTCTCCATCTTCGACTGCAAAGAATATAATCAGTCTAATTTTAGTATTTACCATCTGCTGATGTCCATGTGTAGAGTTGTCTCTTGTGTTGTTGGAAAAGGGTGTTTGCTATGACCAGTGAGTTTTCTTGGTAAAACTCTATTAGCCTTTGCCCTGTTTCATTTTGTACTCCAAGGCCAAACTTGCCTGTTACCTACTCATCTCTTGATTTCCTACTCTTGCATTTCAGTCCCCTAAGATGAAAAGGACATCTTTTTTTGGTGTTAATCCTAGAAGATCTTGTAGGTCTTCACTGAACCGTTCAACTTTAGCTTCTTTGGCATTCATTTTCGTAGCTGAATAATAATTCCACTGTATACTGATACCTTGAGTTTATCCTTTCATCTGTTGCCAGATGTTTGGTTGTTTTTCCAGTGTGCCATTTGTAAATAGTGGGCTGTGAACATTGTTGTGCAAGCATGTTTTCCAGCTTGGGTTTCTGCAGGACCTGTGCTCAGCAGTGGTATGTCTAGACGGTCTGGTGGCACTCTCTCTGGTTTATTAACCAACCTCCATACTCTTATCCATCTGGCTCTACCGATTTACATTTCCCCCAACAGTGTAGGAGGGTTCCCTTTGCTCCAGGTTGTGTCCAGCATTTTCTCCTTGGAGACTTGTTCACGATGACCCTTCTGACTGCTGTCAAGGGCAACCTTATTGGAGTTTTGATTTGCCATTCTGTAATCATTAGGGATGAAGAACTTGTCTTCCTGTGCTTTGGTTGAAAAGAGTATGAGTAAAGTGTAGGTTTACTACACTAAGGTCATGGCATCCAGTCCCATCACTTCATGGCAAATAGATGGGGAGACAGTGGAAACAGTGACAGATTTTATTTTGGGGGACTCCAAAATTACTGCAGACGGTAACTGCAACCATGAAATTAAAAGATGCTTGCTCCTTGGAAGAAAAGCTATGACCAACCTAGACAGCATATTAAAAAGCAACAAAGATCTTTGCCAATAAAGATCCATCTAGACAAAGCTATGGTTTTTCCAGTAGTCATGTATGTATGTGAGAGGTGGACTATAAAGAAAGCTGAGTGCAGAAGAATTGATGCTTTTGAACTGTGGTGTTGGAGAAGACCCTTGAGAATCTCTTGGACTGCAAGGAGATTAAACCAGTCCATCCTAAAGGAGATCAGCCCTGAATATTCAGTCCTGAATATTGATTGGAAGGACTGATATTGAAGCTGAAACTCCAATACTGTGGCCACCTGATGCAAAGAACTGAATCATTAGAAAAGACCTTGATGCTGGGAAACATTGAAGGCAGGAGGAGAAGGGGGTGACAGAGGATGAGATGGTTGGATGGCATCCCCGACTCGATGGACATGAGTTTGAGTAAGCTCCACGAGTTGGTGATGGACAGGGAAGCCTGGTGTGCTGCAGTCCATGGGGTCGCAAAGAGTCAGACACGACTGAGCGACTGAACTGAACTGAGAGTGTAGGTTGGAAACTGGATTCCTGAATGTGAGCCCCATGGCATTTCTTTATCCTTGACCTACCTGGGCCCATTTCTTGAGGGCAGGTGTCGTTTACATCCCCACAGCCCTTGTGAGTTTGAAGTGTCCTGAAGCACAGGTTCTAAAGCTGCTGTTGTTGTGCCAAATGGCCACAAGGCGGCAGCACTTCCTCATGGCCAGCTGTGGTTACGCCTGCCTGGAGGGCTTAGGGAAAGCGGTGCTCCAGGGCTGTGAATGAGACTGGAACGTGGCAGCACAGTCACCCAAGGGCTTCCATCTCATTCCTTCTTCCTCCTCACACTTCAACCCTAGATTAATCTCAGCTACAGTAAATTCGAGGTGCTGAGGGTGCTATTCTAAGAAGGGGATGACTCTAAGGAAAGAGGCTGGATGGAGAGGGGGATGCCCATCCGGCCTGAACTGGAGACCCGGGGTCTTTTCAGACCTCTTTAAACGCAGGCATTCACATCCTTTTGGGTGCCCCAGGTATGTTTTAGGTGCAGGATGGCCCCCCAGATCTGGAGCTTGTGGTGCCGTTCAGACAAGACCCCTGGAGAAGGGAATGGCAACCCACTCCAGGATTCTTGCCTGAAGAATCCCATAGACAGAGGAGCCTGGTGGGCTACAGTCCATAGGGTTGCACAGAGTCGGACACGACTGAACGACTAACACTTTCCCTCTTTTCAGACAAGACCAGGCATTCCAAATCAAAGAAGGGGCTTATTTGCTGATATATTCATCCTGGCTCCCGCAGCCCCACAGGCTTGTCCCCCAGTCTTCTCAGATTCCAGAGATATGACAACAGTTTAGATTCCTGAGGTTGCAGCAGAACACAGTAGGCACTTCTGTCTGTTTGGGGTGTTTTTCTTTATTTCCTTTTTATTTTTGAGGGGATATTGTCCCAGGTTCAATCCTTGGGTCGGGGAGATCCCATGGAGAAGGAAATGGCAACTCACTGCAGTATTCCTGTGGCGAAAATCCAATGGACAGAGGATCCAGGCAGGCTATGGTGAAGGGGATCACAACAGAGCCTGCACTCAACTTGGAGAATCAAAAAAATAAAGTGTTGCTTTTTTATGTTGTTTTAATTACATTTGTACAGCAAGAGGATGCACCTATACACATATACTTATTCTCTTTTAGATTCTCTTCCCAGGTAGCTTTGGACAGAGTGTTCAGTAGAGTTCCCTCTGATCTAAGTAGGTTCTTGTTGATTCTTTATTTTATAAATAGGGGTTTGTATATGTTCAGTCCAAAGTTTGATATGGCCCCTGAATTTGCCCTTTCCTAATCCTAAAGTTTTGGGTTTTTGGTCCAGAGTCTCTCTCCCTTCTAAACATTAGTTCATCGCTCAGTACTTTTAGATTCCAGCTATAGTGAAATGATGCAATATTTGTCCTTTACTGTATGGATTATTTCATTAGTGTGAACATCTCTAGGTTTATCCACATTGCTGCAAATGGCATTACGTTGTCCGTTTTCATAGCTGAGTAATAATTCCATTCTATTTTGATACCAGGAGTTTTATCCCTTCAACTGTCATTGGTCATTTGGTTGCTTTCCCATTTTGCCACTAGTAAATAGTGGTGCCATGAATGTTGTTGTGCAAGCATGTTTTCCAATTCGGATTTCTGGAGGACTGGTGCCCAGAGGTGGTATGTCTAGATGGTCTGGGGGCACTCTTTCTGGTTTATTAACCAACCTCCATACTCTTCTCCATCTGGCTCTACCAATTTACATTTCCCCCAACATGCAGGAGGGTTCCCTTTGCTCCAGGCTGTGTCCAGCATTTTCTCCTTGGAAACTTGTTCACAATGACCCTTCTGACAGCTGTCAGAGGCAACCTCATCGCAGTTTTGATTTGCCTTCTTGTAATCATTGGGGATGTAGAACTTGTCTTCCTGTGCTTTGGTTGAAAGACTGTGAGTAAAGCATAGGTTGGAAATCGGCTTCCTGAAAGAGGGCCCCATTTGGAATTTTTATCCCTGACCTACTGGGGCTGTTTTTTTGAGGGTGGGTGTATTTTTACATCCCTAGAGGCCTTGTGAGTTTGAAGCACTCTGAAGCACAGTTTCACAAGTTGGAAGCTTTTCAGACCTCTTTCCATGCAGATTTTCACACTCTTTAGGTGCACTGGTGTGATCTAGGTTCACTGGCCCACCGTGATCTTGAGATTGTTTTGCCAATCAGAAGGGGCTAGGCGCTACAGTCAAAGAGGGAATCATTTCCTGGTACATCCCTTTTAGGTCCTTCAGTGACAGATCACTCCAGTCTTGTCTCCCAGCCTTATCAGGCTCTAGAGATATGAAAATAGCCCAGCGTCCCAAGGTTGCTGTGGAATATAGTAGAAACCTCTTTCCCTTTTAGATTTGACCCTTAGGGGACCAACAGTTTGGATCTAAAATTCTTCCCATGCTTGGAGTTCAACCCAGAGAAGGTGTAATTTTCTAATAGTTTCTAGTATTTCATAATAACAGCACAATATGATTTTGACAGTTTTTTGTTCATCAGCAAGAAGATTTTACCTTTATGGAATGTTAAACATTTTTTAATGTAATTTCAGAATGGTCTTTTCATAGGCTTCCCCCTCAGGAAAACTGAAAGGAAAAGGTCATGCCTTCCATGAAGAGTTTTTCTCTACCTAAAAGACCTCATTAAACTGGACAGGTGTCTAGGCTACACCCCTCTCAAATGATAACTTCTCCATAAAGCCTTTCCCAATTCTTCACTCTTGAGGATAATTTTCCCTTCTTTCATTGGTAGTTTTTATAATGAACCACATGGTGGAAGGACAACAAAAATTGCCAAATTTTAAAAAAGACAATAAATCATTTCCCCTCATGCTCTTTTGTCTGTTGGTTCCTACTTTCCTATTGTAGACAAGCAACAAAAACTGAACTCTCAGCTTTAACTATCATAAAGGGCTTTGTCTTAAGCAGAGTTTTAGGTCATGAACATTTTAGGGAGGGCAAGGACAAGTGTTGAGTGATCTAATAAGAATTCAGGCAATTTATTTTGTCTTTGACTACTCTGAGATTTAAGCCAACTCACTGTTCTTAGGTACCATATGGTGAAGATTTCAAGGCTTAATGAAGTGACAGTAGACTGAAAGGGACTTAAACCCTTGCATATATTCCCTCTAATTCCCTATTTAGCATGAAAATATTGGTTTAAAAGAGAAGGAGACACCAAATGCAGAGAAATTACTGGAGCAAATTTCTGACATACTTTAGGTGTCTGAAAGTAGTTCGGTTAGATTGTATTTAATGAGGACCAAAAAGTAGTGACCAAAGCCCAATGCCTTGAATTTCATAGACCTAGACTGAAGTCACTTCTGCTACAGATTAACCATGTTTTAGGAAGTCACTTGAGTTTATGCATGGAATAGGATTAATTCACGACCCAGATAATCACAAAGGTGTGATCACTCACTTAGAGCCAGACATCCTGGAATCTGAAGTCAAGTGGGCCTTAGGAAGCATCACTATGAACAAAGCTAGTGGCAGTGATGAAATTCCAGTTGAGCTAATTCAAATCCTAAAAGATGATTCTGTGAAAGTGCTACACTGAATATGCCAGAAAATTTGGAAAACTCAGCAGTGGCCACAGGACTGGAAAAGGTCAGTTTTCATTCCTATCCCTAAGAAAGGCAATGCCAAAGAATGCTCAAACTACTACACAATTGCACTCATCTCACACGCTAGTAAAGTAATATTCAAAATTTTCCAAGCCAGGCTTCAACAGTACATGAACCATGAACTTCCAGATGTTCAAGCTGGTTTTAGAAAAGGCAGAGAAACCAGAGATCAAATTGCCAGCATCCACTGGATCATCAAAAAGGCAAGAGAATTGCAGAAAAACATCTATTTCTGCTTTATTGACTATGCCAAAGCCTTTGACTGTGTGGATCACAATAAACTATGAAAAATTCTGAAAGAGATGGGAATACCAGACCACCTGATCTGCCTCTTGGGAAATCTGTATGCAGGTCAGGAAGCAACAGTTAGAACTGGACATGAAACAACAGACTGGTTCCAAATAGGGAAAGGAGTACATCAAGGCTGTATATTGTCACCCTGCTTATTTAACTTCTATGCAGAGTACATCATGAGAAACGCTGGGCTGGATGAAGCACAAGCTGGACTCAAGATTGCTTGGAGAAATATCAATAACCTCAGATATGCAGATGACACCACCATATGGCAGAAAGTGAAGAGGAACTAAAGAGCCTCTTGATGAAAGTGAAAGAGGAGAGTGAAAAAGTTGGCTTAAAGCTCAACATTCAGAAAACTAAGATCATGGCATCTGGTCCCATCATTTCGTGGCAAATAGATGGGGAAACAGTGACAGACTTTATTTTGGGGGGCTCCAAAATTACTGCAGATGGTGACTGCAGCCATGAAATTAAAAGACACTTGCTCCTTGGAAGGAAAAAAAGTTATGATCAGCCTAGATAGTGTATTAAAAAGCAGAGATATTACTTTGCCAACAAAGGTCCGTGTAGTCAAGGCTATGGTTTTTCCAGTAATCATGTATGGATGTGAGAGTTGGACTATAAGAAAGCTGAGGGCCAAAGAATTGATGCTTTTGAACTGTGGTATTGGAGAAGACTCTTGAGAGTCCCTTGACTGCAAGGAGATCCAACCAGTCCATCCTAAAGGAGATCAGTCCTGAGTATTCATTGGAAGGACTGATGTTGAAGCTGAAACTCCAATACTTTGACCACCTGATGCGAAGAGCTGACTCATTTGAAAAGACCCTGATGCCAGGAAATATTGAAGGCGGCAGGAGAGGGGACGACAGAGGATGAGATGGTTGGATGGCATCACCGATTCAATGGAGATGAGTTTGAGTAAACTCCAGGAGTTGGTGATGGACAGGGAAGCCTGGCATGCTGCAGTCCATGGGGTCGCGAAGAGTCAGACACGACTGAGTGACTGAACTGAATTGAACTGAGCATCAGTTACTCCCTTTTCTGAGCACTGTATATATTTCTATCTAGGTTTTCTCATAGGCGTTTGTATGCTTTTCCTCTTTCTTGTTCAAGGTCACAGCATGTTTGCGCTCGCCCTCTGTGATTGTGCGTGTCCAGCGGGCTCCTCCCTTACATCTGGTCCCTTCTTTGTGGTCACAGTCACCGCCTCGATCCCAAATGTTATCTCTTCACGGCGAAAGGATGAAAATCGCCAAAATTTACGGCAACCCCCCTCGCTGAATAGAGATTACTGCTCAAGTGGAGGCAGGCAAGTCAGGGACCTCCTCTCGTCGCTCCTTTTTCTCCTGCATTTTCTCACGTGGAGTATTTGTAGGAGTAGCGGGGCGCAGCAGCGGGCATGCAGGCAGAGCTTTTTCTGGTAGGAACACAAATCTTCGATTTCTGCTGTGCTTCCGGAGACATTCTCTTTGCACCTAGGCGGGGACTGATTTCTGGGTCGGACTGCCTCGTATTTCCTGTTTTCAGCCCGTCGCTTCCGCCCAGAGTTGCTTTAAGTTCCCGCTGTGAGTAGCTACTTCCGCCAGGAGTCCTTAGCATCTTGGACTTGGAAAGTGCCCCTGGGGCGGCCTCCTCCTTCTCTCAGCCTGGCTACCCGAAGCCAGATCTCAAGGTGGAGGCGGCAGCGGCTGGGCCTGTCGCAGAGCGTTCTTTTTGCCCAAGTCCTGGGCCTGAGGTTACTTAGAGGTGCGGGAGAGGCGCCCAGCCTGGCCCAGCCCGGGCCTTCCCCCGGGCCAGTGACAGTGGCCAGAGGCCTCGCCGCGCCCACCCCAGCCTGGGGCGGGGCACGGCCTCCTAGCCCGGGTCCCGCCCCTCCTGCCTGCTGGTCGCCGGATCAGTGCCTTCAGCTCAGAAGCGGTGGAAGCGTTTTGCACCTCTGGTACTCCGCAGCCCCCTGGCTCCGGCCCCTAGAGAACATGGAGTTCGCCGAGCTGATCAAGACCCCTCGGGTGGATAATGTGGTGCTGCACCGACCCTTCTATCCGGCCGTCGAGGGGACCTTGTGTCTGACTGGCCACCACCTGATCCTCTCCTCCCGGCAGGACAACACGGAGGAGCTGTGGCTTCTCCATTCAAACATCGACGCCATCGACAAGCGGTGAGTGCCGGTCCCATCCATCCCCTGTTCTGCGCGCAACTCCGATGCTTGTCTGCGGAAACCCATCCTAGCGTTTTCCTTGTGTCCCCTCGCCCAACCAGTCAGCAGAACGACCCTCGCTCTGGCCTAGACTGAGGATTTGAGTTTTAGAAAGCTGAAACCATCCAGTTGAGATACCGGGTTTCCATTCAGTCTGATTGGGTTACGGTGATTATCATTTTTGGTACATAACACTATTTGGATGGGTTTGCAACGTTTTCATTTTAAATTTCTTTTCGTTGCACTATCATATTCCTTGAATGTTAATTGCCCATCATAGTTCATGAAGTTGTGAGTGAATGTGATTACAAAGTCTTTATTTGCAACTTTTGAGGAAAACTGAAAGAATTCAGTATATAGTGTCTAAATTTCACAAACGCTTCTCCCCTCCTCTCCGAAATGTTCAGTTTATCATATTTCTCCTTGTTTCTTACCTTCTGGATCATCAATTTAAGACTTCCCATTTTGGAAGATTAGAATGTGTTTTATTTTCTTTACCCTCCTGTGCTTTTGCAAAGAACAGAATAGGCTCTTAAACAAAGGTATTAATTAATTGACTTTTTTTTTTTTTTTTTTGCACCCCAGGCTCTCTTTCCAGGGTAGTGTCTCAAGAGGCTAAAAGTTATAGTTCATCTGTAGTCAAAATTACCATTTCCCCAGTGGTTTTGTGTCCTTGAGCCAGAAGGTAAGTTGGTCATCCAACTTACACTCAAGTGTAAATGAATGATGGTAGTTTTTCTGGTTACCTCTCAGGAGAATTTGGAGGTGAAGAAGATTTCCAAAGCGGTTATGCCTTGAAAGAAAATTATTTCTAATAGGAAAAGTTAAACAATATGAGTGAAGTGATGATAGATGCATTTTCAAGCAGCAGACTCCTGTTTGACTCCTGAGATCACCCTCTCCTGTGTAAAAGTTTTCAGTGTTCCCTTTTTGCCTTCATGGTGGTGGTGGTTTAGTCACTCAGTCAAGTCTGACTCTTACAACCCTGTGAACTGTAGCCCACCAGGCTCCTCAGTCCATGAGATTTCTCAGGCAAGAATACTGGAGTGGATTGCCATTTCCTTCTCCTGGGATCTTCAAGACCCGGGGATGGAGCCCTCATGTCCTGCACTGCAGGCAGATTGTTTATAGCTGAGCCACCAGGGAAGACCCCTTAGTCTGTCATGTATGGCAAACCTTGTTCTGACCCTAATCTACTTTTCCCTGTTCAGTTCTTGCCATTCTCTTTCCTGAACCCTTTTTACCAGTCAGTCCTCACTTTTCATTTTGGTTCATCCATGTGCTGCATTCTCTCACGTCTGTATTTTACTGACGCTCTTCCTTCTGCCTGGAATGCTTGCTCCTCTCAAATTTGTTAGACATTCATTGAATGCCTTATGTTTCCGACATTTTGTGAAACATTAAAGGCAGCACGATGAATAAAATATAGCTCTTGCCTTGCAGGTTTATAGGCTATCTTCCAGCTGTTACTCATCTATCAATATTCAGTTTAGCCATTTCAATCTGCCACCCCTTTCACACAACTAGAAGTAATTCCCCCCCCCCCCCCCGAAATCCTATAGCTCTTTATACCTCTTTCATAAATATTTGTTAAAATTTGTGTTTTGATAGTTAACGTATGTGTTAGCTCCTTGAAGCCAGGGCTGGAATTTGGTTAATTTTTATCTCCTTCAAAGCTCCTATCTGTGGCATGGGCAGATAGGCACTTAGGAAATAAAAGACTTAACCGCTGAGTGGAGAGTAGTGACACAGAATACAAATTAGAGTTTCTCCATGCCATCAACTCTTTTCTTTCTTTTTTATCTCTTTCTGTGGTTTGTTTTCTGTTTTGTCATTTCATATTTACCTAGCATTTACCACATGCTGGGCCTGGTTGGGCTTAAATGAATGTTTAAGATAAGGACCTTTTAATCTGTTAGTAGAGAGATGACAAATTGTGCACACTTTTACCTGGGAAGCAGCATGATGTAATGGAAAGAGCGTGAGCTAGACGGTAAGATCCAAGTTTGTCGAGTTGTTGCTTTCAGAAAAGAGTGACTTCCTTGTGTCTTCTATATGGTGAGCGCTGCCTGGGCTGTGGACATGCAGTGGTGGCTGAGACAGATGAGGAGCTTGTTTACTGGGGAGGAGATGGACATTCAAATAAATCAGCAAATAAATATGCAACAGCATCAGGTAATAGGTGCCAGGAAGGAAAAAAAGGAAGATGTGAGGATGGAGAATGCCTGGAGGCAGTGTGTTTAGAAGGAATGTTCGCGAGGACAAGTGACTGTTGAATTAATGAAGGGAGGAAGGCTGCACTGAATATCAGAGGAAGGAGCATTCCAGCCAAGCTCCAGCCAAAGGGAAGGCAGAGGCTGGAGACAGGAGCATACCTGGCACGGAGGAGGAAGAACAAAGAGGCCAGTGTGGCAGGAAGGCAGTGAGCATGGGGTAGGGGACTAGGGGGACTGGGAGACCACAGAAACGGTGGTTGGAGGGATCAGCAGTGGCCAGATCATGTAGGGCCTGAGATGCCACTGTGATGGTTTTCATGGGAAGCCTTGGAGAGCTGAAAGCATGAAAGTGTAGCAGTTGATAGACTTCTAGAAGATGATTCTGGTCATTGGCATAAAATGGATGGTAGAAGGGCAAGAGTGGAAGCAGAAGACCCAGGTAGATGGTTGGGTAGTTCAGGTAAAAGATGATGGTGACTTACGAGTGGAAGCAGAAGTAGTGTGATCAACAGTGGTCAGGTTTGAGGTGTATTTTAATTCATTTTTGGCTGTACTGGGTCTTCATTGTTGCCCCTGGGCTTTCAGAGAGCAGGGGCCACTCTTGGTTGCAGTGCCCTGGCTTCTCCTGTTGTGGAGCATGGGCTCTAGGGCACATGGGCTTCAGTAGTTGCAGCGCTTAGGCTTAGTTGCTCTGTGGCGCTTGGAATCTTCCCAGACCAGGTGTGGAAACCTTGTCCCCTGCAGTGGAAGGCCGCTTCTTAACCACTGAACCACCAGGGAAGTCCTGGATGCGTTTCGAAGGTTTAGCTGCTGTGAATTTGTAAATGGGGTGTGAGAGGAAGAGCAGTAGTGAAACTGACTCCTTCAGTTCTGCCTCTCATTAGTTAGGTGTCCTTGGGCGAACTGCTTAACCTCCCCGAACCTCAGTGCTTTCACATGAGGAAGAAAGCCCCTCTCATGTCCAGTATTAACTTACATCTGAATGTTTGACATGCTTGTAGAATACGTTCATGTACCGTGCACACAGAATTTTATTTCATCCCTTCCGCAGCCAAGGTTGTACACAAGTTTTACAATTATATTTATTTTTTATTTTTATGGTAGAAAGTTGAGTTACTTCTACTCAGTTGATGACTCATGATTTTCATGATTGGTTCATTACAAAGTCTTGTTTGTTTTTTTAGTCTTCTTCAGCCCCCATTTTCACTCTTTCCACTTTGTCCTCAAGCACTGCAGGCAACTATGTCAAGTGTTGGAACTTGTCCTCAGATATATGTATGTCACTATAAACTGTAGAGCACTGTTGTATGTAGGTGTGCACACGTGTGCATGTGTGAGTTTAATTTACCGAAGTAGGATTATGTCATAGATCTTGTTCTATTTCTCAACATTTTAACTCAGTACTCTTTTTCCAAGTTCTCTTCATATTGCTGTATGTACGTCTATCTCACTGCTTCTGATTCCAGTGTTAAATTCCAAAGTGCCTGTGCTGTGCTGGGCTTAGTCGCTCAGTTGTGTCTGACTGTTTGTGACTCCATGGACATAGCCCGCTATCCAAAGTGCCTGCAATGGTTTACTTATCTCACCCTCTAGATAATCTCCAACTCCTTACAATCACAAACAACTCTGGTAAATGTCGTCACTCAGGTCCCTTTAGAGTCTTCAGCTGAGTTTCTCTGAGACCGTGCCTAGGGAGGGCTCAGCCAGAAAGCAGATGCGCGGGTCACCTCACAGAGAATGCCAGATGGCTCTCCAAAATACCTATTCCACTTTGCCCTCCCACCGTGATTCTTATTTCTCCCATGTTCTACCAACATTTGGTATTGCTTTCCTTCAAGTTTTTGCCAATATGATGACTGGGAAATGGTGTCTCTTTTGTTTTAATTTGTGCTTCTCTCATTACCAGTGAGTTTAAGTATTTCTTAATAGAGTGTGAATGCAGAGACTTGAGACAGGAGCACAGCTGGCAGGTAGGAGGAAGAAGAAAGGCCAGTGTGGCAGGAGGGCAGTGAGCACAGGGTACAGGCTAGGAGGTGGGAGACCGCAGAAACCGTGGTTGGCGGGATCAGCAGTGGTCAGATTGTGTAGGGCCTGATATGCCCACTGTGATGGTTTTCATGGGGAGCCTTGGAGAGCTGAAACCTTGGAAGTGTATCAGTCGATAGACTTCTAGAAGATGATTCTGGTTGCTGGCAGAAAATAGATTGTAGAAGGGCAATGATTTGTTAGCAAATCATTAAATTTTTTTCGCCTTTCTGTGGACTGCCTGTGAATTTCCTTGGCCCACTTTTAAAAACTGGGTTTTTCTTTTTTTTCTGGCCAGTTCCTTGTATATTCTGTAGATATTAATTTTTCACTTAGACGTTACAAATATCTTCTCCATATATCTCACCCATTTGTTGACTTTTGTGTGGTTCCCTTTGTTAAAGAGAAGTCTTTGATTTTAATGCAAAATTTATCAATATTTTGTGGTTTGTGCTTTTTAAGTGTTACTGAAGTCCTTCCTTATTTCAGGATTACTAGGGTATTCTCCTAGATTTTCTTCCATATTAGCTTTATAATTTTACCCTTCATTTTTAGATCTTTAATCCATTTGGATTCTACATTCATTTCAAGAGTGATAAGAACCCAACTTTGTTTTTTTCCTCCATACAGCAAGCCAGTTTTCCTAAAACCATCATCTAACAACCTATCCTTGACTGATTTTTCATACATCAAGTGGTTTTATGCATATATGTATATGTAATATATAAAGCTTTGGCTGCATCCCATAAGTTTTGTAATACTGTGTTTTTGTTTTCACATTTCTGTCTGTACTTTATAATTTCCCTTGTGATTTGTTCTTTGCTCTGTTAGTTATTTAAAAATGTATTAATTTTCATAATTTGAGAGTTTTTAATTGGAGAATAATTGCCTTACAATATTATGTTAGTTACTGCTGAAAACAACATAAAACATAAATCAGCTATAAGTATCTGTATATCCCCTACCTCTTGAGTCTTCCTCCCACCCCCATCCTACCCCTCTAGGTCTTGGCAGAGCACCAAGCTGAGCTCCTTGTGTTATTTAGCAGCTTTCTACTAGCTGTCTGTTTTACACTGGTAGTGCATATATGTCAGTTGTACTCTCAGTTGTACTCTTTCCCCCTGCTGTGTCCAAAAATTCAGTCTCTACATCAGCATCTCTATTCCTGCCCTGCGAATAGGTACCATTTTTCTAGATTATATATATGCATTAATATGCAATATTTGTTTTTCTCTTTTCTGACTTACTTCACTCAGTATGACAGACTCTAGGTTCATCCACATCACTACAAATGACCCAATTTCATTCCTTTTTATGGCTGAATAATATTCCATTGCATATATGTACACATCTTCTTTGTTCATTGATCTGTTGATGGACATCTAGGTTGCTTCTGTGTCCTGGCTATTGCAGATAGTGCTGCAGTGAACATTGGGGTACATGTGTTTTTTTGAATTATGATTTTCTCAGGGTATATGCCCAGTAGTGGGACTGCTGGGTCATATGGTAGTTTTATTCCTAGTTTCTTCAAGAACCTCCATACTGTTTTCCATAGTGGTTGTATCAATTTACATTCCCATCAACAGGGTATCTACATCCTCCCCATTTATGGTTAGTAGATTTTTTGATAATGGCCATTCTCACTGGTGTGTGGTCATCCCTCATTACAGTTTTGATTTGCTTTTCTCTAATAATGAGTGATGTTGAGCATCTTTTCATGTGTTTGTTGGCCATCTGTATGTCTTCTTTGAAGAGACATCTTTTTAAATTTTTTGCCCATTTTTTTATTGGGTTGTTTTTTTGAAACTGAGCTTTATAAGCTGCTTGTATATTTTGGGGATTAAGCCTTTGTCAGTTGCTTTGTTTGCAGTTATTTTCTCCCATTCTGAGAACTGGCTTTTTGTCTTGTTTATGGTTTCCTTTGCTGTGCAAAAGCTTTTAAGTTTAATTATATCCTATTTGTTTGTTTTTGTTTTTATTTTCATTACTCTAGAAGGTGTGTGTCAAGGGGATCTTGCTGTGCTTTATGTCAAAGAGTGTTCTGCCTATTTTTTTTTCCTCTAAGAGTTTTATAGTGTCTGGCCTTACATTTAGTTCTTTAATCCATTTTGATTTTATTTTTGAGTAGGGTTTTAGAAAGTGTTCTCATTTCATTCTTTTACATGTAGCTGTCCAGTTTTCCCAACACCATTTATTGAAGAGAGGGTCTTTCCTCCATTGTATATTTTTGCCTCCTTTGTCAAAGATAAGGTGCCTATAGGTGCATGGGTTTATCTTTGGGCTTCCTATTTATCTACATTGATATTTCTGTTTTTGTGCTATTACTATACTCTACTGATTACTATAGCTTTGTAGTGTAGTCTGAAGTCAGGAAGCTTGATTACTCCAGCTCTGTTTTTCTCTCTCAAGATTGCTTTGGCTCTTCAGGGTTTCCATACAAATTGTAAAATTTTCTGTTCTAGATCTGTGAAAAATGCCATTGGTAATTTGATAGTGATTGAATTGAATGTGTAGATTGCTTTGGGTAGTGTAGTCATTTCACAGTATTCTTCTAATCTAAGAACATGTGCTATGTCTCCATCTGTCTGTATCATCTTTGATTTCTTTCGTGATTGTCTTATATTTTTTTGTGTATAGGATTTTGTCTCCTTAGGTAGGTTTATTCCTAGGTATTTTATTCTTTTTGTTGCAGTAATAAATGGGATTGTTTCCTTAATTCCTCTTTGTGAGCTTTCACTGTTAGTGTAATAAGAATGCAGGGGATTTCTATGTATTAATTTTGTATCCCGTGACTGTATTAAATTCATTGATTAGCTCTAGTAGTTTTCTGGTGGCATCTTTAGAATTTTCTATATATAGTATCATGTCATTTGCAAACAGTGACAGTTTTACTTCTTATTTTTCAGTTTGTATTCTTTTTATTTCTTTCTCTTTGATTGCCACGGCTAGGACTTCCAAGACTATGTTATAATAGTGGCAAGAATCCACACTCTTGTGTCTTTCCTCATCTTAGGGGAAATGCTGTCAGTTTTTCACCATTGAGCAAGTTGTTTGCTGTGGATTTGTTGTATATGGCCTTTCTTATGTTGAGGTAGACTCCCTCTATGCCCACTTTCTAGAGAGTTTTAATCATAACTGGGTGTTTAATTTTGTCTTTCCGTGCATCTATCAAAATATTATCATATGGTTTTTATCTTTCAACTTGTTAATATAGTATGTCATTTGGATTGATTGATGTATATTGAAGAATCCTTGTAACCATGAGATAAACCCCACTTGATCGTGGTATATGATCCTTTTTAATGTGCTGTTGGATTCTGTTTTCTAGTATTTTGTTGAGGATTTTTGCATCTATGTTCATCAATGACATTGGCCTGTAATTTTCTTTTTTGTGTGCGATATCTTTGGTTTCTGTATCGGAAATGGGGGCCTACTAGAATGAGTTTGGAAGTTTTCTTTTGTCTGCAATTTTTGGAAAGAGTTTAAGAAGGATAGGTGTTAGCTCTTCTTTAAATGTTTGATATTAAGAGAATTCTCCTGGGAAGCAATCTGGCCTTGTGCTTTTGTTTGTTGGAAGATTTTTGACCATAGTTTTTTTTTTTTTAAATTATTAATTTGTCTCAATTGGGTCTTAGTTGCAGCATGTGGGATCTAGTTCTTGATAAGGGTTCGAACCCCTGGCTACCTGCATTGGGAGTGCGAGTCTTAACCCCTGGACCACCAGGGAAGTCCTGATCATGGTTTTGATTTCAGTGCTTATGATTGATCTGTTCTTATTTTCTCTTTCTGGTTCAGTCTTAGAAGGTTGTACTTTTCTAAGAATTTATGCATTTCTTCCAAGTTGTCCATATTGGCATATAGTGGCTCAAAGTAGTCTCTTATGATTCTTTGTGTTTTGCAGTGTCAGTTGTAATCTCCTTTTTCATATTTCTAAGTTTACTGATTTGAGTCTTATTCCTTTTTTTCTTAATAAGTCTAGCTGATGGTTTATCTATTTTGTTTATCTTCTCAAAAAAACAGCTTTCAGTTTTATTGATCTTTGCTGTTGTTTTCTTCATTTCTTTTCCATTTATTTCTGCCATAATCTTTATGATTTCTTTCCTTCTACTAACTTTTTCTTTTGCGAGGGGTTCTTCCTTTTCTAATTGCTTTAGGTGTAAGGCTAGGGTGTTTATTTGATATTTTTATTGAGATAGGGCTGTATTCTATAAAATTCCCTCTGAAAACTGCTTTTTCTGCAGCCCATAGGTTTTGGGTCGTCGTGGTTTTGTTGTCATTTGTTTCTCAGTACTTTTTTAATTTCCTCTTTGATTTCATCAGTGATCTCTTGGTTATTTACCAGGGTATTGTTTAGCCTCCATATGTTTGTTTGTTTTTTTTTTACAGTTTTTTTTTCTTCTGTAATTGATACCTAATCTCATAGCATTGTGGTTGGGAAAAATGCTTGATACGATTTCAGTTTTCTTAAATTTACTGAGGCTTGGGTTTTGTTACTGATTTCTGACTTCATCCCATATGGTCAGAGAAGACACTTGGTATAATGTCTATCTTTTTTTTGACCATGCTCTGTGGCATGCAGGATCTTAGTTCCCCCACCAGGGATTGAACCCGTGCCCCCTGCAATGGACGGGCAAAGTCTTAACCACTGGACTGCCAGGAAAGCCCCCGTATCTGTCTTTTTAAATCTCTTGAGATTTGATTTGTGGCCTAATATACAGTCTATCCTGGAAAATTTTCTGTGTGTGTGTGTGTATCCTGTTAGGTAGCGTGTGTATGTCTACTAGGTCTAGTTAGTTTAAAGTTAGTTTATTGTGTTAAGTCCTCTGTTTCCTTATATCTGTTTGTTCTGTCCATTATTGTGAGTGAGGTATTAAGGTATCTATTATTGTAGAACTACTTCTCCATTTACTTCTGTCAGATTTTGCTTCATATATTTGATTTTCATTAGATGTATAGATGTTTATAATTGTTATACTTTCCTGTTGTGTTGAACCTTTTATTAGTAGATAATGTCCCTTGTCTCTTATAACCATTTTTGATTTATAAACTATTTTTTCTAATATTAGTAAAGTCTTTCCTTGCTGTCTTTTGGTTGTTTGCTTGGAATATCTTTGTCCACCATCCCTTCAATTTCAACTTGTCTATATCTTTGGATCACAGTGTGTCTCTTATGAGAGTATATAGTTGGATCATATGTTTTTATCCATTCTGTCAATATCTGTCCTTTAATTAAAGAGTTTAATCCTCTTGCATTTAGGTTAATTATTTGTCATTGTGCTATTTGTTCTGTATGTGCCTTAAAGCTTTTTTGGTCCCTCATCTCCTGCGTTAATGTCTTTTATTGTGTATTGTCTTTTTTGGTGTCTTTTATTGTGTATTGTGATTTTATGGCAATGAAATGTTTAAAATTTTTTCATTTACTTTTGTGTTTATTCTATAGCTGTTTTCTTTATGGTTGCCATGGGGATTGAATTTAACATCCAACAGTTTAAAATACTCTAATTTGAATTTATACCAACTTCACTTCAAAAAATACAAAAAGTCTACTCCTTTATAGCTCTGTCCTCATCCCTTTACATACATGTCATAAAATTGTATCTATGCTTTGAGCCTGAGGGCATAATCTATTTCTTTAAAATGTTATTGGTCTCTTAAATCATGTATAAAATACAACATGCAGTCACAGGCCATAGTTACAGTAATGCTACCTTTATAATTGCCCATGTATTTACCTTTTTGAAATCTTACTTCTTTATACAGCTTCAAGTTACTGTCTAGTGCCCTTTCATTTCACTTTGCCGGACTCCCGTGAGTATTTCTTGTAGAACAAGTCTAGTGGTCAGAGACTCCCTCAGCTTTTGTTTATCTGGGACTGCCTTAATTTCTCCCTCACTTTTGAAGGACAGTTTTGCAGACTATCAGATATGTAGCTGACAGTTTTTCCTTTAACACTTTGAATATATCAGCCAGCTGTCTTCTGGGCCCCAAGTTCTTAAGTTCTTGTTGTGGGTCTCTTTCAGCTAATCTTACTTGGACTTCATTGAGCTTCTTGTTTATATTCATGTCTTTCATCAGATTTGAGAAATTTTCAGCCATCGTTTTTTCAGATGTTCTCTCTGCCCTTTTCTCTGTCTTTCTGTAACTCCCTCTATGTGTGTGTTGGTCGGCCTGTTGGTATCTCATAGGTCCCTTAGGTTCTGTTCATTTTTCTTTAATCTTTTTTCTTTCTGTTCTTCACACCTGATAATTTCCATTGTCTTATCTTCTAATCTTTAAGTTTGCTAATTTTTTTCTTCTGTCTCTTGGGAATCTGCTTTTGAATCCCTCTTGTGAGCTTTTCATTTCAGTTCTTAAAACTTTTAAGCTCCAGAGTTTTTTGGTTTCTTTTTAGGTTTTCTATCTCTTTATCAATGTTTCTGTTTTGTTCACACATTAAATTCTTGACTTTACCCACATTTTCCTTTAGCTTTTTGAGCATCTTTAAGACTGTTATTTTAGTCTTTGTCTAATACATCATCTTCTATCAAGTCTTTTTCAGAGACAGTTTCTGTTGATTTATTTTCACCTTTTGAACGGGCCATGCTCTCCTGTTTATTTCTCTGCTTTGTGAGTTTTTTTTTTCTCTGCTCAACACTGGACATCTGAACCTAATAATGTGGTAACTCTGGAGATCAGATTTCCTCTCTTCCTTGGGATTTGATGTTTTTTGTTTTGGGAGGTTTCTTTTGTTTACTGTTTTTGTTTTTTTGACTGTTATGGGATGTCTCTATGCCAAGGATCAGCCTGAGGAATAAAGTTAAGATTTTCTCAGGTCTTTTCTGAGCTTGGGTTTGTTCAGTCAGTTACTTCTTAATTTTCCCTAAATGTACAGTTGTTTTCGAATGTCCTGATCTTTAATGTCTGGTTCCTGAAAGAGGAAAAGTGAAGAATGAAGAGACGTGAGGAGAGAGCCAACTGTCTAAATCCCCTGGAAGTCATCGATTGGAGGTGGGGCCGCTTATGACAATGGCAGGAATTGCAACAACAGTGGCTGCCTGCGTCTTTGCACCTCTGTGATCAGAATCAGCAATCAGTGATCGTAGCACAGATCTCTGGTGTTTGAAGAACAAGGTCCTCTCTTCCCATCTTGGCTCCTATAAAGTGTTGCTCTAGGAACGTGTGTGTACACAGCTGCCTGCCACTTGGCTAGGGGTGGGGAATGGGTAGCTGCTCTTTTATTAAGAGCTGAATTTATCCAAAACTAACTGCAATTTGTTATCCAAGTCTTTCCCTAGAAGTTTAATAGACATGAGAGTTCCAAAGTAGTTACATCAGAGAGATTCTGGCAGTGCAATTGTTATCCAAGTGGGAAGAGAGATTCTTACTTCTTCTGATAACACTGTCTTCCGGAGTCCTTTGCTTTTACTGAGTTGTGAGGTTTTTGTTTGTTTTTAAGTGTGTTGTGATACAAGTCCTTTATCAAATATAACATTCACAAATGTTTTCTCTCAATCTGTGGTTTGTCTTTATTCTCTTGAACTGTGTCTTTCAGAGAGCAAACATTTAAAAGTTTAAAGACATACAATTTATAATTCTTTCGTAGACTGGGCTCGTGATATCTTACCTAAGAAATCTTTGCCTAACCAAAGGTCACAAAGATTTTCTCCCGTGTTTTCTTTTAGAGATTTATAGTTTTAGGATTTTGGATATATGATCCATTTTTAGTTGGTTTTGTGTATGATTCGTATAAAGATCCAAAATCTTTTTTTCCGTATAGCTATCTCATTGTTGTGGCACCATCTCTTGAAAAGCCTGCCCTTTCTTCAGTAATTGTTTTGCCCTCCTTTGTCCATATATAAGTGAATATATTTCTAGACTTTCTTCTCTATTGTGTTGATCTGTTTGATGCCATTGCTGCCACAATGTTAAAGTATCTTTAAATTATACAGTATTAGATATCCAATTTTGTTCTTACTCATACTTGTTTCGGTTATTTGAAGTCATTTACATTTCCATACATGCAGATGACACCACCCTTATGGCAGAAAGCGAAGAAGAACTAAAGAGCCTCTTGATGAAAGTGAAAGAGGAGAGTGAAAAAGTTGGCTTAAAGCTCAGCATTCAGAAAACTAAGATTATGGCATCTGGTCCCATCACTTCATGGAAATAGATGGGGGAACAGTGCAAACAGTGTCAGACTTTATTTTTTTGGGCTCCAAAATCACTGCTGATGGTGATTGCAGTCATGAAATTAAAAGACACTTACTCCTTGGAAGGAAGGTTATGACCAACCTAGATAGCATATTGAAAAGCAGAGACATTACTCTGCGAACAAAGGTCTGTCTAGTCAAGGCTATGGTTTTTCCAGTGGTCACGTATGGATGTGAGAGTTGGACGGTGAAGAAAGCTGAGTGCCGAAGAATTGATGCTTTTGAACTGTGGTGTTGGACAAGACTCTTGAGAGTACCTTGGACTGCAAGGAGATCCAGCCAGTCCATCCTAAAGGAGATCAGTCCTGGGTGTTCATTGGAAGGACTGATGTTGAAGCTGAAACTCCAATACTTGGGCCACCTCATGCTAAGAGTTGACACATTGGAAAAGACCCTGATGCTGGGAAGGATTGGGGGCAGAAGGAGAAGGGGACGACAGAGGATGAGATGTCTGGATGGCATCACCGACTCGATGGACATGGGTTTGGGTAGACTCCGGGAGTTGGTGATGGACAGGGAGGCCTGGTGTGCTGTGATTCATGGGGTCGCAAAGAGTAGGACACGACTGAGTGACTGAACTAAACTGAATATTTTCATGTGAATTTTAAAAAATTTATTTACTTATTTATTTTTGGGTATGCTCTGCAGCTGGTAGGATCTTAGTTCCCTGACTGGGGATTGAACCTGCCCTTGCTGCAGTGAAAGCACAACATCCTAACCACTGGGCCACCAGAGAATTCCTCCATGTGAATTTTATTTATTTTTTGTATTTATTTTTTTGTTTATTGGAATATAATTGCTTTACAGTGTTGTGTTAGTTTCTGCTGTACAGTGTGAATCAGCCATGTGTATACCTATACCCCCTCACTGTTGAGCCCCCCCTCCCACCCCACCCCCCCACCCCACCCCTCTGGGGTCATCACAGAGCAGCACTGAGCTGTGCTCCCTGTGCTATAGAGCAGCTTCCTGCTGGCTAGTTTTACACACGATAGCGTATATATGTCGGTGCTACTGTCTCAATTTGTCCCCCCTTTCACCCCCTCCCGGCTGTGTCCACAAGTCCATTCTCTATGTCTGCACCTCTGTTCCTGCCCTGCAAATAGTTCAGCAATACCATTTTTCTAGATTCCCTATGTATGCGTTAATATACATTATTTGTTTTTCTGTTTCTGACCCATTTCACTCTGTATGACAGGCTCTGGGTTCATCCACCTTAATAGAACTGACTCAATTTCATTCCTTCTTATGGCTGAGTAATACTCCCTTGTTTATTTGTACCACATCATCTTTATACATTTGTCTCTCGATGGCCGTCTTGGTTGCTTCCATGTACTGGCTGTTGTAAATAGCGCTGCATCTGCATGAACCTTGGGATACTTACATTTTTTGGGGTTAAGTTTTTCTCAGGGAATATGCCTAATAGTGGGATTCTTGGGTCATATGGTAGATGTGTATTTAGTTTCTTAAGGAGCCTCCATACTGTTCTCTACAGAGGCTATGCCAATTTACATTCCCACCAACACTGTAAGGGCGTTCCTTTTCTCCACACCTTCTCCAGCACTATTGTTTGTAGATTTTTTTGAAGATGGCCATTTTGGCTGATGTGAGGTGTGATACCTTACTATAGTTTTGATATCTGTTTCTCTAATAATTAGTGCTGTTGAGCATCTTTTCTCGTGTTTGTTAGCTATCAGTATGTTCTCTTTGGAGAGATGTCTGTTTAGGTCTTCTGCCCATCTTGATTGGATTATTTTACATATACATATATATGTGTGTGTGTGTAGCTCCATTAGCCGTTTGTATATAAAGAGATTAACCCTTTGTCATTGCCTTGTTTGCAAAAACTTTCTCGCATTTTGAGGCTTGTCTTTTCTTCTTGTTTATGGTGTCTTTCGTTGTGCCAAAGGTTTGAAGTTTAATTAGGTCTCAATTATTTATTTTTTGTTTTTATTTTCATTATTGTAGAAGGTGGGTCAAAAAAGATGTTACTGTGATTTATGTCAAACAGTGATTTTTTTCCTCTTTTCATCTAAGAGTTTTGTAGTATCTGATCTTACATTCAGGTCTTTAATCCATTTTAAGTTTATTTTTGTGTATGGCGTTAGGGAGTGTTCTAATTTCATTCCTGCTGTCCAGATTTCCCAGCACTGCTTATTAAGAGGCTGTTTTTTCTCCATTGTATATTCTTGCCTCCTTGTTATAGATCAGGTGACCATAGGTGCATAGGTTTATCTCTGGGCTTTCTATCTTGTTCCGTTGGTCTGTATTTCTGTTTTTGTGCCAGAACCATACTGTTGATTACTGTAGCTTTGTAATGTAGTTTGAAATTGTGGAGCCTGATTCCTCCAACTCTGTTTTTCTCAACTTTGCTTTGGCTATTCAGGGCCTTTTATGTTTCCTTACAAGTTGTAAATTTTTTTGTTCTAATGAAGACTGCCATTAATTTTGATAGAAATTGCATTGAATCTGTAGATGGCTTTGGGTAGTATCAGTTTAGTTCAGTTGCTTAGTCGAGGCCGACTCTTAGAAACCCCGTGGACTGCAGCACGCCAGGCTTCCCTGTCCATCACCAACTCCCATAGCTTGCTCAAAGTCATGTCCATTGAGTCAGTGATGCCATCCAACCATCTCATCCTCTGTCATCCCCTTCTCCTCCTGCCTTCAATCTTTCCCAGCATCAGGGTCTTTTATAATGAGTCAGTTCGTCGCATCAGGTGGCCAAAGAATTGGAGCTTCAGCATCAGTCAGTCCTTCCAATGAATATTCAGGACTGATTTCCTTCAGGATTCACTGGTTTGATCTCCTTGCAGTCCAAGGGACTCTCAAGAGTCTTCAACACCACAGTTCAGAAGCATCAATTCTTCGGCATTAGTCATGGTATATTTTTTCACCTGTCTGTCTCCTCTTTCATTTCTTTCATCGGTGTTGTATAGTTTTCTGAGTACAGGTCTTTTCTTTCCTTAGGTAGATATATTCGTGGGTATTTTATTCCTTTGTTGTGATGGTAAATGGGATTGTTTCCTTAATCTCACTTTCCGTGCATTCATTATTTAATTTTGACTGCACTGGGTCTTTGTTGCTGCGTGTGGGCTCTCTCTAATTGCAGTGCATGGGCTTCTCATTGTGGTGGCCTCTCTTGTTTTGGAGCTTAAGCTGTAGGCTCATGGGGTTCCGTTGTTGCACTGCATGGACTCAAGTGTTGTGGCTTGCGGTCTCAAGAGTGCTGGCTTGTTAGTTGTGGTGCATAGGCTTAGTCACTCCATGATACATGGGATCTTCCTGGACCAGGGATTGAACCTGTGGCACCTGCATTGCAGGTGGATTCTTAACCAGTGGACCACCAGGGAAGCCCTGTGCATTAATTTTGTATCTTGAAACTATCAAACTCATTGATGAGGTCCAGTAGTTTTCTGGTGGAATATTTAGGATTTTCTGTGTATAGTAACATGTCATTTGCAAACAGTGACAGTTTTACTTCTTCTTTTCCAATTTGTATTCCTTTTATTTCTTTTTCTTCTCTGATTGCTGGAGCCAGGACTTCCAAAACTGTCTTGAATAAGAGTGGTGAGAGTGGACATCGTTGTCTTGTTCCTGATCTTAGGGAAGATGCTTTCATTTCTGTTTTTCACCATTGAGAAGGATGTTTGCTGTGGGTTTGTCATATATGGTCTTTATTATGTTGAGGTAGCTTCCCTCTGTGCCCATCTTCTGGAGTTTTTATCATAAATGGGTGTTAAATTTTGTCAAAAAAACTTTTTTGGATCTATTGACCATATGATTTTTATTCTTTCATTTGTTAACATGGTATGTCAAAGTGATTGATGTGTGAATTTTGAAGAATGTGTGCATTCTTGGGATAAAGTTCACTTGAACGTGGTATATGATCCTTTTAATGTGTTGTTGCATAGTTTGTTGTTGTTGTTCTGTCCTTAAGTCATGTTCATCTCTTTGGGACCCCATGTACCGCAGCACGCCAGGGTCCCCTGTCCTTCAGTATCTTCCAGAGTTTGCTCAAATTCATGTCCATTGAGTCGATGATGCTATCTAACCATCTCATCCTTTATCACCCTCTTCTCCTTTTGCCTTCATTCTTTCCCAGCATCAGAGACTTTTCCAATGAGTTGGCTGTTCACATCAGGTGGCCAGAGTATTAGTGCTTCAGCTTCAGCATCAGGCCTTCCAATGAATAGTTCAGGACTGATTTCCTTTAGGATTGACTGGATTATCTTGCTCACCAAAGGACTCTCAAGAGTCTTCTCCAGCACCACAGTTTGAAAGCATCAGTTCTTTAGTACTCAGCCTTCTTTACAGTCTAGCTGTCACATCTGTATGTGACTATTAGAAAAACCATAGCTTTGAGTATACGTTCCTTTGTCAGCAAAGTGATGTCTTTGCTTTTTAATATGTTGACTCGGTTTGTCATAGCTTTCCTTCCAAGAAGCAAGCATCTTTTAACTTCGTGGCTGCAGTTACTGTTCACTTAAGTAGTTGTGGCACACTGGCCTAGCTGTTCCATGGCATGTGAGGATCTTCCTGGACCAGGATTGAACCCATAGCCCCTGCACTGGCAGGCAGATTCTTAACCACCAGATTACTAGGAAAGTCCCAGCCAGTTGTGATTTGGATCCAGATTGTGGTGAATCTGTTGATAAATGAACTTGGTGAGAACTAACATCTGACATCTTAATATTGAGTATTCTGACTTATGATGAAAGTGAAAGAGGAGAGTGAAAAAGTTGGCTTAAAGCTCAACATTCAGAAAACTAAGATCATGGCATCCTGTCCCATCACTTCATGGCAGATAGATGGGGAAACAGTGGAAACAGTGGCTGACTTTGTTTTTCTGGGCTCCAAAATCACTGCAGATGGTGATTGCAGCCATGAAATTAAAAGATGCTTACTCCTTGGAAGGAAAGTTTTGACCAACCTAGACAACATATTGAAAAGCAGAGACATTACTTTGTCAACAAAGGTCCATCTAGTCAAGGCTATGGTTTTTCCAGTGGTCATATATGGATATGAGAGTTGGACTATAAAGAAAGCTGAGCGCCGAAGAATTGATGCTTTTGAACTGTGGTGCTGGAGAAGACTTCTGAGAGTCCCTTGGACTGCAAGGAGATCAGTCCTGGGTGTTCATTGGAAGGACTGATGTTGAAGCTGAAACTCCAATCTTTTGGCCACCTGATGCGAAGAGCTGACTCATTGGAAAAGACCCTGATGCTGGGAAAGATCGAGGGCAGGAGGAGAAGGGGATGACAGAGGATGAGATGGCTGGATGGCATCACCGACTCGATGGACATGGGTTTGGGTAGACTCAGGGAGTTGGGATTGGACAGGGAGGCCTGGCGTGCTGTGGTTCATGGGGTCGCAAAGAGTCGGACACAACTGAGCAACTGAACTGAACTGACTTATGAACAAATCTATTGATCCATTTATCTTATTTAGGTCTCAAATATTTTTCAGCAGTACATTATATTTTTCACTCTAGGTCTTTGACATTGTTCGTTAGAATTTCTCCTATGTATTTCATATTTTGATGCTATTTTAAGTGGTATTTTTAAAATTTCAACTTCCTATTACTTATTTGTATTAATCAAGTTTTTAACCTTCGTATTTTATGATACATTGTCATCTTAGGGCTTGCCACCCTCAAGGTTAGCTAATTTCTTTTGTTATTGTTGTTTTGTCTTTGTTTAGTTGTGTCCCACTCTTGCAACCCCACGAACTGTAGCCCACCAGGCTCCTCTGCCCATGGAATTCTCCAGGCAAGAATACTGGAGTGGGTTGCCATTTCCTTCTCCAAGGGATCTTCCTGACCCAGAGGTTGATCTTGAGTCTCTTCTTGGCAGGTCGATTCTTTACTACTGACCCACTTGGGAAGTCCAGCTTATTTCTAGAGAGAGCAAGTAATTTGCTTACTAGCCTGCCGTTGATATGCAAGCTATTGATTTTTGTATATTTTTGTATCCTTTGGCTTAACTAAATTCATTTACTTGAATAGCTTTTTTAAAAATAATTTTCTTCAGATTTTCTAAATAGGCAGTTATTATCTGCAACTAAAAACAGTGTTATTTCTTCCATTTCAACCTAGATGCCACTTATCATGTTTTCTTGCCTTATAGCACTGGGTGTAACTGGTAGTACAATGTTTTTATTAAAAAATCTTAAAAAAATTGTTTTTGGCTGTCCTGGGTCTTTGTTGGTGTGCATGGGCTTTCTCTAGTTGCAGCTAGAGGGGCCTACTCTTCAGTGCAGTGCACAGGCTTCTCATTGTGGTGGCTTCTCTTTTTGCAGAACACAAGGCTCCAGGGCACTCGGGCTTCAGTAGCTACAGCACTTGGGCTCAGCAGTCGTGGTGCATGGGCTTAGTTGTTCCACAGCATGTGAGATCTTCCCAGACCAGGGATCGAACTAGTGTCCCCTGCATTGCAAGGAAGATTCTTAACCACTGGACCACCATGGAAGCCCCTGGTTCCACAGTGTTGAATAGAAGTGGTGAGAGTGAAATCTTAGTATTATTCCTGGTGTTAGTGAGAAAGCATTCAGCCTTTTACCATTAAGTATACTCTTAGTGGTAGAGTTGCTTTTGGTAAATGCTGTTTTTTAGGTTGAAGAAGTTCACTTCTGTTCTTAGTTGGCTGAAAGTTGGGTTGTTTTGTTTCATTTTAAAATCTTAAATGGCTGTTGGATTTTGTCATGTATTTCCTATATCTGTTGAGATGAGCATATGGTTTTTCTTTTTCAGTTTAATACAGTAACTTACTCTGTTAAAACTACCATGCATTTCTGGAATAAACCTCAGTTACTCATGATTATCCTTTAATGTATTGTTGGATTTAACTTGCTAATGTTTTGTTTAGAAATTTTATATCTAGTTTATGAGGGCTGTTGGTCTGTAGTTGTCTTGTCGTGTCTTTGGTTTTTGTGTTAGGAAAGTGCCAGACTTTAGGTGTGAATTGAGAAGTAAATGTCTCTTCTTCAGTTTTCTGGAAGAATTTTTCTTTGACTTGATAGTATTTTTTTCCTTAAATATTTTATGGAATTCACCAGTGAAGCCACCCGGGACTGGGATTTTCTTTGTGGGAAACGTTTTAATGAAGATGCCAGTTTATTTGTCAGATGAAGCATGAGCCAGGTTGGCTGGTCTTTGTAGTCGGTGTCTTCCTTGGATTTGCCCATAGCATTTACATTGTTGAATTTGTCGGCATAAAACTGTCCCTAATATTCCCTTAGTGTTTTTAGGGTCTGTGGAGTCTCTGTGATTGTAACCTCTCTCATTTCTGGCATTGTTAGACTGTGACTTTCTTTTTCCCTGATCAGTCTGCCTAGAAGATTATCACTCTTAAATGATCTTTTGAAGCAGTCATTTTTGCTTTGTTCTTCCCTACAATCTTCTCTTGTCTCTTTCATTAATTTTTTCCTCCCTTACTTTTGTTATTTAATGTTTTCTGCTTTGGATTCAACTTGCTGGTATGTTTCTAGTATAGTGGAATCTGATGAGGTCACTAATTTGAGACCCAAATTTTCTTCATTAATTTTCCTTCTTTCCTAATATAGATGGTCTTCTCAGACTGTCAGCCCCACCCAGTTCTTCTCTCCCTTCACTATAACTTGGAAAATCTTAAAACAGTGCATTGAGGCAATCACAGACTCATCTTGTTTCTCATCTTCCAGAGATCTTTGTTCGATGTCTTAAAAATTCTTGTTTGATGTTCAGCGTCTTGAAAACAGTTCTTCCTTATATTTTGCCTCCTTATTTTGGTGGTTTCAGGTAGTAGGATAAATATGGTACCTGAAATTCAAACTTTGCCAGAAGTGGAAGTGACAAGAATATGAAGTTTCAAAATACACTTTATAAGAGGCATTCCACTGTGTTGATCAGTTGTGGATATCTGATGGAATTTTCTTTGCTAGGATTTGACCCATGTTGATAACTTTCGCTTATCCAAGCTCACAGGGCAGTGATGTTGGGCATGGGAGTATTTACAGAATTCAGGAAGAGTAGCTGTAGGAGTTTTCTTCCTAAACTAGGCACAGTATAAATAAAATTACCATTTCTGGATCAGTATAAGAAGGAAGTCATAGTTTAGGGAATATTCACAAGTATTAATGTGAAAGAATTGGGGCAATTGGTGGCAAAGCAAAAGAAAACTCAGAACTATCAGCAAGTATAGACAAAAGAAAACAACAGGAAAAGGAAGACAAAAATCCCAACTAAGGTAAAATAAATTTATTCAAAACTTACTGATAACAAAATTTATGATTAGATATGGCATTTACTCTGATGTTTTCCTTGACTTAGAATAGATATTGCAAGTTAATAGGTTTTAAAGACTGGAAAAAAAAGATACTTATTTTTCAAATCAACTCTTGCAAATTTGGAAGGAAGTAAAATCTGAAATGAACAGTTATCCTGTGCTTCAGAAATATCTCTATACAAACACTTAATACATCAACTGCAGATTTATTTTTCTTATTCTTTGAAGTAACTCCTAATTATCTCTACTAAATGAATTGGCCTAGTGTTAATGACTTTATATATTAAAAAAATTTTAATATATATGTATTTTAAGTAATTCATGGCTCAAATTTTAATGATGGAGGCATGATTCTTCCTTCATTAAACTAAAAAGGGAGAAGGAAGTTGCATACAAGCACACAGCAGAGGTGTTGCACGTTTGGTAGACTGGAGACCACCTCAATAAGTCACGTGAATTTTTTGGTTTCCCAATGCATATAAAAGTTGTGATACACTATACTGTAGTCTGTTAACTGTGCAATAGCATTATATCTGAAAAATATATATATTTTAATTTAAAAATACTTTATTGCTAAACAAAATGCCAGTCATCATCTGAGCCTTCAGCGAGTTGTAATTTTTTTGCCAGTGGAGGGTCTTGCCTCAATGCTGATGAACTCTGACTGATCAGAGTGGTGGGTGCTGAAGGCTGAGGTGGCTCTGACAAATTCTTAAAATAAGACAAGAGTGAAGTTTGCCACATTGATTGACTCTTTCCTTTCATGAACAATCTCTCTGAAGCGTGCAATGCTGTTTGATGGCATTTTTTCCCCACAGTAGAACTTTTCTCAAAATTAGAATCAGTCTTCTCAAATCTTCTTGCTGCTTTATCAGCTAAGTTTATGTAATATTCAGATTTCCTTGTCATTTCAAAAGTCTTTACCAGGGGTAGACCCCATTTCAAGCAAACACTTTGTTCAACTCCTTATCCATTAAAGTTTTATCATGAGACTACAGCAGTTCATTCACATCTTCACATGCTACTTCTAATTCTGTTTCTCTTGCTATTTCCACCACATCTGCAGTGACTTCCTCCACTGAAGTCTTGAACCCCTCAACATCATCCATCAGGGTTAGAATCAACTTCTTCCAAACTCCTGTTAATGTTAATATTTTGACCTCTTCCCACGAAGCACGAATATTCTTAATGTCATCTAGAACGGTGAATCCTTTCCAGGGGTTTTCAATTTACTTTGCCCAGTTCCATTAGAAGAATCACTATGTATGGCAGCTATAGTCTAATGAAATGTATTTCTTAAGTAATAAGATTTGAAAATCAAGTCAGATCCACAGGCTCCAGAATGGGCATTGTGTTAACCGGCATGAAAACAACATGTATGTCACTGTATGTCTCCCTCAGATAGTAGGTGACCAGGTGCCTTGTCAGTGAGTAGTAGTGTTTTGAAAAGAATCTTTGTTTCTGAACAGTGGATCTCAACAGTGAGCTTAACATATTCAGTAAACCCTGTTGTAAACAGATATGCTGTCATCCAGGCTTTGTCATTCCATTTATAGAGCACAGGCAGAGTAGATTTAACATAATTTTTCAGGGCCCTAGGACTTTGGAAATGGTAAATGAGCATTGGCATCAGCTTTAATTCACCACCCACATTATCTCCTCAGAAGAGAGTGTATCTGCCCTTAAAATCTTTGAAGCCAGGCATTGACTTCTTTCTAGCTGTGAAAGTCCTAGATGCCATCTTCTTCCAATATAAGGCTGTTTTTTTAAAAAAGTTTTATTTGTTTTTGGCTGTGCTGGGTATTCCTTGTTGGGCTGTGCTTTTCTCTAGTTGCGGCGAGCAGGGGCTACTCTTCATTGAGGTGCATGGGCTTCTCATTGCGGTGGCTTCTCTTGCTGTGGAGCACAGGCTCTAGGGGGCATGAGCTTCAGTAGTTGTGGCATGTGAGCTCAGTAGTTGTGACTCCTGGGCTGTAGAGCACAGGGTCAGTAGTTGTGGTGCATAGGCTTAGCTGCTTCACAGCATGTGGGATCTTCCTAGACCAGGTATCGAACCCATGTCTCCTGCATTGGCAGGCGGATTCTTTACCACTGAGCCACTAGGAAAGCCCTAGGCTGTTATGTCTACATTGAAAATCTCTTGTTTAATGCAGACACCTTCATGAATTACCTTAACTATCTGGATAACTTGCTGCTGCTTCTACATCAGCACTTGCTGCTTTCCTTTTATGTGATGGAGACAGTTTCTTTCCCTAAATCTCATGAACAAACCTCTGCTTGCTTCAGACTTTTCTTTCATAGGTTTCTTTCCAGTCTCCATCTTTAGAGAGTTAGAGTTAGGGCCTTGCTCTGGATTAGGTTTTGACTTAAGGTAATGTTAAGGCTGATTGATCTTAAAATTTTCTTTCAGCACTTAGGCTTTTTGTTGTTGTTGTTTTCTTATCCTTATTTTCACTGGAGTAGCAGTTTTAATTTCCTTCAAGGACTTTCCTTTGCATTCACAACTTGCTAACTATTTGGCATAAGAGGCCTAACTTTTGGCCTGTTTCAACTGACATGGCTTCCTTACTAAGCTTAATCTTTTTTAAAGTGAGATGTGTGGCTTTTCCTTTCATTTGAGCTCTTAGAGGGCATTGTAGAGTTATTAATTGGCTTAATTTCGATATTGCTGTGTCTAAGGAAATAGGGAGGCCTGAGGAGCGGGAGAGAGATGGGGAAACGGCCAGTTGGTGGAGCAGTCAGAAGACATTTATTTATCAGTTAAGTTTGCTGTCATTATGGGCATGGTTACTGGTCACCCAAAACAGTTTTAATATTACTAAAACAGTAGTAATATCAAAGATCACTGATCATAAAGCACCGTGACAAGTATAACAAAATATCAGCAACAACAGTAAGGCTTGGAATATTGTAGCAGTTACCAAAATGTGACGCAGAGAGACAGTGAGCAAATGTTGTTGGAAAAATGGTGCCAATAGACTTGCTGGACACAGAGTTGCAACAAACATTCAATCTTTAAAAAACACAGTATCTGGGAAGCTCAATAAAGTGAGTACAATAAAAGGAGATCTGCCTGTATAGCTGGTGATTATGACTAACCACCTGTTTTTGAAGAAATAGTCATATACTTGGAGTTGGGAGTATATCTGTCCCTAAGCATAATCTATGATTTTTTTTATAGATTTGTGGGACCCCTGGGTACCATCATCATAAAATGTAAGGATTTTCGAATTATTCAGTTGGATATTCCTGGAATGGAAGAATGTTTGAATATAGCCAGTTCCATTGAGGTAAGTGTTTTGGGAAAAAATGTGGTAAAAGAAGGAACTTTATTTTCTGATGCACTGTAACTCTTACGTTTGTTTTTTAGATAAATATCACTTGAGTCATGTTCTGTGACTCAAATCTGGAAGACTGAATGCAAAGTCTTACCCTGAATCATTGTTACAGGAATGTAAAAAGATTTTATTGCCTTATAGCAGTTTTTAATGTTACTTATTCTTTTGGGTTCATCTATGTTGTAGCATGTGACAGGATTTCCTTCCCTTTTAAGGCTAAATAATATTCTATTGTGTGTTTGTAAATGTTGAGACTTTTTGAAAATCTAATTTCTTTTGTAAAGCAAGTAATTATCACCAATGATTGTAGTCTTTTATTTGTTTTTAGTAAATTTGAATTTCCATCTATCATGTTTGCTTGGGATAGGATGTGTTCATTTTATATTTATAGAAGTGATATTGAACATATGTCCAGATTACAAATAATAGAAATTTTACTTGGATAATTTAGTGTTTAAATTGAATAGCGCACACTATTTTCTTTCCCACTTTAACCAACTGTTTTGGTATATACTTTTCTTAAAAATTGCTTTATTTTAAATCATTACCACTAAATTATAGTAGTTAACTTTATGTTTATAGTATTTTCTAGATAATTACAGAGTCACATTGAGTTTTTTTCCTTCTGTCTTTGAGTGCCTAATATGGGCTTTGTATGCAAAATAACTGCTATTGGCTTAGCTGTTAAAAGGAGGCAGAAAGGCTTAAATCTGTAACTAGGATTTCCTTTGGCTTTTAAACAAAAACAGAAATAGAAGAGCTGTTATGGTACTGAGAAAATGGCATGTAGTATTTTTCTTTCTGCTTTTGCTAAATTTTTCTTAATGAAAACGAGAAGATAAGCTAAACTCTTTGTGTTGCATAGTCATCATTTGGAAATAACACAGGAATGTTGACTTGGCTGAATTTGTTGACATGAGTGAGAATCACACTGTACCTTCTAGGCTGTTGAAGGGAAATGCTGTCTTGCTCTTTGGGCCAGGTAATGCCGCTCACCCACTTCAGTTGAGCATGTTATCTTTTTTTCAGTTGTGGGGTTGGGTTTTCACTGACCGATGCACATTTTTTTTTTCTTATACCTTTTCTAACTTGTAAGATAGCTAGTGGATGTTAGTGAAATTGCCTGTGGTGAAGAAACAGGGCAAAAAAGCCTATTACCCCACTCTGATGGCATTTGCTTAGCTTCGTTAGCATTTGACACTAATTAGTTGCTTATTTAGCTATACATATTAAATATTATGTAAAACTCTGTAGAAACTAACTGATTATGGAGAAGCCCTTATGGCTGAAAAAAAGCTGCAAATTCTGAGCCACTATTGTAATTTGACCTTAGAAAATGAATGCTCTAGTGATTGTTTTCACAGCATAGTACATACACATAGTGTACTTGGCCTCTAGCCTTTTCCTGGCATCCAGTTTTCCTCTGTCCCTCCATACATCTTGATATAGTTTGGTAGTAATAAGTGAATTCTTACAAAGCATAGTTGAGCTATTCTTTGTTATCAAAATTCATATACTCAAAATCTGCTACCCTAAGTAGAATCCCATTGGAAGAATAACTGGCAAGTGCTCAGTTTTCTAAATTGTAGGAAAAAGTCTGATGAACCATTTTTTCTGTGTAGTTTCGGTTGTCTTTTAGGGTTGAAATGACTTTATTTCTTTGAGCATTAATGTGTTTAAAGGAAAAGTTCCATCTCTAGCTACGTGAAATGTAATCAGGACAAGTCTGAGTGCTTACTGTCTGCTGGAATGTTTGTGAACATGGATTTAAAATAATGATTGTACCAATCACTATTAATATAGTATGGAGTTTCCTCAAGAAATTAAAAAAGGGTCTTTCATTGATCCAGCAATCCCAGTTCTTGGTGTATATCTGAAGGAAACAAAATGGTTGTTTTAAAGAGATATCTGTACTCCCATGTTCATTGCAGCATTATTCATAATATTCAAAGTATATAAAAACCTAAGTGTTGATGGATGGATGAATAAAGAAAATTATACACACAGTGTGTGCACACGTGTACACACACACACACACACACACACACACACACACAAAATGGAGTATTATTCAGCCATCAAAAAGAAAGCAATACTGCCAGTTGAAACAACTGCATGAACCATGGCATAAACAAACAATGGGTGAAGCTAGAGGGCATTGTGCTAAGTGAAATAAGCCAGACAGAGAAAGACAGATATTGCATCGTATCACTTATTTGTGGAATCTCAAAAATAAAAAAGGGAAACACATAGAAACAGGGAGTAGAAAAGTGGTTTCCCGGGGCTAGCAGGGGGTGAAATAGGGAGAGGCTGGTAAAAGTTACAGATGTTCAGTTATAAGACCTGAGAATCTAATGTATAACATAGACTATAGTTGATAACACTGTATTATGTAACTGAAATTTGCCAAGAGAGTAGAACTTAAATGTTCTCAAAAGCAACAACAGAAGGTAAATATGTGAGGTGATGGATGTGTTAATTAACTCAAGGGGGAAACTCTTTTACAGTGTGTTGGTGTATCAAATCATCACATTGTACATTAGAAATATTTTACATTTTATTTATCAATTTATACCACAGTAAAACTGGAAAAAATTTTAATATTGCAAAGAATATTTTTTAAGTAGTAAAATAATAAAATTTAAAAATTAAATAAAGGTTCTACTGACCTGATCTTTCTGTGACTTAGGAGGTAGTTTTACTCTCGGAGAAGGCAATGGCACCCCACTCCAGTACTCTTGCCTGGAAAATCCCATGGACGGAGGAGCCTGGTAGGCTGCAGTCCATGGGGTCGCTAAGAGTCGGACACGACTGAGCGACTTCACTTTCACTTTTCACTTTCATGCATTGGAGAAGGAAATGGCAACTCACTCCAGTGTTCTTGCCTGGAGAATCCCAGGGACGGCGGAACCTGGTGGGCTGCCGTCTATGGGGTCGCACAGAGTCGGACACGACTGAAGCGACTTAGCAGCAGCAGCAGCTTTACTCTGAGAGCTTGGGGATGTTAGCATGATGTTGGCCTCCCCACCCCAGCTGAGTGTCTCCAAAATTACAGCAGTTTGAATTGTGCTAATTGATTTTGGTGCCTTTGTTTTTCTAGCCATAGAAATGCTTTCTAAAACTCCCCTGTCAGAAGGATGAAACTGCTAGGTGACAGGGGATGTTCCATCTCTCAGTTCCTCATCTAGTCAGGATTCCTTGGCGTTGTACTTCAGATGACCTGTAGGCTCACTTTGGGACCACAGAGTTACTGCCCCGGTTTCAGAATGGGTTAGCGTAGCATGAAGGTATGAGGGCATCTGATCACTCTAGGGATGGAGGGAATTTCACATTGATGGAGGCTACGTGGGGCATATAGTAGCTGAAATTAGAGTTTGTTATGTGTCAGGTACTGTTCTAGCCCTGCTGCACACATTCTCTTAATGCCTTAACAGCCGTAGGTGTCGCCCTGTGAAATAACTTTCCTCCTTTGACAGCTGAGGCATGGAGTGGCCACATTACGTAATACCACTGTTGGCCCTGGCATCTGGAATTTGAGTCCAGCAGTCTGACTCTTTGGCTACTAAGCTTTTTTACAATTGCTCAGAAATTCTGATTTTAAGTAATTTACATGTGTAGTTAATAACTGAATTTTGAACCAAGGCCTTACTGATTAACTGCAGCCTGTTCTCTAATCCCCAGAAATATTTGGACCTTTTCATTAGACCTTATAAATGGTCTCAAGAGGAAGTTTTTTTCATTTTTCTCCTAGAATAGGTGTGCACATTATTTTGTTCTTTTGTTCATTCAGCAAATGCTAATTAAGTGTTATGTGCCAGATACCATGTTAGAGGCTGAAAATAAGGTATAATTGTATCTAGTGATAAATATAATGTTAGAGAAATGTATTAGGTGTCCATCATTTTAGGCCATATTTGATGAATATCAATTTGGCAGTTAGAAAATGTTTGGAATTGTGACACGTTCCTTTTTTCTTTCTTTCTTCTTTTTTTCCCTAGGCATTATCTACGCTGGACTCCATCACTCTGATGTACCCTTTCTTTTACCGGCCCATGTTTGAAGTGATAGAAGATGGTTGGCATTCTTTCCTCCCTGAGCAAGAGTTTGAACTCTACTCTTCAGCTGTGAGTAACTTTTGAGAGAATTAATGGGTAATGAGAAATAACCCAGCACTTGACTAGTGAAAATGATCGCTTCCTTTTGACAAGTAAAAGAAGTATCTATTAGCTATTAGTGCTACAGCCTCTGCCATTCAAAGATTTGCATAATTGTTCTCAGTGCTACAGCTTAAGTAATTTTCCTTCTAGTAGATTTGCTGATAAAGCATTAAGATCTTCATAAAGATAGTCCTGACCTGTTTTAATTTGGGGGTGTTTTAAAAGTGTCCCATAGAAGCAGTTTTATATATAGTAACTAGGTTCTGAGCCATCCCCCCAAAAGTCTGTTGAACTCACTGTGTACCCCGGAGAGCATTAGAAAACCATGTATATCGATTTCTTTCTGTGGGATAGTTTTTGTGATTTCATAATTTGGGTTACTAAGACCAGTGTACTTCTCCTTTGCTTTGGACATGAGGTATCTGTTTTGGTGGATTCCAGTGTTCTCCTCTTGATGGTTGTTCAATAATTTTGATTTCAGTGCTCTCTCAGGAGGAGCTGAGAGCGTGTCCTCTTACTGTGCCATCTTGAACCAATCTCTGAGTGGGATTTTACTTACAAAGGTTTTTTGCTTGAACCAAAAGAGAAACATTTGTGTTTTGCATTGAGTGTATCTTCCCCTTCACTCTTGACGGCCGGAATGTACAGATACCTGAGAAAAGAAATGGGCTATATCTCATTAAGAAAGAACCTAGAGTTGTCCAATAAGTAGATGCTTTTGGTCTTCAAAAAAAAAATTTTTTTTTTAACTTTTTTTAACTATACCTCTGTAAATGGGTCCTGAGAGGACCAAGAAGTAGGGACCAGGTGCCATGTAGTAAAGACATCCATAGCAGCAAAGTGAAAAAGGAAGGGGAATTTTATATTCTTGTATATAGAGCATTTTTATATAGCTTGTGGATAGCTACCTGTATTTACATTTATTTTCAAGGTCTTTATAGCATTAAAAACTGCATAGTAAATGTTCTCAAATGCATGATGCTCTTCTTTCATATCAATTAACTACTACCTGATGGCTAACTTAGAGGAATACTTAGTTACTTCCTAGGTGGAAAACAGCAGTCCGAATTTGATCAGGAAGGGAGATATCTGTATGATTTTCCTGGTTATCCAAAAAATATCAGTGTATATTATTCATCTTGTAGTTAGGTGCCATAAGTGAATCACTCTAAGTCTACATTCAGCAAGCCAATGTTCAGATCAGTCTCCTATTCTGTTCAGAAATCCTGTGTGCTGACAACATCCATGATGTGATTGTCCAGCTTCTGCTTGCAATCTTGAGTGCAAGAGGATTTGCAGCGTCACACAGTGTCCCAGTAGGTTACCATCCTGATACTGAGCTGACATCCCTGCACTTAGACCCCGTGTTTCTGATGTGGCCTGTGGTACTCAGGTTGTCTTATTCCTCTACTGTAAATCGTTCTTCAAATTAAGAAGTTTTATGTCCCCACTAAGTTTTCTTTTCTATAGATTAAATATGAGTATTTACTTCAGCCTTTTCTCATACCACTGAACTCAGGGCCACACCCTGTCTTGATTGGTTTTCTCGGCAAGACCTTCAGTTTGTCACTGATTCTCATAAAATATAGTACTCATAATATTTTAGTGTAGATTGGAACTATTACTGATACTTTAAGGTAGCCCAAAGTTGCATTGGCCTCTTTCAGAATTAAATTACTAATGAAGGCACAGAGGAAATGACATTATTAGATTTGTGTTAGAGCAAATCAATTCTGATGCAAAATGCTGAGAAACTGCTTAGGAGGCTACTGAAATAATGATTGGATCAATAACAGAGGGGCTATAGTGCAGCAAGTTTTCAGGAAGTGGAATTAAAAGGAGTTGGTGACCCACTCATTGGATGTGAGAGGTAAAACAGGCAGTGGCATCTAGGTTTTACTACTGAGATGGGAAAGATAGAAAGAGAAATATGTGTGACAGGGAATGAGTTGAGTTCAGTTTTGAAGATGACAAATTCAAAGGGCCTGTGTGGTGCACATCATTAAATATGTATAAGAGATGGTTTAGAGCTTGAGAGATATGTGTTAAAAATGAAAAATTGAGAGTCATCAGTGTATACATTGTGTACATTGTGAGAATCATAGGCAGAAGTTGAGATTACTGAGGGAAAACATCTAATGTCAGTGGGGGCCAAGGATTAACCATGTAAGGACGAGTGGAGGAAAAAGCCAAGGGAAGATCAAGTTTCAAGTAGGAGGGGGTCACCAGTGTGAAAGCTTCTTTAAATTGTTTATTGTCTCCTGAGCTAGAATACAAGCTGCTAGACTACAAACTGTAGGAGGCTGGGAACCATGTCATTCTTGTTCCCTACTGCATTCATTGTACATGGTTTGCAAGCAGTAGATAATTGTCAAGTCAATAAATATAGGAATGTGTGCATTTATGCAGGACAGGACAAAGGTATGATAAGTCTTTCTGTATATCACTGAAATCCTCCATCAGGTAGACATATCACTTCATCATTATTCCTTGAGGAAGGTTTTTTGATCATCTAAAAAACTTTCTGAATAGTATTAGCCAGTCCCTACTTCTCTGTTATATCCAAAAGAGATATGTGGTATTGAGAAGACAGAGTACTCAAACTATCTCTCAAATTATTTACATTGCATCTCAGATATTAATGTTGACTGCTTGACTTTCTGGGACTTTGTTTCCATGTCCACGAAATCAAAGTGTTGGACGAATGATCTGTAAGAGTTCCTCCCCTTTTAACATACTTTTATTCTAGGATATAATAAAATACTATTTCAGATACTTTGCTGAAATACACATATACAGTATATATCTGTACTTCCCCAATCTACCACTTTAGAAATTACATGCAAAAAAGACGATGATAAGGTAATGGTTGAGTAGCCCCTATCTGACAAGATCTCTTGCAGATATCAGTGACAAACTATGAATAAAATAGAAAAACTTGAAGCTCTGGTGAGTGAACAGAAAGCAGCGTATTTTAGAGGGAGGGGAGGAAAAACTTAGAGGAAGTGAATGGCAGAGTAAATTTCCTTTTTCGGGGGCCTTGTCCTGAAGTCAGCACAGTTAATGGTCTTGATGGTGCTGGACAGCTAACATTCAAATGGAAAGCCCACTTTCTCTCTGGTGGGGGGAACCAGGGGAAAGGCTTGGGGAACCAGAGAGCCAGAAGAGGAGAACCTTGATTCTGTTTGTAATCCTGAATCTCTGGCTGACTCTTGAACCATTGCTTGGGGCAGACTGGGGGCAGTCAGAACTAAGATCTGAGTTGCCATGCATCTCAGATGTTACAAAGTTTGTGGTTTGTCTGAACAAGCTAATTCCTTGTAAAACACTCTTCAAAGGTGTTTAATGGAATGCAGATTTTCTGCAACATAAAATTCACAGTGAATATAGGATATAATCCAAAGTTGAGTCAGGATATTATGACCCATTCTCAAGAAGAAGAGACTATCAACAAAAGAAGACAGTCAACAAGTGCCAGTCCCAAGATGTCTCAGATCTTGAAATGTTTGATCATTCAAGGTCTTTAGAGCAGCTGTTTAAGTTGCTCGATTTTCCATAAAGGTAAATATATTTAAAATGAGAGACAAGACAGGAAATCTTACCAGAGAAATAGAAATGCTAAAAAGAGTCAAATGAACCTCTCAGCATTTTTTGAAAATATATATCTGAAATAAAATATTCACTTGGTTAAATAGCAGAGAGGAGATGACAGGACAGAATCAGTGAAATTGAAGCTAGAGCAATGGAAATTATTTGGAGAAGTAAAGGAGATGAGAAACTATGGGAAAAAGAGCCTCAGAAACCTGTGGAACAAAATGGCTAGTATATGTGTAATGGCAGATCCAGGAGAGAATAGACAATAGGTAGGAAAAATATTTAAAGAAATCATGTTCAGAAGCTAAAAATTTGGTCAATTTTATAAGTTCAAAAAAGTTCAGCAAGCCCCAAACAGGATGAGTATGAGAAAAATCATGCTAGGCACATCATAGTCAAATTGTCAAAGAGCAATGGTCAAATGAAGATCTTGAAAGTTGCCAGTTAAAAACAACACATTACATATAGAGATAATTCAGATGACTATGGACTAGTCATCGGAATTTATGGAGACTAGATGATAAAACTTTTATATTTTAAATTTTATTTATTTTTAAAGAATTTATTTAGCTGTGTCGGGTCTTAGTTGTAGCATGCAGGATCTTTATTGCATCGTGTGCAGTCTTTTGCTGTGGTCCACGGGCTCTCTAGGTGTGGCGCATGGGCTCCAAAGCATGTGGGCTAAGTAGTTGCAGTGGTCCAGTTTAATTGCTCTGCAACTTCTTCCCTGACCAAGGATCAAACCCTTGACCCCTGCGTCATTGCAAGGCAGATTCTTAACCACTGGACCATCCGGGAAATCCCAACAAAACTTTTATTAAAAAGTGCTGATAGGTAAAAAACCTGTCAACCCTGAATTCTGTATCTGATGAAAGTATCTCCCAAGGAAGAAGGTGAGACAACATTTTCAGATAAAAAGAAACTAAGAACTTGTCACTAAGAGACCTTCACTATAAGAAATGTTAAAAGAAGTTATTCAGACTAAAGGGAAGTAATACCAGAGGGAAACCTGAATATTCAAAATAATTGAAGAATATTGGAAATGGTATAATTAAATATAACAAGGTATTTTTTCTTTTTAATGTCTTTAAAATATGTAAGACTGTTTAAAACAAAAACTATAGCATTGCCTTTGTGGTGTTTATGGTGTGTGTAGACATGTTACACATAGAAACTATGTCATTAATAATGGGTGTGGGGTGGCTGAATGGATACATAGACCTATACAGTTTCAGGGTTTTTACATATTATGTAACATGGGCTAATATTTAAGTTAATAGTATATATAATAATCCCTGGAGCAGAGTTTCTCAAACTTGGCACTGTTGACCTTTGTTTGGGCAGTATAATTCTTTGTTGTGAGAAGCTGTCCTGTGCATTGTAGGGTGTTTGGCAGTATCCCTGGTCTACCACTAGATGTCAGCAGTGGTCTTCTCCAACCCCCAGTTGTCTCCACTCATTAACAAATGTTCCCCTGAGGCAAAATCACCCCTAGTTGAGAACCATCGTCCTTGTCACTTCAGTTCAGTAAAAGTAATCATAGAGTCAGTTCAGTTCTTTGGCTCAGTCGTGTCTGACTCTTTGCAACCCCATGGACTGCAGCATGCCAGGCTTCCCTATCCATCACCAACTCCCGGAGCTTGTTCAAACTCATGTCCATCGAGTCTGTGATGCAATCCAACCATCTCATCCTCTGTCGTTTCCTTCTCCTCCTACCTTCAGTCTTTCCTAGCATCAGGGTCTTTTCCAGTGAGTCGGCTCTTCGCATCAGCTGTCCAAAGTATTGGAGTTTCAGCTTCAGCATCAGTCCTTCTGGTGAATATTCAGGGTTTATTTCCTTTAGGATTGACTGATGATCTCCTTGCAGTCCAGTGAATTCTCAAGAGTCTTCTCACAGTTCAAGAGCATCAATTCTGGTTCTCAGCTTTCTTTATGGTCCAACTCTCACATCCATACATGACTACTGGAAAAACCATAGCTTTGACTAGACAGACCTTTGTTGGCAAAGTAATGTCTCTGCTCTTTAATATGCTGTCTAGGTTGGTCATAGCTTTTCTTCCAAGGAGCAAGTGTCATTTAATTTCATGGCGGCAGTCACCATCTACAGTGATTTTGGAGCCCAAGAAAATAAAGTCTGTCACTGTTTCCATTGTTTCCCCACCTATTTTCCATGAAGTGATGGGGCCAGATGCCATGATCTTTGTTTTTTGAATGTTGAGTTTTTAAGCCAGCTTTTTCAGTCTCCTCTTTTCACTTTCATCAAGAGGAACTTTAGTTCTTCTTCGCTTTCTGTCATAAGGGTGGTGGCATCTGCATATCTGAGGTTATTGATATTTCTCCTGGCAGTCTTGATTCCAGCTTGTGGTTCATCCAGCCTGGCATTTTGCATGATGTACTCTGCATATAAGTTAAATAAACAGGGTGACAATATATAGCCTTGACGTACTCCTTTCCAAATTTGGAACCACTCTGTTGTTCCATGTCCAGTTCTAACTGTTGTTTCTTGACCTGTATACAGATTTCTCAGGAGGCAGGAAAGGTTGTCTGAGCAATCACTTAAAATTTTTAAGAGATATGATTTAAAGTTAATAGATTAAAATGCAGTTCTAAAAAGTAATTCAAAAGAAAGTGGGAAAGAAGAAATAGCAATAAAAAAAAATGAAGGGGCAAACAAAATATATGCTAGACTAAAATCCAGCAATATCAATATTTAGTATTACTGAGCTTAACACCCCAATTAAAACACAGAGATTGTCAGAATGAATTAAAGGAAAAAAGCAAGGGAGTTCCCTGGTAGCCTAGTAGTTAAGATTCCAGGCTTTCACTGCTGAGGGCCTGGGTTCAATCCCTGGTTAGAGAACTGAGATTCTGCAAGCCATTGATGCAGCTGAAAAAAGAAAAAGTAAGGTTCAAATATGTGCTGTGTACAGAGATGCATTTTGTGTTCTTATTTTTAAATAATTCTTACTGGAGTATAGGTTCTCTACAATGTTGTGTTAGTTTCTACTGTACAACAAAGTGCATCAGCTGTTCTTGTACATGTATCCCCTTTTCTGGATGGCCTTCCCATTTATGTCACCATAGAGCACTGAGTGAGGTTCCCTGAGCTATGCAGTAGGTTCCCATTAATTATCTATTTTCTGCATAGTATCAGTAGTGTGTATGTGTCAATCCCAATCCCCCAGTTCATGCTACCCCTCATTCTCCTCTTGGTGTCCAGTGACCCAGTTTCATTCCTTTTTATAGCTGAGTAATATTCCATTGTATATGTGTACCACATTTTTTTTTCCAGCTCGTCCTGTTTTTATTTGGAGGCTGTATTCAGAAGGGCCTAACTAGATAACTTTTGCCGTGAGTTTTAAACTCTAGACAGCCTGTTGTTATAAAGACAACTCACGTTTCCTAAGATGGTAATTTTATTTGTTTATTTGCACATTCATTCTTTTTTTTTTAACTTAAAAATCTTTTTTAATTGGAGGATAATTGCTTTACAATATTGTGTTGGTTTCTGCTATACAACAACACAAATCAGGCGTAAGTGTGTATATATATCCCCTCCCTCTTGAGCCTGTCTCGCACTCACTCCCCCACCATCCCACCCCTCTAGGTTGTCACAGAGCACGTGTCACACAGCGCCAGGCTTGGCTCCCTGTGTTTTATAGCAGCTTCCCGTTAGCTGTTTTTGCACATGGTGGTGTGTATACATCAGTGCTACTCTCTCAATTCATCCCACCTTCTTCCTGCTCTGTATCCACAAGACTGTCTGTGTTCCTATTCCTGCCCTGCAAATTAGTTCATCAGTGCCATTTTTCTAGATGCCATATATATACATTAACGTACTACAGTTGTTTTCTCTTTCCATATATCAGGCTCGAAGTTCATCCACCTTGTTTCAGCTGATTCAAATTCATTCCTTTTAATGACTAATATTCCATTGTGTATATATATATATACCACAGTGTCTTTATCCATTCATCTGTCAATGGACATCTAAGTGTCTGGTGACTGTAAATGTGTGCAGTGAACATTGGGGTACATGTGTCTTGAATTATGGTTTTCTTAGGGTATATGCCCAGTAGTGGGATTACTGGGTCATATGGTAGTTTTACTCCTAGTTTTTAAAGGAATTTCCATACTGTTCTCTGTAGCTGTTATATCAGTTTACATTCCCACTGATAGTGCCAGAGGGTTCCCTTTTCTCCACATCTTCTCCAGCATTTATAGTTTGTAGATTTTTTTGATGATGGCCATTCTGACTGGTGCAAGCTTGATAACCTCATTGTAGTTTTGATTTGCATTTGTCTAATAATGAGCAATGTTGAGCATCTTTTCATGTTTGTTGGCCATCTGTATGTCTTCGTTAGAGGAATGTTTGTTTAGATCTTCTGCCTATTTTTTGATTGGTTTGTTTGTTTTTCTGATATTGAGCTGCATGTATATTTTAGGGATTAATGTTTGTTGGTTGCTTTGTTTGCAATTATTTTCTCCCATTCTGAGGGTTGTCTCTTTACATTGTTTATAGTTTCTTTTGCTGTGCAGAAGCTTTTAAATTTAATTAGGTCCCATATGCTTAGTTTTGTTCTTGTTTCCTTTACTCTAGAGAGTGGGTCATATCACATCTTCTTTATCCATTCCTTTGTTGATGAACATTTAGGTTGCTTCCATGTCCTGACTGTTGTAAATAGTGCTTCAGTGAATATTGGGGTACATGTGTCTTTTTTAAAAAATTAATGATTTTTGGCTGTGCTGGGTCTTTGTTGCTGCATGTGGGCTTTCTCTAGTTGTGGTGAGTGCCAGCTACTCTTCAGTTGCAGTGTGTGGGTTTCTCGTTGCATTTGCTTCCCTTGCTGCGGCCCACAGGCTCCAGGGCACAGGGGCTTCAGTAGATGTGGCAGGTGGGTTTAGTTGCCCTGTGGCATCTGGAGTCTTCCCAGACTGGGGGTCAAATCTGTGCCCCCTGCATTGGTAAGCAGATTCTTCACCACTGGACCACTAGGGAAGTCCTATGTGTGTCTTTTTGAATTGTGGTTTTCTCTGGATAAGTGGAGAAGGCAATGGCACCCCACTCCAGTACTCTTGCCTGGAAAATCCCATGGACGGAAGAGCCTGGTAGGCTACAGTCCATGGGGTCGCTAAGAGTTGGACACGACTGAGCGACTTCACTTTCACTTTTCCCTTTCATGCACTGGAGAAGGAAATGGCAACCCACTCCAGTATTCTTGCCTGGAGAATCCCAGGGCCGGCAGAGCCTGGTGGGCTGCCGTCTATGGGGTCGCACAGAGTCAGACATGACTGAAGTGACTTAGCAGCAGCAGCTGGATAAGTACCAGAGAAAGAAGTAAGTGGGATTTCTGGGTCATATGGTAGTTTTTTTGGTTTTTTAAGGAACCTTCACATTGTTCTCCATAGCAGCTGTACCAGTTTTTATTTCCAGCAACAGTGCAAGAGGGTTTCCTTTTCTCCACATCCTCATCATCACTTATAGATGTTGGCTATTCTGATAAGTATGAGGTAATATCTCACTGTAGTTTGGATTTGTATTTCTCTGATAATTAGTGATGTTGAGTATCTTTTCATGTGTTGGTTGCCTATCTGTATGTCTTCTTTGGAGAAAGCTGTTTAGGTCTTGTGCCCATTTTTTGATTGGGTTATTTTTTTTTTTGATACTGAGCTGCATTTGTAAATATTTTCTCCTGCTCTGAGGGCTCTTTTCATCTTGTTCACGGTTTCCTTTTCTGTGCAAAGACTTCCAGGTTTCACTAGGTCTCATTTGTTTACTTTCGGTTTTATTTTCATTACCATGAGAGATGAGTCCAAGAAGATATTGCCGCAAATTATATCAGAGAGCGTTGTGCCTGTATTTTCCTTTAAGAATTTTACAGTGTCTGACCTTACGTTAAGGTCTTTGATCCATTTTGAGTTTATTTTTGTGAATGGTATTAGGTAGTGTTCTAATTTCATTCTTTTACATGTAGCTGTCCAGTTTTTCCAGCACCACTTTTTTTTTTTTTTTGCTATATATAATTTATTAACTTAGTTTAGCCTCTTCCAGCACCACTTTTTGAAGAGGCTGTTTTTTTCTCCATTGTATAATCTTGCCTCTTTTGTCATAAATCAGGTGACGAGATGCACATGGGTTTATCTCTGGGCTTTCTGTCTCTGGAATTCCATTGGTTTATATTTCTGTTTTTGTGCCAGGACCATACCCTGTTGATTACTGTAACTTTGTAGTATAGACTGATGTCAGGAAGCCCGATTCCTCCAGCTCCGTTTTTCTTTCTCAAGATTGCTCCGGCTATTCAGGATCTTTTGTGTTTCCATACAAATTGTAAAACTTTCTGTTCTAGTTCTGTGAAAAATGCCATTGGTAATTTGATAGGAATTGCAATGAATCTTTAGATTGCTTTGGGTAGTATAGTCAATTTAAAAATATTGGTTCTTCCAGTCTTAAGAACATGGTATATATCTCTCCATTTGTGTCACCTTTGATTTCTTTCATTAATATCTTATAGTTTTCTGCCTATGGGTGTGTTGCTTCCTTAAGTAGGTTATTCCTAGGTATTTTATTCTTTTTGTTACAATGTTAACTGGGATTATTTCCTTAATTTCTCTTTCTGATCTTTTATTGTTAGTGTATAGGAATGCAAGAGCTTCTTGTGTATTAATTTTATATCCTGCAACTTTACTAAATTCATTGCTTAGCTCTAGTAGTTTTCTGGTGGCCTCTTTAGGATTTTCTATGTATAGTGTCATGTCTTCTGCAAACAGTGACAGTTTACTTGTTCTTTTCCAATTTTTATTCCTTTTATTTTTCTTCTCTGATTGCTGTGGCTAGGACTTCCGAGACTATGTTGAAAAACAGTGGCGAGAGTGGACACTCTTGTTCCTGATCTTAGAGGAAATGCTTTCAGTTTTCACCATTGAGAATAATATTTGTTGTGGGTTTGTCATATGTGCCCTTTATTATGTTGACATAGGTCTCTCTATGCCCACTTTCTGAAGAGTTTTTTTTTTTTTAATCATAAATGGGTGTTGAATTTTGTTGAAAGACTTTTCTGCATCTGTTGGGATGATTGTGTGGTTTTTATTCTTCTGTTTGTTAATATGGTGTATCACATTGTTTGATTGGCATATATTGAAGAATCCTTGCATCCCTAAGATAAATCTCACTTAATCATGGTGTATATTCCTTTTAATGTGTTGTTGGGTTTGGTTTGCTAGTATTTTGTTGAAGATTTTTGCATCTATGTTCATCAGTGATTTTGGCCTGTAATTTTCTCTTTTTGTCTGGTTTTGGTATCAGGTGGCCTTGTAGAATGAATTTGGGAGTGTTCCTCCCTCTGCAGTTTTTTGGAAGAGATGCATTTAGAATATAAAGAGACAGATTGAAAATAAATGGGTGGAGAAAATTTGCCATGAAAATAATGAGTATAAAAAAGAAGTTGCTTTATTAATTTCAGATTAAAATGAAAAACTTAAGGACACAGAATATTATGAAATAAAGAGACCATTCCATAATGATAAAATTGATCAGGATAATATAATGATATATATTTTTATAGCCTAAACTGATGAAAATAAAGAAAGTTCTGTGGCCATAGTAGATTGTTTAAACTGCCCTCTCAGCAAGTAACAGGACTTGCTGAGACAAAACTACAAACAAAACTAAAACAAAACTACCAACGAGTAGAAAGAGAATCTGAACAGCACTATCTGATATTCACTGAATACTACTCCCGACTTCCGCAGAAGAAACAGTATGCAAGAACGCATGGTAGTATCCAAGAGAGAACATATGCTGGGCTGTTAAATAAATTTCAAAGGATTGAAACCATACAGAATATAATCTCCGACCACAGAGGAATTATATTAGAAATCAGTTAGCACTGGTGGCTCAGATGATAAAAGAATCTGCCTGCAATGCAGGAGACCCAGGTTCGATCCTGGGTGGGGAAGATCTCCTGGTGAAGGGAATGGCAACCCACTTCAGTATTCTTGCCTGGAGAATTACATGGACAGAGAAGCCTGGCGAGCTACAGTCCATGGGGTCACAGAGTCGGACACAACTGAGTGACTAACACACAAGGTGTTGGGGAATACCCAGGGTATTTCTAGATTAAAGGAAATACTTGTGAATCAGAATGGAAATTAGGAAATATTTTTAGCTGAATGATAATATCAAAATTTGTAGAATACAGCTAAAGCGGTGTTTAGAGAGATGCGATGTTAAAGCACTGATGTGAAACAGGAAAAAAGGTCTAATAAATTCACCAACTTAAGCTCCAGCTTAAGAAACTAGGGGAAAAGATGAGCAAAGTAACTTGAAAGAATGAAATAATAAAAAATAAGAGCAGAAATCAGTAAAATAACTAGAACTAGTACGTAGCAAGATTGCTTGGTATAAGTGTTCAGAAACTGATTAGTGACATGACTGAGTGACTCAGCACTGCACACAACAATCTTAAAATGAATAGAACACTTGGTAAGAAAATTAACAAAAGGGCAGGATCTGTACACTGAGAAACACAAAACATTGCTGAGAGAAGTTAAAGGACATCTAAATAAATGGAGATACATGTTCATGGATTGGAAGACAACGTGGTTAATAGTGGACTGTGTTATGTAAGGGACTCAGCAGTAACTATATTAGGCTTTGTGGGGCACGGAGTCTTTGTTGCAGTTACTCCACTCTGTTGTGTCATGGAAACATAATACATCAGTGAATGAGTGGTGCTGTGTTCCAAAGGTATTTTATAGGAATACCTGAATTATTGTGTTTCCTCTTATTGTATTTCCTAGATATTGCATTTTGTTTACAGATTGAATGTTTGTGGCAATCCTATGTCGAGCAAGTCTTGAAGTGCCACTTTTTCCAACAGCTTTTGGTCACTTCATATCTCTCTTGCGTTTTGGTAATTCTCAATATTTTGAATCCTTCACCAGCCGAAAGATTACGACTCACTAAAGGCTCAGATGATGGTTAGCATTTTTTAGCAATAAAATACTTAAAATTAAGATAAGTACATTTTAATTTTTAAAGACATAATGCTGTTGCAAACTTAATAAACTATAGTATAGTGTAAACATAACTTATACAGCATTGAGAAAGCAAAAAATGTGTGACTTGCTTTAGAGAACTATTCACTTCATTGCAGTGGTCAGGAACCAAGCCTGCACTGTCTCCAAGGTATGCCTGCATTTGCAAAACAAGTAGGGGACTGGATTTGGGTTGTGAAGTGTAGTTTGCTGATCTCTCAGTAAGTGTAGTTTGCTAATTCTCTCCAAGCTGACTTATTGATTCAGTGCAACTTCCTATCAAAATTCTAGTAGGTGTCTTTGTGGAAATTGTCAAAATTATCCTGAAATTTTTATGGAACTGCAAAGTTACTAGAATAGCCACAACAGCTTTGGGAAAAAAGAAAATCTGAACGATTTACAGAACTTACTATCAGGCTGCAGTAATCAAGAAAATGTGGTATATTGGCATAAGGATAGATATAGTGATACATGGAACAGAATAGAAGGTTTAAAATAGAAGGTTGCATCTGTGATCAGTTTTTGCCAAAGGTGCTTAGACAATTCTCTAGTTAAAGGATAGTTTTTTCAACTAATGGCATTGGGACAATTGAGTGTAAAAAAGATAGATCTAAACCTTTATTTCACAAAAAATAACTCAAAATATAGACCAAAACATAAGGCTAAAGGTGTAAAACTTCTTGAAGAAAGTACAGGAGAAAATCTTTATGACCCCTGACTAGGCAAAGATTTTTTAGGTATAACACTAAAAGTGAATGAAAGCAGATTGGTGATTCCTCATATTGGGTGTGAATGGAGAGGTATAGACTGTGTAAAAATGTATTAGGAATTTTTGTGAAAGATGATTGAAATGTTTATCTTGACTGTGGTGGTGTTTTATGGGTGGGTACAACTGTCAAGAGTCATGAAATTGTGTACTCTAAATGGATCTAGTTTATTTTTCATATAAATAGTAAAATATCAGTAAAGTTGATTTAAAAGAAGAGAAAAGAAGAACTTGATGTAAAGGTTAAGTAGCTGATTAGAGATAACTAAAAATGAGAATCTAGTGATCTGGAACATAGATACTCAAACAGGACAGAGAAAGAAGGAAGATGGAAAAAATGTTAGAGAAGTGAGATGCATGCATGTATGGTAAAAGGAGAAGGTTCAATATTTAGTAAATGGAAATTCAAGAAGATAATAGAGACGTTGTAAGAAAGGCAATATTGAAATAGATGATAGTGGAGACTATCATCTTCAAAATCAGCAAGTCACAAAGCCTTAGATTAAGGTATCCCAGCACATGGGATAATGAAAAGGAAATCTTAGACATATTGAGTTCTACTGTTGAACAGTAAGGCAAAGAGTTAACACAAAATTAACCAAAGAGAAAAGACAAATTACATACATGGTAAAACAAAATTAGAAGAGAAAAAACAATTTGAATAAATTAAGCATCTGTTCATGATAAAAGCTCTTAGCAGAGTTGAATTTGAAGGGAATTTATTTAATCTAATAAAGGGTAACTACAAAAGTAAAAATATACAAAAAGCAAATCTTTCATTATTCCCTGTAAGTTCAAGAGTGAGATAAAGATTTGCCCACCATCACTATGCCTAGCTGAGGAAGTCAAGAAGGGAAAATAAAAGGTATAAGGATTGAAATGAAAGAAACAAAATTGCTATTAGTTGTTGATTATATGTTTCTGTACATAGGAAACTGAAAGAATCTTGAAATTGTATGCATTTCTCTACACCAGACACAAATTTGAAGACCTACAACTAAAATGCATTAAAAATATAAGGTTCCTAGGAAAAGATATGCAGGATGTTTATTGAGAGAATTTTATAACTTTATTGAAAAAAATTAAGATTTAAAAGTGGAGGGATACTATGCCCATAGACAAGGAAATTAGATATATAAAGATGTCATTGTTTCTAAATCAGTCTATACAGTCAGTGCCATCTTATTAAAACCCCAGTGGGATTTTACATGGAATTTGATAAAAGTTACTTTAAAGGGTCAAAGGATCAAGGGAAACCAAGATTCTCTTGAAGAACAAGAAGGAGGGAAGAGGATATAGGAGACTTGGCCAAACTTATTCTAAAAGCCAGAGACTCACTGCAGCTAGACCAGTGGGACAGAATACAGACCCCAACGTGTGTGAAAACTTAATAGAATATTTGACACAAGTGGTATTGCAGGTCAGTGAAGAACCATAGCATTCTCTAGAGTAGGAAACCAGTAAGTAATCCCTAATAGTAAAAAACACTCAAAATTAATAAAACTCTAAAAGAGTTGAAAATGGTTACTCTGGGGAAGGAGAATTAGATGATAGGTCAGCAGAATACTTTCTTAGTATTAAGCTGTTATTGCTTTAAGAATGATGTTGACAGCCTTTCCTCGTTTTTTCTCGGTTTTTAAATAACAGAAATGAGCAAGGGATTTGATGGAGATAGTGGCATTATTCTGTTCTGGTTAAGTATTATCTGGAGTTGCAGTCTTCCTTTTGCTATACTTTAAGAGTACCATTAACAAAGTAAATGGTACCCAGACAAGAATGAATGAGAATAATTAATATATTTAATTTTGATAATAGAAAACTAAAGGAGAATCAGCTATCCTTCATACATTCCATAGGCTGCTGTGTGAAATAGGGAACTTGTACTGAAATCATGGTTAAAAAAAAGAGGAAGTTACTGAGCAATAAATTTTCCTCAATATGAGGACGAACTTTCTAGAAACTAGGGATACTTCTTTTTTTTGAAAAATAATTGAATCTTTTAGAAAGTATCTTTTAAATTAATAATGTGCATAAGTTTGAACAGTGAAAAAATTTAATTAAAAATGATACTGCATCTTCTAAAAGGTTTTTTTCAAATACACTTACAGTATATCAAGAGGCTTCCTCAGTGGCTCAGAGGTAAAGAATCCACCTGCAGTGCAGGAGACATAGAAGACTCAAGTTCAATCCCAGGGTTGGAAAGATCCCCTGGAGTAGGAAGTACCCACTCTTGACAGGTTCCTCTGTTCCATGGACAGAGGAACTTGGCGGGCAATAGTCCATAGGGTTGCAGAGTCAGACACAACTGAGCAGGACCACGAGCAGGGTATATTGAACAAGCTTTGGCTTATCCTCCTGGTACTGCAATCCGTGGCCAGTTTGCTAGGCCAACTCTGATTTACAGGAAAATATCAAAACTTTCATGCACAAAAGCTTTTTACAGTCTTTAAGTGGTTTTCATTTTTCATGTTAGAAATAAGTTGTCATTTGATAGTTTTATATTGTGTACTTTTGATCCTTGGCTTGCTGAGTTTGAAATTATTTCACTGACTTATAAGTATAATCTTTCTTAGTATTAAGCTGTTATTGCTTGAAGAATGATATTAACAGTCGTTCCTCATTTTTTCTCCTTTGTTAAGCAGCAGAAATGAGCACCATTCAGTTCCGGTTAAGCATTATCTGGAGTTGTTGCTATAGTTGCTGTAGTTCCTGTTGCTATACTTTAAGGGTACCATTGGTACTCAGACAAGAATGAATGAGATGATGTTCATGAATATAATTAATATATTTAATTTGAATAGTAGAAAACTAAAGGAGAATCAGCTATCTTTCATACATTCCATTGGTTGCCTTGTGAGATAGGGAACTGGTACTGAAATCATGGTAAAAAAAAAAAAAATAGAGGAAGTTACAGAGCAATAAATGTTGCTCAACACGAGGAAGAACTTTTTAGGAGCTAGTGATACCTAGCACTGTAAGAAGCTGGCTCTGAAGAACGGAGCTCGTGTTTTCTGAAAGTATTTAAGGAAGGGCTAGGTGTCCTCCTATTAAACTCCTGTGAGACGGTGTCTTCATTGTATGAAAATGAATCTCTAAGCTCCTTTAGTAAAAATTTTTAGGTTATTTTGTGAGATTGAGATACTGCTTAGCTTTAAAGTATTTTGTGTCTTTCAGATCAGTGAATGGAGGTTAAGCTATGTCAATAAGGAATTTGCTGTGTGCCCCTCTTACCCGCCAACTGTCATAGTGCCCAAAGCCATTGACGATGATGCACTTCGGAAGGTAGCCACATTTCGCCATGGAGGCCGCTTCCCAGTTCTCAGCTATTATCATAAAAAGAATGGAATGGTAAGTGAACAGTAAATACTGCTCCGTGGTCGACTGGAAGATTTGGTTTGAGGTTCTTAGAACTGTTCACCTCTTCTGTGTACCTGTTCACTGAAGTGATTAGTCTCTCCTGCCAGGAATTTTACTTCTGTTTAAACTTTCGGGAATCAGGAGTAGAATGGTTTCTGTGATCAGGATATGACTTTGAATTCTCTCCATAGTGCTGCTTAGCCTTAGAAAAGCCCAGGCAGGTTTATCTTCAGGACTCAGGACAAAGGGAACTAATGTTATTTGATACTGAAAATGACACTCTTTGGTAGAAAATAAATTTCTCTGACTGGAATAATGGTATGACACGTTTTGTCCCACACCCCTGGCTGTGTCTTGCGGCATGTGGGGTCTCCATTCTCCCAACCAGGGATTGAATCTGCACCCTGTGCAGTGGACGCTCAGAGTCCTAGCCACTGGACTACCAGGGGAGTCCCTATGATACTTTAATTATTCTCACCAGATTTCCCTGTGTAAGGTAAATTGAGCAGACATTTTTATTTTCAAAAGGGAGACGAGTGACACATACCATTAGTCACAACTTAAGTAAATACAGGAGTCAAGCATTGAATAGGCAGGTGTTCATTGTGTATTCATTTCCTAAATATTTTCTAAATTTATTTTTCTTCTCATGTTTTCTCTCAGTCAGTAAACTCTGCTTCTCATTTTGCATCCAGTAGTGAATTAGTGAATAAGTTATAGCTATTTTCATTTTTCCCCTGAATTGTAGATATTTAGGATAAAGAGATTTTTTTTTAATTAGGTCACCTATCTTGCTTGCTGAGCAGTATTTCTCTCCACTAGGGTTCACCATAAAGCATTTTAACAACTCATACAAAATATATTATTGTTCAGTTATATGGTAAGTGCAGTCTGAGAGTTCACCATTCTGGGTGACCTTCCTTGATTATGTTAAATTTCAAAGTAGTTAAGATAACAGTATATATTATGGGATGAGATTAAAATAATTCCAGGCTATTCACCAGGGAAGAGATCAGTATAATAGATGTTGCTTTCTCGAGAAAAGTATCAAATAAGTAAGATATTATGGAAAAGCCCAAAGGAACTTTCTGACCAACCCAGTATATAGTTGTTGGTCCTTGGAGATGAGTGGTTAAGTGCTGGAATATTGAAAGAGAGCCACTGGAGAAAAAAGAATAGATAATAAGTAGCTTTCAAGACATTGAAAATGATTCCCAAAGCAAGAATAATAGTGTATAACCTTTTTAATTTTACCACTGGTTCCTTTTCTCTTTATAATTCTTGATAAAATCTGCCAACCCTAAGTTTATGTAGTTGAAGCAAAAGTTTCCTGGTGTCTAGGCCATTATTATTGTCTTAATCACAGGCCTGGATCTACTGGATGATTAATTCACTGACTAAATGAACTATAACATTTGATCTTAAAGAGGAACTATATTATGTGTAAGTATTTTGAGACAGTGGGAAGAAAAATCATGTAAGAATGCCAAGTCTTTTATTTTTGTTTTACTGTTTTTAAACTGTTGTTAATACATAGAAATATTTCTTTGTTTCAGGATCGAATTCATCTCTGAAATGACACACAATTGTTTTTTGAGACATTCTTAATCCAGCTTAATTCATTTCTGTTTCAGAAACTTTCAAAGCAGCTACTTCTAAATTTTAGACTCTGTTGTCCTTGTAGGTTATTATGCGAAGTGGTCAGCCACTCACTGGCACAAATGGGAGACGGTGCAAAGAAGATGAGAAACTGATAAATGCTACCCTCAGAGCAGGCAAGCGTGGCTACATCATTGATACTCGACCTCTAAATGTAGCTCAGCAGGCTAGAGCCAAAGGAGGCGGCTTTGAGCAAGAAGCTCATTATCCCCAGTGGAGGCGGATTCACAAGTCCATTGAGAGGTAAAAGATTCAGGATAGTAATGGACTCTTATTTGAAGCTAATTAGAGTGGGTGAGCCCTTAGCAGTTGGAAGATCACAAGTTTTCAAAGGAACCATCATATTAGCTTGAGTCAAAAATTGGCTGGGTATCTTGCCCTTGTGTTTCATAAGATAAGCAGAAAACGCATGGTAGATACTCACAAGTGAGTTTTAATCAAACAGCATTTTTTTCTCTCTTAGCTCTGAAATTTCATCACCATGACATCTCCTCTACTTTAGATCAGCAGTCACCAAACTTACTGAAAAGAGATGCTACAGACAACTACATTTTCCTAAATCAAAAATACTTAGACATTTAATTTCCCCCATACCCACTTAACTTCCACACCTTGTTTCCTCCACCTGTATCATCTCATTTATGCTTGCAGTTAATGGTTTATAATTGCGTCTGGGAGGATGAGGGGGTGGAAGTTGGAACTAATGAAATAATGCGATCTGAGCTGGCCTTGGGTTCTCTGCTGACAGTATAGGTGTCCAGAGTGAGCCCATGGGAGTAGGGTGCAGATGTCAGGGGCGCTGTCTGTGACCAGTCACAAAGTGCAGGGCTCTGACCCTCTCCCCAGTCAGATAATTTTAAATATTAGTTTTCCAATCCTTAACCCTATAAGTTATTACATAGCAAGGTAAATATTTTTGGAGTATTTTGAGCTGTTCTTGCTCTTGGATATACTGGAGGCTGAGTTTTTTATTTGGTTTCTTCCATCATTGTTCTGTCTTCTGTTATCTTTTCTTCTTATTTACTTTTTCTTATTTCTCAAAGGTATCACATTCTTCAGGAGAGCTTAATCAAACTCGTGGAATCTTGTAATGACCAAACACAAAACATAGACCGATGGCTCAGTAAATTGGAGGCTTCCAACTGGCTGACTCACATCAAAGAGATTCTGACAACTGCCTGTCTGGCTGCGCAGTGTCTTGACAGGTAAATGAGTATCAGGGTTCTGGAGTGGGGAGCTCCTGCCAACTAGACTTGCTTCCATCCAGACCTGTGCTTACGCATCGGGCTACCATTTGTGTCTGTTCTGTAACTTACGTTCGTCGTTGTTGTTTAGTCGCTAAAGTCATGTCCAATCCTTTACAACCCCATGGACTGTAGCATGCCAGAGTCCTCTGTCGGTGGGATTTCCCAGGCAAGAATACTGGGGTGGGTTGCCATTTCCTTCTCCAGGGGATCTTCCCGACCCAAGGATCAAACCTGCATCTCCTGCCTTGGCAGGCAGATTCTTTACCACTGAACCACCAGGGAAGCCCATCTTATGGTCACATTATTTTATAAGATAGTCAATGCCATTCAGTATCTGTGAAGTGTATGTGAAGAGTCTGACATTTAATTGTTAATGCTTGTTAAATTAACGTGAACCATGTACATACACATGTCATCCATGACACAGATTTTTTAAGTACTCAAGGACCTATTTTTTCTATACAAATCCTTAAGTTGTGAATCTAACAATTTCTGTTTTCTTAAACTGAAAAATAATGAAGTTTCAGAGAGTTCTTGCCCTATGAAATTTGGGACTTACTATACTTTCATATTTTCTCCAAGGGAAGCTCTCTTCATGTACCTTATTTAGGTCTGAACCTACCAGACAGAGCAGAATGCAAAAGGCTTTCAACTGTTACTCTCAAGAAATGTTTATTATTAACAGTCAGTGGACAGTGTTGGGAGTGTCCCATTTGTTCTCTGGATTTTCCTTACAGGGAAGGAGCATCCATACTGATCCATGGAACAGAAGGAACTGATTCCACACTCCAGGTTACCTCCCTGGCGCAGATCATCTTGGAACCAAGAAGCAGGACCATTCGTGGCTTTGAGGCCTTAATAGAAAGAGAGTGGCTACAGGTGAGAAAAGCTGTTTTGTCCACAGAGGAACTGCTCATAATTGATGTTTGATCCTGGTTTGTGGGAATGGATATATGAAATTTTGATTGATTCAGATGTTTACTTTTCTGGAGGACAGTTCATCATATCTTCCTCTTAGTAAATGTGATCTTTACTGCCTCTCCATTTTTGTCTCCCTCTTTGCGTGCATTGTTCATTTGGCACATTATTCCCCTAACAAACGCTTGTTAGTTGTCTGTTGTTACCTACAGGGAAACACAAAGAGTGTAAAGCATGGTCTTGTCTCACAGAGCTTAGTCTTGTTAGAGGTAAAAGACACAAACAAGCGTGTGAGGAGGAGTGGGGACTTGTAAGTAGGAAGCACGTGCTTCAGCGCTTTCTGTCTTCTCACCTGGCTCCATCCTGACTTCTTCCCCAGCCAGTATGAAGTCCTTCTCATCCTGTAAGATCCAGCTCAATGTCGCTTTCATGAAGTCTTTGGGACCTTAACTTCCTCCACAGATAAAATTGATCCATTTTTGTCACACTTTGTTTCCCAAACTAGACCCAAATATAGTGACTTCTTTGAGTTCAGAGAACCTTGCCAAGTTCAGCTGTTTACTCCTTGGACACAGCACAGTGCTGGCCTATGAAGTGCTGAAGGGCAGCTAAAATAAAGGTCTCGTAAAATAGATGGAAATCCTCCAAGTTAGAGATTAATTCAAATGTTTGTGCACTGTGTCACTTAGTATATAATTGTGATTGAAAGCAAATGTTTAGATATAACTTGAAAGTAGAATTATCTCTCTTCTAGCCCTTCCAGTTACAATTCAGATTTATTATGTGTTAATGCTGTTACGTTTACCACTTCTACCCACCCTGACAGCGGTCCTTTAAGTCAGACCATCCTAAGTATTTGGAGATCTTATACAGCTACATTCCTTGTGAGCCTAGCAAACAAATGCGTATGATTTGTGTGTGTGCTCAGCCGTGTCTGACTGTTTGTGATCCCATGGACTGTAGCCCACTTGCCAGGCTTGTCTGTCTATGGGATTTCCCAGGAAAGAATATAGGAATGGGTTGCCGTTAAAGATCCAAAGATAAAACAAGTCTGAAATACCTAGAAGGATGTGATCGCAGGGATAACGTCAATACCCAGGTTCTGGGTAGGCCAGAGAGCCAAATGATTTGAAAATTTCCTTTGGACAGTAGATGACAGACTCTTCAGTTCTTTTGGTGAGGAGAGAGAAACTAAGGAGAACTTTGTTTCTAATATAAAAGTATTCCTATAGATGTCTTCTTGACAGTAACTTCTTTTCATATGTTCAGTTCAGTCGCTCAGTCGTGTCTGACTCTTTGCAACCCCATGGACTGCAGCACGCCAGGCCTCCCTGTCCATCGCCAACTGCCAGAGTTTACTCAAACTCATGTCCATTGAGTCGGTGATGCCATCCAACCATCTCATCCTCTGTCGTCCCTTTCTCCACCTGCCTTCAATCCTTCCCAGCATCAGGGTCTTTTCAAATGAGTCAGTTCTTTGCATCAGGTGGTCAAAGTATTGGAGTTTTCAGCTTCAGCATCGGTCCCTCAAGTGAACACCCAGGACTGATCTCCTTTAGGATGGACTGGTTGGATCTCCTTGCAGTGCAAGAGACTCTCGAGAGTCTTCTCCAACACCACAGTTCAAAAGCATCAATTATTCACCATACATGACTACTGAGAAAACCATAGCTTTGACTAGATGGACCTTTGTTGGCAAAGTAATGCCTCTGCTTTTTATCATGTCGTCTAGATTGGTCATAACTTTTCTTCCAAGGAGCAAGCATCTTTTAATTTCATGGCTGCAGTCACCATCTACAGTAATTTTGGAGCCCCCAAAAATAAAGTCTGTCATGGTTTCCACTGTTTCCCCATCTATTTGCCATGAGCTGTTGCCATGAGCTTAGTTTTCTGAAGACTTATTAATATCAGGAGTGGCCTGATGAAATCTGTCTATGAGAACCCTGTATTTATCTCCATGTAGTGGTGAGGCTTATAGAGCTTACTCCAGGCTACAGCACTCTGGCTGGATAGAAGGGGAGAGCTGACCTTTGTTTTGTACCTGCAGAACTTACGTTCTTTGACTTTGCTCCAGATTTCACCAACCTAGAAAGATTTATATTATGTTTATTATTACTGAAGTCCATTATTCTATTTGATATTCTAAGAACAACCACAGATCTTATGGCTAACTGTGTAGCCTTGTTAAGTTCTGGGATGGCCAAAAAGTTCGAGTTTTTCCACTTTTTGGTCAGCCCGATATTTGGAAATCTTGTCTTTTTCCTTAGTTGAAGATTGTCTTAAACTAAGAAATCATTAAAGAGCAGTCACCCAAATTATATGATGTTCTATGTAATAGTTTTGTTGCAACTGTGTGAAATTTGTTAGTAACGTGCCATAATGTGGTCTCACTCGGATATGACTGCCGCGTTTCCACCTTTTCTCTTAGGCTGGTCACCCGTTCCAGCAGCGCTGCGCACAGTCAGCCTACTGTAATAGCAAGCAGAAGTGGGAGTCACCCGTGTTTCTTCTCTTCTTGGACTGTGTGTGGCAGATACTTCGTCAGTTCCCTTGTTCTTTTGAATTTAATGAGAATTTCCTCATCGTGCTCTTTGAGCACGCTTACGCCTCACAGTTTGGGACATTTCTGGGCGACAGTGAAAATGAAAGGTGGGTACACTGCTCACGTGGGGGCCGTTTTCAGTTGTTTTGGTTACTTCCTAAGAGAGACAAGGATTTGCTTCTATGTTAACGTTAACAATGTGTAAAAGATGTTGGTGGTTACAATTAGTATAACTGAGAGTCCTTCTGTATGAGTCCAGATGCTACATGTTTATTACGAGCCTGTCACATGCTAGATGAGAGCATATCCTAGATTTTGTTCTGTCAGATTAAAATGAGTCCATACACTGATTAAAAAGCTTTGAGTAAATTAAGCAACCATTAAAATGTTACTTTCCTTTTATAAGAACATAGTATCTGACACCTGTAAGAAGCTTAGACCTGTAATCTAATTCTACCTTCCATGCAGTTTTGTAGCGTAAAAAGGTCATATCCAGAGAAGTTAATGCTTGTCCAGGGACACCCAGCCAGTCGGTCACCGGAAGTTGGGCTACAGCACAGGTCTTCCTGCTCCTGTTCTCGATTGTATCTCTTATACCAAGAAACTGTCCTCAGGCCCAGAGTGCCAGTCTCACTTCATAACCCAGACGCCATCAAGTGAATGGGTTTAATTAGAAGATTCATATCAGAATGATCATTAAAAGATGCTTAACTGGTCATCTTCTCATTTGGGCACAATCTAAGGGCTTCCTCTGGGTGAGAGACAGGATTTGTCTCTTGACTGGTAGCTGGCATCGTGTAGTTGAATAATAACTGTAAACAATTAACAGTCTTCACAAAAGAATGGAATCACTGACTCGTTACCAGTTTAAAATTCAAGCAGTACATTTCTTTTTCTACTTTAAAGCTGAATTGGCAAATGTTTCAACGTTAGATTTTCTTATAGATTCTTGTAGGGAAAAATTGAGAACTATTTGCTCTAGAAAATTCTGTCTCCATAGTTTTCTCATTGTGTTTTGGCTATAGTTAACTGCAGCCACACAGTTCACACGCTCAGTTTGACTAATTGGTGTGTTTATGTTTTATACTGTTCTGTATCCCAAGGGTATTTGCTCTGAGTGTTTTTTTTGATGATAGTATGGAGCTGAGATAGGATTAACTGGTTCAAGTTGAAATGTCTTACTGTACTGCTCGTGGCACCACAGGCCAATAAATTGAGACAGGTTGTCAGGGCAAAGAATAGCAACTTAATTAGGAAAGCCAACAGATCAGGAAGATGGTGTATTAGTGTCCCAAAGAAGTGTCTTGCCTGGGTTTGGATGCTAGGTACTTTTATAAAACAAAGAGGGGGAGGAGGTAAGGAGGTAAAGTTTAAAAAAATAAGTTGTTTGAAATATTTCCTGGTTCCAGCCAGATTTGGGAGGGGATGTGTTAACTTCTTTTCTGCAGCCATTCATTGGTGGGCCTGGTAAGGATGTTTCCTGTGAGCAAAACAAATAAATTTTAGCTTAGCATTCAGACATGGAGGCAGAGTTCCCAGAGATGGGCCATTATGTATACCTCAAGCTATAAGCAACATCCTTTTAGTGATTAACTTGTAGCAAAAGGAATAGAATACAAAAGTTAAAGTAAAAGAAACAAATCCAATATGGAGTCAGATTTATTTACTTGCTATAGGTCTGTTTAGATTTTCTGTTTCTTCAATTTAGGTAATTGTTGACAGTTAAAAATGCTGACAAATATTTCAGTTTGACAACATTTTGTTCCTCTGCTAAAAATCTTGTGTTCTGCCTTCCAACGTACAGAGAAAAGAAATGGTCCTATCAGAAGGCGCATTTGATAGTGGTTGTCATAAATTAATTGGTTTAATGGCCGTTTTCTTTCTTGATCAGATGTAAGTTGAAGCTGCAGCAGAAAACGATGTCTCTGTGGTCGTGGGTCAACCGGCCCAGTGAACTGAGTAAGTTCACCAACCCTCTCTTTGAAGCCAACAATCTTGTCATCTGGCCTTCTGTTGCTCCACAGAGTCTTCAGCTGTGGGAGGGTAAGTCATGCATCCTTTGCAAACCCTTTATTGATAGTCAAGGATGTTCTCTTGACTGCCTGTGGGTACACGAGTACATGGATACTGCTGTTTATATCATATTTTCTCAAGATAAGAAGGTATATTACCTCTTTTTATTGTGATAAAAACACAAAATTTACCAAGGTAATACTTAATTGTACACAGAGATGGTCAAGTATATCACATTGTTGTGAAACAGGTCTCCAGAACTTTTCTTCTTGTAACTTGATGACTCTGTACCCATTGAATAGAAGGGTACAGAGCTTCTCAGTGTTCCTGTCCAGCCCCAGGCAACCACCTCATCTAAGTGGCACCATACAGTATTTGTCCTTTTGTGACTGCGTTATTTCACTGAACATAATTGTGCTTAAGGCTTATCCATGTAGTAGTGTGTGATGGGATTTCCTTTTTAAGGCTGAGTAATTTTTCATTGTGTCCAACTCTGTGCGACCCCATAGACAGCAGCCCACTAGGCTCCGCCATCCCTGGGATTCTCCAGGCAAGAACACTGGAGTGGGTTGCCATTTCCTTCTCCAGTGCATGAAAGGGAAAAGTGAAAGTGAAGTCACTCTGTCATGTCCGACTCTTAGCGACCCCATGGACTGTAGCCTACCAGGCTCCTCTGTCCATGGAATTTTCCAGGCAAGAATACTGGAGTGGGGTGCCATTGATTGTGTGTATACATTTTGCTTATTCATTCATATGTCAAAGGACACTTGGGTTGCCTCTGCCTTTTGGCACACAGGCATGCAAATATCTCTTCAGGACCCTGCTTTTGATGCTGGAATTGCTGGATCATACAGTAATTCTATGTTCAATGTTTTGAAGAACAGCCATACTTTTTTCCATAACAGTTGTACCATTTTACAACCCCATCAGCAGTGGGCAAGGGTGACAGTTTCTTCACATCTCCGTCAATACTTATTTCCTGTTTTTCCCCCCATCTTTGATAGGTCATCCTAATGGGAATGAGGGAAAGTACATTACTTTTTGTGTAAGAAAGTGATAGTTGGGACAGGAATAAATTGTAAGCTCTTAGGAAATGGTTTCTGTTCCCTTTATTAGCTAGTCTTTAGGATAGATTCTTCTGTTAAATGCTGTTGAAGGGTTAATGAGCTAGTCCATTTTAGTAGATTCCATAAAATGTACATAATGTCATCCATCAAGGCAGTAATGCAGATGTCCTGTTTAAGTGGAACAATAATCCGGACCTGATTTTCATATCTAAAGAGTTTTTACCTGCATTGCTTTCAGATTCTGAAGCTTATCTCCTTAAATACTCAATGCAGTCAGTTCAGTCGCTCAGTGGTGTCTGACTCTTTGCAACCCCATGGACTGCAGCAGGCCAGGCTTCCCTGTCTATCACCAACTCCTGGAGCTTGCTCAAACTCATGTCCATTGAGTCAGTGATGCCATCCAACCATCTCATCCTCTGTTGCCCCTTCTCTTCCTGCCTTCAATCTTTCCCAGCATCAGTCTTTTCCAATGAGTCAGTTCTTTGTGTACCTTAAATACTAAAGCGTGTTTTTTAAAAAATTACCAAAAACCTATCTAAAATATATTATCTATTCATTACAGAAAGGGTATAACATACCATTTAATTTCTTTTTAATCAATTTGAAGGTGGTAAGTACATTTTTAGTCATCTTTATGTTAAACAACAAGGGCATACACACAGGAATGGCAGCTGTTTGGTAAACTGAAGTACCGTTACTTCACTGTGTTCTCCTGTGTGAGACTCTCAAGGGCAAGTCTTTTGTGGAAACTGTCTGCCCATTGTATGTGTGAGGGCGCCTCAGGTTGCTTTCCTTTGTGGGTTTGACACGGAGCCTATTTCTGTCACTTCTCTGGCTGTCAGCTCTTGTGGCTTGTTCCGCATGGGATATCTGTCATTAGCTGCCTCCTCCCCCCTCAGCTTATGCTTCTGATCTGATCTGTCGAGGTGTCCCGTGTTTAGCGCTGTGGGAAAGTGGCCTCAACCTTAGAGTCCCCCGGGGCTCTGAGCCTCAGCTCAGTGTTTCTCTTTACTTGTGTAGTCAGTCACAGGTGAGGGGAGAAGGGACCGCTTTTAAAGGAGAGAGAACAGTTATACTTCTTGTTCAGGAATCCTGGGACAGTTTACCTAAAAGCCACTGTCATGTTTAATAACAGAAATGAGAAACTAGTTATTTGGGAGGAAAGGCAAACTTGAGAGCCAGATGGCTCCTGAAGCAAATTTAACTAGTTTTTACAAAACCTCATTGAAAGTTCAGGGATTAAGTGATAGAAGAAAAATTTTTTATGTGGATGCGTTCCTGCTACTCCATTAAGGACAAGATTTCCCTGTATGTTTAGTGCCTCCTCAACTTAGAACTGGATGAAATTCTAAGTTGGATAAAAATATTCTCATGGTAAGTATATAGATTGTAGAATGACACCATTGTGGCCTTAAAATGTCTCTCTGCTGTTTATATCTGCACCGAAGTTAACCTTTAAAAGTAGTAATTCCTGTATTGAAGACCAGGATTTTAAAAATACACTTAATAGAAAAATCAACAAGGTCGGTCTTTAGTCTGTGTTTCTATCTTCCTTCTTTGATAAGAATGTAAGTAGTATTTGGACACATACAGAAGGATTCTCTAGGGTGCATGGCAGTTTGGTTTATGGAAAGTGTTCTAATAACTCATAAAATCTTTGTGAACTTACCAGGTAATGGTAAGTTGCTACTGGTACATGCATGCTGCAGTCTGGAAGTATTTGTACCTCCTGACTTGAATATATTTAAGCCATCACTTTGAGCTGACATCATTAACATATATGTATGTCAGGAGAAAATGTCTTTTTATCTATAATAAAAGGCTAATTAATGTTATCTGGGGGAAGAAGCAGTTGCCTACAGAATTGGAAGACGGTCTGTTAAGAAACAGAGAGGGAGAGAGAGTGCTGAAGTTCTGGCTTTTTAAACAATTTGTGTGGTTCTGCTTTTGCTCTAACTGCCACTTTCCCACTGAAAATGATTTCACACCTATAGGAGGTCTTACAGGTCTGGATAAAGTTCTGTAATTGTTTAAAAAAAGAACATTTGTATTGTGAAACTGTGAAGTTTATGGCATTGTAAATGATTAGTTTGTATTCCTGAATATAATCAGAACTGCATTTTGATCTATTTCATAGTGTTATGGGGTTTTTTGAATAACAAGCATGTACATAGTGACTTCTTGAACACTTTTCAGCTGTACTCTTTCTGTACCTCAGATTGCTGTACATTTTAGAGTATAATAAAAAACAGATGTGAATTGTGATAAAAGAAAAGGGTTATAATACATGGGATTATGTATTAACCACAACAAGTATAATACTAATCCATGGTGTGCATCTTTTTCCCTTCTGTTCTTCTTTCGTGGATTCAATAGGTATTTTTTTACGCTGGAACAGATCCTCCAAGTATTTGGATGAAGCATATGAAGAAATGGTTAACATCATAGAATACAACAAGGAATTACAAGCAAAAGTAAATCTCCTTAGGAGGCAGTTGGCAGAACTGGAGACTGGGGATGGGGTGCAGGAGAGCCCCTGAATCCTACCCACTGCAGCCCTCGCAGGACCGTGCAGACTGTAGCCCACCTCTGTCTCCTCTGCCCTCAGTTCACCGTCACACGTTCAGCCTTGAGTATAAGGCTTTAGAAGTGAGGACCTTCTAATGTAATGGACTCCTCAATACTTTATGGATGAAACTTACTATAATCACTCATGTTACACACGGCCTGTTGGGGCTCTTCACTTTGGGAGCAGGAAGGAGGTGCTAGTCATTTTATGTGAAACAGGTGGCCTATTTAATGCCATTTGTGTTATACACCATTTCATTGTAAGCTTTTCTCTGCATCTGCTTTGCAAACAGTGCTCCAGACCAGTCAAGGATATGACTAATCTCATTAGGGAATATTTGTTAGTTTAAAAAATGATCAGACTTTTTAAGCACTCCAAATATAGAAATATTTTTCAAACCTGAAATTGCTGGTAAACCAAGACTTTTGTGTTTAACATGCTATTTCCAATATCTTTGCCACATAAAATAGCCCTTCTTTTAAAACAGTTTTGGACTGACAAGAGCTAAATTCGTCTCCTCATTCTGGTTTGTCAAGAAAGCAAAAGCTGAATATTTATTCAAGGTAAATTATTTTTACAAGGGCAACAGCTAAAGTCCTCTGGTATTTACATTAAGAAGAAGTAAATTTATTTTAACCGTAGACACTAAAAGTATGTGCAGTTTAGAAATAAAGGAGAAATTTGTTACTGATAAGGTGTCAGTAGTGTCGAGTTGGTTCTTCAGGGTTTTGGTCATACATTTTAAATGTATCAAATGCTGGATGTAACATTAAACCATCATTTAGAATAGATGTTAATTTGTTATAATTAAGCTACAAATACGGTTACCTTAAACCAGAGATGCACTGCCCTTGTCTGAAGTTCTCATTGCACTGGTTTATGTACAGAAGTGTGTGCTTAATTGTTTTGTTTTTAAATATTATAAGTTTACTAATACTAAGTTTAAGATTTTCTTATTCCCTTGAGCCTTTTGAAAATTCATCTTGACTCTGCTGGTTTGTCCATTAGGCAAATATAATTTAAGTGGAAGTTTATGAACATGATGCAGGTATGTTTTAAACTTCAGAAGCCAATTTGAAATGTTTTCAGTGTTAAGAAACCGTGATGACTTTGTGCTATAGGCTGGTTTTTGCCTGCGACTCTAACAGTTCGTGATTAGGTGCTTTCCATGCACATTTCTACTCTGTGGCACTACTCGTTTTAACAAATACTTTCAATTGTAGTTTTCCCTTAAAAGGACAGTTGAAGGGTAATCTTTAATATCATTTCAATCCCACCTCTATATAACCATTTCATTGTAAAACACACCAAAACTGAACCCAGCTTTAGAGTTATGTATCGAGTTAAAATTTTACTTCTTCAGAATCAACTCTAGCAAGATCTATGGCCACATTCAGAAGCTGCAGAAAGTGGCAAATACTTTCTATCTCCAAAAGAGTTGCCAAGACATCTTTTTCCCCCTGTTTCGTCAGACTCAGAGCAAAAGGCTGGACAGCTAATCTACAGTCGGAGCTTTCTTTTTGGTAACTTTGTCTTTCTCCTCTAAGCTGTTTTACTCCTGGCCTGTTTTCTTGACTATAGTTAAGAATCTTGGGGCATTCAAGTCCTCACCTAAAGAAAGGCTAATGAGGGAAGGAGCAAAGATGTACTTCTTGCTATAGGTATTTGTGTGCTATGTGAAATGTCTCTGTTGATTTTTAAAAAAGGAAACACTCTTTCTTAGTGGATCCTCAAAATTGAAGAAGGAGCCTTTTTCTTCTCAGTTAACTGACCCGTAAGGAAAACTGGAGGATTTTTAGTGATTTTTTTTTTTTTTTAAAGAAGCGACTCTCAGTAGTAATGTTGATTGGCCATTGGCCATAAGGTTTCTGTGGGTGGAAACATCAGAGGCCTTTTTTTTAGGCTTGGTCATGGAGAAACTGTATGCCATCAGCTCATACCTGTCTTCCTGATGAACATCTCACATGTGAGCCACAGTATGATAACATAGTGTTTCCATTTCTTTTTCTTTCTCTTACTGAGACAGCAATCATAAGCAGTTTGAACAAGTTTTGTGTTTTAGTGTTAATTTATAATTAGGGGTTGTCCAAACTATAGTTCTGTTTACAGGGCGTAAAAACAAACTTTTGTATCAATGCACTTTCAAAGGGATCATCTAGCAATGTAAATACTAAGGTTTTCCCAAACTTGAGAATTCTGACAAAGTGTTTTATCAATATAATTTTGAAGCGGGTTTTTAGTAATACTATTAAATTACTCATCCCTTGGATGAAAAGAATAATTGCAGTGGATATATTAATAAGATACTTATTGAAGGTTAAGTTTGGAGAACTGTCTTTGATAAAGGTGGCTTTAAAAACTTTCATAATGAAGAGAATAGTGGCTCAATTAGTGAGAATGCAGATTGCCCCATACAGGCATTAAGTGAGGTATAATCAAGTTCATGTACATTATGCATCTTCTGTATTTATTCGTTGTGAAGGCTGGTTTCCATTTTTGGAGTGCAAAAAAGTAAGCCCCCCTCAAAGAATATTTTAATACAAAGGACTGCTGCAGTACAGGGATCTTTAGATTTAAATTAATAATTTTTTTTTAATCAGAAGAAACAATTTGGTTATATCAAAATGCTGAAACTTTTTGGGTGGTTTAAGACTTGTCAGTAATTGTTTCAAATTTTTTGCTTTGATTTTATTAAATGGGAAGAAAATAAGCAGAAATTATAAAACCTGATAGAAATAAGATAATTTTATAGCTTGTTTTAAACCTAAGAAAGATTAGGCCTTTGAAGCCAGATTTTAAAGTGACTTTGGGGAAACTTTGGAATATAATAATCATTTAAGATACATACTTTTGTATGTATCTTGTTTTAAAACTTTTCTTTGAACTCTGCAGCCTGATTTTGTAGAAGTGATAAATCACTGCTTTTCATTTTAAAGGATGAAATTAAGTGAGATTTTAGTCTTTGATTCAGTCTTTCTTAAATTAAAGAAAAAAAAATCAATATCATGGAAAAGATCTGACCAGTAACTGTCACTTGAAGTGAAAAACAAGAGGAACATTGTGCTGCATTACAAAGAATACCGCTTAGATATAATTCTCATAGTTATCTGGTTTCAAGAGTAGCTACTTTAATTGCCAGTCCTAGCTAGAGCATCAGGTTCACTTACTATCAGACCTTCACCTGAGACACAGTTTTGGTATTTACCCATATCCAGATTTTATGAATTAAAATGACACAAGTCTATTATGAGCACCCTTTATCAGAGAGGTATTTCCTGGACCAAAAAAAAATGGGCAATATTTAGAATAGTTAATCCTCTGTTCTGGAAGCTTTGAAATTTTCCAGAGAATGAAGTCATTCAGTCCATCTGATCCAGGTTATCCTATACCTCAGGACAACATAGATGAGTCATTTCTTATTCCTAAACATGACATAGACTCCACCCACCCACCCACCCCCTCTCCCAGAGCATGTACACTATTATAAGTAGTATTTTTGTGTAATTCACCATCTCAAGAAAAAACTATAAAAGACTGGTTGCTACATTCATATTTACTCTCAGGTAATAGGAAATGGTTATTTTCTAATTTTTGGTTTCTTAAATAAAAACTACTATTTTCACTCAGTCCTTATAATCTACCATCCACAGCATTTTCTTCCTTTCAACCAGAAGCCCAGAAGAGAACTTCTGAAACTCTGCACTAGGTTTCAGGAAGTCTGAACTTGTTATCAAAATCCCCTCAAAAAAACAAAACAAAAAACTAATGTCCTATATTTGAACCACAGTGCAGAACTGTCGTTTGTGCTTAATTAATGAAAGATAACAGGACTCAGTGTGGATACTACATTGTCCTGGAAAATGGTTCCTGATGAGAGCTCACTGTCTTCTAGAGCAGTTCTCTTTAACCATCTGTGAGTATACATATTATATGTGTGTGATTTCTGAGCAAAAGTTGTGTAACACTGCCCGTGTCTGTCAGCCCAAGACATTTGCTTCAGTTTTTCCAATGCACATATTTTTGGAGAGGTGGATTATTCTATACAAATACTCGAGTTCTCTTGTTTAGAATCCTTATAGATATATTACCATCTACACTGAAAATCTTGTACTTGCACAAGTTATTTAAAAAAATAATAACAATATGTATGTCTTCAATAATCAGGTACTTGAAGTTTACTCTTGATATTTGAATGTGACTGTTGGATTTAAGTGCACTATTACTCATGTCTTACATAATAAAAATTGCACTGTATGGAAAATGTATCTATAATGTATGCTTTGCAAAAACCTCAGAGTGCTGTAATGTACAGGTTTCTACATGGTGAACCTGTCTGCGTCTAGGGGAAAATGACGAACTTTCGTAAGTCTGTGTAACGTTTTAGTATAACCTGTAATATTCCCTTAAGTGGTAAGTTCACTTATGTCCTAGAATCATTTCTCTTGAATTGGCTGTTCTGTCAAGCTTGGTTTACTTAATCAAAAAACAGTCTTGTTGAACATGGTGCAGATATTTTTAGTGTGTAAGATTTGTGTGTTACGATCCCCCTCTGCCTAAGAGGACTAGTTGCACAAATGCTAGTGTTAAATATCTATAGACAATGGTAATAAAATTTGAATACATTCAAATGCAAGAAATTAAATCTATAGGCTGACTTTTTTCCAAATATTTATAAAGGTTTATGCAGTGTCTTCATTAAAATTGCTATATACATGGGTAGCTCAGATGGTAAAGAATCTGCCTGAAATGCAGGAGACCTGGGTTCGATTCCTGGGTCGGGAACATCCCCTGGAGAAGGGAATGGCAACCCCCTCCAGTATTCTTGCCTGGAGAATCCCAAAGACAGAGGAGCCTGGTGGGCTACAGTCCGTGGGGGTCACAAAGTTGGTCATGACTGAGCGACTAACACTTGACACTTCATATATTTTTGGACTTTATGTTTTGAAAAAATTCACATCAGTAGAAGAATTGCAAATAGTGCAGTGATCTCCCACATACTGTTCACCCAGGTGGAATACTTTATAAATCAACATAGGCTTGAACACCCTTGAGTGTGTGTGTTTGTGAGACAGTGTGTGTACCATCACTGTTGTTTTGGTGAAACATCTTCAGGTACGTGCAGACATCGTGACCCTTCCACCTAAAGTTCACAGGTATCTCCTAAGAAGTAGGAGTAGATATTGAATATGTAGTGAAAAGAAATTCCATGAAAGGCACTCAATTATGGTGAATTATTAGACATGCAAGATGAAAATTATACATATCACCTCACACCAGTCAAAACAGTGATTATAAAAAAGGCTACTGACAGTAAATGCTATAGTGAGGAGCTCAGGAAAAGGGAACCCTCCTATAATGCTGGTGGGATGTAATTGGTAACAAACACTATAGAGAACATTATGAAAGTGTGTCTAAATGGTGAAAATAGAGCTACCATATGATCAGACAGGCACATTCCTAAGAGAATAAGAGAAAATAATAATTCAAAATACAAGTGCACCCAAGCATGCACTGTAGCACTATTTACAATACCCAAACACAAAAACAAACCAAATGTCCATCGACAAATGAATGGATAAGGAAGTGACACATTTCCACAATATAATAGGATTCTGCCATGAAAAAGAAAGAGATACTGCCGTTTGTAGTAACCTATGAATTGGGAGACAATATGGTATACAGTACTAAATGAGGTAAGTCAGAAAAAGACAAACATCATCTATCAATTGTATGTGAAATGGAAAAATTGATACCAATCCACTAATCTATGAAAGTGAAAGAGATGCGTAGACTTAGAAAACAAACGCATGGTTGCCAAGGGGGAAGGTAGGATGGGCTACATTAGGAGGTTGGGAGTAATGTATCACACTGATAATAAGACTGTCAACAAGGAACAAACAACTACATAGGAAAGCAGGTAACATAACACTGTGTAATAACGTATACGTGAAAAGAAGGCAAAAGTTGAACAGATATGTATATGTGTATAACTAAATGAGATCCTGTATACCTACAACATCCACAACAATAAATCAAATGTACTACAATAAATGAAAAATCTAAAAAAAAAAAAAGTAATAAGACATAAGCTGACAGTGGTTCCAGCTGGTATATTCAACCTAATGTAGAAACAGATAGTAAAACTAACCATAAGGCTTTCATTAGCATAGTACCAGAGTTGTGCGTGAAGAAATGCTGCCGTCTTGTGGCTGTTTCCAACAACAGGAACCTAAAACCTATTCCTTTTGATTCAAAAGGACTACTAGACTGTAAGTGATACCTGCTATCAAACAATTTTCATACAACTAATTGAAAATAACTTTTTGCAAAAGGAGAAGCCTTGGAAACTAATTACAACTGGTAAATGCTAGTTTCCTTGTTAACAGTTATAAAACATCCATGAAACATGCTCAATATCGTGAATCCATACACAGGAAAATTTAATTTGAAAAGGAATAAACTGATTCCATATGAAAAGCCATCATCAAAATGTCAATACAAAAAAAAAAAAAAGAATAAATGATGGAGAGGCCGTGGAGAAAAAGGGAACTAATTTATGGTACAGCTGGGACGTAAATGGTAACAACTACTATGAAGAACAGTAGAGATGTGCCCTGAAAAGGTGAAAATTCAGCCACAGGGTGATTGGGCAGACTCACCTCTTAAGAGTGTATTTGGAGAAACCCAAATTTCAAAGAGACAAGTGACCTAACACGGGCTCTACAGCAGCATTTACAACAGAGAGCACATGGCAGCACACACAATGTCCATGGGCAGGTGAGTCCAGACATAAGTGATCTATGAACACAGTGGAAGATGACTCAGCCATGAAGAAGAATGACAGAATGCCACTTGCAGGAACACAGTTATACCTACAGCTAATCATACTAAGTGAAGTCGGTTCAGTTCAGTCACTCAGTCGTGTCTGACTCTTTGTGACCCCATGGACTGCAGCACACCAGGCCTCCCTGTCCATCACCAACTCCTGGAGTTTACCCAAACTCATGCCCATTGAGTCAGTGATGCCATCCAACCATCTCATCCTCTGTTGGCCCCTTCTCCTCCCACCTTCAATCTTTCCCAGCATCAGGGTCTTTTCCAATGAGTCAGTTCTTCACATCAGGTGGCCAAAGTATTGGAGTTTCAGCTTCAGCATCAGTCCTTCCAATGAATATTCAGGCCTGATTTTCTTTAGGATAGACTGGTTGGATCTCCTTGTAGTGCAACGGACTCTCAAGAGTCTTCTCCAACACCACAGTTCAAAAGCATCAATTCTTCGGTGCTCAGCTTTCTTTACAGTCCAACTCTCACATCCACACATGACTACTGGAAAAACCATAGCTTTGACTAGATGGACCGTTGTTGGCACAGTAATGTCTCTGCTTTTTAATATGCTGTCTAGGTTGGTCATAACTTTTCTTCCAAGGAGTAAGCATCTTTTAATATCGTGGTTGCAGTCACCATCTGCAGTGATTTTGGAGCCCAAGAAAATAAAGTCAGCCACTGTGTCCACTGTTTCTGCATCTATTTGTCATGAAGGAATGGGACCGGATGCCATGATCTCAAGTTTTCTGAATGTTGAGCTTTAAGCCAACTTTTTCACTCTCCTCTTTCACTTTCATCAAGACGTTCTTTAGTTCTCCTTTGCTTTCTGCCATAAGGGTGGTTGCCGGAGTCCCGCTCCAGCTGGTCCAGGGGTCCCCAAGGGATGAACGGCGTTGGCAATAGGAAAAGAAAGGAGACAGAAAGTTTTTGATGGCCCAAAGACCATAATCTTTATTGCTTTAGTGTCTATTTATATAGCACATGTTCTTCTATGTAATGATTCTTATAATATTTTCCATTCAGATCAACATCCCCTGATTCTAAGATGTGTTAAAAGTTTTTTCCTAGTCTATTGTCACATTTTGGTTACATGTTTATTTTTATTTTACTAGAACCTATTTTTATTTTACTAGAACATAGTCTGTGAATCATATCATTCCATCTACTTTTTCTGTACAGCCTGCTACTACAGTGAATACAGCGTCTTGCTTCAGTGAATAAGTACTGTAGCGGTGTCTAAGGGCAAAAAGTTTCTCATAGTACAGCCATTGTCAGTGGTGGTTTGTTTACCATCTACCCACATAATACAAGACTATTTCTGGCAGGGACAAGTCTTTCGCAGTTTACCTAGAAACCATTTACAATACAGTTCATACAGTTATTTTCCGTTTATGCTTAGATTCTGAGGGGCACAAACATCTCTAACATCCCAATCTTTATGAGAAAAGGTAAGTGGCTTAGTTTCTGTAATTTTCCCTGATACATGACCCAGGTTTTCCAGTCATCAATAACAATCTCCTCATGAGGCCAGGTCACAATAGGCTTAGGGCTTCTTTTCCAAATGATCATGGCCTTATTCCCTGGCTGAGTGTTAGGGACCCACCAGTCAAGGGCCTCAGTAGGTTTAATCATTTTTTGAATGTTTCTCTGGGGCAAGGGATCATTTTTCTTTTTACTGGACTCTCATGACCTCATCATGGAAGCCCCTACAACTCCAGCCATCAAAGAATGAAACAGAGTTAGCCACAACAAAAGCATAGAAACAGGAAGGAGTGAAGGTTCTGATCCAGGAGAGAAACCGCTTTGCAGTTTCTTCTTGAGTGGTACCGTGACTTTGTCATCCGGCAGTAGTTCCAGAACGGCTCCCAAGAGGTGGTGTCATCAGCATATCTGAGGTTATTGATATTTTTCCCGGCAATGTTGATTCCAACTTGTGCTTCATCCAGCCCAGCATTCCTCATAATGTACTCTGCATATAAGTTAAATAAGCAGGGTGACAATATACAGCCTTGACGTACTCCTTTCCCTATTTGGAACCAGTCTGTTCCATGTCCAGTTCTAACTGTTGCTTCCTGACCTGCATACAGATTTCCCAAGAGGCAGGTTAGGTGGTCTGGTATTCCCATCTCTTACAGAATTTTCCACAGTTTTTTGTGATCCACACAGTCAAAGGCTTTGGCATAGTCAATAAAGCAAAAGTAGATGTTTTTCTGGAACTCTCTTGCTTTTTCAGTGATCCATCAGATGTTGGCAATTTGATCTCTGGTTCCTCTGCCTTTTCTAAATCCAGCTTGAACATCTGAAAGTTCATGGTTCATGTACTGTTGAAGCCTGGCTTGGAGAATTTTGAGCAATACTTTACTAGCATGTGAGATGAGTGCAATTGTGCGGTAGTTTGAGCATTCTTGGCATTGCCTTTCTTTGGGATTGGAATGAAAACTGACCTTTTTCAGTGAAGTCAGTCAAAATCAAAGAACAATATCATAAGCTACCCCGTGAATCTGAAATGCACATCATGAATACATGCAGGAAATGACAAACAAGACACAGAAACAGAAAAACTTCTGATTAACGAGAATGAAGGGGCCGAGGGATCCACTATGCAGGTTGAGATGAAGAGACAAACTATCACATGTACTGTAGATAATCAACCAGGACCTATGGACACGAAGCCAGTTCTGACAAGACTCAGGAAAAACATACATGAGAAACGAATCATTGAGTAGCTGAGTAGCTGTCTCATGGAACTGTGAAACTAAGAACGACTCTGGAGTCCCACGATACTGTATACCAATGTTACTCTAACTCCAGGGGGAAAAAGAAGGCGTAAAACAGAGAAAACAGACCCAGGCATTTGGTGTTCAATTTGGCACATTACACCATCCTTCACAATCCCAAAACATGACTTCCAGAAGCTCTGACTGCTTTAGAAACCAGAGCCAGGGATGAAGAAATCCTTCTTCTGCCTTCTAGTCCTATGGCCTAACAACAACCTGAACACTACTGATTCTCAGAACTTAATATTCATGGGGCTATTGACCTTGAAATAATATCTGTCCTCCCAACATTTCAAAGGATTAGTCATGGAAAAGAATTACAAACAGGGGACAATAGAAAGAAGAAATGATCACCAGGCAACTGCCAGTCCCACCATTTAAAAAAAAACAAAAAAACACCTACAATGATGTTCAGGACAGCGAATTATTAGAGACATTCAAAGCAAACTGGGAGGAGGGATCACCAAGCACCACTGAAACAGCCATTATCAGAACATCAACAGATGAGAAAAGCTAAGAGTGAGGTGAAGGGAAGGGGGACCCTCCCAGGGTGTGGTGGGGAAGAGCCACTACAGACAACAGGATGCAGGGGCCTTTAAAAGAAATTCAGACAATGAGCTACTGTATGATCAGGCAGTCCCCCTCTTCACAGTGTATGGTTTTAAAACAAGAATTCCAGAGGACCCATGCACCGCAGCAGGCACCACAGCAGTATTTATAATATCCCAAAATCTGAAGCAAACCAGATGGGCATGGCCAGATGAATGGAGACAGAAGTGATACACACACGAGGGAATTTGTTGTGGCGGGGGAAAGGAAGGACATAATGCTCTCCACAGGAACTTCTGCACCTAACAATGACCTCAGGGAGGTCAGAAAGACAAACACTAACATAGCACACTATCACTTATAGGTGAAATGGAGAGACATCCACACCCAGCAACAACTGCATTCCAAAAGTGAAAAGAAGTGATGCACAGATTTAGAACACAAAATGGATGGTTGTCAACAATGGAAAAAGGGGGCTGCAGGCATGGAGGAGACGGCTGGGAGAAACTCATACCCACTAATACAGAGCAAACAGGGATTCGACAGGGACCTCCTGCAGAGCAAGGGTGGTGAACCAGGCACTCTGGAATAACCTACACAGGCAAAGAAAGCCAAGAGGAAGAGACATGTAGGTGGAGATGGGGGAAGGTGCTGTAGAGCTGCAACCGACGGCACTGGAAACAAACGTAGTCCTATCACAAGAACTGTATGTTACACATGAGAAAAATGAGACACAAGTTCATGGGGGGCAGACCCACCTCTAGGGGTATATTTGCAGAAACCCAGCTTTCAAAGAGACAAATGACCACGTGGGCCCCACAGCACCAGTTAGGACACAGAGGACTTGGCAACACACAGAATGTCCATGGACAGATGAATGCAGAAAGACGTCACCTAGGAATACAATGGAAGATGACTCAGCCATAAAAAATAATGAAAGAACACCCTTTACAGGAACATTGTTAAATTCGGAGATAATCCTATTAAGTGAAGTCAGTCAGAATCCGAAAGAACACTATCAAAAGCAATCCCATGTATCTAAAAATGCACACCGTGCATTGATTCAGGAAAGAACCAATGAACAGACTGAGCATCAGAAAAACAAGCTTCTGATTTCCAGAGGAGAATGAAGTGGGCCAGGAATAAATTAGGACGTTGAGATGAACGGTATAAAACTATCACATGTACAGTAGCTAATAGACAAGCACTTAGGCACATCTGGTCAGTTCTTTCAACACAAGGTAATGACCTACATGAGAACAGAATCGAAAGATGAGTTGCTGTCTCTATATGTGAAACAGATAAGGACTCTGGACACACAATATTGTACCAAGGCCCCTCCCATTCCAGATAAAAAGTCACTGAATGAAACAGACCAAACGAGACCCAAGCATTTGGTGTTTCTTGTGGCACATTCCACCCTCATTTACAACCTCTGAATGGGACTTCCACTAAAGTTCTGGCTGCAGAAGAAACCAGAGTTGGGCATCAAGAAACCCTTGCACCTTCTAGCCATATGGCCCAACAACAACCTGACACTGACTTTCTGGGCAGCATCATATTCACCTGGACTACTGGGCTTGAAATCATAGCTGCCTTCCAACAATTTAAAGGGGCAAGTTATGGAAAAGAATTAAAAACAGGGAGATTGGTATGAGGGACTGTGCTGAAGAGTTAAAGGAGGAGCCAGGAATACAGGGGTTTTGCAACAATAACTAGGTGAAGTGAATTGAAAGTCGCTCAGTCACGTCTGACTCTTTGCGACCCCATGGAACTATATACTCCAAGGAATTCTCCAAGCCAGAACACTGGAGTGGGTAGCCTTTCCCTTCTCCAGGGGATCTTCCCAACCCAGGGATCGAATCCTCCCACATTGCAGGCAGATTCTTTACCAGCTGAGCCACCAGAGAAGCCCAAGAATACTGGAGTGAGCAGCCTATCCCTTCTCCAGCAGATCTTCCTGACCCAGGAATTAAACCAGGGTCTCCTGCATTGCAGGCAGATTCTTTACCAACTGAGCTATCAGGGAAGCCTAAAAGTGAAAGTGAAAGTCGCTCAGTCATGTCCAACTCTTTGTCACCCCATGGACTATCCGGTCCATGGAATTCTCCAGGCCAGGATACTGGAGTGGGTAGCTGTTCCCTTCTCCAGGGGATCCAAGTCAGGGATTGAACCCAGGTCTCCCACATTGCAGGCAAATTCTTTACCAGCTGAGCCACAAGGGAAGCCCAAAACTAGGAAGTCAGACCATCAAAAGATTACTGTTAAAGAAAAGGAAACATCTCAAGTTAATGAATTTAGAGGTTTGCTGTGTTTGGTAAGGTGCCAGGGTCTGGCCTCTCTGAAATCATTCCTTCGTTATGCACCCTAAGTATCTATGGCCAGTATCCTGCTTGTCTGCATCCTGAATCCCCTCAGGGTGAACAGTCCAGGCAGCTGCTGTGGCTGCTGGGTTGGTGGCTGTCAACATCCTTTGTTTACTGATAAGAAAGGCAATACTTTTCATCCACAGTGCCCCACATTGGTCATTAATTCAACTAACATTTGAGAGGCATTTCAGGACCAATCTTGTCCTGTGGTGCTAAGAAGTTTTATTCCTAATCAGGTGAAGATTCTATTGCTAGGCTAGGATCAGCCCCTATTGATAGTCTAAAATTCTCTAGATCTCCTGTCTTATTAGTCTGTGGTGATTCAGGAAATGTTTTCCCTTGTTGCTTCTTCTCATACCTAGAGTTTCACAATTACAATTATTCTATGTACAGTTATATATACGGTGAACTCTCTCAAGACATCTCTTTTGCTGGAGCCCTGGATACACACTGGGCAATGCGAGAGACAACAATCTTATAAAACAGACAGGATATAAGTAATACAGATGGGTAACATTAATAAAGTCATATGCCAGTAGAGAGAGAGAGACAAACCATAAACACACTGAAAATAAACAGCCAATTAAAATAATGGATAGTACAAGTAGTAATCTGATTGCAAGAAACCATCAAGTCAGATGAAGCCAAATTCTGGAAGGATTGGGTAAAGAGAAAAGAGTGTGTTTCACCTTTGTTTACCAAGGGGCAATTTATCAACTTGTAGTAAGTCATAGCATAAGAGTAAAGGTTTTTCTGGAAAACAAGATTAAAAGCTGGTATATTTCAGAAAAAATTGTAGAATTAAAATCATATTTATCAATTCATTCAGTTCCATGTAATTAATTCCTGTTGATCTGGATGAAGCTGTCAAGTTTTCTATCAGAGTTTTGCAATTTCTTATACAGTTTAGAAGTATGATCATAAGTTATCAGAAACATTTTATCAAGAAGTCTTCTATGAATTTTCTTGAAGATTTTCATTTTATAAAAAGAGTAATGATTGTCTATAGACCACAAAAGACAAATAGCATGGTTAAAGATCTGTTTACAAGCCAATTGACAAGAAACTTGGATATTTCTGTGACATACAACATTTTAAGATAATTGGAATATGACTGATAACATTATACCAGTACATGTCACATTTTTAGGAATTCCATATAAATTTTAGAATATCTCTATGAATGCTATTTATCCATACAATATAAGGCTAATCTCCAATCACTTGACAATTCTTCTCATTTAATATATCAAATAAGCCTAATTATTTTAATTTTCCCCTCTGAGTTGCCCCGGGGTTCCTCTGAAGCATCCCAGAGTGAGCTGGAGGTCAGAAGAACTTTAGTTACAATTTGCTATTCAGGCAAGAAGTTTGTCAAAAAATATCAAATAGCTTTCAAACACTTGGTCCAACAGGATCACAGGTCCTTGTGAAACAACTTAGTCACTTAAAGTGACAAAAGATTTCAAAAAGCAAATACAAATGTCTTAAAGGCAAACAAACTCATGATCTGTTACCAAAAGCTATATTCCAAGAAAACTTTGTTCTTAACAGAGAGATGAACAAAAATCTAGTCTTCCATCAGCCTACTTTTGTAACAAAATCCACTTATCTAACTAAATTTAATCTAGTGTCAGCTGGACCAGGTACAAAACTCCTTTATAGGGCTCTCTTTCTACAAACTATTCACAACTTTCTGTATCCTTATTAGTTTGTTTTTCCACCTCCAAAACAAACACACACCTAAGTCTAGGGCACAATCATTGTTTTCCCTTAACAAGATGTTTTTCCATTCTTCATACCTTATTTTGCTGAAAATGCCACATCCTATTTTCTTTCCATAATGAAATATTTCCATTAATATCTTTAGTAGCTTCGATTACATATTACAATTCTAACCCTTAAAAATCTTAATCTCTAGCAAAAACTGCCAAACACCAAGTAAATGCAGTCTTCTCCATACTAGCATTTCATGATTGGAATATTCCACAACCTCTAGAAACTAATAATTTCTTTCTTCAGTGTGTGTCAGGAGCCGCGTTAGGCATTACTGACAAAATGGAGGCACGGCCCCAACCTCCTCTCCTCATCCCGCAGGCAGGGTCCTGGGATGAAGGAGTTAGGTCTTGTGATTCTGACTTGTCCTTCCCTTCCTCTGGTTGAGTTGGCTGGAAAGAATGTTATAATCCATAAAGTTAACTATTGACATTTGTTCAAGGATCTTTACAAAGAATGTTCCAGGTTGAGCACATAGGCTGCAGCCTGAGGCCATAGGAAACATTGTTATCTGAAACCTGCCTGTAAGGGGAATGTTTATGGCAAAAGAAGTTTGCTGAGTTTAGGGGTTAGGAATAATTAAGAATAGTTAGAAGCTAAAAGTTTAAGGTATGTTGTAGTGCTGGCATATTTTACTATAGCTTTTGGAAACTAGGTATTTTAGAGATACTAATAGCTAAAAGCCTTTTTAGGAAATGATGAGCTTAAGTTACTAGGGGATAGCAGGATTTAGAGAGATAAGAAATAAACTGAGGAATGTGATATATAGCCCAGAGACAAACCTGAGTTACAATGTTATCACAAGGACACTTAAGAGGGAACTCTGAAGGACAACAATGATTTATGAAGACAGTAAATCTGGGTGAGGGGAAACTGAAGATGTCATACCTCTGACCTAACGCTTTTGTAAAAGTATAAAAGAAAACCTGATGCTTAAAATAAACCTGCAGCCCAGTGCTTTGAGCGAGAGACTGCATCATTTCTTCCCTGGCTGTCAGAGCTGGACTCCGGCAAGTGTGGTACCAGATGTGTATCTAATAAACCCACACATCTTTAGTTTCCCCTTCCTAAGGAGGTACTGTCAGTAGCGTAGCAAAGAGTCGGACACAACTGAGGCAACTTAGCACATATACTCATTCATAAGGAGACAAGGTAAGTAAATTTAGACTTGTTTAGCAATTAACATTCAGGTATTTTATCTTACTTGAACTGAGTTGGATAATTCAATGAATTCCCATCATTTAACTTAGCAAAACTCAAGTTACCAAACATCTGGAGAAACTATTTTAGAAAGACATAACCAAAACACACTGTTTAGCAGCTACGTTGGGTCCGACTCTTTGTGACCCCATGGACTGTAGCCTGCCAGGCTTCTCTTTCCATGAGATTTCCCAGGCAGGAATACTGAAGTGGGTTACCATTTCCTTCTTCAGGGGATCTTCCTGACCCAGGGATCGAACAGATGTCTGTGTCTCCTGCATTGGCAGGTGGATTATTTATTGCTGAGCCACTGGGGAAGCTCATGGGAGAGATTAGACTGCCATTATAATATTGATCATACTGTATTTAAATCTTACAGAAAGATAAATAGCTCCATTTTCAAACATGGAAGGAATGCCACAGTGTTTGCAAACCAAGCCTTATTAGAATATCTAACTGACCCTCACTAAGCTAAATATATCCATATACATTCTTTCAATAAGTGAAGTTTGGTTTTTTATGCCATAGGTAACAGTATCCATGTTCATGGGTGAATTTTTCTAACTAAACTTGGGGCTTCTCACAATATAGCATTATTCACAAGAGCTAAAAGGTGGAAACAACCCTAATTTCCATCAATAAATGGATAAATAAAATATGATATACACATATAATGGAATATTATTTATTCTTATAAAAAAGGAAAGAAATTCTGACATGCCACACACAGATAAACCTTAAAAACATGCTAAGTGAAGTAAGTCAGAAAGGACAAATAACGTATAATTCCACTTATAGCAGGCACCTAAAGTGGTCAAATTCATAGAGAGAGAAAGTTGTTGAATGATAGTTGCCAGGGTGTTGGGGAGGGCGTAATGAGAACTTACTATTTAATGGGTACAGAGTCTCCGTTTGGGACAATAAACTTCTGGAGACAGATGGCAGTAATGTTTGCACAACAGTGAGAATATATTTTATGAGAACTGTACATTTAAAATGCTTAAAATGATGAATTTTATGGTTTACATATTTGACCACAAGTTAAAAAAAAATGCTGGGATTCATATAATTAATCTTTACCACACTAAGTGGCTGATTATGTGACCAGGCTGTTCAGATTTATTTTAAAATAAACTTCAAAATATAACAGAATCACTATGTAGTCATTAGAGCAATATGAGAAAGCTCTCTTCTATATTTAAGTTCAAGATCCAGAGTAACATGCCTTTCTCAGAACTCCAGGAAGCCGTTAAACAAAGTATTTTTCTAATGCTAGAAATTCCTTTCAAGTTAAATTTTTTGAAAAAAGGCAGAAAAGACATGAAGCCTATCCTACCTTTACATTTCAGAACTCTAATCCATTTTGAGTATTATAATGTACTTAATTTTGAGTATTATAATACAGAGCATTTTGAGTATTATAATATAGAGCAATGATGGCAGAGGGGTATAGCTCAGTGGTAGAGCATTTGACTGCAGATCAAGAGGTCCCCGGTTCATATCTGGGTGCCGGAGTCCTGCTCCAGCTGGTCCAGGGTTCCCTCAGGATGGACGGCGTCGGCGTAGAGAAGAGAAGACACAGCAAGACTAGGCAGGTGTGAGACAGCGTCTGCGTCTGAGCTGTATTTTTCAAAGGGAGCTTTTTATATCTTAAGTTGTACATAGAGGAAAATGTAAAATGTAGAGTCATGCCAAATTAGCTCAACAGGTCAGCAGTTTTTGGCCTTTATCGAAACCAGGATACTTTTTTGTATATCTTATTTACAAAAGTCTCATGCTGTTTACATCATCTTCTTGCCTGGAGGCCTGCTAACATCTTATGACTCTTTATTGTGGATCACAATAAACTGTGGAAAATTCTGAAAGAGATGGGAATACCAGACCACCTGACCTGTCTCTTGAGAAACCTGTATGCAGGTCAGGAAGCAACAGTTAGAACTGGACATGGAACAACAGACTGGTTCCAAATAGGAAAAGGAGTACGTCAAGGCTGTATATTGTCACCCTGCTTATTTAACTTATATGCAGAGTACATCATGAGAAACACTGGGCTGGAAGAAACACAAGCTGGAATCAAGATTGCCGGGAGAAATATCAACAATCTCAGATATGCAGATGACACCACCCTTATGGCAGAAAGTGAAAAAGAACTAAAGAGCCTCTTGATGAAAGTGAAAGAGGAGAGTGAAAAAGTTGGCTTAAAGCTCAACGTTCAGAAAACTAAGATCATGGCATCTGGTCCCATCGTCCCATCACTTCATGGGAAATAGATGGGGAAACAGTGGAAACAGTGTCAGACTTTATTTTGGGGGGCTCCAGAATAACTGCTGATGGTGATTGCTGCCACGAAATTAAAAGACGCTTACTCCTTGGAAGGAAGGTTATGGCCAACCTAGATAGCATATTTAAAAGCAGAGACATTCCTTTGCCAACAAAAGTCCGTCTAGTCAAGGCTATGGTTTTTCCAGTGGTCATGTATGGATGTGAGAGTTGGACGGTGAAGAAAGCTGAGCACCGCAGAATTGATGCTTTTGAACTGTGGTGTTGGAGAAGACTCTTGAGAGTCCCTTGGACTGCAAGGAGATCCAATCAATCCATCCTAAAGGAGATCAATCCTGGGTGTTCATTGGAAGGACTGATGTTGAAGCTGAAACTCCAATACTTTGGCCACCTCATGCGAAGAGTTGACTCATTGGAAAAGACCCTAATGCTGGGAAGGATTAGGGGCAGGAGGAGAAGGGGACGACAGAGGATGAGATGGTTGGATGACATCACCGACTCGATGGACATGGGTTTGGGTAGACTCCCGGAGTTGGTGATGGACAGAGAGGCCTGGCGTGCTGCAGTTCATGGGGTCGCAAAGAGTAGGACACAACTGAGCGACTGAACTGAACTGAACTGATCATCCAGAACACTTTTTCTAAAAGTATTTTTGTAGCAGGCACAGAACATACCAGAGCTACATTTTTCTTTTTAAAGAATACAGGCACAGTGGATTATGACAAAGGGATTCATTAAGTCAAAGGTTTAAAGTAAAACTTGTTTTTTTATAATCTATCTTTTGCCTTGAGCTTAAGGGAAAAGAATGTGGTCCCATAAAGTCATGGCACTGCAGGCTGAAACAATGTAGCACAAAGGTCAGTTCTTTCACAAAAATCACCAGCTAGATTAACAACTGTCTTACTATTTTTATATTAAGGCTAAACCTTTATTTTTATAAGTCTCTAACCACTATACCTTTATTATATAGGCTCAGGGCATTAAGAGCAAAAACATCGCAAGTAAATATAGACCGAATAACAGTTTTATAAAGTAATATTTCTTATGTTTTTCCAATAGGCTTTCTCCCCCTCGAAGGGCTCTGTGCCCATTGGGGCCTTTTATGCATTCAGGCTCTCAATCCTGTTTATTGTTGAGGAGTAGTCATGCATACTAGTTCTAAAGGCCCAGGCACATTTGTCAAGCAAACTAAGATGCTAGCAAGAGGAGTTTAGATTTAAAATACTCTTTTTTATGGATAATCTTATAGAGTGCCACCGTTCAGGGGGCATGTTGATTAGAGTTTTAAACTGATCTGGTTAGGAAAGGATCAGGGAAGGCCTTCTGCCTAAGTCACAGAAATTAGGGAGCAGTCTATTATAGCAAGCATCAGAAAGATATCATCTTCAAGGTTAGCGCCGAGGCAGCTTATCGAAATCCCTGAGGCCTGAGTTGCCTTGCCCGTCAGGTCTTCTCATGACATTGTCATGGGTGGGATCTCGTGTGCTGGCTCCCAGCATTCGGGTACCCCCTTTCCTAGTTTTCCATACGGCTTCCCTTGTGGCTCAGACGGTAAAGCGTCTGCCTATGATGAGGGAGACCTGGGTTCGATCCCTGGGTTGGGAAGATCCCCTGGAGAAGGAAATGGCAACCCACTCCAGTACGCTTGCCTGGAAAATCCTATGGACCGAGGAGCCTGGTAGGCTACAGTGCATGGGGTCACAAAGAGTCGGACACAACTGAGCGACTAACACAATGATGGCATGAACCCATCTACTAGAAGCCTCCTTTTGGAATAACATCATCAACTGCCATTGCTGGAGCCAGTCTGAACCAACTTACCAGGGCTGAAGCTGACTGTTAACTTTCCAGGAATTTTGTCAGCTGCTTGTTAAATACAAGCATTATTAAAAATCAAATCACATGAACTTAACAATTAAATAAATGAAATTACAAAGGTAATTAATAACCAAATTCATCACTTCCTAAGTATTTTACTAGATTTTATTTTACTGTGTATGCTCTTGAGATTAGTTATTGTAGCCTTATCTTTATGGTGGAAATATTACCTAAGGAAATATTGCCAGGTGGTACAGTATCAGTTCAGTTCAGTTCAGTCGCTCAGTCGTGTCCGACTCTTTGCGACCCCATGAACCGCAGCATGCCAGGCCTCTCTGTCCATCACCAACTCCCGGAGTCTACCCAAACCCATGTCCATCGAGTCGGTGATGCCATCCAACCATCTCATCCTCTGTCATCCCCTTCTCCTCCTGCCCCCAATCCTACCCAGCATTAGGGTCTTTTCCAATGAGTCACCTCTTCGCGTGAGGTGGCCAAAGTATTGGAGTTTCAGCTTCAACATCAGTCCTTCCAATATCTTTCCCCAAATCCAAATGCAGTGTGACATCATGCTGGTAGGCTGAAATCAGTCATGGTCTAAATACTTACACCATGGAAATGGGAAATGCTGTAAATCAAGAGTTGTTACATTTTAAAAGGGTTATAGAAACAAGTGAAGAAAATGTGACACAGACTATATGAGACCTATAAAGCCTAACATATTACTCTCTTGCCCTTCATAGAAAAAGTGTGCCAATTTCTGGTTAAGATGTTGACAGAGATTGTGTTAATAAGAGAATCAGACTTAAAAGTGTGCATGTCTGAGTCATTACACCATAATTAGCACAAAAAAATCAAGGAATCATTTTTCCAGTATTCAGAAACCGTTACCTAATTCAGCAAAGAAGTCACAACACTCATGAATGAATGAAGTTCTGACATGGTTTCACTATTGCTCTTTCATCTTAGTCATTTTAATAAATGAAAGTATCAAACCAACACTCATATCAGTATGAAATTTTGATATATGACAAATAGTACAAGAGAAAGAGTACTGGATTAGGAGGGAAAGGAACTGTGTTCTAATCTTAGTTATGACCTTGAGCAATTTACTTCATCAGTTTTCTATTTTCTAAAATGAGTGGGGGAAAAAAACTCAGATAATCCCAAAAGGGATTTCCAATAATAGATTACTACTCTATGATTGGATACTCTATGTATGGATGTGAGAGTTGGACTATAAAGAAAGCTGAGTGCCGAAGAATGGATGCTTTTGAACTGTGGTGTTGGAGAAGACTCTTGAGAGTCCCTTGGACTGCAAGGAGATCCAACCAGTCCATCCTAAAGGAGATCAGTCCTGAATATTCATTGGAAGGACTGATGCTGAAGCTGAACTCCAATATTTTGGCCACCTGATGCGAAAAACTGACTCATCTGAAAAGACCCTCATTCTGGGAAAGATTGAAGGCAGGAGGAGAAGGGGACGACAGAGGATGAGATGGTTGGATGGCATCGCTGACTCAATGGACATGAGTTTGAGTAAACTCCGGGAGTTGGTGATGGACAGGGAAGCCTGGCATGCTGCAGTCCATGGAGTCACAAAGAGTCGGACACGACTGAGCGAATGAACTGAACTTGTTGTTGTTGACTAACAGAAATAACATGAACATATTGATCTTCAGTAAACCTTGGTACAATAGAAGTAAAACATGTCTATATTGATTAAACCACTAAGCTTAAGCTAGCTTTAATACCAGATCACTGAATATTTCCTAGATCATGTGAACCTGAAATTCATTCTGGCCAGTTTCTCTTATATTTAGACATATGTAGACATATTCAGCTTGTAAGTGCTTACTTTTAAGTCAGTTAAGTAGGGCTCTTTTATAAATCTAATTTTGATGATATTTTCCAGAAATAGAAACAACTCATAAAATGTACACAGAGACACAGACAAAACTAGAGCTCTCTTAGCTTCATTGTAACACTTAGTTATGAATCGACTATTACAATATAACGTTACTAGTTATTTATAATAGCTGGAGTAAGTTAAAATGTATTTGCTCAGATGACTAAGATTTTACTGTTTGTGGGAAAGGCTTGTAAGATTCGTTAGTTCTTTTTTTAATATATAAACATTCTTTTTCATATTCTTTTCCACTATGGTTTAGGAGCCTTCCCAGTGGTTTGAGTTACAAAAGGCAACTTTTTCCTTTTATTCTCCCCTTCTTTGTTTCAAGTTCTACCGGGTGGAGCTAATCAGGCTTAGCCTCAGGTCCTGTGGGCTCCACTTATAGAGATTTGCAAGACAAAGACGGTTGCTTTTAGTTCCCCCAAAGAAGTAGTCTGTCACCTAAATATTCAAAGATTGCACAACTATACTTTTGTTAATTTGCTTTTCTATATTAGTGAGAAGATTTCCAACTAAAGCAGAATTTAAGAGTTCTTTGTTCCAGAACTTTAGGGTTCATTTATCAGCTGGATTTAGAAAAGGCAGAGGAACCAGAGTTCAAATTGCCAATATCTGTTGGATCACTGAAAAAGCAAGACAGTTCCAGAAAAACATCTACTTCTGCTTTATTGATTATGCCAAAGCCTTTGACTGTGTGTATCAACAAACTGTGGAAAATTCTTCAAGAGATGGGAATATCAGACCACCTTATATGTTTCTTGAGAAATCTGTATGCAGGCCAAGAAGCAACAGTTAGAACTGGACATGGAACAATAGACTGGTTCCAAATTGGGAAAGGACTATATTGTCAAGGCTGTATATTGTCACCATGCTTATTTAAGTTCTATGCATAGTACATCATGCGAAATGCTGGGCTTGATGAAGCACAAGCTGGAATCAAGACTGCTGGGATAAATAACAATAACCTCAGATATGCAGATGACACCACCCTTATCGCAGAAAGCAAAGGAGAACTAAAGAGCCTCTTGATGAAAGTGAAAGAGGAGAGTGAAAAAGGTGGCTTAAAACTCAACATTCAAAACACTAAGATCATGGCATCCGGTCCCATCACTTCATGGCAAATAGATGGGAACACAGTGGAAACAGTGGCAGACTTTATTTTTTTGGGCTCCAAAATCACTGCAGATGGTGATTGCAGCCATGAAACTAAAAGACGCTTGCCCCTTGGAAGAAAAGCTATGACCAACCTAGACAGCATATTAAAAAGGAGACATTACTTTACCAACAAAGGTCCATCTAGTCAAGGCTATGGTTTTTCCAGTAGTCATGTATGGATGTGAGAGTTGGACTTTAAAGAAAGCTGAGCGCCAAAGAATTAATGCTTTTGAAATGTGGTGTTGGAGAAGACTCTTGAGAGTCTGTTGCACTGCAAGAAGATCCAACCAGTCCATTCTAAAGGAAATCAGTCCTGAATATTCAGTGGAAGGACTGATGCTGAAGCTGAAACTCTAATACTTTGGCCACCTGATGTGAAGAACTGACACATTTGAAAAGACCTTGATGCTGGGAAAGATTGAGGGTTGGAGGAGAAGGGGCCGACAGAGGATGAGATCCTTGGATGGCATCACCGACTCAATGAACATGGGTTTGGGTGGACTCCGGGAGTTGGTGATGGACAGGGAGGCCTGGTGTGCTACAGTCCATGGGGTCGCAAAGAGTCGGACACGACTGAGTAACTGAACTGAACTGAAGCTTTCATAAGGCAAGTCAACAAAAGTCCTTTTTCTGAGTGCACAAGTTAAACTCAGAACAAAATTTCTACTATTACTAGCCCTTGGTTAGTAATATTGGTTCCCAGTGTGTGGTTTTTTTTTGTTTTTTTTTTGCTGTTGTTTTGTTAAAGGGCTCAAGTAACCATATTAATTGTTTAATTAATATTTCTTGAGGGGCAAATCTACTTGGTGAAGTATTCCCCTGTGAAACATGTTTATTTCCCAATGTAATTAAGCAAAAGATAGTAATCATCTTATATAAACATACCATTTAAACATAACAATTTTTGCTAACTTTAATCTTAACTCTACATATTTTAGTTTCCATTAGGACTCAGTCAACAAGCCTTAGTTTTACAGAGTCCTAGAGCTTTCCTCACTTTTTAATCCCCTGACCATTTTATCTATTTTGTATAAAAGTTTCTGGGGTCCGCAGTGAGGGGTGAAGTCAAGAGACTCAGGCCCTTTTGTCAATCTTATAACTTGATTAATCGATCTAACTGTGGTCCCAAGTGATCATTGGTCAGGTATATCAGTTTAATTTTCTTACAGCCATATGTATTTTTAAGCTGGGGTAAATAGAGAAGGCTTGTTTGGGGCCATTTAATGTTGAGGACTAGGCAATGGCAATCCACTCCAGTACTCTTGCCTGAAGAATCCCATGGATGGAAGAGCCTGGTTGGCTGCAGTCCATGGGGTCGCTAAGAGTCGGACACGACTGAGTGACTTCACTTTCACTTTCATGCATTGGAGAAGGAAATAGCAAACCACTCCAGCCTTCTTGCCTGGAGAATCCCAGGGACGGGGGAGCCTGGTGGGCTGCCGTCTATGGGGTCACACAGAGTCGGACACGACTGAGGCGACTTAGCAGCAATGTTGAGGACTAATACGGGGTTCCTTTTGCCCATGCAACCTTAGTTAGTGTTGTATCAAGTCTTTGATTTAATCCTATTAATGTTCATTTACTTCTCTCACTTTAAAATAACTAAAGATTTCTTTACTGATTTGGCACAAGTCCCTTTAAAATGTCCACCTGGTTGGATAAAGTTGATACATTTCCGTTCAGTTTTTTCACTTATGCTGTTAATCTAATTAATGTTAATTATCCTCTTATATTGGCATTGGTAAGACCCATTGAGGGAAAGAGGAAGCCACAAATAAGAATTCTCAAGCTGGTTTTTCTTGTTTGTTTTAAACTAAGGGGGTTAAAAAAATAACCATGTATTTTTTTAACCTGTTAGTTTTTTCTTAAGTGAGGCACCAATATAACAGCTGTTTATAATGAGCACTCTCTAAGAATTTACCAGAGTTTTTCCAATGTAAAGGATCCATCATCTGGCCGTTACTAAGATATATCTTAATTATGGCTCAAATCAACAAGATCCAAGAGGCTTCCCCACAACAGAGTATAAATGATGCAGAGTATAAACGTCGCCTAAACAAGATGCAGAAAGTTTATTCCCAGAAACAGCCTATGAAAGTAATGTACTTCCTGATGCAAGGAGGTTAAAAATGGCAAAAAGTCCCCGAGAGTTGAGACAGTTGGATAAGGACTGCTCAGAATCCCAATCTATTCTGTTGGCGGCTGAAAGTACACATCAGTATATCTTTTGGATGGCAGAGACCAAGTTCTCAGACACATGCAAAATATTAACTGCGCATATGGTAAAAGAACCCCATCTTAGTCATTTGGGGGACGAGATTTGTTTCAATTCTCAAGTAAGTACTGTAAGTTTTGGACATACATAAACCTGGCTGGGGTATTAGTTGAAGGCTGGCAATCTATGGTTAGATCTGATAGACAGAGCGCCTGAAGAACTATGGATGGAGGTTCATGACATTGTACAGGAGGCAGGGATCAAGACCATCCCCAAGGAAAAGAAATGCAAAAATGCAAAATGGTTGTCTGAGGAGGCCTTACAAATAGCTGTGAATAGAAGAGAAGCAGAATGGCAAAGGAGAAAAGGAAAGATAAACACATTTGAATGCAGAGTTCCAAAGAATAGCAAGGGGAGATAAGAAAGCCTTCCTCAGCGATCAGTGCAAAGAAATAGAGGAAAACAACAGAATGGGAAAGTCTAGAGATCTCTTCAAAAAAATGAGAGATACCAAGGGAACATTTCATGCAAAGATGGGCACAATAAAGGACAGAAATGGTATGGACCTGACAGAAGCAGAAGATATTAAGAAGAGGTGGCAAGAATACACAGAAGAACTGTACAAAAAAGATCTTCACGACCCATATAATCACGATGGTGTGATCACTCACCTAGAGCCAGACATCCTGGAATGGGAAGTCAAGTGGGCCTTAGAAAGCATCACTACAAACAAAGCTAGTGGAGGTGATGGAATTCCAGTTGAGCTATTTCAAATCCTAAAAGATGATGCTGTGAAAGTGCTGCACTCAATATGCCAGCAAATTTGGAAAATGCAGCAGTGGCCACAGGACTGGAAAAGGTCAGTTTGCATTCCAATCCCAAAGAAAGGTAATGCCAAAGAATGTTCAAACTACTGCGCAATTGCACTCATCTCACACGCTAGTAAAGTAATGCTCAAAATTCTCCAAGCCAGGCTTCAACAGTACGTGAACCATGAACTTCCAGATGTTCAAGCTGGATTTAGAAAAGGCAGAGGAACCAGAGATCAAACTGCCAACATCTGCTGGGTCATCAAAAAAGCAAGAGAGTTCCAGAAAAACGTCTATTTCTGCTTTATTGACTATGCCAAAGCCTTTGACTGTGTGGACCACAACAAACTCTGGAAAATTCTTCAAGAGATGGGAATACCAGACCACCTGACCTGCCTCTTGAGAAATCTGTATGCAGGTCAGGAAGCAACAGTTAGAACTGGACGTGGAACAACAGACTGGTTCCAAATAGGGAAAGGAGTATGTCAAGGCTGTATATTGTCACCCTGCTTATTTAACTTATATGCAGAGTACATCATGAGAAATGCAGAGCTGGATGAAGCACAAGCTGGAATCAACACTGCCGGGAGAAATATCAATAACCTCAGATATGCAGATGACACCACCCTTAGGGCAGAAAGTGAAGAAGAACTAAAGAGCCTCTTGATGAAAGTGAGAAAAGAGAGTGAAAAAATTGCCTTAAAGCTCAACATTCAGAAAACTAAGATCATGGCATCTGGTCCCATCACTTCATGGCAAATAGATGGGTAAACAGTGACAGACTTTATTTTGGGGGGGCTGCAAAATCACTATGGATGGTGACTGCAGCCATGAAATTAAAATATGCTTACCCTTGGAAGAAAGGCTATGACCAGCCTAGAAAGCATATTAACAAGCAGAGACATTACTTTGCCAACAAAGGTCTGTCTAGTCAAAGCTATGGTTTTTCCAGTAGTTGTGTATAGAGTTGGACTATAAAGAAAGCTGAGTGCGTGCTGAAGAATGGATGCTTTTGAACTGTGGTGTGGAAGAAGACTCTTGAGAGTCCTTTGGGTAGCAAAGAGATCCAACCAGTCCATCCTTGCCGGAGTCCAGCTCCGGCAGCCAGGGAAGCACTGAAGGGATGAATGGGGTCGGCAAATGAAAATGATGCAGTCTCTCACTCAAAGCACTGGGCTGCATGTTTATTTTAAGCATCAGGTTTTCTTCTATACTTTTACAAAAGCATTAGGTCAGACGTATGACATCTTCAGTTTCCCCTCACCCAGATTTACTGTCTCCATAAATCATTATTGTCCTTTAGAGTTCCCTCTTAAGTGTCCTTGTGATAACATTGTAACTCAAGTTTGTCTCTGGGCTGTATATCACATTCCTCAGTTTATTTCTTATCTCTTTAAATCCTGTTATCCCCTAGTAACTTAAACTCATCATCTCCTAAAAAGGCTTTTAGCTATTAGTATCTCTAAAATACCTAGTTTCCAAAAGCTATAGTAAAATATGCCAGCACTACAACATACCTTAAACTTTTAGCTTCTAACTATTCTTAATTATTCCTAACCCCTAAACTCAGCAAACTTCTTTTGCCATAAACATTCCCCTTACAGGCAGGTTTCAGATAACAATGTTTCCCATGGTCTCAAGCTGCAGCCTATGTGCTCATCCTGGAACATTCTTTGTAAAGATCCTTGAACAAATGTCAATAGTTAACTTTATGGATTATAACATTCTTTCCAGCCAACTCAACCGGAGGAAGGAAAGGACAAGTCAGAATCACAAGACCTAACTCCTTCATCCCAGGACCGTGCTTGTGGGATGAGGAGAGGGAGTTGGGGCCGTGCCTCCATTTTGTCAGTAATACCTATCGCGGCTCCCGACACATCCTAAAGAAAATCAGTCCTGAATTTTCACTGGAAGGACTGATGCTGAAGCTGAAACTCCAGTACTTGGGCCACCTGATGCACAGAACTGACTCATTTGAAAAGACCCTGATGCTGGGTAAGATTGAAGGCAGGAGGAGAAGGGGATGACAGAGGATGAGATGGTTGGATGGCATCACCGACTCAATGGACATGAGTTTCAGTAAACTCCGGGAGCTGGTGATGGACAGGGAGGCCTGGCATGCTACAGTCTATGGGGTCGCAAAGAGTCAGACACGACTGAGCCACTAAACTGAACTGAATCTATCGTTTCTTTTTCTTTTGAAACCTTTGTTTCCCATACCAGGGTAGGTTTGTTGAGATCAGTTTTATTTCAACAAACTCTATTCAAACTATTCCAACTACCAATTCAAGGAAAAATGATGCCAGTCTTCCACTTAATTACCCAGTCCAACCCTACCTGCTGCTGCTGCTGCTAAGTCGCTTCAGTCGTGTCCAACTCTGTGTGACCCCATAGATGGCAGCCCACCAGGCTCCGCTGTCCCTGGGATTCTCCAGGCAAGAACACTGGAGTGGGTTGCCATTTCCTTCTCCAATGCATGAAAGTGAAAAGTGAAAGTGAAGTTGCTCAGTTGTGTCCAACTCTACCCAGTGACTTTCAATTGAGTGAAGTCGTTCCAGTCTTTCAACTGAGGATGAACCTCTCGGTGTCTAACTGAGCAAAAATCTTCCCAGCATCTTTCTCTGAGGATAACTCAGGTACCTCTTCTTGAAACCAAGTTTCAAGGGTAACTGACTCCTCCAGAGAATTTAAATACCACTGAATAAAACTTAGGATCATCAGCCAATAACAAGAGATTCAAGAACAAGGAGACACTCACCCAGATTCCTCTGAAGTCTCTGAAGAGGCAGATGCGCCCAAGAGGCCTCTGCTGGCACCAAACTCAAGGTCCTCATTGAATTCAGGTGAAGGAGAGAAGTCTGTTTGGGTCCCTTTGTAGTCATCATAACTATTGACTAAAAGAAATGCACAGCATAAGAGTTGAGAATCATGTTTTATTGGGTGAATTTTCTGAGGAATTAAGCCCAGAAGGCAGCCTCAGATTGCTCTGAGGGGCTGCTCCAAAGAGGTAAGGGAGAAGCCAGGGTATATAGAAGTTTTGCAACAAAAGCCAAGTAGTCAGAACATCAAAAGACTACTGTTTATTAAAAAAAAAAAAAAAAAAAAAGCCAGACATCAAGTTAAAGAATTTAGTGCTTTTCTAAGTATGGGAAGATCCAAGAGTCTGGATTCATTGAAATCATTCCTTTGATTTGCACCTCAGCTATCTGGAGCCAGCATCCTGTTTTTCGCCATCTTGGGTCCTCTCAGGATGAACAGTCCAGGCACCTGCCTGTGGCTGCTGGCTTGGTGATTGCAACATCCTTCATTGACTGATACATATGGCAGACAACATTTTTCATCCACCCCAGAAACCACTCACCTTTCAGTCCCTTGGGAATCACCCTTTCTTCTTGCCCTGTCCTCAGGAGCAAAGCTTGAAGGTACGCTTCCTCACTTTCCCCTCCCAAACCAGCAGCATCTTCAGTGGGCTGCTCCACTCTGAAACATCCCTGTCTACAGTCTCCTCAAAGCAAGCTCAGTATCATCTCCAACCTCACCACACCGTTTGCGGAAAAACAAAAGTAGCTCCTCATGATGTGATTCAGTGTATTAGAAAGGGCAGTGACCCATTGGCTGAGTCAGTTTTTAGGGCCCCCCTGGTCTCTTGGGAATTTCTTCACCTGTTTAGGTGGGGCTGCACCTCTGTCAGAGAGGCACAATGGCCTTGATAATCTCCTAGGTCTCTTGAGAGGCCAAAAGTCTAATTAAAATTTCAAAATTCAAGTGCACTAAAGACCCATAATGAAGATCATGTCAGAGAGAAAAAGGTGAAGAAATGGGCCCTTCTAAGAGTCTATAAAAGAGAAAGACATACTTCACAAAATCATAGATTCTTAATGTTGGAGGAGGCCTTACAGATATTTTTCCAAAACCTTCACATGCATAAAAATCACTCGGAGAGCCCCTTAGAAATGCAGACTGAGATTCAGTAGGTCTGGATGGGGGCTGCTTTCTCCAGGGGCCACACTTGGAGGTATACCTCTAGGGTATAACCGTGGTTATCACCTTGACAGCACATGGGGATTACTCAAGAAGTTTTAAAAAATACTCTTACCTGGACTTCCTGCGGCCCCTCCCCGCTCTGCACCACAATGTAACTGATTTATTTCAATTACTACCCCCTGATTCTAATCCGCAGCAAAGTGAGAACCACTGCCCCAGATCAGTGCTTCTCAACTTTAGCACATATCATCATCATCTAGACAGCTTGTGAAACCACAGTTCTCGCAAGAGCCCCAGCGCAGAGATTCTGACTCAGCAAATCTGAGGTGCAGCCTCAAATGTGCATTTCTAACTAGGTCAAGAAGCAACAGTTAGAACTGGACATGGAACAACAGACTGGTTCCAAATAGGAAAAGGAGTACGTCAAGGCTGTATATTGTCACCCTGCTTATTTAACTTATATGCAAAGTACATCATGAGAAATGCCGAGCTGGATGAAGCACAAGCTGGAATCAACATTGCCAGGAGAAATATCAATAACCTCAGATATGCAGGTAACACCACCCTTATGTCAGAAAGTGAAGAAGAATTAAAGAGCCTCTCGATGAAAGTGAAAGAGGAGAGTGAAAAAGATGGCTTAAAACTCAACATTCAGAAAACTAAGATCATGGCATCTGGTCCCATCACTTCATGGCAAATAGGTGGGGAAATAGTGACAGACTATGTTTTTGAGCTGCAGATGGTGACTGCAGCCATGAAATTAAAAGACACTTGCTCCTTGGAAGAAAAGTTATGACCAGCCTAGACAGCATATTAAAAATCAGAGATATTTTGCCAACAAAGTTCCATCTAGTCAAAGCTATGGTTTTTCCAGTAGTCATGTATGGATGTGAGAGTTGGACGAAAGAAAGCTGAGCGCTGAAGAGTGGATGCTTTTGAAGTGTGGTGTTGGAGAAGACTCTGAGAGTCCCTTGGGCAGCAAGGAAATCGAACCAGTCCCTCCTAAAGGAAATCAGTCCTGAATATTCATTGGAAGGACTGATGTTGAAGCTGAAACTCCAATACTTTGGCCACCTGATGCGAAGAACTGACTCATTGGAAAAGACCCTGATGCTGGGAAAGATTGAAGGCAGGAGGAGAAGGGGATGACAGAGGATGAGATGGTTGGATGGTATCACTGACTCAATGCACATGAGTTTGAGTAAACTCCGGGAGTTGGTGATGGACAGGGAAGCCTGGCATGCTGCAGTCCATGGGGTCACAAAGAGTTGGACACAACTGAGCGATTGAACTGAACTGAACTGAAATGTTATTTAACCGCTATTTAGGCTGCAACCTATACAGGACTCCTGCATCTTCAACAGCAAGCCTAGTCCATGATACACAGTGGATGCTGCTAAGTATCAGTCGATAAACTGAATTAAACATAAAAACTATCAGAAGTAAGATACTAAACAGCAAAGTTGTTGCGCTAGGTTGCTTCAGTCATGATTCTCCAGGCAAGAATACCAGAGTGGGTTGTCATTTCCTTTTCCAGGGGATCTTCCCAACCTAGGCATGAAACCCGGGTCTCCTGCACTTCAGGTAGAATCTTTACCACTGAGCCACCGGGAAGCCCCCAAACAGCAAAAGTCTAATCCAAATTCTAAAAGGAAAACTATTTCTTTTTTCAACAAATATTATATTGAGCTAGGCATTGTGCCACTAGAGATAAAAGATAGACATGATCCCAAATGTACACCTTACGTTACAAATGACGACTTAAGTGTCTCGTTTGAGGTTATAATCCCTTTGATCAATCCGAAAAGGGAGAGGTAGAGTGACATACTTCACAGGAAGGCTTTTCCCACCCTGCGAGCAGGAAGAGCAGGACATGCGCACAGTGAACTGAACAAGCTCCTCGGTGATGCTGACTCTACTGGTCCCATGGCCTTAGAGGTCATCCAGTTTCGCAGCAGTTTCCCACGTGGGAAACCAAGATGAAATGAGTCGCTCAAGGTCTTTTCCTTACGTATCTTCTGACTCTAGTCACCAGGTATATACCCCGCTAGTCTTTTCTGCGTCCCGCATTCTTCCCCTGCTGCTGCTGCTAAGTCGCGACCCCATAGACGGCAGCTCACTAGGCTCCGCCGTCCCTGGGATTCTCCAGGCAAGAACACTGGAGTGGGTTGTCATTTCCTTCTCCAGTGCATGAAAGAGAAAAGTGAAAATGAAGTGCTCAGTCGTGTCCGACTTTTAGCGACCCCATGGACTGTAGCCTACCAGGCTCCTCAGTCCATGGGATTTTCCAGGCAAGAGTACAGGAGGGGGGTGCCATCGCCTTCTCCACATTCTTCCCCTAGTCTTCCGCTAATCGCCAGAATGAGCTTGTGTCCTGGGGCTCCGGAGGGGCGAGGTTCCTTGCGGTGGGAGGCTCTTGAGCTACACTCACCTGCACAGTCCGACGCGAAGACCTGCGGTCTAGCTCTGCCACAAACGGGGATGCCGCTCGCTGGATTCGAAAGCTTGGCTGGCAGTGAGCGACCTCTCCTAAAGAAGGGTGGGAGGCGGAACCCGCGAGAAGGGCTCGGGTCGCGAAGTCGGTTACCATGGCAACCGGTGCCCTCCCCCGCGGTAACCCTAAGCTGACGTAAGGCTACCAGGACCGAAGAAGGAGATTGGTGCGTCTGGGGGCGGGTTTGCGCGCAGAGAGGATAAAGGCGCAGTGCGCCCAGGGCCAACTGGGCTTTCTGCTCTGCGCGCTGAGTCTCCGTGCCACGTGCGTCTCCAGCGCCGCAGCGGCGCAGCATCTCCGGGCAGCTGCCTCGGAAGGTCAGTGCGGTGGGGCTGGATGTTCCCCCGCGGCAGATCCTGGGAACTGAGCCTCTTTGAAACGGAGGCTGACGCCGCGGGATTGCCTGCCCCCCCCCCTGCTCCCCCTGTCCCCCCTGTCCCCCCACTGGCCCGATAGGTGTGACAAGGCCGGGCGTCCCAAACTCGGAGCTCCCCGGAGCGATCGCGGGTCCCCAGCCGTCGCTGAGGAACTGGGAGACCGAGGGAGGGTCGGGGTACTGCTGGGATCGGCAGGCGCGGCTCCCGGCCCTTCTAAACCCCCTGCCAGGAGCGGTTTTTCTCATAAAACCGGTTTATCCAGTCATCTTTCCTGGAGGGTGGGCCCCCCACAACTTTTCCATAGGAAAGTGGGAGGCTAGGGCTGGAGATCCGCGAGCGGCCCTTGTCTCCACGTCTTTTGGGGTTCCCTCTCCTAGGCCAGTGTGCACTAGGGGAAAGGTGCGGGGCGCCCGCTTCGCAGGGCCAGGTCTGTCTCTGAGACCCTCTGTAGCTCAAGCTGAGAGCTGCAGGATTTTTCCCTCGACCCTTTCTGGGGGTCATCCCCACGTTAAGTCTAGACTTGACCAGCTGGTTGATGGAATCTTTAACAGTTTGCTAAGTGCTTTTATAAATTGCTTTTATTAAATCCTGTCAGCGTGTGTTGTCCCTTTTCTAAGGGTGGGGAAACTTGAGGTTGGCAAGGTAGTGTACGCCGGCTCGCGCTGGAGGGAGGGCGATGTTTGGCCTTGAACCCCGGGTGCTGGTGAGTACTCTTCTCCTGGGGAGCGGCGAGGAGGAGGAGCCGAGCTGGAGGGGAGGAGGGGCAGTGGGGAAGGTGGCTCCTTCGCCATCACGAGGATGCGTCCTCTTTGTCCCCTCTCTTAGGTACCCGATGTTTTCTCTTGGCAGGGAAGAGTGGGGGTGCTGGCAGGAGGGTTTGAGACTCAATGGACCTGGTTTGCAACCCCTTTCCTTTTGGTAATTATTATGTGCCTGACCTTGGGAGGGTAAATTCGGAGAAAAGATCCCAGCTTCAGAGTTACTGTGAGGCTTAGTAAGAGTTCAGGAAAGCAGATGCTTCCTCCCCGCTCAGTAGTTGAAGTGCCAGATTTTCCCCTTGGATCATTACTATGAAGAGTACACGTTTGGGGACTTCTCTGGTCGTCCAGTTGTTAAGCATCTGTGTTTCCACTGCGGAGGACACAGGTTCAGTCCTTGATGGGAGAACTAAGATCCAGAATGCCACAAGGTGCAGCCAAAAAAAAAGACACATTTATTTTTATGAGTTTGTTATGATTTAATGAACAGGAGGATATAAAGCCAAGATTGCCTTGCAAATCTGTTTTAGAAGCATTATTGATCCTTAAAGCAAAGTGAGAGGTGGGAGAACTCAGGGGAGATGAAGATGGGCATGGTCAGCCCTGGGAGAGGGTCCTGGGGCCAGGAAGTTGTCAACTGGGCAATGACTGACCTTTGGTGAGAGCAGTTTCACTGGGTGTGGATCAAGAAGGCCTGCTAGGAGGGGTAGGGGATGTAGGTTTGGGGCAGTATAAACACTCTGGAGACTCCTGAGATTGGAAGGAAAGGTGAAGGCTGGATGAGAATGCTAGGTTTCAGCAGGTTTATAAGCAGAGGGCAAAGAACCATTCAAGGGGATTGGTGGGACCAAGGGCTTGGGAGTTTGAACTGGCTGGGGGTTTTGTGGGTCTCTGGGGGCAGCATTGATCTACACTGGGTGAAGTTTCTAGCTCCCCAGTAATATACATATGCACTGACCATTTCTTGGGACTGGATTTTTAAAAATTTGGTAAATTATGGTTTTTAATCACATAACATAAAATTTACCATCTTACCATTTTTAAGAGTACAATTCAATACTGTCAGGTATATTCACAGTCTTGTGCAATGAATCTTTAAAACCTTTTATTCTGTGAAATGAAAGCTATGCCTGTTAATTAAGCACTTGTATCCACTCTCCGTTTCTCCCATCCCCTTGGCAACTAAATTTCTACTTCTTGTTTCTATGCTTTTTGACTACTTTAAATAACTCATGTAACTCATATGGATGGAATCATACTATATTTGGCCTTTCATGGCCAGCTTATTTCAGTCAGTATAATGTCCTCCAGGTTCATCCATGTTGTAGCATTTGACAGGGTCTCCTTTTTCAAGGCTAAGTAATAATCCATCACATGTATATACCACATTTTCTTTATCCATTCATCTGTTGGGAGCTGGATACTTGTAGCTTCATACTGAATGTGCTGGAGACATGACCTAATACATTTTTATTTACTATCTCTGTGGCTGAGAATGATTAGAGCTAGAGATTTGGGAAGATCACAAGACAGCAAGAACGTTAAGGGAAAACGATGATGCATCCTCAGAAAAAAACATCTATTTTTTTGGTTTTCAATATTCCAAATTAGAGTTTCTTTTAATATTTTTGAAATAGAATTATCTGTCTCCAGAGAAATCACAATTGAATTAAAGTTTTTTCCCCAAGAAACGGCAGTTATGTTCTCTGAAAACAGGACATTCTGTTTATTGTGGTGTAGACAAACCCCTGATACTTCTCTTTCCTGCCTATCTGTTTGACATGGTGTTTGAATTCTCACATGTATTAGGAACTGCTCAGTGGGACTCACAGCTCCCTGGGAGAGGCTGCATTACTGGCTCCTGGAACCTAAAACCAACATGTCCAAAACCGAGCTCGTTTGTCTTCTTACCTGATCTGCTCCTCCAGGAAGCTCATGCACAAATTAGAGGTCCGTGTTATTCTTCTCCATTCCTCACCAGTTGCTCCATCTCCCAACAATCACAGCCAGTTGGGCTCAGAGTCTGCATCTCTCCCACCCTCTTCATGATGCCACTGCTTTCTTGAGCTCTGCTGTGGTTAGGGCAGAAAGGTAGATGCCTGGAGATGGGAAGATTTGTATAACAACCACCCCAGCAAGGCTTGCGCTGGGGAGACACTCAATTATTTAAGGGGGAAAGTCTGTTGGCCTGTTTCTTTTTCATCCTTTGGAATTAAAGTAAGCAAAGTGCTAAGGGGAGAAAGTCTATGGACTTTCATCTGATCTCCAGTCATCTTTGATGGTTTCCATTTGTAAGTTTGATAGCTATCTTGGCAAAGCAAGTCTTACTCTAGAACAGTTATTCTCAAGTGTAATCTGGGGAACCCTGGGGTTCCCTGAGAACTTGTCCATGAGGTCAAGGCTATTTTTAAAGTAATACTCAGAAATTTTTTTGCCTTTTTCATTGTTTCTCTCTCAGATATGTGGTGGAATCTTCTAGAGGCCACATGGCTTGTAATGAGCTTTTCCGCTGATCTAATGGGGTGTGTGCTTGTGTACTCTTGTGTTTCTAGAATCTTCTAAGGATAGCAGGCTTAAAGTATAAATATGTCTTTACTTTGAAATTCTAAGTTGAGCCTTTGCCTGTATGGAAAAATAACAAAAAGTTTATTTTAATTTTTTTTTTTATTTAAGGATACATCATTGGCTTAAAAGGAGGGCTATTAGAGGACTTGATTTTTTTCAACCCAAAGTTATACCATCTATGTGTGTAAATGCTGAAAGGAAATGACATAAGAGTTCTCTGAATCATGGAAAGAGGAATTTTTCTCCAGATAAATGTACAAAATTAAATAATACATGAAAATATGAACGCTTTCCTCAGGTTTTACAGATGTTAGAAATTTAACTTGTGTGTCTGACGCCACAGAACATTTTGAATAATATTTTGGTGGCAATAGCATTATTCTGAGACCAACCATTCTGAATGAATGAAGTGGAGATAGAATGATCTCTTTAAAAGCCAAACATTATTTGTTACAGCTTTCCAAACTAGAAAATAAAAAACTATTGAAGTATGACAAGATAAGTTATCGCATTGCAGTGGCTGGAGAAACAATAAAGCCTTGTTTGGATGAAAAAGAATGGAAATAACTCAGCATAGCCACTGCTTGATAGTACAGTAACTTGTCAAAGACTTAGCTGCAAACATGAAGACTGACAGTAGAAGTGTATATCTTACAAGTGGAAGAATCTGTGGTCATGGCCGGACTTAGCATTCTGTTTGTTTTCATACACTATCAATGCCAAACCAATCATCAAAGACTATCTTTTTAGTGAATGTTTGACAGCAAACACAAATAGTGCCAAAGTCTTTGGTAGAGTATTATTTTTTTTAATTTCATGGTTTATCCTGGAACAACTGTTGAATTTTCACTGACAGTGCACCAGCCGCAGTGGCTAAAAGTACTGGTCCCTTTGAAGGAATCAAGGCAGTGGTACCACTTGGTACTAGAAGTCATGGTATTCTTCACTGCCATATGCTTTCCAGTAAAAAAATAAAAAGTGGAAAACTTAAGGATTGTTGTTGCTCTTGATGTTTAGTCCCTGAGTTGTGTCTGACTCTTTTGCAATCCTCTGGACTGTAGCCCACCAGGCTCTTCTGTCCATGGGATTTTCAGGCAAGAATACTGGAGTGGGTTGCCATTTCCTTCTCCAGGGAATCTTCCCAACCCAGGGATCCAACCCGGGTCTCCTGCGTTGGCAGGTGGATTCTTTACCACTGAGCCACCAGGGAAGCCCCTTACTTAAGAATGCCCTTTATGAAACAGTAAAAAGTGATCAATTTTTATTAAACCTTGAGCCTTGAGATGCATCTTTTTAGCGTATCATGTGGTAAATGGATGTACTTGTTGTGTATCAAAATATGATGGTTATTTTGAGATTAAGCATTTTGTGTGATTGAATTGTGAGCTGAACTGGTCACTTTTTTTTCATAGAGTACTAGTTTTACCTGAAAGAATGACTGACAAACTATGATTATTCATACCTGGATAATTGGCAAACATTTTCTTAAAAAAAAAAAAAAAATGAACCTAGCGAGCCTGTCAAGGAAACAACCAATGGTATCTATTGCAGGTTAACTTTTATTCACCATTGTGAACTTGACAGCTTCCCAATACTTAGGAATTTTCTGATGAGATCAGTGACACTAACTAGTATAACTTTGGGGAATTGTACAGTCAAGTGTGTTAGCAGTTAGAAGCTCTGCATAACTCAGTGAATGAATATTTTCCAAAAGACCAATGCATGGAATTGTAAAATCATAGAGGAATAGAAAATCTATTCGAAGCATTGGATATACTAGTGGGTCCTAATGTTACAGGTACAAAAGTTTCATGATAATGACTTCAGATTCTGTGTTGCAGCTAACTTTTAAAGAAACTACCATGTGTTGAGTTCTGGATATCAAAGGTGAGTATCCAGAATTGTCTGAGAAGGCTTTTAAGACACTGCTCCCTTTTCCTCACTGCTTTGCTTTGTGAGTCTGGATTTTCTTCATTTACTTCAATCAAAGCAACAGATTGAGTTAGAAGCAGGTGCAAAAATCCAGTTGTTTTCTATTAAGGAAAACATCAAGGAGACGAGTAAATGTAAAACAGCGGCACTCTGCTCAGTATGTTTTTTGTTTTGGAAAATATATTTTCATAAAATACGTTTATATTAACACACTGGGTAGATGAGCCTGTTGTGCTACAGTCCATGGGTCACAAAGAGTTGGACATGACTTAGCAACTTGAACAACAAGAAAAGGAGTTCTGAGACCAGAAAGTGTGAGAGCTGCTACCTTAAAAGCATTCAACTGAACTTGGAAATGGCAAGATAATAATGTTGACTTGGAAAAGCTACATGCTGTAGATGGGTGGAGGGCTTTTTGGTTTTGTTTTTAATGTATATGCGTTGTTAATCAAAGCCATCCCATAATAGGGAGCATAGTGCTGCTTGATGGTTAAGAACTGGGTTCCCTGAGATGGGTGGTGGTTGCGATGGTTAAATGCTGTAAGGCAGGAAGGCATTCATGGGCCTGTGGCCTGTATTGAGCATTACATGTTAGCTAGTAATAGCTCTAGAATAAGAACCAACTCAGTCATGAATTGTCCACATTGCTTAACTAACATACATTGTCTGAAGTTTCATCTACCAGTGCTGTTGGAAATCTGACAGCTGACAGAGGTGGAGGCCACAGGGCAGTGTGCAGAGAGCAAAGACCTGACCTTGGGGAGGGTGGGCAGAAAGGTTGCTTTTCGAACCGGTAGAGTAAGCCCTGCACTCTGATCTACTCTTGTGACATGTTCACCTTGGGTCAAGTTGGTGAGGAAGAGGAGCTGAACTTCAATAAAATATGCATGATCTGGGAAGAGGGGAGAAAATGGCTTTCTAAATTGTCCTCTCTTAAGAAATGGCAGTGAAATAGAAATTAGTCATGGCTTACTCAGTATTACTGGGGGCCTTTTTACCTTAACTATCTGCTTTTCTAATCTGGATCATCCTTAAGATAATGTCTGAATTAGCACTCAGATGTTAACATCTGAATTTCATAGGGTGCTGTGTTATTTAGACCGGGACCTACTTGCGCTTCAGTGGTACGTGGACAGATGGTAATTGTTGTGAAGATTGGAGGCTTTCACTTGGATCCGTGATTTGGTGTTCCTGGCATGGACGGCTCTGTACACAGTAACCTCCACTGTGACTTTAGATCCTGTTGTCGTCAGCACTCTGTGGCTCCAGTTCTAAATCTCAGCCAGCCTTTGTTTGCCTGAACTTTGCATGAGCAACGTTTATCCCTTTTCATGGGTCTGGGCTCACGGTCGTCTCTAGATCAGCTCCCTGTCCCTGCACTCAGCAGTCTCTTTAGTTTGGTTCATGAATCCAGGGCATGGCTTTGCTTAGGAGGTGGCCATCTTAGTGTTAGTCGTGGTTAAATGGTTTGTGTTTTGAGGGGTCTGGAAAGTAAGCAGTCACATGCTGAACTCTGCTTTTTTGTTTGTTTATTAAAATTTTATCGAAGTATAGTTGATTTATAATGTTGTGTTAATTTCTGTTATATAGCAAGCGACTATATATATTCTCTTCATTATGGGTTGTCACAAAATATTGAATATAGTTCCTGCTATACAGAGGGAGCTTGTTGTTTATCCATCCTATATAGAATATTAGGTTGGCCAAAAAATTCATTCCCGTTTTTCCGTAAGACGTTTTCCTATGCTAATCCCAAACTCCCATTCCTTCCCTTCCCTACTGGCTCCTCCTTGACAACTTCAAGTTTGTTCTCTATATCTGTGAATCTGTTTTTGTTTTGTAGATATGTTTTTTTGTATCATATTTTAGATTCCACATACGCTATCATATGATATTTGTCTTTCTTTTTCTGACTGACTTCACATAATATGATAATCTCTAGGTCCATCCACGTTTCTGCAAATGGCATTGTTTCATTCTTTTCTGAGTGCCAATTTGCTTCAGTCATGTCCGACTCTGTGCGACCTTATGGACTGTAGCCCACCAGGCTCCTCTGTCCTCTGTCCATTCTCTAGGCAAGAATACTGGAGTGGGTTGCCATGCCCTTCTCCAGGGGATCTTCCTGATACAGGGATCAAACCTGCATCTCTGCAGTCTCCTGCATTGGGGAGTGGGTTCTTTACTACTAGCGCCACCTGGGGAGCCCTTCATTCTCTTCATGGCTGAGTAATATTCCATTGTGTATATATGAACCACATCTTCTTTATCCATTCATCTGTTGATGGACACTTGGATTGCTTCCATGTCTTGGTTACTATAAACAGTGCTGCATGAACATTGGGATGCATCTATCTTTTCTGAATTCTGCTCCTTAATGTGTTACAGGTGTGTCACAGAGACCATGCCTGTTGTTTGGATGTTGCAGCGGGTTGCCTGTAGCTGCCGGGCTCCTGTCCTACCCAGTCGGTTTCTGGGCACCTCCCCTCGGCAGATTCCAATGGATGCCAACTTCCACTCCACTTCATTCTTGGAAGCAGACCAGCGGCGTGTCTTAATTACAGGTTAGGTTTTTTTCCTTTCTCCCGCCTTTGTGGCTTCCTTATTTTCTTTGTGTGGCTGTATATTAGTTTTTGGAATGTCTAACATACCACCAGGTAACATGTAGTCTTCAGAAACTCCCTTTCCACTCTTGGCTTCCTCCTGAATTATGCAAATCCCTAGTCCATATTTTGTCACTGTTGACAGGGCTTGATTTCCCTGCCCAAATCTTTTGTCATCTGAAGAAAGGTCCTGGGAACCTGGGGATGAAAAAGCTACTCTGGGACTTGGTTCCCCTTTCCTGCTTGAGATCCAAGGTTGTGTGGACAAAACATGGGCTCTGGAGTCTGGCACATCTTTCCTTGGCCAGGCTCCTCGGGCCAGGCAGTTATTGCACATTTGTGTCTTGGAGACGGAGAAGATAGCCAGGGCCTGCCAGGGGCTCAGGGAACTTCTCGCCATGACCTCATGGAGCCTGCATCTCATTGTCCACAGACTAGCTTGCCAACCCCTCTCACCTTGTGTCCACCCAACACCCGGTTCTGCATCTGCTCACTGCAAATTTGACCGTCTGCCCACAAGTCCTTCCAACTGACCCAAGCCCACCGCTGATTTGATTAGCACATTTTATTGTCTTCTATTTGCCAGAATTTCATGCCTTGACTTCACATCATTATCCATCTTACATTCTTCAGTGTGTGCATATTTCTTTCACTACCACCACCTCCTCCTCCTCTGCTCTAAACGGGTTTCGAGTGAGGTCTGCTCCCTTAGCACTGCCATCCCTGACTCTCCCAGCATCTTGTCTATGTCTTTGATTCCCTCCTGCCGCCATCAAGAAAGCACCCTCCAGGTGTTACTGTCAGTGCACTGGTTTCAGTCACATGTTTGCATGTGATTACAGGAAATCCCATGGTCTGTATCTTCCTGCCTGATTACTTTCTCCCAAAATGGAATTTAGGGTTGTATTCCCCTAAATGTGTTTCTAGACCCCCAGCTCTCCCATGTCCACCAATGGCATTTGTAAGCATCCAGATTAAGATGCTGTAATCATTTTTTTAATGTTCTTAGCAGCTCCTAACCCACCCAGTTTTCTACTCTTTTTTTCAGGTGACTTCTTGGTTTTTGCCTTCTTTCTCCATTCCTATTCCACTGCAGGTGTAATGGAGGAGGGTGCTCTGGATAATCCCACCAGAGGTTGATATCAAACTACTATATCTGCAAATAAACTTATTTACAAAACAGAAACAGACTCATAGACTTAGATGACAAACTTATAGTTATCAGGGTAGAGTGGGAAGGATGAGGGGAAGGGACAGTTCGGGATCAACGTGTACACACTGCTATATTTAAAATGGATAACCAACAAGGACCTACTGTATGACACATGGAACGCTGCTCAATGTCATATGGCAGCCTGGATGGGAGGGGAGTTTGGGGCAGAATGGATGCATGTATGTGTATAGCTGAATCCCCTTGCTGTTCACCTGAAACTATCACAGCATTGTTAATCGGCTATACCCCAATACAAAATAAAAAGTTTCTTAAAAAAAAAAACTATTATATGTGACTTTAAGTGTTCTGGTACCCGTAGGACTAGACAAGCTTCATAGCCCATCAAATAACAAAGCCAAAGCTGGTAGTGAATTCCTGGCTGGGAGATGCTTCTGCTCTCCTGTGACTGTTCTCTTCCTGTTCCCTGACTTCCCCTCAGCCACCCCTCTGCTGGAGAGTGTTCTGTCTCTGAAACTCATCTCATCTGTACTGATCTCTGACCTAGCTCGGAGAAGGTGGTGATTCAGTTCCATCAGGCCATCCTGGGGCTTTACCTAATTAGCTAAGATTACCAGTAGAGTTTTATTCTGTTATTACATCCTGGGAATAATTGAACTGGTTCGATTTAAATTAAAGTTTCACTTTTTTCTTCTTTATCCAGGGGGTCTTGGCCAGCTTGGAGTGGGGCTTGCTAGCTTTCTGAGGTAAGAGCTCTCAAAGTTGAAATTTAAAATCTGAGTCTGGGGGTATGTGAAGCTTATCTCTGCTCCTGTTTAACCACTGAATCTCTCCTCTCCCCTCTTGCTCCTAACTCTTTTACGATATTGTATCTAAATGACAGTTTGGAATGCGTTTCATTGTGCCTCTTAGTATCACAGACATTGTCTCAGGTCCTTGACTCAGTGTCCCCCATGCTGGTCCTTTGCCCTCTGCCTTTTCTAGGTTAGGCAAAGTAAGACCTGCCTCCAAATGAGTCAGTCAGTTTTTTGATGTTTGGGGACAGAGAGAAGAACATGTAGAAACTGAAAAGGAACAAGGTGGGATTTAGAGAAAGTGGGATAAAAGGAAGAGAGAGAAGAACGCGGGGGAAGAGGGAAGGACTCCAGGGCACTGGGAGGACACTGGTGACAGGTACATGGACAATGATGGGGTAAGATGTAAACAGGAGATGCAGCCCCAAATGTGGCTGGAACTGCAGGGATGCTAGTTGAGGATGGAGGGGAAGAAAGGCTCGTATAAAGGTGGGATTTGGAGGCAGGCAGTACATGGCAGTTCCTCTGGGCAGGATGGTTTTCATAGGACCTGGTATGTCCTCAAATGTACCATCTCGTATGTTGAATTTTCCCTTTAGGAAACGATTCGGGAAGGACAATGTGATTCTGTCTGACATTCGGAAGCCCCCGGAACACGTCTTCCTTAGTGGTAAGAGGCTCTCAGAGCAGTTGGAGAGGCAGCTCGTAGGATTCGTGTCATCGCTCATAACTAGGCTTGTGAATTAAAGGAGGAGGAGTATTTCAGGCACACTTGTGCTACTTAAAAATGTTTCCTGCTTTTGGATTTCCCTGCTCATCCAGTGGTTAAGGCTCCATGTTTCCAATGCAGAGGGCATGGGTTAGTCAGCGAACTAAGATCCCACATGCTGTGGGGGTGTAGCCAAAAAAGAAAAGAAAGTTTCATGTTTTTGTCCTCATTCGTTCTCTAAGACATCATTGGTATAGTCACTGCTTGTTCAGGTGACCCAAGGACAGGGGAGTTCGTTAGACCTTGATGTAAGTCATGGAATAATATCTTTGGATATAATCTGCAGCCATATCTGTGGAATAAAAATTTGGATTCCTACCTTTCAGAGTTTTTAGTGAACTTAACTCAGAGAGAAAGCGCACAAAAATCAAGTTCTGAAATGAGGAAAAGGAACTAAGTTTTGGAGAAATTAATCCTATTTCATCATGGACTTGCTCTTAAACACCTGTGCACACGCACGGATCTCAGACTCCTATAGTCGAGTTGTTTACCACCTCAAAGATGTTTTTATGTATTTTTTATTTTTTTGAAATCCCCGTGAATATATTTTACTGGATAAATGTGTGCATTACATTCTTACTGTTGCTGTAACCTACATAAAATAGTGACTTAAGAAATTAAAGTTCTAGAGGTCAGGTCAGAAATTAAAACTCATTTCATTGGGTTGAATTCAAGATGTCTGGGAGAGCTGGATCCATTAAGACACTCCAGGGAAGATGGCGCTGGTTTCCTAGATCACTTCCTCATCAAAAATATCTTTATAACATCTCCTAGTCCTTCCTGGTTCCATGTCAGTCTTTTGTGGTTCACCTTAGGGAAGAGCATTAATGTGCTGAAAGTGGGGAAAATTGGCATTGCAGAAATTTGACTCTACTTCTAGCCTAACCAGGTGTGTCGAACCCACAATTTGTGGGTCATTTATATCACGGTGGGTTTTTGGCTTTTGTAAACCCATTTTATCTATTCCTTTAAAATATGCAGCTTATTTAAGCAGAGTGAAATCACCAGGTGCCTGCAGGTTTGGCGAGAACAGCATCGACTCAAGCCAGCTGCCTGGTTTTGATCTTAGTTCTTAATCTTAATTCTGTTTGATTCTGGCAAGTTACTTAACCTCTCTTGGCCTCAGTTTCCTCCTCCTCAACAAAACACTCACCTCAAAGTTTGTTTGAGAGTTAAATATACAGTAAGTCCCCTACATATGAACTTTCAAGTTGCAAACTTTCAAAGATGTGAAGGTGCATGCCAGCCTCTGTATGCCAGCTGTTGTACTGTACTATTGTACTTTTCAAGGTGCTAGACTGTCAGGTTAAAAATGTTTATTTTTTGTTTGTTTTTTATGTATGTATTATTTGCATTAAAAGTTCTATAAACCTATTACAGTATAGTACTATATAGCCGATTGTGTTAGTTGGGTACCTAGGCTAACTTTGTTGGACTTAACCCTGGGTTTGGAAGTTCCTCTGGAGAAGGGAATGGCAATCCACTCCAATATTCTTGCTTGGAGAATTCCATGGAAAACAGAGAAGCCTGGTGGGCTACACAGTCCATGGGGTCGCAAAGAGTTGGATACAACTGAGCAACTAACACACACATGAACAAATGGGACTTACGAACATGCTCTCAGGATGAACTTGTTCCTATGTAGGGGACTTCCTGTACAGAAAGCCCTTAGAATAGCGCTCAGCAGGTGTAAGTTCTTTGTAAGACTTAGGTGTTGTTAACCATGGAGTGTGTGTGTTAGTAGCTCAGTCATGTCTGACTCTGTGACCCCGTGGACTGTAGCCTGCCAGGCTTCTCTGCCCATGAGATTCTCCAGGCAAGAATACTAGAGTGGGTAGCCATTCCCTTCTCCAGGGAATCTTCCTGACCCAGGGATCCAACCCAGGTCCCCTGCATTATAGGCAGATTCTTTACCATCTGAGCTACCAGGGAAACACCTGGGGGTTGGGCTTTGTATTGTGTGTAAGAAAAATGCTGAGTTGTGTCTGAATAGTTGTTACCAAGTTGGTAGCAATGGAATTCAAAATCAACAGGAAAACCCATTGAAGTTTTCAAGCCCGAACTCCTTCACTTGTCTGTCTCACTGTTCCTTGCAGGCCCATTTATTTATTCTGACATCCTGGATTACAAGAATCTTCGGGAGATTGTGGTGAACAACCGCATCACCTGGCTGTTTCATTACAGCGCCCTGCTCAGCGCAGTGGGAGAAGCAAACGTGTCCCTGGCCAGAGCCGTGAACATCACTGGTGAGTCTCTGGGTCGTGCCCCGGAGGCCCTGTTTGCCGGATTCCCCAGTTCCTTGCGAAGAGGTTTCCCAGATTACGATGGCTGCTTGTTTCAGGACTGCACAATGTCCTGGACGTTGCCGCAGAGCACGGTCTGCGATTGTTTGTGCCAAGCACCATCGGGGCGTTCGGCCCTACTTCTCCACGGAACCCAACCCCTGACCTCTGCATCCAGAGACCCAGGACCATCTATGGGGTGTCCAAGGTCCACGCTGAGCTTATGGGCGAGGTAAGCGTCGCTCGGCAAGGTGACTCTGTGTTTCCTTTTTTGTCTCATACACCTGCTAATTCATCCTTGGAGAGGACTTCCTCCCTCCTCCAGTCCCTGCCCCCAGAAATGCTTGGGGACTGATTGTGTTTGCCAAGTGGCCAGTACCCATAGCTCCAGCAGGATCCTCAGCCCTGTGCTAACATTGAACACTTCAAACATGCCCCTTGAGTGGCACCCCTCCTTCATTTGCTGCTCATCTAATTTGTACTGCACTGTTCTTTCAGGCTCCTGACATTACTATTATCAGAGCTAACTTTAAAATAACTTCAAGTGTCCTTTCGGTTTTCTTTTTTAATACACTTTATCTTTATACTGTATAGCACATCTTTTTTTTTGTTGTGCCTCGTAGCTTATGCTTATGGGATTTTAGTTTTCCAACCAGGGATTGAACCTGGGCTCTCAGCATTGAAAGTGCAGAGTCCTAACCACTTGACTAAAATGTCCATAAAAGGACGTTTTAGCCAGTGTCTGACCCTTCAGCTGATGTATCACAGTGACCATCTTTCCCTGTGCTCTCCCAGCACTGCCTCCTAGGACAGGCTCATAGAGATTTGTTCAGGACAATGAGCAGGGTCTTCCTTCCAAAGACAGGCAGAAACTCCCCACTGCCAGCTGATCTATTATTTACTGTGTTGTCTAACGATGTTATCACCAGAATGGCAGCTCTTTGAAGATAACAAACTTCAGCATTATTTGTTAAAGAAAAATGGCAATTCTAGGGTCTTCATTTCCTCGAGGAGGATTTTAAGATGACTGTATGGGGAGATGTTTGAGGAAAAGGCTGTTAATTCTTTGCATTGCTCTACTTGATTTAAAAGATTCTTTTTAAAGTTAAGCTTTCTCTTTCTCGTAGTATTATTATTACCGTTATGGATTAGACTTCCGATGCCTGAGATATCCCGGAATCATTTCTGCTGACTCCCAGCCTGGAGGAGGAACAACTGGTAGGGTTGTTTTTTATTTCTTTTTTATGTAAGATTAGCCTTCTATTTGCCTGGTGGAGTGGGGATGGATCTGCTGTCATTTCAGGCATATGCTGGCTGGAGTCTTTGCATCCTTTCTGAAAAGTGCATCTGAGAAGCTCCTTGAACCCTATTGACTTAAACTTGTTCAGGGCAGCTCAACCAATGCTGTAAATCCAATGGAATTTACCACCCACAGTGCTAGAATCAAACTGACTGATTTCACTAAGCATATTACCTTCCAAGTTCATGCATGTTGTTGTAAATTGCAAAATTTTATTCTTTTTTTTTTATGAATGAGTAGTATTCCATTGTGTACATTAGCCAAATCTTTATCCATTCATCTGTTTGGACATTTACATTGCTTCCATGTCTTAGTTAGAGTAAATAAAGCTTCAGTGAACGTTGGACTGAGTGTATCTTTTCAAATTAGTGTTTTCTTTTTCTCTGAATATGTACCCAGGAGTGGAATTGCAGGGTCATATGGTAGTTCTATATTTAGTTTTTTGAGGAATCTCCATACAGTTTTCCACACTGTTATCATTTTGGACTTGAATATGCATTATGTTCAGTAACTCCCGCGTCAGAGATCCTTCCCATATGAGGGGTTCTGAGATATAACGTAAAAGATACTTGACAACATCTGAGGGATTTTTACTATAGCTTTGTAGTACTGTCTGAAGTCTGAGAGACTTATACTCCAGCTTTGTTCTTTTTCCTCAAGATTGCTTTGGCAATTCTGGCTCTCTTGTGGGTCCATATAAATTTTAGAATTATTTGTTCTAGGTCTGTGAAAAATGTCATAGGTAATTTCACAGGGATCACATTAAATCTGTAGAGTGCTTTGGGTAGTATGGCCATTTTAACAATACTATTGTAATTCTTTCAATCAAAAGCATGGACTATCTTTCCATTTCTTTGAATATCTTCAATTGAAATTTGATAACCCTATATGCGAGACAGAATAAGAGACACAGATGCATAGAACAGTCTTATGGACTCTGAGGGAGAAGGTGAGGGTGGGACGTTCTGGGACAATAGCATTGAAACATGTATATTATCATATGTGAAACAGAACACCATTCCATGTTCGATGCATGAGACAAATGCTCAGGGCTGGGGCAATGGGATGACCCAGAGGGATGGGATGGGGAGGAAGGTGGGAGGGGGGTTCAGGACGGGGAACACATGTAAACCCATGGCTGATTCATGTTAATGTATGGCAAAAACTACTACAATATTGTAAAGTAATTAGCCCCCAACTAAAATAAATAAATTCATTAAAAAAAAAACAGCGCACCATTCTTCTCACTAAATTTTCTCTTACTTGAAATCTATGTTCTTTTTTCACATGTAATATCATACATATGAATGTGTGGGCTTATTATCATTTTTAAGTGTAGAAATATTTTTTAAAAGTTCCCAGTTAATTTCTGATATGGTAGATGTTGCTAATTTCTGATGTAGTAGATGTTGCTGTGTGTGTATATGTGCTCAGTCGCTCATCATGTCCGACTCTTTGCAATCCCATGAACTGTAGCCTGCCAGGTTCCTATAACTCACCTTAATAAAACCTTTTTGGGGGTCCTCAGTGATTTTTAAGCCCACAAAGAGTTTCTGAGACTAAGACATCTGAGAACCACTGCCTTAATCCAAGACGCTCACTCATAATTTTTGTTATAAGATGACCCTCAGACAAGCTTCTCTTTCAGACTATGCGGTCCAGATTTTCCATGAAGCTGTCAAAAATGGCAGATTTGAGTGCAACCTGAAACCGGACACGAAGCTCCCAATGATGTACATTGACGACTGCCTCCGGGCCACCCTGGAGGTCATGGAGGCCCCAGCAGAGTCCCTGTCCATGAGAACCTACAACATCAACGCCATGAGCTTCACCCCCGCGGAGCTGGCCCAGGAGGTGCTCAAGCATGTCCCAGAATTCCAGGTCACCTACAATGTGGATCCTGTCCGACAGGCCATAGGTTGGTACACCACTACATCCCCCTCAGAACCAAAGTTAAGCTTCAGTCCGCCCCACAAGTCCTTGAGGACATAAACCGTGGAGGAGAAGGACAGCTCAGTGCCTTTCCCAGGGGCACAACACCTTCTGAAGAAGGAGCTGCTGTTGCACCAGAGCTGGCAGATGGCACAGTTTTGGGAAATGATGTCCGAAGTGGGTGGACTAGAGCTGTCTAAACAAACAACTTGGCATTTTGCCATTCACCAGTTTAAACATCAAACAAACATACATGGTATGAGAGCAGCCCTGGGTTCTCAAAGGCTGTGACTGTACCCCAGTGTGAGTGCCATCTGAGCATGGCAGTCCCACCTTATAAGTCTGCAGGGGACTCTCCTAGTAGGGGACAACTCACAGTGCCTGGCAGTAGATACAGGCTTCTGGTCTAAGAAGGTGACTGTGTGTGCCCGTAATAGCTGCTCTGCTCTGCTCAAGGGAGATTTCAAAGAGAACGTTTCTTTCATGGGATGTTGATCTTTATTTAGAGTGTTCTAGACCTTTTTGCAAACCTAGAGCCTGAATAACTTAAGCTCCTTTACCATGTCTTATCCTAGCGGATAGTTGGCCAATGAACTTTGATGATAGCAACGCTCGGAAGGACTGGGGATGGAAGCATGATATTGACCTCCCAGAGCTGGTGACGACGATGTTGAATTTCCACGGTTCTGAGAGCAGAGTTGCCCAGGCTAACTGAAGGGGCCAGAGGAAGAGCTCGTGAGTCCTGGGTGGCTGTCCAGGGAAAGCTATAACAACCCTGAGGTTCCAGACCCCAAGGAATCTAGATGATGTAGGGCTGAAGGACTAATTGGACTGAATTTTCGCAGCTCATATTGAACTGCCACAGGGAGAACTGACTTGGCTTTAGCGTCTTGTCAATGCTGTAGGTTTGGTGGTAGCCCTCTGAATCTTTGCTGTTTGCCTAAACTTGTCCAAATCACAGAATGAAGACTTTAAGTCACAATCATTTCTGTTTCCTTAATTAAGATGAAGGGACCACTTCCAGGAAGATATGTGACATTTGTATTAAATTAAACTTAATTTAAATATCACTCCTAAGACTCCATCATTCTCTTGACTAAGACCAAAGATTACTTTTTAAAGACCATCAAAGATAATCTCCCAATTTAAAAGAATTCTTTACTATCCCATCAGAGCCTAAAAAAAATGTCTGTGTATTAATCCCATGTTCACAATGTTCAAGAGATTTTAACCTGTCAAAAATGATCACTTCCAATTTACTTTTCTCTAAGAAGATAACACTACTGGTAGGAAACTAAGAATATCAGAGATGATCTAACTGGTCAAGGGGAGCGTCTCTTACTTTGATTGTCTTCCTGCTGGTGACCTGAGGGGTGGTGACTGGGACTTTGATCCCTTACCTGCCACGTCAGACTCTCCTGGAGCTTGTCTAATTGTACAGGTTTGGGGACTCCACACCTTCAGGTGGACTCAACTGATGGAGATGGGAATCTCAAAGGACCATGGGTTATTCTCTTCCAGTACTGGGCCCCCCGATTTAGACCAATTCCAAACATGATATTCTAAAGAGGACTTCTTGCACCACCCTTTCTATGCACTCTTAGATGAGCTTTTCAAAAGAGTTCCACTAATCCTCTGAAGGGCTTCTCAGGATCAGCGGTAAACAATCTGCCTACAATGCAGGAGAAATGGGTTCTATCCCTGGGTCAACCCCTGGAAAATCCCCTGTAGAAGGAAATGGCAACCCACTCCGGTATTCTTCCTGGGAAATTCTGTCCTGGGAAATCCCATGGACAGAGGAGCCTGGCGGGCTACAGTACATCAGGTTGTAAGAGTTGGACGTGACTTAGTGACTAAGCAACAAACACTTAAATGCAAATGGAAGATGGAAAAGGAAGGAGCCCTGTGTTCCCATCATCACGCTACAGGGGCATTCATTTGCTGTTCAAAGATACTCAGTTGCCCATTGTGGTGGGGGGGGGGTCTATGCTCTGCCCCCTCCCCTGCCCCCTAGTGCACTGAAGCCTGCCAACAGTGTTAGGTCTGCCAGGATTCATAATCCAAGGACCTAAAGGAGACCAATCGCCTAGCAAATAGGCAGTGACACTTTAAATGTTTCCCTTCTTTCCTTGATGACACTTGTGTACTTGAACATGAGCCTGTCTGGTACACTGGAAATCCACAAGTCTTCCAAATAAGTACCAAATGTGAAAATCTGATTTTAGAGGGGTGTTTGATTTGGGGAAATGCTTTGCACCTGGAGGAGAAATGAATTCTGGCCGTCACTTTGCCTGAGGTTATGGATCTTGACCAAGTCACTTCCTGTCTTGAGTCACCACTTCCTCACCTGTGAGGAATGGCGTGAGCCTGGCTGCAGCTTCTTGACTTCCAAGGCTGTGGTTTCAATCGGGGGACTAGAAACAAGACCATAGTTAAACATTTCCCGAAAAAGTAGCATTGGGTATGTTTGAAAGCATATCTCTAAACATGTAATTTATGGGGTATAAGAAAACCAACTAGGGGATAAATTGGGAGATTGGGATTGACATATACACATTACTATATATAAAGTAGGTAACTAATAAGGACCCACTGTATATCACAGGGGACCCTACTCAATACTCTGTAATGACCTATATGGGAAAAGAACCTTAAAAAGAGTGAATATATATATATATATATATATATGTATGTATAACTGATTCACTTTGCGGTATACCTGAAATTAACACAGCATTGTGAATCAACTATACTCCAATAAAAATTATAAAACACAAAACTGCCACAAGCCCGCACCTGTGCTCAGGGACCACCCATCCTCACAGGCCGCCTCCTCGCCCCGCCCATGCTTTGCTTCTCTTGTGTAGTTTTTGCTCATCAGAGGTGGGCCTGGCAGTGCTTCCTCACTTCACTGGTGAGACATTAAGACTCTAATGAAAGATGAATCAATATTTCCAGGCCTTCTTCTTTTAAATAAACCATTATCAAAATACCTTAATGAAAAAATACTTTGCTTAAAATTATTCAGCACATTCATATTAAAGCAAAATTATTTGGTTGTCTTGCTGAGGAATATGTAAAACTGAATTGCACATTTCCAGTCAGTGAACGAGGTAGAATATATATATTGCAACAGTTTGACAATTTCTAGTTTTCTCCTTAAATCATTGAGTTTGGGGGTGGGGGAAATTTTTGCTAAATATCTTCCATATGCTTTGATACTAATTTTGCAGTGTTTGGAAATAAACTCTGGAAATGAACTGCTGTGCTGATATATTTTATTCAGTCTTGAAACATATGGGATTCTGTTTGAAAGGCAGAAGTGATTTTTAAGAATCTTTCTGTTTTAGTAAAAGATTAAAAAAATGTCCCTGTTCATACTGAATTTTGTTTAATTGTATGCAAACTGTTTTCAACCCTTCTGTTTAAAGGTGGTTTACAACTCCCTGGGAAGACTTCTTTGCACTGATAAATAATAATAATACTCATTTTAGTGAGTGTTTCTGTTTTGCTATTTAATATCATTTTTCACAACAAATATCAGGGAACCCAGACTGACTGCATAATTAAAAACATATATCACTTATATCTCTCCTATCCCCAGTAGAAATTTTAAAACACTGGTTTCAGCATTTCTCCCCCTTTTCACTTAAAAGTTGGGTGCATATTTACTATCTTTTTTTCCTGATCCAAGGTACTCTTTCAGAAGTTCCTGGGTTACTGTTGTTTAGTTGCTAAGTTGTGACTCTTTTGCAATACCATGGACTGTAGCCCACCAAGCTCCTCCGTCTGGTCCATGGGATTTCCTAGACAAGAATACTGGAGTGGGTTGCCATTTCCTCTTCCAGGGGATCTTCCTGACCCAGGGATGGAAACTGTGTCTCCTGCACTGCAGACAGAATTTTTTTTTTTTTTTTTTTTTTTTTTTTTTTTTTTACCACTGAGCCACCAGGGAAGGCCTTTCCTAGGTTAATAGAACAATGGAATTCTCATATGCACAGATAAAGTGAAAAGTGAAAGTTGCTCAGTCGTGTGTGACTCTTTGTGACCCCATGGACTATACAGTCCATGGAATTCTCCAAGCCAGAGTACTGGAGTGGGTAGTCCTTCCCTTCTCCAGGAGATCTTCCAAACCAGGGATTGAACCCAGGTCTCCCACATTGCAGGTGGATTCTTTACCAGGTGAGCCACAAGGGTACAGGGGTTAATAGTCAGCCACCTGTTGCTCTGGCTAAGCCATGAGAAAATTGCCATGGGAAAAGAATAAAAGCAAAATATAGCAATACAGCATAACCCAAATAAAAGCACATTGGCTTGATCAGTTGGGGTTGTCATGCCCTGCTAAGCTGAGGAAAAACAGTGTGGACCTTGGAACGCCGGGTCAGTGCAAGTTCATAACGTTGCTTGTGCACACACTAAGATATTTTCCCAAGGCATATGCGGGTCTATGACCTCCAGCTAGGTGATAGCCCTTGTACAAGAAAATAACAAAGATAGTTTAAGGTAATCAATAACCAAAGATCAAATTGCCAACATCCTTTGGATCAAGAAAGCAAGAGAGTTCCAGAAAAACATCTACTTCTCCTTTATTGACTATGCCAAAGCCTTTGATTGTGTGGATCACAGCAAACTGTGGGAAATTCTTCAAGAGATGGGCATACCAGACCACCTTTACTGCCTCCTGAGAAATCTGTATGCAGGTCAAGAAGCAACAGTTAGAACTGCACATGGAACAACAGACTGGTTCCAAATCAGGAAAGGAGTACATCAAGGCTGTATATTGTCACCCTGATTATTTAACTTAAATGCAGAGTACTTCATGAGAAACGCTAGACTGGATGAAGCAAAAGCTGGAATCAAGATTGCCAGGAGAAATATCAATAACCTCAGATATGCAGATGACACCACTCTTATGACAGAAAGTGAAGAAGAACTAAAGAGCCTCTTGATGAAAGTGAAAGAGGAGAGTGAAAAAGTTGACTTAAAACTCAACATTCAGAAAACTGAGATCATGGCATCTGGTCCCATCACTTCATGGCAAATAGATGGGGAAACAGTGACAGACTTTATTTTGGGGGGCTCCAAAATCACTGCAGATGTTGACTGCAGTCATGAAATTAAAAGACGCTTACTCCTTGGAAGAAAAGTTATGATTAGCCTAGATAGTGTATTAAAAAGCAGAGACATTACTTTGCCAACAAAGGTCTGTCTAGACAAAGCTATGGTTTTTCCAGTAGTCATGTATGGATGTGAGAGTTAAGAATTGATGCTTTTGAAGTGTGGTGTTGGAGAAGACTCTGAGAGTCCCTTGGGCAGCAAGGAAATCGAACCAGTCCCTCCTAAAGGAAATCAGTCCTGCATATTCATTGGAAGGACTGATGTTGAAGCTGAAACTCCAATACTTTAGCCACATGATGCGAAGAACTGACTCATTTGAAAAGACCCTGATGCTGGGAAAGATTGAAGGCAGGAGGAGAAGGGGACAACAGAGGATGAGATGGTCGGATGGCATCACCGACTCAATGGACAGGAGCTTGAGTAAATTCCAGGAGTTGATGATGGATAGGGAGGCCTGGCATGCTGCAGTCCATGGGATCACAAAGAGTCGGACATGACTGAGTGACTGAACTGAACTGAACTGAATTAATAAAATGGGAGACGTGACTGGGACACAGGAGGCTGCCTTCATTGTAGCACAACAGATACTCTCTGCTTGCCAAGCCACTAAATAAAAGTGATGTGGCTCCGAGGAACAGGGCTCTTGATCCAAGAGGTCTTGAGTCCCCCGGTCCTATCTTTAAAACTTTAATTCTGTCTCTAGCTTTTTTTTCCCAAACTGTGTGTCAGCCACTTTTGATCCCTACTTGCTGTGCTGGCTGCTGCACAAGGGAAGCCCAGGAATACTGGAGTGGGTAGCCTATCCCTTCTCCAGGGGATCTTCCTGACCCAGGAATCAAACCAGGGTCTCCTGCATTGCAGGTGGATTCTTTACCAATTGAGCTATCAGATAAAAGCATTTGCTAAAAATAATGGGCTTTGGGATTTCTCTGGTGGTCCAGTGGCTAAGACTCCATGTTCCCAATGCAGGGGGTGTCCAGTTTCCATCCCTGGTCAGGGAACTAGATCCCCAATGCCTCAACTAAAGATCCTGTGTGCTGCAACTAAAACCTGGCACAGCCAGATTAATTAATTAATTAATTAAAGAAAAAAAAAAACAGTGCCTATGGCAGAGCAGGTGCCCTGTTATTAGTTCTTGTGAAGTCTGGATGCTCACCTGCCTCCCCATGAAGCCCGGAGAACTCTGAGGGAAGGATCCAAGAATGGCATTTCACTTTCTCCTTTCCTGGAACCTGACACAGGCAGGATGAAAAGGACGCATTCAAAGTCCCGGAAGCCCATCCCTGCCTGGGGCCAGATGCAGCAGAGACCCGGAAATGGGATGTGTTTCTTCCTGCTTTGGTGACAGGTTGCCGGGCTCTCATCCATGCAGCCATCTGGAAACCCGTCAATCCGGTTACTGCTCCCTGAGAGTTTTCATCTTTGTGTGATTTGTCACTCAGTCATGTCCGACTCTTTGCGACCCAGTGGACTGTAACCTGCCAGGTTCCTCTGTCCATGGGATTCTCCAGGCAAGAACACTGGAGTGGGTTGCCATGCTACCCTCCAGGGGATCTTCCCAACCCAGGGATTGAACCCAGGTCCCCAGCATTGCAGGTGGATTCTTTATCATCCGTGCCACCAGGGAAGCCCATGAATACTGGAGTGTGTAGCCTATCCCTTCTCCAGGAGATCTTCCTGATCCAGGAGTTGAACCGGGGTCTCCTGCATTGCGGACATAGTCTTTACCAGCTGAGCTACAAGGAAAGCTTTGGCCTTCTGCTGATACTCTGTCCAACTCCACTGCCTGGAAACACCTGACTTACCCTTAATGCTGCAGGAATCAAGGCACCGGGATCCCTTAGAAAAGCAGGATAAACCCCCTCCCACGTCCTGTAGCAGCTGGCATAGTGTGGAGCCTGAGCTGCAGGTGCGGCTGAGGAACCCCGTATGAAGGGGACTGTGGGTCTTAGGAGAACCCAGCCACCAGTCTGAGGGATCTGGACTGGGGAGAGCCCTGCAGCAGGAGGCGGGGCAGATGATGAAGGGCTGGGATTGGGGCATGTTGGAAAGAGACAAGAACATCCAGGAAAAGGAGAGGGAACCCAGGCGAAGTCCTCCAGGTCTGTCCCCAGAATCTGGGACCTGTACAGCGGCACACTTGGAGCATGCAGGACCGGGAGGGCTTTAGGCGATAACCTGATAAAACACCTAAGGAGGATCAGCCAGATAGAGGAGACCCACGAGGCAGGGTGTGGGGAGGGCGGCAGAGCTGTCATGCCCTCCCTGGGTGCGCCACCCTCCCAGCATGTTCTCGTGCTCACAACCCAGATGCTCCCTGGACCCCTTCAGTCAGTGTTTGAGTGTGAGTGACTAAAGCGAAAGTAAAAGTGTTAGTCACTCAGTCATGTCGGACTCTTTGCGATCTCATGGATTCCTCTGAGACTACCCACGAGGCTCCTCTGTCCATGGGATTCTTCAGGCAAGAATACTGGAGTGGGTTGCCATGCCCTCCTCCAGGGCATCTTCCTGACCCAGGGATTGATTAAATAGGGATCAAAAAACAAACTCTTAGCTGCACATTAAATGCTACATTTTTCAGAGTAGAAGGTGCTGGCTTTCATCAGATTCTCAAAGGGTCCCTCTCCAACACAAAGGGTAAAGAACCATGATGTGAGGGATCCTCATGTATACATTCAGAGGAAAATGCAGACAACTCACGTTTGGGGGCATATCTGGGGGGCTAGGCTGGCCCTCTCCCCCCACCCGAATTCTGCCTCGGGTACCAAGCCAGAGCCAGACAATCGTCCACAGCCCCAGCTGTGGTCGGCCAGAACAAAGCACAGTAGGTCATGTGCCCGTGCCTGGCGCAGTTCCCAGCCCCCACTTAGCTTATTGGCCTCTCTGCCCTTGTCTTGAGGCTCAGACCTTGTGAGCTGATAGTATCCTCCCTTCCTGCCAGAGTCAACACTGCCGGGGCCTATGAAGCTGGTGGCGCTCCCAGAGAGGGGGCTGGATGCCGTCTTGTCGCCAAGGCACCAAGTGTGTTTGGCTTCATCTCAACAGGCCCCTTTGACTTCTCTCCTCATCTCCCTGCTCCTGAGGTCCTGTATACAGTGCTTATGTGGGTCAATGGATCCAAGGATGACAATTCTTCCCTGTCTAGGGTCCCCTGGGGGGTCTGTTGTCAAGTAAGACCCACCGTTTTCAAATCTCGGCCCCTTGGACGTTTTGTCTCACTGGTGGGAACCCTGGTAGAGCCTGTGCTTGCAGACACCACAGCCGTGTGCAGGGGTGCAGCATCAGTTCCCCGGGCAGGCAGCTCTGAACCTGTGCTTAGCAAATGTCCCAGCTTGTGATGGGACAGGCTGCGCAGGTGGAGAGGAGACGGTGATCAGCTGAGCATATGTGGGCTCAGGAATTCTATGTGCTGTCAAAGCAGCTAAGGCCTCCGTCTCTGTGCCAGCATAGTGTTATACAATAGAGATTTGCAAGGATGCGATGCCAGCATTCCTGCTGTGTAACCCCGGAAGAAAGAAGCAAGTTCTGCACGTGGTTAAGACTCAGAAGGCATCTGTCGAGAAGTATGGGCTGTGCATTGGGGAAATCGGATCGGGCTGGCTGGGCCAGTTATTACAGGAGTAGTTTATGGCAAAAATCATAGCTAAGGAACTTAGAAACACGAAAGGCCCCGACTTCTCATTCTTTGTGCAATTAATTTCACAAGCAGGAAGGAGGGAAGCTATGCTAGTTGTTGTTGGGAAATGAGAAAATATAACCAGGTCAGAAAGGGTGGCACCAGTACTGGGGGTAGATGCGGTAGATGCAACCCAGCAACCTCGGGTCAGATCGAACAGAGAGTGGGGGTTACCAGTTCCTCACCTCTGATCGGAGAGCAACCTGAACCCTGAACTAGTCTGCAAGTATGCCTGTGAACAAAACACCTGAGTGGGGCATCAGTAGAAAGTGTGGGAAAGGCGCATCCTGGAAGGGCAGGCTGAAAATCTCCACCCAGGGCTTTTCACTAGGTGCTGGTTCATAGACGGCCGTCTTCTCACTGTGTCCTCATGTGGTGGAGGCAAGGGGTCCCTCGGGGGGGGGGTCTTTTTTATAAGGACACTAATTCCCCTCTATGATGGCTCATCCTCTTAACCTAATCACCTCTCAGAGGTCCCACCTCCTCATCCCATCACAACCTGGGTTAGGGTTCAACATGAATTTTGGGGAGACACAAACATTCAGTCCATCCAGCTTAGCTGATGCACCCTTAAACCAGGGAGACCCCAGTGACTCCCTGGGTTACATGTATGCTTGATTTTGCCTGTTCTCCTGTCTTGCTACTCAAAGTGAGGTCCACTGACTGCAGCACCATCCCTGGGAGCTCGTCAGAAATGCAGACTCTGAGGTCACATACCTGTGAGTCAGAATTAACATGAACCCAGGCAACTTTCCGGAGAAGGCAATGGCACCCCACTCCAGTACTCTTGCCTGGAAAATCCCATGGACAGATGAGCCTGGTAGGCTACAGTCCATGGGGTCGCTAAGAGTCGGACATGACTGAGCGACTTCACTTTCACTTTTCCCTTTCATGCACTGGAGAAGGAAATAGAAACCCACTCCAGTATTCTTGTCTGGAGAATCCCAGGGATGGCGGAGCCTGGTGGGCTGCTGTCTATGGGGTTGCACAGAGTCAGACACGACTGAAGCGACTTAGCAGCAGCAGGCAACTCTCAGGCACATGAACATTTTGGAGAAATGCTGGTAAGCTTGATCCCAGAAAAGGTGTGGCCAAGGGAGACACACAGTCGTGGCTGCAAATCCTGACTCCACCCTCCCACCCATGTGACCGACTGCAAGTTACTCAGCTCCTCTGAGCCTCAGTTTCCTCACCTGCAAAATGCGGACAATCACGGCGCCCAGTTTGTAGGACTGGACGACGAATTGCATAGGCGGGTGTATGAGAAGATCCTGGTGTGTAGTGGGTCATTGGTGGATAAGAATTCTTTTTCTGGAGCTTTCCTCCTGGCAGATTCTTCACGAATGGAGCTGAGAAAGCAGTGAATTTCCTCAAATGGATGAATTACTCCCAGAAGAATTGATGCTTTTGAACTGAGGTGTTGGAGAAGACTCTTGAGAGTCCCTTGGACTGCAAGGAGATTAAACCAGTCAGTCCTAAAGGAAATCAACCCTGAATATTCATTCAGGGAACCTGATGTGAAGAGCCTACTCATTGGAAAAGACCCTGATGCTGGGAAAGATTGAGGGCAGGAGGAGAAGGGGGTGACAGAGGATGAGATGGTTGGATTGCATCACCGACTCAATAGACATGAGTTTGCACAAACTCAGGGAGATAGTGAAGGACAGGGAAGCCTGGCGTGCTGCAGTCTATGGGATCACAAAGATTTGGACATGACTGAGCGACTGAACAGCAACAACACTGGTGCAAAATATCACTTTGGATCATTTACAGAACTTCACACCTGGGATTGTGCCCAGGGAGCACCCTTGTGCACTGGGATGAAGCTGACTAGTGTTGGGAGGTTCACTCCCTGCGGTGGGGAAGGAGATCCATCCCTTCCCCCTGCCTGTGACCATGTGGCCAGCAGTGGTCCAGTCCCTCAGAAACCCAGTGGGTGATCAGATCTGTCCAGGCACAGCCCGACACCCAGGACAGCTCAGAGAAAGGACACGGGGAGAGAGGAGCAGGGGGACAGGTTCACATCAGCCATTTTAGGAGCTTGGCTGGAATGGGAGAGAGATCTGTGATAGTTGAGAATCAAAAGGATTTTTAAGAAAGATGAGAACTGAAATGTTATGGGGGTATGGGTAACTAACTAAACTAGCATTTATTCAGCACCTGATATAAAAAAAAAAGCTTTACTTTTTTAAAAAAAGCTTTTTTTGGCAGGGGGAGGAAACTATATGGTAGAACATATCTATAGGAAAGTGCATACAATTCAAAGTACAGTTTAAGAAATAATTATAAAGCAAAGTCCTGTGTGGCCACCAACCAGCTCAAGAGGCAGAACCATGCCAGCACCTGAAGCCAGTGTGGACCATAGCCTCCCAGCAGGAGACCACCCATGTCCATGGTACTTTCTCAGCGTCCCTGTTTTAGGCAGGAGGTTCAGGTAGGTTAACTACTTTCCCCAGGGTCACACAGATCGTAAGCAGTAGAGCCAGAATTCAAACCCATGCGGGTCCAACTGCAGAATGGGACTAAGGAGCAGGGCTCCTGCATGGGAATGGGGTAGGACGGGGGCCCAGGCCAAGGTGAGGTGGACAGGCCGAGGCATGGACCCAGAGCCAGTACTGGAGGGTGAAGGGGGAGCCCGGCCCACAGGTGTCTGTCCTCAGGTGCCCCGACTGTGTTAGAGTGGTCCCTCCTCAGGAAGGCTGCGACAGGAGCATCTTTAAGTCTTCCTGAAACACAGAGAGCTTGGCAAGCAGGTCTGGCCCATCCAAATCACCAATGAAAGAGCATCCGTGGGAGTGACAGAAAGCCCAGAGGAAGGATGGACCTTCCCCCCAGAGGGAAGAGTCCCAGGGGCTTCAGGGCCCCCTGCTCTCAAGGCAACTGGGCTGTTGGAAAATGCTCTGCGGGTTGGTCTGAGGTTCATGTTGGGTTTTAGGTGAGATAAGACAGATAACAAGGCACTGATCAATGGCAGGTCAAGGTAAATCCCACTAGAAAGAGTTAGCACTCATAGGCGGCCACATGGCCATTATGCAATCTTCAAATCTGATTTCTGCTTTTCCATAAGCACCTGGGAATTTCTGAGACTTGTTTATATAAAATTAGAACCTCTTATAAGACATGTGACAAATGTCACACCCACCTTTGCCTTCCATCTGCCCAGTTCCCACACAAGCCCTGCAAGGTAAAGTTTATTTTTAGTTTCTTACACATCATTTCAGAGCTTTGAAAATGCATATCCATGCAAATAAAATACTGGAGTCTTATCCCCTCCTCCCTCCATTTAACATGAGTAACCAATTATATACTGGTTTGCACCTTGCTTTTTTCCCCTAATTAAGAAAAGGTTTTGGCAAAATACACAGAACATGAAATTTGCCATCTTGACCATTTTTATGTGTACAGTTCATCAGCATTAGGTACATTCACAGTGTTGTGCAACTGTCAGCACCATTCACTTCCCAGCTTTTTTCATCTTGCAAAACTGAAACTAAACTATAACTCCATCCCTCCCTCCTCCCACCCCTGGCAACCTCCGTTCTACCTTCTGTCTGTATGCATTTGACTACTCCAGGTACCTCATGGAAGTGGAATCACACAGTATTCGACCCTTTGTGACTGGCTTATTTCACTTAGTATACTGTCTTCAGGGTTCATCCATATTGTAGCATGTGCTAGAATGTCCATCCTTTTAAAAGGCTGAATAATATTCCATTGTATGAGAGATCACATTTTGATTATCTGTTCATCCATCAATGGACACCTGGCTCACTTCACATGGTAGCTCTTATAAATAAGACTGCGTATACAAAGATCTGTTTGAGTCCCTGCTTTAAATTCTTTTAAACACCCAGAAGTGCAATTGCTGGATCATCTGGCAGGTCTAATTTCAAATTTTTGAGGAACCTCCATACTATCTTCCACAGCAGTTTTAACTGCTGTTACGTAGAATGTAATATATTCCCAGAAGCAATGCATGAGTTCCAATTTTTTCCACATCCTCTCCAACACTTATCATTTCCTGTTTTTAATAGTTATCCTCATAGGTATGAAGTGGTGGTTCACTGCAGTTTTGATTTGCATTTTTCTGATATTTAATGATGTTGAGCATCTTTCTGTGTGTTTATTGACCATTTGTATATCTTCTTGCAGGGAAGTTTAAGCCCTATGCTCATTTTTAAAAAGGGTTGCTGTGGGTTTTGTTATTGAGATTTAGGAGCTCTTTAAATATTCTGGATATTAATCTCTTATCAGACATGTAAATTACAAATATTTTCTCCCATTCTCCTATCCTCTTTCATCTGTTGATCATGTCCTTGGGCTCACAAAAGTCTTTACTTTTGATGAACTTATCTTTTTTTGTTTGGTCGTCTGTGCTTTTGGTGTTGTAGCCAAGAAATCATTGCCAAGTGGAAAGTCATGAACTTTAAAAAAAATCAAAATTAATACAAAAAAGTCCATGTGAAATAATGATCAAAACCTGACCAAGATGGATATTGCATGACTTAACCTTCTTCACCTCATTGTGCTCTCAGCCTTGTTCAATCCTGTCTTCACTGAAAATGTTCTTTTCTTCATATAGAGCTGGGGGGCATTGATTTTGACCTTTAAAAATATTGCATTAAAAATACCAGTTGTCTTGATTACTGAGGTTCCTGATGCCCCTAACATTTTGTGCCTAAGCTGAGTTCCTCCGTCTCCTCACCCTAACACAGCCCTGCTCTGGACACAGCAGCTAGCCAGGCTCTCTAGTCATCTTCACGTGGGGCCAGCTCTCCTCTAAGGCTGGACACCCACCTCCGCAGAGAAGCCCTCTGCTTTTCCAGCAGTCAGTGGACAAGTGTTCACTGCACTAACTCATCCTGATCTTCACCAGAGGCGTGTTGGTCAGTGTTCAACAGCTGGCTCTTGGCAGACCAGGGATGGGCAGGGTGAGCAGTTTTCCATGACGTAGTTTCTCCCTCCGTACGAAAGTTCAAGCCATTTGATTCATGTCAATGTATGGCAAAAACTACTACAATATTGTAAAGTAATTAGCCCCCAACTAAAATAAATAAATTTATTAAAAAAAATGTTCAAGCGTGATATGGCTAAATAAACTTATTCAAGCAATTCTGGTAAAATGAATTTTTAAGTTCACAACTGACAATTTGTCATACGTTTTTTAAATATTAAAATTAGCACCCAGGGTATCCTTTGCAGGGTTTAAATGCTCAAAGTATTAGTATCAGGGCCTCGAGTAAGGGTGAAAATTGACAGAAATTTGTTTTCTTTCCTCCTGCCCCAGCCCTCTGCTGGTGTCTAGTCTCAAATTCTAATGAAGGGAAAGTGGAGAAAATAAACAGGGGTCTTAGCACAAGCAGAATGATATTCTCTGTGTCTGGAGGAATAGAGAGAACACAGTGGCCTCAATTAAGACCGATTTTGATATTCTATTCTACTTCATACACCGTGACCAATGGTTCCTACATCCACTTCTCCATTAATGGCTGAAAGTTTAAATTATGCTTGATAGTTTCAATGGAAGATTGTGGTTGCAGTCAGAAAATTCTGTCCTTGTGTGGTAGTTCAGTTAATGCTCTGAGTTCTGGAGAAAGAGACAGCTTAATGTGGATTCCAGCCTTGTCACTTGGGACTTTTGTGGCTTTGAGCCAAGCTTCGCCTGTCCAAACTTCTCTTTTCTTATGTAAAACTATAAATAATAAAAGAATCTACCTTAAACATAAAAAAATAAAAAAAAAAAGAAAGTTCAAGCCATAAACAAAAAGATGTTGCTGAAATTAGAGCTGGAAAGAGCTGGCAATGGGCAGATCCAAGCCATGGGAGGTATTGAAGGGAAAGCCCATGGCCAGTGGGAGAGGGGGCAGTGCCTCCCCACAGGATGTTATAACTGGGCTTTGAAATCGCAACACATCAGTCAAAGGTTAACTGGGATAGCAAAGGAGATTTAATGCAGGAAATCGGTTCCCCAGGGGATGGAGAGGTTCAGAATCACCCAGGGACAATGTAAGTCCAGGAGCAGAGGGATGGCCCTCCACCACTGGGGTGAGAGAAAGGAGGAGATGATGGTAGGTACCAGAGCCAGGGGCTTGTGTAGCAGCGCTGGAACTGCAGACAAGACGGAGATGCTGCCGGACATGCTGCCAGAGGGAGGGATGAGAGAAACACCGTGGTTTCTCTTCTCCACCTGAATTTCCATCCCTACCAGCACCTCCCATTGGGCTGAACACAGCTGACAGCCGAGAAGGGGGTTTGCAGGCTACAGGCTGCCCCTTCCATACACAGCAGAGCAGGGAAAGGGCGAGGGCATCCAAGCCCAGAACGGGCACATCCAGGTGCTGGGTACTTAGTGCTGGTCCATTCTCATAGTGTCCATTGCAAGGGTCAAGAGTATAGATGGCCTGGCTCTGTGATTCTGAGTATTGAGTGGTGATTAGATTATCTACAGAGGGAAAGGAGTGTGGGGCTTAAACAGCTGAGAACTTTATATTTAAATGTGAAACTTAGATAATTTCTCTAGAGCAGGAAACCGAAATGGAAGTGATTAAATATTTGGGAAAAAAATTTTAAATTAGAGACTTGGCTTAAGTATCAATAAATAATATTCTAGTAGACAAATTAGAGACTTGATTCAAGTAAATAATATTCTAACATACCTCAAAACTTTGTTTTGTTTTATAAGAAAGAAATATTTCAGTTATTAAAGCTGAAAATTATTTTGATGAATGATAGAGTTGTTACACTTAGAAACCTAAATATAGAAAGTAAGAAAGAGAAGCAGAAGATAATGAGAAAAGATGAGATCATGAAATACAAAAGTGAAAGTCACTCAGTCCGACTCTTTGCAACCCCATGACTGAATTCTCCAGGCCAGAATACCGGAGTGGGTAGCTGTTCCCTTCTCCAGGGGATCTTCCCAACCTAGGGATCAAACCCAGATCTCCCTCATTGCAGGCGGATTCTTTACCAGCTGAGCCCCCAGGAAAGCCCAAGAATATTGGCATGGGTAGCCTATCCCTTCTCCAGCAGATCTTTCTGACCCAGGAGTTGAACCTGGGTCTTCTACATTGCAGGCGGATTCTTTACCAGCTGAGCTACTAGGGAAGTCCAATGAAGATATAGGTCATATATAAATATGTATAAAGGAAAAAATAAAGAATATTTAAAGTAATGAAACATCAATTGTAAGAGAAAATTATTCATTTTAAAATAAATTACATATAAATGCACATTTGATGACAAAAGTAAAAACCATCATGGAAGTTCCTTCCACAGGGCTGATTGATATTCACGAAACTTCATGGGTTGCAGGTGAACATACGTTGATAAAATTAAACTAATTCTTTAATAGGATATTTGAATAAACATTTTTATGACTTAGTTGGTAACAGAAATATTGAATAAATATAAGTATCAAGCAGTACTATAACGGCTAAGAAATTCTTTAGTGAAATTCCTTAGTTCAGTAGAAGATTCAGCAGGCAAAATGAAACCATTGATGCTGAGATATTTACTTACGACTAAAGTCACCTACCAAATATCAACCGAATGGGGACCATGGTTGAGAGAGTTTCGTATGATTCTGTAAGTCAAATTATGGTTCAGACAACTACAGTTTCATCTAGCAGGTGACAGCTTGCCAGCTCCCCCCCCCCCCCCAAAAGACAAAAACTTTAGAAGATCAATACTTGAAACTGCTAAAATGATTTATTATTTTCTCAGTCATTTTATATTCCTTGATATGTCATTGTAGCAGCTCTATTAGTTTGTTTTGATATTAGATAGAATACATTTTGCTGATTTGATTTGCATTTGATTTATATGACCATTCCTGCTGCTAAATAATATTTTCAGATCACATGGGGAACTCGTTTATGCAGGAGAGGTTGCAGCTGAATTTCAATTGGTTAGTTGGGAGGGGGCTTCAGCCCATAAATATGAGCGTAAATCTTGCCCATAAATATGAACAGGAACACGTGAATGAGGATGTGTGATATATGTGCTCGGTCATGTCTGACTCTTTACAACCCCATGGACTGTAGCCCACCAGGCTCCTCTGTCCATGGAATTCTCCAGGCAGGAATACTGGAGTGAGTTGCCATTTCTTCCTCCAGGGAATCATCCCAACCTAGGGATCAAACCCGCATCTCCTGCATTGGCAGGCAGATTCTTTACCACTAAGCCATCTGGGAAGCTAAAAGAGTTGATACAGGGGCTCATTTGGACAGCCAAATGTGGGCACGGAAAGCTTACTCACTGTCATTCATTCAACAAATGAATATGCCAAAACTTTAACAAGGATTGAGATGCACAAAACCGAGGGGTCCTTCACAAGAATGCTTCTCATCACAGAAAAGAAGAATAACAGTCTTTGCTTTCTTTCCCCTGCCCTCAAAAGGCAGGACATGTGTAAATAAAAGGTATGCATCACAGAAGTGCCCCTACCTACACCACCTCCTTCCCGGAGAAATGTTTATGATTGGAGGTATCTGCTATGATTTATAAAAGAGTTGTTTTAAAATTTGTGAAAAAAGGCAAAAAAGACCTGTGTTTGCTTGACTCATCAGATTTTATAATTATGTTAAAAAGCATGTCAAAACTCTAACATTACCAGTTCTCAAGCAGGCTAGGGCTGTCAGGCTGGAGGCTGACAGCGCTATTAAAAACAGTGCTGTGTGTTCTGGATCCCGCAAGCCAGGTCTGATTTAAATCGCTTTCCTACTCTGAGCATCATCACTCTTGTACTTGTCAGGTCCTTCCTCCATATGACTTTGGAAAATGCCATTATACTTCTTGGAAAACAAGATGATCCAGACATGGTGCCCTACCTTGTGTCCCTTCTGTGAGTCACTAGAAGCTGATGGGATTTCAGTAAGAAGTAACAGCTGGTGTGAGGACCACACACAGGAGAAAACAGTCCTGAGCTGGACAGGGCTTAACACTGGCTTTTAAGTTCCTGGCAGTCCAGGACTGTGTCTTAATCCTTTTTTTTTTTTTTTTTTCGTGTGTTTAATTAAATGTAATGAATAAAATCTTGCAGCTGAGGAGTGGCAAAGCCAGGAACAAGTCCAGATCAGTTCAGCTCAGTTCAGTCCTCTCTGACCCTTTACGACCCTATAGGCTGCAGCACACCAGGCTTCCCTGTCCATCACCAACTCTCAGAGCTTGCTCAAACTCACATCACTGAGTCTTAATCCTTTCTGAATGCCACGTTCCTAACAACGCCTCTCCACCACAGAGTATTTGTTGAAATGAAATACTCATAAACAGTTCAGTTCAGTCAGTTCAGTCGCTCAGTCGTGTCCGACTCTTTGTGACCCCATGAATTGCAGCACGCCAGGCCTCCCTGTCCATCACCAACTCCCGGAGTCTACCCAAACCCATGTCCATCGAGTCGGTGATGCCATCCAACCATCTCATCCTCTGTAGTCCCCTTCTCCTCCCGCCCCCAATCCTACCCAGCATTAGGGTCTTTTCCAATGAGTCAACTCTTCGCATGAGATGGCCAAAGTATTGGAGTTTCAGCTTCAACATCAGACCTTCCAATGAACACCCAGGATTGATCTCCTTTAGGATGGATTGATTGGATCTCCTTGCAGTCCAAGGGACTCTCAAGAGTCTTCTCCAACACCACAGTTCAAAAGCATCAATTCCTCGGCACTCAGCTTTCTTCACCATCCAACTCTCACATCCATACATTACCACTGGAAAAACCATAGCCTTGACTAGATGGACTTTTGTTGGCAAAGTAATGTCTCTGCTTTTAAATATGCTATCTAGGTTGGCCATAACCTTCCTTCCAAGGAGTAAGTGTCTTTTAATTTCATGGCTGCAATCACCATCAGCAGTGATTCTGGAGCCCAAAAAAATAAAGTCTGACACTGTTTCCACTGTTTCCCCATCTATTTGCCATGAAGTGATGGGACCAGATGCCATGATCTTAGTTTTCTGAACGTTGAGCTTTAAGCCAACTTTTTCACTCTCCTCTTTCACCTTCACCAAGAGGCTCTTTAGTTCTTCTTCACTTTCTGCCATAAGGGTGGTGTCATCCGCATATCTGAGGTTATTGATATTTCTCCCGGCAATCTTGATTCCAGCTTGTGTTTCTTCCAGCCCAGTGTTTCTCATGATATACTCTGCATATAAGTTAAATAAGCAGGGTGACAATATACAGCCTTGACGTACTCCTTTTCCTATTTGGAACCAGTCTGTTGTTCCATGTCCAGTTCTAACTGTTGCTTCCTGACCTGCATACAGGTTTCTCAAGAGACAGGTCAGGTGGTCTGGTATTCCCATCTCTTTCAGAATTTTCCACAGTTTATTGTGATCCACACAGTCAAAGGCTTTGACATAGTCAATAAAGCAGAAATAGATGTTTTTCTGGAACTCTCTTGCTTTTTCGATGATCCAGCGGATATTGGCAATTTGGTCTCTGGTTCCTCTGCCTTTTCTAAAACCAGCTTGAACATCTGGAAGTTCACGGTTCACATATTGCAAAGCATTGTTAAACACAACAATCAGTGTTACAGTCATTTTATCATTTGAAAACCACATGTGGACTGGTCTGAGCAAAAACATGAATGTTACAGCCTAGTTCTACTTCTTAGATCTGTTGCTGTTGTCATTGACATGTTATTACTCACAGTGATTTCAATCAATTAACATAGGAACTGAGTTACATTTCCTGGGGCACAAGAGGTGAGCAAATTCAGAAAACAAAGTTCCCTGGCACTTGAACTTGAATCCCAGGTCTATCATCTTTTATGTGGTCCTAAAAAAAAAAAAATCACTGATTTCTGAGCCTCAGTCTCCTTTTCTGTAGTGATGGAGACAACAATAATATCTAAGTCAAGAGTGAATGGGAGTACTGTGAAGATGTCTGGTCACAGACCATAAAATCCATTGTGGATATGAAAAGCTCTCTGCAATGATGATGGTAACTGTGTGTAGGCACGGCTGGCACTCGATTCAGAGAAATAACCAACTGAACCTACTGGGGGCAACATTTGAGTTTGCTCCACATCATCAACATTTGGTGTTACTAGTCTTTTTTAGTATTTCTCATAGGTGTGAAGTGGTATGCATGTGTGCTAAGTTGTTTCAGTCATGTCCGACTCTTTGCAACTCTATGGTTTGTAGCCTGCCCGGCTCCTCTTTCTGTGGGGATTCTCCAGGCAAGAATACTGGAGTGGGTTGCCATGCCCTCCTCCAGGGTATCTTCCCAACCCAGGGATTGAACCCACATCTCTTAACGTCTCTTGCATTGGCAGGCAGGTTCTTTACCACTAGCACCACCTGGGAAGCCTGGGAAGTGGTGTACCATCGTGGTTCTAGTTTCCATTTCCCTGATGACAAGTGGTGTTGAGCATCTTTTCACATGCTTACTGACCATTTGTTTTCCTGTGAAGGGTGTGTTTGAATTTTTTTGCACATTAAAAAAATTAAGTTGTCTTTTTATTACTGAGTTGTAAGAAGTTTTTTTTTAAATTTTCTGGCTACAAGTTCTTTGTCAGATATATGTATTGAGAATATTTTCTCCCAGTTTCTGGTTTATTTTTCATAAGCAATCTCTTCTCAAAGATCAGAAGTTTTACATTTTGATAAAGTCCAATTTGTTAAAATTTTTTGGTTTGGGTTTTTTGGTGTTTTTATATAAAAAGATCTTTGCTTATCCCAAGGTCAAACAGATTTCTAAAATTGACACAAAACATGAATCTCTGTTGAGATGGCATGAATAAAACCAAAGAGCCATATAAACTTTCAGCTTCTAGTCACCTTGCTTTCCTAGAATTGGCATATTTCCTGGCACATAGTAAATACTAAAAACTATTGGTAGAATTTAATTTAATAGTGGCAGTGTATTCCAACTAGAAATTTAAGTTTTTGAGTGGTGGGAATAGCATTTGAACTTTGAATTTTCCACCAAATATGGAAAGTGATGACAATCACAAATGCAAATACCAAGGTGTAAATTCTTGACGATGTCTAGTCTTTGGAAAACAAACCACGTATTGGTAGATTCCTCTGTTTCTCCAGCAGGGGGCGTTTTAGGATTTCCTTAACTCAATAAGTGTTAGTCGCTCAGTCCTGTTTGACTCTGCGACCCCACGGACTGTAGCCCAGTAGGCTTCTCTGTCCATGGGATTCTCCAGGCAAGAATACCAGAGTGGGTTGCCATTCCCTTCTCCAGGGGATCTTCCCGACCCAGAGATAGAACCTGGATCTCCCACACTGCAGGCGGATTCTTCACCATCTGAACCACCAAACTCCGTGTTAAAAATCTGAAAAAAAATAAAAAATTATTTACAGTACTGAGGGAAGAACTTCTCAGATTTGTTTTCTCAGACCTCCTTCTCTGTGTGGTTCCGGAGGCAAGGTTCTGCAGGGAAGAGAGGGTGCTGGGAAGAGCCAAGATGAGGAGTTAGGAGGCCTTGGTGCATTCCCGGTTCTGCATCGCCCAGACGGTGACAGTGGTCAGCCACTCCAGCTCTTGGACCTGCTTCTTTGTTTGCAGGACAGGAGAAAAAAAAGTCTTACTCAGATTGCTAAAGCCACTTGACTCTGACAACATATAGTGTGCCCCACCTGCAGCTCGGGGTTGATATAAAGCCATGCTCTTCTGACATGTTATATGATTGAATTCTAGTCCCATTTCATCAGGCAAGTCTCTCTCCTCTCCCTTCTTCCCTAAGACTCATCCCTCCCCAAGGCTGCTTCTTGCTCTCTGCTTTGTCCCTTGAAGCAGTGCTCTCACCTCCTCCTGTGTCCCAGCCCCTGGGATGCATGTCTCACTGCACATCTATGCTCCTATGAAGGAGCCAGGCATTCAGCCTTAGAGGTCCTTTTGAAGCTGTAAAGGTATCAAGGTCATTTTCTTCAGGAGGCTTCTTGTGTGGGTGCAGTTTGCCCACCCTTCCCAGGCAGCCAACAGCTCAGAGACTCCTGCTCTCCTCCCCTAGTGGATGGTCAGTGAGTCCCTCTGATCCACTATTCTGAAAGGGACCACTCAAGGAGACTCTGTGTCTCCTCTGCTAGAAATAGAAGTGGCTGGAAACGTTTGACAGAAACCTGCTTTCAGAGCATCTCTTTTCATTTCCTGGGCACCATGACACGTCTTTAGGATGGTACATTCAGTCTTTCCTTAGAGAGATGTGTAGACAGCTGGGCTTAGAGGTCACTATGGTTGGGAGTGGGGGATATAGGGAATGACATTTTGTGTGTAGACAGTGTCAAAATTAAGACGTAGAACACCCAGTTGGTATCTGCAGAGAACTGAAGAATTGATAGGTGTGGGAAACTCACACATCTTCTGTTGGGGTGGGGGATGTTGTGTGAGTGAAAACCCAGTGGTGGCGGCAGGCAGAGAGGCAGACAGAAGACCTCCTGAGAATCACCCACTCAGGTACTGCCAGAAGCCCAAAAGTTTGCCTGCTGGAATCCAGAGCAGCTCTGGGAATCTCGTCTTAAAACAGCCACTTCCCTGACTCTTCCAATGGTTCTCTAAGCCCGGATGCCCTGGGTCAAGTCCTCCCCCACTTGGGACGCTGGGACAATTCCACTTCCCACACACTCTGACTGGTGCAATGGGATAGGATAGAGAGGGCCCTTGTTCTACCTAGGTCTTGTTCCACCAGATGGGGCACCCTGACCAGGTGAGGCTTGAGGGGCAGTGGCTGGTGCCCAGGTCTTCCTCAGGAGGCGGTTTCCTTGAGGGAGGCAGAGTCCCTTGGGTCCTTTCTCAGGCTTCAGTTGTCCGCATGTTGGGAGGAAGGGGCTGGAAGAAGCATGACTGAGGGGCTCCCCGTCTGATAGAATGGTCTAGGAAATAAACACACTCCAGTCCTGCAGAGCTGAACCATGCCTTGCCGGATCACTTCCCAGGGAATTTCCACCCACTATCGGCGCCTGTCCCTGCCGGTTGGGAAATGTCCCCAATGGACTTATCTCCTTGCCATGAGTGTGGGTGACTACTGTCCAGAGCGCTCCAATGTTTGAGGTTTCTCTTCCTGAATCAACTTCCCTCGGAGACCGCCTAGCTGTCTCCATCAATGTTTGCTTTGAGCCTGTGAACGGGGTATTTAAAAATAGCCTCATCTGAAACCTTCCATGTGTCTGAGCTGTTCCAATCAGATTCCCATCAGATAGGTCCCTGGTTGTACTTGGCCTGTGTGTCCTGGCGGGGCCACCACTGCTGTGCTCCCCCAGCTCTTCTTCCCCAGCCATCACAAGCTCAGACTCGGGGGCTTTGACAGGGAGAGTGAGAAATTGAGAGATGCTCTGCTGTTGTGGAGAAGCCAAGGGGAATGCTGTGGACTGAGCACAAAGGCCCCTTTCTAAATAAGACATCACCTATGCATGCAGCACACACTTAGCCAGAGCCACCAGGCAGCTAATGTAGCACCAGGCTGGGTCTCTGAAAGATGAAGCTGCACTGTCCCCACATTGTCACTTCCATTGTCCCCACATATTGTCATTACCTGTCCAGCCTTTCTTCACCAGCCTTGTCACTCAGGGAGTCCCAGATGGCACGTAGACCTGTATCTCCATGTCCCCTCTTCCCTCCTTACTCAGTTGGGACTCCTTGATTCAACACTGGTTGCTCTTTTGCAAAATACTTTAACTTTTGCTTCCCCATCCTCCCATGTACCCGCCTGGCACATTCCCTCGCCACTCTGCCTGCTTTCTGTGTGCTCTGCGGCATCTAACCATTGCTGGAGGGAAAAAACACACACACACAACCTCACACACAGGATCTGCATCACACTGAAAGACCACAAGCCTCAAATGGGGAGCCAACACTGCTTGATGGTTCCACTCCTCTTCCTAATAAACGAACACGCCCACTTGATGAGATAATTATTTCAAAACTTTCTTCCCAGACCTTCAACATTCCACCAACTCCAAGTCACTCTCCTATTTTACAAGGACAACAGGAAGGACCCAATGGGACTCTCCTCCTGTTCCCACCAGAGATCCCTTAAGCCGCTCATCTTCGATCTTCCCTCTCATGACAATGGAAGGAGTGTCTTTGCTTCCCTCCCAGCCCGGCTCCCCCACTTACGTGCTGACACTCCCCTCCTCTCCTCTTTAAGAACTTCATTGTTACAATTACTTTCTTCTCTCTCCTGCACCATCCATTTCTTCTTTCCTAACAGATTATTCCCATTGTCAGCACCTTTATTATATTTTATATTATGCCAGCACCTTTATTATACATATTATTATGATACACTGTTAATGTACAACTAACACTCTATTATGCACTTATTTTGTTATACACTGTTTCAAGGAAACCAAAAATTGTTTCCCTGACTTCATGACTTTGTCCAGCTCCTATTTCTCAGCTCCCTTTACAGCAAACCAACTTGAAACAATCCATTTCTTCACTTGCCAATTTTCTCCTCAACCCACACAACTGGACTTCTGTGCTACCCCTGATCTGAAAGGGCTATTGTCGCTGTAATAAAGGACAAATGGGCTCTGTCTTGCTTGAAACCACTGTTTATCTCTCTGTGTACCTTTTAGTTTCTCCCCAGCAGATGATATTGACGACACTCTCCTTGACGCATTTTCCTCTTTAAGGCTCCCATGCCTCCTTCATCTGTTTTCCCCTGTGCTTTACCAGCTGGTCTTTCTAAGTCTCCTCGGACTGTTCCTTCTCTATCAGATCCCTAGATGCTGGAGTCCCTAGGGTGTTGTACTTTTGTCAACACTTTCTTCCTAGAGGAGTTTATCTGGGTATGGCGCTTTTTAATATCACTCAAACACCCAAATCCAGGTTCCCCAATTTATGCATCCAACATTGGTCTTTTCCCGAAGTCCAAGCTCTTGGAGCCTACCACCTACTCACTTCCTGCTTGGATGTTTGATAGACATTTGAATATAACAGAACTGAGATGAAACTGTTAATGTTGCCTGCCTCCCGACTTGTCTTCCCCTCAGATTTTCTCATCTCAATAAACAGCAACCACCATCCAGCTGCTGACCAGAGAGCCATTCTTAGTCTCCAGCTACCAGTGGGCCCTGCTGGTTTTACCTCCGAAGTGTCTGAAGTGTGTCCCGCAGTAGGTCCCAAAGTAAATCAAGACATGCCTTCCCTGCCTGCTTTGTTCCTTTGAAGGTTTCTCTAAGTGTCTGTGGACCACCTGTGCTGGTCTCATGGGGGTGTTTGATAGAACAGATTCCTAGGCCCTAAGCCAGGACCCTTGAGCAGAGCCCAGGAATTTCCTGGGGATATGCATTTGCATCAGCTGCTCCAGATGATGCTTTATGTGGGCTTCATTTTGAGAACTGCTGCTTGAGATGTTGAATGAGTTTGACACAAATTCCCCACACGGGACAGTAATGCGAGGCAACGCACTTGGATGATGGAATTGTGATTTGAAATATACGTCCTATGGGTCCACTATCCAGCTGTGCTCTGAGTTTGACCCAAGTATTCTGAATCCAGTCACCTTTGAAGTGTTTAATGCAGGAGAGTGGCTTCCCAGATGGTGCTAGTGGTAAAGAACCCGCCTGCCAATGCCAGAGATGCAAGAGACTTGGGTTCAAGCCCTGGGTCGGCAAGATCCACTGGAGGAGGAAATGGCACTCCACTCCAGTATTCTTACCTGGAGAATCTCAAAGGAACCTAGAGGGCTACAGTCCATGGGGTCGCAAAGAGTCAGACAGGACTGAAGCGACTTGGCACACAATGTAGGAGAGAGTGGATTTGCTTTGGCACTGGCTTTGGTCAAATTCAGGAATAATGGCTGGGTATCTTAATTTCACATCTTGAGCTGGGAAGCTCCTGATGGCAACACTACCAAGCAGCCCTCCTTGAGGGAAGGCACCATGAAGGAAGGACAGTGAATCCTGTAGCTCCTCCTCTCTCCCCACCCTCCTCCCTACTCCCTCTTGATCTCCCTCTTTTTTTCTCTTTCTTTCAGTTCAGTGCTTGGCCCTGTGTGTGCTGTAACAGGAACAAGGTAAAAGGAAGCACATTTCTTCTCTTTATAAAGATGTCCTTTTGAAATATTTTAATTTCACTTTTGCTAACAGCAATATAGAAACAATCATAAAAAATAAAATTATAAATTGTCCATCGATTACATAATAGCACTTGGTATTGCTACAGGGAGGAGGCCTGGGGCAGGGTCAGGTCATCTCAAGCCTGCCCGGGTTCCCCAGGCCTCCGGGATCACTGCTGAGCCCACGAAGGTGTCAGACATTGCCCCGCTTGGCAGTGTCAAAGGAGACTTTGAGTTTTACACCCAGGGGTTCTTGGGGGTGTCAGAGAGATGGGCAGACAATGAGTAACACTGCAACAGTATTGTATACACATGGTATAGCTGGAAGGCTGCTCTGAGGTGATGAAGGTTAGGCTGTGACTGACTCAGACATCTCTTGACCACACGAGGCAGGGACTTCACAGAGCTGAACTGACCTGGTAAGTTGTTTGCATTCACCTTGGAAATGGGGCTGCTAACAGATGCTGCACAATGAGTAAGAAAACACACCTGTCTTTTCCCTGTGCTTCTCTTCCTGATCCCCTCCTCCCTTATCCCAAAGTAAGATTCTCTCAGGATGAACTAAGCACAATAGCTCAGACAACTAACCTATTCCAAAAGGTGTGTGTCTTGATCTCAAAGAAAGGAATCATTAGGTTAATTGAGCAACTGAACTGCCCAGTTGACTCATCCACTGACCTGATGACATTCAGCTATATCACTCAGCTTTGGTTGAGTCCAGCTTTTTCAGTTACTGTAATGACTGGTTTCTAGAAAGAAAAATAACTAGTTTGGCCCTTTTCTTTCAGGATACAGAATGGGCTTGCCCGTGTGGCTTGGGTGTGTATTTGTTCATGTCTCTGTAGAGTGGGTGTGAGTGTGTGCAGGCCAGCCTGATAACCCCCTACCTCAAGGGCTCTTCTGGAGGAAACCTGGTAGGCGTGCCTCTGTAGGGCTTGGCCATCTGTACAGAACCCCCCAGGAAAGGCATCGCTGGGTTGAGGACAGGCATGGGGCGGCCTGGCCTTCTACCAAGGCCTTCTGCATGGACCGCAGGGCCTCAGACTTCTGCCACTGCTCAGAGTCAGCTTGAAACAGACCTTGGCTATGTGGTTGTAGCACCTTTGAAGGAAGCATAAACCCTTCGGCTCTTAGAAATCACAGGGAAACACCAAATTATCCTCTGTCTAACCAGGGACCAATCATTCACAAACTCCTACTCCCAGCCCACAAGAGGAAACCAACCTTTCCCCAGCATGGGTCGTGGTGTGTGTGTGTGTGTGTCCAAGTATGCATGGGCCTTGATAAAACTCTACAGGAAGATGAAGCACGAAAGACAGAGCAACTGGACACCTCACTTTGATGACAGAATGCTGACGGCAAGCAGAATTTTAACTTGGGAGGTGACAGGGTTGAGTGAGGCAGAGAGTAGAGAGGTTGGCAGTTCATGGTTTGGCAAAGCCTTAGTACCATCTTTGGAATTCAAGTTCATTGATACATGATTGGTGTAGGCATTATTAATAATGATTATAATTAACACATCCATATTCTACAGCCACTAAAGAGCTGAGGAGCCTTGGGTGGGGGGGGCCTCCCCTCCACTAGCCTCTTTTATTCCTCTATGAACCAGAGGGCTTGGCTAGAAGGATCAAAGCCTTTGGGTCAAACACCCAAAACCCCCAGGCACAGGATGTTCCACTAGGTTAACTTTCTAAACTGTGGAGGTCTCAGTCCTCACCTTGCTGACCCTCCCACCTGTCCTTAGGATGGACCTTTTAAAACCAAACCCTGAACCTCTGTCAGACTTCACCTACCCACTGGTTTGCCATTTGGGCAAAAATCAAATAGTTATAAACAAGCTGGCCATAGGTTAGTAACAGTCTGATTCAGTTAAAGTTAGGTGTTTAAATCAGGCACAGAATCTCAGAGGAGGCTCAGGGCGAGCTTCTGGTGAGGGCATGAAGGTGACAGAGGTGACAATGTCAGAATCCACCAGGAGGCCTCTGCTGGCCCCCTGGGAAAGCCCACCCCTAGGCCCTCCCAATCCGAGGTTGTGGGGTGACAGCAAAGGGGTTCTTTGAAGGTTGGGACTTGTGTATGTGGCCAGAATGGGCAACAGTCTTGCCTGTTATACCCTGGCTACACTGGCAGGACCCCACATTACTGGAAATAATTTACCTGGCACCTGTGGGGCCAAGGTCCAAGACCTTGCCCAGGGCACTGGCGGCAGGTGGGGCCTGCTTCCCCAAGGGCCACCTGTTTTCCTTTTGATTTTCCTTTGCTGGTGGGTCCCTGTTGAGGTTGCTGAGTCAGCCACTTAGGGGACGTGAGCTTCAGAGCACAGTGACAGTGTCATGGGCGCCATTGACGTATCTAATCACCTCCCTTCTGAGGTTCGGTGTCTTTGGGGAAGCCTTCTGCAAGAATCACAGCTTTGGGTCCCCCCAACTTTGGGTTCCCAGGTCATAGCACCAGTGATTCCGGGAAACAGGAATCTGGGTTACTGAGTGGGGGGATGAGATGTATGCATGGGGTACCCAAGTCTCACTGAACATCAGATGGAGCAGCCCTTCTGCAGGACTCTGGGCATTAAACCAGGGTCAGGCATGGGGACACTAGGCTCCACAGCTGGGCTCCGAGAGCACTTGTCCTGGGGACACCCTGCCTCCGGAGAGACCCACTGGGGTAGCTGAGGCTCAGCTCCCTTCCTACATCCCCCGCCCATCTCCCAAATCCTCGTTCTGGCTCCACCGCCCCGTCTAGGGCTTCTCAGCACAGAGAAAACCTGCGGGAGTTGATGTTCATCTTGGTGACTCCGATGAGCTTGAGTGGTGCAGAAAGACTGAAGGAGGAGGCGAGGGGAGCGTCGCAGAAGAGGTCGGACAGCTCGTCCCGCTCCTCGAGCTCGTAGGTGGCGTCGTTGAGCATCCGCCGGTGGAGGTCGCAGGTCTGCTCGATCTTCAGCTTGTGGATATCACTGCGCAGGCGCATGAGCTGCCGCGCCAGCTGCTGGTCCTGAAGCCGCATCTCCGTCTGCAAAGGAAGAGCGGGGAGGGCAGGCGTCAGCGCCAAGCTGGCGGGGGAGCTGGGGTGCCGCACGTCCCTTACCGGCACAGACCCCGGTTAACAGACATAACGAGCGGCTTGCATCATCATTGGGGTCCACCTAGGGAGAGTAGCCAGGATTCCCTGCTGGCTCAGACGGTAAAGAATCTGCCCCCAATGCGGGAGACCTTGGTTCGATCCCTGGGTTGGGAAGATCCCCTGGAGGAGGAAATGGCAACCCACTCCAGTATTCTTGCTTGGAGAATCCCCATGGACAGAGGAGCCTGGCAGGCTACCGCCCATGGAGTCGCAAAGAGTCGGACACGACTGAAACGACTAAGTACAGCACAGAGAGAGTAGTCTGTTCTCAGGTCAGGGAGGTGAAAAAATCATAGAGTGAGGTGACAAATGAGGACACGCTTGCCACACAGCCCTTTGCGCTAAGCTAGATACTGTGTCCAAATCCTTCTGGAAGGCGTGTGTGTCAGTCCTGGTTTGGGAGCGTTTCCAGCTCAGTCTCATTGTTTACGGATGGAGTAAGGGTATAAAGAAATGCATGGGACTGATAAATACCAAGTTCAGGAGCTGGAGAAGGCAATGGCAACCCACTCCAGTACTCTTGCCTGGAAAATCCCATGGACGGAGGAGCCTGGTGGGCTGCAGTCCATGGGGTCGCTAAGAGTAGGACACGACTGAGCAACTTCACTTTCACTTTTCACTTTCATGCATTGGAGAAGGAAATGGCAACCTACTCCAGTACTCTTGCCTGGAAAATCCCAGGGACGGGGTAGCCTGGTGGGCTGCTGTCTATGGGGTCGCACAGGGTCGGACATGACTGAAGCAACTTAGCAGCAGCAAGTTCAGGAGCATGGTTACCTCTGGACAGGAAGGAGAGACTGCGATTGGGGAAGGTATACGGGCTTCAACTCTATTGATGCTGTTTTATATTATATGCTGGGTGGTGGGTATGCTGTCACCTTATTCTTTAAACATTTAAGTATTTGCAATACTTCCTATTTCAAAAGACCCGAGCATAAATACATGCTAATATTTATTGGATGTTTTACTGTGAGCCAGGCACTGTTCTAAGCTTTCTGAGTTAGGTATTAGTCAGCCCAGGCCACCATGTAAAATACCATCAACTGTGTGGCTTAAACAACAGACATTTATTTCTCATGGTTCTGCAGGCTGGGAAGTCCAAGTTCAAGGACTTGGTGTGCTGATTCTGTTCCCAGTGAGGACCCTCTTCCTGGCTGACAGGTTCTTCCACCTTCTCACTATGTCCTCACGTGATACAGAGGGAGTGCTCTGGTCTCTTTTCCTCTATAAGGACAATAATCCCACCGAAAGGCTCTACTCCCATGACCGCAACATCTAATCATCTCCAAAGGCCCTGCCTCCCAACACTGTCACATTGGGGCCTAGGGCTTCAACATATGAATTGGGGAGAGGGGGGACACCAACTGGGTTGATATGCAACAATTAATTTTCACTACAACTCTGAAAGTAATATCACCATCCTACTCACAATTTCTGGGCTTCTCAGATGGTGCTAGTGGTAGAGGACCTGCCTGCCAGTGTAGGAGAAATAAGAGACTTGGGTTCGATCCCTGGGTCGAGAAGATCACCTGGAGGAGAGCATGGCAACGCACTCCAGTATTCTTGCTGGAGAATCCCATGGACAGAACAGCCTGGCGGGCTACAGTCCATAGGGTTGCAGAGTTGGACATGCCCGAAGTGACTTAACATGCACGCATGAACTCACAATTTCTAGATGAAGAGGCAGAGGCTCAGCAAAGTCAGTCCTCATGACAAGTCACAAAGCTCACAACTGGCCGGGCTGGGATGAGGCGCTCAGAAGTCAGACTCCAGAGCCGAAACCGCTGACCTCTAAGTTCTACCTCTTCAGGTAGAGCTGGAGTGTGGGGCATGGGACCCATTTTGTGCTCATGACCTAGGAGAAGGTTCATGATATATTTAGAGTTTTTTTTTTTCTACTGAGAAAGAAATGGGATAATAACTCCTCACCTGGCCACACATTTACAGTTTCCAAAATTCACTTACAGGTTAACTTTGTTGGAACCACACAGCCAGCCCCAAGGAATCAGTGTGGCAGTTTGGTTGAGTCCAGAAGAGTTTTAACGAGCTCTTCAGTGTCGCAGCTTCACTCCTGGGGCCTCCTCAGGATCCCAGTGCAGTGTTTTCCATTAATGACACTTGGTCACTGAGGTCACCAGCTGCTCTTACTTGGCACAAGATCTGATTCCTCCTCACTGTTCACTCTGCTCTGCTTGTAAGTAGTTAATGTTTACATACTTCTGTTTCTTCACACTCAGCTGTGTTGTTCAGCCAGTGCTTGGAGCCAAACTGATTTAGAAAGACCAACTGTGAGATTCCACAGGGACTTTCCTGTTGGTTATGCAAATGAATGCCAACATTCTCACTTTTCCAGCTTCAGGCTCAGAATCAAGTGCATTGCAGAAAAATTAGTGACTCCACCAATAAGCATTTCATTGTTCTATTTTCTCTCTTTCATTGTTTGAGGTACTTCTACAGATCTCTTTTATCCAGATTTTATAGATGAGAAAAACCAAGATAGGAAGTCTTGCTCGGGGATCAGCAAAGTATTTAATGACCATCACCACCAAAGTATTTAATGGGAAGTTCATAGCATCGAGTTCATCCGTTTACTTCTCAATCCTTGGGCATCACAACCCAGATGCATTGCCAATCAGAATACTCTAGCAGAGCCAAATTAATGATGGCAGGCTCGCCAGAGGGTGACTGGTAATTAATTCACTTATTTGGAAGCTGGGCTAGGTGCTGCCTAAGCCCTTCTGAAGGAGATGGCGGTCCAATTTGTCTGAAAAATAGTGCCAGCTCATATCACTGCTTTATTTAACATGGACTTCTGGGAGTTTGGCTTAAACCACTTCTTTTTGGGGTTTCCTGTAATTTGAAGATATTTGAAAGCTAGGAAGCCTATGGCTCAAATGTGAACCCAGAAACTGGCCTCAGGAATTGGGTCCTCAATCTGAAAATATCCTTTAAAGTTGGAGAATTTCAGTTTCAACCAGGTGTCTGCAAGTCTCTGTGAGATGTGGTGGGAGGGGATGCCTGATGGGAGAAAGGGGCTATTTTTCTATGGCAAATAGATCTGGTCAAGAGTCTGAGAACAATTTAGGGTTGAAAAATCAGCTGAAAGAGGGGTGATAGTAATGCACCTGTCCAGTTTCCTTGGACAAGGCCACCTTGGTGGAACCACCTGCCACCCCCTGAGCTTGGAGGTGTTCACCTCTGCCTAGAGGGAAGGAAACAGCTGCTGGTGGGAATGGTGACCTGGTCACTCCCCTTGTTAGAGCCCCAATACTGGAAGAGGCTGGGAATTCTGTTTCTGCCACTGCCTTGGTCCTGAGGGCACATCATCATGTGAGCAGCCCATCCTAGGACTCGCCTGCAAGACATAGTTTGTTATGACTCCTGAATATAAATCCACTATTTCACCTGATGCTCAAAGAAATAGTGTTTGTTCCAGGGCTCCAAGGAAAAGCAGCAGTGCTGGCCCCATTCCCACCTACTCTGCAGACCACACAGGAGTTTTCCAAGGGGGACTCCACACCTTAAATCCTAAACTGAGTCCTCAGTGAAGAGGTAACTTCACTGCAATCAAACCAAATCCATACAGAAACAAGTTTTATGAGCCCCTGAAGAAACCTGAGTAAAATGTGCAGAGCTAAGAGGCTCTTTCCCACCCCACCCCACCCCACGGCCAGGATTTTTTCAATTGTGTTAAAATACACAGAGCATAAAACCTTACCATCTAAACCATTGTGAAGGGTGCAGTTCAGTGGCATTAAATACTTTCACATTGCTGTGCGACCATCACCACCAACTGTCTTCAGAATTCTTTCCATCTTGCAAACTTGGAGCTCCATCTCCATTAATTAATAACTCCTCATTTCCCCTCCCTTAGCCCCTGGCAACTACCATTCTGTGAATTTGACTATCTGGTTACCTCGAGTAAGTGGAATCGGTACATTATTTACTGTTTTGTGACCATCATATTTCATTCATTCAAGATTCATCCACATTGTAGCACGAGTCAGATTTCCTTTCTAAAGCTGACTTATATTCCACTGAGTGTATAGATCACATCCGCTCATCCACGGATGAATGGGTGTCTGGGCTGCTTCCAGTTCTTGGCTCTTGTGAATAATGCTGCTATGACACAGGTGCACAAGGATCTGAGTCCCTGCTTTCACTTCTTTTGGGTGTAAACTAAGAAGTGGAATTGCTGGATCATGTAGTCATTCTATGTTTAAGTTTTTGAGGAGTTAAAACTGCACCATTTTACTGCAGTTCTTGTTTTTATTCCTGCCAGTCCAGAGGCAGGAGTAGTCAGTTCCTCTTTTAACTCTCCAGAAAATCACTAATGACCCAAGAGACTTGGACAAAGAGACCTCACAGCAAACCACTTACACATGGAGATTCTTCTGTTTCCTGAGTTTCCTTGGCCGCCACCCTCCTTGATTCTCCCTTTCTATTCCCCCAACCCTGGAGCCTTACCACTTATCACACCCGCTCATCTCATCAAAGAAAACTGGAGAAATCTCCCTCATCCTCTTGCAGTTGTTGTTGTTTAGTTGCTAAGTTGTATCTGACTCTTTTGTGACCCCCATGGACTATAGCCCGCCAGGGTCCTCTGTCCCTTGGATTGTCCAGGCAAGAATACTGGAGTGGGTTGCCATTTCCTTCTTGAAGGGATCTTCCCGACCCAGGGGTCATTCTTGAGTGTCCTGCATTGGCAAGTGGATTCTTTACACCTGAGCCACCTGGGAAGCCCTTCCTCTTGCAAAGCGGCTTAATTACCACCTTTAGTTACATCTTCCCTCCCTTGGAGTTTCACCTTTCACCTTAAGAAACAACCAATCTCTCCAAATAAGATGATCTATACCATTTTTCTAAATTCCACTAAACATATGGATACCGAGGAGGAAGGGGGGCCAGGATGAACTGGGAGATTGGGATCGACATATAATACTATTGATACTATGTATAAAATAGATAATAAGGACCTACTGTATATCACAGGGAACTCGACTCAACACTCTGTAATGACCTATATAGGAAAAGAATTTTAAAAAGAGTGGATATATGTAAATAATAGCTGGTTCACTTTGCTGTATACCTGAAACTAACACAACATTGTAAAGCAACTCTACTCCAATAAAAATTAATTTTAAAAATCCCCTTTCAATCAGTTTGACTTAAGATAGATAGCCAGTGGTAGTGTCTGTTGGCTGAGACCAAGTTCCGTGACTGGTACAATGAAATTTTTTTTCCTATCCCCAGAAGAAAGGAAGAAAGAAAGACACGAACAGGCTCTCCTAAGAGCCATTCTTATCTGGCTCAGAATCAAACGTGTGTTGCCTGCAGCCAAGCACTCCAAGCAGCACAGCTATTGCGACAGAGCCTGGGTCAGCTGCCACCCAGCACCCCCTCCCCCCTTTGGTGAGTGTGCTTTCTCACCCCATGGGAACACACCCTTTCACTATGCCCTAATTATAGGATTGCTGGAGTTACAGGCCGTGCCTCTGAGGATCCTGTAAGTATCTTTATCCCGCAGAGGCCACAGGCCACCCTGGGAGGGGGAACTACAAATCACACGTCCCACAGCTGAGCCTTTGCCAGGGCGAGCATTAAGCCCACATGGATGGTGGAGTCACTGGGACCAGGTTTTAAGGCCAGCGCCTCTGTCTTTTTAATAAAGGCTCAAAACTGGAAGGCCCTGCCCAATCTCCATATTCCGTACCGAGAAGGACCTAGATGGTGGAATTCTTGCCTTTATTTGACCGGCATTGCTCAGCTTATATGGCATATTACTTCTGATCTACTTGCTTCCTACAGTTCTTGGAAGGGGCATTATTCATGCAGACAGGAAAAAAAAAATCCCAAGGTGATCAATCCCTGCTTCTAAGGCTGGTGTCTAAGCTATTCTAGCCTCAACTCAGCTCAGTCATGTCTGACTCTTTGTCACCCCATGGACTATAGCCCACCAGGCTCCTCTGTCCATGGGATTCTTCAGGCAAGAATACTGGAGTGGGTTGCCATTTTCTCCTCTATGGGATCTTCCCGACCCAGGGATTGAACCCAAGTCTCCTGCATCTCCTGCAGTGGCAGGTGGTTTCTTTACCACTGAGCCACCTGGGAAGCCCAGCCTAACAGCTACAATTAATCTTTGATTGATGCTGAAGAGAGACTGGGTATAAAGTCCAAGCCATTCTCTCAGAAACATGCTCCCCTCTCTATGGGACTTAATGCTGGAAACTTGGGAACAGTTTTTGTAACCTGTCTCATGATTTAACTAAAGGTCCAATTACTGTTTTAATCAGTGTTTTTCAGACACACACTTAGAAGCCTGGATAAAACATGACTCATTATTTGATCTTGGCCTCTCAGAAAGAGCCAGAATCATGCTGTGAGGAAAGAAAGCAAGGCTTGTCACTGAAGTGTGCTGCTGGTTGGCAATCTCAGATGCTGGGAAAAATTTAAAAAATTTTTTCATACACCCCTAGAAACCAAACTGTGTTTGTGAATTGATTTCCAGGAGATGCTGGCAACTCAGGGAGAGAGTGGAACGTGTTTCTCAGCCTCCACTTACTCTGCAGCCCCCCGCCTTGGGGCTGGGGCAGGTACCGGCTGGATGCAGGTTCTCCTGATGTCGCTGGCCAGGGGTGTGGATGGGGGTAGGTACCACGGCTCCCATCCTCTGTCTGGAGGGGTTCCACTGAGGTGCTCTCCTGCTCCCCCCAGAGCCATCATCTTCTGGGAGGGGAAGTTGGAGCAGAGCCCCGGAGCTGGGACAGAGAGCAGGAGCTGCTTCAGGCCCCACCAGGGACTCTCCATCACCAGTGGTGAGTCATACTCTACATACTCTATGATAAGGTCTTTGATTTTCAAACTTAGAAGGTCCCAGGCCAAATTACCTCCTACACAGGTGAGGCTGACCTTTGAAAAGAATGTGGTGATGCATTCTGCAGGCCTCCAGGTCTGTCCCCAGAGCCTCTGGATTCTAGTCTGTGGATTCTAGTCTGCTTTGATCTGAATCTTTGTGTCCACCCCTCCTCCAGATTCATATGTTGAAACCCTAATGCCCAACATGTTGGTATTAGGAGGTGGGCCTTTGGGAGGTGGGGAGGTCATGAGGGGTATGGACCCCTCATGAAGGCTTTTGTTGTTGTTTAGTCGCTCAGTCGTGTCTGACTCTTTGCAACCCCATGGACTATAGCTCACCAGGCTCCTCTGTCCATGAGATTTTCCAGGCAAGAATAGTGGAGTGGGTTGCCATTTCCTTCTCCAGGGGATCTTCCCCACCCAGGGATCAAACTGATGTCTTTCATTGGCAGGTGGATTCTTTTCCACTGAGCCATCAGGGAAGCCCCATGATGGGTTTACTGTTCTTATCAAAGAGACCCTAGAGAGTCCCCTTGCCCCTTCCATTGTGTGAGGACATAGCGAGAAGTCTTTAACTCAGAAAAGGACCCTCTCCTGACCAAGCTGGGGCCCTGATCCCAGACTTCTAGCCTCTGGAAGTGTGATAATTGAATATCTGTGGCTTATCAATTCCACCTGCAGCAGCCGGAATGGACACAGACAGCCCCTGTCCAGCCTGTAAGGAGATGAGGGGCTCTGGCAGGTGATGTGACCCCCTCTGTGGAAAGGGGATGCTCGTCCCCTTCCCCCACTTCATAAGAGTGCATTCTGCACAAGAGGGAGCCCTGGAAACCATACGCCCAAGAAAGGAATTCTGTGCCCGAAAGTGAGAGGGGAGAGAGGGGCACTGCTGCCAGGAGCAGGTGAGCATGCCCACACTCATCTCTCACCTGCACCAGCCACCTCTCTGCCTCCCTCCCACTCTCTGCACTCAGCCCTTCAGTCAAGAGACCAGTGGTCAGGATCCTCCCTTTCTGCAAACCCTTCGAAGGTCCAACCAGCCCTCCTGGCTCCCTTGCTCTCTCCTTGCTCGTGCCCCCATTCTCAGCCCCTGGCCCTTAGAAGCAGCACGCTGGGTCTGTGTCCCCTCTTTCAGAACCAACCCTTCCCATGCCAATATCTTCAGGCCCAGCTCAGCCCTTGTCCCCCAGCTGTGAAGGTTGAGAGAGACTCCCATGTTGGACTCTTCCTACCACAGCACCTACACACGGCACTGGCTATCTCCCCATGCTCAATCACTCAGTCATGTCCCACGTTTTGTGATCCCCTGGACTGTAGCTGCCAGAGTCCTCTGTCCATGGAATTCTCCAGGCAAGAATACTGGAGTAGGTAGTCAGGCCCTCCTCCAGGGGATCTTCCCAGGGATCAAACCCTTGTCTCCTGCATTGCAGGTGGATTCTTTACTGCTGAGCCACCAGGGAAACACCTTTATCAATTATTTAGTAACAACTAAAGGGCAGTATCTGGCCAGATTAACAGGACAGTTTTCCTCCTGCAGGAACAACAGGCAGAAAGCCCAGCTACATGGAGGAGCCTTGAGTAAAGGTACACTAGAGCTAGAAACCCTTGTGCATCAAACCTCATCTCAGCCAGCACCCAGCCTGGATGGCTCTGAGCAACTAATTATTCTCATCATGCTCCGGGCATGGCTCCCCCGATCCCCTTGCTTTAGGGTTGTTACAAGACATTGCTAATAACAGGGGTCCTGTTCTGAGATCAGCAGAATTTTAAATGCAGGCTTTTCGACAACTCCTGGCCCCACTGACTTGAACATCTGATGTGAGCACCAGTACCCAGTACACAGGAAAGAGATCTGGGTCCAGACCTGGAGATGTGGGTCTTGGCATAGCCACCCCCTTGCGTAAGGCCTTGGAGAAGTTACTTAAACTCTCTGACCCTCAGGCTCATCATTGTTCTGAGTCTCAGTCTTCTCATAAAATGGGAAGAGCAAATACCTCCAATTCTTCTCACTTAGATACCGCATGTAAAAGTGCTTTGGGGACCATAAGATGCTTCCTAGGTGGGCAGGGTTGATGTGGGTATCGCCTTCATGCCTCTCACCTCCATCCCCATCAGAAGATGCTCAGTGAGCCTGAATTGTCATTTGGCCATTATCATTCAATGGCAATGGATAACACTGGCCTCAGAGGGCACTGTGTGGACACCCTAGTCATATGCTTGTCAAGCGGACAGCACAGGCAAGAGAAGGTTAACCTGGAGAAGCTGGACTTGAGCTGTGGCCACAGAGGGGCAGCTGGGTCCACGGCTACAGGCCTCCTGCCACAGCAGGCCTTACAGTTATTAAAACCTGTCAGGTTTCTTTTCCTTTTTCTAACAACCATAAACACCTTTTTGGCAGGAGGCTTTTTCTGTGGGGATCAAACACCTGCGTGAGGCTAAGAGAAAAATATCTGTTGATGCTCAGGGGTTCTTGGCACAAAGACAAGCACTTAGGAAGCTGGGATTTTTTTTTTTTTTTTGATTTTAGTTTTGGTTCTGCACAGGCCAAGGAGATAATTTCTCCCTTTCCTTTATCCTTCAAGCTGGCAAGGGGAATGTTTTAGGATTGAAGACAGAAGGCAGAAGGGAACATCTCTTTTTCTCTTGGGCTGTGAACTCTGGGGTCAGAGGTTTACGACGTTCTGAATTCCAGGCTTAGCTAGAGGGCTGAGTCCCACAGCTTCAGGGCCATGCCCTTTCTAGCTGACCCTTTCCTGAAGCATTGGCTGTATGCCCCCCCAACTCCAGGTCCCTTGGCCACCTAGTGAGGCTACCCTGAAGGTGGAAAGCTGGAGGCTGTGACCTCTGGCAGCAGGAGCAACCCAGATCAAGCCGAGTCACAGAGGGTCATTTCACCTGGCTCCGAGTCTGTCTTCCCAGAAGGCGAACCTGGGGAGTCAGGGGGCCGAAGCTGCCAAGTACAGAGCTGGTAGCCCTGCCTGCCATGGGTGGGTGGCGACACCTCTCCCAGACACCCGGGGAAACCAAAGGTCAGGTCTTGCTGGCTGGAGAAATAGTGCCAGCAGGGTTTTTCAGTATTCCCACCTTCCTTCTACCCACAATGAGTGACTCTGAAGGAAACCTCACTACTTGCAAGTCCCTGGGGGTGTCAGAAGTGCCTGAACTTCCCCTGCAGTCAAAGCTGAGAGGGAGGGCAGACCCTGATGGTGCTGCTAGGATCCTCTCTGGCCTTGGAAATAAACCAACATTCAAGCAGTCACTCTACCTTTGAACTGGCCTCCTAGGAGGCAGGAGTGGACCACCCATCCTTACAGACTCGACTTCACCAGCAATTGACCACAAGCACCTCGCTCATTCTCTGAGTCAGGAAGATCCCCTGGAGGAGGAAATGGCAACCCACTCCAGTATTATTGCCTGGAAAATCCCATGGACAGAGGAGCTTGGCAGGCTATAGGCCACGGGGTCCCAAAGAGTTGGACACGACTGAGCACATACACACCTCACTCACTGCATCAACCATCCCAGGATAGGGCAGAGACCTGTTAGGGCACAAACCCACGGCTGAGCCCAAACTCCCAAGTAACTGAGTTTGGCATCATGTAGGGCAAACAGCCACATGGCTGACTGAATTGCAGATTTTTAACTGGCTTTCTTGGCCACATCAAGAGAAAAGACATATTTGCAAGTGAGCCTGACAAATTGCCAGAGAGAGTCCAGCCAGGTATAGAGAAAACTTGACTCTGGGCTTAAAATAAAACAAAGGTTATTGAAACCAATTTTGAAACGACGATTTTTTTTTAATGGGTTAATTTTTAATGACAACTTCAACAAGTTAACGGATGACAAATTAGGAAAACAATGACACAAGGTTTGATGTTTGACTGAGACTTAAAACTAGAGAATGGGCGTGTTGATCAAACGTTCGACTCTGTTTTCAAGTCAATCAAAGGATTTTATAGGTTGCCTTTGTTAGTGTTTAATCTTAGAAGCAGGCAGAATTGCATGTTTCAGTTGGCCTGCCCGCCCATCTGCATTTGGGCTGCTCTGGCCTCACTTAAAGTCTTCTGAACAGACTCAGCTCGTAGACCACTCAGTGTGGGATGCTGTGACTTTATCTCTGGAAACCCAAGCCCATAGGGTAGATGCGGCAGGGACAGGGCTTAGGGCACAAGCTTGGGGATCCTGGGACTTCCCTCTGAGGTCCTGTCTTGGTTCTCTGACCCCAGTCTTGCCTGCTTTTCAGTCCTAGATTCTCAAAGTGTGGTCCGTGGACCAGCAGTATAGAGCTTGTTGGAAATTCAGAATCATGGATTCCATTCCTGTAGGATCAGAATCTTCTTTTTAACAAGATCAGAATCCTCCCATTAGAGTTGGCGAGTCTCTGCTTTGAGAGTTTCTCTACCTGCCACCCGAAGAGGCCTGCCTGATGACAGGGCCCTGTGGGGGGGACCCCCCCTCACCTACTGCCTCTCTCCCCAAAGCTCTGCTCTCACTGGTAAAGGCTGAGTCCACCACTTACTAGTCATATAATTCTGGGCAGGTAGTCTGACTCCTATGAGCCTCAGTTTACTCATCTGTATAATGGAGACAATAATAGCAATTGCACAGATCTGTTCTAGGATTCAAAGAGGCCACAGCATAAGGGCTGGACCCTCACCAATTTTGTTTCTCCCTCTGCCCCACCCTACACATTCTGTTGACTGCCTGACGACATCTCTGTGAATTGACATTTTTAGAAGTCACAGAACAAAATCAACTGCCTTTGGAAGACACTACATAGTACAGTGGTTAAGAAGAGCCAAACGATGCAGCTTTGCACACCCACCCCCTTTTCATGGGCTGAATGCCACCACTGATGGGAGTCTGCCATGACCGTGGGCAGAAAAAGGGTTAAGTTGCTGGTCCCAGCTCTCAGTGCACGCCCAATGCTCACACTTGCTCCACCTGGATGCCCTCTCATCCAGTGTGTCAGTCGCTCAGTCATGTCAGACTCTTTGCAACCCCATGGACTGTAGTCCACCAGGCTCCTCTGTCCATGGAATTCTCCAGGCAAGAATACTGGAGTGGGTTGCCATTCCCTTCTCCAGGGGATCTTTCTGACCCAGAGATCAAATCCAGGTCTCCTGAATTGCATGCAGGTGGGTTTTTACATCCTGAGCCACCAGGGAAGCCTTGGTTTCTTGGCAATTTCCTACTCAGTCTCCGAGGCTCAGCCCAAAGCCTTCACCCCCACCAGACCTGATCAGCCATGTCACCCAGGTATCTCCCTATTCACCCCTCAATGTGCACAGAGCACTGCTGGGCTGAGCCCAAGCTCCACAGCCCCACTGCCCAGCCCAGTGCCGTGGGGAGAGTGGCTGCCGAATAAAGGATCACAGGGGCGGACGGCAGGATGACAGGGTTTCAGATAGGAAGAGGCACAGTCACAGTCCAGGAAGGAGCGAATGAGACTCTTCTGCCAGACCCGACTTCATCTGGCTCTAGGAGGATCAGCAACTGACAACAAGCACCTCACTCATTCCTTGAACTGCTCAGCTCTTGGACCACTCGGTGTGGAATGCTGTGGCTTTGGGGTGGCATCAGGAAGGCTGAGGACACCTTCATAACATGGGCTCAGGCTCTCCATAAGTACCTGTGGTTGGGGGCTGATGGATACATGGACCACATGGACCTACATAATAATGAGGCCCACCCTTGTCCGAACAGGAAGATGTGAAATTAGCAGAGGAAGAGACCGAGACAGAGAAAGGCTTCTTTTCTGGGGCTTCCTGAAGGGACAGCCACTTACTTACCAGTTCCTTCCTGAGCCAGGCTATAGCTTCGTCGATACTCTCAAAGCCCTCCAGCTTGCCAGTGGGCAGGGGCCCGTCGTCCTGGTTAGCCCTCCCATTAGGTGGGGGATGCGGCCTGAGTGCTCTGGTTCCCAGGAGCGAGGGTTCCTCCTCCGCAGAGCCCCGCTGCTCGGCCGCCGGCCTTGGGAAGGGCCACGTCTGCTCCTCCAGCCTGGCCTGCCATTCCAGGTAGGAAGGCCTGCGGGTCTCCAGCCTCAGTTTCTCCGTGAGGGCCTTCAGGCTCCGGAGGTGGTCATCTGGAGGTGGGGTAGTTCCTGCCGGCCCTTCTTCCCCACTGGCCACTTCTTCTACTTGGATCTGGGGCACAGACATTCTAGAACCTGCCCGGACAGCCAGACATGAGAGGTGATGGAGGGTACCGTGGGATTCTTGGTGGGCAGCAAGGTCGGGTCCTGCTCTGGAAGGGTCTCATCCAGTGGGGGCTGAGGCTCCTAAGGGCATCACTAGGAAGGGCGCTGCTCCTGGAGTCCAGAGAGGGCGGAGGGGAGCTGCACAGTGTCCACTGGAGCAGCTGCCAACATTCAGGGCTCAAGAGGCTTCCTGGAACGCTGTGGGCGCCATGCTTTGCAAGAGGCAGGAACAGTCAAGCATTAGCAGGAATCTTTGGGGGCAGCTTTGCCAAGAAGATCTATCAGTGCTGGAGGGGCACGCAAATCAGACTCCAGTGGGGACGCAGGACAGACCCAGCCCCCTTCGCAGGAAGGGCAGGCGGCGGGAAGCTGCTGGCTGGTGTGCGACCTGCAAGAAGGATTGGAATGACGTCAGTGCTGCCCCCTCCCTTGGACGCAGCCTCAGGAGGGGACGCGGATGCTCAGAGAGGCTCAGTGCCTGAAGTCGATGCAGGAAAGAATGGACTTTGTACAGTGTCTTACCATTTAGGAAATGGTTCCACCCCTATTATCTCATTTAATCCTCCCCGTAAGTCTATAATTACTTATTTTTGTCTCCATGTTATGCATGAGGAGTCAGAGTCTCCAGAGGCTCACCCAAGAGCTCCCAGTGATTAGTAAGGGCGCCAGGCTCAGGTCTCTTTGAGGTCTCTAAGGCTGCCAGCAGGAGGGAAAGGGTGGTCCCCAGGCAGACTCAGGTGAGCCTTGGGTCCAGAGACCCCTGACTCCAGCCCCACCCTGCCCACTATAGCCCCTTCCTAGGCTCCGGTTCCTCAGGGCGAGTCCTGCTGCACACTCTCAGCTTCTTTCTCCAAGGACAACACCTTACCTCACCTCATCAGAGCAGGAAGCAAAGAAACCTGCCGAGGGAGAGCAGGCTGCACTTGGCTGGATTGTTAAATGGAGCGAGGCCATGACTCACCTTCTACAAAGATGGTTCTCACATTCACCTAATATGCCCACACAGCAGCACCTCCCGGGCTGGGGCTGCAGTTCTCTGATCCGACTTGGCCTTCCCACCCCCACGGAGGAGGTGAGAGCCAGGCCCTTGCCCCATCACAGGGAGGCAGGGAAGTAACTGAGCCAGAACCAGGCCCTGGGCTCCCAGCCTCCGTGTCCCACAGGGTCTGGGCAGGTGGAGGTGGGCCATTAGAGTTGGGAGAGCTTTCACTTGGGCAGAGAAGAGGAGTCCTTGGTTTTCAGGGTGAGTTTTGAAAATTTGTGTGAGGGCATGAGGTTGGGCAAAAGACTGAACTGGTATGGAACAATGTCCAAGATAAAGCTTATGTTGGGGGGAAAAAAAGACATCTGCAGCTCAGAGAGGACACTAGGTATGGAAAAGGTAGGGAATGAAGAGATTTGTATTGACCTGGATATGCCTAAGGAGAAAAACTGAAACTAAGAGTTGTGATTGTGTGTCTAGGGTGATGGGAACCAGGCATGGAGCAATGGTGTGAGGGCTGGGCCACTAGGGAGGCTGTGGGCTCATCTTCCACCTGGGCTTGGAGTTATTCAAGAGCTGAGCCTGCTGTCTCTCTGGACGGTTCCTGCAACCTCTTCCTGAGATCGCATCTGACCAGAGGGATGTACTGCACCTCGCTCTAGGAATGAAAAGAAATCTTCCCCCTACTGATGGCAGAGAAACCTAGCTCTCACCTCCAGTCATACAGATGAGAATCCCCTGAGGAACCTCCACAACATGAGTCCCAGGCCTGTCCCAGGGGTCCTGATTCAGTTAGTCTGTAGCCAGACTCAGGCATCAACATATTTTAAAGCTCCCCAAGTGGTCTGAGAGGACCGGGGTTGAGAACCACTAGGTCTTGAGACAGAAGCACAAGACTTGGAATCAGATAGTTCAGCTATAGGTGCTTCTAGGCTCACTGAGCCTCAGTTTTCTCATCTGTAAAATGGAGGGTGACAATACCAGCCCCCTAGTTTTGGGACACTGGCAGAACTAAGGCTTATGTGGACTTTCTGTAGGCATAGAACACCCTGCAAACGTGGGGTATTCTCATGGGGGCCTTCTATGCAGCCTCACTGTCATCCAGGCTTCTCAAGAATCTCTCCAAATCTAATGACTTTTAGCTTCTCTCTGGGGCCCCTCCCAGGCACCATCTGCCTCTTTGCTGAGGTACCAGAGTCTGGCTGGAGTGTGCCCAGGGTGGTTTTATCCTACACGACATCCTCCACTGACAGAGGAGCGCTGGCAATTTCCAGTGAAGCCTTTTGAGGAGACGAGCCCTGAGATCTGTGAGCAGAAGAAGCTACTGGGACATCTGTCTCCCTCGCTTTCTGCCGGCTGCACCCTCCCTGCAGAGGGAGGACCTGTTAGGAGGCGTGTTCTTTCTAGGGGGAAACAGCTATGACTGCTGTCGTGTAGCTGCCTCCATGGGGTCGGGGAGCTTATTTTAATCAGCGGTTTCTGAATCAGTTCCAAGACCTGCGCAGACGGTGTCAGGACGACTTGGCGGTATCGGCAGGAGCACCTGTGGGAGTCAACCCGTGCTGATCCCTGATCAGCTGAGCTTGAGTGTATAAGGCTCCCCTGTGTGTCCGTCCTCTCCCTCAAGCCTTATGGCTGCCCTGAGGAGCAGGTGAAAAAAAGTGAAAGTGAAAGTCGCTCAGTCGTGTCCGACTCTTTGCAACCCCATGGATTATCCAGTTCATGGAATTTTCCAGGCCAAATACTAGAGTGGGTTGCCATTCCCTTCTCCAGGGGATCTTCCCAACTTGGGGATCGAACCCAGGTCTCCCACACTGCAGGTGGATTCTTTACCAGCTGAGCCACAGGGGAAGTGAGGAGCAGGTGGTGTCACCCTATTTCAAGAATGGGAAGATCGAGCTCAGGAAGGTTGAGGGACTTGGGTCAGCCTCCTCCTACTCCAGGGGGCACAGGCCTTGGCGTCAGTCCCCCAGGGGCCCAGTCCTGTGATCTTCGGCATGTGGCTTCACGACCACTCCATGCTTCTGGGTCTTCTGCTGACAAATGGGGAGAATCAGGACTCCCTATGTAATTTGCTGGGCTTGGTGCAAAATGTAATCAGGGCACCTTGTTACAACATACTAAGATTTTGGGACTTCCCTGATGGTCCAGTGGTTAAGAATCCACCTTGCATTGCAGAGAATACGGATTCAATCCCTGGTAGGGGAACTAAGATCCCACATGCCGCAGAACAACTAAACCGGAGCCAATACTACTGAGCCAGCGAGTCACAACTAGAGAGTCCATACACTGCAACGAAAGATCCCACACGCTAAAACTAAGACCTGAGGGGCAGCCAAAGAAAAAAAAGAAAAAGCACTAAGATTTTCAAGACGGGGACAGCAGAGCATGAACCCAAGGACAGGGCCCTGTGGGGCTGCCCAGCTCCCTTGCTCATGAAGCTGGCCACGAGGGTAATACTATCAACTTTGTAGGTTATTCTGAAAACTAGGCAAGGTGACAAGTATCAAGCCCTTAACAGTGCCTGGTCTACATTAAGCCCGAGACAAAGTGACATTCGCTGGGGAAATGGCAAAGAGAGTCCCAGGAGAGAAGTTAGAGAATGCTACGAGATGTAAGACCTGGGACATCCAGAAAAACAAGGCTGGACGGTAATCCCACCAGGCCTGGGCATGCCCCACCAGGCAGCCACTGAGCTGCAGGAGAACGTGAAGTTCCTGAAGCAGAAGACAAGCCCTGGGGGCGCATCAGCTCCTGCAGTAGTGACGTGTCAGCACCTGGGACCCACACCACACACAAGGACTGCTGTTCAAACACGCTTCTGGCTCGCTCTGGGCCCACGGTGGCTGCTACAAAGGATGCTGTGCCAGCCATGAGCTAATGCCCCGGCTGCTGGGGGAGTCAGGTGGGTGCAGCCCAGTCATGCGACCAACATCTCATCCCAAGATGACCTAATCTATCCTCCTGGACAACTTCCAAACCCGCTTCCTAGATGGGCTCTGAGAGCAGGAAGGATGCTGAAGACCCATTCTCTCTCATCTCTCTCTCTCTCATGGGACACTTGCTCTTTTTTTTTAATACTTAGTTTTATTTATTTGGCTGTGCCAGGTCTTAGTTGCAGCATGTGGGATCTAGTTCCCTGACCAGGGATTGAACCCAGGCCCCCTACATTGGGAGTGTGGAGTCCTAACCACTGGACCACCAGAGAAGTATTCCCCTCCCTCCCTATTGCCCTACGTTTTCCTAAGAAAGTCTCAGTCACTCTCTCCCAGTCGGGATCTCCAGGCTCCAGTCTGCTCCTTCTAGTCTGGGGTTCTCCACTAGAAGGGACTCATTTCTTCTCCGTGATACACAAACCTTTCCAACACTGAATCTCGGGTCCTCTCATGGCCGTTGTGACTTTGCATAAGCTGTTTCCCTCAGCCCGGAACGCCCTTTGTTCCCTTCCATCTCAGTTCTCAGGAATTTTCCCCCTTCAAGGTTTCCTCGACTTGCCCACGCTGCACGTGCCCCTGCAATGCCATGAGACCACATCGGGGAAACAATTATGTCACCACAGGAACATTAGGTCACATCTCCTCAGAGCAGCTCATGCCAGGCATTGTTCTAAGAGCTTCACGTGCACAAACACGTTCAGTCCTCACAACACCCTCACAAGGCATGTATTATCACCGTCTCCATGACCAAGATGAGGAGACCAAAGCCCTGAGAGGTAGAGTAGCCAGCCCTAGGTCACAGAACCAACTGAAAATGTGGGAAGTGAACCCCTGTGGTCTGGCTCCAGGTTGGTTCAACACAGTGGGCTCAGTGGCCCTCTTAGACCACAGCACTTCTACCAGGAACCTTCTCCATGGTCTCCTCCACTGGACCCTGAGCTTCATGAGGGCTGATTCTTGGAAATGAGGGGGACAAACAGTTCATTTGGGGAGCCAAAGCATATAGCTGAGGGCTAAGCCGTGTCATAAAATAAGATGAAGACCAAAAGACACTCTCCCCCACATTTCTACGTGTCGCTTAGATGGGGTGGTGCCACCTCCAGTTGAGCCTGGATGACTGCTGTCCACTCAAAGAAACTTTTACTGAGTCCATCTGGAGGGACTTCCCTGGTGATCCATTGGCGAGGACTTTGCCCTCCCAACACAGAGGGCCCAGGTTCAATCCCTGGTCAAGGAACTAGATCCCACATGCCGCAACTAAGAGGCAGTGCAGCCAAATAAATAAATATTTAGGGAAAAAAAAAAAAGACTCCACCTGCATCAGTAGTTGATTGTTTCCTAATTTACAATCTACTATCTTGATGAGGATGTAATAAGAACGTTCCATATGGGTAAATTTACACTTCTGCTGCTCCTTCTAGGAGAAATGCCACCCATGGGTCCTTGTACATCAACTGACATGCTCTGGTTTTCACTGGGGTGATACCTGCAGCACAGGCTCTTCTGCACACGCGTGTGAGGCCCCACCCACTGTCCAGGCTGGCCCTGGCCTCCAGCAGCAGAGCACTGGGTAACACGCAGAAACCAGAGTGGAGATGAACAGCCCCTTAAGACATCCCATCCCAGCCAGATCTGCCTTACTGAGGAAAGCCAGATCCTGTGAGGGCCTCAGCCACAGTGTAGCCAGTTCTTCACTGTGGAAATGTTCCTGCAGAAGACAGACCCAGCTGCGGGGCCCACTCCGGGGGCCAGACCTCTGGCTCTGTGCCCACTGCTGTGCCTTCCACTGCCTCTGCTCACCCAGCTTCTACTCCTGAGTCAGGCTGGACCCACCAGTCCCTAAAAGAGAGCCTCCCTGTGGGTGTGTTTTGTGGGTCATGAGGCCTAAAACACCTACCAGAGGGACTCAGGCCCAGGGCTGAGGGGCCACCTAAGCAGGAGGGAAGCGGCAGCGCCCATTCTGGCTTTAGCCGGGCCAGGCCTGCCGGCCACCTCCCAGCAGGGCCACACAGCCCCACCTTGCACCCACAGGTATGCCCTGAGAGCAGGTCAGAGGCTGCCAGGGCTGAAGACAAAGGGACCCTGCTTTCTGCTGCAGGTCTGTCCTCTGGGAAGGGGGATCCCTCTCCAGCGAGAGCTGTGAGACTTGGGTCTTGGCCCCTCTTTTGAAAACGAAGTGGCTGCAGTCTCTGTCCCACAGCCACCTGCAGGGCTGAAAGGACAGAGTCAGGGAAAAGCGCTCTGTGGTCCGCACTTCACATTATGAACTTCCAAGGTGGCTGAGCCCACGACTTACACCTGAATCTTTTTCTTTCCTCTTCTAAAGCAGCGAATCCCTCTTTGTTCCAGGTGAGTGACAGGTCAGTAGGTGTGGGACATGAGGTGGAGTTGTGATGAGGCTGGCTTTTCAGTATGGGGCTTCATCATAAAACCCTGACGCTTAAACAGAGAGCCCAGGGCTGGGCCTCAGGACTGACCTCCGGTGACCGATGGAGGCTGGAAAACCCCATCTGTGCTCTGTAGACTCATGGGAGCCCTAATAACTGGGGCTGAGAGGTTTGGGGACACAGCCCTGTGCCCCATGGAGCGACCCACAGTCTCCAGGGCACTTCCAGGAGCTGCCAGAGAGCGCATTTTCTTGCCTCCTCCGAGGTTGCCATGGTGACCGAAGCAGGAGGGGACACTGCTGGTTTGGCCCTGCACAGATCATCTTTCCCAGCTCATCTTTATTCCTGGTCTGGGTCAAAGCTGGTGTTGGGAGCACCTGAGATGGGGAAGACATGGTACAGAGACAGGACCCTGGGTACCAACTGTGGGTGCATGGTAGGGGCGAATTGAGTTGGGACACTGTGTGTGTGTGTGTGTGTGTGTGTGTGTGTGTCTATGTGTTTGTGTATGCATGCGTGTGTGTGGTTGGGTGGGCTTTATTGTGTCTGTGCTCTGGACATGCACGGTGGGGGATGCCGGTGAGGACAGTGGGGTGGTATTTGGGTTCCTCCCATCCACCCATGATGTGCTCCTCAGGGGCCGCAAGCTGCCACCAGCAGAACCCTCCACTTACCACTTACAGAAAGCCACCCTGTGGCTGCCTAGATCGCTCCTCCTACCCCAAACCACTGTGAGACTCCAGCCATTTCCTCAAAGACTCTGGGACTGTGCCCCCCGCCCTCATGCCTTGCTCTGTCAGCTGACTTCTCCCTGATCTCACACCACCACTCAGATGCCACCTCCACAGACACCAGCTCTGACCAGCCCACTGGGATGTCCCTGCTTCCTTTTTCTTTGTAGCTCTTCTCACTCACATAACTAGGATATTACACATTGATCACATGTGTCACCCATGGGAATGTAAGCCCCTGAGCATAGGGACTTCGTCTTGTTCACTACTGTGATCCTAGTGCTCAGAACAGTGCCTAGCACATAGTAGGTGCTCAATAAACTTGATGAACAAGTGAAGGAGTGATAGAATGAATGAAAGAAAGAAGACTTCCTGGACAGTCGGTTTTATCCTTTTGTCCATCACTGGCCCTTGAGAAACGCCCTTCTCCTCACTGGGTCTAGAGCTCTGCTTTGAAGCTCATCTGAGGGCTGGTCTCCTCTCCCAAGCCCTCTAGAAACCCCACCTTCCAAGCCATCGTCTGAATGTTCCCAGCACTGTCACTCGCGCTGCACCATGGCCTGTGTGACCTTGAACGGTGAGAGTGTCCAGGCTCCCTGACTACCGTTTAGCTCCTTGATGGGAAGGACCTTCCTTTCTCTTTTGTGTTCCGAGTTCTGCAAACAGCAGATGTTCATTAAATGCTGAGGATGGCGGTGCTGTGAACCAGTGAACAAATTCACACCTCCAGATGGTTTCCTGCCCAGTAGAAGACCCCCTGCAAGTTCAAGGTCAGAATGTTTCTAGTGAGTCTGAGTGGGGAGGGCAGGGGTGGTTTAGGAAGCTGGTCTCAACTTGATGTTTTAGCCTTTCCATGTAGCCTCATGTTTGAATTTGACAAGTCTCTGAGCCTAGTTCAAACACCATCTCATCCTACTCTACAGTCCTCTAGCCCAGTGGACAGGGTGGAAAGAGGCTGGGGGGTGCTACATTCCTCACTCCCTCACTGCCTGCTCCAGGGGTCCCAGGACTGCTGCTGGGGGAGGGGAATGGGTCCCCTATTTTGGTCAGGCCCAGCTTGGGTGGGAAAGAGGCATCCCTGACCTGGGAGTCAGCTCCAAGGACCCTATCCCCACCCCTACCAACTCGAGTGACTGTGGTGACTCACTTCCCTTTAGGGTTTCGCTTCTCCCCTCTGAAATGCACGGTTTGGGGGCAATGGCCTTGACCCTTATTCCTTGCCAATAAGTGCACAGTCTAGACCACAGCACCCCGTGGGGTTGTCATCTTGTCACGAAGTCGCACTCAGGAGGGGACAGAGGAACCCACTCACCCGCGCTCTCTCCAGCGTTTCTCCCAGTGAAGCTTGGTTTGCAAGTCCTGTGCTAATGGCTGCACCTCAGGTTATCACTCAGAGCTCCCTTGTCCACACCTGAAATCACAGGAGCCATAATAAACACTGGGAAATCATACTGCAGTTTACAAACTTTTCCCCATACTCATTCGATGACCCGGGGTGGAAAGACCTTCCTGAGAGTATAATAGAGAAGCCACAAACCAGAGACTTGTAAGACTTGCCTGGGGTCACACAGCTCTGTTCAGGGAGCCGGCTGGGCTTGGACCCACATCTTCTGGCTCCAAGTGGAGCTTCCAATGTCTAAAATAGGGAGAAAGCTTGCTCTGTCTCGCTGGGACACTGAGCAGGCAAGGATCTACTTCTGTGCTTTCAAAGAGCTTGGTCCACGCTGAATAATTGATGGGCCTGCTCCCTGCTCCAGAGAGAGGCCACACAGGCCTCCTGCTGAGGCTGGGAATGGAGAGACCTTTCCTATCGAGCTGGCCGAGAAAACCTCCGAAAAAGACTTGTGTGTCCCGGTGGGTGGGGGAGAGGTCCTGGCTCCCGGGAGCCACAGATGTAATTTACTGCTGGGCTGAAAGGAGAGGAAGGGCTGCCGGGCCACCCAGCATCCCCGCCACCGTGTCCTTCCAAGGCTGCAAGGCCCTGGGAAAGGGCTGCTCGGCTCCGACAGGCGGGAGAAAGGTGCCTGAGAAACTGAGGGTCCCTCAGGAGGGAGCGGGGGGATTAGCCATGGGAAACACAGAGTCTGAGACGGAGGTTCTCCTCCGTGAGAACCGTGATGAGGCAGAGATGTGCAGGAGGGGTGAGGCAACCCTTCGTTGCCCGGCCAACTGCTGCATGTGACCACGGGGCTCTTCTGGCCAAAGGCCATGGCAGCGGGGATTAGGGGGCAGAAAGCAGACACAGAGTGGCCTTTAAAGCAATTTGCAGAGATCAAAGTAGAAGGCTGTTTGAGCAGACATTCTGACTCTAAGAACAGGGAACGTTTCACAGCTGAGAATGCAGGAGCTGTGCATCCTCTCCCATGGGGTGGGTATCCACCCACCCACCCAAGGTTCCCCTAATTGGCATTTGTCTCGGCTCCCAGGCAAGTCAGAGTGAGGACTATCTGAGTCCACAGGATAACAGGCTTCAACTTCAAATAAGCGGAAGCAACCAGCTCAGGCTCAAATGGGAAACTATTGAGGTGAATGTTTTTCTGTTTCACTCTGCATCGAAAGTTCCAAAGCCTAATGGTTTGGCATGGACTTCCTAAGAAGTTTCACTAGCTTCTGCATAGTCTGTCTTGGCATGCTGACTTCTCAGGGGGGAGAAGGGCCCTCAGAGTTTCCCTGTGTTTGGGCAAGGCCTGTACTAAGGATGTGTGGGAGCTCTGTCTGCAGCCCCCCCAAAGCACAGCCCTGCACCCTCTGGGGCCCCGGGCAGAACAGAAAGTAGGATGTGTGACCTTGCTCCGCTTTGGTGTCAGCGTGAGCTGAACACAGTCAGATGCTGAGCTGCCTGAATTCACACTTCACAAAGGGCAGAAATCAGGAGTTGGAGAAAGAAACGGAGAAAGAGATGGAACAGGTTAGGGATGAGGCAGGGCTGGGTGTTGGTGGATGTGGGTTGATGGCCAAGCCCTGACACTAATTCTCTGACCTTGGGATCATAATTGCAAAGCTTTGGAAGGATCTGATGAGTATATGTGAATTCTTAATCATGCCTCTAATAGGACAGTCCCCTCCCACCCATGACAGTGCTTGGCTGGACTCTCCTTGGCTGCCAAACGACTGAAGTTAGCTCACACGTTTCTGTGTGCCCCAGAATTTACAGAATATCGGTCTACTGTCAGCCCAGAACTCTGGGTTGCACAAGTGGTCTGTTCTCTTCAGCAACTCTGATCAGACTCTGCACTCCTCGAGAACAGAGCTATCATCTTACGCTTCCTTGGTGAGATGTGAATGATTGACCTTAAAATCTTTCACAGACATGAGATGTTCTGTGTGGTATTGCGGGACCAGCTACAACCAGCTGCATTCAACCAGGGACATGCCAACCCCGGCCGGGAGCCTAGTGTAGGGTTCCCCACTCTAGAAGGGGTTCTGGCAAATGCTTGAGTGTCTTTCTTACTGCTCAACACCAGACATTTGATAATTAACACAGTAAACATTAGAAATGCATTCTCGTTGGTGAAAACAGAGGTATTCAAGATATGCTGGCCAAATGAATTTTGACTCATGAAAGAACAGGGAGAAGGAATCTGGCAAGACCTCGAGGGAGGTATGATCGGGCCTTCTAGAGAGATAGATGACTGTGAGTTGAACCAACCTCACAGGACAGGCCGTCTGACCTCTGCTGGACCCATTTGCAAATAAACAAGTGTTCAAAAAATGTCTTGATGGGTGGAAGAATTCGGTCTGAGGCTTATTTTCATTCAGCCTGATACCGAGGTTTGCTCTCACCTCATAGTTTTCAGCGGCTGCCACCAGACAAGTAAACAAACAACACCAGAACAGAACCTGAGGGTCTGGACCAAACCCGTAGGTCAGGAAAGCGACGTCCCCAGGTCGAGACACATGTGAATGCTCGCGGGATGGGGAAGACAGTGCGGCTTTAACTTGACGATGGACAAGGATGACAAGGGCCTGAAGTGGCCTGCCCGGTCAAGGATCCTGACCTAGAGCTTTCCTGTGTACTCCTCACCATGTACCACCATGGCTGGCCTCCCAGGGCTCAACTGCCCAGCTCACACTCAGGCCTGGCTGGCTTCCTGGAATGAGGAAAGGCTGCTCAGCCTTCAGTGAGCCTGAGCAGGGGCTGCAGTGGAGGTCCCTTTCTGGGCCCATTACATCCCTGGAAACCAGCTCTGAGTTGGGCCTTCCAGGTCCCAAGCGACAAGCCTGACGACAAAGCCTCTGGGAATACAAAAGCAGCTCCCACATCTGAATCAGGATACCTGAGGGAATCTCTGGCCGTCCTGGAGATATGGCCTTGAAGAAGTGGGGCTCAGTCTGTGCCTGGGAGGAGATGAACCCCACCTCTCCCCAGGGCTGTGTGAAGGCTGCTGCCCAGGGGCCAGGAGTGAGGTGGCCCATGATGGTGGGGAGTTCACTGTCCCCCTACCCTCCTGGATGGCCTGCCCACAGGGAGAATAGCTCCTATGCTCTGCATTTCCTTCCTTAAGGAGCTTTTCACCGGCCAGTGTTGTTGTGGGTTGGGGGTTGGGGGGTGGCTGTTGGGTGGCGTCAGGAAGACAAAAGATTGGTATGGGGCAGTGCACACTGCTAACTTCTCTTGACAATTTCTCTGTCTTCCTCTTTTCTACTGCCTCTCCAGAGAGAAGTATGGAGGGGTAGGGAAGGGGGGGCGCAGGGGAGGGGGCAGCGATGGGCTTTCCTGCACCAGGGCAGCTGTCCTAACCATGCAGAAGCTGACATTTGCAGTCTTCCTAACTCACGTTGGCAACTTGACCCCCTGGGGCAGCTCAAACACTACAGGCTGATGACAAAGTTCCTTCTAACCACCTTGCCCACCTCCAGATCCTTCCGGATCCACTTGCCCACTGCCCTCTGTTTAGTCCATGCGCACCCCCTTGAGCTCTGCTTCAGAATTTGCCTTCCCTTTCTTTTTCCTCACCCTGGTCCAAATCCCAGAGTCCATGTGCATGCTAAGAGTCATCCTGATTAATCCTAGAAGATTTCCATTTTGTGAGTGAGAACTCCCTTCCCGCCTAGTCAGGAAACAGATCAAACTGCTCCAATTATCATTCATCCTCCACCTTTGCAAACAGCTCTATATCCCAGGCAAACAAAGAGCAACTGTTGGGGAAGGCACAGCTCCCAGAAGGTTCTGGGAATTCCAGACACTCCTGTGGGGCCAAGGGAGTTTTCCACAAGCAAAATTTACCTAGAGAGTGCCACCTGTATGCGTGAGGAGACTGACAAGCAGTTTCTTCCTCGCTGGGCTGGGGTTCGGTGGATCTCTCTCAGCAGTACTTAGGCACTGCCTGAATTTACTTCCCTGCTACAGTCCCTCTTGGAAAGAGGCCAAGCTGGTAGATATGGAGGTGGGACTGTTAATTTAGTGGAATCCCATGCATGTAATTGGGGGGACAAGACAGGAGCAAGTACACAAGAAGTTGGGGGTCTTCGAGTGGGCAAAGAGGAAAAGGGGGTGAGGGAGGACCCTTTTCTCTCTTGGCTTCAGGGGAGTGGGATTGAAGCCAGCCAGGTAGAATGCAGAGCCTGGCTTCTCTCCTGGCTCCACAGGGCCCTTGAGATGGCCAGGGACATTCCCGGGTCACAGGACAAGCCCCACCACGCAGCCTGCTTTTCATCTGGTTTCTTCCCTCTCTGCTCAGATGTTCAAAGCCTTCCTTTGAGATCACTGTCTTAGGAGTCAGGCATGTGGGGCTGAATCTTTCTGCTCTTTCACCAGTCCCATGAGCTGCACCAAATTACTGAATCTCTTGGAGACCCGTTGGTAAAATGGGGGTATAACGTCTCCTCGAAGGGCGATCATGAGGATAAAGTGGCCAGTGGGTGTGCAGTGTTCTCAAGCCATGCCCAACTGGCAAATGCACTCAGGGAAGAAGAGCTGTCATCACCGTGCACTCTGAGTACAGCTCCTGGCTGCTTTGCCAAGCCCCTTAAAACCCGCCAGCAGAAGCTCCCACCCCGCAGACACGGCTAGGCAGAGGCGCCCTGGCCATCTCTGCTCTCCCAGGACTTTGCCCGGCTCAGCATCCTGCCTGGAGGGTGGTGGCACTGTCTCTGGGGATCGGAAAGGAAGCTGCTTTAGAGCCATGCCTCTGTCGGGCACTCTAGGGATTGTCCTGTTGGCGGGATCTGGCTCATTCCACCTGGGATTCACTAGGAGCTGCTGGGAGCTAGTGGAAACAATCTGGGAGAGCACGGCTGTGGGTTTGAGACAGTGGTCTACCAACCTGGAATCAACCAACCTTCCAAATCTTCTCAGGAGAAACAGGGAATGAGAAACAGATACAGGCAATATGGGATTAAAAAAAAAAAAAAAAAAGCAGAACAGTCAACGTGACTTGGTGCACACAGACATCTGCCTCCTGGCCACAGGCTATCCAGACCTGCCTGCCTTCTCTCAGTGACCGGGAGTGAGCCACAGGGCTATTCATCCCCCAGGCCCTCCTGGTTGCGCAGTTCCCTCTGACCACACTGACCTCAGCCCTTCAGAGCACTCTCAGGCCCAAGTGCCCTTGGGTCACTTCTCCTGAGTTAGGGATTGCATCCTTGGGACAGGAACACCCACATCACTGAGCCTGAAGTAGACAGAGGGGACCAGGTGGGCTTGGAGGCGACCAGCGGTCAGGGAGTAGATCTGGAGAGACTGAGTGAGGCTCCTCCCTTTCATATCTCAAACCTCAAATCTCCACCCAAATCTTATCCTTGGAAGAGGCCAGCTGGGATATGAGAGATGGAGGCCACTCACTGTCCCACTCCCGCTGAGGGCAGCGAGCCCCCTGGAGCGGGTGAGGCAGGACCTCATCTCCTGCGGGCGGGTGCGGGGTGTCCACTCCAGGGTGCCCTGAGGTGGGTGCTCCCGCAGTCCCCGGTGATCCCCTCTACTGCCAGTTCTGGGGACCTGCGGCGCCCCGAGAGCCCCCTCCCCTGGCGGCGCCGCAGGCCACAGACAAACCACCTCTAGACCGGCCCCCAGACCTGGGATCATCCCCACACAGCCGCGAACCCACCTTCCCGTGCGCTCCGAGGCTCCCTCCAGGGGTATCACCAGGTCCCCGCCTTCTTTCGAAGCAGGCTCCCGGCTCCTCCGCAGCCTCTCTGGCCCTGGCTTCCGGGCTGAGCCGGCTTCTGCCTTCTTTTCTCTCTTGCTACGATGAATTCTCAGCACTATTCTTTTTTTAAGGGACTTTTTTTTTTTTTTTTTTTTTTTTTTGCGTTGCGTCAGGGCGGTTGCCTGGCGACAGCGGAGCTATTCCGCCGCGAGTCCTTTCAGCCGAGATCCCCTCCAGCCTCTCATTCAAGCCTCTCCGCCCGGGGCTCCGGGGACCGGGACGCGCCGGGTCCTAAAGCCCTCTAGCTGCTCGTTCCCAGCCAGGACCTCAACCGGAGCAGCCGAGAGTAGAAGCAAACCGCACGCGATGGCCCAAACCCTAGGCGAAACTAAACCCAAATAGACTTAAAAAAAAGAAAGAAAGAAAAGAAACCAAGGCGGTTTTCCTCCAAGCATGGCAACGTGGCTTTGCCACTGTCAGCAGTTTGCCTGCGTGGAGGGGGCAGGAGAACCCCTTTTCCAGCGGTGTCGGCAAACAGGGAGCCTACACTCCACCCGCCAGCGGCTTGAATTCCAACCACCAGCAGCAAGGCCTGTATACTGAGTGCACAGCACGTGCCACACCATCACAGCCCCTCGGTGGGTCAGCTTACAGATGAGGAAACTGAGGCTCGGAGAGGCTAAGTAGAAGCAGACGTTCTTCCATATCCGTCTCCCAGACCAGTCCGGGGACTGGGCGGGGGGCAGGGGGCGGGGGCGGGGGGCGCTGCCCTAGAGCTTGTGTTTCCCCCACTAACCACAGCTTGCCTCGAGGCACAGAATACTAGGTGCTGTGCCAACCACTGGAACCACTGGAGATGGGAGCCCTTGCTCCACCAGAGCCTGGAGCTCCAGGCACCTAAGACACATACAGGACTGCAACCAGGGCTGCCCCACCCAGGCCTTTAGGATCAGTCCTGACTGCAGACAAGGTACTCCAGTCCCAATGAAGGGGACAGGGTTCCTCCTCTTCCTGGGATCTCCCTCCCCAGGGCTGATTACTGGAAGTTAGCCTTACTCTCAGGGGCAGCCTGGACATGGCCAGGTTCTTTTCCTAGACTCTTGACTCTTCTTGGCGGGGTCCTTCAAAGTTATCTCATCTCCCATGCTCAGGACAGTACTGGAGATGCAGGGCAAGCATTCTTATTTCCAGGGTAGATGTACACACTGGGGAGTGGGGCTGCAGAGTGGCTTGACCCAAGGTGACTGGCCTTACTTTCTGTGGGACTCAGCTCCCAACTGAGCGACTTCACTTTCACTTTTCACTTTCATGCACTGGAGAAGGAAATGGCAGCCCACTCCAATATTCTTGCCTGGAGAATCCCAGGGACGAAGGAGCCTGGTGGGCTGCCGTCTATGGGGTCGCACAGAGTCGGACACGACTGAAGCGACTTAGCAGCAGCAGCAGCTCCCAAGATGCTTGAGACCCTTGTGCTGCCCTCTGGTGCCCGTGACCCTCACTGCAATTCCCCATCTGAGCCCTGTCCTACTTCCTTTCTTCCTCTTTCACTAGGACATCTGTTAAGGATTTTGTCAAAGGAGACACCCCACTAATGGGACCGTGCTAAACTCGCAAGTGTTCTTGAACAGGGGCTTTCTGGAGAGTCCCTGGCATTGACCCAACCTCTTAACTCTAGCTCTTAAATATGAAAAGTGAAAGTGAAAGTTGATCAGTTGGGTCTGACTCTGATCCCATGGACTGTAGCCTGCCATTCTGCTCTGTCCATGGAGTTCTCCAGGCAAGAACACTGGAGTGGGTAGCCATTCCCTCTTCCACGGGATCTTCCTGACCCAGAGACTGAACCTGGGTCTCCTATACTGCAGGCAGATTCTTTACCATCTGAGCCATCAGGGAAGCCCTCGTATGAATCCAGTCTTTCCACTTCTTTCCATCCCCTCTGCCACTGCCCTGGCCCATGTCAGCTCAGCTGACTTACAGAACTGTAGCATAGGATCACATGTAACCATCCAAATAAAATTCTCATAAAAAACCTGATGACACAGGAAAATGCTAATGATCTCACACTAAGCAAATAAGAACATCAAATGTCGAAGTAAATAAGACAGTATGAATCCTTTAATCCTAATATTTAATTATTTTATACAGGTAGAAAAAAGATCTGGAGGAGGTATGCAAATATCAGCTGTGATTTTTTTTCTGGGTGGTAGAATAACAGAGAATTTTAAATTTCTTCTACAGACTTCCATTAAATTTCTACAGTGAATTGTTTTTGTAATTTGCAGTGTTGAAAAACACTGCTACAAGGAGAAGAGGGCTCTGAGCTTGGGGTATGAACCTGATGTCTCCTGCTCTGAATGCCTTTAATATGAGGAGCTGTGAGACTGGGCTGGAGCTCAGAGCAGCAGGGTTCCCTCAGGGCTCTTCCCCTCCAGTGGCCGTTTGGACCACGGGACACTGGGCTGGTCCAGGAAGTGCCTGTCATTCAGAGGCGTTGATGCTGGCAACAGTAATGGCTCTCTGCTGCCCTTATCTCTCAAAAGGGATTGACTCAGGCTGAAGCACAGAAAGGAGATGAGGGCCAGCTTCCCATCCTGTAGGAAGCCCAGGAGGTCAATGAGCATTTATGGGTGACTTGCTCTGAACCACCCGGTGCCAAGTGTCAGGTGTGGAGCCTGACACTTATTGATGTAGGAATTGATTAACAAAGAGCATGCACCTTAGAACTAGAGTTGGCGGGGGTTGGGGGTGGGGGGCGAGGTGTGGTGACAGAGGCCATCTAAACCCAGATGAGGAGGATGAGGGAGTTGGCTAGGAGAGGGGATGGGAGGCTTGACAAGACCAGAGAAGGAACCGCATTTGCAAGAGTGTGTGCAGGCCAGAGGGGGCTTGACCAGGAGCTGAGAGGAAGAGTGCAAGAGCTCATGATGGGCCAAAGTGAGGTCTTTGAACATGACCCTGAAGGCAGGGGGTTAAGAAGATCACTTGTCACAGCTTTTGTGTCTTAGGATGAGGGGACAAGACAGGAAGCAAAGAGATCAATAAAGAGATTGTTTGCACCTTTCCAGGGGTGAGATGTGTTGGGAGTTCGGGCCCCCAGCAGAGAGAGGCTCACTGTGTTCCCAGGTGATTCTGGACCATGGGGAGAGCAGCGTCGGGAGAGAGGCCCAGCAAGGATCTGGAGGCAGGCAGGCTCAGGTTCAAGTCCTGGCTCTTCTGTGGCTGGTGTGTGCCCGTGTAGAGTCACTCAAGTTTTCTGACTGCAGCTACTCATCTGTAAAATGGAAATAATTTTAATAATACTAGCCTATACATGGGCAAGAGGGCCTGCCTTGGCTATATGCTTTTGATAGCCCTCATCTGGTTCTCCTCCAGAGAAGAAGGCTGTGAGGCCAGAGGACACACCCACTCCAACTCCATTCCTCCCCTGTCCTGTGCTCTAAGTATCCAGGATCTGGGAATTTCCTCCCCAGAAGGCCTGCATTTGGGCTTATGCAGGCCTCTTTCCTGGACTTGGAGTGGACTCTCAGGATTGGGCTTTCCCTGCTTAAGCACAAGGGCCCTCAGGTCAAAAATGAAAGAAGCAAGGCCATGGGTGGGGCTGAAACCTTACCTCTCTGCCCCGGTGTTCTAGGTGTCCAGAGATTTGCAATTTAAACCTGCCTTTGAGGTTGTTATAAAGATATGTTTGTCCAGGCAAGAGGAAAGAACAAACATTATCTAATGATTTGTTAGCTTGGTTTACAACTCTCAAATGTTTGGACACATGGCATGTGGGTCTCCATTTATGCCTTGGCTTTAGACATCTCAAACACTGAGGGTGGGCCTGATAGTTTGTTTAAGAATCCCAGGACACTACACATTTCTGTGAACTCTCGTCACCCTGTCTCTCTCCTCTCCACTATGGCATCTCCTGCAGAGTTTGCACTTTGACCTGATGAACACTTGTAAGAATCACCATCTGAAAGATGCTGCAGTGTATTCCAGGTCAGGAGGAGAAGGGGGCAGCAGAGGATGAGATGGTTGGATGGCATCACCAACTCAATGGACATGAGTTTGAGCAAATTCCAGGATATGATGAAGGACAAGGAAGCCTGGCGTGCTGCAGTCTGTGGGGTCGCAAAGAATCAGATACTACTGGGCAACTGAACAACAACAACCAGCACATCCTCAGCTGCAATGAGGTCTCCCTGGGCACTGCCAGCTCTGGAAGGAAAGCAGAAATGATGACACTTAATGACGAGCATGAAGCAGCCTGCTGCCAGGAGAGAGCCTTCTAGATCTTTCATCTAGAATATCATCTCACTGCCTTTGCACTCTAGAAAGAGCCCTGGATAAGAACCAGGAGATCCAGGCTCCAGTCCTGTCTCTGTAACTAATTAGACTTTTGCCAAATTCCTGGAATGAAGGGTTCCAGCTCTGGTATGTTTGGACTCAAGATTACACCATCTTCCCCACCCACCGAGTAGAATGTATCATGCTAAGCAGAAGACAGGACCAGAAACTGCAAAGTGCGAGGGTCTGACAGAATCTGCCAGTCTGGATCAGCAAGAGGTCAAGGCCAACTCGATGGGTGAAAAAGAATCCTGTGGGTTTGCTGTGAGGCTGGGTGAGACACAGCAAAGGCTGCGTTCCCTATATCCTGGGGAGAGCCTGATTGTACTCTGCCCTGCTTCATTCTGGGGTGGAGGTGGGGTGAGGTGCTCCTGACCTGAAGACAGGATGAGAACATCTAGGGCCTGCAGTAGAACTCTGCACCTTATGGAAGCACCACCCGATTCTCAATCGCTTCATGAACTCAACAGCACTCCTAGTGGCTTTATTCTTTATTTTTTTCATTTCCACCAGCCAGTCCCTGATGGTATAGAGGCTAAGGATAGGTATCTGGAGGAGAAGTCGTCATGCATGGAGATAAAGTTGAACTTGATCTTTCTTTCATTTTTAATATAGTTCCCCATTTTTAATATTACTTCCCCAATAAATCCTTGTTGCTTATCTATTTTATTTTGTTTATTTAATTTTTTTTTGACCATGCCATGCGGCATGTGAGATCTTAGTTCCCCAATCAGGGATCAAACCTGCATCCACTCTTGCACTGGATGCATGGAGTCTTAACCATTGGACTGCCAAGGAAGTCCAGAACTTGATCTTTCTATCACTAAGAAAACTGAGATCATAAACATGGACTTTAGAGGCAGAAACCAGTCCAAGTCAAAAAAGATAATGCTGTACTTATTACCCATTACTGGGGAGGGTTTCTGAGGGATGAAGTTCTCTGGGTCTTCATAGTCGTCCCCTTTCCAAGAATTATATACCTCAAGGACAGACCTCTCTAACTCCCTATACTAAACTGCTCAACTAAAATCAATACAAATTGATTGTCCCCATGGAAGTTGAAGCAAATGGGATGCACGCTTTCCCTGCCACCCCATCCTGACCAGCAAGGTGGGGATGAAGTGTACTGAATGCCCAGTTCTGGCTTTGGGGACCTTGGATCTGGTTCTGGCTTTGCCACTTGTTTTGGGCTACTTGGGGCAAATAACTTAACTCTTTTGAGCTTCCATTTCCCCTTCTACACATCAGGGGTCACAATACCTATCACTATGTGTCATTGTGAGGATTAGAGTGAATGTGAATGCTTGCCTATAAAATGCCTGATGTGACATTCGGCATGGAGTAGGCATCCACTAAAGGATGTCTTTTTAACCATGTCTGTACACCAAATGATCTTCAATTGTGCCCCATCTGAGATGAGTAATGCCTGTTGCTCATTCTAGTCTAACCCACAGCAGAAGCAAATATTAAACAATCAAGCTGACAGGGTTCCCGAATGTCTTAGCTGCCTTATTTGCCTTCCTTGAACACGAGGTAGTCCTGTAAGGAACCTGACACTAGGAAAACAGGATGGAGCACAGAGCAGACCACATACCCCATGGTTCAGCCACAGTCCTCAGGTACAGACTCAGGGCACCTCCTGGCAGCGATGCAGCCAGGACTTAGCATGGGCGGCTGCGACTGCCCTGACTACCATCTCATGACTACCATCTGTTTCTGGTCAGAGAGAACTAGAAGCAGACAGGGAAAGGAAAATAGATGCAGGCACCCAGAGATGGGCTTACTGATGCTCTCAGGGATGAGGGAGACCAAGGGAAGGGTGACAGTTGGTAAACACACAGAGCAATCACTTCTGCAGGACACCCTGCAGAAAGTGAGTCACCTTCAGGTTAATGTTTTTTTGATAATATCAAAATGTTTAGTGAACAGAATCAGCCATCCTTGAAAATGGTTGGTTGAAGTGATGCCATAGGCTCATGAGAAGGAGGAGGAAGAAAGAGAAGGTGGGGAGGGAGGGAGAGGAAAAATAAGGAGGAGAAGGAAGAGGAGGAGGAGGGAATGGGGGGGAGGAGGAGAAGCAGAAGAAAGGTGGAAAAGAGAAAGAAAATATTCAGAATAGTTCTGTGGCTTGAATCCTCTATGTTGAAATCCTAATTCCCACTGTGATGGCATTAGGAGATGGGGCCTGGGGAAGGTGATGAGGTCATGAGGGTGGAGCCTTCATGAATGAGATTAGTGCCCTTATAAAGAGACCCTACAGAGCTTCCATCACTCCTTCTGCCCCATGAGGACACAGCAAGAAGACACTGGCTACGAACCAAGAAGCGGGCCCTCACCAAACACCAAATCTGCTTTGATCTTGGACTTCCAGCCTCCAGAACTATGAGAAATAAAATTCTATTGTTTATAAACCACCCAACCTGTGGTATTTTCTTAGAACAGTTTGAACGGACTGAGATGGTGGGATACATTCTTCCTCAGTGGCCTGGCGTCTCAGAGTCAGGAGCTATGGCCAGGACACTGCCAGGATGAGCCAACAGGCTGACTCTGGCCCCTGCCCCCCGGGAAGGCAACCCTTGATCCATGCAGGCCAAGTGGTCTAGCAGTCCCAGGAAGGGTGGGTCAGCCTGGGGCTGGGGGTTCTGCACCCCACCCATTGTTGTGGGGCACCCCGACCTCAGGCAGACTCACCATACCATACCATCTCTCACCATACCATTTCTCTGTAGGACCTACTCTGTTCTCTTTGGACCTGACCTCACTTTTCCAAGCCAGTTTCCCCTGTGGGCATTTCTGCATCCTTGCAAGTTAGGGCTTATACACTGAAAAGCGTGGATTATGTTTGAAGTTTTACAAGGGGGAAAAGTAACCTGTTGGCAGTTGGGAGAGAGGAGCACCTCAGAGGAACTCTAAAATCCTCCCACTCCCCCTGCCTTCCACCCATGCCTGCAAAAGTAGCCTTTCTTACCCTGAAGTCCAGCTATTCAAGCAGTACAGTCCTGTGGGACTCAGAGTCTAAGAAAGATCAGATGGAGCCCAAAAGAAATCTGGCAGAGGCCAAGTTCAAAAAACAGCTAACAATACATAGAGAACATAGAGAAACAGAGAAATGTATGGGCACCAAGGACGAAGAGGAGGAGTGGGATGAACAGGGAGATTGGGATTGCCATATACACACTACTACGTAAAAACAGATGACTAATGAGAACCTACTGTGTAGCACAGGGAACTCTATTCAGTGCTCTGAGATGATCTAAATGGGAAGGAAGTCCAAAAAAGGGGATATATGCATATGTCTGACTTCTCTGGTGGCTTAGTGGTAAAGAATCTGCCTGCAATGCAGGAGATGTGGGTTTGATCCCTGGGTCATGGAGATCCCCTGGAGGAGGAAATGGCAACCCACTTCATTACTCTTGCCTGGAAAAATCCCATAGACAAAGGAGTCTGGCGGGCTACAGTCCACGGGGTCACAGAGAGTCAGATACAACTGAGCGACTGAGCACTTGATATGTACAGCAGAAACTAACACAATATTGTAAAGCAACAATACTCCAATAAAATTCATTTTAAAAATTAATTAATTTTACAAAGTTAATGACCCAAACTTTTAAAACATCTTAGTCTTTTCGGCATTATGTCTTTACAAAAGACTTCTTGCCTTCAGAAGAATCATCAGCTTTCCACTCACATACAAACATGCCCATTGAAATACATCTAGTACCTGCAAAAACACTAGGCTCTGGGCTACAGATAATTACACTTGTATCATCTACTTAATGGAGAAGGCACTGGCAACCCACTCCAGTACTCTTGCCTGGAAAATCCCATGGACGGAGGAGCCTGGTAGGCTGCAGTCCATGGGGTTGCTAAGAGTCAGACACGACTGAGCAACTTCACTTTCACTTTTCACTTTCATGCATTGGAGAAGGAAATGGCAACCCACTCCAGTGTTCTTGCCTGGAGAATCCCAGGGACAGGAGAGCCTGGTGGGCTGCCATCTATGGGGTTGCACAGAGTAGGACATGACTGAAGTGACTTAGCAGCAGCAGCAGCATCTACTTAAGCGATGAAAGGGAGCAGAGAAAATGTTTAATAAATCTTGTCAGAGGTACCTGTTTGCAGGTCCTAGAATACATCGATTCTCTAATCTTTCCTTACATGTACTGATTCTATTCCTCCTTTCCCCCAATAATCACCCCTCTAACTCAGATCGGTGCTCCTCATCTATGCTTCCCTATCACCCAAGACAAAACGTTGCTCCGACACCTCACCCTGAGGTCACTGATCTCTTGTCTGTCTCTCCTAATCCTAATAGAGTCCAAGCCTGTGAGGTCAGGGATGGCATTTTATCTTACACTGGAAGTGTACCTGGTACCAGTCAGAGCTGGGACACAGAGGGTGCACGATCAATGACTCGTACGTAAGTGAACAAACCAATGAATGAACACACGTTCTTATAAACCTTTGTGTCTAGTCTCCTCTGCCAAAGAAGGCATGGAAGGAAACGAACTAAGCCAGGCATGCTGGAGTGTCCAGGGCCTCAGGTGATAGGGTGGGTAATTTGAGACCTGGGTCGTCTGTCCTAGGCATGAGTTGATATGGCTCCTTTAGTTCATCTCCAACATGGTCTGCCCACCACTGGCCTGCCTGACATTGACTTACAGAAAAATAACAGGGAGTCTCTCTCTCCACTGTTATTGTTTTTAATTAATTTTTATTTGAGTACAGTCCATAGGGTCACAAAGAGTCAGATACGACTGAAGCGACTTAGCGCGCACATGGTTGTTTTGCAATGTTCTGCTGTAGAGCAAAGTGAATCAGCTAAACATACGTATATATCTCCTCTTTTTTGGATTTCCTTCCCATTTAGGTCACCACAGGGCACTGAGTAGAGTTCCCTGTGCTATATGGTAGATTCTTATTAGTTATATGTTTTATACATGGTATTAAGAGTGTATATATGTCAACCCCAATCTCTCAATTCCTTCCCCCCTCCCTGTTATTAATTGGCCTCTGTAATCAATCCTGTTTTCTCAGAAGCTGAAGAAAGGTAGTAGATTATACTATCTCCTTTCTCAGGAAATTAGCAGAGGATCAGCTTTGTTCTGTCTTTTCTGCAGGTAGAGAGGTGGAGGTGAGAGTGGGCACTTCCGTCAATGCCCTGCAGCTTGCTTGGGAACCTGGCTGCTAGTCGGGATTTGTCATCCCCCTCCAGCCCTGAGTGTGGGAGCACTGGACATTAAAATGTTTTCCATGCAGTAGTTATGACTTGGGAATATTCCACAACTTACTCCACCTTCCCCCCAGGCCCAGGCAGCTGAGGTGTTTGTATCTGGGTATCTGGAATGTGTGTGAGCCGGTGGGGGGAGGGGGAACAGAACCAGGAAGGAGGGCCCTGGTAAAATTCTGGGCCTGAGGCGGGAGACAGATGGGCCCCAGATAGAAACTCCATAAAAGCAGGATGAGGGAGGAGGCTGAGCCCTGCCCAGATAAGAGATAAAAGATCACATATTCCTCACTCTCAAAGTAAAGGAGACCTCCTCAACTACACGTACGCAGAAAGGCTCCTTGGAGGTCAAAAAGGGAGGAGATGTCACCTCACAGTAAGTGATGTCAGCTACCCATGAGCCTCTTTGATAGAATCCATCTTGGCTGAGAGATGAGCATGCACAAGTAGGAGGTTCCTGAGATACACCAAATATGGCCTCAGGACCAGGCAAATCAAAGTGACCGACCGAAGGAAACCTGAAGAAATGCCCAATGAATGTAATTCAATCTGTCATGAGGATGCAACTCAGCCACTATCTCTCTGGGCCTGCCTGTGTGTCTATCCACACGTGCGTACGGGCTAAGTCTCTTCAGTCATGTCCTCTGTCCATGAGAGTCTCCAGGCCAGAATACTGGAGTGGGTTGCCATGCCCTCCTCCATGGGATCTTCCCAACCAGAAATCGAACCCGCGGTTCTTACATCTCCTGTGTTGACAGGCAGGTTCTTTACTACTAGCACCACCCGGGAAGCCCTTATCTGCACAAACTGTACTCTTTTTACCCCTAATAAATGCTTTACTTGTTTCACTACTTTCTATCTCTGTGGGAGTTCTTTTCTGCAAAGCCAAGAAGCCAGGGCCTTGTCACTGACCACTGGTCTAGTGGCTAGGATCTGGTGCTCTCATTGCTGGGACATGACCTCAATCTCTGCCTGGGAACCAATATCCTGCTTCAAGCCTCTGTAGGCAGAGGCCACCCGAGATCAGGCCTGGAGTTCATTCCTCTTGAAGGGTGGTCCCTCCTGATGCTGGAACAGGGGAGTGAGAACTTAAGCCCATTTGGCTGTAGCCCTCTCGTAGGCTGAAATCTCCTGTGTGTACTGTTTGGGAGACGGTTTTAGGCTGGAAGGCTGAGGCAGGACCCGAGTCTGTGGGAAGGAAACGGGCTAAGTGAGGGAAACTGAGGGCAGAGCAGTGGCGACCCCCCTCTTGGGAGCCTGAGAAGAGACCTGAGGTCCAAAAGGCCCAGGCAGATTGAGCCTTCACCTTCCTCCTCTGGGCCTTCAAGCTCCTGCTCCGGGTTCTACTGAGCCACCCAGCTTGGTCTCAGCTTCTGCTACTGCCCTTTGTGTGGTCGGGACCACTGAAAATAGGGTAATTGCTAAGTGATCCTTTCAGGGTCAGCCCCAGCAGGGTGAGGAAGTAGAGGGCTGGCTGCTGAGGGTCCAGGTTGGACCTGGCAGTGGTGAGGTGGGCTGATATTTTAAGGGCAGGTGCAGTTGAGGGGAAGTATTTTTAGGATAGAGAAGAATAGGACACATCTGAGATTAAGGAAAAGAATCAGGGAAGAAGTCTGTATTGAAGGTGGAAAAAAAATTAAGGCGGGGACAACCAGAAAAGTAGAAAGAAGTGAGCCCGGGTTTGGATGAAGGAAGAGGAGAAAATGGGACGTAAGAGATGGAGAGGAAGAGGAAAAGGAGAGGGAGAAGAAGGGATGGTAGAGAAGTTTACACCTTTCCTCAACAGAAGAGGAGGAAAAGATGGAAGATTAGGATCCAGGGTCTCAACTCTCAGCCCCAAAAGAGCTTCCACTGACTCAGCTGTGTCCCGCCAGGGGTGACTCCGGCAGGCCAGGGTGGCCCCTCAGGAGTCTGGGTCTGGGGGATACACAGAGTTGCCAAGCTGCAGGTGTTGCTGACCTCTTTTTAAGGAGAAAGTCTGACTTGTGGCAGTTCAGCCTTCAGGATTCGATGCTCCCAGACCATCTGCTCTCAGCTCAAACAGGTCATTAGTGGACTTATGAGAAGGAGGTCTGGGAGGAGCTTGCTAAGAGGCTGCACGTTGGGGAAGAGAGAGGACAGGACCATGGATCAGGAGCACTGGGATCCAGTCCTGGTGTTCCTGCTCGCCAGCTGGCAGCAAATCTCTTTCCTTCTCTGAACCCTGGAAAACAGAGACAGGAAACAGTGCCATAAGTGCCCCAGGACTGGTCCCAAACTTCCTCTGCCCTGGGGTTGTTCCCACTTCTAAGCATAAAATCCATACCTGTTATCTCCTGTATCCATAGCCTGGTTCCCACTTAGCTGACCAGTAGAAATGCAAGTGCAAACAGTGACAGTATGTCAGTGACAGCGGGTGACTTATTTTCTGGTAGGACATTCTCCTTCTCTCTTTTTATGGCGGAGGGGCAAAGGAACACTGCCTCAAGTCAACGGCATTGTTGATGGAGTTGTTGGGTGTTTAGATTGAGGTCCGGCAATCCTCCAATCCGGGAGCCAGCATCCTTTCTTGTCTTCTACATTTCCCTCAGGAAAAGGGGTTGTCCTCTGCCCCCCACCCTGGAAAAGTCACCATGCTGAGACCTAAACCCTCAGAGGGTTCTGAATTGCTGAAAGCCAGCCCCTAATCTAAACAACCAGTAACTCCATCAGTAACGCTGCTGGGTTGGGCAGAGTCAGGTGTCATTACCATCATTGCACAGCAATCCCAGGGAGGTTTCTTGTTGGTTATGCTGGTGTCCCAGGCTTCTCCATGGGCCAGTCTTTATTGTTGGAGAGGTGGGTATTATGGCTTGTCAGGCTCTTCCCTGTGAGCAGGCAGCCTGTCTCTTACCTGAAGAAGAGGGAAGGGAAACCTGGGGAAGCAGGTGGAAAAAAAATCAATGAAACAAAAACCAAAGCAAAACTAAAAACAGCTTCCATAATCTTCCACAGATTGCCCCAAACTGTTTGGTCTACTGACTCACAGGGTGGTGGTCAACTTAACCTCAATAACACTTAGCCTGTGGCCATCCATGGTTGAAGGTCACAGGACTCTGCATGGATCTGCTCCGCTGCCGAAACAAAGCACAACAGAGTGATGGTTTCAACAATAGACAAATATTTTCTCTTCATTTTGGAGGCTGGAAGCCCAAGATTAAGATGTTAGCAAGGTTGCTTCCTAATGAGGCCTCACTCCTTGGCTTGCAGACAGCCACCTTCTTGTGTCCTCATGGCTTTCCTCTGTGCAGGTATACGGCCCGTATCTCTTTCGTGTGTCCGCATTTCCATCTCTTATGAGGATGCTAGTCAGATTAGATTGGGACCCACCCTAAAGGCCTTACTCTGACTTGATCACCTCTGTAAGGTCCTATACAAATCCAGACACACTCTGAGGCCCTGGATATTAAGGCTTCTACATATGAATGTTCAAGGAACATAATTCAGCCAAAACCTAACTCCATCCACAGAATTACACAGATGTTAGGAGGATTTCAGAAATCCCTGAGTCCATTCCCTGGCATTTGCAGTGACGCTCAGGGTCATGGAGCCTTTGCCCGGAGTCACAGAGTAAGTCAGTTCAGGGCAGGGGCCTGAGTCCTGGGCTGCCCTGCTCAGCGGCATGACCCGGGTGGGCACCATCCTCACCTGTAAGGAGTGGATGAGGAGTTCTCTCGCGCTGGGCTGTCTGTTGAGAACTCAGAGCACAATTACACTCGTAAACATGCTTTGTAAACCTGCACCCTGCCACTGAACTGTACAGTCAAACGTGGTTAAAATAGTATGCTTTATATTATGTGACTTTTACCACAATAATACAAGACATTAAAGATAAAAGAAAATAAATCCGTCCAGCTACCCTCAAGAAGTATAAAAACAATCATAGTCTCCAGCCTGGATACATTACTCTTAGGAATCTTGTTCTAAAAAATAAACCTAGCAGAAAGGAAAAAAGTAATAGAGCAGAAAAGAATAAAGTGCACAGAGGAAAGGGGAAGGGATAGGAATAGAACACAGTAGAATAGCTAACAGGGAAGAATAGGGAATTGGGGGTAAAACTTCGGACTTAGTTATTTACATGTGTGTCCTGGTTTGTAATGTAGGCTGTGGTTCACAAAGAGCTTCGGAAGCCAATGCTGTGCTTTCCAGCCCTTTGTCTGCAGGCGTCTCTTCTAGGACCCAGGAGTTATGACTTTCAAAACCTTAATGAAAGGTCCTGACCCTGTCCAGTTTTGAATGGAGTTATTTCTGAAAAGTAAATGCTTTTCCTATTGGAGTTCCCAAAGATTAGGGATAAGACTGCCAACCTGGTGAACTTCTGCATGGCAGCTAAAAATCACATTTCCTCGCTGCCTCAAGAATTTTTTCAGGGCCATACTCCCTGAATTTCCCATTGCTTCTGGGCAACATTCCACTTGTGAATACAAAAGCTCCCCTACCCGCCAATAACATGGGTCATCTGGCTTCCCCGGCCCCAGTATTATTTTTTTAAATCGAGTTTTTAGTGTCTATCTGGGTCATACATGTACGCAGTTTGAAGACTCAGAGAGACTCGCCATGAACAAAGGGCTCCTTTGCCTCTGCCAACTGCCTCCTCTTTTCTGCTCCTCACAGTCCACATTGGAGAATTTTCAATCGATACTTGTGACATTTATCTTCATGTCAACAAGTAGCATGTTTTGATCACTGCTTCTTGATTTTTTCATTGTTAGACATGATCTTTTTATTTCTTATTATGAAGCAAATTTAGCTCTTTTCAGTTTCTCCAACATGCCCTTCTGATTTCACCGTATCTCCAGTAGAGTTATGTAATTTCTATAAGTATTCAGGGTCTGTAGTATAATTATATAAATTATACTCACAACTGAGCCATATAATATACAATGCTTTTTTCCCAAACAGTATTTTAAGTCTTCCCTGGATAGAAATGACTCGATTTTTCATTTGCTTAATTATCTATAGGTTTAGCATTAATTCTACCCTTTAAACTAGTTGTCACTAGTTGTATAAGTCTCCTCTGAATACCTTCGAACACACTGGGCAATGTGATAACACCACCTTCTTGAGGAAACCCTCCAGAGCCCTCCAACCTATTCAAAATGTACAGGTTATTTCCTAGGCCTGCTTCACAGTTTTTTCTTGAGAGTCCTCTTCATTGTTTTCTTGGGAATCTCTCTCATCTTGGCTGTTTTCTTTCTCAGATTCCAGGTCTTTTTCTTCCTTAATTTCTTTTCTCATTTTTATGATGCACATCATGGAGTCCCTTTCTGAGAAAGGGAGTGTGGAACCAATGTTTTGAGAGCTTGGATGCCCCAAAATGTCTTTATTCTACTCTTACCCTTGGCTTAAGACAGAATTCCAAGTTGGAAATAACTTTTCCTTAGACTTTCAAAGACATTGTTCTACTATTTTCTGGCCTCCAAGGTTACTTTGAGGAGTCCCAAGCTATTTTTGCCATTGATCCTCTGTCCCCTGTTTCTCTGGAAGCTTGTGCATGAATATTCTCTTTTGTTGCTCTGAAATTTTGTGATGCAGTGGGAAAGCTTTATTTTATCCATCATGATGGATACTCAGTGGATGTGTATGGAGGTGGTGAGGGTTGTTGGGGTCCTTGTTGGAGAAAGCTGCTGGGGTGCTCCTGTTCTCTTTATTCCCCTCAGGAAGATGCTGTGGTCAGATCCCTCTTGGTGCTGGGTTTGGCCTGAAGGCATGTGCACTACTGAGGTGACACCAGAGTGTGAGGTGTAACCATGTGTGGAGTGGTCATAGGGCCAGGCCCAGCCCCCAGATCCAGGGTACAAGCATGCTCGGTGTGACAGAGATTGCTGTTCAGTTGCTCAGTCGTGTCCGACTCTTTGCGACCCCTTGGACTGCAGCACGCCAGGCTTCCCTGTCCTTCACCATCTCTCGGAGCTTGCTCAAACTTATGTCCATTGAGTCAATGATGCCATCCAAACATCTTGCCCTCTGTCATCCCCTTCTTCTCCTACCATCAATCTTTCCCAGCATCAGGGTCTTTTTTAATGAACTGGCTCTTCACATCAGGTAGCCAATGTATTGAAGCTTCAGCTTCAGCATCAGTCCTTCCAATAAATATTCAGGACTGATTTCCTTTAGGATTGACTGGTTTGATCTCCTTGCTGTCCAAGGGACTCTCGAGAGTCTTCTCCAACACCACAGTTCAAAAGCATCAATTCTTTGGTCCTCAGCCTTCTTTAGGTTGACCTCTCACATCCATACATGACTACTGGAAAAACCATAGCTTTGACTAGACAGATCTTTGTCGGCAAAGAAATGACAAGGATACTGACAATGATACTGGTGTCTAAGATGCAGGCACACAGGAGTGACCAAGGCTCTGAGGTTCAGGGCACAGGTACACTTGCTGTGGTGGTGGTGCCAATGTCAAGTTTATACAAAGTGGTTTCTGAGCTAGGGTCTGGGGCATGTGTGCAACTGTTTGAGGGGGAAATGGAGTGGGGACATGGAAGCTCTGGCCCTAGGGGATGCAGTGGCAACTCCTCTCAAGGCAGGGAGCGCAGCGATGGCTCCTTTAAAAGGAGTGGGGGACAAAGTAGTGGCTTCTTCTCCAGGGAGGCACAGCAGTGTGGATTCCAAGGAGCTTGGTTTGCTGGTGTCAGCTCAGTGTCAACAAATACTGCAGCAGTCCTCAGTGGTGAAAGCTTTGGCTGTCTCTGTAGTGACAAGGGCTGCTGTGGTCTTCTGACCTCTTTCCCCTATGTGGGAAGGTCCTGCTGAGGGCATCCGTCCTGGCATTGAACTGTGCCAGACCGGGGAATGGGGTGATCCCGGGAAGATGCTTCCGATGCTTTTCTATGCAGTCATCCTTGGGTTTTGTGCTCCACTGAGTTGCTGCAAGTTCTTTCATCCAGAGCTCTTCCAGTGCTATGCTATTTCATCTGCTTGTTGTTCTTCATGTTTGTGTGTGTGTGTGTGTGTGTGTGTGTGTGTGTGTGTGTGTGTGTGTGTGTGTGTGTGTGTGTGAAGGACAAGCAGTGGAACTTCCTAGAGTGCTAACTGCCTGAGATCACTTCTCCTTACTTTTCACCTTTCTTTGATTTCTTTCCTTAGTGTTTGCTCTAGTGATTACAATGTTACTGCTGTTCGGTTGCTAAGTCGCATCCAACGCTTAGTGATCCCGTGAACTGCAGCATGCCAAGCTCCTCTGTCCTCCTCCATCTCTCAGAGTTTCTCAAATTCATGTCCTTTGAGTCAGTGATGCTATCTAACCATCTCATTCTCTGTCACCCTCTTCTTTCACCTTCAATCTTTCCCAGCATCAGTGATTACAATATGCCTCTTCAATTGATCATAATCTACTTTAAATTAATGTAGTTTTTGGTGAAAGAAAAAGGAAACTTTGCACACATATAGCTCCATTTCTCACTCTCCCTTTCTCTGTGCTATTATTGGCATATATATTTATGTGTGCTACAAACCCACAGTATGATGTTATAATTTCTGCTTGAGCAGTCATATGTGTTTTTTTTAGTTAAGAGAAGAAAAGATAGTATATTATTATATATTTTTAAATTTACTTACATGCTTGCCGTTTCCAGTGCTTTTCATTTCTTTTTGTCAGCTGGTTAACATCTGGTATCATTTTCTTTCAGTCAGAGAGAAACAAATTCTCTGTTTTACTTATCTGGAAAAGTGTTTATTTCACCTTCACTTTTTAAAGATATTTTTACTGGATAGTAAATTCTTAGGTGATAGTTCTTTTTTTTTTAATTTTAGCACTTTAAATATGCCATTTCAGTGTCTTCTAGCCACCACCGTTTCTGATGAGAATTCAACCACTAATTGTGTTGCTGTTGCCATGAATATGAAGGGTCATTTTTTTCTCTTGCTGCTTGCAGGATAATCTCTTTTCTTTGGTTATCAATATATAACCCTGATGTCTCAGTGTGGTTCTCTTTGTGTTTATATTATGTTGGGTTCATTCTGTTTTCTGACTGTGCTAGTCTGTTTGGGCTACCATAACAAAATGTCATTAACCGAGTGGTTTATAAGCAACGTAAATTTATTTCCCACTAATCTGAAGGCTGGCAAGTCCAGGATCATGGTGCCGGTTGATTTGGGGTCTGGTGAGCACCTGCTTCACTAATGACTGACCGTCTTTTTGCTGTACACTTGCATGATGGAAGAGAAAGAACTCTTTCTATATAAAATTTTTAAAAGGCCTTTTTTATTTTTTAAGTTCACTAATGCTTATTGTTTTCCAGGTAAATAAAAGTGAAGGAATTTGCTTCTATCCAATTTACATGAAGCCATGCTCTCCTGGCCTGATCACTTCACAAATGTTCCACTTCATAATTAGGTTTGGCACATTGAGTCCAACATACGAATTTGGGGGGACACAAACATTCAGACCATAGCATTGACCCTTTAAGCTAATGTCATTCACTAACACTGAATAATTGTCAACTATTTTTTTCTTCAAATAGTTTTCCTGTGTCTTTTCTTCTTTCTTCTTTCTCAGGGCTCCTATTACATTCATATTTGAACATTATACTTCGTTTGTCAGGTCTCTAAGTCTGGTTCATTTTTCTTAACTCTTTCTGCTTCTCTCTCTCTCTTTTTTTTTTTGATTCAATAATTTTATTGTTCTATCTTCAAATTCACAACATCTTTCTCCTGCCATCTCAAATCTGCTGTTGAGCCTGTCTAGTTAATTTTCAACTTCAGTCTTTGTAGTTTTCCTGTTTTATTAACTTTTCTGCATCTGAATTGCAAAGTTGGTCTCCTCCATGGTGTGCAGCCATTGATATCAGTGTGTAGTGTTTACTTTTAGTACTTTGCTTTGTTTTTCAGTCTAGCTCCCTAAGGGTATTCCCTGTTTGTGCACTATTTAACGGTCAGGTCATTATTTGGATAGAAGTTCTGCTCAGAAACCTTGAACATGTGAGCCTTCTACCTTCTGCTGTCTAAGTTGTGTGCGGTTGAAGGAACAAATTCAAATCTGCAGAGTGTCCTTGGGTCTCCCTTGATTTTCACTTTTTTCTGGACTCTCTCTGGTCTCCCTGACTTGTGCATATTTTAGGAGGTGGTCAGGGACATGTGGGGAGTTTATTATCTCAGCCCTTTTGTGGCTCTCTTACTTCCAGATTTCCCCCATTGCATTTCTGGCTGATCTCTAGGCTACTCTCAACAGAAGTTATGCTCTCAAGCCCAGTAAAGCAGCAGTTTTTCACTTTGATCTGAACAGATTCCATGACCTTTAACCCATAAACAGCAGATTTTCACCTCTTCACTCCAGATCAAATCTGTCACCTCCACCTGGCTGCTGGTTTTCACTAACAGCCCTCAAATAAGTTCATCATTCGCACAAGTAAAATTGTGGTTCTCGGGACTTTCCTGCTGGTCTGGTGACTAAGATTACACACTCTCAATGCACAGGGCCCGGTTTCGATCCCTGGTCAGGGAACTAGATCCCACCTGCTGCAACTGAGAGTTCTCGAGCTACAACTAAAGATCCTGCATGCCACAGGGAAGATCACAGATCCCTCAAGCAGCAACTGAGAACTGGCACAGCCAATAAGTAAAATTATTTTAAAAAAGTAAGTAGTAGTTAAAAAAAAAAAGCTGTGTTTCTCATCAGCCAAGCTAAGTTGTGTGGACGAGGCACAGAAAGTCCAAACAAGAAGACCACAGACTCATGATCATTCTGATGCAGGAGCAGTTTTCCAAGATTAAACACTTCTCAATTTGCCTTTGGTCAGGCTCCAGTGCCTTTAAATAGTGAATTTTGACAACTTTATCTGGCTTTATACTTGTTTTCTTCAGAGGGAATTTGCCCCCCTTCTCACACCACCATCCTAAGTGAGTCTTGGCCTGGATTATTTTAATGTTTCTTCCCTTCAGCTATTCTATTGTCCACAGCTTTTGATTTTTTTTTGTTCAGAAATGTTCTGATGTCAGAAGGCTGTTGCAAACACATGGAAAGATGGCTCCGAATTTTGCATATGTCACCTCAAATGTGCAAAAATAAATTAGGCAGCCAGTGAAGTTGAACACTGAGCTGGGGTTGGGGGGGAGGGTCAGAGCTGGAGTCTCATCTCAGCGCAACCCTGGGAGCCCTCTCTGAGGTTCTCCAACAGAAGTTTCTGCTAAGGACACCCCTCGTCTCACCTCATATGTCTTGCTGCTTCCCATCTTCTCTCCCAGCTCCTCCTCTCCTCCCCCTGCCTTTCTTTTGGATGCTATGACTCTGTCAGGGTGAAAATGGCTGAAAGCAACTTTCACTTCTGCTTAGACAACTGAAACCCAAGAGTAAGGTCATTTCCTCCTTCTTTTCTGGGGGGCTGCTGGAATCCATTTTTGGGTTTTTTTCCGATCCCTGTCTGTTGAGGGTGGACAGAAAGGTGAAGTTTTTTTCCCCAAATTCATACAAATCCAAGCTTCCCTGAACCCCTTTCCCTGCAAACCTCTCACATCCCCTCTCACTCTAACCTTGAATAGATAAGTCATTGGAGGAAATGGATTTTCTCTTTAGAAAGGTAGACTCCCTGTTTCCCACTGTTTCTCTACATCCTTGAGTTCAAGTATGTAAAAATTCTTCACAACTCACTTATTTAAGTTAAGCCCCATAGATTAAAAAAAAAAAAAGACATAATTCAGGTGGTATCACAGGACCCTTGGTAAGTAAAAAGCTCAATGCTGGCTCTGCCTCAGAGTTTGCAGGATCCTTAGTGACAAACCATGTTCAAAGCTGTCTCCTTGGTAATGTCCTCCAGCAGTCCTTGATGGAGTTGTTCCTGCCTCTGTTCTAATACTGTGCCTTGTTGAGGCACCTGTGGCTGCACTTACCATACCCAGTCATAGTTGTTTGTCTACCAGACCCCTCCCAGACACATTAGACTGGCTCCCACAGAGGACAGGCATGCTTATTTAGATCTGCATCCCCAGCCTCTTGTGTGTTCTTAAAGCAAACAATCAGAAAAGTTTGTTGTGTTAGTTGGATTGAAATAACAGGACTGAATAATCTCTCCTCAATTCAGCAACTTTTCTGTATTTATGATTTTATCTTTTTACCTTCCAAGTTTTGTTTTATTTTTAATTGGAGGATAATTGCTTTACAGTGTTGTGTTGGTTTCTGCTGTACAACAATGTGAATCAGCCATAAGTATACATGTACATATCCGCTCCCTCTTGAGCCCCTCCTCCCACCGCCTTAATCTCTCTCCTTTAGGTTGTCTCAGAGCACCAGGCTGAGCTCCTGTATATATCAAATCAGTAACTTTTAAATCATAAGTTTAAGCAGTTTGGGAGTCTTCAAACCAGGGCGTAAATGCTTAGGTCCAACTCTCAGGTGTCAGGAAGTGAATACAAAAATAATAACACACACGATTCACTGAGCACAGCCAATTCTGGGCACGGTTCTGGGCCCTTTGCTGTCAGGGATGGAAGAAGACAAAGCAGTTTTCCTAAAAGATCAGATCTAGCACTTGGATTAGGGATATTCACATCAGCTACCAGTTATTTGGAGTTCTCATGTGCTAAATACTGTAATAGAGGCTTTTTATACATTAATCCATCTGTTCTCACAAAAAATCTTTTGGGAGAAATAAAACAGATTGTTTCCGAGGAGTCTTAGAACCCAAGATCTCTATGTTGCTGCTACGATTGCCATGAACATCTGTCAAAAAACTCTTTCCTGCCAGAGACTCACAGGGAATTCCTCTCTTAATCCTAAAATCCAAGGGAAGGGACTCCATGAAGAAGCTGAGATTCTGAACTGTAGTCCCAGGGCAGGAGTAGAAGCCATTGTGTCTAAATTCTATCCTTGCCCCTCCATATCGATGTTCCCAGACATAAAGGCAGGAAAGGAGACCACCCATTGGCTCCCTTTTGTCCACAGATCAGAAAGTAGGAGGCCAGTGGCTCACTATGTCCAGCTGAACCAATAAGTCTCCAGAGGGCATCTCAGCAAACTTCTTGGTCCCATTGGTCCCTCAGCTGGTGTGGTAAAGGACAGCACCTTCTAGATGTTACAGTCCTTCCCCATCACCTCCATCATTCTCTGCTCCTCTGAGTTTTCATAGTAGAGTGACATAGCACAATTGAAAAGGCTCTGAGATCAGAATCAAGGACTGACTAGAGTCAAGGGAATTCCTTTACTAGAGGCAAGGGAATTAGCCAGATTTTTGCCTTCCCTCCATTCTATCATTTGTGCTCTTAGTATCCCATGAGCTGGGTATCATCAGAACTATTTGGAAGCCAAGACAAAACCAGCATGGCTGGAAGATGGCCCCTTGCTCACACCGACAGAACAAGGCAGTGGAACCCAAGCTCCTTCATGCCTTGCAGACAACCCTGCGAGGCAGCATGAAACACCTTGCAGACTTAACTTGGAGGTTTACTAACTCTGCCAGGCTCGCTGCAAGAAAAACACCTCCGTGTTGTTAAACCAAAGCCCCTTGGGAAAACTTTCTGATAGCAGAGGGGCACAGTGACAAACGTGGCCCAGCTCCAGAGAAAGACAAGCTGCTCATAGGCTTTTCCTGGGCACAGCAAACCCACGAAAGCTTTCTCGAAGAGCCGGTGGGAGGGGCGGGGCTCGGTGGAGGCAGCTGTGACCACAGACGGGGGTGGAGGGGGGTACCCTGCCACCTCGGCAGGGTGCTTGCTATCGTCAGCAGGAAGCCATGAGCTTCTGAAGTGACTGAGACGCCTGTGATGGGCTCCTGCTTCAGGATTGTTTCCGAGTTGCTGGTTGTAGCTAGGAGGCCGCTGCCCCACAAGGCATGGGGATTTGAAGAGCTACGGTGAGCAGTCGCTGAATACTGCCAAGGTAAGACTCATCTTCCGCCTTCCTGACCACGTTTCCTCATACAGCGCAGACAGTGCTTAGGGGCCTGTGGGTGGGAGAGTGGGCAGGAACATTGCTATGGGTGTTACAGCGGAGAGGGAAGACTTTCTTAGGATCTGAGCCCCAGCTGTGAATAGATTGCTCCGCCGTTTGCTCGTTTCTATTTTAGAAGGGTTTTTTTTTTGATTTTTCATCTTATTTTTAATTGGAGGATTATTACTTGACAATATTGTGATGGTTTCTGCCATACTTCAATATGAAACAGTCACCCAAGAGAGTTTTTTTGATCGATAAAAGTTCAGTCCATCCAGGATACAGTCTGCTTCTCAGGCTTTCAAAGCTGGAAAAGGTGGTGAATGTGCCACGGAAGAAAGACAGGAGGAGGCTGTGGGTGGGGTGAGGGTATGGATGGGCACTCAGGGCTGTGTGCTCCAGGCAAGAGCCTCCCTATAAAGGAGGGTAAAGATACCATGGTGCCAAGCTGATGCAGGGCAGCAGTGATGTGCGGAGGGTCTGACTCAAGGTCAATGATTGGTTGTTGCTTTCATTTCATTTTGGTCTTTTTTTAAAATCAGGTTTTCCATTTTTCAGACATTTGGGGGTAGAGTGATGGCTTGTTGCTGTTTGGTTGCTAAGTCATGTCCAACTCTTTGCGACCCCATGGAGTGTAGCTCACCAGGCTCCTCTGTCCATGGGATTCTCCAGGCAAGAATACTAGAGTGGGTTGCCACACCCTCCTCCAGGGGATCTTCCCAACCCAGAGATTGAACCCATGTCTTCTTCATTGGCAGGTGGATTTCGTGTAACTTTGGCTGCAAGGAGAAAAGTACTTCACCTCCATGCTATTCCTTCCTCAAACCCCTAATCCTAGTCTAGTTATGAGAAAACATCAGACAAACCCAAATTGAAGGGCTGCAGACTATTTGAACTTCAAGATTCTCAAGGTCATGACAAACAAGTAAAGATAGGGAAATTGTCACTTCCGAGGAGAGTAAGGAGAAATGACAACTAAATCCAGAATTCACATATGGGTTGGATTGGATCCTGGAACAACAACAACCTCAAAGTCATTAGTGAAGAATAGGTGAACTCTAAATGATGTCTGGAGTTTAACAACTATCACTGATGTGCCTTTCTTGGTTCTGGCAAATGTACCATAGTTAGGAAAGACAGCAACACTAGGGGAAGCTGGGTACAGGATGCATGGCAAGTCTCTATCTTATCTTTGTAATTTTTCTGTAAACCTAACTTTATTCCAAAATAAAAAACTAAAAAATAAAAATCTATGCTCATCCTGCCTGGGAGCAGAAATAGTCAACATCTGAACATGCTTGGGGAAACTGGTGTCCCTGGCCCGGGGGGCCTACCCTCTCATTGAACCTTCTGGAACCTGGAAAGCCTCTTGCATTTTCTATCAGCCTCTCTCTCAGCTCCCCACCTGATTCTCAGAAAGCACCATATTTCCCTCTCTCCGTGGTCTTCCTCATCATTCGTTTATTTTTTCATTCAACACACATTTCCGAGCCCTCACTCTGTGTCAGGGGGATTTAGGCCTAAGGACCGCACTCTGTCTCCCAGCGGAGCTCACGGCGCTGGTTCAGGCTCCTTGGCCTCCAGCACATGCCCAGCTACCCACACCTGACCCCTCCCCAGTGAGGAAGCAGGAGGCTGAGTGTGGGCCCAGACCCAGCATGGAATACCCGGATGGACTCTTCCATCCTGGGCTCACCCATCCCCGCAGAATCTGTGGTCAGCCAGGCAGCAGCCAACTGTACTGCAAACACTCTTCCACGAGCAGAGCATCTCCCGAGGAATGCAGAGGCAAACTGGAATTCTGAGAGCCAGCTCCTGCTTGAGTGACGCCTTGGGGGCCTGGTCCCTGCACAGACCCTAGAATCTGCAGCCTCCGGACGAGATCACCAGGGGCAGCAGCCTTGATTTAAGGATCAGGTGTTTGGAGAGGTACCAGAGAGACAGAGAAACCCAACCTACCCTCCTCAACACACATACACGTTCATATACATACATACACACACACATGCACGCGCGCACGCACCTCACAGGCCCAGCAGAGCAGGTGTGCCCTTGTTCAAAGGCGATGTCTCAACCAGATTAGAGAAAGCTTCGGAAGCAGACATGAAAGAGGAAAGAATTATGAAGCCATGGGGAGAGAGCATTTACGTGAAAATCACAACGCTTAGATGAAGATCTGAGCTGAAGAGCGGTGATTACCACTGGGCTTGCAGTCCCTTTCCTGTCACATCTCCTGCTCCCCCTCGGCTTCTGGAACAAACCAGGCCCCTCCTGCTGATCGCTCTGCCTGGCGCACCTCTCCTCTTTCTCATCCAGGCAAGTCCCTCTTGCCCTGGTTCTCAGGATCTGTGCCCATGTCTTCTCTCCTGTCGTGTCATGCTGTGCCATGCCAAGTCGCTTCAGTCGTGTCCAATTCTTTGCAACCCTATGGACTATAGCCCACCAGGCTCCTCTCTCCATGGGATTCTCCAGGCAAGAATACTGGAGTGGGTTGCCATGCCCCTTTCCAGGGGATCTTCCCAACCCAGGGATCGAAACTGTGTCTCTTATATCTCCGGCACTGGCAGGTAGGCTCTTTACCACTAGCACCACCCGGGAAGCCTACCAGTGCCCAAATCCATCCCTGAGTCCCCAAGGCCTCTAGCACATGCCTGGGGCACTTTGTTGGCAGGCCTGCTGCCCCTCTGGATCTGGGCTCTTCCAAGACAGGGACCAGGCCCTCCCTCCAAACACTATCCAAAACAGGAGAGTGTTTTAGAAAGAACTTGAAGCATGATTAGGGTGTTAAATAAGAATTATCTTCCCTTCTGTGTACAAAACATAGATCAGTTCTTTATTTTTTCACCAAGAGGGCCAACTTACGGTGAGATATCCAGCTGTGTTTATTATAGTTAGACAACTGACCTATGTCTCAACTGTCCATTTTTACAGTTATTCTACCTTGTATTGCTACAGAAATTCTATAAAATTATTTCATGGTAAGATTCTTTTCATTCCTACTATTTCTAAGGTAAATGAGACTTTTTAAAAAAATTCTTTTTTTTTAATATTGCACTTGAAGATAGGATCAAAAGTAATAAACCATTTTATGATTTTATTTGGGTGGCTTTATGGGGAAGGCTGAAGTTTCCTTTTCCTAATGGAAAGGAGCCATTTCCATTTTGTGCTGTCTGTCCCTTTGTCTGTCTGGTGGACTCCCTGGCACCTGTCAGGGCTGTCGGGGACGTGTCAGGTTAAGACTGAGAACAGGGGTGTGCTGGCAAATGTTTATCATCCGACTTTCTGGGAAACACACACACACACACACACACACACACACACACAAGTTAATCATCAGTTTTTACTGGTATAAAGGATGACTAACACTCATTTACAAATATTAATATATATAATACCCATTCTTATAGATACCACATAGCCAACTGATTCTCCATAGAATGCTCTTGTGAACTTTTGCCCAACTCGTGGACCCAAAGTCAAGCAATTGATGAACATGAACTTCATTGATATTTTCACTTATTCCAAGAAGTAAGATCAGAGTGAAACCACAAAGATGTGTCTGAACTGCACTCGATAGTCTGTGGGGTGACCTACTTCTTTACTAAATTGGATAACAGTACTTTATTACTTGAAAATTTTGTCCATGTTGGGGGGTGCTATACACAGCTGCAAATCTTTTTAAGCGAAATCAACATTATTAACATTTTCTCCAGCACCATCTTAAGTCGGGGAAATCAACAAAAATGCATCAGCCACACACGTGTTCAGTTCAATTCAGTCACTCAGTCGTGTCTGACTCTTTGTGACCCCGTGTACTGCAGCACGCCAGGCTTCCCTGTCCTTCACCAACTCTCGGAGCTTGCTCAAACTCACGTCCATCGAGTCGGTGATGCCGTCCAACCATCTCATCCTCTGTCGTCCCCTTCTCCTCCTGCCTTCAACCTTTCCCAGCATCAGGGTCTTTTCCAATGAGTTAGTTCTTTGCATCAGGTGGCCAAAGTATTGGAGCTTCAGCTTCAGCATCAGTCCTTCCAATGGATATTCAGGACTGATCTCCTTTAGGATGGACTGGCTGGATCTCCTTGCAGTCCAAGGGACTCTCAAGAGTCTTCTCCAGCACCATAGTTCAAAAACATCAATTCTTCGGTGCTCAGCTTTCTTTATAGTCCAACTCTCACATCCATATATGACTACTGGAAAAACCATAGCTTTGACTAGATGGACCTTTGTTGGCAAAGTAATGTCTCTGTTTTTTAATATGTAGCCCTTGCTTATTCCTGTGGTATAAACACTCCTACCATAGCCAGTTTCAAACTGCCAAAACATCTTGGCTGAACATGAAGCTGGGAAGCCGGAAAGAGGGGGAGGTAGTACATGGTTATATTGTTTCCATCCAACAGATACAACTGAAGTAAACAACCTCAGAATCAGAGACAACAGTAAAATATCCAGGAAGTTTCCACATATATGTGTTAACATAAGGTTTTTGTTTTTCTTTCTGACTTACTTCACTCTGTATGACAGACTCTAGGTTCATCCATATCTCTACAAATGACCCAATTTTGTTCCTTTTTAATGGCTGAGTAATATTCCACTGTGTATTTGTATCATAACTTCTTTGTCCTACTGGCAGGGCAGGAAGAGATACAGATGTAGAAAATGGATGTGTGGACATGTGGTGGGGGTGGGGGTGGGATGAATTGGGAGACTGAGATGTACCTATACATATCATATACATATATACACCCCTCTCTCTGGGGGTCAGCAGGGCCTCGCCGAAGGAGCTACTGCATGAGTGCAGGCCTGTGTGTGCTGAGCACTTCGGGAAGGAACTGCCAGGTGTGCAGGATGGTGGCTCTTGCTGTTCATGACACCCCAGCTACAGGGCTGAGGAGATAAAAGGGAGGTGGTTAGGAGCTTGCCTGAGGGACGTGAGCCAAGTCTGAGGTCAGAGTTGTGCTGCAGTGTTGCTCTTACTCAGGAGCCTCTGTGCTCAGGACTGGTGTGCTGACTGACCGTGACCTCGAGAAGGTCAAGTCCCGATTGATGAAGCTGCTGCCTCCTCACCCCTGGCAGGTTGCCCTGCAAGAAGCTCTTTGGAAATTTTCTCTTGGTGGCTATTTTGAGAGTAGGTAACCTCCCATGACCCAGGGGAGGGGTCTGTCACCAGAGTGGGTCCTTTACTTCTGACTCTCTTTGTGGGTGGTGGGGGGGAATCTAAACAGCAGAAACTCACATGGATTTAGATATGAAATTCCTCATGCTCTTTGGAGGAACCAGTGTCCCCTCAGCCCAGACTCAGATGCCGAGGACCCAAGCTGTACATGGTCTGCCAGGAGTGAGGAGGTGCTCTCTCTCTGCTCTTTCAGCCACAGGCTCAAGGTTTTGAGCTCAGTGGGGGTCTGTGGGGCTCTGACTGAGTCCTCTGGGGGTATGTCTTCTCCACCTGCTCACTTAGAAAGCCTTCTAAGCAGGGCCACATAGAAGCAGGAGATCAGCCATAACCCTTTGGGAGAACAGGCTGATTTTGTACAGATATATCATGTATCTCCTTTCTTTCTAACTGTAACAATCATATAATACCAAAAAATAAAAACTTTTGGAAACAGATATGAGCCATCTACCCAAGACTTGCTCACCTTGGTTTGTAGGAAGCAGCTTTTTATCACTGGAATCATAACAGACAGAGACCTTTGGAGTCTGTTTTTTCCTTGCTTTCTTTTTTTCATCTTAACATAAGCATCTTCCCCATGGTGACCTGTCTTCACAATGATCATTTTTTCTATTTTTTATTTAAATATTAAAAAAATTTTTTTTACAATATTGTGTTAGTTTCTGCCATACAACAATGCAAATCAGCCATAATTCTACATATATTCTCTCCCTCCCTAGCCTCCTTCCCATCCCCCATCCCACCCTTCCAGGTCATCACAGAGTGCCAGACTGGGCTCCTGTACTACACAGCAACTTCCCACCAGCTATCTTTCTTACACCTGGTACATATATACAATGGAATATTATTCAGCCATAAAAAAGAAGGAATCTGAATCAGTTCTAGTGAGGTAGATGAACCTAGAGCCTGTTGTACCGAGTGAAGTAACTCAGGAAGAGAAAAACAAATATAGTATATTAACACATACATATAGAATCTAGAAAAATGATATAGATGAACCTATTTGCAAGGAAGGAATGGAGATGAAGATGTAGAGAATGGGCTGGTGGACACGGTGGGGGATGGAGAGAGTGGGACGAATGGAGAAAGTATTATCACAATGATCATTTTTGAAGCTGCATAATATTTCCTTATCTTAACTCTATTTCAAACTGGACATTTAGTCTCCTTTTTTTTTTGAAACATCATAGAGGGTTATGATTGGGAACAAAATAACATGTAACTTGTAGAGTCCTTCTGAACTACATTGCACAGCCAAAGAGTATTCTTCCCATATTCCAAGGAAAACAATAATATAGAGAGACGAAAGGCTTATTTGGGGGTGGAATGGGGTGGTCTTGGATTTGCATTTGAAGTCATGGTGATCGTGGCCTGAGTTCTCGTCTTCTCTTCTAGCTCCCTTGTTGTCAACAGCTATATTCGTTGGCCAGGGGATGTGGTCTTTGGCAGGAGAACAGACTTTCCTCTCTGTCAGATGAAATGACTCAGAAGGAAACAAAACCCAAGAATTTGGCCTCATTTGTCCCATAGTCTAAACCAAGATTCCTAATCCGAGGTCCATGAATTGTTGTGCGGGTTTAGGGGGAGAGGAGTCCTGAAACTGAACACAAAATTGGATGTGTGACGGAAGTGTCTGTAGTTTCACCAGATTCTCAAAGGAGATTGTGGTCCCTGAAAATATTTTTAAAAACAACTGATCTATCTTTCTTTCTGTCTTCTTCCTTCCCATTCCCTTTGGCGAGTCCGGTGTTGAAATGAAAGAATTCTAAAGATCTGTGCCTACATACAGAAGTCCAGATGTGGAATGGGGACCATATTATTCCCATCTGAGGAGCCTTGGATTAGAACCCAAGTCTATCTCACTGCCTGATCTCTGTGTGCGTACCCATTATGTGAGGCTTCCCAGATGGCACCAGTGGTAAAGAATCCGCCTGTCAAAGCAGGAGACATAAGAGATGCAGCTTCGATCCCTGGATCAGGAAGTTCCCCTGGAGGAGGGAATGGCTATCCACTCCAGTATTCTTGCCTGGAGAATCCCACGGACCAAGGAACCTGGCAGGCTACGGTCCGTAGGGTTGCAAAGAGTGGGACACAACTGAAGCACCTCAGCACACACACACATGCACACACAACCATTATGCTAAAGTGCATTATGGTTAAGAGAGTTGCTTCTCTTTTTACTTCTTTAACCAAAGCTAATTGCTAATGTGTTCAAGGTCCTGCCATGATTATGGCCATCCTTGATTCTTCACTAAACTAAATGTTTTGATTTTTTTTTTTAAAGCCTTGCATTTCTCTCCAGGGAGTCAGACTGACACAGAAATATTTGTGATTGGCTAATTGTTCTTTCCTCCTACGAGCATTAACCATAGGAAATGAGCTGTATTTATCAAATGGAAATGTTATCACTCAAGGCTTAAAGAGCCAAGGAAACTTTGAAGTCCAAGAGATTGAACCCAACAGTCCAACTCAATGGGTGGGAGACTTGAGCTTATGATTTACTGAATACAAATGGACCTTTTCTCTTCAGATGTTTTTATTAACAACAACCTACTTGGCACCCATTGGTGACTTTGGCTTCCTAAATGTGTTTGATTTCCTTTCTCTCTTAGTAATCCTGTCCTGAATCTCCTTAAATGCAAGCGTTCATACCTGGAGGCAAAAAGATGGGGCAAAATTTAATCTCAACTCTCCTTGCTTCCTCTGAGACTATCTGCCAAGTTAACCACATATTATTACTGAAAACTGGCAGCCTTGAAAGGGGAAAGACTTCCTGAAATATGGGAAATAATCATGCAATAGAAAAGAGTAAATTATAATTTCATCTTGGGCGTCTTACATGTAATACAACATTAAACGTTAGATCAGTGTGCTTTATTGGCCCCCTAGTTTTGGCCAGTGATCGATAATCAGTACATGGAATAACAATGGCTTTTGATATAAATGGCATCTTTCTACCTTTGCCCTAGAAAAGTAAACTGTTTACTGTTTATGACAGTGGAGTATTAGGAGGAAGTGGATGAGAAGGCATTTTCTTATATTTGTGTTTTCTCTTCAATGCAGAAGACCCGGGTTCAGTCCCTGAGTCAGGAAGATCCCCTGGAGAAGGGAATGGCTACCCACTCCAGTATTCTTGCCTGGAGAATCTCATGGACAGAGGAGCCTGGTGGGCTCCAGTGCAAGCAACTAACACTTTATAATAATATATTATCGTGTCATGGTTTAACAGTAATAACTCACATTTATTGAGTCCTTACTATGTGTTGAGGCACTCTTATAAGTGTGTTATATATTTCATCTTATTTAAGACAAAATCATTCAGTAACTTGCTTTCATAAGAGCATTTTTGGCTTTTTTTGCCTTCACCTCAACTTCTAGATGAGTCTAAATTATTCCCTTTCAAGGTTTTCTGGGCAAAAAAGCATGACTGCCTATCCAAAAACAGGAATTAATTATTCAAGAAAGGCTGAAGCAAAGTCCTCAAAATTTGTTGTACCCTTGATAGAATATTTTCATACTTTATCACAATTTACTAGAACATTCATCTCCACCGCCAGTTCTGGATTGAACCCAGGCAGATTGTGCCTGGGTCCTGAGGTGTGTCCACACGTTGGGCCCCAAGGAGGCTGCTGCTGACACTGTGTGGTTGGCTCCAGAACTGGGAGCCCCAAATCTTAAAGGAAGTGTCAGCAGTTTGGGAGATGGGGATGGCAAAGTCAGAGGAATGAGGCTGAGGGCACAGAAGTGAGACAGGTGATCTGTGGGCTGTGATAAAGGCAGAGAGGGAGTTGAGAGGGGAAGAGAAAGCAGTCTCAAAGAGATATTTGCATACTGTACTTGTTTTCATAGTGGCGTTATTCGCAATAGCTGCATGGTTGAGTGGATAAATAAATTGTTTCATGTATATGCCATGGAATATTATTCAGCCTTAAAAAAAAAGGAAATTCGAACAAATGCCACGACATGGATGAACCGTGAGGGCATTATGCTAAATGAAATGTCAGTCCCAGAAGGACAAATACAGTATGGTGTCACTTCTGTGAGGTCCCCAGAGTAGTCAATTTATAGAGACTGAAAGTAGAAAAGTGGTTGTCAAGGATTGGCAGAGGGGGAAATGGGGAGTTTTTCTTTAATGGAGATGAAGTTTCAATTTTGCAAGACGAATAAGTTCTGGAGGTTGGGTGCCCAGCAATGTTAATATTTGTTCCATTACCAAACTGTACATTTAAAAATTAAGACGGTAAATTTTATGTCATGTCCATTTACCTAAGTAAAAAATTTTTTTTGAGAAATAGAATAGAAAATACTCAAATGCGTTGCTTGAGTAAGGACAAATAATATTGCATGAGCCTTTGTTTCAAGGCGTGGGGGATGTGTGTGCGCATGTGCACCTTGGCAGGTTCTATCTTGCAGGTGTACACTGTGTCCTTACTGAGGGTCATACTAATCAAGAAAAAAACTTCTGATAAACACCACAGTGGAAGACCTCAGACCACACAGCCCAGTAAGGCTTCTCATAACCTCTGTGGTTGAGCCATCCCTCCCCCGGGGCACAGCAGAGGGGTGGTTTCTGCTCTATGGTTCTCACCTCCCAAGACATCTTTTCCACTCAGAAAATGCTCATTAATTGACAAACAGATAGCCTAGGAGGTCTTGCATTGATACGTCTCCATCTTCTCCCATTTCCCCAAGAACTAAACTCAGAAAACTGCGTGGATGTGGGAGAGAAAGGGAATACATGTGTGCTCAATTGCTCAGTTGTGTCCGACTCTTAGAGACCCCATGGACTGTAACCCGCCAGGCTCCTCTGTCCATGGGATTTCCCAGGCAAGAATACTGCAGTGGGTTGCCATTTCCTCCTCCAGAGGATCTTCTCGATCCAGGGATCAAACCTGTCTCCTGAGGCTCCTGCATTGTGAGCCACCTAGGAAGCCCTGAGAAAGGAAATGACAAGTACTTAATTTATTCCAAAACTGCCAAGGGAGGGAGGAATGGAAGGGGAGAAGAAAAGAAGGAAGGAAAATGGTTGTGGTTTTGATTTCTGAGACTTGCAGAGTTTAGATAAACCCTTTGTAACCTCAGAAAGCTCAGAGGCTCACCGGAAGCCTTACTAGGGCTTGGACAGGGGTCTGGGAATCAGTCCAATTCCAGGGAAGTGACAGGATGAAACACTCCATCCTTCTGGGCCTTAAGGAGGGACAGGGGGTCTCTGGGGGAGAAGGAACAATAAGCTGCCCCACAGGTTCACCCAGAGGGAGACATTCTTTCTCTAGGATAGTTCTGGAGGGGAGCCTGTGGAAAGGGGAAGAGTGGAGTGTGTGTTTAATATAGTGGCTGCCATTAGCACCTGGCTTGTAGCATCTATAAAGCGCTGCTCATGTGAGTGGCTGTGAGCTCCACATGGCAGCTCTTAGAGGAGGAGAGGGGCATTTAACTAACAAGAGGCAGAGCTGTGACTGAAATGCATCCCTTGTGATTTAAAATCCCTCCTCTGCTGCTGCCTCGGGAAAGGTGGTGCTGTAGTCCTGGGCCAGGACGGGAAGTGAACAAGGCAATGGACCGAAAGGAGGAGGAGGTTTTCATCCTCGCATATCATGTAATAACCCTGAAGCCTTGAGGGCTGTGGCAGGGATGGAATTTCATGATACGATCAACTGCCTCTGTCGATGGTAGAATGGATGCCACGTGAGAAGAGGAGCTGTCCGTTCGCTCACTCAGACATAACTGTGAGCTTTTCCCGAGGCACTGAGTCACATCCGTGGACAAAACAAAGGCCTCTTCTCATGCAGGATGACAGACACCAAACAAATTTGGAAATATATGTAGTGTCAGGTGGTAATCAGGGGAGAAGTGACACGGCCTGACCTATATCTTCCAGCATCAGGCTGGTGGGAGGGCAGGAAGAGGAACAGAAGAACAGCTGGGAGGCCACTGCAAGGTTCTGGCTTTGACTGGAGTAGCAACAGTGGAAGAAGTGGTCCAATCCTGGCTGCACGTTGAGCCCACAGCACTTGGTGATGGTTTGTTTGTGGGATGTAGGAGAAAGAGCGTGAGAAACTCCAAGATGGAGTCACTGTTTAGTGAGATGGGAAAGCTTTGAGGCTCCAGGTTTTGGGGAAAAAACAAGGGGCTCCTTTTGGCCATTTCAAGTCTGAGCTGTTTACCAGAAATCCAAGTGGCAATATGATTGGTGATGGAGTCAACTGCTTCTCTGAACTCTACCAACCCCTCCTCTGGCTCTTTTCCCCTGTGAGCATCGCGGACCTCCTAGCCTCCGAGCACACTTGAACTTTTCAGATGCCCCCAGGCTTCCCAGAGCCTCCTGCTGTTGCAGCATAGGCCTGGCTCCTCTGTGCCCCGCCTACTTGCTGAATCAAATTTGAGAGAGAGCTTTTCCTGGGCACGAGCAGCACCTTGTGGGGCAGGAGGCAGCTGCCCAGCTCTTGAAGACCACGCTCCATTAGGGCTGAGCCCACTGTGGTGAGACCCTGCCTACTGCTGGTGCAGCCCCAGCTCTGTGGTCAGAGTTCTTGGCCCCACTGCATGATTGGGTGCTATTCCCCAAGGTCCCACAATTGGATCCTGAGTCCAGGCCCCCTTCCCCCGCTCACCTCAGCTGAGAGTGACTTCTGGGAAGCCAAAGAGGTACCTTTCTCCTGCAGCAGCTTCTAGAGCAGCCCAGCCCTGAGCCCATGGTTCAGGAGGGTAATCTCCAGGAGGAGGAAGCTGAGCACCCTTAGATGCTGATGACAGAGTGATGCATGCCGGCCACTCAAAACTCACTTAACAGAGGGGGAAACCAAGGCAGGGAGCAGGTGGGGGAAGAAACAGTGTCCACAGCCAGTTGATGGTTGAATCCCAGTTCTCCCAGATCTCCCAGTTGCCCAGGAGCTGGCAGCTCCCCACCCCCACACTGAGCAGCCCTCTGGCTTCACACAGGCACTGCTACTGCTACTGCTACTGCTAAGTCGCTTCAGTCGTGTCCGACTCTGTGCGACCCCACAGACGGCAGCCCACCAGGCTCCGCCATCCCTGGGATTCTCCAGGCAAGAATACTGGAGTGGGTTGCCATTTCCTTCTCCAGTGCATGAAAGGGAAAAGTGAAAGTGAAGTCGCTCAGTCGTGTCCGACTCTTCGCGACCTCATGGACTGTAGCCTACCAGGCTCCTCCGTCCATGGGATTTTCCAGGCAAGAGTACTGGAGTGGGGTTCCATTGCCTTCTCCCACACAGGCACTAGGATCATTTTATCCTAAACAAGGCACAGACGCTCTTTCAGATCCAGGCTCCAGCCAAGGCTGCAGAGAGCAGGTACTCCTGGCAGAACTTGGTTTCGGACATCAAACAGCTACTTTCATGTGCGTTTACTTAGCACATTCAATTTTTGAAGACTAATCTGTTGAATCCCTGCTGGGAACTGGCTTCCAATTCTGAGGACAGACATCCCCAGGTCGGGGAGTGTGAGAGGTTCTGATCTGTAGGAGGAGCATGGGGCATCTCTTTCCCCTCCACGCACAGCCCCTCCCATATCTAAAGGTCATCGTCCCCTTGTTTGGCATCTCCCCATCTCCCTCAGCATCCCCCTTCTCTGCTCTCTCATCCATCACCTTTCACAGAGGCCCCTGCAGCTGCCGTGATCTTTCTATCAGGTAAGTGGGTCCATTTGAAGCCATCTAGAGGTTCATGTGGCTTCTTGAGAGGAAGCCCAGCTCCTTCACCTGCCCTCCTCTCTGCCCTCACCTCCTCCATCCTCCCCACCGACTCTGCTCCAGGCCAAGCCCTCTCTCACCCCCACAACCCAGGATCTTCCATCCTGCCATCCCCCTGCCCTTCCAACCTCAGGGAGCTGCCTCTGGTCACTCAGACCCGGGAGGTCTTTCCTCCACTGAATAACCTCGTGCCTCTGTTTCAAATCCATCACACCACCTCTGCTCTCTGCACAAACTCACTTTTCTCAGAAGTGACTAGCCATTTTCTCTGCTTATACGCTGTCTGGTCTCCCTCTGGCTCACCTTTCTGCCAGCCAGCACGCAAGCTCCGGAGCGCATCCCTGATCTCTGCTCCCCACAGCACGTCCAGGACCTGTGCTCACGGGCCTCTGTCAGGGAGAACAGGCTCTTCGGAGGGAATGAGGGAGGCAGGAGCACGTCAAGGGGCCACGCTGCCCCAGGGGGGCCTGCTCCCACACAGCTGCTGGCAAACCGGGTTGTCACAGGAAAGCAGTTTGACAGTTTGGATCCGGAGTCTTGAGATAGTTCCTTGGTGTTGAAGCAGAGTAATTTGCCTTCTGAAGGCCTGAACAGAATGGGGAAATCTGAAAAATAGGCAATCCAAATACTATTGATTATAGTAATGAGCTTTACATTGCATCATGATGACATTCGTGTTTTAACTGGAAGTTTATACCTCTTAGAAATGCATTCTTTTTTTTTCTGGTTAGGACATATCTTTTTTTTATTTACACAGCACTGAGGGAAAAAGACAACACTAAAAGTTAGACCATGACAAGTTGCTTTCATGATGGTGTTGATCAGCACATTAATCTGTTACATGAACTTCTCTTGCCGTTTAAATTTCTCTTATCCAGTCTAAGGAATTTGGCAGCTGTCTTCATGTGCCTTGCTTCAAATGTGATAGCAAATCCTTTTGCACGTATCTTGGTTACAGACCGTAGCAAAGTTTCATCGATTTGTAAATAGTTTCCATGGTAGAAAAAAAATCAATAATAACTGAAAATATATGAGTTCTTTTTGAAAAAAGAAAACTACAATTTTTCTAAATGGTCAAAGGATATGAATGGGCCATCCACAGAGGGGAGAACCCACGCAAATCAATAAACATCTCAAAAGTAATCAAGAAAAAACAAATAACAAAAAGATTCCATTTTACCCATTGGATTAGTAAAAAGCAATGTCTCATAACACCGGGTTTGGCAAGCATGTGGGGAAACGAGAATTCTTGGGTATTGCTGGAAGGAGGACAACTTGGTGCCTTGGAGACAGTTTTGGAACTCCACAGCCAAACTGAAGGATCTCACTCTACAGCCCTGTGGGTCCTCACAGTACCCTGGAGCCACATTGTTCAGAGATAGTCTCACACGTGTGCAGGGGGACACGGGCTCCTCACCATGGAGTTTGTTATCATGGTAAAGAGGAGACAACTCAATTGCTCCTTAACAAAAAATGATTAAAGGGACAAATAAGATGTGGTTTATTCACTTAATGAAATAAGACTTTTAAAAAATAGAAAAATTAGGGATCTGTATAGCAAAATAAATAAACCTCAAGAATAAGTTTGGGTAAAAATAAGCAAGTTTCAAAAACGTTACTTGCATTATGAGGCCATTTTTGGCAAAACATACAAAATATATATTGCTTGTGGCTGTTTATTTGTATGTCATAAATGTAAAAAATCATACATTATAATAACACCCAGTCACTTCAATATAATGACTTTGGAGACAAAGAAAGGAGAAAATTATGATCAAGCTTTAGTAATATTGGTGACATAAAAAAAGAGAGAGAAAAAAAGAGAACTGAAGTAAATGTGACAAAATATTAATACGCGTTTGATGTTAGTGCTGTTACATTTGTTTCTGAGTTTTTTATGCATATAAAATATTGTGAAAAAACTAATGGTGAAAAATAGTGAAAATTAGTAAATATATATGTAGGTGTATATATCTATAATCTTAGGTTGGGGAAGATATTTCTAAGAGGGAACACCAAAAGCAAAGATTGGTAAGAAAGATTAGTAAACTGACAAGATAAAGATGATAATCTTTTGTGCACAGTAAATGTAAACAAAATTAAAAAGCTAAAGATAAAATGAGAAAAGTATTTAGAACATGTTTGACAAATTATTGTATAAATTAAATATATCTATGATATAAAGAGTTCCTACATATAATTAGGAAAAATGATAAACATCTCGATGTAAGAATGAGCAGAGAATGTGGACAACCAATTCATCACATGAGAAACACAAGTGGTTGATAAATACATGATAAATATTCATAGAAAAGTAAATTAAAGCTGTGTTGCTTTTCACTTAGAGGATTGGCAAAGGCTTGCAACTTGGTAAAAGCTCTTGACAAAGATCAAGGGAAATGAGCTTTCTTCATTGCTGTGAGAATATAAATTAGTATCATCTTTGCAGAAATTAATTTAGTATCAGAGTTCAAGATCCTTAAAAATATGCATCTTTGACTTCATAATTCCGCTTATAGAAATATAGCTTTAAAAATATTGGACAAACAACTAAACATTTATCCTATAAGGGTGTTTACTACAGGTTTATTTATAGTAATCAAAGGTTGAAAATAACTTATTTGAGCAATAGTGATTAAATAAATTAATGTTGTCTATAGATGGTATGCAATTAATAATATTGGTTCCCAAATTATACTTATGTATATATAGTTTACACTGTACTGTTTACTGAAATAACCATATTATTATAAACTTAATATATAAACATATATTTATACACATAAACATATATTTATATATAAACATAAACATATATATTTATAAACATATATTTATAAGCATAAACAGTCTGGTTCCATTTTCTTAAGGGTATATGCAAATATGAAAGCTCTGGAAATTCATCACCAAAGTGTTCATAGTGTTTTTTCATACATGGTGAGATTTTGAGTCTTTTTAATTTTTTTCTTTATATAGATCTTAATTTTCTGATTTTCAACATGTGTATGTTACTTACTTAGCCCAGGGAGTCTCAAAGAGTTAGACATGACTGAGTGACTGAACGATAGCAGCGAAACAAAAAAATTATATTAAAAAGTAAAAGATAACTTTTTAAATAAACTAACTTAGTAAGTATGAAAAGAACAATAACCTTTCCTAGATGAAGCACAGGGAAATACATATATCCAGTTGTGTGAAAATGCCTAAAGGACAATTTGGCAAAATATATATCAGAAGACTTAAACATATTATGCTCTTGAGCCCAGCAATCCCACTTCTAGGATTTTTAACCTCAACAAAGATTAACGGGAGACTTGAACAAGGGTAGGGTACATGAGCAAAGGACATCTTTGCGGCATTATTTCTGATACTAAAAAAATGGAAGCAGCTTGGGCATGGAAGCAGAGGAATGGGTAAAGTAAGTATGGTACCACCTTCCAATAATGTGTTTAATATCACAGCCCTGCATGTGATACAACAGGCAAGAGGGTAAATAACAGGAAGAAGTAGCCATGATGCAGTCTTAAAAACAGGTCACAGAACCGAATGTAGATAAGGATCCCAGTTTTGCGTTTTTAAAAAAATGCCAATGGAAAATGGCATACCAGAATGTTAGCTAACAGCGGTTATCTCTAAATAATGGTGTTGTAAGTAAATTTTATCTTCCTCTCTACTTTCTGAATTTCCTATAACTGCAAGCAAATTACGTGCGGAAAGAGGAAAGTATATTAATGTGATTCATCAGAGAAGGCCAGGTCCTCCAAGCATGGCCTGAACCCATAAAGGATAGAATTCTGTCACCTCTTTCCATCCTTTAGAATGTTGCTCAAGGGCACGTGTCCCATATATTTTTTAGGGTAATTGCCAATTCATTTTTTTTTAACTATACATTTAAAAAACAATATTTAATGGTATTACAGTGGAAACAGTGTCAGACTATTTTTTTGGGCTCCAAAATCACTGCTGATGGTGATTGCAGCCATGAAATTAAAAGACGCTTACTCCTTGGAAGGAAGGTTATGGCCAACCCAGATAGCATATTTAAAAGCAGAGACATTACTTTACCAACAAAAGTCCGTCTAGTCAAGGCTATGGTTTTTCCAGTGGCCATGTATGGATGTAAGAGTTAGATGGTGAAGAAAGCTGAGCGCCGAAGAATTGATGCTTTTGAACTGTGGTGTTGGAGAAGACTCTTGAGAGTCCCTTGGACTGCAAGGAGATCCAATAAATCCATCCTAAAGGAGATCAATCCTGAGTGTTCATTGGAAGGACTGATGCTGAAGCTGAAACTCCAATACTTTGGCCACCTCATGCGAAGAGTTGACTCATTGGAAAAGACCCTAATGCTGGGAAGAATTGGGGGCAGGAGGAGAAGGGGACGACAGAGGATGAGATGGTTGGATGGCATCACTGACTCGATGGACATGGGTTTGGGTAGACTCCAGGAGTTGGTGATGGACAGAGAGGCCTGGTGTGCTGCAATTCATGGGGTCGCAAAGACTCGGACACGACTGAGCAACTGAACTGAACTGAACTGAATGGTATTGGGAGAAGGAAATGGCAACCCACTCCAGTATTCTTGCCTGGAGAATCCCGTGGACAGAGGAGCCTGGCAGGCTTACAGTCCATGGGGTCACAAGAGTCGGACACAACTTAGTGACTGAACCACCATCACCACCACCACCATTTAATGGTATTACGTATTTAAGCATATTGTTCTATGTTTAATACAAACAGCACCGAAGTATGTAAAGTAAAAATATAAAGTCTTTTTTGGTCGTGAATTTCACTCTCCAGGAACAACCTTGTTGGCAGTTTCATTTATACCAAAGGGCTTCCAGACGTTTTTTTTCATTTGCAAATATATTTATATACTCCTTTTTTCTTTTCCACAATTATTTCATACAAAGTATTCTGCAATAAACTCTTTCACCTAACAATAATGTATTCCAGGCATTTTTGGTCAGTTAGATCTTTCATTATTTTCCTAATTTGTCTACCCATTCGTTTGCCGAGTTAGATTTTATTACTATATAAGTTATCCATAAACATTATTTCTTAAAATATGGAAAGCTCCAAAGGGTCTAAACTGAAAAATAAAAATTTGTCCCACCCCTCCCTCTACCACCCCAGAAACAAGGGATACTAACAGTTTTTGTTTTTAAATCTCCTTTTCGTCACCTTTGTAATTTTAAAGAATACCAACACTTTGATTTTAAATGTATCTCTGGGCTAATTACATCGATTCCCACTATTAAAGATGCAGAAGCCCTTCCTTACCTGCCTCCCACCTGTACCCTCTCTTCTTTATCGAAATTTTCATTTGTGGTTGGTTCAATCTGTAAATACAAAAACTGTAAATATGAAGGGCAGACTGTGACCTTGAGAACAAGGAGGTATTTTTGGCAAATGTGGGGGACTCCTGGAATCAAATCCCCATGGATACGAAAGGGCTGTGTTTGGAATCAGACAGTATACATTCTTTGTGTTTTGTTTCTTTCTCTTAGCATGGTGCTCTGGAAGTTCACCACGTTAGTATAGCTAGAGTGATCAATTACAACTGCATTTTTGAAATCTGTTTATCAGTTAATGGACCTTTGTGTTGTTTCCAGTGGGAGCTAGTGAGTAAAGCTGCTAGGAGTGTAGGCCCACAAGTCTTTGTGTTAGATGTGTCCACTGCTGTTTGATAAATAACTAGAAATGAAATCTCTGGATCATAGAACAGAAGCTCCCAAACTGATTTCCCGAGTTTCTGTTCCATTTCACTTTGCCGTCGGCATTCGACATTGCGTGAGAGCTGTAGTTTCCCCAAAGCCTGTCCGACATTTGCTTTGGTTGGGCTTTTAGCAGCAGCCGTTCTGGCGGGTATGTAGGGGTATCTCTTGGTGATTTTAATCACTGTTTTCTCTAATGATTGATAATGTTGAGTGCCTTTTCATGTGCTTGTTTGCCAATCATATAATATCTTCTTTGTTCAACTATTTAAGTTGAATTTTTGTCTTCTTTTATTGACTTTAAAAAGTTATTTATATATTCGCACATCAGATACATGTTTTTCAGATATTTTCCCCAGTCTGTGGTTTACCTCTTCATTTCCTTAATGGTGTCTTTTAAAGTGCAGACATTCTTAATTTTGAAAAACTCTAATATATTAAGTTTTCCTTTCATAGTTCATGCTTTTGTGTTCTAAAAGATTTTTCGCCTATCAAAGTCATAAAGATTTTCTCCTATGATGTTTTTCTAAAAATATAATGTAACTTTTTTAGCAGCTTTTAGGATTTTTTCATTATCGCCAGTTTTCAGCAATTTGATCATGATGTAACTTGATGTGGTTTTCTTCATCCATGAGGTTGAGTGACTTTCTCAAATCCTTGAGTTTATAGTTTTCATCAAATTTGGAATTTCCATCTTTCACTTCTTCAAGATTTTTTTCTCTTCTATCCCTTTTCTGATAATCCAATGACATGTTTTTTGACCACATAATACTGTCTCGCAGGTCACCGTGCTTGTTCTTTTTCCGCTTTTATTTCTTTTTTACTTTAAGTGCTTCACTTTAGTTTCTTTTTCTATTGCTATGTCTACAATTTCCGAGCTCCTCATCTTGTTCTAAAATCCTGTCATAATCTACTTTTACTTGCTTATCACTTAGTACCTGATTTTCTAGTCTGTTCCATGTTTTTCGCAGAAGTCGTCCCAGTGTCTTATTTTCACTACTTCGCATACTTTGGAACAGAGTAGAATCAGCTAGATTTCGAGGCTATAGGATTGATTTTTAAATAGCATCTGTGACTCACTATATGGTCTTAATCAAGTCCTTAGATGTCAGTGAGCCTCAGTTTCTTCATCTATAAAATGGGAAGGAATGTGTCTAATGGCAATACTAGATGCATTGCATGTAAAGCCCATGGCAGTGTGTCTGGCTTTGAGCAGGAAGGAACACAGGCACTCTGTGTTAGTATTCACTCTCCCATTTGATGGGCAAACCCTACGACAAAGAGTTTTTATAAGTTAATTTCAGATCTCTGTGCCTGTCAATCTGTGTCTGTCGATTATTACAGATAATTACAATAACTGTAACATTATAACAGTTAACCCCCAAAATGTCAGGGACATAAGATCTTTTTTTTCTTTCTTTTTTGCTGTCTTTACCTTTCCCAAATTCCTGTTTGCAAGTATAAAATAGAGCCAACTTTTTCAGTCCAAATGTCCCCACCATCGCCTGAAACCTGTGGAGGTGCTTCTCTGCACAAGTCTCCTTTCTGTTTACAAATTCCACTGCTGAGTTGTGCGTAATAAACATTGGAGAGGAGGCTCTCGAGGACCAATGATGGATAATGAGAAAGAAATTCAGGCTGTGAACTGATATGCGTTTGGGAACACAGCTGTGAGCCTCAGTGTGAGAGAACATGGTTTCACGTCAGAGACGAGACTCAAATCCCTGTTCAGTTTCTTCTGCTTCTTCCCCTCTGTCTTCAGCCTCCGGAAGATGAAGGTGAGGATTCTGCTCACAGGGTTGTTCTGAGGCTCCTGAGATACACATGTGAAAATGCTTTGCCAATTGGCAAATATCAGAGTCATGCTGGCTGTTGTTGTAGAAAGGGAAGTTATTTCCTCCATGTCCAAAAACTATATAGAAATATATTAATATGGAAGGAATATGTGTATGGAGGACAAAAAATGTTTCTTTTCAAGACAAGAGGATCAGTGGCAGGAAAACTATAAGCATTATTTATGAGAGACTCTTTTTTGATTTTATTTATTTTTTAGAACTTTTGTCTTGGGGTGTAGCCGATTAACAAACAATGTCACAGTTTCAGGTGAACAGTGAAGGGACTCAGCCATACATACACATGTATCCATTCTCCTCAAACTCCTCTCTCATCCAAACTGTCACCTAACACTGAGCAGAGCTCCCTGCGCTATACAGTAGGTTTTTGTAGGTTATCCATTTAAAATACAGCAGTGTGTATATGCCCATCCCAAACTCTGTAAGTATCCCTTCCCCCTCATCCTTTCCTCCAGAAAACATGTGTTCATTCTCCAAGTCTGTGAGTCTCTTTCTGTTTTGTATGTCGTTATGAGGGACTTGTATGAAGGTCTGCCTGCAATCCGGGAGACCCGGGTTTGATCCTTGGGTTGGGAAGATCCCCTGGAGAAAGAAATGGCAACCCACTCCACTATTCTTGCCTGGAAAATCCCATGGACAGAGGAGCCTGGCAGTCTGCAGTCCATGGGGTCGCAAAGAGTTGGACACGACTAAGCGACTTCACTATGAAGGTCTGCAGGACTATCTTTTAATCCCTTTTGCAAGTAATACTCTGGAAGTGCAGCCAAATAAAAGAAAGAGTCTTCATGAAGTGGGGTAGGTGAACTTGTCTGCATCAGCATGGTCGGGTAGCTAATCAAAAATGCAGACACTTGGTCCCAGGCTGGACCTCCATGTCAGACCTGCTGGGGCTGGAACTCAGGAATCTGCAAACTCCCAGCTGTGATAATGCAAGTTAAGCAACTACTGTGCTAAGAAATCATAGCTGACTCCATTAGGAAGTAGTGAATTCATGATTTAATTTTGTAATAAAAACAACGCAAAAAAAAAAAAAGAAACAAAAGTAGATTAAAGTCCACAGTCCCATCAATACCAAATATACCAGTAATTGTTTTCATTCTGACATATAGGCAGCATGTTTTACTTATCACTACTGTGGTTTTTTAAATAAGCATGTATATGGTGTCTCCAAATAAAAGAATTTTATTCGCAAGCCAGTAATTATCACAAGAATTTAAATATTATCCTGGTGCCATTTTTACACATAATTTGCCTAACAAATTTCAAGCTTCGCTATGTCAGCAGAATCAAATGTAGGTGACAGTAAGCATGCATCTGTATTTTAACACATTTTCACAGAAATGCTGTCTTCCTTCCTGAAGTTTTGCTCAGCACCCTCAAACGTTTCACCACCTGAAAACAGTTTCCATCAAATTTATCATTGTGGGGAGTGAATTTCCACTGTGGAAACATTTTCAGTTTACAAAATTGAAATAGCCACATGTGTGTCTACTCATCACTGAGCCTAAGTTGGCAGCCACTTTGGCCAAGGGCACACACAAGTCCAAATCCACTGCTAGCTCTCCCAGCAGCCCTAATATACCCAGGCAGGAGTTACAACTCTAACAGTGGGTCCTGTGATAGCATTGGGCAGATACTCCACTAGTATTGAAAATACCGCACAAGGCATTCACTGTGGTTTCCTGACTAATTCCATCACATGCTCTACAATCTAGCCAATGGAAAAACTCTGTTTTCTGAACAAGGTTTTTGTCTCCATGTCTTTGGGAAAGTACTATTTCTCTATATGTGGATACTACTTAATCCTGGTGGAATTATGCATGGCATTTCTTTTCTGATGTTCTCTCATTCTCATCGTTTACCCTCTCAACTCCCAACTAACAAGTGCGAAAGAAATGCTGGAATTAAAGCATCAGTATTCAGTGACCTCTCATGGAAATTTTAGCTGAAAATGTTGATAAGGAGCTTTTCAGTGAAAGGATCAGGCTGGCATCACCTGAACCCAGATCTGTCTTAGCATCGCTGAAGTGGTGCAGCTGGATATTTGAGCCTCCTGACAGATGAGCCGTCACATGACGTGAAGCACGTGTCACTCCTTTTAGGCATCCCTATCAGAAAAAGATGAACCTGAGTGTAGTGAATCCTGCAGAGTTAGTTCTATGTATGAGAAACATCAACAACATCAGAAATGTGGATGATACCACTGTAATGGCAGAAGGTGAAGAGGAACGAAAGAGCCTCTTGCTGAGTGTAAAGGAGGAGAGTGAAAGAGCAGGCTTAAAACTACATATTAAAAAAATTAAGATCATGGCATCCAGCCCCATTAACTCATGGCAAATAAAGGGGGAGAAGGTGGAAGTAAGGACAGATTTTCTCTTCTTGGGCTCTAAAATCACTATGGATGGTGACTGCAGCCATGAAATCAGAAGACATTTGTTTCTTGACAGGAAAGGTATGACAAACCTAGACAGTGTGTTGAAAGGCAGAGATATTACTCTGCCAACAAAGGTCGTATGGTCTTCCCAGTGGTCACGTACAGTTGTGAGAGCTGGACCATAAAGAAGGCAGAGAGCCGAAGAATTGATGCTTTTGAACTGTGTTGCTGGAGGAGAGTCCTGAGAGTCTCAGGACTTGGACAGCAAGGAGATCAAACCAGTCAATCTTAAGGGAAGTCAACCCCGAATACTCATTGGAAGGGCTGATCCTGAAGCTGAAACGCCAGTATTTTGCTCATCTGATGCAAACTGCTGACTCATTGGAAAAGTCCCTGATGCTATGAAAGATTGAGGGCAGAAGGAGAAGAGGGCATCAGAGGATGAGATGGCTGGATGGCATCATTGACTCAATGGACATGAACTTGGGCAAACTTCAGAAGATGGTGAGAGACAGGGAGGCCTGGTGTGCCACAGTCCACGGGGTTGCAAAGAGTCGGACACAACTAGGTGACTGAACAACAATGAGACATAGGGAGATAGAGGAACATGTTATGAGCCATTATGAGGAAGCAAACTCCAGAAAGCAGAACATTCCACAGGACCACCAATCTGGATCTGACAAATCAGTGGCATGAAACAAACCCAAGCAGGGGCTAGGGTGGGCAGGGGTGGGAGGTCACTCCTGTGAAGGTGACCCAAGAGACTCAACCATCCCATATAATGTGTGAAACTTGTCTGAATCCTGAATAGAACAAACCAACATCAAGAGGCCATTTTTGAGACAATTGGCGGAAACTGATTATGGATTGGATGTTAGATAAAACCATAGAATTACTGCTCCTTTTGTTATGTGTGATAATGACATTGTGATTATATGAGAAAATGTCTCCATGTTTTAGAGATGCATACAGAGTATGGAGGTGACACAGCACGTTTCAAGCCATGAGTTTCATTTCACTTTAAAGTTTATAAAAATAAAAAAATTTAAAAAATAAAATAAAATAAAAAATAAAAAATAAAAAATAAATTAAAAAATATAAAAAAATAAAATAATAAAAAATTAAAAAATAAAGTTTAAATCCTTTATAAAATGATTTGTCTTAAAATACTTAAAGTATTTCTTTAAGTATTAAAGAAAATAATTTCTAGGACTTCCCTGGTGGTCCAGTGGTTAATGCTCCATGTTTCCAGGGCAAGGGGTGTGGCTGATTCTTGATTGGGAAACTAAGACCCCACATGCTGGGCAGTGTGGCCAAAAAAGGAAAAAATAAAATAAGTAATAATAGTAGTATCTAAAGATAATTGGTGAATCTGGGAGATGTGTATAGAGATGTTCATTATACTCATGTTTTATATTTTGAATTTTTTCGTTCAAAACAGTTTCAATCTAAAAAATGATATTTGAACCATCCTTTAAGGATTACCTAGTGTTTTCTCGCAGGTGGAAGTGATTTCTTCTTGCTCAGCTCACAAGACCTCTCTTTTGAACGTCATCTGCGTACCCCGCTTGTTGTGACTTGCGTGTACGTCTCTTGTCTTACTGTCCCTCAAGAACAGACATCTTCCTTGTTTCATGTCTGTGTCTTCGCTGTGCCTGACACAGTAGGCGGTTGACTGTGACTGAGTGAACACAACAATACAGTTTCTAAGAGCCTGCACTGTTAGAACGCTTGTTGATCGTGAAACACTTGTTGTTTCATGATCACAAGTGGAGGGAATGATATGCACAAGGTGAAGTACCTTCATTCCAGTTGACTTATCCTGAACATGAGACTCGAAAAATAAGTTTCAGTTCAAGTTCTGTGGCCTCTTTTTAGTTCAGAGTCATAAGCCCATCATTGTATTCTTCTCATCTAGGAAACTGGCATTGCACTAGAGGATTCATGGAGGGGGGCAGGACTTGGAATGCTTAGAAGTTGGCAAATACTCCATAAGGATGGAAAGAACTCACCAATGGGAGGCTGGTGTCTCATCATGGCAGCCAGTGCCCAAAATGAGCCCTGGCTCTGCTCATAGGCTCATCTGTTCCCCCTTGAAGTGTCCCCCTCACAACTGTCAGGTGAAGTCACAGAGTTGAGATTTTGGTTAAGGATATGGCAAAGTTTCCAGATACCAGACTTAGGAACCAGTCAGAGGTAGGTGGAAGGCTGTCCCCACGGCTCACCAGGTCAACTGGGCTTCAAGTCTCAAGTCCGTCTCATCTGTAGAAAGAAGGTGGCGCTGCCCGTTTCACAGTTACTAAAGAAACTGTGATTGGTAGTTATTTGTATATGTGGAGTAATAGTGAAGTATTTATTAAACACTTACTTTATGGGCCATGCACTGTTCTAAGATGTACCTGTAGCATGGAATAACTCATCTAATCCTTACAGCAATGTTAAGCAACTTTCCCAAGGACACAGAGGTTGAACAGAGCAAGACTGGAGTTCAGACCTCTGCATTCTTGTCTTCGGTGCTTTGTGGTCTCTCTCAAGCACGACTGTGCTCGTGGGGTGTCTGGCTCAGTATCTGGCACAGGAAGGCCACTTAACACACGAGAGTACCTGCTATTTAAAAAATCTTTTTGTTGCAAGGCATGTGGGATCTTAGTTCCCCAACTAGTGATCGAACCCAGGCCCCCTGCATTGGAAGCAGAGTCTTAGCCACTGGGCTGCCAGGGAAGTCCCTGTACCTGCTCTTTAAAAGAGTAAACCAGAGCCACAATGTTGTACTTTGTGTACCTCAATTTTTAAAAAGTAAAAAAGTAAACCGGAGTCAAATTGATTTTTCTGTCTTGCCACCATATGCATTTCAGAGTTGACTTCGTATTATAGAAGATATTTTTCCACTACATCAACCTCCTGCCTCTCAAATAACCTGCTTCTGGAGCAGCCAGTGCAGATGGAGGGACTCAGAGCCATCAACACTTCTGGTGCCATGTGGTAACCTGCCGTTCACACTGGCCTCTGTCCCCTCTGACCACCCGGGCCCTCCACCCCAGAGGAAAGGTTAGGAACTTCAGGGGATCCCAGGCCCGCTCAGGGCACTGTGAAGCTCTCCTCTATCACCCAGTTCATCCTCCAGTTACGAGTTATTTGGTACCCTGTCTGCTGTGGTTCTTTCATCTGGTTTGGTCTGCATAACAACTGTATGGCATATGTACAGGCCCTGGGTCCTTGGCCTTTATAAAACCTAGGTAGCTGCACATTGTGTGTCAACATTCCCCAAACATTTTCCATGTGTTGAGTTTGGACTTGAGCACGTCAGCTGATGAATGAACTGCCACCTGCGTGCCAACAGTTCCGTCTTGTCCGGATTAGCACTTTCATATGAGTAATAGTGTTTGCACAACTGTTTCCATGTTTTGGTGCCTTTTCCCCTAATTTTACACAAACGGACAAATAGTCATTGGAATCACACCTGTAATTGTGGGTAAGTGCATAATTAAAAGACATCTGTGAAAGGCTAAAAATAGACCAAGTTTTTCCAAATAGGCAAGACATAATTGACAGGTTATCAGTATTTATTTAAATACATGCTAAAAATAAAATGGTGTTCCATAATGCTAAGACCAGGATGAAGGAAGCACACAGACAGGGTAATGCAAGCAGAAAAATGCATTGAAACCTGGTTTAATTCTGCAGAAACAAAACTGCCTCCTCACCCCCAAACAGGAAAGTCTATTGTTTGGCTTTTTCAGCATTCATCTTTGAGTATGTTTTTTCAAAAAGTCTTTATATATGAAAATGAGGAATAGTTTCATACTTCCCCATTTTATAGGTGAGGAAACTGAGTCTAGAAGATGAGATGATTTGCCCAGGTTCACACAGCCAATTGGTCGCTTGCTTGGACCACCCACTTCCCCTGGACCAGGGAGGAGGGAGACGGCTGTGCCAGGCTCTCCCTGGAATTCCACACCTCCCCTCTCCATCAGCTCTCGGAGGGCTTTTCCTCTGGGCTGGAGGGCTTCAGAGGCAGGTGCAGTCCCCACAGAGATGAAGATGAGGTGTCAGAACTCGAACTGTGAGCCCTGGTGATAGAGCCCCAGGCAAGGCACCCATGCACCCTCTTTGGGCAGGGAGGTTGGGGGCAGGATAGGCTAAGAACCCCCTCCAGCGCCTGACTCTGTCACCTTCAGTGTGATCTTAGCAAGTCACCTGGCCACTGCATCCTCAGCTGTGAAATGAGAATAATTGTAGCCACCCTACGGATGCTATGTGCTGTGCTAAGTCACTTCAGTCGTGTCCAACTCTATGCCACCCTATGGACTATAGCCCGCCAGGTTCCTCTGTCCATGGGATTCTCCAGGCAAGAATACTGGAGTGGGTTGCCATGCCCTTCTCCAGGGGGTCTTCCCAACCCAGGGATGGAACCTGCATCTCTTATGTCTCCTGCATTGGCAGGCAGGTTCTTTACCACTAGCGCCACCTGGGAAATCCTATGGATGCTACATGAATATCCAATAAATCATATCTATGAAGTCCTTTCAACCTGTGAAATGCTGGCAACTGTAAAGAAAAGGTTTTAAGGTTGAGGCCGTGTTTCAGGCTACAAGCGTCTCCCCTGGGGCCTACATTGATCTCCCTGCTCCGGCCAAAGTCTGCACAGGGGTCTAACCTAGTCCAAATAAATAAGCATAAGTCCCCTCCACAAACTTCCCCTCCTCTTGCTAGCCCCCACGCTCTCTGCACTACACACACACACAGAGCATGCACACGGTTGCTCTGTCATGCGCGTGCACACAAACAGGTGCACATGTGTGCACTCTCATACATACACACATACCCTTCTCCCATCCGTCCTTCACTGCTGGAAGGAGGCCAGTATCCCCTGAGGGCAGCAAAACCCCCTGAAGCTCCTGGGACCTGCACATGTTGCCTAGGGCTTATGCATGGACCCTTCGTTTCCTGGCTCCACCCAGCCTGAAACTGCTAAAACATCACAGCAGGGTGACAGCCCAAACACAGGACAGGACTCTGCTCGTCACATGCCCTCCTGATTAACTTGGACTCCAGTCAGAGCCCCTGGGGTGGAGGGACCCTAGAAAACCCATGGAAAACCATCTGCATACACACTGCTAAGGAGCTGAAGGACAACGAAGTGTAAGTAGTGGTGATTTAATCTGAGGAATTGTATTCATAGTTCTTGTCAAGTTATGTGGATATTCAGTTCTGTTGTTTAAGTGGACAGAAAGGTTTGGACAGAAAGTTTAAAACTGGTGGCAATAGGGTTGACCAGACAGGGTTGGTCATTTGCACAGGCGCAGAACCAGATGTCCATGTAGGGAAAATTCTAGAAGCTGCTGCCTGCTGACCCTTCGTTGAGCCAGGAGGCTGGAAGAAGGAGGAAAAGCCTGAGACCCAGTGCTGGGGTTGACCCTGGTCCAGGTCTTACACCCTCTTTGGTGCTGAGCAAGTCAGTCATATCTCTTTTCATTTTTCCACTTGTACCAATAAGAAATGCTTGCTGTTAAAGAATTCAAGGAATATATAAAATCACAAGAAAGCAGTTAAAAAGTCACATGAGGTCCTATTATTTGAGATAAACAATATTAACATTTTAGGAAACATCTTTTTGGAGCCCTACTTTGCATCAACACTCCTACACACACCCACACACACATTTTTTTAAATTTGCTTTTTCTTTCTGTTGGAGGGTGGGGGTGGCGGGGTTCTACCTCCTTTTCTGTCTCTATCTCCCCCTCCAATAACCAAAGTAAACATCTTGGTGTTTATCCTCCCAAACCTAACCCTAACCCTATGCAGGGGTTTCTTGTCTCACTCTTTTGTTTTTCCGAATATGGGTAAACCTCACCCACTTCGTTGCACCCTGCCTTTCTCACCTAACAATATGTTGTAGAAATTCCTCTTAGCCTTGCTGGTGAAGTTCTAGCACATTCTTTTTAATAGACTTTTAAAGTCCGGCTTTACAGTTGGTGAGCAGTTACGAAGTTTCTGATGTTGTTTTCTGTTGCTTCAATTATTGCTGCAATAAAGCATGCATATCTTATACATTCCTATATAATGATGTCTTATTACACTGTGAGATTCTTGGAAGAGGGATTGGTAAATCCAAAGGTATGCATATTTTTTCATTTTAATAGAACTTGAAAGATTGCTTTCTAAAAGTTTGGTAATATTTAATATTTTATCTGTTCAATAAATGTTTATTAAGCACTTATTCCATGCCAGGCACTGTTTTGGTAATTTAGGTTTAACAATGTATAATACAAAAATCCCAGTCTTCATAAAGCTTTCAACCTAGAAATGGAGTGAGACAGAACAGATGAAATAACAATAACAAATACTTTTGTACCAGAAATGTAAGAAACACAGTTTTCCCTTTATCATCAACAATTGGTATTACCATTCCTTGTATTTATTTCCCAATCTTATTGATGTAATATAGTGTTGCCTTGATACTCTGATTTGCATTTTCCACCTGGGAAGTAATTTTAGTACTTTCACATGCCTATTTAGTGATTCACATTTGTGTTGAATGGATTACCTATTTATATTTTTACTAATTTTTCTATTGAGTAGATTATATGCTAATCCCATACTTCTTGTCAATTTTCATGAGCTCTGTGCATGTTATAAATAGACATTTGTCTACCATACAGTTTGCAAATCTTTTCCCCAGTCTATTGCTCATCTACTGACTTCATGATGGTTTCCTTTACTGTATAGTACCTTTAGCGTTCATGAATTTGCCTTTTTGTTATGAATATGTCTTTTTATTCTCTCTTAGTTTCCAGCTATTCTATCCTGGTTCCTTGTTATCTCCAGCTCTGAGTCATATGTTGTGTTGTTGTTTAGTCACTAAGTCGCATCTAATTCTTTTGCAACCTCATGGACTGTAGCCTTCCAGGTTCTTCTGTCCATTGGAGTTCCCAGGCGAGAATACTGGACTGGGTTGCCATTTCCTTCTTCAGGGGATCTTCCTGACCCAGGGATCAAACCTGCATCTCCTGTGGCTCCTGCATTGGCAGATGGATTCTTTACCACTGAGCCACCAGGGAAGCCTGGGTCATATGTATTAGTCTCTTAATATTTTTTCCAAATTTTAATTAAAAAAAAAATTTTAATATATTTTTTCAGTATACCTGGAACTTACTTTTAATGTGGTGTGAGATTGGGGTCCAGTTGCACTTTCTTCTAAGTAGATATTTTCTCAACACCTTTTATTAAAATAAACCCTCAGTGCTCCACTGAATTAAAACTCCACTGTTTCCATATGTACTGGGATCTGTTTGCATATGTGCTGGGATCTGTTTGCATATGTGCTGGGATCTGTTTGCATATGTGCTGGGATCTGTTTGCATGGTTATTGTTATGTTTCACTGGTGATACATCTATTCCTATTCCACTTTCATGCTATTTTGATTATACTCTCCTTTTTTGTAATTTTAAAGCTGGTATAAAACTTTATTTGGTCTTAGAAACTTTCAGATAATTTTATCCAATTAAAAATCGTACTTATTATTGAAAGTACTTTTAATGTCTGTTGGGAACAAGAAATAAGCCATAATCAAGAAAGAAAAGAAATGAAAATAATTACAAAACAGTATGATGTAAGCCTTTATTGCAATGAATTTGAAAAGTAAAGGAAATCAAAGATCGCTTATAAATCATATCAGTTATCAAAACGGTGTAAGAAGGAAGAAAAATAGCAAGAGACAAATTCCTGTAGGAGAAATTGGAAATTTATTTAAAGATCTATTATTTAAAATCCCAGGAACAGAGGACTTACCAGCTGAGTTCCATTTAGCCTTTAAAGAACAGATAGCCCCAATGTTATCAAATTACTCAAGATTATAGGGAAAAAGATGAAGCGCTCCCTGGTATGTGAGGAAGCCAGCATCATCTTAATGTTAATTCCTCATAGACTAATCACACTTGGGAATATAGATTTTCATTCAAAATAAAATATTAACAAATAGGATCTAACCGTGTATCAAAAAGGCTAATGCACTGTGACCTAATAGCTTTTACTACAGGATGCAAGGATGTTTCAGTAGAAAAAATTTTATCGACATAATTCATTACCTCAACAAATTAAAGAAGAAAAATTACTATGTAAATAGGCACCTGGTAAAATTCTGCAGCCCTTACAAGTACAAACCCACTATCCCTTATCCAAAATGCAGATACCTAAAGATCTCTGAAAACTAAAATGTTCCCCTGTCACTTTGGCACTATGTATTTCATTTGATGTTAAAGGTGATATAGACTAACAAACGAAACTACTTAGATACAAGTTAATACAAAAAAGGGGCTTTGCTGGTGGCTCAGTGGTACATAATCCACCTGTAATGCAGGAGACCCAGGTTCAATCCCTGGGTCGGGAAGATCCCCTGGAGGAGGGCATGGTGACTCACTCCAGTATTCCTGCCTGGAGAATCCCATGGACTGGGCAGCCTGGCAGGCTACAGTTCATAGAGTCGCAAAGAGTCAGACACGACTGAAGCAACTGAGCACGCGCACACACGAATACAAGAAAAAAAGTGTTATTCTTGGAAAATGTGAACTATCAGAACTGTTTACATTATTAGTAACTACAACTAATTAGTAATTAGTTTGCATTATTATTACTACTAATAATTAGTAATTATTATAGTACTAGTAAAATTAGTACTATATTACTAATATAGTTTACAAATGTTCTGTATGAGAAATATACTAAAAAAAATACTTGTGGGTTATTTGTTACTATCCTTCTCTATCCATTATTCACAATTATTATAGTCTTTTCTTTTTTCAAGATAATTTTGAAGAGAAATAATACGAGGTGTGTGCTTTTAACTCTCTGAAAGAAATGCTTTACGTGTTTCTTTGAATCTAAGACACCGTTGCTCGGAGGGCTAGCGTTTATGTGTCACTAAGAGAGAGGGGGAAATGCTGCTAATTACCTATGAATCATCATTAACTGTAAGACACTGAGATGTGGGAAAAGGGGTGCCTCTTAGAACATGATGTACATATCCAATGGCAGTCAGGAACTCCGTCATCCACACACCCTTCAGGCAAGAGCCCTTTCCTCCATAAGCATCTGCCTGGTAGGGGTGGGCCGGCTGTGAGCTGGAGCGTGGTGGTCTAGGGTCAGCCCAGGCTCCCAAACTGGCTCTGTGTTGGTTAACTGTCTGACCAGGAACCAGCTCTTTACCATCTCAGACCTCCCACTTGTACTCATTTTAGAGAAATGAAGGATGATATGAGATAGGTGAAGTTCTTGGTCAAGAGTAAGCTCTCCTCGAACAGCTGCCCCTGGAGTGAGGGTGGTGGTGACATGCTGGGGATGCTGGGGCCTTTCCCACCTCTGTCACTGAAGTCTCTTTATTCAAGAAAAATCTTGATCATATTTCGTTCGTCTCTAGAGAAGTTTCCCTGATATTACTGAGAAGTTGACCCCAGGTGCCTGTGCTCTCACTGTGCTGTTAATTACAGCATCGCATCTGAAAACCTGAGCTGGAAAGAACCTCAGAATGTTCTAATGGTCCATGAGAGGGGATGTGATCTTCCCAAGTGAAGACTGAAACCCAGACCACCAGATGCATTGGTCACCTCTTTCTAGACAGCAAGGCTCCTGTCCCCAGGGCCTGGGATCTACCGCAGCAGGTTTCTGGCACTTTCCTCAGACCAGACCCTCTCTGAGTCCTAAACCCAGGCGTCTCTCCTCTCTGGGCCACTTCTTCCGGCTCTTGGAAAAAGATGCAGACAAGCTTAGCCGGCCCAAACCCCTTCTGAATCCATGTTCTGACTTTGACCTTCACGCTCCCCACTACTGCCTCACTACCTTTGTAATTGGCCACCGGAAGGGGTTTGGGGGTTCTCTTGTGCACAGAGGTTCTGAAAACTTACATCGCTGATCTGCTGCATGCTCTCTGACAGGATGGGAGTGGTGAGCAGCAAAAGGCAGGTCAAGGAGAAGGGTAGGAGTGGATGGAGCCCTGTGAAGACCAGCACCCAGAGCAAAGAGCCCCCACCACTGCCGCCCCTGGTGAGTGACCTGGGTGCCCAGCTGGAGAGGGTGGGAGACGGGAGCACAGAGCCTACCTGTGCGGCTCCAGGTCTGCTGCTTGCCTCCAGCCAGGGCCAGCACCATCTCGAGATAACTCAGGGCTCTGACAAACAGGCCCCCTCCCACGGCCACCCTGGCTCAAGTCGTGGCGGTGGTATAGTATAAAATTAAGCAGCCAGGTTGTTGAGGCAAAATTTATTAGCTGTGTGCTTCGAAGCAGGTTACTTATCTCCCCTATGCCTCAGTGTCTGCATCTATAAAATGGGTACAGTCAGAATGTCTTTCTGATGGGGCTGTAACATTATGCAGTGTATATACAGGTATAGAAGGCAATAACATATTGCCTTTAGTGCAGGACCAGGCCTGGTGGGCCCACCTGTTAATTCTTAGCCAGTTTTCAATGGGCAAGGGCAGCCTGAAGGGAAAAGGAAATTAAAAAAAAATGTCAAAATGAAAAAAGGAAATTGGGGGAGTCTGGAGCATTTAGCAACATCTGCTGCCCCGACCCCTGCCCAGAAGCTCCTGCAGATCATTGTCCCCTTTGTGGTTCTGGTCTGCTCACAAAGCACCACTTGACAGTACCATCCTCAAAGATGCACTTTTAGATGACTATTCATGTCTCCTCCTGTTTGACCACCTACCCCCTTTTCATCTGGGGCAGCTGGGAGTCATGTCTGGATCCCCCACTCCAGATCTCTCTACCTTCATCAGCATATCCATCTGGCCATTGCTTTATTCTGACAGTGACCTGAAGCGGTTGGGGAGGAGGGGATTGCTAATCCCATTTTCTAGAGAAGTCTTCTCCACCTATGTCCCAATTTAGTGCAGGGCTTGGCAAATAGTGAAATGTTCGTTGAATGAATGAATGATTCACTGGGCAAACTCTGACTTAAATTGAGTTTGTTACTTGCTAATAAGTATTAGAGTTTGGAATGTTTCTAACTTTTTTTTAAAATGTCACATAATATATATTAATTATGGGAAAAAAATTATAAATCCTCATTTGTCCCACTGCCCAATGATACCAGGACTTTTCACTTCAGAGCTCCTGCCTCCAGACCCCTTTCCTGTGTGTTATTTTTGTGTTTATATTTTCAATGGAACCATGCGATACATTTCATTTTGCAAAACGCTACTTCAAAATTGTGTTCAATAAATACAGAATACAAAAAGAATATTTGTAACACATACATCAAGTTGAAAATAAGAACAAAATGAACGCCCAGCAGAGCACCCCCTCATCCTCAGAAGCAGAAAGTGACCAGTTGAGACTGTCTGCTGCCCCCAGTCCATCCTTGTCACCTCGGGTCTCACTGACCTGAGTGTTTATCATTTCCTAGCCTCACTTTTTCAGTGTGATCACATATGTATGCATTTCTATACACTATTCAGTTTGATTTTGCCCTCTGAATCAGATGGCACATATTCATCTGAGACGTGGAATCTTTTTCTTTAACGTTTATTTATTGGTTTATTTTTGGCTGTGCTGGGTCTTTGTTGCTGCTCAGGCTTTTCCCTAGTCGTCGTGCACGAGTTTCTCACGGTGGTGACCTCTCTTATTTCAGAGCACAGATCCAAGGGCACGCGGGCTCAGTAGTTGTGGCGTATGGGCTTAGTTGCTCCTCGGCAGGTGGGATCTTCCCAGATCAGGGATCGAACCCGTGTCTCCTGCATTGGCAGACAAATTCTTTACCACTGAGCCACTAGAGAAGCCCGGAGACCTGGGTTTCTGATCTCTGTTACATATGTGGGTTTTATCCACGTGATGTACGGGACTATAGCCGCAAACTCCTAGAGCTGTCCAGAATTTCATTGCATGGCTTTCCAACCAGTTTGTCTATTTGTCTGTCTTTGGTCCAAGAGTGATTTCCACACTTAAACAATTTTTATTTAATTTTTTGGGGGGGCTAGGAGCATTCCTGTATAAAACTTTCTCTACAGGGTACGTATCTGGGAATACATTCGCTGAGTCTTAGTGAAATATGGTTTTTAAATAATTTTCCTTGAGAACAAATACTCTTTTGCAACTTCATCTTTTAAAGCAGAGCCAGGCTTATAACCTGGCTGGTGATCCAGTTCCCCGCCCCCAATTCCACAGCTTCTTCTTACGAAGTTGGGGCATCCCCATGTACCCCTCCTCCAACCCTGTGTGTGGTCTGGCAGATGGTGGGGGTGGGGGGGTAATGGGGGTTGGTGCTGGCACCTGGGGAGTTTCAGAGGCTCATGTAGAGTTTAACTGTGCAGCTCGGGCTCCCCCAGACCCTCCAGCTGGCAGCCTCACCCCACAGGGCCCCACCCAGACCTCAGGGTGTGAACTAATATAGAGCGCCTGCATTTCCGCTCTAGGTTGTTTAACCACCTGGCTCCCCCACCTCCCGACACCACGCACCCAGATCAAGGTAAGAAGGGGCTGCAGCTGAGCGCCCCCGGCCATGTCCTCTGGGACCCGGCTTCGTGCAGCTGGAACAGGGGCTGAGGTGGGAGGAGCTGTCTGGAGAGGAGAAGCCCTCGAGGGTTTGAGAGGAGAAGTCTGGAGGGAGGCTGAGTGAGGTGGCCCAGGTTTCACCTGTCAAAGGGGGTGGGTCCAGGAGTCTAAGCACCAGCTCCTTAAGTATCTGAGCCTGAGTCTTTGTAAAAGACTTTACAAACTATAAACGAACACCAAAAGAGTTACCGCAAATACAGACAGCATCATCAAACCCAGGCTTTCAAAGATTCTAGCACCCAGCTTCCAAGGGTGAAGGCCGATGTTCTGCATCCCAGCCCCTGCTCTGTTCCACGCGAGGAAGCACCATCTTGTTTCCCAACCCACTTTTAAAGGCCTCCCGCCAACCTTCTAACCATCCCCAGCCTCCACTTCACTCTGATGGGAGGGACTGTGGAGATGACATAATGAATGACCTCAGCCTGCGTCAGAAGCTCAGACTCGGGCAAAGGGCTCACGGGATGGGGCTTCCAGGAGTGCTCCACCCCAGCATCCTCATCACCCACCTGCACCCAGCACCCGGGGTCCTCAGGCTTCACGCAGTCACACCCCTGCATCAAGCAATCAACCCAGAGCCCAGCTCTGCCCCAGGACTGCGGAGGATGCCAAACTAATTACGACCTGGCCCTTCCCCTGAAGGAACTCACAGTCTGTCTACTCAAAAGAGCTGGAGCCCAGTTAGGGGCCTCGCATTCCAGCCCCTCCTTCCCGGCAGAGGGGGTTGAATAGCCAGGCTTTGGTGACAAAGCTGAGTCATTTACTCCCAGGGAAGATAAGTGGTCTCCAGGTGACCTTTTCCTGGAGGGGTCTTGGCTCTCCTGAGCTGTGCAGAAAAGTAGTGGTCACTGGAGAAACGCTAAGCCGAGCTCCGGAGCCCCCTCCCCACCTCTGTTCTGGGACCACCAGCTTGTCTGGGTATTGCCAGGCTGAGCACTGTGACCAAGCCCTGGGCACAGTCACAGGTCAAAGTTACAGCTGCCATGTTCTGAGACCACTCCTCCCCTTGGAATAGAGGCGGGGAGGGCAGGAGGGGAGGGGGCAGGGAGGGGAGACTAAGAGACCTGCCAATGCTGGTCCCAGACTTAGGACCTGCAGCCCTCAGGTCCACACAGCCAATCTCCCTAGATCTTCGGGACTTTCCCAGCCCCTACCATGGCTCTAGTGGCCAGAACAGTGGCCATGTCTAACCTGTTCCCTTTAGAGAATCACTTCGTGGTGGCCCTGTATGACTATAAGGCCATGAACGACCGGGACCTGCAGATGCTGAAGGGGGAGAAGCTGCAGATACTGAAGGAGTAAGTGTCCAGGACACCATCCCTGTCTCTGCAGAACCCCCTCTCCTCTCCCCACCCTGACACCCCACAGCTGCCTCCTGAATAGCTTCTCCAGTGCCCTGCCCCCCACCCCCCCAGCCCAGTCACCCAGCCCTTTCTTAAACTTGACCCAATCACCTTTCCTCCATGTACTTTTTTAAAGTCTTTTTGGTGAGGTGTCCCTATTCACTACCTCCTGTTCTGTTGTCAAAATCCTATTCTTCCTTCAAAACCCACCTCTAATGTCACCTCCTCCGCGCAGCCTTTCTAACACCCACAGCGCTTGCCTGACTGCTCCATCACAGCTCTGAGTTGGAGTCAGTTGTGCCCAGATTTATCCAGGGTTTCTTCTCAGAAACTCCTCCAAAGTCTATGCTGCTGCTGCTGCTGCTAAGTCGCTTCAGTCGTGTCCGACTCTGTGTGACCCCATAGACGGCAGCCCACCAGGCTCCCCCATCGCTGGGATTCTCCAAGCAAGAACACTGGAGTGGGCTGCCATTGCCTTCTCCAATGCAGGAAAGAGAAAATGAAAGTGAAGTCGCTCAGTCGTGTCCGACTCTTAGCGTACTCTGCCTCAAATGTCATGCTTGTCCTGTGGAGCCTGGGAGCTGCTTTTGTTCTCAAAGTTCTAAGAGGGCCTCCAGACAAGAGCAGAATAGCTCTTGGTTCAGCCTTTCTTAGCAGCCCTTCTTTTTTCTGTCTTTCCCATCCAGTGCAAACTTGCTCCCTAAACTCTAAAAGTGTCCCATTAATCGAGACACTAGAAGACTGGTCCCCTCTTGGGTGAATCAGGCTGTGTAGATAAACCTCTCCTGGAGGCTGCATTGTCCCCTTCTTCCCTGGAAGGAAGCTTGTAAGTTGGAAATGACCCGGACACCCCAGGGACTGAGCCACTGGCCCCAGTCCCTTCTCTCTACCCGACTGTCTGCCTCTCGAATTTTCTGCCTGAGCTGCTGCTGTGGGCTGTGAGCTACCCAGGGAGAGGCCTGTGAGAGTCACTACCCGTTCTGTTTTTCCTTCCTTCTTAGAACTGGAGACTGGTGGTTGGCCAAGTCTCTCATCACAGGAAGAGAAGGCTACGTGCCCAGCAACTTTGTGGCCCGGGTAGAGACCCTGGAAGTGGAAAAGTAGGTGGACAGACAGCCCCACAGGTGTGCTGGCTGCTTATGTTCCATGCTGGATGGAGCCAGAAAGCAGCTAATAAGCAGAGCAGGGTGTGAACCCGGCACGGAGGGCACAGGAGAGGGGTGGGGACTTGGAGTCGCTGGGAAAGGCTTGACACCGTTTAAACGTCTGTGTGACACCAAGGACGTAGTTCAGGGAGCCTGCCCCACTCCTCCCATCTGTCAAATGAGAGCTGCCCATTTCCTGGCTAACCTGATAGAGACGCCCTTAACCAGCCAGCCTCCTCCCCTGCCTCCAGAGGCAGGACCCAGGGCTCACGCCTCGGGGGACTCACAGGATGGGGGCCTTACAGGAGAGCCTGGGCACAGCATCCTCATCACTCACAAGCACCGGGCACCAGCCACGGCCTCAGGCATTAGAGCCCCGAACCACCAGAGCCAGAGCCCGGCTCTGCCCAGGACTGGAGAGGATGCCAAACTGACTAGGACGCGGCCCTTCCCCTGAAGGAGCTCAGAGTCTGTCAAATTCGTGAGCTGGAACAGATTAGCAGCCTCGCCTAATGTCCCTGTCCAGTGATGCCCACTCTCACGAGGTCTCCTTGCCCAGCACGCCCAGTCCTGTGCCTTTCCTTGGACCAGAGTGAGGTTAGGGCAGGTCCACCTTAACCCGCCACGCTCAAGGAGCACTGGAGACCCGACCCCGAGGAGGGTGGGCTGTAGGGGAAATTATCAGGTGCATTTACCCAGGGCAAAATTAACAAAGGGCACCAAGTACCATTCTCACTTCTTGTCAAGGAAACACCAAGTCCATTGCTGACAGGAGGGAAAGGGACTGAGGGAGTTTCATGTATCAAGATATGGGGGTTCAGCTCAGGGTCAAGTTGGCAACAGGAACACATTGTATCTGAAGGGGCAAGGGACTTGAGTGACAAGATCCCCAGGAGCATGGCCACTCTCAGCTCTGCCTGCCTTTGTGCTTTTCCTTTCCAGGTGGTTCTTTAGATCAATTTGCCGGAGAGATGCCGAGAGGCAGCTTCTAGCTCCAGTCAATAAGGCTGGCGCCTTTCTTATTAGAGAGAGCGAAACCAGCAAAGGTAAGCCTGGGGCCCTGCTGCCCTCCCCATGCAGCCGGGGACCCCCACCTACGGCCTTACTCTGAGAGTTGGGTGTGGGGCAGGGGAGGCGCCAGCCAGGAGAATCTGATAGCTTCCACCTGGGTGTCCCTGGCACCTCAGGTCAGCCAGGACAGCCCATGAGTATCCAGTATTTGACCTTGAGGCTGTGCACATGGGCAGCTCTCCCAAGACCTGGCTAGACATGCACCCAACACGGGGGTGGGGGGGGAGGATCGGAGAGGGACTTAGAGGGCTGCTCCAGCCACTGCGGGCTGGTCTCGCACCGCCTGGGTCAGCAGGGGCGCTGAGGCTGGCAGGGGCAAAAGAGGGGGCTGACCCGTCTGGAATCAAAGGATTTGGGAGCTGAAAGAATCTTGAGAGATCATCTCAGTCAGAGGCTGTAACTCAGACACTTGCAAGAGCCTGGGAGGCCTCGAAAGCTTAGGGCACAGCCTGTGACACAAAAGAAGGGGGTAGTGATCATGAGAACTGGGGGGACTCCTAGATTTAAACCCACTGACCAAGGGGAACGTTTCTGCCACCGCTCTCAGGTCACTGGGTATTCTCTTTGTCATTAGTTTTCTGTCTTTCCTTCTTAAAGTGCTTTTGGCTATCAAGTATAAAACACATCAAAAAATTGTATAAAGTATGAACAAGAGCAGAATTATAAACATAGAGTCATGATAAGTAAACATCTGTGTAACCACAAGAGCAAGAATATTCCAGATGCCCAGAGCCCGTCTCATTGCCCCACTGGTACCCCTTGCTGATTCATCTTCCCACCCCCAGAGAAGCCACCACTATCCTTGCCTTTCTTTATAGTTTCACCACCCATGTTTTGTCTGTTTTTCACCATTTTTATACAAATAGGATCAAGCCATTTTAGTTTTTGTGTCTTATTCCTTTCACTCAACATTGTAAAATTCTGAATTTGTTTGCTAGGCCTTCTGTAGTAAAGTACCAGGAACTGAGGGGCTTAAATAGCAGACATGTGCTTTCCCATAGTTCCAGAGGCCAGAAAGCTAAGGTCAAGGTGTCAGCAGGGCTGGTTTCTCCTGAGGCCTCTCTCCCTGGCTTGTAGGTGGCCGTCTCCTCCCTGTGTCCTCATGCGGTTGTCCCTCTGCACGTCTGTGTCCTCAGCCCCTCTTGTAAGGACACCAGTCGCATTGGATCAGGACCCACCTCAGTAATGTAACCGTCCCTTTAAAGATCCTATTTCCAAAGACAGTCACATCACTGGGGTATAGGACTTGAACATAGGAATTAGCAGGGATGGGGGCAACAGCAATAACCTGTTCACTTTGACAGCTAAACAGAATCCAGGATATTAATATTCCATAAGCTCTTTCTCCATACTGGTGGAATTGGGGTTGTTTCCAGTTTGGGGCTGTTATAAAGGTACTGCTATGAACCTTGAGGCATATGCTTCCTGGTAGATTTGCCTCTAGCCTTCCATCTTTGAGATACTGGGCCAATATCCCCATTTGAAAGATGGGGAAACTGAGGGAAGAAGTGACTCGTTCTAGACCAACAGTGAACAAGCATCAGGGCGCAATCATCTGAGGAAAATTTTCACAAGCTCTAAAATGTGTCAAACAGACCTAACACTGGGCAGACGGAGGAGCACTTCCCAAGCAGGGTGAAGATAACTAGATGTTTTGTTCGCTGTGGAATATTTCAAACACATACACAAGCAAAGCAAATAGTAAATGGAACCCCTGTACTCAACACCCAGCTTCAACAATAATCAACCCAGCTAATCTGATTTCATGTACATCCCCACCCCCATTACTTTGAAGCAAATGCCAGACATCACGTCATTTCACCAGGAAATGATGTTTTAATGGCTGCCTGTTGCTAAGGGGCCCTCTGGAGGGAAAGCCACCCCAATCTCAGTATGATGGAGGAAGGGCTCTCTAAAGGTGGGGGTGTCTCCTTCTGTCCTTGCCCCCCACCCCACAGCTAGTCCAGGATGGGATTGGCCAGTTGGAGCAGGGGCTAGAAGACCCCTCGCCGGTATACAGCACCTCTAAACACAGGCGCCGGAGAAGGCAATGGCACCCCACTCCAGTACTCTTGCCTGGAAAATCCTATGGACGGAGGAGCCTGGTAGGCTGCAGCCCATGGGGTCGCGAAGAGTCCGACACGACTGAGCGACTTCACTTTCACTTTTCACTTTCATGCACTGGAGAAGGAAATGGCAACCCACTCCAGTGTTCTTGCCTGGGGAATCTCAGGGACGGAGGAGCCTGGTGGGCTGCCGTCTATGGGGTCGCACAGAGTCGGACACGACTGACGCGACTTAGCGGCAGCGGCAGCGGCAGCATTCACAGGCGCACACGCTCCGCAGAAATCCAAAGCCTCTTCAGGTGGGAAGCAACACTGCTCCCAGAAGGCGGGCAGCGAGTTCTAACCTAACAGGTCTCCAGGACGTCCCTTAGCTTCTCAAGACTAATTTTATTGGTATGTATGTTAGAACTGACTAGTTTCCCAGTTCAAGGACAAGTGGCCTTTACGAAAATCTCAGTCCCTGGGAGCCCAGCCCCGCGTCCCAGCGCATTCCAGCCGCAGGGTGGAGGCAGGACAGAGGATTCAAATGTTGTGAACAGGAAGGATTGAGATCTGCTTTAAGAAGAAGGTATGCCAAATTGTAAAAAGATACTAGGGACGGGCCCTGAGAGGAGCCCACACAGCAGAGAGGCCCTAAATTAGAGCTCCCGTGGCGCTGGAGGAAGAGACTCATGTCTCCTTGGCTGATCTGGAGGCATCACAAGCAGGGGACCCCGGAGGGAATGGAGAAGATAGCTCTTTTCCTCACTAGGGTGGTGCGTGGATGAATGTCCTCACTAGCGCCACTCTCTGGTTCCTGTGATACCCCGGCTTGCTGCACTCGGCAGGGGCGAAGTTGGAAAATACTTTGCAGCGTGCAGGTTGGGCTGGGGTAGGATACGAGGGGCGGGCTGTGTCAGCGGTAGGGCACGCCACAGGACGCGCGGCCTCTCCACATCCTTTTGCAGGTGGGCGATGAGAGAGGCGCAATGGCCAAGGTAGGGGAGAAGGGATTTGAGATGGGGTGATAGTCTGATAGGGAGGAAAGACGCCTGAAGACAAAACAGCGCAGAGCAAAAATCAAGCGCCCACGCCCTAGACAAGAGGTGTCCGAGCCTGACACCTGGTGGCGGAGGGTGGTACTGCCCGCGGTAGGCGGGCCTTTAGTAAGGTCACGGGAGCCCCCAAGTCAACCACTGATCAGCCAAGGGCCCTGGGGCAAGCGACATCCCCCTTCTGGGCCTCAGGTTTCTCATTTAGCAAATAAAAGTGGCAGTATGTGGCACCCAGAGAGCTGAACAGAGGCGCCTTATAAAAATATCAAGTTCATGGAAACTTTCTCAGCTGAAAACTCTTGTCTCCTAAATTGCTCTTAACCCTTGGCATCTGCAACCTCCGACTGCAGGAAACATTAACCTAGAAAACAGAATAGATGTTTTCTATAGATGTGTGTATGGATTTGAACAGAAGCCCTGGGTTGTGTCTTATTATGCTCTTCCCCATGGACAGGAGTGCTTTGGGTTGTAATTTGCTATTGCATGTGGGGCAGAGTCAATTTTTCAACGGAATGAAGGAATGAATGAATGAGTCAATCTCCAGTCCCTCCAAAAACTCTGTATTTCTCAATATTCCAGGGCAAAGGGTCCTCCAGTCCCAGGTGCCCAAGTAGGGGAACAGCCTGATGGCTAAGAGAGCATTCTGCCTGCTCCAGAGTTCTGGAGCAGTTTTAAGAGGTTTGAGGAGGAATGCCAAGGACAAAGTTAGAATGAGCTGATAGGAAAGGCTTCCAGGAGGGTGGAGGGTGAGATGAAGAAAAAGGTAACTGATGATGGTCAAAATGGAAAGCAGAATTGGGGGAACTTGCCTGCAATGCGGGAGACCTGGGTTTGATCTCTGGGTCAGGAAGATCCCCTGGAGAAAGGAATGGCTACCTACTCCAGTATTCTTGCCTGAAGAATTTCATGGGCAGAGGAGCCTGGAGGGCTACAATCCATGGGGTCTCAAAAGAGTTGGACATGACTGAGCAACTAACAACACTTTTCCAAGGCCTTGAAATGAAGCCAAAATCCTGATCCTGATTTTCCCTCTTTGTATCTTACTTCTCATGCATGTGTCTTTTGTTAACTCTCTAGGTGCCTTTTCTCTGTCTGTGAAGGATGTGACTACTCAGGGGGAGGTGATCAAACACTATAAGATCCGCTCCCTGGATGAAGGCGGCTATTACATCTCCCCCCGGAACACCTTCCCCACGCTGCAGGCTCTGGTGCAGCACTATTCTAGTAAGAGGGGGGCATCTGATAGAGGGGTGGGCTGTACCAGAGGAGCCCTCATGTCTCTCCATCACTGAGTTCTCAAGATCGCATGAATCATTGGTGCTATCTTGGCAGAGGGGTGGAGGATTATCCCAAGGCTGGACCTAAGGTGTTGATAACTGTCAACATAATGATTCACTGTCTGTGTCCCTGATCCTCTATGTTGGCTGTGACCACATGGAGAATAGCAAGTATTTTCAGTCTTAGAGACAACAGGACAATGATAGCATGCTAAGCTTATTTTATGTAAAATGAATGCAGAGAGAGCTGTGTGTGTGTGTGTGTGTGTGCACTTGTGCACATTGAACTTGGGTTGGATGTGGGGCTGTCAAGAAGGAGTGGGGACACAGCTGGGAATGATACAGCTCTCATGATCTGTATGGTCTCCACAGATCGGTCTATACTTATGACCTCCAGCTCATCTCTTCTTTCCTAATGCAGAGAAAGGGGACGGGTTGTGCCAGAAGCTGACCCACCCCTGTGTGAGCCTGGCCCCCCAGAACCCCTGGGCTCAGGATGAATGGGAAATCCCCCGGCAGTCTCTCAAGCTGGTCAGGAAGCTTGGGTCCGGGCAGTTTGGTGAAGTCTGGATGGGTGAGTATGTGGTACTCTGGGAGACGCTCACCCACTGCCCTGCATCCTAGAGCCCAGAAGGCTCAGGACCTGCACAGGCCATCATACTTCCCATAGAGGCTTGTGAAGGGGAAGGGACTGGGACCATATACCCATTTTACAGACGAGGTAATGGAAGCACAGAACACTGAAGCCACCTGCCCTCAGCTGTTCTAATATGGTGATGAAGCAGGAGTAGAATCCAGCTCTCCCCCTGCCCCCCACCCCAGCCCATTCCTGCCTTCCTTCTTCCCTACCCAGAGCTGCCTTTGCCATTGACTCCTGTGTGACCCAGAAGAGGAGCCTGGCTAGCTCCTCTTAGCTTTGTCTCACTTCATGGAAACAGTATGTTAACCATGGTGAGAGGTGAACCAGGGGCTCCAGGACTCTGATAACAAAGTCACCACATGCAGCTGTGAGACTAGCCCATCCCGTAACTTCCCGCCCCCTGTGGCCTCACCTTCAATGACAGTGAATGGCCGCTCCTCTGCTTACCGGCATGCGATCAGAATATAAAAGATGCTTTATTTTATCCCTGGAAAGGTCCATGTCTCTGGGGCATGATTTCAAGGTGGGATCCTGCTGCCTTCCTGATTCCTCCGGCATTCAGGACTGATGCCTGGGGCACCCCTGACAGGAGCTCGCCCTGGATCCTTGCAAGTCTGAGTCCTGACTTATCTTTTCACTTCAGTGTAAAGATGGACTTCACACTGTAAAGTCCACTGTAAATGGACTGGGCGGGGAGTTGGGGGTGTTTGCAGGTGCTGTAAGGATCTAGAGATGAACATCACAGGGCACAGAGAGTGGGGATGGAGGCCCCGGCCACCTCTGCCTTCTCTACGATTCTGCCATGGGCTGTGATGCTTACAGCCATACTGAAGCTATCAAGTGGTCAAAGAGACTCATTATGTAGGGATAGGAGGACAAAAGGGACACACCCCAGACCTGGCTGTAGGGACCAGGAGGTGAAACGGCCCCCCTCCCAGTCTAGGTAATTCTTTAACTGCCTGAGGTTCCTGTCTAGCAGAGGAGGCCGGAACAGGCTTGAATCCTTCTAGGTAAGCAGGCACATCCATCACCATCAGGAGCTGTAATTCCAGCCCAGGACCACTTCCAGGGGGTGGGGCTCTGGCCTTGGTGCCCCATCTATATAGAACAGGGATGGCTCCTGGAAGCTTAAGTAGATTTTGGTTAAGGGATCACCTCCCCCCACCTCCAAGTCCTCTGAACATCCTATTCATCTTCTTCTGCCCCCGGGGCTCAGGTTATTATAAAAACAACATCAAGGTGGCCATCAAGACCTTGAAGGAGGGAACCATGTCTCCGGAGGCCTTCCTGGGCGAGGCCAACCTGATGAAAACTCTCCAGCATGAGAGGCTGGTCCGTCTCTACGCTGTGGTCACCAAGGAGCCCATCTACATCGTGACTGAGTACATGGCCAGAGGTGGGGCCCTGCCCGGGGCTGCGTCCGTCAGACAGAGGCAGGAAGGCTTGAGGGTGGGAGTCCAGGCTTGGGGGCGCTGAGAAGGATGGGCTGATCTGCTGCTGTGAGTTTGCCTGGCCGGGGCACCTCTGCAGGGGACCACTGAGGCATGAGCTAGATCAATCAGCCAACATCCTGCAGATCTAGGGTGTTCCACATGCATGGGCGGGGGCAGAGTGAAGGATGATGAGAACAAGACAGCTAAGTGGTTCTTATAGAAGAGTTTCCATAGCTCAGGAGACCCTGAACCAGCATCTTTGCAGGGAGCCTCCTATGCCCGGGGCTGCTTGGCACCCCCTGGGGCGGACAGAGGGCAGCAAAGTCAAAAGACTAGGAGGCTGGGCGTCCAGAGACAGTTCTAGTCCAAGAGACCATTTACAACCCTATGAACATTTTACAACATGGATGATGAGAGGTTGGGTGAGATGCCCACTGAGGTCCAGAGTATGGCCATTCTCTACTGGGGCCTGGGGAATCCTTCTCACCCCTCCTATGACCCTGACCGCACCCCGATTCCTGTCGTATCCTAAAATGCTGTGTTGATGCTGTCTGTTCCTTAAAGAGTGTCATGAAGGGGTCCTACATTGAGCTGGAGGCATGTGGCTCCCTTGCTCACCTCTTAGCCACTCCTCAGGTGAGCAATCACCCGCTCTTAGATACCAAAGAGGAGCAGCGTCTGTCCCCTGTACCAACTCCAGGAGATGAGTCTCTGTAATTCTGGTGATTTCTTGCATCCTCGGAGGCAGAATGTCTGCCAACAAAGGGTGATGTGGAGGGAAGATGCTTTGTAATGTCATGCAGGGAATGAGCAGTTTCTGACCCAGTTCCTTGACTGTGTGACCTTGAACCTGACTGAGACCTCACGTCCTCTGAGCAGCTGGCAGCGGATCAGCGCCTCTTGGGTGCTGTGAGGGCTGAGATGGGACTTTCCATAGAGCAGAGGCACCTGCAGCCATGGGTGGGTTTGTTCTCTGGGCACAAGAGACCTGAAAGAGTGCCACCCACTTCCCGCCCAGGTGGGCAGCAGCCCACACCCGGAGAGGCTGGCCCAGCCAGGGTCGGGTCACCCTGCGGAAGTTCAGCTGCAAATTCTCTTTCCTCAGGCTGCCTGCTGGATTTCCTGAAGACGGATGAAGGTAGCCGATTGTCCCTCTCAAGGCTGATTGACATGTCGGCCCAGGTTCGTGAGTGCCAAGTGCAGTGATCCAGGCCCCTGGGCCCTGTCCTCTGCCCTTGTGGCTCAGCAATATCAACTCTTTGGAGGCTGTATCCGTTAGATTTAGGCTGGTCTGTGAGAGACAGAAAGCCCCAGTCATCATAGCTTCAATGTGTAAGCACCAGAGATGAGCAGTCTGGGGCGGGCAGTGGAGCTGCCCCTCAGAGTCACAGGGACCCAGGTTTCTTCCACCTACTGGGTCTTAACAGATCGTCTTCCCACCCAGGGAGCCTGCTCATGCTTTAGCATCTTGTCCTCCTCAGCCAGGAGGAAGAAGTGGGATGGAGGGGGGCAAACCGCACCCCTTCTCTGTAGAGCCAAGTGCTGGAAGTCACTCACTACACTCGCTCTCCCAGCCCCCTGGCCACCTGTCACCTGCCCGCACCTAGCTGCAAGGGAGCTTGGGAAATGTAGTCTTTCTCCTAGGCAGCTGTGAAGGAACGATGTGGGTTCTGTTGGTGAGGACCAGAGGAAGAAAGAATGGTGTGGGGAACCCAGAAAGTCCCCACAAATTCCACATCATATGGCATTTTGTGGTGACTTCCTCCGTCCTTAGATGGTGCCCATCAATGCCTTCTGTAGACTCAGACATCATGAGGCGAAGAGCAAAATGAAGAGGAGGCAAACTTTCCTCTCAGGGGATTTTAGCTGAGGATTCTAACTGGCAGCAAAGCACATCTGGTGGCCCTGGGTGTGTGTCTGTTAAAACTGGAACTCTCAGAAGAAAAGCTCCGGTCTGTGGTCAGCCCGTGAGACACAGAAACACACACACATCCTGTTGGAGGGAGGCACCCTCCCCTATCCCACACCACCACCACCCCTCCAAGTTGTTATCTGCTATTAGTATCAGGGCAGGAACTGAGGTCACCGTGCCTTTTTTCCACTGAGGTGCGCACAGGCTGGGTTGAACAGGATGGTGAGGTGGTCTCAGAAAACTAAGCCTGCTAACTGGTTTCAAACCACAGCTCAGTGATAAGCCTGCCCACTCCCTTTTTTCCCTTTCTTTTCCTTTTCTCTCTTGCTGTCAATGGTCTCTTGACAGAGACCATTGTTCTTCATCCAGCCCAGTGTTTCTTATGATGTACTCTACAAATAAATAAGTTTATAAGTAGATGTGTCCAAGAATCTGAAGGTTAGGAAAGCAGAAAATCAGAACCTTCCAGGTGAACAGCTTCTAAAACACATTCTGATCCTTTGGGAAATCTTGGGTCCCCTAGAGGCAAAGGATATGAAAAGTCAGCTCAGTTTATAAATTCAGTTCAATTCAGTCGCTCAGTCGTGTCCGACTCTTTGTGACCCCATGGACTGCAGCATGCCAGGCTTCCCTCTCCATCACCAACTCACAGAGTTTACTCAGACTCATGTCCAAGTTGGTGATGCCATCCAACCATCTCAACCTCTGTCATCCCTTTCTCCTCCTGACTTCAATCTTTCCCGGCATCAGGGTCTTTTGTAAGGAATCAGTTCTTCACATCAGGTGGTCAAAGTTTTGGAGTTTCAGCTTCAGCATCAGTCCTTCCAATGAATATTCAGGCCTGATTTCCTTTAGGATGGACTGGTTGTATCTCCTTGCAGTCCAAGGGACTCTCAAGAGTCTTCTCCAACACCCAGTTCAAAAGCACCCATTCTTTGGTGCTCAGCTTTCTTTATAGCCCAACTCTCACATCCATACATGACTACTGGAAAAACCATAGCTTTGACTAGATGGACCTTTGTTGGCAAAGTAATGTCTCTGCTTTTTAATATGCTGTCTAGGTTGGTCATAACTTTTCTTCCAAGGAGCAAGCATCTTTTAATTTCATGGCTGCGGTCACCATCTGTAGTGATTTTGGAGCTCAAAAAAATAAAGTCTGTCACTGTTTCCACTGTTTCCCCATCTATTTGCCATGAAGTGATGGGACCGGATGCCATGATCTTAGTTTCCTGAATGTTGAGCTTTAAGCCAACTTTTTCACTCTCCTCTTTCACTTTCATCAAGAGGCTCTTTATTTCTTCACTTTCTGCCATAAGGGTGGTGTCATCTGCATATCTGAGGTTATTGATATTTCTCCCGACAATCTTGATTCCAGGTTGTGCTTCATCCAGCCCAGTGTTTCTTATGATGTACTCTGCAAATAAATAAGTTTATAAGTAGATGTGTCCAAGAATCTGAAGGTTAGGAAAGCAGAAAATCAGAACCTTCCAGGTGAACAGCTTCTAAAACACATTCTGATCATGCTAACGCCTTGCTCTGTGTACAAGCATACACACACGCATGCACACTCTGCCTTCTGGGTGCTCCTTATCTTGCTCTACAGCATGAAGTGCAAAGCTCCCCTCCAACCGCAGCCCGTGTGCCCCACTTTGCAGCCACACGGCAGCACTGCCCCCCAAGCCTGTCACACCTTGGAACGTTCGCCCCACCTGCCTCTGATGTCTGGCCCTGATGCAGAGGCTGGCTTAAAGTCCTTCCTCTCCCTGAGAGGGGCTGGCCTTCACTGTGGGGCCCCCTCCCTCAGATTGCAGAAGGAATGGCGTACATCGAGCAGATGAATTCAATCCACCGGGACCTGAGAGCGGCCAACATCCTGGTGTCTGAGGCCTTGTGCTGCAAAATTGGTGACTTTGGCTTGGCCCGGATCATCGACAGTGAATACACCGCCCAGGAGGGTGAGCAGCGCCCCAACTCCCCAATCCCCCTTGGACTTCTTGTTGTGCAAGTCTGACCTTGCTCCCAACTAGTTCAGCATTTCCCTGATGTACTCTACAGAGCCGAGGTTCCTCAGGAGGAATGACTATGTGAGAGAGTAGGTTTAGAGATACCACCCATTCTATGAGTCTTCTCTTGGAGATTCCCAGCCCATAGCGGCATAATGAAGGCACTGAGAAGGCATGCAGCTAAAGAACAGTGCACACACATTACATGTTGTGTCTCCCGAAGTCATTGGAACCCCAGAAACTTTTTCTACGTTGGTTCTGTGAACCTCTCATAGAACCAGGGGGTCACAGAGCATACTTTAGAAAACACTGCTCTAAATGCCTGCCTGCTCAGTCACTTCAGTCATGTCCAACTCTTTTTGACCCTATGGACTTGTAGCCCACCAGGCTCCTCTGTCCTTGGGATTCTCCAGGCAAGAATACTGGAATGGGTTGCAATTTCCTCCTCCCGGGGATCTTCCCAACCCAGAGATGGAACATGCATCTCTTACAACTCCTGCATTGGCAGGGGGGTTCTTTACCACTAATGCCACCTGGAATGAGCAGCAAAAACCTAGTATCTGAATTGGGATCGCTACAGGTGCTTTGCTTTACTTTGTATAAACTTAGGCAAAATCCTCTTTATAAGAGGATTTGAGGCACTCAAAATACATTTCATTAAGCAAGTTAGTGATATTAGTGAACATATTAATCAGTTGATACGGGAAATGGGTTATCTGTCCCATTCATTGAGGGAACTTTAAGCGAGAAAGCTAGGGAAGGTGCAGGTGATCAAGGGCTGGGCCATGCAGCCTGCTGTGGATGTCATCCAGGGCTGCAGGATTTGAACACCTTCCTCACTGTGACCCTAGCAGGTACACAAGTCGTGTGTCACCACTTCCCTTTTGCAGGAAAGGATTAACTAAGGCAGTAAAGTGAAAGTGTTAGTCAGTTGCATCTGACTCTTTGCAACCCCATGGACTGTAGCCCACCAGGCTCCTCTGTCCATGGGATTTCCCAGGCAAGAAAACTGGAGTGCGTAGCTATCCCCTTCTCCAAGGGATCTTCCTGACCCAGGGACTGAACCCAGGTCTCCTGCAGTGGAGGCAGATTCTTTACTGTCTGAGCCACCAGGGGAGCCCAGCTAAGGCAAGGATAAGTTAAATGCCTTGCCCCAGTCATGGGTTCCTGTTAGTAAACAAGGCTAATGGGAGGTGGAAACGAACTCTTCAGTCCCAGGTGGAAACACACGCTGGTCGCCCAGTGAAGACGATTAGGCAAAGACACAAAGCGGGCGACAGGGGTGGTATTTGTCCTTTGGTGCTATGGACCCTCAGGGTCTTCACACTCCTGGGCATGTGTCCTATGGGTCTGAATGACTCCCTGGACGCATTTCTGTCTGATATAGTGACCCAGGCTTCACCAGGCAGGGCAGGGGCTGGAGGAGAAAGAGCAAGGAGTTGAGGGGTGTGGAGGAAGTCAGATATGGCCTCATGAAGCTGCTCATGGCTTTTCTCGCAGGGGCCAAGTTCCCCATCAAGTGGACCGCCCCAGAGGCCATCCATTTTGGGGTGTTCACCATCAAAGCAGACGTGTGGTCATTTGGAATCCTCCTGATGGAAATTGTCACTTATGGGCGTGTGCCCTACCCAGGTAGGCAGCTGCGTCCTGCAGTGACCCTCCCAGCTAAGGGCCATCCTGAGGCGGCTGTGATGGCAGATGTCTCATCCTCAGGGTCTGGGGCTGCCCACCTGAGTGTCAGAATGGAGCCCCATGGTTGAAACTGAAACCCAGGTGTGCCACTCTGGAATTCAGTTAAGGTCGGGGTCTGAATTCAAGTTTCTTCCAATTAGTTTGCCCTCAGCTGAGTGGCCAAGTGGTCCCTCCCTTGGCCTTACACCATGGGTACAGACCCCAAACCTCCATCTTGATAGTCAACCCCCAGGCAGATCTGAAGGGCTTGGGCCCTTAGCAGCCTGGGGGAGGGACTGGGGCCTGTTCACCAAGCACCTGCTTGGTGAGTGATGCTCACCTGTGTGCCTGACAGTCCCAGGTAAGCAGGTAGCACCCCATCCAGGAGGAACTGCCCCGCACTGAGATCATCTACACTGTTCTCAAAGCAATGAAAAATAAATAGAGGGATGCGTAAAGGTGGCACCAACCGGGCTAAGAGGGCACAGATAACGGTGGATGCCTCGCGGGCGCCCACCAGTCCTCAGCCACGTCCCTTCCACCTCCAGGGATGAGCAACCCCGAGGTCATCCGCAACCTGGAGCGCGGCTACCGCATGCCCCGCCCAGACTCGTGCCCGCCTGAGCTGTACAACGGCGTCATCGCCGAGTGCTGGCGCAGCCGGCCGGAGGAGCGGCCCACCTTCGAGTTCCTGCAGTCGGTGCTCGAGGACTTCCACACGGCCACCGAGGGCCAGTACGAGCTGCAGCCCTAGGCCCGCGTGCAAAACTGTCTGGCCTCAGCCCCAGATGCACCTGGAAGGCGGGGACATGTCCGCACGCCCATTTCTCGGATGAGGAAACTAGAGGCAGCTGGGTCACGGCCTGGACTTGGGAGCAGGATCCAGTCGCAGCGCCACACCTCTCCGGCTGTGCGCCCCTGGTTGACTTACTGAGCCTCTTAGTGCTTCACCTTCACACTGGCACAAAGGGGATGAACCACAATAAAACCTACCTCGCATGTTCCTCACGAGGATGACCCGGTGAAATGTTCTGAGGAGTGCCCGGCACACCCCTCAGTGTCTGTCATCACGTCACAGAAGGCTCCCTGTGCTGGCACCAGAAACAAAGAGTCGGCCACCGGCGACCTGAGGCCCGCGACTCACCTGACCGAGACTGCGCTCGGCACGTGGGGACTTTTCGGAAATAAAGTCGCGAGACCTGACGTTTCCCGTGTCGTTCTTGGCGACAAGCCTGGACATCGCATACATGGCATTCGTGGTTGTATGAGTGGTGCCTCTAGGGACTCGCAGATGGCATTGGGTTTCAAGAGGAAATCGAGGACCCCAGCCCCAAGACAAGGGCGCCATCACTGCCTTTTAGGGCAGCTAGAGTAGCACCAGCAGGTGGCGCTCTCACCCCAGACATCCTCAGCCTCCTGGTCTGAGTTGGGTGATGGAGAGAAGGGGGGCTTTGCTCAGCAATGGCGCATGCAAGGGAGGCGAACAAGCCCTGGGCTCTGGGTCCCTGAACCCGGAGCATAAACGGGTGACTTGGGAATAGTAACACCAAGGAATGCTCCAGGCTCCGCACTGTTCATTGAAGCTCCCCATTTGTCATGTTTTTGTTTTGTTTATGCTAGATTTTACTTCTTTGAGCTGTTAGGTTTACAGAAAAATAAATGAAAAGTATAGAGAATCCCTATTTAACCCCTCATCCCGCCCCACCCCCAACTTCCCCTATTGTTAACATCTTGCAATCGTGGCTATATATTTGTAAGGCCTGATGAGGCAATACTGACACATTATTATTAACTGAAATCCATAGTTTATCTGTGTGGCTTCTCAGGTGGCTCAGTGGTAAAGAACCCATCTGCCAATGCAGGAGATATAAGAGACATGAGTTTGATCCCTGGGTTGGGAAGATACCCTAGAGGAGGGCATGGCAACCCACTCCAGTATTCTTGGACAGCGGAGCCTGGTGGGCTACAGTCCATGAGGTCGCAAAGAGTTGGACACATCTGAAGCAACTTAGCATACAGTTTACCTTAGGATCCACTCTTTGCCTTGTGTTCTGTGGGTGTGGACCTATGTATACTCCCATGCCCTCATACAATGTTACAGAATAGCTTCATTGTCATCCCTTGGGCTCCACCTGTTCTTCCTTCCCACCCTCTCCCAAACCTCTGGCCAACAACTTGCCATGTTTCGACTCCTCTGAACCTGTGACAGTCTGAACTGAACAGAGCTTCATAATCAGTCAATATTTATTGGGTATAAAGAGAGAGGTAGATCCTATGATCCTTGTTTTAGAGATGAGGAAACTAGGGCACAGAGAGGGTAAGTAACCGACCCAAGGCCACACAGCTAGTAAATAGTGGAGTAAGGACTCACCACTCTTAACCATTCTTCCAGGAAGATTCTGTCCAGATGTCTCAGACCGTGCCCCCTCGAAGCCTTGGGCCTCCATGCTGGGCTCTCACAGACGATGAGCGGTTGGGAGAAAGCCCACCCACCTCAAGCACAGCAGCCCCTCTTGCTTCTGGCTCACATACTCAGAGGCCTCACAAGGGTTATTTGAACAGAGTGTGACTTTTAAATTGTTTTGAAAATCAATCATTTAGTCCAACCCTCACTCCATTCTCACCCTCTCACAAGTGGAAACTGAGGCCTAGATAAGGACTCACAGTCACACCAGGTCCACAGACGGGGGCCCAGCCCTCAAGGCCCGGTCCTTCTTCTGCCCACCCCAACTCACCTGCTTTCCTGGAGGGCAGATTTTAGTTTATTGCAGGCTTTATTTTTTTTGAGAACAGACATCTTTGTATTTGTGTGGGTATGCAGTCGCTCAGTCATATCCGACTCTTTGCAATCCCATGGACTGTAGACCACCAGGCTCTTCTGTCCACGGGATTTTCCAGACAAGAATACTGAAGTGGGTTGCCATTTTCTCCTCCAGGGGATATTCCCAACCCAGGGATCTAACCCATGTCTCCTGAGGCATCTGCATTGACAGGTGTGTTCTTTACCACTGAGCCACCTGGGAAGCCCTTCTTGTATTTGAGAATTCTCCAAATCAGATTAATTAGCTCCTGGGAAAAACTTCATTTCTTAACCATGGCAAAAGAGCTATTCATTTGATGGAACAGAGTCCAGAGCCTTTAAAACATTACTCACAGTACCTCCCTGGTGGTCCAGTGGTTAAGACTCCATGCTTCCACTGCAGGAGGCGAGGGTTCAATCCCTGGACCAGGAACTAATGATCCCACATGCCCTGGGGCACAGCCGAAAGAACAGTAATCCAATATTTTTTTAAAAGTTACTAATGAACATGGGGCCCCCAGGGCACAGCACTTGACAGTTTACAAAGGGGTTCTTGGCTCTAGGAGGCCTCTCAGATGTGTGGCCGCCTGAGTGGCTGCCTAGGTTCCTCCTATCCTGAATGGGGGGAGGCAGCAAAGCTGACGGTACCACTCACCATCACATCACTGGGGTGGAGGGGCCGGAATGCTGACCCTGGCTTCACGCCCAGCACTTGAGGGATCCAGAAAATAGCACTGAGATGACAAGCGAGGATTGGGGTGGACCCAACTCATGCAGGGCAGGCTAAGTGGCCGTGTGGGGCTAGCCTCTTAATAAGGTTAAGCAAACCGTTCCGAGAGGATGACAGGAAGGTTTTGTGAGTGCCTGGTGGAAAAGCAAGGAGGAGAAACATCTGGTGCTGGTGGGTCCTTGGGCTGGATGGAGTCTCATCCTTGAGACAGTAACCGTGGTCCCCGGAGAGATGAGGTGGCCAGAGTCTTCACCCGTGAGATCGTGATTCTGTTGATAATTCATGGGGTGATGACTCCACCTGACAGCAGCCAAGAACATAAAAATAGCCATCAGGGAGTGTCCAGGAGATACTGGGGAAAATTAAAATTTCTGGGCAGAATGGTGGGTGTGTGGAAAGGTCTGGCTGGCACCTGCAGGGACTTTTTGACCTTTCAGTTCCTCCTTGGCCGTGAAGGGCTCCAGTGATGAGGAAGACAAGAATCTGTTCCCAAAGGGCTCTTAAATACACCTCACTCTTGGGAGTGTGTGTCTCACATCCATTGCTATGATCACAAGCAAGGATGCTGGAGCAGTGCTGTACACCTTTGTTACCTGCCCAGAGCCACGCTCCTACTTCAGGTACACACCGAGTTTACGCTACATAACAACCTCAGAACCGATTCTGTTACTAGGCCCCTTTGCAGATGAGGAAACCTCGTCTGTGAGAGGTGAGGTCACCTGCCAAGCTCGGGCATCGGCGACGCAAGCCCAGGTGAGCCTCAGTGCAGAGCCCACTCCAGTGGGGAGTTCCTGGGAGGACGAGGAGGTTAGGCTTTGCTGGAGGTGTAGCTGGCGCTGCTCCAGACCCATCCACAGGCTGGGCCCAGACCCCTGTGGCCTCGTTCCTGGGCCACTTGTCCATTGTGCTGTGGAAGGACAGGCTTTGGAGGAACCAGGGAACTTAGCCTCTCTTGGCCTCAGTTTCACTGTCTTTAAAATGGACACAAACATACCAGCTCACAGAGAAGCCAAGGGTAAGCTGAGATAATCTGCATAAAGCTTCGGGTATGGGTTGTGCATGTAGTAGGAGGTCAGCACACAATCGCTCCCTCCCCTGCCAGGGGCCCAGGCCAGACAGCATCTCCCTGGGGTCACGTGGGAGTCAGTGTGGGAGCCCAGCCTGCTCACCCCCAGCCCCTCCACCTCCGTTTCAAATCAGTTTGGCCCCTGGGCCACCAGGTTCCCATGGGTAGCAGAGGCTGACAGGGCTGATGGGAGCCAGTCCCAAGGGGTCTGAAGGCAGATTACTGAGGACTGATGAGGTGAAGGGGACAACTGCCCATGAGCTGACAGCATCACTGTGAGGAAGGAGGGCAGGAGGGCAGGGGGTCCCTAATCTCGGCCTGATGTCTCCTGGAAGGAGGAGGGTCCCCTCTGGGGGTGCCTCTGCTGGAGCATTTCCTTCTAGGCCAAGGTCATTCTGCGGGCTCTTGGTTAAAATTAACCTCTTGCTCATCACTCTGGGCTGAATGGCCTTTTCCATGAGCCACCAGGACCTAGCCTTTCATGGATGAGCTGGGCTGTGTGCCCTCCGCTCTCCCGAGAGAAGTGGAATCTGTGGCCTCTGTTTTGGAGACTGGACAAGAGGGGTGGGGTGTGTGCACATGATGCTGTACATATGCACACACAGGCTGGCCTGCATGCATGGGTAACTAACCAGGCCAGGGCACCTGGTATGTGCTAAATTGCTTCATTAGTGTCCAACTGTGTGCGACCCTATGGACCATAGCCCACCAGGCTCTTCTGTCCATGGGATTCTCCAGGCCTGAATACTGGAGTGGGTTGTCATGCCCTCCTCCAGGGAATCTTCCTGACCCAGTGACCGAACCTGTGTCTCTTAAGTCTCCTACTTTGGCAGCCAGGTTCTTTACCACTAGCACCACTTGGGAAGCAGGGCACCTGGGGAAGAGACTTAAGTACAGAATTGTACAAGCTTCTTGCCATTGGCATTATTTCTTGATTGTGTTGTTTCTTTCTTACTCATTTTTAGCCCCTAGATTTGAACAGTTGACTTGCTGCATCCCCATGCACCATACACGAGATTAAGAAAAATATGCAGTGCTTCTTGAATCCCAGATGACCCACGGATACTTATTAAGTGAGTAAGCAAATGATAAAACGAAATGCAGAAAGCTTTGGCCAGACAGTCCCTTCTGTTCAGCTAGGCTGTGTCTTTTTCCCACTACGTGCCCAGCCCTTGGCACAGAGCTGGAAGCATAGAAAGTCCTCAGTGTATATTTGTCAAATACATGAGTGAATGGGGACAAGTTGCTATTTTGCTCTTTGCCCACATCCCAGAGATTGTAACATGTTAAAGTCAAAATGATGCACCCAACTGGGGCCCAGGCAAGGATGGTTTGAGCCACATCAGAAAGGGGCTGAGGCTGGGAAGAAAACAGCCAGTGGTTGTAGCTCTGGGGGCCGGAGTCCTGCTCAACCAGGAGGCCTTTGCAAGTCAACTGATTCCTTAAGCCTGAGTCCTCTCTCATCAGGTACAACCACTAATTGGTTCCTTGCCTGGAGCAGATGAGATAGTCAATACCTCTCCTGTCCCTCACAGAAAGCCTGGTACATGACAGGCATTCAATAAAAGAGTAACTGTTAATACTAGTACCAGATACCTACAAAAGAAAGGTGGGCTAAACTTCCAGAAGCAAAGGATGGGGTGGGTTGCTGCTAATCCTGCAAAGGGGACTTCCCTAGTAGCACAGTGGATAAGCATCCGCCTGCCAATGCAGGGAATGGGGGTTTGACCCCCGGTCTGGGAAGATTCAATATGCTGAGGAGCAGCTAAGCCCCTGTGCCACAATTATTGAGCCCTCCACAAGAGTAGCCCCCACTCGCCACAACTAGAAAAAGCCCATGTGAAGCTATGAAGACCCAGTGCAGCAAAAATAAATAAAAATAAATAATTTTTTAAAAATCCTGCAAAGGACATGAAAGCCTCAGGAGGGACATGAATGAGTTAAGAGTGTCAGACAAGGGGAAATTTTTGTAGTAGCTGTATAACAAAGGAAAGAAAACTTGAGTCCTTCCTATTTCTAGGGCTTCCCTGGTGGCTTGGATGGTAAAGAATCTGCCTCCAGTGCAGGAGGCCTGGGTTCGATCCCTGGGTCGGGAAGATCCCTTGGAGAAGGAAATAGCTAGTCACTCCAATATTCTTGCCTGAAAAATTCCATGACAGAGGAGCCTGGTGGGCTACAGTCCACAGGGTCGTAAAGAGTTGGACATGACAGAGCAACTAACACTTTCCTGTTTCTAAATAACCAAAAGACGAGTGGACAAATAGTTGACATAAGTACTGGACAGAAAGATGACTACAAACAGCTAGTAACATAGGAAAGGTTGCCTGGTCACAGCAATAAGTGGAAAAGTGAAAGTTAAATAGGTATGCAATATTTTTGCCATCAGAATGGCAAAAATGACAATATTGTTCATTTCTGATGATGATGTAGGAAACTAGTTACCCTCATCTAGTGTTGACAAGAGTGTTGTTTGATAAAAAATGTTCCGGGGAGCATTTTCGGCAGCATCATGCAAAATCTGGGATGCTTATACTCAGTGGTGGAGTAATTGCACTTCTAGAAAATGATGGTACACTGAGACACACCCTCCTTCTCAAAGATATGTGAAGGTTACCATCCACGGCCACATTCTGTCATAGCAACGGCAAACATCAAAAACAGCTTGAGGGATTTCCCTAGTTGTCCAGTGGTTAAGACTCTGAGCTTCCAATGCAGGGGATGCAAATTCAAAATCCCTGATTAGGGCACTAAGATCCCACAGGCCTCAGGACAATAAGCTAGCGCCACAATTAGAGAAACCCACATGCTGCAACTAAGATTCAAGGCAGCCAAATAAATATTTAAAAAAAAGAAAGAAAGAAAGCAACTTGAAGGTACAGCGAAGAGGAAGATATAAGTAAATTAAGAAACATGTATTTTGTGGACTAGAATTCTGTCATTAAAATGAATGGGGCACTTCCTTATGATGTGAAAACAGCCCAAGACATGTCAAAGGTTTAGGATGGGGAAGGTGCAGAAAAACACGTATGGCATGAATTTACACACACAATTTTGGTATTTATCACACCCACTCTTACATGTATGTAAATGTGCAGCAAAAGGACCAGAGAGAGCCCAGCCTGACCTGGGCTGGGGGTGGGGACTCAGGGGACACGGGCAGATAAGGGAGGGGCTCACAGTTGATTCGTCCTTGGCTGGAATCTTTTAGAATGACAATGCAGTAATGCACTTGGAGGAAAAAAGCCAGGCAGCGTCAGTGATGGATTGCACGATGCAATTGTGCCTGGTGGCAGAGAAGGGATGACGTGACCCCGGGGTTGGGTCCCGCCCTGGGGCTCCAATCAGCCTCCTGATGCTGAGCCTCATTTGCCGCCCCCCATTTCAGCCCATTTCCTCTCCAGATAGCGCCCCCCACCAGGTTATCAGCGGCTGCCTTTCGGGGAGGCCAGCCCTGCACCACACCTTTAATGTGCCGTCAGCAGGCTTATCATCCCTGCAGGGAGGGAGGCCAGCGGGAGGTCCAGGGACCAGGCGGGGCTGGTGGATCGGGACCAAGCCCCTCCCCTCGCGCAGGCCCGCATCCTAATGGGGTGGGGGTTGGGAGCCTAACTTCCCACCACCAGCATCTCCTCCCTCCACAGCTCGGACATCTCCATGACAGTCTTCAAGCCTCAGAAGCCCTCTCTCTCTTTTTTTTTTTTTTTGATATGGACCATTTTTTTTAAAATCTTTATTGAATTTGTTACAATATTGCTTCTGTTTTATGTTTTGGTTTTTTGGTCTCAAGGCATGTGGGATCTCAGCTCCCCCACCAGGGCTTGAACCCACACCCCCTGCATTGGAAGGCGAAGTCTTAACCACTGGACCGCCAGGGAAGTCCTCATCTCTTTCTATAATAACAGTAATGTCACCAGAAGGGATTGCATGCTCTCCATGGGCCTGCTGCTGTGCTGGGTGGTGGGTCTGCTTTTTTGCTTCTTAATCTTTCTACCCAACAGGGAGGAAGCTCTCGAGATATTAAGTGAACAAGGTCTCCAACAAATACAAGGCAGAACCAGGATCTGAATGCCGGCCACTGAATGGACATCAGCCGGGAAAGCAGGGGGTCCCAGTGGATCTCATCAGCTCCAGCCCTGGGTCTCCCACAGGTGCCTGGAACCCTAGCAGTGGCTCCCCTTAGCTTTGCCAGTGGGAGAGGGACCCTCTCCATTGGGGGTGACTCATGTGAATGCCATTACACTTGAGCCCCGCTAACTGAGAACTGTGTCTCCTGGCTTTTTGAGGGACTGAGGTGGAAGGTGCACTTCATGGGATCAGATCCCCACCTGGCAGGCCTCTCTGAACCCCTGAGGCTCTGGGCAAAACAGCACCCAGGAGGACTGCTAGAAGAGACAGAGCAGGCAGGGGCGGTGGATGCAGAGATCCTGATGGGGACACAGGTGGCAGCTGCCAGCGGCTGGAGGCACGTGCAGAGCTTTTTCCACAGTGGAGTTGGGGTGGGGGTGGTCGATGGCCAAGTGGGGCTTCCTCTCTGTGAGGACTCTTTCTGAGCTGAACATTGATCCTGCTGACTCAGATTCACCCAGCACACATAGCATGAGCACTGACTGGGTGCCTGGAGCTAGGTACTTAGCACGTATCATTCTGTCTGATGGTGAAAACACCGTAAGAAGACACAGGTGAGGAAACCGAGGCCCAAGGAAGTGGGTGACTTGCTCAGATTTACATGATTTAGACTTCCAGCCCAGTCCCCTTCCACTACTCCTCAGCTGGTGATGTTTGCAGGACGGCAACCCAGCCGCTTGCAAGACAACTGGTTCTGGATAAATTGTGCCGAGAACAGGCAGCTGGATGAGAAAGGACTTGAGCAAGAAGGATATCAGAGTTCCAATCTGGGTTTTCCCAGCACATTTTCTTGAGTCAGTGTGATCTTCTCAATATTAGACTGGACCATATGAAACTGCCATTTTTGTTGGTCAAAATAATTGAATATTAGCAATTTTGTGTGGTTTATCCTAAGAGTATTTGAGGAAAAAAATCTAAAAAAAAAAAATCTGGAGACAGGGGGCTGGAGGAAATGACCTTTGTCTGGCTCAGGAGTCTATGATTTGTCCCTTGAGTTTAACTGCAAGTGTGATCGGCCTTTCTGGGACAATGGCTGTGACCCGATAGTTCCTACACTCACGAGAGGTGACAGACACATGATCTTGGACAAGTCCCTTCCCCCTGTGGCTGGTGAGTCCTAACACTGATGTGCTGTGGGTTGATGTCCTCGTTCCCTGGGAGTGGGGTTGGGGTGGGCCCAGTGGTGGGCAATCTACCCACTGACAGAGAAAACCTCAACCCTCTCTTCCATCTTCTCTCTTAAGTACCTGAAGCCCCACAAGGATTCCTGCTCCCAGGTTCATGTAAAGGCTTGGTGGGAATTCCAGAGGGCTTCAATCTAGGACTGCAGAGTGAGGCGGGGCTCTGGAGCTGACTCACTTGGATTAACATCCCGGTGCTGTCACTTCCCAAGCGGGGAGCGCCCCAGGTATGGCATTTACCCCTCTCTTCTCCATACCTCAATTTCCCTAGCCACAGAATCTGGGCAATGCCCGTACCTATCTCCAGGGCTGGGGAAGAGCAAGGGCGGTAGTGTCTGTAACATGCCTGAGAGATGCTAGCAGTACTTGCATTATTGTCCCTGCAGGCAGTGGGCATTCATTACACACCCCGTGAGGAGCCAGAACTGGTCCAGAGGCCTGAGGCAGCCTCCCTTAGCTTTCCTCTCTTCACTCCACCCCCGCCCTTGTCCTGGCTGCATCGTTGGTGGTCCTGGGCCCACCGCAGCACTGAATCCCTGTGATAACTCTGGGGTCACAGGGGTCAGCCTGCGGCCAGCAGCTGTTCAGGCCTCCGGATCTCTCCACGCTCCCTGCTGATTGGGGGCTGAACTGGAGGCTCGAGAATCTCTGAGAAGTTGGTGTAAACACTGAGATGGACACGACAGCATCCGTAGCAAATCTGGATGAGCTGAGAAGCGTCCTTCTCTCTGCTGGGGGAGCCACAGGCCTGGGGGACGGGAATCCTTCCACAGGCCTGGAAGGCAGCATCTAAGCCTAGGAGGACCTGATCTAGGGACCCACTCCTGCAGGTACCATGTGCAGATGGTAGAGTAACGGGTAAGCCATCTCTGAGGCCCTGTTTTCTGAAACACTGCCCCTCTGGCTCACTTACTCCTGATAATCCCCGTACAGGTCTTTGTAATCATGGGACCACTGTGAACTTCGGTCTATTTCCGCAAATGGAGGATAATGCCTCCTCCTGCTTGGCCTGGAATGGTTGTGAACACTGGACTGTGCAGTGCCCAGCGCAGTGCCTAGACACAGAAAAGCACTCAGGACTAGTGAGCACCTTCCCACTTTGAGTTCTCTCCTCTCCAAAAGCCCTTTCCTCAGATCCCTGGGATAGAGACAGGCTGGTCTATGACATCTGTCGGTGAAGGAACATGAAGATAGAATTACAGAACTTTGAAGCCAAAAGGCCTCTGCCGATCTGGGCAAGCTCAGTCACAATTCCCTTAAAAAGGCTGCAGGACTTGTGGTCAGCAGGGTCAGTCGGGACCTCCATTCACCAAGTGTGCGCGCTTAGAGCAGCTCTCAACCTCCTGAACCTTAGTGTCCAGGTCTTAACGTGCAGGTAATAAGGACATCTGCTCCACTGACCCCACATTCATAAGGTAAGATACAAAGGACTTCGCTGGCAGTCCAGTGGTTAAGACTTTGCCTTCCAAAGCAGGGAGCTCGGGTTCAAGCCCTGATCAGATAGCTAAGATCCCATATGCCTCAGGGCCAAAAAACGAAAACGTAAAACTGAAACAGTGTAACAAATTCAATAAAGACATTCAAAAAGATCTTTAAAAAAAATGTCATTTAAAAAAAAAAAAACAAGTGAGGTATGAGAAAATTTCTAATTATTTGCACTGCTTTCAGAAGCTCAAGTAGCTAAGTGTTTCCCCAAGTTAGCTGGGGACCAGACTCACCTAGCCTGACCCCCACGCCTCCTCCCTTCCCTGGTCCAGCAAGGCAGCCAGTCCAGTGTCTAGACCTAGCAACCGGGGGCTGAAGCCAGGCTCCAGCATTGCAAGTCCTAATTCAATACTAGTAGCTGTTGTGTGGGAACTGCTTGCTGTGGGCCACGCCTTCCACATTCATCCCCAGAGTATAGAGGCCCAGAGTATAGAGACCCCAACTTACCTTTTCAGTCTTCCCATGGGCAGCACGGGCCAGGCACGATGCAAGCGCAAGGGATACACACAGTCAGTCATGGCCTCTGCCTATGAGGGGAATATGAATAAATTATAGTCAAAACCTCAAAAATAATGGGGGCTATTGTCTATTAAGTGCTTCCTATGTCCAAGTGCTTACTACACCTTTGGAATTTGATTCTATTCCTTAAGTCTGTCCTTATGAAGTGGGTCCTATTCTTGTGCCCATTTTATGGATGAGAAAACTGAGGACAAATCACCAGCTGAGACTGGATCACAACTTGGGTCCTTCTGACACCAAAATTCTTGCTCTTGTTCTTACCATTCTTCCTAAATATCCTCCCCACTAGTCTTGTGGATTAAATCCCTACTCCAAGCACACCTTCCAAATTCTTGTAACTCTAAAAACTGGAGCTGGTCCATTTGGTCCCTGTAAAATACTGCCTTGTTTCCTACATGTAAGCCTTTCACCACCAGTGCTGAACAGTTCAACAGGGTAGGGCTGCCTCGATTTCCCTCTGAATAGTCCCGCCAGCTTCTGACTCAGGTGTCAGCCAGGCCCCAGGTAACCCAGATCTGAGTCACAATGGTGGCACAGAAGGTCAACTTGCAGCCCTCTAGTGAGCGCCCTTCCGCTAAGGGCTGTACCTCTCCCATTTCTGGCCTCTCCCTCCAATTCCCGCTCGAAATCCATGACACCAAGTGGGGAATCCATGTCTACAGCATTGCCCTGACCTAACAGTTAGCAATCCCATAATTAATCAGTTGATTGATTAATTAATACATGAAAGGAAAGAAAGAGGGAGGAAGGAAGAGGAAGAGTCTGACCCATTAGGCCTGAGGGAACCCATCTTGACTGGTAGAAATTGCCAGGAGGTGTCTGGAACATGTGCTAACCACAAGAATGAGCGTAAGCTCCCTGAGAGCAGTCAGTTTGTTTCCTGCTATGCCCTTAGCCTAGAACAGGGCTCGGCATACAGTTAGTGGTCAGCATCTTAAATAATTGTCGTTCTTTCTGTTTGCTCTGGTCCCTCTGGCTCCTCCTCCCTCCCTATCACCCCATCTGGCTTCCCAGTGTCCCTCACAGAGCCTCGTTCTCCCCGCCGCCTTCACCTTAAACCTCCCCTGTACCAGACTCAGGATCCCGGCCCCATTACCCCAGCCTCCACCTGCCTGAGAGGGTTGGAGAGTCAGGAAGTAATTGTCTAGTGAGTGATCAATACACTGGCATCTTCAGATACTTAAAACTTTGATTTTTTAAAAGTTTTTATTTTATACCGGAGTATAGCCTATTAACAATGCTGTGATAGTTTCAGGTGGACAGTGAAGAGACTCAGTCACACATATGCATGTATCCATTCTCCCTCAAACTCCCCTCCCATCCAGGCTGTCACATAACATTGAGCAGAGTTCCCTGTACGGTAGATCCTTGTTGGTCATCCATTTAAAATACAGCAGTGTGTACATGTCAATCTCAAACTCCCTAACTATTCCTTCCCCCTGATCCTTCCCCTCTAACAACCATAAATTCGTTCTCTAATCTGAAAACATTTTGATCACTTTGATTTTGATCTCTCCTTGGTCAGGACTGTTCATAAGCATCTGTTTAAAGACCTACATTTACTTTTCACTCTTTCTCTCCACACATGCCTTGAAGTAAGCAGCAAACTACTTTAGATCAGCTTCCTCCAGCAGATTCTGTGGTTACTGCAGCCCCTCCCTAATCTCCCCTTTACCCTGTAAAATTAAACTTCCCTGCCTTGTTCTCTAGATTTGCCCATGGGCCTCCATAGTTCATGCTTCCAAATTGCAATTCCTCTAAATATTCTCAAATCAACTCACTTTCACTGTGTGTGTGTTTTTTAAAGTAAGTTGCAAATAAGAGGTGGCAAGACATGCCAGGAGGGGAAAACAAAGGGACTGGAAAATTTCCAGCTAAAAATCAGAACTGAATTTCCAGTACCTGCCTTAGGCAGGCTAGAGGGTAAGTGGGGACTGCAGGGTGTAAGAATTCTGGAGCCAGTGAGACCCCCACATTTCTGATTCATCAACTGTCTGTCCACTTACAGCATGGTCTCTTTAGGAAGTCTGGCACCTGCCCACTAGCTCATGTTCTTGATTCTGTGAGGAATCAAGAGGAATCCTCCTTGAGAGGAGGCAGAGAGACCCAAGGTCATCTTGATTCTTCCCCTTGAACTTGCAAGATCCACCCCAGATGAGTTCAAATCTGCCTTGGACACTTACCTTCTATTTCCTGCCTCTTGGGCCTGTTGGAATGAGGTTACAGCCACAAAACACTTCTGTAGTTGAGCACCTTAGATTCATGACATCCGAACTCAAGCGATGCAATTAAGGGATGGCCCCACTTCCCCCTTCTCCTCCCAGAAACAATGCTTGCCTACACCATTAAAGTAAAATGGAAGTTGGCTGTCTGTCCAAGTTCTCATTGTTTTGTTTTGTCACTACATCGTGTTTGACACTTTTGCCACCCCAAAGACTGCAGCCCACTGGGCTCCTCTGTCCATGGGATTTCCCAGGCAAGAATACTGAAGTGGGTTGCCATTTCCTTCTCCAGGGGATCTTCCCAACCAAGGGATTGAACCTAAGTCTCCTGCATTGGCAGGCACATGCTTTACCACTCAATCACCAGGGAAGCCCCCCATCCAAGTTCATACCAGCCTTATTCACAATAGCCAAAATGTGGAAATCACCCAGATGTTCATCAACAGATGAACAGATAAACAGAATGAGGTGTTTATACTAGGATATTATTCAGCGTTGGAAAAGCAGGAAATTCTGACACATGGATGAAATGAGGACATTCTGCTAAGTGAAATCAGCCAATCGCATAAGGACAGACACTGTATGATTCCACCAGAGTAGTCAAGTTCACAGAGACAGGAAGTAGGATGATGGTTTCCAGGCACAGGAATCAGTGTTTAATGGGTACAGGGTCTGAGTTTAGGAAGATGACAAGTTCTGGAGATGGATGGTGGTGGTGGTGGTTGCACACGACTGTGAATGAACTTGATGCCACTGGTGGAACCGCAAGCTCAACAATGGTTTGTTGTTGTTCAGTTGCTCAGTCGTGTCCAACTTTTTGTGCCCCATGGACTGCAGCATGCCAGGCTTCCCTGTCCTTCACTATCTCCTGGAGTTTGTTCATAACTCATGTTCATCGAGTTGGTGATGCCATTCAACCGTCTCATCCTCTGTCGTCCCCTTCTCCTCCTGCCTTCAATCCTTCCCAGCATCAGGGTCTATTCTAATGAGTCAGTTCTTCACATCAAGTGGCCAAAGTATTAGAGCTTCAACTTCAGCATCAGTCTTTCCAATGAATATTCAGGGTTGATTTCTTTTAGGATTGGCTGGTTTGATCTCCTTGCTGTTCAAGGGACTCTCAAGAGTCTTTTCCAGCACCACAGTTCAAAAGCATTAGCTCTTCGATACTCAGCCTTCTTGATGGTCCAACTCTCACATCCATACATGACTACTGGAAAAACCATAGCTTTAACTGTATGGACCTTTGTTGGCAAAGTAATGTTTCTGCTTTTTAATATGCTGTCTAGAAAAGCAGAAACATTACTTTGCTAACAAAGGTCTGTATAGTCAAAAGCCTGTATAGTCTGTCCTTAACCTTAACAATGGTTAAGACTTAATGTTATGGATATTTTGCCACAATAGGAAAATGAAAAGAAACATAAAGTTGGCAGCTGACTTGGCACAGAGTAGACCTAAAACTTGTTTGCTGAACAAATCTTTGTTTCAGAGTTTGGGACAGTTCTGCAGATACTTGGGGAGTGTCAGCCCCATTGTTCACTACTGTGTCCTTTGGGCATTGAGCAATGCCTGGAGCATGGCAGGCCGGCAGCAAATAGCTGATGAGGCATGAATTGAGAAGGCCACAGTGGAAATCCTTCTTGCCCTTCTTACCTCTCACTCCACCCACCATTTTCCCTTCTCCATCCTCTTCAGAGAGCAGTGGTCAACTGACTTGGTTCTGGTGCCCTCTGTGGTAGGGATCTTTGAGAGTCATTTCCTTCAAGCTTTTTCCCCCGGGGATCAATGTTCCAGGCAATCGATGTCTAAGTTCTTTTGTTGTTGTTGTGGACCATTTTTAAAGTCTTTACTGAGTTTTAGGGGTTTTTTGGCCTCAAGGCATGTGGTATCTTAGCTCCACCACCAGGGATTGAACCTGCAAGCCCTGCATTGGTAGGTGAAGTCTAAACCACTGGAACTGCCAGGGAAGTCTCGATGTCTAAATTCTTAAAGGCTGCTATGGAAGGGGTCCCGCTAATCCCACCTGGGTCATATATTTAGTGCTCTGTGATTGATGGGACATTCTTCTGTCTTTTCTGCCTTGATTTAAACCTCCCACACCCACCCACCCAATTCTTTTCCCCTGAGAAGTGTGAGGGGGCTCCAAAGACAGGTGGGAGGGTGCCTCGCAGGACTGAAGGAGGGGGCACACGGGTAAGAATAAGACTCGGCCCCCTCTGAGATACTGTCAGGCCAGACAAAATGTTATGAGGATTAATGAGGCCTTGCCTGGAGCTGGATATGGAGGATATGCCCCAAAGAGTCCCCTTACCAAGTCTCGGAATTCTCAGAGTCTGTGAAGCCAAGGGCAGGCAGCTCTAAGGAGCCCAGGCTGAGGGGCCGCCATCTTTGAACCTCTCTCTGACAAGTGGATTTCTAAGAAGCCAACAGTGGCCTCGTGATTTCCGGGCCCCACGGAAACCCGGGTAAGTAATTGTGCAGCAAAAGGGCACAGATAGTGTCAAAACTCACAAATTAGGCAAATGAATTCCATCTTGTAAGGAGAAGGAAGAGGGTCCCTGACTAAAGGAACATCTGGGTTGAAAATATTAAGAAATGATGAAATGGCCTTACTTCCCAATATCCCTGGGATGAAATGGTGAAGTTCAATCAGTTTTCCACAGATCTTAAGGGTTATGAAACACTAGTATTACTAGTGTAAGAATAAAGTAAACGTAATGGATGGGCTTCCCTGGTGGCTCAGTGGTAAAGAATCCACCTGTCAATACAGGGGACATGAGTTTAATCCCTGGGTTGGGAAAATCCCCTGGAGAAAGAAATGGCAACCCACTCCAGTATTGTTGCCTGGGAAATCCCATAGACAGAGGAGGCTGGCGGGCTACAGTCCATGGGGTTGCAAAAGTGTTGGACACAACATAGTGACTAACCAACAACAACAAATGTAGTGGACGCATCATTAAACATACAAACAAGATGTGTGTCACCATGGCCGTGGTGGCCTTATTCCCATGGAAGCAATCACACTTCTCTCTCTCCCTGTGCTTCATGTGAGAGTGGATATAGGAATTATAAGTTTCCCAAAGGATGTGCCTGACAGCCCTACAAAATCAGAGACTCCTTAAGACAGTAATACATACTGCATACTGGAAACGGTGGAAAATACTTCAAAAAAGATAGCTGTTTTACTTTGTTTAATCTAGTATTTCTCCAAATCGATTTTCTATGAAAACCTTTGTCTACTAATATCTATCATTCAGTGGAAATAGAATTTCTTGGAAAATACTTCGGAAAATGCTCAAGTATATCATTCAGATACCCTTGACTCATGATTCATTGAACAGTCAGTGTTCACGCACAAAGAGGCTGTGTTGTCCAGGCACTAGGAACACGGAATGCATGAGTCACAGTCCCTGTCCACCTGACACACACTGTGGGGGGAACCCCAGCATCAGTCGGCTCTGTAGGGGCTGTGTAATTCAGCAAAACTCTGAGTCAGAGTTGCAACAGTGGGCAGAACAGGATATGGAGATGCCCAGGAGAGGACTCCTACCCCAAGTCAGGCATCGGGGAGGGCTTCCCCTTGGACACACAGCTTGAGCTGAGCCTTAAATCAAGCAGAGGAGTTAGCCAGGCTCATGTAGGAGAAGGTTGTTCTAGAAAGAAGGAAAAGCTTATGAGGGACTTCAGAACGCCAACAAAAAGAACCCACGTAGGAATGACTGGGGCTTCCTCAGGGGCTCGGCAGTAAAGGATCAGTCTGCCAATGCAGGAGATGCAGGTTCGACCCCTGGGTGAGGAAGATCTCCTGGAGAAGGAAATGGCAACCCACTCCAGTATTCTTGCCTGAAGAATCCCGTGGATAGAGGAGCCTGGCAGACTACATACAGTTCCTGGGGTCGCAAAGAGTCAGACCGAGCACACAGCAAGCAAGGGGATGACTAGGGCAAAGGGTATGCCTAAAGGGACGGGGAGAGGGGAGGCTGGGGAAGAAGATTGGAAAGGAGCCGGGCATCTCTCATCTTAAGGCTTGTGGGCTTCATCCTAACCCTTGCAGCACCATGGAGGGTCTATATGTGTGGCTCTCTTTCCTCCTGATGTTGTTGGTCAAGAGACTTAACTGCAAAAGTCTGGGGGAAGTTCAGGAGGGGCAGGAGCTGAAGAGACAGCCCCAGCACATGGGACAGGACAGACTTCAGACAGGACCTACCACTATGGGCAAAGGCAGCATCTTTATCAGAGATGTCAGTAGCGGATGCCAGTCTCTGCATAGTCAGGAAATTCTGTCCCCAGGGTGTGAGGCAGGGGGGCACAAGGAAGAGAGGAGATTGAGATACAGAGATCTAGGGAAGGTTTTTTTTTTTTTTTAAGTAGCAGTTAGGAGGTAAAAGGGGATGGTGAGAACTGGGGTACAAGTGAAAACTTGGGGCCAAGGACAAAAGTCAAAAGCTTTAGTGATGAAAACCACAGTTGTCAAGACTCGTCTCAGAACTTGGAATGAGGGTGGGAATTGAGCGGCCTGAGGTGTGAGGTGGGAGAGCTTCAGGAAAGCTGAGAACCAGGCACCTCCTGGCCACAGAGCTGCCTGGGTGGGTCTCACCCACCAGACTCTCCCCACAAAGCAACCAAACTGTTCTGGGCTAGTGCTGCCCTCTAGTGGCTGGAAATAAACACTAAGAGACATCTGCAGGTGGGCCGACTCCCATTTCTCTTACATACTCTCCGCCCTCACCTCTTTAGAACGTGCTGTGTAGTTCTCCCTCCAAAATTTAGCTCCCTTCAGATCTGACACTTGTTCACATATACACGCGTCCCCTCTTAACTCCTGCATCTCTGCCTTAGCTCATACCCAGTTTTCTTAGGGGAAACTTCTCTCCTTTCCCATCTTGCTTTCTCTTGCTCAATTTTGTTTGAAGAAATTTCCTTAAATGACCCCAGTCACAATCAATGAAGGATAGCAAAGGATCTGTATGAATGGAAGGAACACATATTAGATTTGAAGCTAAGCACAATTTTTATAAGTAGAATAATGTGCACTGCAGCGAAGATCCTGCATGCCGCAACCAAGACCTGATGAAACCCAATAAATAAACAAACATCTTTTAAAAGACTTGTAATCTTCTATTTAAAAAAAAAGGAACAATGTCATCAATCTCTACAAAACAGCACTCATAGGTACTCAGGAGTCCCCTCAGGTGGATAAATCGCCATCTATTTCTCCACCTTCTTCTGATTAAAAATCTATGTCTCCTGAGACTTCCTTGGTGGTCCAGTGGTTAGGACTCCATGCAGAGAAGGCAATGGCACCCCACCCCAGTACTCTCACCTGGAAAATCCCATGGACAGAGGAGCCTGGTAGGCTACAGTCCATGGGGTCGCGAAGAGTCGGACACGACTGAAGCGACTTAGCAGCAGCAGCAGCAGCAGCAGCAAGTACAGGGAGCAAGAGGTTGAACCCTGGTCGGGGAACTAAGATCCCACATGCCTTGAGGCCAAATAATTGAAAAAATCAATAAATAAAAGACTGATAAGAATTACCAACATTAAAATCCAAATCTACGTCTCCTCAAGAACTAGCATTTAGGAGAGGAAAATGATTGCTTTATCAAATCTGTTGTTTTGTTTGGAGGATTGGAACTATTGCATTGTCTCCATAGGAAACTGTGTTATTATTTCCAAAAGAGCCCATTCGTAAGTAGGGGCTGCCCAGAGGATCACTTCCTTAGCCTTGAAGTTGAGACAAGGTCTGCGGGGACAGGAGGAGGTGTAATGGGGACAGCAGATCCTGGCATGAGGAAGGAGAAGACTCACCGACTGCACTTCTTATTCTCAATCTACTTCCATGAGCCTAGCACTGGACAAAGATACCCAGAGGAGCAAAGTCAGAGCAGCTGTGAGAACCAGTTTGTCCCCTAGCAACCCTTCTGTCTTCGCACCAGGAGCACAGCATCTCTCAAAACTAAAGACAAGGCTTCCCTGGCAGTTCCTCGGGCAGCTCCCACCAGCTGCAGCTTTGAAGAGAGACTTCCTGTGTGAAGCCAGCCCAGGCTGTGCAGTTATTATGAGGCTCCCCTGGAAGGCATACTAACTTGTATGATATTTGCAGGGACCAGAATAGTTCAGCACCTCGAATTGTGGGTCCGTGCAGCAGCCAGAGCTCCTGGACCAGGTCTCAGCTCCTCTGTCTCTCTTTGTCTCCGCCTCCTATCTCTCTCTTACACACACAGAGATCCAAGCACATTCTGACCTAAGACCTCTCCTTATTTGGGGAAAAACAGCAGCGCGTGTTCTCCCACAGGCCAGGAGAGCATCAGGCCCCCTCCGGGACACTTTTCTCCGTCTGCAGGGTGACTCCCCTGAAAGCGGAGGGAAACTGATGATGTCACTCAAGCAGGAACTCTCAGAAGGACTTTCTTCTCTGTGGACCCTGGAGAGCACACGCCTACCTGAGCCAGAGAACTGGAGGATATGACGGCAAATGCAGAGGGCATCTTGAACCTGCTTTTCGGCACTGTCCTGAGAAAACATTGACTGTCCTCATGGAGACTGGGTGCTGCTGGAGGCTGGGGCCTGGGTGCCATGGCCACCCTGCATGCCCCACTCTGGCTCCGCGCTCAGCCCTGCCTCTCCAGCCTTCATCCCAGTGCAGGTCTACCCTCCTCTGCTCAGCTCCTTGCAGCTCTCTTGTCCCCCAGAGTGGCTATCTGGCCACCCGTCAGCTGGACAAAGCATTTGTCAGCTTTAATGGATGTATGACTCCCAGCCCTGACATGTTTTATGCATCCCCAGGGGCTTTGATCTCCTTGTCTGCGTACATGGATGAGAGGATTACTGAGCCATCCAGAACAGGGCACCAAAAATGTCTTTCACTGAGGTGCTTTTGCCTCCAGCAGATAAGAGTCATAAGCTGAAATCCCAGGAACCATTAGGGCCTTGAGCTTGAGGGTAACTCAGCTCGGGAGAAATGGATCGGGGGACTGGTCTAGGAGGCGCTCCCTGTCACGGTTCCCCGATATTGTTTATATCTGGGTGATGTGGATAAAGAAACCGGTCGCTTCTGGCACCGCCCTTCCTCCCTGAAGATTACAAGCAACTGTGGCTGACATTTGCCAAGGCGGCCTGGACTGACTCGTTGGTGGCATATGGTTACTGTCAGGGATTTCTGGATGTGGGGGCTGGGATCGGACACTGGGGTGGGGACTGGTATTTTTAGGACACTTGGAGTTCTCAGCTGGATTTAGGCCAGCTCTCCAGATGGTTACAGAGCAGCAGTGTCACTCCTGCCTGGCTCCACCTCCTGAGAGAGACAGAGAAGAAATGGAAGTAGTTATTGCCCTCATTAGGGGCTTCCCAGGTGGTTGCAGAGATAAAGAATCTGCCCGCTATTGCAGGATACGTGGGTTTGATCCCTGGGTCAGAAGATCCCCTGGAGGAGGGCATGGCAATCCACTCTTGTATTGTTGCCTGGAGAATCCCATGGACAGAGGAGCCTGGTGGGCTACAGTCCATGGGGTTACAAAGAGTTGGATATGACTGATGCGACTTAGCACGCATGCACATTGTCCTCACCATCTTATGTCCAATGAATGCTAAGGGCCGGTGTTTGGAGGTGGGGTTCCTTGAAAGCTACCAGCCAAGAGATTGGGGGGGCGTGTAGGGTGGCAGATGCCATCATGGAAGTGAGAAGGGTTTTTGTTAACCATCAGCCACTGAGGGGGTCCTGTAAGTTGCTCCAGTGAGCTAACAACAGCTCTGATCCCTAAGTAGCTAATAAGGCTGCTGTATCTACTGACATGTTTGTCACATGAGCCTGTATGTCCTAGGGACAGGCAAGTCACTGGTAGATAAGGCACACTGCTTCCTTCCATGAGCCAAGAACTTATTCATCATTTTCCTCTTAGGAAAATAACAGGAAAGTCTCTCTGGGGTGGAAAGGCTGCCTAACCCAAACTCATCTAAGGTTTGAGGATCTTTGACAGTATTACTAAGGAAGACTCATCTGCCGGAGCTTGAATACCTCTGGTGATGAGGACCTCACCACCATAAATCTTTGACATCTGTTATTATTGTAAAGCTCACCCTGGTTCTTACTCCTTGTCTCTGGGGCAGAGTAAAATAAGTGTAACTTACCTCCATAGATCTTGGGTGAGCAGTGTCTAACCCACTGGCAGATCATACTTCACATCTGACCAAAGGCAAAGAAAATTAGGTTCTAAGTCACACCCCTCACCTAGCCCTAGGCCACCCACTAACTCATCCAGAACCTTTGGCGAATGAAACAAAGGTGTCTTTCCCTGAGACACATTATCGCCACCTGCTGGCAAATCTCTGCAGTGCATCACTTCTTGTGCACCCCACTGTCCCCACCGCCCCCCACCCCACACCGTGGTAGTTCTCTTTTCTTTCAAATGTGAGAAGGAACTTTCGGGATTCTCACCACTGGAAGGAGTCTGTGATGTGCAATATAAATCCAAAGTGATTTTTTTTTGGCCGTGCAGCAAGACCTGTGGGATCTTATTTCCCCAACCAGGGTTCTCGCCCATTCCCCCTGCAGTGAAAGGGCAGAGTCTTAATCACTGCACCACCAGGAAAGTCCTAAATCCAGTGATTTTTTAAAATTTTAGTAAATTTAGTGTTTTACTAAAGGACAAGCAAAAAATTCTTAACCATCTAGAGCAGTCCTTCTCTAAAATTTCAGAAAGCATCTCACACTCCCAGAGGCTTTTAGCCTAAAATGGCTGTCTGAGAAGGCCTTACAAATAGCTGTGAAAAGAAGAGAAGTGAAAAGAAAAGGAGAAAAGGAAAGATATTCCCATCTGAATGCAGAGTTCCAAAGAATAGCAAGGAGACATAAGAAAGCCTTCCTCAGTGATCAAAGCAAAGAAATAGAGGAAAACAACAGAATGGGAAAGACTAGAGATCTCTTCAAGAAAATTAGGGATACCAAGGGAACATTTCATGCAAAGATAGGCTCGATAAAGAACAGAAATGGTATGGACCTAACAGAAGCTGAAGATATTAAGAAGAGGTGTCAAGAATACACAGAAGAATTGTACAAAAAAGATCTTCACGACCCAGATAATCATGATGGTGTGATCACTCACCTAGAGCCAGACATCCTGGAATGTGAAGTCAAGTGGGCCTTAGAAAGCATCACTACAAACAAAGCTAGTGGAGGTGATGGAATTCCAGTTGAGCTATTTCAAATCCTAAAAGATGATGCTGTGAAAGTGCTGCACTCAATATGCCAGCAAATTTGGAAAACTCGGCAGTGGCCACAGGACTAGAAAAGGTCAGTTTTCATTCCAATGCCAAAGAATGCTCAAACTACCACACAATTGCACTCATCTCACACGCTAGTAAAGTAATGCTCAAAATTCTCCAAGCCAGGCTTCAGCAATACATGAACCGTGAACTTCCAGATGTTGGAGCTGGTTTTAGAAAAGGCAGGGGAAACAGAGATCAAATTGCCAACATCTGCTGGATCATTGAAAAAGCAAGAGAGTTCCAGAAAAACTTCTATTTCTGCTTTATTGACTATGCCAAAGCCTTTGACTGTGTGGATCACAACAAACTGGAAAAATTCTGAAAGAGATGGGAATACCAACCACCTGACCTGTCTCTTGAGAAACCTGTATGCAGGTCAGGAAGCAACAGTTAGAACTGGACAGGGAACAACAGACTGGTTCCAAATAGGAAAAGGAGTACGTCAAGGCTGTATATTGTCACCCTGCTTATTTAACTTATATGCAGAGTACATCATGAGAAACGCTGGGCTGGAAGAAGCACAAGCTGGAATCAAGATTGCCGGGAGAAATATCAATCACCTCAGATATGCAGATCACACCACCCTAATGGCAGAAAGTGAAGAGGAACTAAAAAGCCTCTTGATGAAAGTGAAAGAGGAGAGTGAAAAAGTTGGCTTAAAGCCCAACATTCAGAAAACTAAGATCATGGCATCTGGTCCCATCACTTCATGGGAAATAGGTGGGGAAACAGTGTCAGACTTTATTTTTTGGGGCTCCAAAATCACTGCAGATGATGATTGCAGCCATGAAACTAAAAAATGCTTGCTCCTTGGAAGGAAAGATAGCATATTAAAAAGCAGAGACATTACTTTGCCAACAAAGGTCCGTCTAGTCAAGGCTATGGTTTTTCCAGTGGTCATGTATGGATGTGAGAGTTGGAGTATAAAGAAAGCTGAGCGCCGAAGAATTGATGCTTTTGAACTGTGGTGTTGGAGAAGACTCTTGAGAGTCCCTTGGACTGCAAGGAGATCCAACCAGTCCATCCTAAAGGAGATCAGTCCTGGGTGTTCATTGGAGGGACTGATGTTGAAGCTGAAACTCCAATACTTTGGCCTCCTGATGCAAAGAGTTGACTCATTGGAAAAGACCCTAATGCTGGGAAGGATTGGGGGCAGGAGGAGAAGGGGACGACAGAGGATGAGATGGCTGGATGGCATCACCGACTCGATGGACGTGGGTTTGGGTGGACTCCGGGAGGTGGTGACGGACAGGGCGGCCTGGCGTGCTGCGGTCCATGGGGTCGCAGGGAGTCGGGCGAGGCTGAGCTGACTGGACCCTCTTCCTTTCCTTGACAGTTCTTTCTTTTTCTCTCCTGCATCGGTGTGTCATTCCCAGGACCCTCAACCTGGCTAACTTGTTCAGCAATAGATGAAGAGGGTCTGCGGTAGTAAACTATGGACTCCCACTAAAGAATAAAGCAGTTTTACACACCACCACCCTAGAGCCCCAGGAGCTCTCAGAGCTCAAGCTCAGCCACCCAAAGTCCCTTCGGGTCTGAGGGCTGAGCTGGGGCCCACCTCTGGGCAAGAGGCCCTGCCCCATCCTCCAGGAGCTTCCAACCAGCAGTTTTCTGACCTGGACTTGAGAGACACCTCCTTCTTGGGAGAAAAGGCCACGCTATGAGTCTGATATCTTCAGTCATCTCCAACAAGCAACTTTCAGTGTCAGGAACACAATGCCAGGCCTCCAATCGGCACAGGCTTAGGCAACAAGGAGACTTTGCTCTCCCTCCTGCTCAAGGCCCCTGGGAATGCTGGTGTGGGGGAAGGGCTGCCTCCACCATGCAAGTCCCCAGACAACTCTCCAGCCCTGGACACGTTCAGCAACTGTGTGCAGTTTGGTTTTGCGGAGAAGGTAACGCCTGAGCTGAGTCACAAGTGGAGAGATTTGTAAAGGTGGAAACAACTGAAGTGTCCGCCGACTGATGATGAGTAAACAAAATGTGGCATGTCCATACAATGGGATATTGTTCGGCCTTAACAGGGAAGGGAACTCTGACACAGGCCACAGTGCATGAACTTTGAGGACATTCTCCTAAGTGTAAGAAGCCAGTCACAGAAGGATAAATACTGTATGATCCCACTTACAGGAGATACCTAAGGAATCAAATTCAGAGACAGAAAGTAGAATGGGGGTAGAGTGGGGCTGGGGTCGGGGTGGGGGCGAGGAATGGAGAGTCCCTCCCACAACACCCCAGGGCAGCAGAACAAGGCCCACAGGAGGCCCCCCTGGTCCTCTCCACCCGCCCAGCTTGCCAGTCCCTCCAGGAGCTGCCTCAGGGTAGGGAGAGGGCAACAGGCAGACTTTGTGGCGGGGAGAGACGCTGGTGCAGTGTCTTTCCACCTGCCTCTCCCCCCTCCTTCAATCTTCCAGATCCTGGACGCAGGCAGCGTTTGCTTCCTGCTTCCAGGACTCTCCACTGGGTCATATTCCCCTGCGCTGGCATCTGCCTCTCCTTCCTGCAGCCTGGGGTGTTGGGGGGTGGGGGTGGGGCAGAAACCAGCTGACGGGTAAGGGAACAGAAGTCAGGAAGAGTTTCCACAGGTGAGCCTTGACCCAGGAGACGCTATCCAAGCTGAGCTCGAAGGAAGGACTCCAGAAGAGGGAGGGCTCAGGTGAGGACAAGCCAGCGGGGCTGCAGGGCTAGAGGGTGAGGCTTGGGGCTCCCAGGGGCCAGGAGCTGCCCGCTCACCAGCTAAAGAAGTCTGAGGCTGAGCTACCTCTTCCCAAGGGCCGGGAGCTTCAAGGAAGCAAAGTCAAAGCACCTTCCTTCACTTTGGGTTCAGAGACTGGCAGTTCAGTCTGGGCAGTTCAGGCCTCGCCGTACTGAGGCGATGGGTTTTCCATTCTAGTCAAGGATGGAATAGAAACTCCTTGAGGAAAGATCTTGGAGGCCTAGGGATTACAGGCAACCTTCAGCATCACAAGGACCCTCACCACAAATACCGACTCAGGGCAGGCTGAGTCTGCTCTCCTTCCCGGGATGTGTCTGTGTGCTCGGTAACTCAGTCGACTCTTTGCGGCCCCATGAATTGTAGCCCGCCAGGCTCCTCTGTCCGTGGGATTCTCCAGGCAAGAGTACCAGAGTGGGTATAGCCATTCCCTTCTCCAGGAGATCTTCCCAATCCAGGGATCAAACCTGCGTCTTCCGCATTGTAGGCAGATTCTTTACTGTCTGAGCCACCAGGGAAGCCCTGGTTAGCTGGATACTCTGGTACTAACTGAGACCACCCCATCTTTCGCCTTCCCTCCCTGCCCTCACCATTTCCTCTCTGGACCAATCATGCTGCCGGGAACCCCTTCCCTCCCTGCCCTGGGAGCATACTCCTCCCACCAAGAAAGCTCACCAGGCTGAGATGTGCTCAGATTGGGAACCTGAACTGAGCTGTCTGTTCCCGGCAGCTGTGCCCACATCCATCACTGGGGACCACCAGGCCATGCCAGGCATCCACCTGTGTGTATCCTCTGTGGGGTGGACAGCTCTGGGGGCCAGCCCACAGATTCAGAATTTGAAGACCCAGATTTGAGTCCCAGCTGCAGAGCTGGGTGTTCTTGCAACATCACCAAACCTCTCAGAGCTGAAGCTTCCTCACCTGCGACCTGTGACATGGGAAGGTGTCCCGCTTTTGTACGTGTCCTACCTTTTTCACCAGATTGTTTCAGAGACCCAAACAGGGTAATAAATGCAACAGGGCATTGATGATTATGGGCTTCCCTGGTGGCTCAGTCAGTAAAGTATCTGCCTGCAATGCAGGAGACCTGAGTTTGATCCCTGGGTCAAGAAGATCCCCCGGAGGAGGAAATGGCAACCCACTCCAGTGTTCTTGCCTGGGCAATCCCATGGACAGAGGAGCCTGCTGGACTACAGTCCATGGGGTCACAAAGAGTTGGACACAACTGAGCAACTAACATTCATTCATTGCTGACTATGAGTGGGCTAGCAAATAGGAGGGCATACCTTACGATCCTTGGTGCTTGAGCACTGTCTGTTCTGTCCTTGTTAAAGGGAAGTTCAAGTTCCACACAAACACTCCCACACTCTCCCTCCCTATAGACACCTCTAGGTCTAGCTGGTTGACAGGCTCCATCCACAAGCACAGGAATGAATCAGGAGGGGCCTTCAGATGCCACGGATTCTTTAAAATATGTCTATTTCAGTCACCGAATTACTGTTTTAAAATTTCTTAAATGCCTGAGAAGCAAAAGCCGCCTCTGACCATGTTTTGCTGCCTCCCGGCCCATCTCCAGAGCCCTCTTCCCTCCCTAGGGGCCCCTCCTGGGTGAAGGGCAGAGCACAGGCTCCCTCTGCAGCCCCATACTGCGCAGCCCCGACTCCGCGGCCTGGAGCTTGGACCCTGTCCAGGCCCAGAGCCAGGATAATAACGCCTCTCTCCTTGGAGCATTTGAGCCAATTAAAAAGACAAATGACCACTGGCTTATCTTCCCTTCTCCTCTGCCCCTCCATCCCTTCCCACCCCGACCACCTCCTCCCTTCCAGGGAATGGAGCTAGGGACCTCCAGGCTGTGATTCCCTTCTGGAACAACCAGGCTTCCCACCCCCCATCCTGTCCCCCAAACCTGCCCTGATCCTTTCAAGGTCTTGATGGATGAAACAGCTCAGGCCTCCTCCTGGAGCTTCTGTGTCCTCAAGCCAGAGGATGGACAGTGAGGGCACAGGAGTGAACTGGGAGAAAGTAAAGCAGAAAAGCTACAGGCGCAGATGATTTTTTTTTTTCTCTTTTGGAAGAGAAAGTCTTAGAGCTTATTTTCAAACTCTGGCCTTGGAGCCTGGAGCTTTAACAGAAGGCTCTATTTCTAGAGGGGCGTTTAATTCATTTAGTTTATGGTTAAGGTGACCAGGTCCACTGCCTTGAAGGAAGGCCAGCCTGCCCATGAAAGAACAGGAGCTTTGGGTGTGGAAAACACTAGGTCTAGTCCAACCTTCAAGCTCCCAGACCCAGAGCAAGTTACGGAAGCTTCTAAGCCTACACCTCCATTTATCAAATGCCTATCTCATAGGAGGGTTATAAGGAAAAAGATATCATGCAGTAAGTGCCTGGCACAGCACTGGGTACATACAAGGCAAGCCATTAATATTCATCAATTCTCTTCCCCATTGTGGAAACCTCAAGACATTTATTCTTTCTCTATGGCTCACACCTTCACCTCCTATCATAACTTATTTAAGGGTCTCATAAGTATCACCAACAGAAAGTTTACCCTGAAATCTAACTGGAGAAAAAAAAAATCTTTGATACTGTCTCTCCCTGATGAACTCCTATTCATTCTTCAAAACCCAGTCTAATTGTCACCTTTCTGGCTTTTACCTTCTCTACCTTCTCCCAGCACCTTGATCACACTCCCATTCTTACTCAGCAATATTGTAATTGTTCCAGTAAGTTAATGGGTATTTACTGAGAGTCTGCCACAGGCGAGGCACACTGCCAGATGCTGAGATATTTTGGTTAACAGCATGAAGGATATCCTCACTGTCTTGCAGCTTGTAGTCAAGTTAGAAGAAACAGACTTTTTTTTTTAAATTCTAAAAAATAAGCAATTTGTCTTATTTTGTCTTATTTCCTATATAATGGACCCCTTGTCGTCTTCTTTGCATCCTGAGAAACTGCATGGTGCCAACAGAGTGCCCGGCAGATGTTCGTTCTCTTCTCCAGCTTCATTTTCAATGTCTCTTTCCTCTAGGAAGATGATGAAGGTCTGTTCACAGGCCCCTTTGGCGGTCAAGGTCCATCTGCTCCTTAGGTCTGAGCAGCTCTGAAAGCCGCGTTTCATGGCCACACCAGCAGACTCAACAGCCACCTGGTATGGACAAAGTTCCCCAGGCACACTGCTTTGAGCCAGAGAGCACAGCAGAGAGACTGAACCAGCCTGTCCCCACCAGGCTGGGCCCGGGGAGGAAGGCTGTGTGTGCAGGCTGGGGGAGGCCCAGCTACTGACCAGGCACTGCCCACTGAGTTGTGGAGCTGCCTCTGAGACCCTCTCCACCGCCCCTCCCCAAGAGTCAGGGACCAGCAGGAGCTGACTTCTTTCCTGTCCCCCACTACAGCCAAATCTCTGGAGAGGAGTATTTTGGATGATGTTGGGGTCACTGGGGTCCTAGAGTAATGGTGCTAAAAAGGAGTTCCGAGATCAGCCAGCCCAAGTCCCTCATGGATGGAGAAGACAACTAACACTCACAGTAGGAAAGAGTCATGCTTTACACCAACAGGACCTTGGAGATCGTCCACTTCAAGAGAGGAAACTTGTGGATTTTATGCTCCTCATCCACTTTCAGCACATGTCACTGATCAGTAATGGCCCTTTCCTTCTCCTCTAACTGAGACAAGGTCCTTAGTCCTTCCAACATGGACGTCCAGGCAGAGATGGCTGAGCTGACACACGAAACAATGAAGATGATAATGATCTTTCATATGGATATCTGTATGCTGCTGCTGTTGCTTATTTGCTTCAGTTATGTCTGACTCTGTGCAACCCTATGAACTGCAGTCTGCCAGGCTTCTCTGTCCCTGGGATTCTCTAGGCAAGAGTACTGGAGTGGGTGCCATGCCCTCCACCAGGGGATCTTCCCGACCAGGGCTCGATCCCAGGTCTCCTGCATTACAGGCATATTCTTTACTGCTGAGCCACCAGGGAAGCCCATACATCTGTATATATCTATTCAAATACATGTACATATAAAGCTTATTTTGTGTTGAGTCTCTACATGCATGGCCTCATTTGATTCTCACAACCCTTCCAGGAAAGTGATTCTATTATTATTCCTATCTTGCAGACAAGCAGAGGAGACTTAGCTGAAGTAACTTGTCCAAGGTTTCACAGCTGGTGACCCTCATGCTTGCCCAGCCCTGGCCCCACGGACTGCAAGCAGGGAAGTCAGGTGTGCAGACACACACACATCATCCAGAGAGTTTGTTCGGGGCCCCAAGCACCTACACAGTTTCCAGGACTGTACATTGGGTGCTTGGCCCCATATGGTAGTCATCATCACATTAGCCGCCCTTACTAAGGGTCTATCACATCTCAAAGACAGTGCTGGACAACTGACACACATTATCTCATTTTCATCTCCAAAGCAGTCTTCAAAGTATGCATCACTGCCTTTATCATTTGGCTGTTGTTTAGTCGCTAAGTCGTGTCCAACACTTTTGCGACTCCATGGACTGTAGCCTGCCAGGCTGCTCTGCCCGTGGGATTTTCAGGCTCCTCTGTCCATGGGATTTCCCAGGCCAGAATACTGGAGTGGGTTACCATTTCCTTCTCTAGGGGATCTTCCCTACCCAGGGATCGAACCCAGGTCTCCTGCATTGGAAGGCGGATTCTTTACTATCTGAGCCACCAAGGAAGCCTTCATCATACAGGTGGGAAAACTGAGGCTCAGGGAAATTAATTAATGCATGCAAGGCTATGGTAGCATCAGCATTTGAACTTGGGTGGTCTGTCTCCTGAGTCCATACTCTCTTTATCCATGACACCAAGCCTTCCCCCCAGAGGTGTTGGTGGAAGGCAAGATGCTCTATGTTTGCAGGCCAGAGCTGTTGCCAGCACGGTCCCTGGCTTGCCGAGGAGATGTGGCACCTGACTCAGGTGATGCATGACCTGGTCCCCTAGCCAGTGGGTACACTTCCACTCTCACCCCCATGCTTCTAGCCACCATTTGTTTCAAGCAGCCAGACTGCATGGAAGACAGGACTCAGCCCCAAACCTACTGGGTCCCACCTGTCCAGGTATAGTGGTGTGGTGGAGAAGAAAGCACCTGAGATCAGAAGTCATCAGAGTTGGTATTGGCTCCATAACCTCCGGGACTCATGTAACCTCAGGGACACATCTCCACCTTGGAAATGAGAAGCCCCAGCCCCTCCAGTGGAAGTTGGTGAGGGGCTCAAATGAGTTCACACAGGCATAGAGCCCAGTCCCACAAGCCAGAGATGTTCCCAGATGTGAACGCCACCCCATACCAGGTGGGCAACCCTGGGTGAGTCAGGCCACTTTGCAGAGCCTCAGTTTCCTCTCTTGAAAGATGGGAATGTGGATGGTTGGATGTGTGTGGATCAAATGCGGAGCTCTGTGTGAAGCCACTCTGTGGACCAGCAAGTACATGCCAAATAATAAAGAGCCAACCACGGATATGAGAGCTGGACCATAAAGAAGGCTGATCATCGAAGAATTGATGCTTTCAAACTATGGTGATGGAGAAGACTCTTGAGAGTCCCTTCGACAGCAAGGAGATCACAACAGTCAATCTTAAAGGAAATCAACCCCCTGAACATTCACTGTAAGGACTGATGCTGACAAAACAAACCCTGATTCCCAAAGTAGCAGTGTTGATGGCACAAACCAGCAGTTATGAAATATTGCCAGCTTCCCCTGTCTTTGTGCATTCCTGGGGTCTTAGATGACTGGGCCCTTGGGGACGGGGCTCACAGAACCCTCCCTGGAGTGGGCAGTCTGTCAAGACCTCCCCCTTCTTTGCAAAAGAAGCCACTGGGGCTTCTTGGCTGTCCTCGACAGCTGCAGCTGCTGCCTGAGACGTCACCATGCCCTTGAGAAGGTAGTTGGCCAGTGTAAGTTTAGTCTGAAATTCCATTCCGGTCCTCCCCCTGCCCTGAGCACAAGGCCTTGAAGATGTTACATGCTGTGTGGGCTGGACAGGCAAAAGTAACAGTGAGAGAAAGAGGAGTGAGAGGGAGACTGTGAGCACAGCAATAGCGGGGTCAAGGCCAGAAAACACAGCGCAGACCAAAAGCTTGTGGGATCCTCTTCCGGCTGAAGCAGTCATTAGTGGAGATACATAAACTTTAGTGTCTTCACAGCTCCTTCATCTCAAGACCTCATATCATTTTCCAGAGACAAGTCTTTCCCGCATTCTTTGCCCTGAAATAGCAGCAATGCCCTTGTAACTCTAGCCTAGAAATGTTCAGGTCTTTGCCCACACATCACCTGCATCTTTTTTTTTTTTTTAATTTTGGGGGGCCTTCCCTGGCAGTCCAGTGGTTAAGATTCTGGGGTTCCCAATGCAGGAAGCACGGGTTCGATCCCTGGTCTCATAACTAAGATCACACATGTCAAGAGGCATGGCCAAAAAAATTTTTTTTAATTCAAAAAATATTTATTTAGTTGCATCTTGTCTTAGTTGCCCCAAGGCATGTGTGCTCTTAGTTCCTTAACCAGGAATCAAACCCACATCCCCTGCACTGGAAGGCAATTCTTAACTACCGGATCACCAGGGAAGTCCCTTAACTGCATCTTTTAAATGGTGGACCCTAGTGGTGGCTTCCCCACCAATCTCCATCCCCACAGCTTGTCCTGGTTTCCTTATAGATGGAGTTATGTCCCCTCCAAGTTCCTATGGTGAAGTACTGGCTCCAGAACCCCAGGATACGACTGGATTTGGAGATGGGGTCTTTAACAATGTAATTAAGTGAGGTCATTAGGGTGGGCCCTGATCCACTATGACCAGTGTCCTTATAAGGAGAGGAGATTAGAACAGGAACACACAGAGGGAAGACAATGTGCAGACACAAAGAGAAGACGGCCATCTACACGCCAAGGAGGGAGGCCTTAGGAGGAACCAAGCCTGTCCACAGCTTGCTCTTGGACTCCCTGTCTCCAGAAGTGTGAGAGGAAACATTTCTGCTGCTACGGCAGCCTGAGCAGATTAACGCTGTTTCATATTAGCTTCAGTTTAATGTAAGTGATTCCCCAGCCAGGGCTGGCCAGGCCCTGGGCAGACGGTAGATTCAAAGAGAAAAAGGCACCGTCCCAGCCATCAAGTTGCTCCCGGTCCAATGAGAGGTCAGATAAGTCGAGGACAGAATTCATTTGGGGGGACGTCAGAGAGAGCACTGAGTATGGAGTGATTAATTACATGGGAACATCAGGAAGACTTCTCAAAGGAGGTGAAGTCTGAGTACATTCTTAGAGGGTGGAAAACACTGGACAATTTGGCGGGCAGAAAAGAAGAGTGAGTGAGTGCTTGGCAAAGACACTGACACACGAAGAGACAAGGCAAGTTTGGGAAATTATCCAGATTACAGGATTAAATAAAGCACCAGCTGGAGTGGGAGGAATGATGTCGAAATGCCATGTAACCTCTCTGAGCTTGGTTTGTCCATCTGTGAAATGGGAATAATACTATCTCATACAGTTGAACTAAGAGTCAACTGGGACAGTGGGGAAGAAATTCTATGGCAAATCACTCACAAATCTTACTTCAAATAAACTCGTTACAAACCCCCTAAACTTCGTGGCTTTTTCCCCTTTAAAAAATCAGTTTATTAAAATGTAATTAAAATACAGTAAAATTGATGAATTTTAAATGTATGGCTTGATGAGTTCCAACAAATCTACATAACCCCCCTAAACTTTGAATTCCACTCACCCATACTATCACTTGCAAACTCCATTTGGCATGAATACCAATTAAACCAAGCCAGGCCTGATTTATTTTAACAACAACAAAAATTAAAATTTTAGGATATCTAGAATTAGAATTTAAATTTAGAATCTAAATGATGTGCAAAAAGGTTGCTAAGACAGTACAGAGAGTTCCCACATACTCCCTCCCAGTCTCCCCTTTTGTTAACATGTTACATAAAATGATACACTTGGTACAATTAAAGAACTGATATTATTATTCACGAAGCCCACAGTTATTCTGATTTTCTTAGTTTTCACCTAATGTCCTTTTTCTGTGCCAGGATCCCATCGAAGATGCCATGTTACGTTTATTCATCAAGTTTCCTTAGACTCCTCTTGACTATGACAGTTCTGATCTGGTTGCTTTTTTTAATTCTGAAGATGCAGCATTCGCCAGGAAAAGTACTAATGCACAGACGTAGGAAGGGAGGCAAATGTAATTTTTTTTTCAGCATTGTATCATTTGGCTTAACAGCACTGGTTACAAATGAGACTCATCTGTTCCCTGAAGGAGCCCTAAAAGGTCTGTGCTGGTTATCCTCTCAGTCTCTTTTATCCTTTGCACTGAAAAATAATAACTAATTTACATACCATTTTAGGATTCTCCTCCATATGACAGTCTGGGTTCTTTCTCCCTTCCCTGGAGAACTTTTCTGGTCCCAGGTGTCCTGTGCTTTTGGAATTAACCCCTGCCTCTCTGAGAGGTGAAAGCCTGCCTCCTTTTCTGACCCTGGGGGTGGGGTGTCGGGGAGGGGAACAAGGGTGGTACATGCCTAGAGGCATCCTTCTCTCCCAAGACACTTGCCGTGACCACTGGGTCTACACCCACTACTCCACAATTGGTTGGGGATGCTTCCACTCTGAACCCGAGTGGCCTCAGAGGTGGGCTGGGCCCGGCCGGGCTGGGTGGCCTGTTACCGGCTGTTCCTCATGAAAGGACATGTCCCACTAGTCTGCCTGCACAGCACTCTCTGTCTGGAACACTAGGTTCTAGGACTGTGTCTGTTCACGGATCTCACATTGAGGCCCTGTCAGGATGACGAGGAACCGGAAAGAAGCAGCAGCAGTCAAAGCTGCATTTATGAGCCTGGAGTGGCAGAGAACCACAGACCCCACCTCCCACCCACTCCCCGCCCCCTCCAGCTACAAGGCCCCAGTGACCTCAAAGTCACACCCTCAGCTGAGCACCTTTCTTCTCTTTTTTTTATTTAAACAACAAAACTTTAAAAAATGGTTCAAGTCATTGTAAAAAGAATGAAACAAGCAGATGAAATGAAAATCCTCTGGAAACACTACTCAGTCCAGGGCCCTCCCCAAGGCCAGCAGCTGAGCTTGTGTCCTCAGAGGCCTTTTCAGTGGATTCACAGGCCTCTAGCGCTTCCCAGGTGGTTCAGTGGTAAAGAATCTGCCTGCCAATTTGGGAGACATGGATTCAATCCCTGGGTCGGGAAGATCCCCTGGAGGAGGAAATGGCAACCCACTCCAGTATTCTTGCCTGGGGAATCCCATGGACAGAAGAGCCTGGAGGGCAACAGTCCTTGGGGTCGCAAAGAGTCAGACACACTGAGCGACTAACACTTTCACTTTCTACAGTAAGGATGTAGGATGGTTCATATAATGATTTACTGACAGAAGTTCAGACCCTCCTCATTGTTTTCTGTTACAAACCATGCTGTAATTAAAATGTGGCCCCTCTTTTATTTTGTAGGCAAAGCTAGTGGATGACCATATCCCCACTGGGGCCAGATAAACATGCATCTCTCTTTTCACCCTGGGAACAGCAAGAGAAAGCCTCTTGCTCTGCACATTTCCCCGGCATGGTGCATAAGCGGTGACTTATGCACCCCTTCCCAAGTTGTGTCTATTTCCACGAAGATAACTGGTGAATCTTTGAAAAGGTTGGCATTATTGAATGATATTCTCAGTCCTGACTCTTCTTTAGGATTCAGACTATTTGCCATGAAGATGACCATAGGAACAATACAGAGATGGTATTGTGTTCTGTGGCTGCCATAACAAATGATCACAAACCTGGTGGCTTAAAGCAGCAGAAACTTATTCTCCCATGGTTGTAGAGGCCAGAAGTCTGAAGTCAAGCCATCGGCAGGGCCATGCTCCTTTTGAAGCTTCCAGGGGAGCAACCTTCCCAACCTCTCTGGCTTCCTTGGCTGGTGTCCACGTCACTCCAGTCTCTGCCCCTGTCTTCAAGTGCCCTTGTCCTCTGTCTGAGTCTTCTCTTCTGTCTCTTATAAAGACACTTGTCATTAAATTTAGAGTCCACCCAGGTAATCCAGAATGATCTCCTCTCAAGATCCTTAATTACCTCTGCAAAGACTCTTTTTCCAAATAAGGTCACATTCACAGCTTCTGGGGCTAAGATATATACGTATGTCTTAGGGCCACCATTCAACTCACTACTGGGATCATGAGTGCAACTCCCCACTTCACAAATGGATGGATTCTTCCTTGCCAAGGGATGATAAGTGCTATGGGAAAAAAAGTAGAAGAGAGACACAGGGAGGTGCCAGGCCAGGGGCAGGGTTCCTGCTTCAAATAGGGTAGTCAGAGACGGCCTCTCTGATGATAGGACATTGACCAAAGAACTGCAGAAGTGAGGATGTGAGTCATAAGAGCGTCTGGGTGAAAGCCTTCCAAGCAGATGGGACAGCAAGGGTGGATCTAGCCTCCATGTACCCTCTGCACTTTGCTTCTATTGTTGTAATAATTTTTGACACTATTTATATTTTAGCCAAGTGCATATTGGTCTCCTGGATTATACCACAAGCTCCCTGAAGATAGAAACTGTATCTTTCTCCTTGTGGCATCCGCAGCACCTCGCCAAGTGCATGATGCATGATGAGTAATTATTTTACCAGAAAGTGAGTGAATGACAGGAGATATGAAGGGATGTATGGCTTAATTGACTTGCCCAAGGTCACGCTGCTGGTCAGGAGCAATGCTGAGACCAGAACACCAGAGCTCCGATGCTCATGAGAAAGCAAAGTAGCTTTTCAATGGAAGCTCATTTTCTAGTCAATTCTCTTTGAAGAATCAATTTCTTGTATCGAGATACATAGAGTAGATGTAACCACATCACAGGACTGAGACACAGGTCAGACTCAGGGGCTCCTCAAGTCATGAGCTTTATTAAATAAGAATATCCCCATTGCTCTAAAGCCAGGAAACTTTTCATAAATGTCTGGTTATGTGGCCAAGGAAGTAGAATGGACAAAATCAATAAATTGAGTATGTCCTGAAAATTGACCAGATTCCAAGGAACAACCACACAAGAAAGCAAGTGCCCCTGGGAGGAGGTAAGGGACAGAGTGACACACAGTGCTGGACAGTGGGCTCAGCTGATTATCAGCAAGGGCAGTGGTAGTGAAGAGGGAGACCTGGACTGGCTTCGAGGCTGGGCCTCAAAGCCATGGTGGACCAGATCCAGTGAGCTCAGATCAGCAGGACCTAGAAAGTGAGTGAAAGGGCGGGCTACTGTAAAGTTTGGTGGGTTCCAAAGTCAGGGAAGGCCAGAGGCCAAGGATCCAGATAGAAAGATCGGAGGTCAATTGATTACAGGCAGCACCAGGCAAAGCGCTTGCAGGACCTTGGATAGCTCCACAGAAAGCTCTGCTGAGGGGACTGAGGAGGGTCCAAGTCCCAAAGGTGAATAGTTGGATCCACCTCTCCAACGAAACTCTGAGATTTAAAGGACCCCCTGTAATCACAGTGGCTCTGACCCTCTGGTTGTGAGGAACAAAAGGGCTTCTACACTCTGAGCACATTTTCCCAAAGTAGTGACTTTTTCAGCATGTGTAAGGTGTTGTGTTGACATGACTGATGGTTGTCAAAGCCACAAGGAAGCATGAGAGATCAGTGGTCAAGGAGGAGCCGTAGCCATGTTCAAGATCTTCCAGCCCTAGTGAAGACTCCACCCCTAGTCTGACTTGCCTGCTCCAGATGGTGCAGCAATTCAGCCTCACTGTACCTTTCAGTTCAGTTCAGTCACTCAGTTGTGTCTGACTCTTTGCAACCCCAAGGACTGCAGCATGCCAGGCCTCCCTGTCCATCACTAACTCCTGGAGTTTACTCAAATTCATGTCCATTGAGTCGGTGATGCCATCCAACCATCTCATCCTCTGTCGTCTCCTTCTCCTCCTGCCTTCAGTCTTCCCCAGCATCAGGGTCTTTTGGCCGAGGCCTTTGGCCAGGGGCAATCTTCATCCATGTAGGCATCCCCAGGCCAAGCAAGAACACCTGTGATGTGTCAGAACAAGTGTACACTTCGGAGCATTTAACAGCTCAACAAGTTAGTTTCTTTGAGCTTCTACTTTGTCACCTGAAAAGTGGGGACAAGAATATCTTTCAGAATGATTGTAATGTCTGGTCAAGCTTCACAAAGCACCCAGCACACAATGGAGGTTTGGTGAGTGATCACTGTTATTAGAATTGAGACCACTCCTTGTCCTCCTTAAGATCACTTGGGAGGTCTGGGGCACACCCCTCAGAAGTGGCATTATCTATCTTCCCAGAGTTTTTAATCCCCTGCCACATCCCATTCAGGTTTGAAGCTTGAGTCCAGGCAGGATCTTTTTTTTTTTTTTTTAATATTTATCTATTTGACTTCACTGAGTCTTACTTGCAGCATACAGGGTCCCTATCTGTGTTGCGCAGGCTCCAGTAGTTGTGGCACTTGAGCTTCAGCAGTTGTGGCACACAAATTTAGCTCATCTGTGGCATGTGTGATCTTAGTTCCCCTGACCAGGGATCAAACCAGTGTCCCCTGCATGCAAGGCAGATTCTTAACCACCGTACCACCAGGGAAGTCCCCAGGAAGGATCTAAGATATAGTAGAAACAGACAGCCAGGAGACTGGAGAAGGATTTTCTAAAGTCAGCAGAAGAAGAACTTAGAAGCTTAAGAATAGCTTCACACACTAATAAAATGTAACATATTTGGACAGCACAGCCTGGAGAATGGCTGAAGATGAACCTGATGTCAGCACAGCCTGGGGAGACTTTTCTGCCCCCAGAATTAGACCACTGCACTACTTCTGAGGAACATAAAAATACTGGTGGGATTATTTGTGACAAGAAAGAGAAGCCAGGGCTGGATCATCCATATCTGGATTCAAACCCTCTGTCTGGCTCTCACTGACTCTGAGGCCTTGAGCAAGTCATATAACCTCACAATCCTTGGCTTTCTCATCTGCAAAATGGGCAACTAACACCTCCATCAAAGAGCTGGTGAAAAGTAAGTGAGAATACATGTCTACAGTTCCTGCCAGGGCAGAGTTTTGCAACAACATTTATCCAAGAGCTATTGAACCTGGGCACGACCAATGCAGGCCCAGAGACAGGGTGGCCACATCACACACAGACCACACAGTGGCCACAGCTCACTCTCGGGCTCCCCAGGTCCCCTCCTCATGGCCATTCAAGTGCACGAGGACACCGAGCCTGAAGTCCTCCTGTCTCACGGGGTCCAGCAGTGGCGGAGTCGCTGGCCTGGAGGGATGAGTCCTGGCATCTGGGGTCCCCTGTCCTTTGAGGCATCCCCTCCAGCTTCCCAGAGCAAACTCCCAGAGCCCCGGGGAGCCCTGGCTCGGCCAGCTGTTCCATGTCTAATCTGAGGAGCCGAAATTCTAATAGGGATGATGGATGAGCTTCTGGGCGAGGGGAAAGGGAGCGGCACTTTCCTCTGACACAGAGCCTGGTCCCGCGGGTGCCGGGATGAGTGATGCTCTCCAGGGGGGCAAAGGGCTGTTGTCTGAGTCAAGGGATGATTTAACTCCTCAGGGAGCCAGCGTTCCCTCTAATAACTCACCCTCCTTGAGAAAGGGAGAGGCGTCCCCCGGTCCTGTCGGTGTCTGTGCCCACTCAGGGGCAGGAGGGGCCCAGGAGCGGTCAGCAGGGGAACCCCATGTCAGCATCCGGCAGGGTGGGCCGGGAGCCAGCAGGCACGGGGCGGGTCAGTGTACTGACCGCTGGGCAGGGGCTGCCCAGGCTGCCGAAGGGATACTCAGGGGAAGAAGGAGAAGTTAGACTGGCTGGGAACCAAGGCCAGCTCAGGACAGGTGTAAAGGGTTCTTATTGTTGTTGTTTACTCTCTAAGTCCTAATCAACTCCGTACAACCTTATGGACAGTAGCCTGCCAGGCTCCTCTCTCCATAGGATTTCCCAGACAAGAATACTGAAGTGGGTTGCCATTTCTTCCTCCAAGGGATCTTCCCGACCCAGGGATTGAACCCTCATTTTCTGCACTGGCAGGCGAATTCTTTACCACTGAGTTACCAGGCCAGCAAAAAGGGTACTAGAGGATTTGAACTTGGGACAAAAAGAATTTCTCAACAATCAGATGTACACTCCCACCTGTAAAGAGTAAATTGTGTCCTGAGGTGGTTGGTGAGGGTTATGGAGAAATCAAGAATTCATTTGCAGGGCAGCAATTTATCTGCAGGGCAGTAATGGAGAAACAGACATAGAGAATAGACTTAGAGAATAGACATATTCTCTAAGACATAGGCATAGAGAATAGACATTAAGAATTTATTTGCAGGGCAGCAATGGAGAAACAGACATAGAAAATAGACTTATGGACATGGGGAGAATGGAAGAGAGGGTGAGAAGTATAGAGAGAGTAACATGGAAACTTATATTACCATATGCAAAATAGATAGCCAACGGGAATTTGCTGTATGTCTCAGGAAACTCAAACAGGGGCTCTGTATCAACCTAGAGGGGAGGGATGGGGAGGGAAATGGGAGGGAGGTTCAAAAGGGAGGGGATATATGTATACCTATGGCTGATTCATGTTGAGGTTTGACAGAAAACAACAAAATTCTGTAAACCAATTATCCTTCAATTAAAAAATAAATTAAATTTTAAAAAGACCCCTGTCCATTGGTGGTAGAGTGTGAAATGGTGGAAACCAGTATGATGGTTCCTCAAAAAATTAAACATAAAATTACCATTTGATCTAGCAACAGATATTTGTACACCATGTTCATAGCAGCATTAATCACAGATGCCAAAAGGTGGAAACAACCTAAATGTCCATCAAGAGATGCATCGAAAAACAAAAATGTGGTCTATGCATACAGTGGAATAATGTGTGCTTAGTCGCTCAGTCATGTCTGACTCTTTGCGAGCCCATGGACTGTAACCGACCAGGCTCCTCTGTCCATGGGATTCTCCAGGCAAGAATACTGGAGTGGGTTGCCATTCCCTTCTCCAGAGGATCTTTCCAATCCAGGGGTAAAACCTGGGTCTCCTGCATTGCAAGCAGATTCTTTATCTGCTTGCCTGTATGAACTACAGGGAAGTTCCTAAGTGGAATAGTATTCAATCTTAAAAAGGAAGGAAGGGGCTTCTTCAGTGGTCCAGTGGCTAAGATTCCAGGCTCTCAAACGCAGGGAGCCTGGGTTGGATCCATGGTCGGGAAACTAAAGATTCCACGTACCACAACAAGATCTGGTGCAGCCAAATAAATAAAAATTTAAAAAAAAAATTTTTTTAAAGGAAGGAAATCCTGATGCATATGACAACCTTGAGGCTGAACCTTGAGGACTTCATGCTGAGTAAAATAAGCCAGATATAAAATGATAAATACTACATGATTCCACTTATATGAGGCACCTAAAGCTGTCAAATTCATAGAGACAGAGAGGAGAGTGCCAGGGGCGGGGGCTGGAGGCAGGAGGAGTCATTATTTATGGGGACACAGTTGCAGTTTTTGATGATGATTAAGTTCTGGAGATGGAAGGTGAGGATGGTTGTGCAGCAATACAAATGTACAAAATGCCACTGAACTATACACTTAAAATGGTTAAAATGGTCAATTTTATGTGATGTATGCGTGACTGCTTGTGTGCTCTGTCGCTTCAGTCGTGTCCAACTCTTTGTGACCCCATGGACCGTAGCCCTGAGGCTCCTCTGTCCATTGGAGTTTCCAGACGAAAATACTTGAGTGGGTTGCCATGGCCTCCTCCAGGGGATTTTCCCGGCCCAGGGATCAAACCCATGTCTCCTGCATTACAGGCTAACTCTTTATCACTGAGCCACCAGGTATTTAGCCATAAGGAAAAACAGAAAAAATTGAATTTCAATAAACACAAGAGAAGGGGCTCAGGCTTTTGAAGGACCCAAGGACTTTGAAAGTAACAAGCTGTTTGAGCACGGGGGAGACCCAGAGTAAACTCAAGAGAAAATGGAAATACAGCCTCTGGGGCACTGTCTAGTCCAGATCCTCTTGGTCTGAGATGACAAGGCCCAGGGCATCTGCCCTTGAAAAACAGATACAAAATTTATATCAACCCTGACAGTCCACTCCCTAAGTCATCTCCTGTATATTCTGTCTACTATAAGAATTACAAAAATACTCATGGCTAATATTCACTGCATGCCAGTCCCTATGATAAGCATGCTATGCACACTGTTCCCCTAAAATTCACAACAAACCTAAGAGATAGGTACTGTTATCACCCCTTTTGCAGGTGAGGAAAACTGAGACCCAATGCAATTCAGCATCTATTATTTTTGCAATTAAATATCTCAAGTCAGAGATTTCTCCGGTGCTCACTCTTCCACCAGCATGCGATGTAGACCAAGTGGCATGATGGGTGGGCTGAAGACTGTGCAAAGGAGCCCTGAGCTGGGTCTTTAAGTAAAATGGGGCTCCAGCTATGAACCCAAATGCTGAACTCACCAGTCGTAACTTAGCCTCAATCTCTCATCTGCAAATTGGTGATGATCATCACAGCTGCCCAAAGGTTTGCCAAGAGCTCCAGAATGCAATGAGGCAACAACACAAGAGCTTAACCCAGCTCCTGGTATGGATGAGGTGCTGACAAGCACCCACTCTCCTTGTGAGCATTCATCTCTCCCCATCTGAGTTTTCAGAGTGCTTGGTTGCACTTAGTAACTCCTACCAAGCACTGGATGGAGCACTTAACTCGGCCCAGCAACTTGCCAACTCCCCAAGCTATTAGAGGCCAAGGTCTCATCTTGCTCCTCTCTGGGTGTCCAGCAGTAGTGTAGGAATTACACAGTGAATGTCTGAGTGAATGGTGACATAATAAATGGATGCACGATGCTCTCTGACCAAAAACAAAACAAAACAAAATCCTCCTGTGGTTACAATCAGAGTCACAGCCTAGCGGTCCATGAGGCAGGCCAGAGCGCCATCCTGCCCCATCCTTGCAGATGACCAGTCAGCTACCTCGGGTTGGGCTGACCTCAGAAAGGATAAGGGGAGCAGGCAGCTTTGGGAGGGGGTGGCCCCGGCAGACAGGCGGGAGGAAGTGATGGCCCCAGGCCCTATGGTGGAAAAGGGGAGGCTGTGAAAAAATGAGTGGGAAATGAAGTCAAGGAGCCGAGGGAAATGGCAGATCTGTTAACAGCCTGTTTTTGCTTTTGTCTCTAGAGAAGGAAGAGGATGGAGAGCAAAGAGGAGAGTCATGCCGGCTTCCTGCCCTGCCCACCGCCGGGTGGAATTGCGCCAGATAGTGGCTGATAGTGGTGGAAACAGGGAGACAAGATAAAGGGGCGGCACACAGGCAGCAGACCCTTGGAGCCAGAGCAGGAGCCTGGGAGGCGCGGGAGGGGAGAGGAAGAGGTGAGGAAGCCGGGAGGAAGGCCTCACCAAGACGGACCCAGCAGAAGCTCCCAACTGGCTGGGGCCTCTGTCCAGGGATGAGACATGCTACTGCTCAGGCTCAGGGTAAATCCCACTTTCTCCAGGAGTTTCTACCTGTCCTGAGTTCTGGGACTGTGCAGGGTGGCCTGTTAGCAGCCCAGCTTCCTTTAAGGGTGTTTGCTGCAGGATAGGTGGCTGGTCCAAGTGGAGGCTCTACCAAAGGGCTGATTCCTCACCTTCCCTGAGAGTGGCTTCAAGGAGGCTTCATTTCCTCCCTGTGACCCTTGACCTCTGGAGTGGCCCTGGGTGGTCTCTGGTGACCAGAGCAGCAGCTTGGGCTGTACCCACTTGGTTCCAGTGCCTCCTCCGACTTCGGGCATCAGAGGGCACATCAGGGAGCCTGTGTGAGCAGCGCTTCTGTGCACGTGTCCACAACTCCACACACACCGCCCCCCACCTCCTGAGATGCAGCCTGGAGCTGCCATCCGCGCAGGGCACAAGCATCCCATAGACGCGTGGGCTTCCTGACCTGGCACCCCCGCGGTGTGACACGCTTGCCACTGCTTCCTTGCAGAGCTAGGCAAGGCATAGACCGAGAGACAGCACGGAGCCAGTGTCAGGAAGAGCCCAAAGGCAGTGGCCCCTTTCCCCGTGGCTGACCCCAGACCATCGTCATCTTCTCTCTGAACCTCCACTTCCTGCTTTGTTCTCAGCCTCCAGTGTTGCTTCTGGCTCCTGCTCCAGGAGGCTTAAGTGTGGGGTGGACTTGCCATCACAGACCCACACGGATGCCCTGCCGTAAGAGCTCAGGTCATAGCCCATCCCCCAGAATCTTGCTCAGCACCCCCTCATCAGCTCATTCATTCACTCAGCCCAGGTTTTCTGAACATCTTCTGTGTGCCAGCCCCAGGCTGAGATACAGGGACATGGTGTGGACACGGTGGGGACAAGAACAACTCACTTCTGCCCCCCTGGGGCTCTGGATTGAGAGGTGATGACAAGAAACAAATGAATGATCATTACCAAGCACAGGAGGTGCTATTAAGGGTTCTGTGAGACATAATAACTGGGGAGGGGGTATAAGCCAAGGAAGAATACATCACGCCCTCATCAAGGCCATAGACTTCTTACATGAGCTGGTTTTTCAACTGCAGATCTCACAGCAGAAAGTTGAAAGGTGAAGGACTGAGACAGAATGCAGAAAGGAGAAAGGGACCAGCTTACAGAAATGAGCCAGGCATTGTGTGCTAACACGGTATTTGTAAAGCTCTGATAACTCCCTAAACGTGACTGTTTATCTGGGCAGGGAGGAGGCACTTCACTGTATGTAAGAATCTCCCAAGAAACCCAGTCAGGCCTTCTGACTTCTAGAAAATTATGCTTTGAGATCATCAAAGCTTAAGGAGCATAAGTGTTCAGCTGAGCAAAGGGACACCCAGGAAATGCTGCCTTGGGTCAAAGGAACACGTGTTCCAAATGTGAAACTGGAAAGGAAAAGATAACCTACACCGTGCAAAATAATAATAATAATTTAAAAAAGCCAAGTCTGAACAAACTGGGCAGCAAATGCTTGTCTTCTGTCCCATGCCCCCTTCCTCTTGCACTGACCCTTTTCCCCTTGGTGTTTTCCATGGACACTCAGCATTCACAGAAGAGAACATGTGAATACCTATTCACATTAAGGTGTTCATGACTTGCATGTGGTCCACCCAGAAATATTTACATCTTAAAATGGGACAGATAGCAGGATCATTGATGCAATTACAACCAGTCCATGGAGGAGAAATTTGAGACTGGTAGGAATCGTTCAAATCCCTTAGGGGAAGAGAATTGACTTTGCTTAAAGCTGTCCTTGAAGGAAGAGATAGTTAGGGAGCTTGGGATGGAGATGAAAACACAAATGTATTTAAAATGGATAACCAACAAGGACCTACTATGTAGCACATGGAACTCTGCTCAATGTTATATGGCAGCCTGGATGGGAGGGGAGTTTGGGGAAGAATGGATACATGTATATGTGTGGCTGAGTCACTCAGCTGTTCACCTGAAACTGTCACAACACTGTTAATCAGCTATAATCGAATACAAAATAAAACGTTTTCTGAAAAAGAATTTTTACACAACTTAATTATAAAGTTAGTTTAATATTTTTTAAAAAACAACTTACCCTTGAAAACACCATCTCCAATCCACGCAGCACTGTATTTCTGACTCTGTCATTCTAACTTTCCACTTTTGGAACTTCCAAAAGACAGTCCTGTCAGGAAGGAGGTGTATCCAATGTGGCCTGGAATTGGGGAAGGGCACCTCTGTTTTGGATGTCTGGCCCCCTTAGCCCCCTCAGCCCTGGCCTCTGGGATGACAGAGAATATGGCAAGCCCTTAATGAAGGAAGATTACCCAGCAAACACAACGACAAAACAGACAGTGCCTGCACCTATTCTCTAAGCTTCTTTTTGCCCCAGGAGTGTGTGTTTAAGAGACAAAGCCAAGTGCTCTATCTGCTGCCACTTGAGGTCTTGGAAAAGGCCTGGATGTGGACTCAAAGGACCCAGGTTTGACTTCCAGCTCTAGGTAAGCCCTGTGTCCTCAGTGTAACGTAGTGGTAGAGATTAGCCAGCGGGCCTCAGGGGACCTGGTGAGAACCTAACAGGATGTGGTTACTATGAGGACTCTGGCCTTTAGGGACTGTGCTTATTATCAGCCTGCGGGTCTGGAGCCCTGGGGAGGGGGGCAGATGGATGAGAAGGGTCTCCACCATTCCTGGTGTTGAGCCTTCACTCTCTTGCAGGAGCAGCGCCCTCCTGTAGGGGTTTGTCTGTGCATTAAGTGAGGTTCACTAGGCCGCTCCGAAAAGTAAAAACTGCCTTCAAATGGAGCTTGCCAATCATGTTCCAAATTAAATTTCCCTAGAAGCACTTCAAAACAGACCCATTAGATACAAAGTCTGACTCCACAGAGAAGTCTCCAAATGCTTACGGCATGCATTCATGTTCTTTTTAAAGGTGAGGCAAAAACTTGACGCCCAATGGTCTCATTTTCCCTCTGGCAGCCAACAGAGGCTGGCCTAGCCCACTAAGGCACACCTCCTCCTCTCTGCCCCAGCTCTCCAAGGAGGGGATCGAGGCAATGCCCTCTAACCCCCACTGGCACCTCTCCTCTGGTTGTCCAGAGACCAGGCTTTGTGCCAAAGCCTCAAACAGCTATACGCATAGCAGCCACCAACTTACTGCGTGTGACTACATGCCACGCACCCAGCTGAACACCTAGCCACGCACCTTACCTGTTTCAATTCTGGCCTCCGGACAATCTGTTGAGACGCTCCTGTTTAATGGAGGAAGAAGCTGAGTCTTGGAAAGGTTAATTCACCCCAGCAAAAGACAGCGGGGCAATGCACCATTTTCTTTCTTAACCACATTCTCTGAGACACACACACACACACACACACACACACACACACACACACACACACACACACACACACACAGGGTCTCCTGGGCTCAGACCTCCACTATGAGCAAACACAGGATCTGGGAAGACTGAGCATCATGGGAAGAGGACAGACCATATTATTAGGACTTTCCTTAGGAGATGGCACAACTAGGGCTGGAGGGTTGGGGAGTGGCGTGTAACAGAAATGAAGGCGAGGCTTGAGTTTTCTACCTTCTCTCAGGCTGGACCTTCCCAGATGCCTACGCTTTGGTTTCCTCATTTGCTTATATGCTTACCAAGCTCCTACCAAAAACAGGCTCTGGTGGCGCCTGAAGGAGCTTCAGAGGAGGAAGAGCACGACGACCCCTTCCCACCTGGAGCTCAGCAGAGGGAAAACAGGTCTCCAAACACCCACAGCCCAGGGTTGGGGGGGGCATGAAAGCACACCCAGCACCCTCCACCCTCCCCAGCACTTCAGCTGTGAGGGAGACTGGCAGGGTCGAGAGCCAGGGACTGAGAGAAAGGCCAGGAATGGTGTCCAGGAACCCCCCACCACCGTGGCGCCCTCGGCGGCCCTGCTGCAGGGGGACAAGGGGTGAATTCTCGTGAGAATTCTGATAAATGGGCTCCTCCGCCCCTCCCCCTCCCTCCAATTAAAGCGAAGCCCTCCCAGCGGAGATGCAGAAACCACTTCCAAGCCAGGCATGACATCAACATTTCTGCGATAAGCGGTGGACAATGGGGTGTTAGACTAATAGAAAAACACCGCTGGATAAGGCCGGCTCCTGATACCCAGGCTGATGGGAAATACCATTGTCTGTCTGCTGTCAGCTGAGTCCCTGGGGCGACAGGGATTCCAGCGGCCACAAGCAGCCGCCGGGGGAGGGGCGGCGGCCGGTGGGGCTGGGGGAGGGCGCCTCGGGGAGTGGGGGTGGGGTGGGGCAGGGGGAGGGCGGTGAGGGTTCTCAGAGGCTCCGGAATGTTCTGCGGAGGGTGCTCTGGGCGTGGTAAATAGAGGACGCTCCCTTCTGTCCCCGCTTAGTCTGTTGGAGAGAAAGTGTCTCCCCCGCCCAGCGACAGCGACAGCGACAGCGACGTGGAGCCTGCTGTTCCCAAGCTCGGAGCCCCGCAGCAGCCAGAGACACTCGAGGATTGGGTAGAAAGGGAAGAACCACACTTCTCTCCACGCCCCTGGGACTTCCTTGCTTGACTGTGTTCGTAGCTCACACGTGAACTTGACGCTTTGAGTCTCAGAATTTATTTTTAAAGTTTTTTATCAAAGCAATATGTGCAGTTTTTGTATTTTAAATCAATTAGTCATAAAAGCATGTTTAACAACAAAACTATTTTCCTGCAATCTGCCTCCCCATTCTCCTTCCCATCCTGTCTCCTGTCCAGTTCTGCTTCCCAAAGGCAACCAAATGACTGCTAACTCCTGGTGCTGCTTCTGGTATTTGCCTCTCTGTTTCTGAGTAATGTGTTGATGTTGCTATGTCTTTGTTTATCAATTTTAGACATCATCTAGTGGCTTCTTCATATGGCAAATGAGGACTTAGTAACTTTACACTACTCTCCCTTTTACTTTTGCTCTCTCATCCTTCCAATAGAATTGTAATATTTGAGTGAAACAAATCAGGGATTATTTTGACAATAAAAATATTGCATTTGTTACCCTGTTTCCTAGATCCTGTGTCCTCCACTTTCTTGGTTTACTCCTTTGTCTTGCTGGAGCATCTCCTTCACTACCTTCCTGAGAAAAGGTATATTTTTCAGTTGGTAAGGTATTGAATGCTAGAGTGAAAGTCTTTTTTTTTTTTTTTTTAAAAAAAGAATTTTAAAGAGATTGCTCCTTTGTCTTCTAGCTTAGGGAAGCTGTCAGACCTCTCAAGATACCAATCTGATTCCTGAGTCTTTGAATGGGACCTTTTCTTGCTTCCTCTCCGGGAGCTATTAGGAATCTCTATATCCGTTGGTGGAACACTTCACGGTGATATTTCTTAGTATGTCTTTTCATTCATTGTTTTGGACAATCAATCAATAAGCTGTCAATCCAGAAACTCATCTCCTTTCCTTCTGTGGAAAATGCATGTATTTATTTCTTGACTAATTTCTACCCTTTCCCATTTTCTCTATTCCCTCCCTCTAGAACTTCTATTAACTGGATATTAAACATCCTAAATTGATAAGTCTAAATATCTCATCGCTTATCTCTTATTTTCTATTTATCTTTTTGCTCTACTTTCGGGAAGATGTCTCTGAGTTTTTCATACCCTCCTACAAAATCCTCTTTTTTTTTCTGTTATATTTTAATTTCAGTGGTGACTGAAAGAAGACCTTGGTCATTTACTTGGACTGGTTGGTTTCTGCAGCTTCCATCTCAGTGACCAGCCCAAGACCCCTGCATTCTGGAATCAAGGGAGGGGAAGGTATGTGTGGTTCTGATGGTTCAGACTGTCAACTGCTCCTTATCCTCATGGTCAGGGTCATGCCTCAGCCCTGCCCTCCACTCTGCCAGATGCCCCTGCATCAGGAGCCTCTCCAGTTCAGGTTCCATCAGAAAACACTTTATTGAGTACCTTCCACCCCACCAAGCCCTAGAATTATGCTGAAGAGCTCATGAATTCCTTCTCTGGAAGAGAAAGATGGTGAACCCAGTGAGAAATGACTTGCCCTATGTCCTATGGGAGATAGAAGCAGTGCTGGATCGCAGGGTCAGGCAAGGCCAGCCCATGACCTCAACCTCCAACACAGAGGACACAGCTAATGAGTGGCCATGTCTCCCTCCCCACTCATCTCTCTGTGTGTCACTTCCTATCCTCCCTCTGTTTTCCTTTCCACCTCCACTGAAGGATCACAATAGGGTGAAGACACTTAGTATGAATTGCACAAGTTGCACAAAAGAGAGCACTGGATGGTCTATGCATGATTTTTTTCTATGGATCATTTTCAGGTGAATAAATAGAAAAAAATGATGTGAATAAATGTCAGTGCAACCAAGTGGTCCTCAGTTTTAAATATGTGACCCTCATATACCCCATACTTTTATACAGAAGCACTTAGGAACTTGCTTTAATGGGCCTGTCTTGAACCTCTCTAACCATTTCTTGGAAGCACATTTTGAACTCTCTTGTGGTGGTGTTGCCCATCTACAAACAGATGGCTTAGGGCTATGTTGCCATCTTTGTGTTTAGTAGTGCATATTAATGAAATTATTTGTCTTGTATGAGTATATTTTTTTCATTGTGTTATCCAACTAAATGGACAACAAAATAAAAGTGTGATACTAGCAATAAGAAGGGTTAGGTCACAGGAATTTAATTTGGATGAGACAAGAAGCCACCAGAGTGGCCAATCTTAGGCTTTAAGCATGTTGAATTAACCTGGCTGGTGGTGTTTAGTTTTGAAAACAGCATGATTAGAGAATAAAGCTTAATTGGAGGGTTTACAGTCTTTTTGAGATATGTTCCATAGTTCATGTGTCAAAACTCATGGGAGGATTCTGATTGGTTCTGCTCGGATCACACATTTGAACCAATCACCATGGAGAAGGAAGTAAACAATTAGAATTGGACCAGTGAGGTCACAAGCCATCCCCGGGGGCTTCTATGTTTGATACCCCTTCAGACTCATATGTGGTTCATGTCAAGCTTTCCCAGTGAAAGCTTGCTGGAAGACAAAACCTGTCCCTTATAATCATCCATAGACATTCTGTTAGTGCCTTCTCAGAATAAGGCATTATATTCAGCTTTGTGGAGGAAAACAAAGATTAATCAGACTCATCTGGCCAAAGGGGGCTTAGAGCAAGCAAGAGATTTAGTTATGTCCATAAATATCTATAACAGCCTGCCTGCATGCTAAGTCTGTTTAGTCATGTCCAACTCTCTGACCGTATGGACCGTAGCCCTCTAGGCTCCTCTCTCCATGGGATTTTCCAGGCAAGAATACTGGAGTGGGTTGCTGTGCCCTCCTCCAAGGAATCTCCTGGACTCAGAGATTGAACCCAGGTCTCTTATGTCTCCTGCATTGGCAGGTGAGTTCCCCGGCAAGCGCCACCCTGGAAGCCCATAACAGCTTGCAGTTGGGCCCTAAAGGCACAGACAGAGTGCTCTTAGATGCCATACAAGGGAGCTATCTGAAGGGTCACCTGTGGGAACCAGTGCAGAAGAATAATCCTATAAACTTTGTGGTTTGTTGGATGGAACCACCAAGGTGAGGGAGCATCAATCTTGTTTACCCAGAGCTGGCTTCATGCCTGGGCATGACTTCCTGAGGTCTTTCCAGGCATCCACAGTGATGTTTTCTTTCAGGTCCAACCTCCCATTCTTCTACTCAGCATCCCATCCTGATTTACCCAGCTCACATCAGGACTCTGATTCCTCCCTTTATCTTCTGCCAGGCTGGTCCACCCAGCAGTTACCTGCTTCCTGCCAGCATCATCACAGACATTTCTACTTCTGATTTCTGAACTCCATTAAGTCACCTGACTGGTAATGGGCTTCAGATTAGATTTGGCCCCAGACTTTGTCCTAAGTGTCTCTTCAAGCAAATGCTTCAGCCTCCTACCCCTGGACTTCTAAGTGGTTTCAGACTGTTGGCAAAACTCCCCAGTCACCGACAACCTGCCATGTGATGAAGCTCAGTCTCTAGAATATCCCCCCTGTCATCCCATCATATCCCCCACCCAGGATCCCACTGGAAAGTTGAACTTTTGTAAAAGAGGGGAAGTGTCTGTGGCTAGATGGAAAGGGACAATACCTGGAGGCAGGGCCACATCTGGTTAGAAGGGAACTCTAAGCTAGCTAGCTAGATTGGCCTCTGGGGCTCCATCAGTTAATAATTTCAGTTTACTCAGGGCATTGGTTTCACAACTCTGCATGTTCCAGAAAATACTTGTGACTTTTTCCCCCACACACTGGTAAGAATGTGAAAAGTTGTCAGTCAAATAGTTATTTGTTCCATAAGAAGCACACAGCGGGCTTACATATTTTCCTTTCTCAATGACTCTCTGAGTGAATTAACGCCTTTTTTAAAAAATTGAGGTAAAATTCACATAACGTAAAATTAACTGTTTTAAGGAGTATATTCAGTACCATTTAGTACATTCACAATGTTCTGCAACCACAACTCTCTCCACTATCAAGTTCTAAAACATGCTCATCACCCTAAAAGAAAATCTCTTACCCATTAAGCAGTTACTCCCCCCTGCCCCCTTGCCTAAACCCCTGGCAACTACCAACCTGCTTTTTGTCTTTATAGATTTACCTATTCTGAATGTTTCATATAAAGGGAATTGTACAATACATCATTTTTTGTGCCCAGCTTGTTTCACTCAGCATAAAGTTTTCAAGGTTGATCCACATAGTAGTATGTATCAATACATCATTATTTTTTATATGACTGAATTATATTCAGTTGTAAGTATAAACACATTTATTTATCCATTCTGTTGATGGATATTTGGTTTGTTCCTACCTTTTATCTGTTGTGAATATGCTGCTGAGAACATTCATGTGTGTTCACATACTTGTTTTCTATTATTTTGGGCATATATCTAGAAGTGGAATTTCTGGATCACATGGTAATTCAGTGTTTAATTTTTTGAGAAACCACTGTGCTATCTTCCACAGCAGCTGAACCATTTTACATTTCCACCAGTGATATACAATAGATCCAATTTTTCCACATCCTCTTCAACATTTATTTTCAGAGTGTTTTTTTATAGCCATCCTAGTTGGTGTGAAGTGATATCTTATTATGGTTTTTATTTGCATTTCCCTAAGTACTAATGATGTAGAGCATCTTTTCATGTTATTGATTAATCAAATCAATTGGCCATGGATGTATAAGTTTATTTCTGGGTTATTTTAGTTAAATTCTATTCCATTGGTCTATATGTTTATCCTTATACCAGTACCATTCTGTTTGGATTACTGTAGGCTTCGAGTAACTTTTACAATTAGGAAGTGTGAGCTCTCCAGTTTTGTTTCTCTATCTCAATATTGCTTTGGTGAATTAAAACTAATGCTAATTACAGAAAGGACTTCTGTGTTTGGTCAGACTTACCCAAGTCATCCAAGGCAGCAATTTGTTATAGTAGAGGGATCCTTGGAGACCTGAGTTCTGGTTCTGGCTTTGCTCCTGTGGTACTGGAGAAGACTCTTGAGAGTCCCTTGGACAGCAAGGAGATGAAACCAGTCAATCCTAGAGGAAATCAATCCTGAATATTTATTGGAAGGACTGATGTTGAAATTGAAGCTCCAATACTTTGGCCACCTGATACAAAGAGCCAAATCATTGGAAAAGTCCCTGAAGCTGGGAAAGATTGACAGAACTGAACACAACAGCAACCAACTCTTTAGGTGTCCTTTGTAAATCACATCTCCTCTCTAGGTCTTTCCTCTTTTGCAAAATGGAGACAAGGGGTCTCCAACTTACATTTCCCCTTGAAGTGGGACTTGAAGCTTTTTAATAAGCTCATCCTGAAAACTGCTTGGAATTCTCAAATTGAGGACCCAGGTACCAGAGAAGTTACTGTCAGACAGCACCCCCCGACTATAGGTACCTGGCCTGCTTCTATACTGTCAGCTTGCTCCTTTCTGACTTATCAATAAAGATGTTATTCTAGCAAGTACTGAATTGGCAGAGGAGTGAAATTCTAGCTAGCACTAAACTGGCAGAGGAATGAAAAGTTTGAGTCAAGGAGAAAGTTAAGAGATTCAGTTACGTTACCTTTAGTACTTCCTCTGATTGTCATTGAAATTATGCTTGATATTTTCTAGAACTTGACTAATGAGTAAAAAGTGAAGTCTCATATATTTTAGATGGCACAATTCATTCATTTATCCAAAAACATTTATAGGAAACTATTATGTGCTAGGCATATTGGGTGGGTATTATGGGCCATACAGGGATACATTAGGTATGAGTCTCACCTCTGGTTTCACATTTGAATAATATTAAGGGGAATTTTCATTGTTTTGAAAGTCCCTAATTTTCTCATTGACTTGGGTATCGCTTTCAAGTTTTTAAATTGCTACTGCACATGTTAATGACTTTGGGTGTGTGCTTGCTAAATTGCTTTTTGTGTTCAACTCTTTGTGACCCTATGAACTGTAATCCACCAGACTCCTCTGTCCATGGGATTGTCCAGGCAAGAATACTGGAGTAGGTTGCCATGCCCTCCTCTAGCGGATCTTCCTAACCCAGGGATTGAATGTGTATCTGTTATATCTCCTGCATTGGCAGGCGGGTTCTTTACCACTAACTATCACCACTTGGGAAGCCCTGTTAATAACCATGAAAGAAAAAGTAAAAGTGTTAGTCACTCATTAATGTCCAACTCTTTGCAACCCCAAAGCCCGTAGCCCTCCAGGCTCCTCTGTCCATGGGATGCTCCAGGCAAGAATACTGGAGTAGGTTGCCATTTCCTACTCCAGGGGATCTTACCAACCTAGGGATTGAGCTCTATTCTCCTGCATGCAGGCAGATTCTTTACCATCTGAGCCACCAGAGGAGCAAAGTCTCATGCATAAAAGATCAACTACAACACATCTGAAGCCACTTTCCACACCAAGCAATTTAGCACAATCTGTGTTACATGGCTGAAATCAGGGTACACACCACGGTTGGTGTTCTTAACTTGATGTAATTTCACTGAATTTTTTTCTTGCAGAGATACGGTCCAAATTGTAGGCGGTGAGCTACAATGCCTCCTTAAGATGGGCATGGGGCACTTTAGGGAACACAGGGCCTGAACTACCTTCAGTGTCTAAATGAGGACAGAGTCACACCTGATTCCAGAAGAAAGCGGTGGGTGATCCTGGTCTCTGGGGCACTTTATTCTTTCCAGAAGGTTCAGAACTGCTCCCCTGCATCCACTTATGCCTGAGGGCTAGCAGGGGCTGGGCTGGGCAGGGATGAGGAGCCAGAGAGGAAGGGCAACAGGAATAATTACTTGGGCTGGCAGCGGCTGGCTAGGTGGACCCTTGGGACCCCAGGGGAGAAAGAGTGAGGGTTCCTTTAATGGCCACAGGTGTTGGAGTAGAAAATTTTCCATGAAAAGGGGGCTGTTCCACATGATTAAAATAACCACTTGGTCAGCTTGGCAAGTTCAGGCCTTGTTTTTTTCACACTTCGCAGCATGTCCTTCAACTCCATTCGGAGGCTGTTCCAATTGCTAAAGGAATTCCTTTTCTTTTTACTCACTAATAAGGAAGGAGTGGGAGAAACTGGGCCTCCAAGGGCAGGCAGAGGCAGGGTGCTTGGTTTTGCTGGAGACAGAGGGGAGCGAGGCGGGGGATGCAGATGAAGGGAGCTGACTTGGCAGCTGGGAAACCTTGGGGTGGGGGCGGGGGAGTGCCCTGCAGAGGCACTGTCCGGTTGGTGGCTGCTTGGCTGGAGAAGCTGGCGGTAGAGTGACTCAGACCAAAGTCTGTCCAAGAGAGAGAGCTCAAGACTCATCCTCGTGGTGGTCACAGAAGGGGGTGTTTCAAGGGAAGCTGGGGAGGAAGACAAGAGCGCACCCCCTGGGGTGTTTAGAGGCTGCGCATCCACCTGCAGGGAGAAGCCAAGACAAGAGGCAACCTAAGCGCATGTGCGAGCTCCACACCCACTGCCCTGGTGGGTTATTGGATGACTCCCTGTCTAGGGACCCCTCTGTAAAATGGGGCTGCTTGAGGAGTGAAGAGGGCCCATTTAGAGGAAAGCATGTGAACAACCGATAGTGTTAATGGTGATGGGGATCCTTTCTTAGTCCTCATCCAACCTGAGTCGCCAAGGTTCTTTCCTGTTCTCTCCATCTAGGATTTAATTGCACTTAGATAGATGATAGATAGATAGATGCTGGGTGGATAGGTAGGGAGATGATGGATAGATAGGTGATGGATGGATTGATATGATTTGATAGATGGGTAAATAGATATATGTGCTTAATCGCTCAGTCATGTCCAACTCTTTGTGACCCCATGGACTATAGCCCATCAGACTCCTCTGTCCATGGAGATTCTCCAGGCAAGATTACTAGAGTGAGCTGCTATGCCCTCCTCCAGGGGATCTTCCCAACCCAGGGATCAAACCCAGGTTTCCAGCATTGCAGGCAGATTCTTTACCATCTGAGCCACAGGGGAAGCCCATGAATACTGGAGTGGGTAGTCTATCCCTTCTCCAAAGGATCTTCCTGACCCAGGAATTGAACTGAGGTCTCCTGCATTGCACATGGATTCTTTACCAACTGAGCTACCAGAGAAAGCCCAGGTAGATAGATAGGGAGGTAGATAAATGATAGAAACAAACCTTACCAATTCAGCTCTGATATCTCCCAAAACTGAAGTGCAGGGTGTAGAGAAGTGTCTCATAAAAGACATGATCCATGAAGCCTAGATCCATGAAGCTGTTTAGAGCAAAGGCAGATGGGGGCTGTGCTTGGATTTGGTAACCTGGCAGGACAGGGTTCAAGTCTGCCGGTTACTGGCTGAGTGTGGTTGGGGAAGTTACTGGATCTCCAGGTCTGAGTTGCTCCATCAGTAAAACAGGATCCCAACAGTGCCTGCTCTCGGGACTACGGTGAGCTCTGACTTAGTGTGAGCAGCAAAGGCAGCTGTATGCTGGACATGGACTCCAGTTCCTGTTCGTTCTCTTCTTTCCTGCTTTCTTGCAACCTTGCTTCCAGAGCTCCTCCCTACATACAGCCATCTCGTAGCTGGTTTACATCTTTTCAGAGGCAACACTTCAGACACGGAGGCATATCTCGCTTAAGTCCTAAATCCAAGTCTCTGGAGAAGAGAATCTGAAAGGACCCTCCAGGTTCCATCACAACTGTAACACCCTCCAGTCAGAAGTGAGGGACCCAGTGATGCAAATGCGGATGCAGCTCCATACCCTCAGCTCCTGCAAAGAAAAGAAACAGTTCTCAGAGAGAAGAGTGGATGCAGGTGACAGGATGCTCAGACACCCCTCAGCTCTCTACTGTGGCTCCCCAGAAATAAACATTCTCTCCAGACTGACTCCCATACTGCCTTTCATCTCAGAGTCTGCCCTCCACATCTTCCTGGGATTAAGTCCTTCAGCCCCTTGCCTCCACCCCAGTCTATCCCCTGTTCCCTCATTCTGTCCACACTGATTTGATCCTCCCAAAGCTTCCAGTGTGCCCTCCACTGGGTGGGTTAGGGATGATCCCGAAGTGTGAGCCCTACCCCAAGGTATTGACAATCTAGCTGGTGACAGCAAGACAACACCCGCAAACCAATTGAAGAAGTGTCTGGTACTAAATCATGAGTCGTGACCCTGAGGGCTCCAGGGATCCAGAGAAGGGAGAGATCCATGTAGACTGGAGTGATCAGAGAAAGCTTCCTAGAGGAGGAGGAACCAGGGCAGGCTTTTGAAGACGGTGGGGATTGGGAAGAACGTTGTAGGCAGGCATTAGAGGAATGGAGAGAGTCCTACTGATAAGGTACCCAGGTGGGAATAAAGGCTGGGGAAGGGGGTGGCGGGAAGGAGAGGAGGAGAAGTCCAGCTCCGGAGGAGCTGAGACTGTGGTGGGCCTCGTTGGCCAAGCATGGCCCTTCAGACTGCGTGCTGGAGGTCGGTGTGTCCCGGCCTCCCTCCCACCCCACTCAGACAGGCTGGCTATCGGGGCTCCCAACCCCAGAGCTGCCCCATTGATTGGCCTGTGAAAGGCCACTTGGTGGGCTGGTTGCTGAGAGACGGCCCCAGAGGCCAGGGCTGGGATTAGCAAGTGGCCCTGTTTGCTCTCATTGCTGGGAGGAAAGAGGACTTTGGTCTCAGCTTATCAAACTGCCCTGGGTTTGAAAGCCCAGGAATGCAGCCTTGGCCAAATGTGCAGGTTCACAGGACACCCATTAATCAAACAGTTCCCTTCCCTCCACCCCAATAACCTGGCCCCCACTCCACACACACATACATACTCACAGTCATATACACACACACTGCCACTGCACTTTTATATGGTGTCTTGGAGGGCCAAGCCCAGCTGGCTGCTGAGCCTGAAACACCTCAGTGGGGTGTTTCAGACTGGGCTGGTCTGCATGCTGTGTCTTTCCCCTAGTTTTCCTGGGGGCCACGGGGGAGAAGAAGCCAGAACACCACTTTGCTGCCTCTAGACAAAACTTTTTTTTAAGAAAACATAAAATTCCTCTTACACAGTGGATGAAACTACAGTGGAACGTCACATATCAACCCAGAGGCCAAGCGTCACAGCTTCTAACCCAAGGCTCCTGTGTCTTCAGGGTAAAGGGCTGGAGGTGGAAGCCCTGAATCTAAGAAAAGTAAATTTCTTGCAAAAAATACAAAGAAAAATAATAAATGTGAGTTCCTGTTAATAGGTTCTAAAAACCAGCTGCCCAGGTTCCAGACAGGGGCACATGGCTTGGAGCTATCCAGAGTGAAGGTTCATGGCCTTGAGAAGACAGTGTGTTTGTATGTGCAACTGTGGGCTCCAGCTACCAGACCTCGGATGTCAACCTTGGTGGCAGAGAGGGCAGAGACTGGAAGGAGAGAGATAAAAGGCTGAGATAATCCACACCATCCAGACAGTAGCTGAAATCCTTTGTTCTGCTCTGGGCTCCATGCTTGAAGTTACCTTAAATTGTAAACAGGAGCCCAACCTAAGGGGCTGAGTTGGCTGGTGAAGCACTCCAAGGTTATGTTCAGTGAGTACGTGCAGACCTGAAGTTGCACGTCCAGAGAAGTTTGCCAACTCCCCTTGGACCCAGATGTTACCGTCTCTCAACCCCACCCATTGCCCTGCACCCACGGCTTCCGCCTTAGCCCGGATGCCCAGTGCCTCTGGCCAAGCTGCCTGCAGCCACCTCCCCTGGACTCTCTGCTCTGGCCAGAGGACACCCTGGAAATGCCTTCTCCACCTGGCAGCTGGCGTGACCTTGCTAAATTCCAGACCTGATTTTGCCTTTCCCCTATCAAAACTCCCTGGTCTGTGCCCACCCTTGCCCCTGCTAGGGCCTCAGAATCAGGTCCAGCTGGTGCCCTGCCTGGGGTAAGCTGTCGGTCTCCCCACACATTCTGAATCATCTGCAGTGCAGGCGCCAGGCTGCACCCTGGACTCCCATGTCCCAGCCCCTCTGTCTTGAGCACATAGAGCTCTGGCACCCCTCCTGAATAGCTGTCATGTGCCCTCCAGCATGTGGCTTCCTCTCCTCTGTGCAGTGCCCAGCCCCCAGGGGTTCTCCCAGCCTGCAGACTATCACCCTACAGGGCCAGGTCTCTTCCTGTCCTCCCCTCCACCAGACCACCAAGCACATGTCTGCTCTCAGCTCTCAGCCCTGGCCCAGCACCCAGCGGGAACCCTCTCAGTATTTGCCAACGCATGAATGCCAGCTTTTTTCCAATATTGCAAGGCTGTCTTGGGGAAGGAGGGTTCGTCCTAACCCAAGTGGCATAGTCAGGACGAGTGAGTGGAAGTGACAGAGGGGCAGGAATCAGGTGGGCCTCCCTTTGGCCATAGGCTCCTCCTACAGGCAGTGAGGACCCTGTCACCTGTGGTCACTGAACATGACAGGCTGGCCCCTTAAAGGGATGACCACAGAGGGGATTACATTTAGATGAGAAAACCTCCACGGCTTCCGGTTACACACCAGTCGCGCTGACACTTGAGCTGCCCTGGTCAGGCCCAGCCAGGCTGAGCCTCCGAGTGTTGAGGAGCCAGACACAGCCCTGCTAGGACCCAGAACCTGTCACCATTCTGCAGAGGCATGCTGGGTGCCTTTGAGAAGACAAAGCGATTGATGGACATTTGACTATCAGCTTGTTGCCTCCAGGGGGAAAGGTAGAGTCTCCTCCCCGAGGGCTTCCCTAGTGGCTCAGATGGTAAAGAATCTGCCTGCAATGTGGAATACCTGGGTTCAAACCCGAGGTCGGGGAGATCCCCTGGAGAAGGGCATGGCAACAACCCACTACAGTTTTCTTGCCTGGATAATCCCATGGACAGGGGAGCCTAGCGAGCTACAGTCCATGGGGTCGCAAAGAGTCATCGGGCAAAACCGAGCAACTAACACACTTTGTTGCGGGCCCCCAGGGGCAGAGAAGGAGTCTCCTCCCCCCAAACCTGCAGGGCCTCCTTGAGAGCAGAGCCATGTCTTCTCTCCCAACGCTGAACCAGAGTCTTTGCCGTCAGAGTCAACCCAGGTGCCGCGGGGGAGGGTAAGTGACCTCAGCCCAGCCAGCACGGCTCCTTGGCCTCAGCGGGGCTGTCCTCCCTTGCCAGCAAGGTCACCGTTATCTCCTCTGCGAGCGCACTCGCAGGGCCTGGACGCCCTCCAAATATGTAGAGGGAGTTTTCACCTAAACCAAGACTAAGAGGCATCCCACGCTTGACATTTTCCAAGTGCTGTAAACTCCAGGCGAGGACAAGAAGGAAAAGCACCACGAAATACCTTTGCAGCCATGGTCTGTGGATGTCACCCGCATGAGGGCACTGGTTTGTACGTCAATGTGTGTGTGTAAGCATGTGCCAATGTGTGTCTTGTGCATGTGTTAACATGCACGTGTGTGCCTATGTGTACACAGGAGTACAGAGAGGCTATTTCCTTTGATCGCAAGGCTGGATTTATGGAAACGTTTTGTCCAGAACACTCTCCCAGGCTGGGAAGCCAGGGTAAAGTGGCTCCAATTCTCAGTCTCTGACTACTCGTTGGATGTGGCCACTGGCAGTGCCCTCAATTCCTTTGAAATCTTCACTGTGAGCCATCTTCATCCTTTACAGAAACTTCCGCTCCCCTGTTGCTGTCAGAGGTATCATCACTTTCCTGGGTTAAGGGTCTAATCCTCAAAGCCACTGGGAAAGAGGGGAACGCAATGTTCATTGAGAGTCCTGAATCCAGGCCGTCCCATCCCCAGCTGTGTGATGCCGGTGAGTTGGCCTCTCAGCTGGCAAATCTGAAAGTGGCCTGAATGTACGCACACATGTGAGCACCTCTCTCCACATTTCTGTAGTTCCCTGCATTTTAAATCCACTTTCCCAATGTAGAATTAAAAAGCAGAACAAAAACAATAAAGCTTTCTGATCCCTGACTGAATGAACTGCATATCCTCTGTGCCTGATGCACCCCACAGAAACACTCACAACCATGTGAACGTGCTTAACACTGCTCGACGATACACTTAAAAATGGTTCAAATGTAACTTTTACATTATGTATAACTTACCACAACTAAAAACGAAAACCATTTTCTGCACCAAATGGAGGTTATCTGATTACAGCAACATCTTGCCCACTGGTCTCTGGGCTAAAAGGACAATTTTATAGCCCTGTCATGTCTCACCATGTCTGGCACCTAGTGGAAACCCCATACCTTTTAGTAAACTGCAGGAGGCTTTGGAAAGAGGGGTGGCTGGGGGGTAAGGAGGACAGAGTGGAGCCTGGTACAGAAGCCGAAGGATAGGTGATCATGTTCAACCGTGAGCACTTACCTTCTTTCTCTGAGAGAATCTTCTGAAATCAGGTGGGATTCCCTGCGGTAGGCGTGTAGGCAGGTTTAGAGTCAGATAGACTTGCCTCTGCTCCCTGGAACTGCTTTTCATCTGGGTCCTCTTGCCCTTCAAGGAGACTTAGGTACCAAAAAAAAGAGGAGGGGGCAATTATCTGACAATCCAATGGTTATGACTCCATGCTTTCTTTGAGCATAGGTTCAATCCCTGGTTGGGGAACTGAGATTCCACAAGCCACCTGGTGTGGCCAAAAATAAAAATAAATGAAAATGTGAAAATAAAACATAAAACAAGCAAGTAAAATCAAAGTAAATGAAATAAAAATGTTTATAAATAAATAAAGGAAATAAAATTTAAATATATTTATATAAATAAAGTAAACAACCTTGTCCTACTGTATAGCATAGGGAGCTATATATAATATCCTGTAATAAATCATAATGGAAAAGAATATAAAAAAGAATGTATATATGTGTATGAGTCACTGTGCTGCACAGCAGAGATTAACACAACACTGTAAATCAACTATAAAATTTAAATTTTAAAATAATTAAAATTAATTATTTAAGTTATAAAATTCTTGTTTGTTATTAAAACAATTGAAAATAAATTTAAAAATAAAGGTAAATTGTTCTTGAATATTTATAAAACACAAAAACTTGTAATAGTCCCACCATTTTTCATGTCTTCACTTTTAAGCAATATGAAGAAAAGCAAAGTGATTAAAAAAGCAAAACATAACACCTGGCTTTCTCTTATTAAAATGAAAATAAATCTTTGAATTAGAAAAAGGCAGAAAGTAAAGATATGTTGGTTTTAAAATGTAAACAATGTAGTCTATCTTGAATTAGAACTGAAAATAAATGCTGCCTATAATGGGTTTATTATTTTATTTTGGCTGTACTGGGGCTTTTCTCTAGTTGCGGTGCACAGGCGTCTCATTGCAGTGGCATCTCTTGCTGTGGAGCACAGGCTTTAGGGCTCACAAGCTCGGTAGTTGCAGCTCCTGGGCTCTAGAGCACAAGCTTAGGTAGTTGCAGCATTTGAGCCTTGTTGCCCTGTTGCGTGTGGAATCTTCTCGGATCAGGGATCAAACTAGTGTGTCCTGCATTGGCAAGCAGATTCTTTACCACTGAGCAACCAGGGAAGCCCATGTTTTACAAACAAATGATATATAACTGAAGGTGACTGTAATAGAATAGTCTGAATGAGTTTATTCCTAGGGTAAATCAAAGCTGTTAAAATATATATTTTGTTTCTTTGTCTGCATTTCAAAAACTCAACAATTCTTGGGTGCAAAGGAAACCAGGAAAAGCAAGAAGAAATGTTCTTAATCATTATCAAAAATTATTAATAACTACTTACATCCTTAGAGGTGTATTTAGTCGACATCCAAAAGAACCACTAAGAGACACATTTGAAAAGTCACATGTGTGTATGGACTGGAGTGTATTTTTTTTGCAAAGAGCATATGTGTGTATTATCCGTGTTATTCTTGGAATAAAGAGTGTGGGAAGATAGGAAGCCATCTATTTCATTCTACTGAATGAGCTTTTATATCCATCCTGCAAACAAATGATGCAACGGAAAGATGTCCTTTCTGGATTTGCAACTCCATGTTTAACACTTCTCTAGGTAATGGTGTGATGCATCTTCCTGGACGTCCACTTGTATCCTAGCTTGACTTCTAAGAAAGTTGTGACTTTAGGTTGCACGTTACAAGGATAGCTAAAATTAACTTAAGCCATTGGAGAATTTATGATAAGGGCACAGAGTCTCTCCTAAGATCTTAGGGCAGAAATGCAGAAAAAACATAGCCAAGCTTCAGAAAGGCCCTGGTGCTTTCTCCATCTCACCACTGAGTTTTTCTGAATGAATCTCGTTCACTCTTCTTTCTCAGCAAAGCACCTTTCTAGGCTCTAATATCACAAAGAAGGATGAGGTGGGAAAGATGGCTGCCACAGTCACAGTTACAGATGTACAGAAAAACAGACTCCCAATCTCACAAAACTGAAGTCTAGCCCTCCTTCTGCACAGCAGGGCTGGATAAATTACAAGCTGGAATCAAGATTGCCCGGAGAAGTACCAACAACCTCAGATATTCAGATGATGCCACTCTAACAGCAGAAAGCCAAGAGGAACTAAAGAGCCTCTTGATGAAGGTGAAAGAGGAGAGTGAAAAACCTGGCTTAAAACTCAACATTCAGAAAACTAAGATTGTGGCATCTGGTCCCATCACTTCATGGCAAATAGGTGGGAATAAAGTGGAAACCGTGACAGATTTTATTTTGTTGGGCTCCAAAATCACTGCAGATAGTGACTGCAGCCATGAAATTAAAAGATGCTTGCTCCTTGGAAGAAAAGCTATGACAAACCTAGACAGCATATTAAAAAGCAAAGACATCACTTTGCTGACAAAGGTCTGTGTAGTCAAGGCCATGGGTTTTCCAGTAGTCATGTATGGATATGTGAGTTGGACCATAAAGAAGGCTGAGCACCCAAGAATTGATGCTTTTGAACTGTGGTGCTGGAGAAGACTCTTGAGAGTCACTTGGACAGCAAAGAGATCCAACCAGTCCATCCTAAAGGAAATAAGTTCTGAATATTCATTGGAAGGACTGATACTGAAGCTGAAGCTCCAATACTTTGGCCACCTGATGTGAAGAGCCAGCTCATTGGAAAAGACCATGAAGCTGGGAAAGATTGAGGGCAGGAGGTGAAGGCGGGGAGAAAGGATGAGATGGTTGGACGGCATCATTGACTCAATGGCCATGAGTTTTATCAAGCTCCAGGAGACAGTGAAGAACACGAAAGCCTGGTTTGCTGCAGTCCATGGGGTCGCTAAGAGCCATATACAACTGAGTGACTGAACAACAATGAATAAGAGAATGTGACTTTTAGAACCAGAGCAAAGTTTAAAGAAAATATCCTGAATATAAGAGCCTGCCACCCTCGCATACAGTAGGTGCCCAGTAAATGCTGTCCTGTCCAGTCCTCAGATAATCGCTTTGAGCTATTGATCTGACCTTCAAAATGGACTCAATTCTCTCTCCTTTTGGGCCTCAAACTCCCCTTTCTTTCCAGTGAGTAGCAAGCTCACCGTTCCTCGGTTTCCCTCTGCACAGAAGGAGGGCTTTACAGTTAATATACTGCTGCCTCTGATTGCAGCTTTAAGAGGTGTAACATTTGATAAGCTCCATTTAGCTTGGCTGGGCTGCATTGTTTAAATTATTCAAAGACAGATTGCTCCCCTGCCGTCCCCTCCCCCACCCCAAGGATTTCTGCTCCACTGAGCCCGCTGCCTGCCAGTTACCAGGAAGTAAGGAAGGGGAATCAGCGGGGCAGTTTCTCACTCTAGGACTGAAAATCAGTTCCAGCCGTTGTTCGACACCCATCACACCCCATTATTCCTTGCTAATTGCAAGCCTGGTATGCGGTTAACTCTTTGAGAACAATGACGGCTTTGATTGCCAGGGAGACGCAGGGCTGCCCCTCCAGCCCTCCCCCCTACTCCCACTGCCCTCTCCCACCATCCTCAGCTGACTCCGCCTGTCTGGGATTCCAAAGGTCTCACTTTGAGGAAGAGGAAACTTGGAGACCGGGCTTCCCAGGTGGCTCAGTGGTAAAAAAATCCAACTGCCTTTACAGGAGACTTAGGAGACCCCGGTTCAATCCCTGGGTTGGGAAGATCCCCTGGAGAAGGGAAAGGCAGCACATTCCAGTACTCTTGCCTGGAGAATTCCATGGACACAGGAGCCTGGTGGGCTACAGTCCATGGGGTCACAAAGAGTCTGGCACAACTTAAAGACAGAGTGTGTGGGCAAAACTTGAAGAACAGCTTGCTCCCCAGGCATTCTGACGGTGGGGCATGTAGAGGGGAGTGGGACACTTGGGGACAGAGCCTGTGTCTAAATTACAGGGAGAACAGACAGTCTAGACTCAGCACCTGCTCAACAGCACCTGCCTAGGCTGTGATACTTTGGCCACCTGATGCGAAGAACTGACTCATTGGAAAAGACCCTGATGCTGGGAAAGACTGAAGGCAGGAGGAGAAGGGGATGACAGAGGATGAGATGGTTGGATGGCATCACCGACTTGATGGACATGAGTTTGAGCAAGCTCCAGGAGTTGGTGATGGACAGGGAAGCCTGGTGTGCTGCAGTCCATGGGGTCAAAAAGAGTTGGACTCAACTGAGCGACTGAACTGAACTGAACTGAGGCTGTCAGTCTCAGAAAACGCTTGCTCCTCCTGGCCTGAGAAACAGGGATGGCAGGAACTCAGGCATCTCCCATGGATAGATCATTCACTGGAACAGTTTGCTTAAAAGCCACTGAATAGGGACTTACCTGGTGGTCCAATGGCTAAGACTTTGTGTTCCAAATGCAGGGGGCCTGGGTTCAACCCCTGGTTGGGGAACTAGATCCCACATGCCGAAATGAAGACCTGGTGGAGCCAAATAAGCAAATAAAAATACATAAAAAATAAATACAGAGAGAGGTTTAAGAGGGAGAAGAAATATGCATACCTATGGTTTTTCATGTTGATGTATGGCAGAAACCAACACAATATTGTAAAGAAATTATTCTTCAATTAAAAATAAATAAACATAGAAAAAGACATGGACTAAATGCAGATGGTTAGCAGGCACTGTGAATGGGGGGATTACTTATTTCCATCTACCGAATTCATTGAACTTGATTTGACAGCTATTCCCTTAGAAAGAATAAAAATAATTGTAAGAGAGGGCATATGACCTGCAAAGACTAAAATATCTACTCTGATCCTTTACAGAAAATATTTGCTCACCCCTGACCTTGAGTTTGGATGAAAGGAGACTAAGGCCACATAGCCACTAAATATAGCTCATGAGCCTTTGTTCAATTGGATCCTGGACCAGAAAAAGGGCGTTAGTGAAATAGCTGGAAAATTTGAATAAGACCTGCAGATTAGATAAGAAAGTGCATCCATGTCAGTTTCTTCATTTTGATCATTGTACTGTGGTTCTGTAAGATGTTAATATTTGGGAAATCTGGGTATGTGGGAGTTGTTTGTACTATTTTTGCAACTCTTTTGTAAGTTTAAAATTATTCTGAGAGGGTAAAAAAAAGGTCTACAGAAAAACAATTACAAAGAGATGGAGAGTCTTCCTCGCCAGAACCCAGGGGCCCAGGAGAAGACAGTCTTACGGTAGGGAAGCAACCAGGAGAGGAATGCCGTGTTCTGGAGGCTACCCTCCCCAGAGGGCCTGAGTTTGACCTCACGGGCCCAGATGCTGCGAAGAACACAGGTTTGGGGAAAGGATGTGAAGTGAGCCGGGAGGGGAAGAAAGATGGTGGAAGGATGTCCACGTGGTGACCCCTCTCCACGAAACCTAGAGCCTCAGCCAATTTACTAACCTTATGAAATACAAGCGTGATTAGATTTCTCATGTAAGTTCAGGGCCCAAAGTGGTGTCCGCTGACAGGAGGGTGAACAGAGCTGGTATACCAGAACGCAAGGACAGAGACCGTGGCCCATAAGGAAGTGAGGCTGGTCATTCACAGAAATCTCGGGAGGCCTCAGGGCTTACCCAGGCTGGGAAACAGGAGGGGAGACAAATGTACCTACATTGCTAAGGGGCAGATGGAGAAGGAAATGGCAACCCACTCCAGTATTCTTGCCTGAAAAAATCCCATGGACAGAAGAACCTGAGAGACTATGGTCCATGGGGTCGAAAAAGTCAGATACAACCTAGTGACTGAACAACAACAGAGAGGTCCCAAGGGCTGGGCTCCCCTCTCAGGCAGTGTGGCACTGAAAATGTGCATACATCCTCACAAGGGGTAACCGAATCTCCCTTGAGAACATATAGCTAAGAATGGCCTCGGGACGATCAATGGGGCACCGGCGAGTCAGCCAATTGGAAGTTGATAATGCCTGACTCATCCACTCCCGGTGCTGTTCACTTTTCTGACCACCCGAACCTGGCAACCAAACTCTGGCGGAGGTCCATGTGCTGTGGTGTAAGCAGCACAACTGATCTGTGGATTATGCAGCTGTTAGCTAGCAACAAAACAGAAAGTCCTGCCCCTACAAAAGCATCTTTAAGGAAAGAGGGTGCATTCTTCCCTTGGTGATAAAGAATCCATCTACCAATGCAGGACAGGTTTGGTCCCCGATCTGGGAAGATCTCAGATGCCACGGAGCAACTAAGCCTGTGCGCCACAACTATTGAGCCCACGTGCTGCAACTGCTGAAGCCCTCGCGCCCTAGAGCCCGTGCTTTGCAACAAGAGAAGCCACCGTGGTGAGAAGCCTGGGCACTGCAACTAGAGAGTAGCCCCCACTCCCCATAACTAGAGAAAAGCCCTTGCAGCAACAGCACAGACAAAAATAAAAATTTTTAATTATTTTCAAAAAGAAAAGAAAAGAGAGCATACAGAGAGCAGGAGATTCTCACCAAACAGTTCCCTGAGAACAGCCAAAGAGGCCACAGACCTCAAAATATTCATACTGGGAGAGGCCCAGAAGCTCAGGGGAGCCAGCCCACTGCATTGGGCGTTAGAAAGGCTCAGAGCTACTAAGTTGAGAGCTGGGATTCGAACCTGTCTGCAGCCACATTGGTGTCATGACACCCATCCTGTGACTCAAGAAGGTATTTCTGGACTGGTCACCTTGGTGACTCCATCAGCACTCACTTCCTTGGCTTTATTTTGGACTCAAAGCTGCCCAAGTGATGAAATCATATTTGTCTTTGCCTAAAGCAGTACTGTATTCTTGCCTGGAAAATTCCATGGACAGTGGAGTCTGGCCGGCTACATTCCATGGCGTCGCAAAGAGTTGGACACAACTGAGCAACTGAGCATGCACACACAAAGCAGCACTTTAGCTTTTTTTTTTTTTTTTAAAGCACATTTCATGGTGAGAAGCATCTTTTTCACTATAGTCCAATACACATATACCCGTGAAGGTAGATAAAATATCTGAAACAAAGGTCACACAAACCGATACTAATCCTATTTACAGAGCATTCTAGTGTTTTCTCATTTGGTGTCCTCTTTTGTCAATCATTTAAAAGTAAAGCTACTTGCAGTCAGACAAACACCAGCTGGAGGGAGGATTGTGGTGACCTGAGGGACCTGGAAGAAATGGCAGGTCAGCAGTGAGGCTGTGCTCAGGTGTGGCTGAACGTCCTTATCAGGAAGCTGGAGTTATGACCCCAAGAGATGCCCCCGGCCTCCGTGGGTCCTCTCACTGCCCTAGGTCCAAGGACATGCCTCAGCTCAGATGCCTGCACAGTCTTTGATTACAGTAACAATTTATACTTCACTCACATTTTCTCACTAGAAATCCCTCAGAACAACCCAGCAGAATAGGTGATGTTTTTCCTTTGTTTAACCATTGAGAAAAGTAGAAGTCAGGCTGCCCAGGTGACTTGCCCATGGTCACCTATGGCCAGGGCTGAGCCTGAGTCTTCTGATGCTCCTTCCACCACTACCTTTCCCCAACATTTTGATGGTTCTTTGTTGGGACTTGGGAAATCTTCTCTCTTCCTTGGGAAATCTCTCCTAGTTCTTAAGCTCTGACTAGACTGGAGAGGTCCTTGAGGAGGAGAAACTTCTAATAATCATCTTGCAGCAGTCTATCCAACTGATAACCTGCAATAGGGGCTTCCACTAAGCCCTTGAGCAAATATTGAGGATTTATACAGAGACAGTAGGGGCTTCCCAGGTGGCGCTAGTGGTAAAGAACCTGCTTGCCAATGCAGGAGACCTAAGAGACACAAGTTTGATCCCTGGGTTGGGAAGATCCCCTGGAGGAGTGCAAGGCAATCCACTCCGGTATTCTTGCCTGGAGAATCCCTTGGACAGAGGAGCCTGGTGGGCTACGGTCCATAGGGTCATGAAGAGTCAGCCACTACTGAGTGACTAAGCATGCATGCACACATACGGAAACAGTGGATTGCTCAAGAAGAAATATGGGAAGGCAACAGTTCCAGCTCTTCCTGGGAACTCTTCTAAGCTGCTGAGGTCAGAAGCAATTTGCAAAGCCCTCCAAGAAACTTGACCGAAAGACGCTCTGTGCTGGGAGTTAATGTTTTTATTAATTGGTTGTGTTTGCAGCTTCTTGAAAATATTGTCGACCCACTGGCATCCACCCCCCGTCCCACTGTAACAGCCTCAACCCAGCCCTCCATTTATCAACACAACCGCATCAAGGGATCACCTCCTGGTCTCATCCATCAAACAGGCCACTGTCTGCAGACATTCCGGGATTTGTTGTATTTGGGATTAAATGTGGGAGGGGGTGGGGTAAAATTAACGGGATTTCTATAAATATAACTTCTCTGGCTCTTGTTAAAACTTGGGGTCACAGGAAATCTCTGATTTCAAACAACTTCATGTAGAGTGATCCTGTTTACTTGAAATGTCTAGCCAAGATCTAACTTTGCCCCATTAATACTAAATAAATAATTTCCACAGAAGCTATTTTTTGGTCATCTTTGCCAAAAATGTTGAGAAAAGGGGCCAGCACAGAAGCCTTACATGCATGTTTCATGTAAAAGCCACAAAATCATTGGGAACTAGGCTTCCTTCTTTTTTTAAGCTGTTTCATGACAGATAAAACTCAGCTGGTGGTGAACTCATCCATACAAAATGATCCATCAGGGCTACCACACTGCAAGTAAAGAGAAAAAAAAAAGAAAAAAATCAAAGCCCCTTGTTAAAGGTGGGAATGCTGATTTTATTCAGGACATTCAGGACAGGTGTAGGGACCACTGCAATGGGATTTTACAGTGGGAGAGAGAGGGATGGGATCAACTCTGAACATATCAGTGACAAGTGAGGATTTATAGCCGAGGAGCCTGGTGGGGACCAGTGGCTGGAAAATTCCTGGGAGGAAACATCAAGGCTGAGGAAGTTTCTTCATAAATTGACATAACAGGATTCTTTTTAAATTTTCATTTACTTATTTATTTAAGCTGTACTGGATCTTTGTTGCTGTGCACAGGTTTCCTCTAGTTGCAGTGGCGGGGTTTGGGTGGGGTGGGGAGGTGGGGGGAGGGGGAGCCTACTCTTTTATTGCAGTGCACAGGCTTCTCACTGCAGTGGCTTTTCTTGTTGCAGAAGTATGGGCTTTGTTGCTCTGAGGCATGTGGGATCTTCCCAGACCAGGGATTGAACCTGTGTCCTCTGCATTGTCAGGCAGACTCCCAGCCACTGGACCACCAGGGAAGCTCCAGGATTCTTGATGAAGGTGAGACAGGACAATCAGACATTACTGGGGTATGGTGTGCAATGAGGAAGCTGATCAGATATCAAAGGTGATCAGATATTAAGGTTGGGGGGATTTGGTTAAACTGACTTAGCAGGGTTCTTGCTAAAACTAGATTTTACAAGGAAGCACACAGATGGGCTTGGGAGAAGGCTCAGGAGCCTGACTACAGTTTGGTCAGACAGTCTTTGTCACCGGTTACCACCAAGAGGCAGTTCCATGAGCTCCATGTGCTCTTCCTGTCCAAACCAGCTCCCTGAAAAGGGCCTAGCAAAGGAATTTACCCAAGATATAAATGGCTGTTGAGTAGGGTGGTCAGATTGAGCACATAACAAACACACAACATCCCGGGACTTCCCTGGTGGTCCAGTGGTTAAGACTGCGTACTTCCAATGCATGGGGCATGGGTTCAGTTCCTGGTCAGGGAACTAAGATTCCACATGTGGCCAAGAAATAAAACAAAAAAAAATTTTTTTAATATGTCATGTCCAGTTAGATATGAATTTCAGATGAACTGCGAATAATTTTGAGTATGTCTGTCCTATGCAGTATTCAGACCCACTTATGCTGAAAGTTTTTTGTTGTTGATCTGAAATTCACATTTAACTGGGTGTCCTGTATTTTATCTTGCCTCTCTACTTGGTAAGGCCCACTATGCTACCTTTTCAAGGGCATTTGATTTTTAAGAGGACAAGAATAGACAGTAATGGGGTTAGAAGGGAATTTTTGTGGGCCTGTGCTGGTGTACAAGGTAAGAGGTTTTTGTTGCCCAAGAACTTGCTTTGATTCAGAAAGAGCAGCTTGTCTGCTGTCCTCTGCTGTGTGGCTGAGTAACCAAGCTCTGCGCCTTGGCCCCTGGGATGGGTGAAAGCTGACATTCCTGAGCGCCTGGCACTTGACATTCAAGGTGAGGTAGGTATTCTGACCCCATTTTCACAAAAGAGGAAACAGGGCAGGGAGATCAGAACACAGGCCCCAGTTCTCCACCGAGACAGAGGCCCCCAGAGCCAGTCTGGGTCATTTTGAGAGGGAACCTGCTCTCCCTTAAGTCACCAGGATGGGCCTGCAAGGGACAGAAGTAGACAAGGATACAGAGGAATGACCAGACATTTAGTGGACAAATCTAATAAAATGGGCTCTACGCAGAATGCTCAGAGGGCACTGATACTTACTGGGGAGACTGATGAAGCTTCAGAACCAAAGTGATTCGGGGGCAAATCCATAAAGGAAAAGAGAAGGTTGAATTTGGAAGGAGGTGGAATGAGTATGGATCCAATTTCTGAAAATCATCATCCCACCTGCCATCAGAGCCTCTGCTTGCTGCATGTATGTCCTCTCCCACTGGTTTTGTACCCAATTCAATAGGAAACTCCAGCCAAAATTACAGAAAATAAGAGTTTCCTCAACTTTATTCCTAGGAAAGGGCCCCTGCCTGGCTACAACTTTCCCACACACAGAACCTACAAAATTTGCTGTTTTTCTCTGATTTGTGTTCTAAGAAAATCAAGGTCAGCGTCGTTCCAACCTTGGATGTGCCAACAATGCTGCTCTTGAGAGGTTCAACTATCGTTGCAGGCCTCCCAGTGGTTCTCAACTGGGGCGATTCTGGGCCCAGGGACGATTGGACATAACTGCAGGTAAACGGGCTTCCCTGGTGGCCAAATGGTGAAGAATCTGCCTGCAATGCAGGAGACCCAGGTTCAATCCCTGGTTCGGGAAGATCCCCTGGAGAAGGGAATGGCAACCCACTCCACTCCGTATTCTGGCCTGGATAATCGCATGGAGGTAAATGGGTTGTTACAATTTGAGAGCAGTGGGTCTACCACCTCCAGTGGGCAGAGGCCATGGGGGCTGCTAAATGTTCTACAATGTGAAAGACACCTCCCAAATGGAATTATCTGGCCCCAAACCCTGGCCTAAACTACTCAACTAACCCTTTCATTTGAGAAGCATCTACTGGACATCAACCAGACCAGACGCTGAACTAGATGCTTGGAATGTGAGATAACTCAGGCCTGGTCCTTGATCTCATCCACTCACACTCTGGGTGAGGAAAAAAGACCCGGAGACAGAGCTCTCAAAACTGCCTGTAAATGGGGGCTACGCACAAGTCCACATGGGCAGAGAGAAGAGGGAAGGGTGATTCTGCCCCCCCGAAGGTCCAAGAGGGCTTCCAAGGAAGGACCATTAGAAAAGGGCTGTGACAGATGAATAGGAGTTTGGTAGCAGGGAAGAGAGGAAGAGGACTCAGGCAGTGGGTCAGAGGCTCAGAGACCTGGGGGTATACGAGCAATATTGCACATTCCAGAAACCGTGAAGTGTCTGTGCAGCTAGAGCACAGCCTGTCGTGAAGGAGACAAGAGGGGCTGGGCAGATGGGGAGGAACCCAGTCACATGATCCCACTTGAACTTGGAAAATTAACTGTGTGTGGAGGATGGCCTGGAGCAGGCAGCCAGTGAGAGAGGATGCAGTAGTAAGAAAGCAGAGGGTGAAGCTGGCTGAGGGGTTATGACAGTGAAGGGGAAATCTGGGATATTTTAGAACCTAGCGACTGATTCTGTCGGGGGCGGGGGGGCGGTGCAGAGGTCAAGATTTAGAGGTTGCAGGAGAAGGGACCATGCCAATGCGGTTGACATGGAGTGGGGTCTGGAGTGGGGACTTGCATGTCTGCTAGGGCTGCAATAGCAAAGCCCCACAGACCGTGGGCTTCAAAGGCAGAAATGCATCCTCTTACAGCTCTGGAGGTGTCAGCAGGGTTATTTTCTCCTGAGGCCTCTCTCCCCAGTGTGTCCAGGGCTGTCTCCTTCCTGTGTCCTCATGTGTTCATCCCTCTGCATATGTCTGTGTCCTTATCCACTCTTCTTAGGACACCAGTCATACTGGATTAGGGCCCACCCCAATTACTTCATTAAAAGATTAATTTATTAAATTATTAAATTAAATTAAAAGATGCCTGTTCCTTGGAAGAAAATCTATGACCAAGCTAGACAGCATAGTAAAAAGTAGAGACATCACTTTGCCAACAAAGGTCTGAACAGTCAAAGCTGAGGTTTTTATAGTAGTCGTGGATGGATGTGAGAGTTGGACCATAAAAAAGTCTGAGCACCAAAGAACTGATGCTTTCGAACCGTGATGTTGGAGAAGACTCTTGAGATTCCCTTGGACCACAAGGAGATCAAACCAGTCAATCCTAAAGGAGATCAACCCTGAATATTCATTGGAAGGACTGGTGCTGAAGTTGGAACTCCAATACTTTGGCCACCTGACGTGAAAAGCCAACTCATTGGAAAAGACCCTGATGCTGGGAAAGATTGAAGGCAGGAAGAGAAGGGCACGACAGAGGATGAGATGGTTGGGTGGCATCACCGAGTCAATGGACATGAGTTTGAGCAAACTCCAGGAGATGGTGAAGGACAGGGAAGCCTGGTGTGCTGCAGTCCATGGGGTCACAAAAATCAGACACAACTGAGTGACTGAACAATGATAACAACACACTAGATTAGGGCCCACCCCAATTACCTTATTTTTATTTAATGCTTCTTTAAAGATCTTGAAATACAGTCCCATTTTAAGGTCCTGGGAGGTCAGAACCTGGGGCCTGGGAGGGCATCAGCCCCCAGTGGGAAGGGACTGAGCTGTCTCCTCCAACATTTCATGGGAGCGGTCAGGGTCCCACTGGTTCAGAGATGCTGACTTAGCAGCAGGAGAACTGTAGTGATGTCCCATGGACCAGGCAGCCAACAGGCTCTCCAGTCCAGAAAACAAGACATGTCATATATTGAGCCACTGCTGAGGGATGGGTATGTTATGTGCGGTGCCATTTCCTCCTCAAAGGCGGATGCAAGCAGCCGCTCTCATCCTTATTGTAGAGACTAGGAGATGGAAGTCCAGAGAGCTCAGAACACTTGCCCATGTTCTCACAGCTCCCAGAAGCGAGTTCAGAAGTGGCACTCCTTGCCTTCTCCCGCACGTGTGCCTGGCTGCCCACCAAGCCCGGTGTCTGCTCAAGGCCTAGCACTGTGTCCCTCAGGGGGACCTTTTGCCTCTGCATCACCCATCTCTTGCCTGGCAGAGCCCCCACTTTGCCAGAGATGTGCCCGTGGAAACAACAGGTAGCTCCCGGGCCACTGGAGCCTCGGGTCAATATTTACCCAGTAATTGAAGCAGGCAATAAACAGCTTACAGGTAGCCTCCCTCACACACCACACAAACTTCCTCGGCCCTTGGACTGGGCCCAGCCCTGGCAGATCTGGGCAGGGCCTCCCCTCCTCAGCCCTGGGGGCACAATGGAAACCCCCAGGGGAGCTTTGAAAAATCCTGGTGCTCAGGCCACCACAGACCAGTGAAATCAGAGCCTCGGGAGTGGGACTCAAACCTCAGGCTCTGGATTCTTGTAAGGCTCCCTGGTGGGCAGCCAAGGCCAAAGGGATGCAGCCATCTACAAATGTGGTGAAGAGATTTACTGCCCCTGTCCCCAAGGCGCATGACACTCATCAGAGCACAGCACTCCCTCTCCTGCACATTCCCACCTCCAGCCGACCCCAGGTGGATACAAGCATTTACTTGCACGTGCAGACCCACAGTCAGGCATACGCAGGCACACGCCAGGACCTTTTGTCCTAAACCCATTGGAGACAAGTTTTCTGGATGATGGGGCATGAGTCACTTGCCCTGGATCACCCCACAGATCACCCCAGCATGGACTATCCTAGCAGTGGGCTCAGCCCTCAGTGCTGGCAGAATAGACGTTTCAGGTCCACCCTGGAGATGTCCATTCCAGGGAAGGAGATGCCAGCAGGCAGCCGGCATGGAGCATCACAGTTGGGGAATGAGAGGGGACTTGGCAGTGGTGCCAGTCCTTCTTTTCTGCGGCCCAGAGAGGTGCAGGGGTGTGCCCGGGGCCACACAGGAAAGGCCCAGCAGAATGACACTGACGTAGCTGCCAGCTACTGGACACTGGTAGCTGCCAGCATCACTGGCCGCCACTCTGGACCGGCCACTTCTCTCAGGGGACAGCTCTGTTCACACACTCAACCTTGACAGCCTCAGAAGTACAAGAAGTTTTCTCCCCATTTTAGAAGTAAGGAAACTGAAACTGAGGGGGTTTTTTTCCTCCCTCTTTTTTTCAACTATGGAGTAGTGGTAAAGAACTCCCCTACCAATACAGCAGACATAAGAAATGCTGGTTTGATTCTTGGGTTTGGTAGAATTCACCTATGAAGCCACCTATGGAGCCACTTTTGTTTGTTGGAAGTTTTTAAATTACTGATTCAATTTCATTACTCAGAATAGGTCTGTTTATGTTTTCTATTTCTTTCTGGTTCAGTCTTGGAAAGTTGTATGTTTCTAAGAATTTGTTCCTTTCTTCTAGGTTGTCCATTTTATTGGCATAGAGCTTTTCATAGTAGTCACTTGTGATTTTTTGTGTTTCTGGTATTGGTTGTAACCTCTCCTTTCTCATTTCTGATTTTATTGATTTAAGCTCTCTCCCTTTTTTTCTTGATGAGTCCATTAAGTGTGCAATAGTATTATGTCTAAAATATATATATATATCTTAATTAAGAAATACTTTATAGCTAAAGAATGCTACCATCACCTGACAATGCAAGGTTGCCACAAACCTTCAATTTGTAAAAAGAAAAAATAATAGTAATCCCCCCCAAAGAAACCCCACAAAAGTGTAGTGAATAAAGTATAATAAAATGAGGTCTGCCTGTACTGATTTCCACAGAAGCTGCTTTATTCCCACCAACAGTGCATAGAGGTTTCAATTTCTTCACATGTTCACCAGTACTGGCAGGGTGAAGTTCACATTCAAACATCTAACTGCAAGAACTTGCTTTTAACCATTGAAATAACATATGTGGAGCTCTTGAAACAGTGGCTTGGGTGGATTAAGTACTCTGTAAATGTTAGCTATTACTGCCATTAATAGTACGGCCACTCAACAGTGACACTACCAGTACTATCATTAACATTACCACTACTATTACTACCAGTGGTTATTACTACTACCATTGCTACTATTAACTGTGCTGCTACTCTTGTATGTGTGGGTGTGTGTTAGTCAGTTGCGTCCAATTCTTTCCAACCCCATGGACTGTAGCATGCCAGGCTCCTCTGTCCATGGGATTTCCCAGGAAAGAATACTGCAGTGGGTTGCCACTACCCTCTCTGCTGCTACTCTTATTACGATTAATATTACCACGACTGCTTTGACACAGCCACCACAGTAACCACACCAGTAGCTGAGTTCTGTTGAGTACTTGCTATGTACAAAACTCTTCTGCACACAGTATCTCACTAACTCCTTGAAACATAAGATGAGCCATGATTACTCTTCACAGAAGGTACAGAGGGATCAGTTTGCCCAGTCACCCAACTAAGGTGGGGCAGAACCAGGATTCGTGGTCCCACCTGAGAGCTTCCCTCCGCTGGAATCCCAGAACCAGCATGGAAAAAATGCAGAATTCATCTGCACACTTGATGATGGCGCTCCCATCTGGGGCGTCAGCCTCCAGTCTGGGATCATCATCCCCAAGGCTTTTGGACAGAGCTGTCCTGTGCTGCTGCAGAGCCAAGGCCAGATGGCCACAGCCTGCTGGGCTCCCTCATCACAGGAGCCGACCCGCAGGTCAGGGTAAGTGATGGGACGTGGCTGTGGCTGAGCCATGATCTGCTCACATTTGGCTGCACCAACATTCTCCCTTATTCGCGGGAGACGCCTGACCCAGCAGTCTCTGAAGAGAAAGGTGCCTCCCACCACTCTGAGCAGCCAGGCACGGAGCTGCCTTGTCCTTTGTAATAAACTGAAAGGAATTTTGAGTTTCTGGGCAACCAGACAAGGAGGAAACAAAGAGTCTGGGAAGGAGGAAGGTGAGACCAGGAGGCGGGTCAGGGGAGAGGGAAGAGCATGGCGGCTGGTGCCCTGCACAGGGGAGCTGCCAACACAAAACCCTCCTGTCCAGGCCACAGAACCCTGGACAACACGCCCAATGTCACATTTACTTTAAAGATTTTTTAATATTTATTTATTTGACTGTGCCGGATCTTAGCTTTGGCACAAGGGATCCAGTTCCCTAACCAGGGATTGAACGTGGGCCCCATGCATTGGGAGCACGGAGTCTCAGCCACTGAAGCACCGGAAAAGTCCCACATATATTTTAAAATGTATATGATTTTTTTTAAAGCATGGAATTTGTTACAATGTTGCTTCTGTTTTATATTTTGGGGGGTTTTGGCCCTGAGGCACGTAGGATCTTAGTTCCCTGACCAGGGATTGAACACAAACCCCCTGCATTGGGAGAGGAAGTCTTAACCAGTGAACCGCTAGGGAAGGCCCCCAATGTTGCATTTTGTTAATAACAAAGTAAATTAAAACTTAATTCTTCCTCTGTATATTAACTATATTATAATATTTTTATTACTTTTAATTAGCATTCCTTTTCCAGTGTTGCATTTAAATGTGTTTGCTCTGTTTTGTCCTGAGAGGTGGCATCCTTTTCCTATTACCCAGGCCTTTAGCAAAAGTCAACCTCACCCAAATGTGGTCCATCTTTGATGCTTTGGGACATGAAAGAAGAGGAGTGTCATCCAGCAAGTTTGAGAGAAGACCCTTCTGTCAGTCATTACTGGAAAGTAGGGGCCACCCATCTCTCCCAAACGCCTGAGTCAATTCTGTCTGGATCCATGTCCTCAGCTCTTTTTAAAAAATGAACTACAGTAATTGAAACTGAAACTCTGTACCCACTAAACACTAGGTCCCAATTTCCCCTCCTCGCAGCCCCGGGCAATCCCCTATTTTGCTATCTGTCTCTATGAGTTTGGCCGCTCTGGATACCTCATATAAGTGAAATCTACAGTATTTGTCCTTCTGTGACCAGATTCTTTTTTTTTTTTAATAAATTTATTTATTTTAGTTGGGGGCTAATTACAATATTGTAGTGGTTTTTTCCATACATTGACATGAATCACCCATGGGTTTACATGTGTTCCCCATCCTGAACCCCCCTCCCACCTCTCTCCCCATCCCATGTGACCGGATTCTTCAATGACCATAATGTTCTCAAGATTCCTCCATGCTGTAGCCTGTATCAGAATTTCCTTCCTTTTTAAGGCTGGATAGTATTCCATGGTATGGATGGACCATATTTGGTTTATCTGTTCATCCATTGATGGACACTTGAGTTGTTTCCACTTTTTGGCTTCTGTGAAAAATGCTGCTATGAACAGGGATGTCAAAATATTTTTTTTCAAAATCTTACTTTCAGTTCTTTTGGATTTATACTCCAAAGTGGAATTGCTGGGTCATCTGGCAACTCTCTTTAATTTTTTGAAGAACCACCATACTGTTTGTCACAGCAGCTGCCCCATCTTACAGTCCCACCAGCTGTACACAAGGGTCCCAAATTCTCCACATCTTCCCCACACTTGTTACTTTCTGTTTCCTCAGCTCTTTTTAAAAAATATTTATTTATTTAGCTGAGCTGGGTTTTAGTTGCAGCATGCAGGATCTAGATCTCTGACAAGGGCTTGAACCAGGCTCTCTGTGTTGGGAGCGCAGGGTCTTAGCCCTCGGATCACCAGGGAAGTCCCCTCCTCAGTTCTTTCTTCCTCACTATAGGTCTCAACCTCTCTTGACTTACTGCAAAACTGATAAGTGGAAATATTCACTCTTTCGATGTACTTTTCCTCCAGAACTCCCAATTTCTGTAGGGTTCTCTGTGCTCACTGTTTTACTTAGGTGGTGGTGGTTTAGTCGCTAAGTCATGTCTGACTCTTTGCAACCCCATATATTGTGTCTTGCCAGGCTCCTTTGTCCTCCACTATTTCCTGGAAGGAACTATATTCAATTTCTTATGATATTGCAATAGTGGAAAAGAATATTTTTAAAATGCATGTGTGTATAGAACTGAGTCACTTTGCTGTACAACAGAAATTGGTACAACAGTGTAAATTAACTATATTTCAAAAAGAAAAAGACACCTACCTCTGGAAAACAAAAAGTGTGGGTGGTGGGAGGCTAGGGAAAGGTAATCAGCACTTGTTGAATAGTTCCTCTGGGCAAGCACTGTGCTACATCATAGAACTCCCACACTCCTGAAGAATATGCAATGTTAGCCCTTTTACAGATCAGGAAGCCAAGGTTTACAAGGAGTTAGCAGCTTGCTTGTTAATGATGGGGATGTAAGCTCAGATGTATCCACAACCAAAAATCCTGCTTCTTCCAAATGGCCAGCTGCTGCTGACTTCTGTTTCCCCGCCTCTCTGCTGTGATGGTGAAGAGGGTAGGGGCGGGGGGAGGGTTTGGGTGCTGAGACTTCAGACCATGGACCAGTGCTTCACAGGCCCAGGGCTGACATTCACCTTCCCCTCCAAGTAAGCAGTCTCTGGAGGTCTGACCTCCACTCAGAGGAGAATGACTTGAAAGCAGGGTGGTATCTATATATTTATTATGACCAGATGGTGACAGGATGCCTGGCTTCCAATCAGTCACCATCTCCTGGCTCAGGAAGTGAAATCAAGGTCAGAGTCAGACTGATATGCAGAGAGTCCATGCAATGTGAAATCAGCATTTAAAATTTTATTGATTTATTTATTTTTGACTGTGCTGGGTCTTCCTTGCTGCATGGGCTTTTCTCTAGTTGCAAGAGTAGGGGGTGCTCTCTAGTTGCGAGGCACAGGTTTCTCGTTGTGGCAACTTCTCTTGTTGTGGAGCACATCTAGGGTGAGTGGGCATCAGTAGTTGCGGCTCCTGGGCTCTAGAGCACAGGCTCAGTAGCTGTGGTGCTTGGGCTTAGCTGCCGCCACGGCATGTGGGATCTTCCCGGATCAGAGATTGAATCTGTGTCTCCTATGTTGGCAGGCAGATTCTTTACCACTGAGCTACCAGAAAAGCCCCAAATTAGGATTTTTTGTTGTGATGAAATACACCTAAGACGGACCATCTTAACTATTTTCAAGGGCACAGCTCAGTGGTGTTAAGGACACACACTGCTGTGCAGCCACCGCCACCATCCATCTCCAGGAGGTTTTCGTTTTCCCAAACTGAAACTCCATCCCCATTAAACCCTAACTCCCCCTACCCCTTCTCCTCAGCCCCCTGGCACCCACCCTTCTACTTTCTGTCACTGTGAATCTGACTACTCTAGGAACCTCGCGTATGCGGAGTCATCCAGCATTCATCCCTTTGTGGCTGGCTTATTTCACTTAACATAATGTGTTCAAGGTTGAACTTAGGAATTTTAAGAATCCTTTACATCAAGTGCTTCAGCCTGGTGAGTCACCCACTCTGCTGAGGGATCCCACACCAATTGGCCTGCACTAGATAACCACCCAGGAGCCCATACCGGCCCTGCCCTGTGGACCACACCTCCAATAAAGCCGTGCCATGACGGCAACTCTCCTCTTTGTGTCTGCATCCTTCCAGACCTTGCTAAAGCCCCCAGGTGTCCAGATTACTTTTCTATTTTTTAAGCACTTCTAAAAATTATTATTATTAATTTTTGGCCTCACCTCGCAGCATGCAGGATCTTATTTCCCTGACCAGGGCCTGAACCCATGCCCCCTGCAATGGAAGCACAGTCTTAACCACTGGACCACCAGGGAAGTCCCCCAGATTACTCTTCACTAACTTGCTTTGGAGGATGCTTCCCATGAGAGCTTCATGGGCCCCTTAATCTCATCAGGACTAAATACATCCCCAACCACAGGGGGGCTTCCCAGGTGACTCGGTGGTAAAAAAGCTGCCTGCCAAGCAGGAGACTGAGGTTCCATCCCTGGGTGGGGAAGATCCCCTGGAGAAGGAAATGGCGACTCACTCCTGTAGGCTTGCCTGGGAAATCCCATGGACAGAGGAGCCTGTTGGGCTACTGTCCATGGGGTCACTAAAGAGTCAGAAGCAACTTAGCAACTAAACAACCACCACCACCCCAGGGAGGAGTGGTGGGCATTCCCTCAGGGCAAGCATCCTTAATTAGCAGCTCCTGGATCTGGAGGTTCTTGGTTGCTTTCTGTAGAGCTAGGTGGTTGCAGCCCTTATTCTAGTCTTCCGCCTGCTTGAGCCATCCACTCAAATACACACCCCTCGCTTCACTTTTCCAGAGTGAAGATGACTCCTGGGACCTCCCCATCCCGCCTCATGCCAGCCGCCCCGCTGTCTGGCAATCTGCCTGTGCCCACCTCAGCGCTCAGGGAAAGAACCTCCATCGGCCATCCCTTGAGGGTCAAGGTCACTCATCCCTCCTGCCCACCTTCTGGCTGCGCAGACTGCCCGGGCAGCTCCACCCTGCCCTCCTGGGAGCACAGGCCTGGGATTGCATCACGCACACCTTTAGACTGCCAGTGCCACATGGGCAAGGACTCTGCTATTTGTCTTGGCTACACCTTTTTCATTAATTCCCTGCTGCCCTCGTTTACGGCCCCATAAAACGACAGGGTTAGAACGAAATAAATAACCAATTGGCCGTTGGTGCTTCCTTTGCAGGGGAGAGGTTGGGAGGGTCCACCTTTCCAAGTTCAGAAGTGAAAATGTCACCTTTCACCTCAACAAGGTGAGGAGCCCAGGAGACCTTGCGAAACTCACCAGGTCCCCTCTGAGCCCAAAAGTCCCTTCTCCCCAAGCCAAGTCGCCTTCATAACACCTCTGCTTCTCCTGCTTCACCCATCTCCCAGCCTATCTGTATCCCCGCCGTCTTGTTGCTTGTAACAGGGGGGTAGGGGCAGCCCAGAGCTGCCCCTCCCCCCTCACCCCAAGACTTCATCACCACCCCATTTTCCTTCCTGGATCCCAGACTGCTAAAGTTGTCCCTTTTCCTGCTTTCCCAAGAAATCCATTCTACGGAGCCTCTCTCACCTTGTTACTATTAATAACTGGTGGAGAATAAAACCAAGAGACTGTCCCCAGAAGTATCCTCCTCATCTTCTTCCGAGCCCGGGGGTGGGGCACTGTGGACCACTCGCCCCAGGGGGCTTGGGGGGAGCAGCAGGACCCACCTGCCCTCGTTCCCAGGGAGCCCTGGACCTTTCACACCCTCATCAGTTATCCCAGCTGACTCTCTGGAAGACCCAGGTGACATACCTCATCACCTGTCTCTGTGGTGGAAGCCTCACTTCCAGGACGATGTCACAACTCTGCATTGCAGAAACCACCTGCCTTTGCATCCTACTCTCTGGTCCATTTGTAAAAAGTGAGGAAATCCTCTTTTCATAGATAGTCAGACATGCTGCTGTCATCCCCTCCCGTCTGGGCTGGGACACTGACCTCCCCACCCTCCTCACTGCTGCCGTAGTAACCTCACTGGGCAACACCAGGAGCCTCCAGGGCTTCATGCCCAGAAGTCCTAAATGATTCCCCATCTTACACAGAATGGAGCACTCGAAGCCCTGAGCATGCTGACCCCAGCTGTCCCTTCTAGCACTTCCTCTGTGACCTCGGTATAAGTACCTCACGCTATAACCAAGACTGCCTGCTCATCCTTCAGAGAATGGGTGTATGGTCTTTGCTTTTTTCAGGGGAATATGGACTTAAAGAAGGAAGAATTTAGTTTTAAAAAAGGGAGTTACCATTCTGTGTCTGATGGTGGGAACAATCCAGGAAAGAACTGCTGCTAACTGCTGCTAAGTCACCTCAGTCGTGTTCGACTCTGTGCGACCCCATAGATGGCAGCCCACCAGGCTCCGCCATCCCTGGGATTCTGCAGGCAAGAACACTGGAGTGGGTTGCCACTTCCTTCTCCAATGCATGAAAGTGAAAAGTGAAATTGAAGTTGCTTAGTCGTGTTTGACTCTTAGTGACCCCATGGACTGCAGCCTACCAGGCTCCTCCATCCATGGGATTTTCCAGGCAAGAGTACTGGAGTGGGGTGCCATTGCCTTCTCCACCAGGAAAGAACAGGTGAGTCTAAAGAGAGAAGGGAAGTTTGCTAGAGCCACGTCCTTGAACATGGGGAAGGGATGAAGCCAACCCACAAGGCAGGGAGAGAGTGGCTCATATAAGAGCAAGGACAGTGTGGATATGCCCAGATGAGGAGAGGCAGACAAGCCCAGAGACAGAGGCAGGGGCTGGCAGCACATGGGTGGCTCCTGTTTTCCCAGTGACATAAGAAGCTGAGACAGAGTGGGTGGATGTTGGAGGTCTAGGAAGAGGGAAGGAATGAAATACAGGATGACAGCAACTATGAAAATACACATCTACATCTGTGTAGCTCTGTTTCGCTATCTACATACCAGCCCCCTCTTCCCCTATGAAGCCTGGAGAGAAATACATCAGAAGGTGATGTGAGGCTCTATCTGAACACGTGTTTTATGAGGGGTTCCTGCTTTCTTCTTTGCATGTATCTATGTTTTCCAAAACATATCCAGTGAGTGTGAATTAATTTTACAGTTAAAATATAATTTTTAGCAACAAAAATAAAATTAATTACAGGCTGGCATCTGAAGTAGACAAAATGGTCACCTTAGAAAGTAACTTCAGTTCAGTTCAGTTCAGTTGCTCAGTGGTGTCCGACTCTTTGCGACCCCATGAACCGCAACACACCAGGCCTCCCTGTCCATCACCAACTCCCGGAGTTTACCCAAACCCATGTCCATCGAGTTAGTGATGCCATCCAACCACCTCATCCTCCGTCGTCCCCTTCCCCTCCTGCCCCCAATCCTTCCCAGCATTAGGGTCTTTTCCAATGAGTCAACTCTTCGCATGAGGTGGCCAAAGAATTGGAGTTTCAGTTTCAACATCAGTCCTTCCAATGAACACCCAGGACTGATCTCCTTTAGGATGGACTGGTTGGATCTCCTTGCAGTCCAAGGGACTCTCAAGAGTCTTCTCCAACACCACAGTTCAAAAGCATCAATTCTGCAGCGCTCAGCTTTCCGTATAGTCCAACTCTCACATCCATACATGACCACTGGAAAAACCATAGCCTTGACTAGATGGACCTTTGTTGGCAAAGTAGTGTCTCTGCTTTTAAATAAGCTGTCTAGGTTGGTCATAACCTTCCTTCCAAGGAGTAAGCGTCTTTTAATTTCATGGCTGCAATCACCATCAGCAGTAATTTTGGAGCCCCCCAAAATAAAGTCTGATACTATTTCCACTGTTTCCCCATCCACTTCCCATGAAGTGATGGGACCAGATGCCATGAAAGTAACTTAGGGGGATCTTAAACTAGAGTCAGTTGAAGGGAGAAGGCAGCAAACACCTCAAAGACACATGACAGAATGCCTCTCCCCAAGCTAGTCTAATGTTACAAGCCCTAGTTGCCTCACAGACCAAGGACGGCTTAAAACTAAGACAGGGTGACAATAAAGCACAGACAAGAAAAACAAAAAATCCATTGGACTACATCAAACCTAGGTGCATCTAAAGACTAGGATTCTAGGCTTTTATGGCCGTGGCCCAGGTTCCATCTCTGGTGGGGGAGCTGAGATCCTGCAAAGCCATGTGGGGAATGGCCCCCCCAAAATTTTTTTTTAAGATACAAAATGAAGTGAAACGACATCTTTCAGAATGGCATCAAATATTTGCCAAGTCTATTCCCAATTAGGAGTTAACATCCAGACTATGTCAAGAACTCCTACAACTCAGTTCAGTTCAGTTCACCCACTCAGTCATGCCCGACTCTTTGCAACACCATGGACTGCAGCATCGCCAACTCCTGGAGTTTACTCAAACTCATGTCCATTGGGTTGGTGATGCCATCCAACCATCTTCTCCTCTGTCAGCCCCTTTTCCTCCTGCCTTCAATCTTTCCCAGCACCAGGGTCTTTTCAAATGAGTCATTTCTTTGCATCAGGTGGCCAAAGTATTGGAGTTTCAGCTTCAGCATCAGTCCTTTCAATGAATATTCAGGACTGATTTCCTTTAGGATGGACTGGTTGGATCTCCTTGCAGTCCAAGGGACTCTCAAGAGAGTCGTACAACTCAACAACAGAAAAATCAGGTCACCCCATTTAAAATGAACAAAGTACTTGAATAGACATTTCTCCAAAGAAAATACACAAAGAACCAGTAAGTACATGAAAAGTGCTTTCATAAATCATTAGGGACATGCAAATCAGCACTAAAAAAGGAAAATAAATTTACATTAAATAGCTGGTGAAAAAATGCCAGCAGACCTATGCAATTTTGAAGTGGTTTATCCAGGAAGAGTGAGGCTGTTTCACTGTGGTGTTTGAAGCATGAGATGAGACTCCCTGCTCAGTCTGTGCAAGTTCCGGGGCCACGAACTTGAGCTCAGGCAAAGCTGGCGCTCTTGCTGCCCTCCTGCATCCCTGGTCACACTCGCCAAGGACCAGCTCAGGAGCCCGGAGGGAGGGGCTTGGGCCAGGCCTCCCTGCAGGTGAAAGGCGGAGCCCCACCCAGGTCTCTGACTCCACCTCCTGCATCCACTCACCACCCTCAACCGTCTTCCTGACACCAACAGACTTTAGAGGTCAGCAAAATCTCAGCCACTCCTTCACATCTAATTTCAGCCACCCTCCCTCACCACCTTCACCTCTCTGCTTTAATCCATCCCTATTTCTTTATCTTCAAAACTCAGGCTTCCTGCTCCCCCGAGGATCCATCTCCAAGATTGTCAGAGGTGTTCTCTTTTCTGCACCAATTCGTTGCTGGCATGAGGCAGCAACTTCCCCCGTCAAGCCTCTTCTTTCCCACCAGGGCCCTTGAACCTCACGGAGCAATTTTTAAGTCCCTCAAATCTACGAGTCTTCTTCCCTCAAGCGAGACGTTACCTGTCCTCTCCCCTGGGGTAGTCTAAACACGCATCTGAAGAAAAAGACATTTATTGCCTAGACAATTGAAGATAAGAAAAGATTGTCTGTCTGCCCAAACGGCTTGGGTTGGGCCAGAGTTGCGGCATTGTCAGAGTGATTTTAGCACAGACTCTGCTAGACATGAGGCTCTTACAAACTCTAGATAAGGCCCTGGTCTTTATAAGGCTTGGAGGAGTGGAAGAGAGGCCGGGAGTTGCATGAGACTTGCCACTGTAGATAAGGAGGATATATATTTTGTTTAACCAGACCTGTCCTTTGGCTGGAAACCCCAATGAAGTAGCATCCATCAAATCCTTTTCTGATTTACACGAATCCCTGATTCCCCCGATAAGGAAAAGTGTAAGTCAACACAGCTCTGTTGTAATTGGGTGTTACCTGCTCAGATACCAGACTTTTTATCTATAGATTCTTTTGCAGGCTCCCTTTGGCTTTATCTGCTTTGTGGGTGCGACCAAATTATCGTGTGTGTGTGTGTGTGTGTGTGTGTGTTCCAAGGGCCTGTTTATGAATATGTCCCAAAAGAAATACATCAGAGAATTAGTGATTGGAATTCAAAGAGGGAAAAAAAAGGAAGGTGGCAGGAAGATGATGAATCTATTTAATAATCATACCTAAGCCTTCCCATATTGTCTGCTCCATGAAGATATCTGCAATCCATCACCCGTAACACAAGGAAGCCAAACTCAGGGCTGCCCTGATAAGAGGCTGATGCTGGGGTAAATCACCCACACCTCCAGACTCAGTTTCTCCACCTATGAAAGGGAAAACTGTACGTACCACCATGTAGCTATCATCAGGATAAATTAGCTGTGTTTCACCAAGTGATCTTAAAACAGGAAGGCTGGTGGATTAAATAAAGATTTACAAAGAATTATGTCTAAATGATCATTATATATGATGTGCTTCAGGACGGTGATAGATGATGCCTGGAGAGATCGCCAGAGAGAACCTACTGCCAGTCCCCCGGGCCAACAGGATAAATCTAAAGAAATCCAGTTCCTCACAACCTATTTAATACAAAATAGACCATTTGAATAACACTGTAACTCTTAAGAAAGCTAAATTTGTAATTTTATTCCCCCCAAAGAAATATCCAGGCCCAGAGGATTTTATTGGAGAATTCTACCAAGTGTTATGAAGACATATCACCAGCTCCACACAGTCTCCTCCAGAAAATATACATGGGAGAGACATTTCCCAAGACATTTTATAAGGCTAGTGATACCAAAAGAAGACTAAGAAATACACGAAAAGAACATGACAGACCAATGTCTCTCATTTATATAGATGCAAAAATCTTAACAAAATGTTAGCAAATAGAATACAACAGCAGATCAAAAGAATTACATACCATGACTAGGAGATTTATTCCAAAGATGCAAAGTTGGTTCAGTAGTTGAAAACTACTCAGTGTAATTCACCGCATTAATAGGCTAAAAAAAGATAAGTCATGAGATCATATCAATCAGTACAAAAAAAAGCTTTCCATAAAATTTGACATCCATT